>OX424503.1:0-2500000 GCA_949152395.1 Agrochola litura
TCTTCCTCGATGGTTGTAGCCAAAAAACCAAAAGCAACGCCCACAAATTCCCAAGAGGCAACAAAGGCTACACAGAAACCACCAATGGAGTCAGAGGGAAGTGCCCCCGGAGAGGCAGAGAAAACTCCGAAATTCGCAAACAGGATCGCGGAAGCACGAGCCTGTCTCATAAAAGCGAAAATGCATCTGGGGACTTCCAAAAATACAAAGACGGAAATAAAGACGGAGGTCACCCGGGCACTAGAAAGACTGTATCAGCTAGTTAAGGAAGCGGATACTGATGTAGGAAAGTGCAAAGAACCGCAAAGAGGCACACCGAAACAACCAACATTGGTGCAGAGCGGAGAAACAGGAGGAAAGGAAGAAGAGGAAGGAAATAAACAGATGGTGAATCTCATCGGGAAACTGAAGGAGCACGCTGACCTCATCAAGGAAAATACCGAGAGTATGGGGCAGCTAAAGGAAAAAATTGAGATCATGGAAAAGCGGACTTACGCCGGTGTAGCCGCGACTTCTATTGGGAAGCGGCTCCCTGCGCAGGCCGCTCTACACTCCTTCGTAGTTACCGCGAATGACGACCAAGAAACTGGCGAAGAGGTCATGAGTAGGATCAGGAAGGCCGTTAACGCCAAAGAAGGAGGATTTGAGGTCGAAAAAGTAAGAAAAGCAAAAGACCGGAAAATAATAGTCGGCTGCAAAACCGAGGAGGAAAGAGAACGAGTTAAGAACAGAATAAAGGAGTCCGGAGAAAGCCTCACAACGGAAAACATCCAAAACAGAGATCCACTCGTTATCCTAAAGGACGTGCTCAGTTGCAACAGTGATGGGGACGTACTAAGTGCGTTGAGAAACCAAAACAGAAGAATGTTCATGGACCTGAATGAGCAAGAAGACAGATTAGAAATTGCATATAAAAAACGCACTAGGAACCCCCATACGAGTCACATCGTTATGAGGGTGTCCCCTAAAATGTGGCAGAGATTAACAGATGCCGAGTCAGTCCTCATTGACCTACAGAGGATAAGAGTGGCCGACCAATCTCCAGTAGTACAGTGCTCGCTTTGCTTGGGATTTGGGCATGGTAGGCGTTTTTGCCAGGAGACCCAGGCCAAGTGTAGTCATTGCGGGGGATCGCACATGAAAGCAGAGTGCCCCAACTGGCTCGCGGGCACTACTCCGGCTTGCTGCAACTGTGTGCGTTCAAAGCTAGACAAGACAGATCACAATGCCTTCAGCCAGGAATGCCCCATCAGAGTAAAATGGGATGCGATAGCAAGATCGAAGGTGGCATATTGCTAAGGTGGTCCCCGGCGAAAACTCTGTTCCCCAAAAAAGGCCATACCTCGTGGCACAGGCAAATCTGCAGAGAAAGGCCTTGGCCACGAACGAGATCATGCTTGAGGCAACCAAAAAGGGGGTGGCTTTCGCACTGCTCCAGGAGCCGTACATCGGGAGTTTGGGTAGAATGAAAGACTACCGCGGTGCCAGAATATACCAGCATACAGGTGATGGAGACGGCGTCATCAAGACTGCAATTGCAGTCTTCGATGGCGATATAGATGTCATCCAGTGTCCAAACTTCACCACACCCAACATCACAGTGGTGAAAATGAGGACAACCGCCTGGGAGATCGTGGCGGTCTCATTCTACCTAGAACCGAAACCAGCACCGATAGGGCCATACCTGGAGCAGCTAATAAATATAGAGAGATGTTTTGGCCGGAGCATCATCCTGGGTGGAGACGCAAATGCCAAAAACTCTTGGTGGGGTAGCTGCAAAATCGATCCAAGAGGAATCGAAATGGCCGGTGCCCTGGAAGAAATGGGTTTGCAGGTGCTCAACATAGGCGACACCCCGACGTTCCACACAGTGAGGGGAACCTCACTGTATACCAGCTTTGTGGACATCACGGCATGCACGGCGGATCTTCTCGACCTGGTTGAGAACTGGAGAGTGGACGAGGGTATGACGAGTTCAGACCACAACGCCATCATATTTAAAATCAAACTCGAAAGAGCAAAGGGCTTCGACATTAGTAGAACAACAAGATTATTTAACAGTAAAAAAGCAAACTGGGAACAATTTCGTGAGAAATTGGGACAGTTGCTAGATGAAAATAACATAACTAGAACAGAATTTAACCATATCGATAATAAACCTGAATTAGAAAGTAAAGTAGAATCATATATTAATACCATAGTAGAAGCATCAAATAGTAGTATACCAAAGACAAAGCCCACTAGCAAAATAGAGTTACCTTGGTGGTCCAACGAGCTCGCCATCCTGAAAAAGGAGGTCGCCACTGGGAAGCGCAGGGTCCGCTGTGCAGCGCCGATCCGGAGGGCGAAAGTCGTCGCTGAGTACCTGAAAATAAAAGAAAAGTATGAGCAAGCAGCAAGAACCGCCTCAACAGAAAGCTGGAAAAGCTTCTGTGGTAAACAGGATAAGGAGGGACTCTGGGAAGGCATATACAGGGTTATAGGCAGGACTATGAAGAGACAGGAGGACCTGCCTCTGAAAAAGGAAGGAAGAGAGTTAAACCACCTCGAATCTGCCACATTGCTGGCAGAAACATTCTACCCCGAGGACAGGAAGGAAGAAGATAATGAGGAGCACACGCGTATCAGGACATTAGCTGAACAAGTAAACGAGATGGGCCATGGTGAAGAACATGACCCACCTTTTACTCAGGAAGAGCTTAACTCGACCATACGTAGCTTCAACCCTAAGAAAGCCCCTGGGGCAGATGGCCTCACAGCAGATATCTGCCAGCAATCCGTAAGCCATGATCCGGAGCTCTTCCTATCACTGGCAAACAAATGCCTAGAGCTGGGTTACTTCCCCAGGATATGGAAGGAAGCCACTGTGGTAATCCTGAGGAAACCCGGAAAAGAGAACTACACAGCCCCTAAATCATATAGGCCGATAGGACTGTTGCCAGTGATGGGAAAAGTCCTGGAAAAAATGCTCATTGGACGAGTGAAATGGTATATCATACCCGGACTCAGCACACGCCAATATGGTTTTATGCCACAAAAAAGCACCGAAGACTCCCTCTATGACTTGCTGAAACTAATACGAGACAAGTTAAAAGACAAAAAACTGATTGTCATGATATCGCTTGACATAGAGGGAGCCTTCGATAGTGCATGGTGGCCGGCCATTAGAACTAGGTTGGCGGAAGCGAAATGTCCGGTCAATTTAAGAAGAATGGTAGACAGTTACCTGGAACACAGGCGGGTCCGGATAAGGTACGCAGGACAGGAGGTAACAAGGAATACTAACAAAGGCTGTGTTCAAGGATCGATAGGGGGCCCGATTCTCTGGAATCTTCTACTCGACCCCCTACTCAAAGGCCTGGAACATAGGGGAGACTACTGCCAAGCCTTCGCCGATGACGTAGTACTGGTATTCGATGGGGACTCCGCAACGGAGGTCCAGCGACGTGCCAATGGCGCTCTCGGGTATGTTCACCAGTGGGGAGTCAGCAATAAGCTGAGTTTCGCACCACACAAGACGAACGCTATGGTCGTCACGCGTAAACTCAAGTATGACACCCCACTGCTGAGCATGGGCGGGGTCGACATTGGCATGTCGCGGGAAATCAAAATCTTGGGGCTGACTATAGACGACAAGCTGACCTTCAACACCCATACATCCAATGTATGTAGAAAAGCTTTAAACTTCTACAAGCAGCTGTCGCGCGCAGCCAAGATCAGTTGGGGTCTCCATCCGGAAGTTATACGTACCATCTACACGGCAGTAGTCGAACCTACGATCATGTATGCGGCAAGTGCGTGGGCACCAGCAGCCGAAAAGCTCATGTTGCGCAAACAGTTAAACGCGGTCCAAAGGGGATTTGCACAGAAACTGTGCAAATCGTATCGCACAGTCTCCTTAAACTCGGCACTGGTGCTGGCTGGGATACTACCCCTTGATCTCCGAATACAAGAGGCAGCGGCCCTTTATGCGGCAAGGAGGGGGGTACCCCAGCCAGCGCTAGGAGACAAGGAGATTGAGCAACGCACCGCGTTTGGCAGAATCCCGCACCCGGCCAAACATATAAGCCTGCAGTTCATATGCCTGGCAGACCAGGAACAATTCAACAACCACTGCACGCAAACAGTGCGTATATTCACGGACGGCAGCAAGATCGAAGGCAAGGTCGGAGCATCATTGTCTCATTGGAGCGATGATGTTGAAACCAAGAGCCAAAAATTGAAGCTGTCGCCCCACTGTACCGTCTACCAGGCGGAACTGCTGGCTATATGCAAAGCCACACGGGAAATTTTGCTTAGTTCAAAAAATAGTTTCGGCATTTACAGCGATTCCAGGTCGTCGCTAGAAACGGTCACAAACCACCGCTCTCTCCACCCCCTCGCAGTTGAAATACGTGAAAACCTGCGACAGTGCGTGGAACAAGCCAAAAAAGTTGATCTCTTTTGGATCAAGGCGCACGCAGGACTAGAGGGTAACGAGAGAGCAGACCAACTGGCTAAGGAAGCCGCCCTGAAAACAAAAACAAGGCCAGATTACGACCAATGTCCGATCTCATTCGTCAAGCGGCAGATCCGAGTGGATACGCTTGACGATTGGAATCGGAGATACAGATCCGAGAGCACAGCCGGCGTTACAAAGATATTTTTCCCGGATGCTATCCAAGCATTCAAACCAATAAAAGATATAAAACCGACTGGAATACTGACACAAGTACTGACAGGGCACGGTGGGTTTTCCGAATACTTGAACAGGTTCAAGTGTAAGGAAAGCCCATCGTGCATATGTGATGACGACAAACAAGAGACTGTGTTACATATACTGACAGACTGCCCTGCCTATTGCCTAGAGAGATTTGAGATCGAACAGGAACTAGGTATCCAAATAACTGCGGAAAATGTAAACGCATTAATAACAAGCAAGGGAACTAGGGCCAAGTTCGTTGGGTTTTGTATAAAACTAGCCCATAAGGCTATTACTAGGAACAAGTAAACGTAATCATGCTTAGTATTCATATTTGTCTACAATATATAACAGTAGCATAACACAGGTAGTTGAAAATGTCCGAAACTGTAAACCTAACGAATATTGTGTATAGCTTGATGTGTCTGTATGTAACTGTGTGTGACTGTGTAATACTGTGATATCAGGAATGTTTTTAAATGTATTGAAACGTATTGAAATGTATTGAAATGTGATATAGAGATAAGTAGATTTAAGGATAAATATATATAATGTATAATTGAACCGAGTTGACCCAAAATGTAAAAACAAAAAACTGTAATAATGATAATAATGCGTGTAACATATATAAGATTGTACTTTTATAAAATGAAACGAAATGACAGAAATAAAAATAGTAAGTAAGGTCTCTGATCATGTCAGAGGGACACTGAGCAAAGGCAGGAGGGGTTTTAGCCGGTAAGAGTCCGGCACTGCCCAGACTGGCTCACCAGTGAGTCAGTCTGGGCGTCCATGAGGATTTCCCACTCCTGCCAAAAAAAAAAAAAAAAAAAAAAAAAAAAAAAAAAAAAAAAAAAACCTAACCTAACCTAACCTAACCTAACCTAACCTAACCTAACCTAACCTAACCTAACCTAACCTAACCTAACCTAACCTAACCTAACCTAACCTAACCTAACCTAACCTAACCTAACCTAACCTAACCTAACCTAACCTAACCTAACCTAACCTAACCTAACCTAACCTAACCTAACCTAACCTAACCTAACCTAACCTAACCTAACCTAACCTAACCTAACCTAACCTAACCTAACCTAACCTAACCTAACCTAACCTAACCTAACCTAACCTAACCTAACCTAACCTAACCTAACCTAACCTAACCTAACCTAACCTAACCTAACCTAACCTAACCTAACCTAACCTAACCTAACCTAACCTAACCTAACCTAACCTAACCTAACCTAACCTAACCTAACCTAACCTAACCTAACCTAACCTAACCTAACCTAACCTAACCTAACCTAACCTAACCTAACCTAACCTAACCTAACCTAACCTAACCTAACCTAACCTAACCTAACCTAACCTAACCTAACCTAACCTAACCTAACCTAACCTAACCTAACCTAACCTAACCTAACCTAACCTAACCTAACCTAACCTAACCTAACCTAACCTAACCTAACCTAACCTAACCTAACCTAACCTAACCTAACCTAACCTAACCTAACCTAACCTAACCTAACCTAACCCAGTCACCCGGCGTCCCCCGCCGCGAACAGTCCAGTTTAAACCGCGCTCCGCAGTCAAAAATCGCGAAAAACAGAAAAAGTTTACCAAATTACTCGTGCAATACATCAAAACACGCGGAATCACGAGGCGATCACGGGCGCGAAAAAATTTTGTGAAAATATTGAAAACTGTGAAAACTGTGACAAAAACTGTGAAAAAATTGTGCAAGTGCTGGTTTTTTCGATCTTAAAAGCAGAATAACTTCTAAACCAGATCGACGACCTATATTTCTGGAACTGCTATCCTGACCGCCTAAGCGAGACCTCCAACCCTGGAAATAGTCCCGAATTTTTCCGAGCAGGCGCGCGGAAATACAGTGAAATAAACTTCTCCAGGTGCCAACGAGGTCCCGCAACTAAGGCCGAAAATCACCCCTGACCACTCCTCGAGGAGGAGTACGTGACAAGGACCCCGGAGGTCTTTTCAAAACGGAAAATAAGCTAAGTGTGCACCTTTTAACGTGACTACAAACTTAATAAAAAATCTGTGCGGCTGTGAAAGAGGAAATAGGTTTTTCCGGCCACGGTTTTTCGCCTATTACCAGGGAAGAAAAATCTACAACTCCTGTGGAGGCTAGCTGGGTCGTTCCCTAACCCAGAGGCGAAAATTTCATCGAAATCGGACAATAGTTTCAAGAGAACTGTAATTATTACTGTGCATAGAATTAATTTCCGGCAGTAAAATAAGTTGGCTTTTTTCGGAAAGAAAAACAGGAAATATATTTTGTTAGTTGTTTTTCAGTGTTTTTTAATACAGTGACCAGTAGCCCTCAGCTACTGGCATATGCAAACAAATTTTCAGTAATTTTAAATTAGTCTTTTTTGAGATATAACCTCTCCCCGATCGCGATTTTTCCCCGATCCCAACTTGTTTACAAGTTATACTGGAGTGGCTTTATCTCCCAAACGGATAGCCGTAGAGGGAAAATAACTTCACCTAACATAGTTTCCTCTGGAAGGGGAACCCGCACAATCTATTCCCATCCCTCTGCGACGCTCCTGTAAAAAAATCGGGGTAAATTTACGAAATTCTCCCCACTTTCATTATCTCCCCACATATTACCCCGTTTTTAAAATCCAAATTAAAAGTCAACTTAATCATAAAAGCCAACTTAAATTATGTGTGCCAAACTGCTGTAGACCTAGTTTATATATTAGATTTATATTTTATAAAAAATATTGATTGTGTAAAAAATTGGTGTTCACCAAACGGGACTCGAACCTGGGACTTTTGAAATCCTAAAAACGACCATATCTCGAGAACGGAGCGAGCTAGCCCGTTTTTGACACCAGACGTATATACAGCAAAACTCCACAGGCCATCCCCTATATGTACACCCCTCTTGTTTAATAAAATTGTGATTTTAACTAATTGTACCCCCCCACCCCCCTCCCATTTAAATACCTCAGTAGGCCATTTCGTAGCAGTGACTGAATACGTAAGTTACAATACCCGAAGTTGTTTCCCCCCCCCCCCCCCCCCCTCAAAAAACTATTTCCAAACCCCCCCCTCACCTCACCAGGCCATAATTCCTTTTATTTTATAAATCCGAGTATCAATATCCCGAAAGATATATTTTTCCTTTTAAAATCGTAATATCTTTTGAACGGCTGGGAATATCAAAATTCTGACAAAATTTCCCCCCCCCCCCTAGTACCCCCCCTCCCAACTAGAACCCATATTAAGATAGACCCCTTAGACCCCCTTTTTGACCCCTAATTTTTTATTTTATTTTATTTTTATAAATATATAATAACAACTAGTACTGATTAAATGTAACTATATATCTCCCTTATACATATACAACCGACCCCCCCCCCCCCCCGCATCCAGGAACTACCCTAGATACTCTCTCTCCCGCGACGCCCGTTACACCCCGGGACGCACCCCTCTTCCCCCCCCCCCCCCCCCTTGGCCAAATTACGGTGACCTCACCCCCCCGGGTATTAACTTTGGAACCAGAGGTCATAGACCCACCAAGTTTGGGGTCCCTGAAATCAGGAGGAGAAGACCTTTCCTTTGGCTCCGCTAAAATTAAGAGAAAACGACCCATTTTAAGATAATTTTATAATTTTGTGATAAATATATGTTTTGCATAAATATTTTTGAAAATTTTGGTTTTGTGTAGTGTTGCGGTGTACGCTGTGTGTTCACTCACCCTTCTATTAGGGGTACGACCAAGACCTTGACTGAAGTGACTTGACTTGGGACATTGACTATTCACAAGTATAATTTGACCTTTTGGGTGTTTAACCCGCTGGACGATATTACAGATCGCCTTTACGGAGAATCTGTTGAAAAATATTGAATGCGACTGATATTATTAATTATTAATAATTAATTCTAAATACAATTTTCTTTATAAATATTATTAACTGAATGACTTTTATCCACAATTTTATACAACTTTACATTATACTTGTCGTCTACTTCTTTACAATTTTAATTATTTATTATTTACAAATTTATTTTACTCGATTTTAAAGCTTTTACAACTTATACAAATTTAAACTCGAGATTTTTAAGGCGCCCCTCGGACATAAATTTAAATAAATTTTTATTTTATTTTAATTAAAAACATTTTTTATTTAAAAAAAAAGCAAACATGATTAGAACACCAGCGAAAGAAACAATGGGCGATAAGGACCCTGCAAAATCGCCAACGGTAGGAAATACGACTTTTATAAAAAGTACAACACCGAACGAAGGACAAAAAGTCAATTCGACAGTTAGGAGGAGCATTGGTGAGTGGGAGGCTGGGAAGTCAGAGACCCAGGTCCAAAAGAAGCCTCAGACCACTCCCAATGAGACCTCATCTTCTTCTTCTTCTTCTTCTTCCTCGATGGTTGTAGCCAAAAAACCAAAAGCAACGCCCACAAATTCCCAAGAGGCAACAAAGGCTACACAGAAACCACCAATGGAGTCAGAGGGAAGTGCCCCCGGAGAGGCAGAGAAAACTCCGAAATTCGCAAACAGGATCGCGGAAGCACGAGCCTGTCTCATAAAAGCGAAAATGCATCTGGGGACTTCCAAAAATACAAAGACGGAAATAAAGACGGAGGTCACCCGGGCACTAGAAAGACTGTATCAGCTAGTTAAGGAAGCGGATACTGATGTAGGAAAGTGCAAAGAACCGCAAAGAGGCACACCGAAAGAACCAACATTGGTGCAGAGCGGAGAAACAGGAGGAAAGGAAGAAGAGGAAGGAAATAAACAGATTGTGAATCTCATCGGGAAACTGAAGGAGCACGCTGACCTCATCAAGGAAAATACCGAGAGTATGGGGCAGCTAAAGGAAAAAATTGAGATCATGGAAAAGCGGACTTACGCCGGTGTAGCCGCGACTTCTATTGGGAAGCGGCTCCCTGCGCAGGCCGCTCTACACTCCTTCGTAGTTACCGCGAATGACGACCAAGAAACTGGCGAAGAGGTCATGAGTAGGATCAGGAAGGCCGTTAACGCCAAAGAAGGAGGATTTGAGGTCGAAAAAGTAAGAAAAGCAAAAGACCGGAAAATAATAGTCGGCTGCAAAACCGAGGAGGAAAGAGAACGAGTTAAGAACAGAATAAAGGAGTCCGGAGAAAGCCTCACAACGGAAAACATCCAAAACAGAGATCCACTCGTTATCCTAAAGGACGTGCTCAGTTGCAACAGTGATGGGGACGTACTAAGTGCGTTGAGAAACCAAAACAGAAGAATGTTCATGGACCTGAATGAGCAAGAAGACAGATTAGAAATTGCATATAAAAAACGCACTAGGAACCCCCATACGAGTCACATCGTTATGAGGGTGTCCCCTAAAATGTGGCAGAGATTAACAGATGCCGAGTCAGTCCTCATTGACCTACAGAGGATAAGAGTGGCCGACCAATCTCCAGTAGTACAGTGCTCGCTTTGCTTGGGATTTGGGCATGGTAGGCGTTTTTGCCAGGAGACCCAGGCCAAGTGTAGTCATTGCGGGGGATCGCACATGAAAGCAGAGTGCCCCAACTGGCTCGCGGGCACTACTCCGGCTTGCTGCAACTGTGTGCGTTCAAAGCTAGACAAGACAGATCACAATGCCTTCAGCCAGGAATGCCCCATCAGAGTAAAATGGGATGCGATAGCAAGATCGAAGGTGGCATATTGCTAAGGTGGTCCCCGGCGAAAACTCTGTTCCCCAAAAAAGGCCATACCTCGTGGCACAGGCAAATCTGCAGAGAAAGGCCTTGGCCACGAACGAGATCATGCTTGAGGCAACCAAAAAGGGGGTGGCTTTCGCACTGCTCCAGGAGCCGTACATCGGGAGTTTGGGTAGAATGAAAGACTACCGCGGTGCCAGAATATACCAGCATACAGGTGATGGAGACGGCGTCATCAAGACTGCAATTGCAGTCTTCGATGGCGATATAGATGTCATCCAGTGTCCAAACTTCACCACACCCAACATCACAGTAGTGAAAATGAGGACAACCGCCTGGGAGATCGTGGCGGTCTCATTCTACCTAGAACCGAAACCAGCACCGATAGGGCCATACCTGGAGCAGCTAATAAATATAGAGAGATGTTTTGGCCGGAGCATCATCCTGGGTGGAGACGCAAATGCCAAAAACTCTTGGTGGGGTAGCTGCAAAATCGATCCAAGAGGAATCGAAATGGCCGGTGCCCTGGAAGAAATGGGTTTGCAGGTGCTCAACATAGGCGACACCCCGACGTTCCACACAGTGAGGGGAACCTCACTGTATACCAGCTTTGTGGACATCACGGCATGCACGGCGGATCTTCTCGACCTGGTTGAGAACTGGAGAGTGGACGAGGGTATGACGAGTTCAGACCACAACGCCATCATATTTAAAATCAAACTCGAAAGAGCAAAGGGCTTCGACATTAGTAGAACAACAAGATTATTTAACAGTAAAAAAGCAAACTGGGAACAATTTCGTGAGAAATTGGGACAGTTGCTAGATGAAAATAACATAACTAGAACAGAATTTAACCATATCGATAATAAACCTGAATTAGAAAGTAAAGTAGAATCATATATTAATACCATAGTAGAAGCATCAAATAGTAGTATACCAAAGACAAAGCCCACTAGCAAAATAGAGTTACCTTGGTGGTCCAACGAGCTCGCCATCCTGAAAAAGGAGGTCGCCACTGGGAAGCGCAGGGTCCGCTGTGCAGCGCCGATCCGGAGGGCGAAAGTCGTCGCTGAGTACCTGAAAATAAAAGAAAAGTATGAGCAAGCAGCAAGAACCGCCTCAACAGAAAGCTGGAAAAGCTTCTGTGGTAAACAGGATAAGGAGGGACTCTGGGAAGGCATATACAGGGTTATAGGCAGGACTATGAAGAGACAGGAGGACCTGCCTCTGAAAAAGGAAGGAAGAGAGTTAAACCACCTCGAATCTGCCACATTGCTGGCAGAAACATTCTACCCCGAGGACAGGAAGGAAGAAGATAATGAGGAGCACACGCGTATCAGGACATTAGCTGAACAAGTAAACGAGATGGGCCATGGTGAAGAACATGACCCACCTTTTACTCAGGAAGAGCTTAACTCGACCATACGTAGCTTCAACCCTAAGAAAGCCCCTGGGGCAGATGGCCTCACAGCAGATATCTGCCAGCAATCCGTAAGCCATGATCCGGAGCTCTTCCTATCACTGGCAAACAAATGCCTAGAGCTGGGTTACTTCCCCAGGATATGGAAGGAAGCCACTGTGGTAATCCTGAGGAAACCCGGAAAAGAGAACTACACAGCCCCTAAATCATATAGGCCGATAGGACTGTTGCCAGTGATGGGAAAAGTCCTGGAAAAAATGCTCATTGGACGAGTGAAATGGTATATCATACCCGGACTCAGCACACGCCAATATGGTTTTATGCCACAAAAAAGCACCGAAGACTCCCTCTATGACTTGCTGAAACTAATACGAGACAAGTTAAAAGACAAAAAACTGATTGTCATGATATCGCTTGACATAGAGGGAGCCTTCGATAGTGCATGGTGGCCGGCCATTAGAACTAGGTTGGCGGAAGCGAAATGTCCGGTCAATTTAAGAAGAATGGTAGACAGTTACCTGGAACACAGGCGGGTCCGGATAAGGTACGCAGGACAGGAGGTAACAAGGAATACTAACAAAGGCTGTGTTCAAGGATCGATAGGGGGCCCGATTCTCTGGAATCTTCTACTCGACCCCCTACTCAAAGGCCTGGAACATAGGGGAGACTACTGCCAAGCCTTCGCCGATGACGTAGTACTGGTATTCGATGGGGACTCCGCAACGGAGGTCCAGCGACGTGCCAATGGCGCTCTCGGGTATGTTCACCAGTGGGGAGTCAGCAATAAGCTGAGTTTCGCACCACACAAGACGAACGCTATGGTCGTCACGCGTAAACTCAAGTATGACACCCCACTGCTGAGCATGGGCGGGGTCGACATTGGCATGTCGCGGGAAATCAAAATCTTGGGGCTGACTATAGACGACAAGCTGACCTTCAACACCCATACATCCAATGTATGTAGAAAAGCTTTAAACTTCTACAAGCAGCTGTCGCGCGCAGCCAAGATCAGTTGGGGTCTCCATCCGGAAGTTATACGTACCATCTACACGGCAGTAGTCGAACCTACGATCATGTATGCGGCAAGTGCGTGGGCACCAGCAGCCGAAAAGCTCATGTTGCGCAAACAGTTAAACGCGGTCCAAAGGGGATTTGCACAGAAACTGTGCAAATCGTATCGCACAGTCTCCTTAAACTCGGCACTGGTGCTGGCTGGGATACTACCCCTTGATCTCCGAATACAAGAGGCAGCGGCCCTTTATGCGGCAAGGAGGGGGGTACCCCAGCCAGCGCTAGGAGACAAGGAGATTGAGCAACGCACCGCGTTTGGCAGAATCCCGCACCCGGCCAAACATATAAGCCTGCAGTTCATATGCCTGGCAGACCAGGAACAATTCAACAACCACTGCACGCAAACAGTGCGTATATTCACGGACGGCAGCAAGATCGAAGGCAAGGTCGGAGCATCATTGTCTCATTGGAGCGATGATGTTGAAACCAAGAGCCAAAAATTGAAGCTGTCGCCCCACTGTACCGTCTACCAGGCGGAACTGCTGGCTATATGCAAAGCCACACGGGAAATTTTGCTTAGTTCAAAAAATAGTTTCGGCATTTACAGCGATTCCAGGTCGTCGCTAGAAACGGTCACAAACCACCGCTCTCTCCACCCCCTCGCAGTTGAAATACGTGAAAACCTGCGACAGTGCGTGGAACAAGCCAAAAAAGTTGATCTCTTTTGGATCAAGGCGCACGCAGGACTAGAGGGTAACGAGAGAGCAGACCAACTGGCTAAGGAAGCCGCCCTGAAAACAAAAACAAGGCCAGATTACGACCAATGTCCGATCTCATTCGTCAAGCGGCAGATCCGAGTGGATACGCTTGACGATTGGAATCGGAGATACAGATCCGAGAGCACAGCCGGCGTTACAAAGATATTTTTCCCGGATGCTATCCAAGCATTCAAACCAATAAAAGATATAAAACCGACTGGAATACTGACACAAGTACTGACAGGGCACGGTGGGTTTTCCGAATACTTGAACAGGTTCAAGTGTAAGGAAAGCCCATCGTGCATATGTGATGACGACAAACAAGAGACTGTGTTACATATACTGACAGACTGCCCTGCCTATTGCCTAGAGAGATTTGAGATCGAACAGGAACTAGGTATCCAAATAACTGCGGAAAATGTAAACGCATTAATAACAAGCAAGGGAACTAGGGCCAAGTTCGTTGGGTTTTGTATAAAACTAGCCCATAAGGCTATTACTAGGAACAAGTAAACGTAATCATGCTTAGTATTCATATTTGTCTACAATATATAACAGTAGCATAACACAGGTAGTTGAAAATGTCCGAAACTGTAAACCTAACGAATATTGTGTATAGCTTGATGTGTCTGTATGTAACTGTGTGTGACTGTGTAATACTGTGATATCAGGAATGTTTTTAAATGTATTGAAACGTATTGAAATGGATTGAAATGTATTGAAATGTGATATAGAGATAAGTAGATTTAAGGATAAATATATATAATGTATAATTGAACCGAGTTGACCCAAAATGTAAAAACAAAAAACTGTAATAATGATAATAATGCGTGTAACATATATAAGATTGTACTTTTATAAAATGAAACGAAATGACAGAAATAAAAATAGTAAGTAAGGTCTCTGATCATGTCAGAGGGACACTGAGCAAAGGCAGGAGGGGTTTTAGCCGGTAAGAGTCCGGCACTGCCCAGACTGGCTCACCAGTGAGTCAGTCTGGGCGTCCATGAGGATTTCCCACTCCTGCCAAAAAAAAAAAAAAAAAAAAAAAAAAAAAAAACCTAACCTAACCTAACCTAACCTAACCTAACCTAACCTAACCTAACCTAACCTAACCTAACCTAACCTAACCTAACCTAACCTAACCTAACCTAACCTAACCTAACCTAACCTAACCTAACCTAACCTAACCTAACCTAACCTAACCTAACCTAACCTAACCTAACCTAACCTAACCTAACCTAACCTAACCTAACCTAACCTAACCTAACCTAACCTAACCTAACCTAACCTAACCTAACCTAACCTAACCTAACCTAACCCATAACTTTGCATCCAGGTGACGCATTCGGAAGCTGTTTTCAGCTGATTTGATCTCAAATAGGTTCCATCCTACTATCTGACTATTTTAAATTGACATTTACGCGAAAAAATTTTTTCGTTCTGGACTTAGAAAAATTTTCAACATATTCCTTAAGAAAATCTAAATTAATTTTTATTTCAAAATATTCTCACCAAATTCATCTCAAATTTTAATTTCAATATATACTTACCTGCCTTACCTGTATTTTGGTGCGCGTTCCGCGTGCTCGAGTCCCGTTCGGTAGTCGTAATTTCCGGTTTTCACGTAATTTTCAGTCGAAAATCACGTTTTTGGACTGAAACTCAAAATTTTTGTTCTGCAATAATTTCAAAAGCTGCATAAGTCGCTAGCCCGCGCGGAGACGCGTCTTTCGACACCTCGCACGTGCGCCTAGCTAATATAAAAAGGCTTCATCTTTTAAATCTAATAAATTCACCAACAGACGAAATCCACCTTAGGAACACAACATTTTCACAAAATCGTTATAACTTTGCATCCAGGTGACGCATTCGGAAGCTGTTTTCAGCTGATTTGATCTCAAATAGGTTCCATCCTACTATCTGACTATTTTAAATTGACATTTACGCGAAAAAATTTTTTCGTTCTGGACTTAGAAAAATTTTCAACATATTCCTTAAGAAAATCTAAATTAATTTTTATTTCAAAATATTCTCACCAAATTCATCTCAAATTTTAATTTCAATATATACTTACCTGCCTTACCTGTATTTTGGTGCGCGTTCCGCGTGCTCGAGTCCCGTTCGGTAGTCGTAATTTCCGGTTTTCACGTAATTTTCAGTCGAAAATCACGTTTTTGGACTGAAACTCAAAATTTTTGTTCTGCAATAATTTCAAAAGCTGCATAAGTCGCTAGCCCGCGCGGAGACGCGTCTTTCGACACCTCGCACGTGCGCCTAGCTAATATAAAAAGGCGAAAAATTACCCTCCCACCCACCCTGTCCTCACTGGCCAGGTAATCTCTTCATTTTTAGCAAATATAAATTTCAGTTTTTTAGCTCTTCAAGCCTCATATTAATTTTTAGGCAATAGGAATAGATTAGTTCTGTTGTATCAAGGCCTAGTATCGTCACCTTGAACGTATATTTAATATTGACTCTATAATTATCTGTCTGACGAAAGTCCTAGCTATAGGACTCGTATACACATTACACATTACATTTATTTTATTACTGTCCGATCCCCCCTTTACAGGGATTCGGTACAGATACTCGTGTCCACAAAAATTTTAGTCGTTCCGCAGTCCAGAACCTTTGATCTCTCTAAAAATGTTCGGAATCAGGACACCGGTTCATAAGACAAAGGTCTCGGAGGAGAGCTCGGACACGGGGAGGTCACGACCGGCACAGGCTGGCCCGTCAGTGAGGCGCAGTATCGGAGAGTGGGAGGCTGATAGACCGAGTTCTGGACAGCCCCTAAAAACAGCAACACCTCCGAAGATGGCCCCGCTGTCTACCCCCCCTAAACTTAAGTCCAAACCAACCTTCGCCAACCAGAACAAATTGGAAGGACCGAACCAGCTGGTGAGAACTGAGGAGAACTCGCCGCAAAAAGCGCAACCCGTGAGGTACTTGAATCGAACCACGGAGGCAAAGGCATGTCTCTCCAAAGCAAAAATCCAACTCCTGAGCTCCCGAAATTTAAAAAAGGAGATAAAAGACGAAATTACAAAGGCGGTAGAAAGACTTTACCAGCTAGTAAAGGAAGCCGAAACTGAAAAAGCAAGGGGAACCGAAGATGGTGGCAAGTCGGAAACCCAAAAGGAGCCCACACCGACGGCGGGTGAATCGACAGAGCTGATGCAGAGCCTTATGGAAGGCCTCAAGGAGCACAAACATGCACTGCAAGAGTGCCAACAACATACCCAGGCTCTGTCGGAGCATCTTCAGCAGGCCCCTCGCTACGTCGCTGGCCAGAGTCCGACTTTCGCGGAGATGGCCGCCAGCCCGAAGCAGCACATCCAAGAGCCTCTTCACTCGGTAGTTGTATCATCTGTGAATGATCAGGACACCGGTGAAGAGGTAATTGAGAAGCTCAGAACGGCGGTCGATGCCAGAAACGAGGGCACCAGGGTGGAGCGGCTGCGCAAAGCGAGGGACCAAAAGGTGGTCCTTGGGTTCAAGACAAGAGAGGAGATGACCAGAGTGACTGAAAGGATTAAGAAAGCGGGTAACCTAGTGGTGGCAGAAATGAGGAATAAAGACCCGCTGATAATCATCAAGGATGTCCTCTCCTGCCACTCGGATGCGGAAGTTACCGAAGCTCTGCAGATCCAAAACACCCACCTGATCGGAGACATACCTGTGGGGGATTTGAGGTTGGGGGTGAAGTACCGTCGTAGGACGAGGAACCCCCACATGTGCCATATCATCCTGCAGGTGTCTCCGACGGTATGGCAGAGGCTGACGACGGCGGGTCGCGTGCACATTGACTTGCAGCGAGTGCGAGTGCAGGACCAGTCGCCTCTGGTGCAGTGCACTCGCTGTCTGCGCTACGGCCACAGCCGTAAACTGTGCACGCAGCCCGCCGACCTCTGCACTCATTGTGGCGACCCTCACTTGCGGGCTGACTGTCCGTCACGGCAGGCAGCGGAGGCACCAAAATGTCACAACTGTGTATTGGCCAAAGGGGACAGGAGTGACCACAACGCCTTCGACAGTGGGTGTCCAATACGCCTTAAATGGGACGCGTTGGCGCGCCTGTCGGTGGCGTATTGCTGAGGTCCATCCAGCGTTTCTTGGAAGTAAGAGCCACAGCGGTAATGTACTCAAAATTAATATTCAAAAATTTAAAAGAACAAACAGTTGTAGAAACAATAAAAAACAAGCAAATTGGAGTCAACTTCGTGAGAAGTTGGACCAATTTAAAACAGAAACCAAAATAAATTCATGCAAATTTCAAAACAAGTTTACCTTACCGTTGTGGTCAAACGTGCTCATTGTTGTGAAGAACACCTTGAGAAGCCGCATCCGAAGCGCTGCAACAGTCCAGAGTGCGCAGATCGTCAAGCAGTACCTGAAACAAAGAGAAGCACTGGAAAAGAGCCGGAAATGCCTCTGTGAGAAACAGGACAAGTTAACTGTGCGAAGAATAGCAGCTCTGAGTCTGCCGGGATTAATTAAATGTAAATTAGAAAAAATAGTTTTTAAATTAGTACTAAAAATCGATAGAATAGAAGATAAACGTATAGAATAAGAAAAAATGTCTATATGATATATTATTTATATATTAGCATAGCCATTACTATAAATATAGTAGAGATAAAGATTTAGATAAAAAATGTCATAGATTTTATTATACTTTAGACTCAAAAACAAAACAAACAAAAACATAAATACAAAAATAATAAAGATAAATTAGAGCGTATTATAAAGAAATATAATAAGGTATACTATAAGATAAAATAAGATTTACTATGTATACTATGTTAAGATTAGCTATTAGAATATAAGAAACATAAAAATTACCCAAAGTTAGATATTCCTCAGGAAACTAGCAAGAAGGGTCGCGAAAGCTTCCATGGAACTCTCCGCTTTGTAAAACAGGACTGATTTATAAAATATAAAAAAAAAACAAAAAGAACGACTACAATCAGAAATACTGCAAAATAAGGTCTCTGATCATGTCAGAGGGACACTGAGCAAAGGCAGGAGTGGGTTTTAGCCGGTAAGAGTCCGGCACTGCCCAGACTGGCTCACCAGTGAGTCAGTCTGGGCGTCCATGAGGATTTCCCACTCCTGCTAATTAAAAAAAAAAAAAAAAAAAAAAAAAAAAAAAAAAAAAAACCTAACCTAACCTAACCTAACCTAACCTAACCTAACCTAACCTAACCTAACCTAACCGTTATAACTTTGCATCCAGGTGACGCAATTTGAAGCTGTTTTCAGCTGTTCTGATCTGAAATAGGTCCCATTCTACTATCTGACCATTTAAAATTGACATTTACGCGAAAAAATTTTTTCGTTCTGGGACTTAGAAAAAATCTCAACATTTTCCTTCAGAAAACCAAAATTAATTTTTAATTCAAAATATTCTCATCAAATTCATCTCAGATTTTAATTTCAATAAATACTTACCTGCCTTACCTGTATTCTGGTGCGCGTTCCGCGTGCTCGAGTCCCGTTCGGTAGTCGTAATTCCCGGTTTTCACGTAATTTTCAGTCGAAAATCACGTTTTTTGACTGAAATTCAAAATTTTTGTTCTGCAATAATTTCAAAAGCTGCATAGGTCGCTAGCCCGCGCGGAGACGCGTCTTTCGACACCTCGCACGTGCGCCTAGCGAATATAAAAAGGCGAAAAATTGCCCTCCCACCCACCCTGTCCTCACTGGCCAGGTAGTCTTTTCTTACAAATTAATAAAATTTATATTTTCTGTTTTTGGCCTAAGGGTCTGGGTCCCAGATTTTAGTTTTAATGATAACTATAGCTCTATTGAGCTATAGTAACTAGTTTAAGATAATCATATTTGACTAATTTTAATTAGAATTTAAAACTTGCACTGTGTTAGTGTTAATTAGAGATTTGATACGGGTAACCTATTAGGTCATCTATAAAATAACAAAATACCCATAGATCTTGGGAGTGGGTATTGGAGAGCCCCACTACATAAATACTTACACTAACACACACATATGATTGAAATAAGACACGGTTAAATAATTTACATCAACAATGATGCGTACGCCACCAAAATCCGACGCATCGCCAACTGGAGATAACGGGACGAGGGCGGGCCCCTCGAAAACCACTCAGGAGCAGATGAGTACTAGTGAAATCGAGGCAAAAGTGAGATCTTCCCCAACACAAAAGCCGAAACTCTCTGCACCGGTTGCTGAGGCGCGTGCCCTCATGCTAAAAGCAAAAGCACAGCTAGACATATCAGGGAACATTAAGACCACCATAAAACAGACTGTGTTAGATTGTCTGAAGTCACTCTATGAGATCGTAAAGAAAATTGATAGACCGGAGGCGACAGATGGCAAAAACAAAAGAGAGAGAGAAAGTAAGCAGGTAGGAGAATCTGAAGACAGAAGTTCGAGAATACTTAATGAAATTTTAGAAGTTAAAGAAATCTTGAAGAAAAATGAAAAAGAAGAACTCCCTGCCAGAATAGAAAAATCAAAAGAGGAGCTAAGCAATAAAATCGATGCGCAGATGGTCGAAATAAAGGAACTAAAGGCGGTGTCGAAGATACTAGCTGAGAAAGTAGAAGCCCATATGGGAAGCCTTGGAACATACGCACAAGTCGTAGCGATGCCATCTCAGCCATTGGTTAGGAAAAATATGCACTCGATTATAGTGTCATCATCAAATGTGGGTGACACATCAGACACTGTAGTCGAAAAAATACGAGCGACAGTCGATGCAAAGAGCACAGGAATACGAATAGACCACTTGCGCAGAGCAAAGAATCAGTCGGTGGTCATAAGCTGCTCTGAAAAAGATGACATAGGAAAGTTATCGACAAAGCTCAAGAACTCCAGGGGGGATCTGAAAGTTGAGGAGGCCATCAATAAAAACCCGTTAGTGGTCGTCAGAGATGTAATGAGTTACGTTACTGACGACGACTTGTTGATGGCAATACGATCCCAGAATGAACACCTCCTGGAAGGAGCCGAAATCAGCGAGGGTGATATCCGGGTTATGTATAGGCGAAGGGCGAGGAATCCGCTGACGAGCCACGTGGTGCTGCGTGTGAAGCCAGTGATTTGGCAGCGACTGACATCGGCAGGCCGAATCCACGTGGACCTGCAGAGAGTGGTTGTAAGAGACCAGAGCCCGCTGATCCAATGCACAAAGTGCCTCGGATACGGACACAGTAGAAAATACTGCAAAGAACCAGCAGTCCTTTGCAGCCACTGTGGCGAACCGCACACTAGAACGGAGTGTCCAGGGTTCACCCTCAATGAAGAACCTAAGTGCAGAAACTGCAGTCAGACAAAAAAAGACGCAGCACATAATGCTTTTGATAGCGAGTGTCCCACACGGAAAAAGTGGGACGTACTAGCGAGATCGTCAATAGCGTATTGCTAAGGTGGTGGTGGGGACAGGAGCAAAAAAAGACAGTATAAAGTATCATGTCGTACAGGCAAACCTCCAAAAGAAAAAACTTGCAACTGATGAACTCATACTCGAAGCTGGGCGCAGGAAAATTAGGTATGCTCTCGTACAAGAACCCTATGTCGGGGCGAAAGGGGAAATGAAGACCTACCCCGGGACAAGAGTAATCCAAGGAATAAAAACGGGTGACAAAGTCATCAAAGCCGCGATAGTCATCTTCGACAGTGATATGGAAGTTATGGTATGCCCGACTCTGACGACCGAAAACATTGCAGTCGCGAGGTTAACGGTGGAGGACACCACCGCCGTGGTGGCGTCAGTCTACTTCGAGGATCATCTCGACATTGAACCATACCTTGACCAGTTGAGGGAAATAGTGAGAAAGACACAAGGGGCGAAATTACTGGTGGGAGGAGATGTGAACGCATGGAGTACATGGTGGGGAAGCGAGAGAGAGGACGAAAGGGGAAGACTTTTATCTGGAACCCTAGACGAACTCAACCTACATGTACTCAATTGCGGAAACATCCCAACATTCGATACCATTCGAGGGGGAAAGCGGTACAAGAGCACGGTAGACATCACGGCCTGTTCAGACGACATGTTTCGACACGTGGAAGAATGGAGAGTAGATACAAAAATGACGAGCTCGGATCACAATGCGGTAGTACTTAGAATCACAACGAAAAAGGGAATTGGGAATAAAATTAAGTACAGTAATACTAGGGTATATAACACAAAAAAAGCAGATTGGGGACGTTTTCGGGAAGAACTGACAAAATCATTGCAGGAAAATAAAATTGATAAAACATACATAGATAATATTAATAATTTTGAAGGGTTAGAAAAATGTACAGAAGAATTAACAAAATTTATTACAGAAACGTGCGACAAGACAGTACCTAGAATAAAGAAACTTGATAAAACGTACTTACCGTGGTGGAATGAAGAACTCGATCATCTTAAAAATTCCATGTGCACGAAGAAGGGAAGAATACGTTGTGCAGCTCCACGCCGTCGGGAATGGGTTGTGATGGAGTACCTAAGGGCAAAGGAAGAGTATGAAACTCAAGCAGGTAAGGCACAAACTGAAAGTTGGAAAAACTTTTGCGGGAGACAGGACAGGGAGAGCGTTTGGGACAGCATTTATAGGGTAATCCTAAACACCAAAAAGAGGCACGAAGATCTGCCAATAGTACTAAATGGTGAGGCATTAGACTCAGATGAATCCGCCAGGGTCCTGGCGGAAACGTTCTTCCCTGAAGATGAAGAAAAGGATGACAACTCTGAACACGCAAAGGTAAGAGAAGCAGCAGCACGTTCAGAGGAAGGCACACCAGAGGATAAAATGGACCCTCCCTTCACTCTGGCCGAACTTAGGTATGCATCAAGGAGTTTTAACCCAAAGAAGGCGCCGGGTCCTGACGGATTCACTGCTGATATCTGCGAGGCCGCCATTAGCAGCAATGAACAAGTGTTCTTGGCCGTAACCAACAAATGTCTCGCGCTGTCCTGCTTCCCGGAAAAGTGGAAAGAAGCCACGGTCGTCGTGATAAGGAAACCAGGGAAGGAAGATTATACCCATCCAAAATCTTACCGACCGATCGGACTCTTGCCAATGCTCGGAAAAATTTTAGAAAAGATGCTGGTGCGGAGAGTTAGATGGCATATGCTGCCCCAGATGAACCCACGGCAGTACGGGTTTGTGCCGCAGCGAAGCACAGAGGACGCTCTGTACGACATGATGCAATATATAGATTTAAGATTGAAGGAGAAGAACCTTGTGGTAGTTGTCTCGCTCGACATAGAGGGGGCGTTTGACAGTGCGTGGTGGCCAGCCATCAGAATTCGTCTGGTGGAGAAGCACTGTCCACTTAACCTCCGAAAACTGGTGGGAAACTACCTGGAAAATAGAAGAGTTGCGGTGAGATACGCTGGCGCCGAACATAAGAAGAAGACCTCAAAAGGATGCGTACAAGGATCGATCGCAGGGCCCACATTCTGGAATCTCCTCCTTAACCCGCTGCTGGATGAACTAGAGGAGGGAAACACATACTGCCAGGCATTTGCAGATGACGTAGTTCTTATATTCTCTGGAAAAACGGCTCTGAATCTGGAGGTTGAAGCCAATGCCTGCTTGGCACGTGTGCAGCGGTGGGGTGCTCGAAACAAATTAAAGTTTGCACCGCAAAAAACTCATGCTATGCTGCTAACTAAGAAGCTTAAATTCGACACACCACGGCTGCACATGGGCGGGGTTGATATTGCGCTTGTCGAGGAGATCAAGCTGCTAGGATTAATAATTGACCGGAAGATGACCTTCCGCAGCCACGTCACATACGTATGCAAAAAAGCCATCAACATCTTTAGGCAGCTGTCCGGCGCAGCAAGGGTAACCTGGGGACTAAACCCGGAAGTAGTAAGGGTTATCTATACTGCGGTTGTGGAGCCGGTTATTCTATACGCAGCTAGCGTATGGGCCGGAGCGGCGGATAAGATCTACATACAAAATCAGCTCAATTCTGTTCTGAGGGGCTTTGCCCAGAAGATAAGCAAGTCATACAGGACAGTGTCACTAAATTCGGCTCTAATCTTGACAGGATTGCTACCGCTTGACCTGAGAGTCAAGGAGGCAGCATCCTTCTACGAGGCGAAGAGAGGAAAGCCTCAGGAAATTCTTAGAGGCCGATCTGTAGAGGAGAAAGCGAGCTTCTTGGTGAGGCCTCATCCAGCGGATGAAGAGGTCCTCGGCTTCCAATGTTTGGAGAGTGACGCGGAAGTACAGCAGCGCATGAGGGAGGGTACAGTACAAATCTTTACAGACGGGAGCAAAATCGAGGGTAAAGTTGGGGCTGCCCTATCCTGGTGGAATGGGACAGTCGAAACTAAACACAAGAAATACAAGCTCGAGGAGTATTGTACCGTCTTTCAAGCGGAGCTGTATGCAGTACACAAGGCTATGGAGATGATAGCGCATAGTCTAGAAGAAGAGTTCAGCATATTCAGCGACTCCAGGTCGTCTCTTGAGCTACTGAGGAACGGTGACACCTGTAACCCACTCGCTCTAGAGATAAAGAAAAACGTCAAACAATTAAAAAACTCGGGGAAAAACGTACAATTTTACTGGGTTAAAGCCCATGTGGGGATACAAGGTAATGAAAGAGCAGACGAACTGGCGAAAACAGCAGCACTAAAAATTAAAAAAAGACCTGATTTTGACAAATGCCCTCTCTCATTTGTCAAGCGAACCATTAGAAGCGGTTCGATTGACAAATGGGAAAATAGATATCAAAAAGAGACCAAAGCGAGTGTCACGAAAATATTTTTCCCCTTAGCCGCAGACGCCTACAGACTAAGCAGGAACATTCCCCTCACATACCTACACACGCAACTCTTCACAGGACACGGGGGTTTCTCCCAATACCTAAACCGATTTAAAAAAAAGGACTCACCTGCATGTATATGTGACCCAGTCGCGGAAGAATCAATCTTGCACTTGATAGTTGAGTGCCCAGTGTTTGGGCTTGCCAGATTCAACCTGGAAAATAAAATAGATTTAAAAATAAGTGAAAGAAATATATGTACAATAATGACTAACACAGACATTCGAAGTGAATTTTTGGATTTTTGTATAAGTATAATAAGAATTGTTATAGATAGAAATAAAACGTAGATTAAGAAATTAACACCGTAAATATAGTGAGCTATATTGTATTGCGTGTTAAAGTAAGAAATAAGAATGATAAGAAAAACCAGAAAAAAAAAAAAAAAAAAAAAAAAAAAATACCTTAAGGAATAAGAAAAAAAAAAAAAAAAAAATAATAAAAAAAAAAAAAATTTAATATAGAATAAGAATAAAAGCCTGTAAAGCTCTGAAGTCTCGACCTGCAGTTATGATGGAACAAACTGTAATATACCACCCAACAACGATAGCAAACAATTATAATTATATAGCTTCAAATAAGAATAGTAGAAATATAAGCCTCCGACCGAAATATCGGAGAAAACCGTGTCTGTACGGCAGGAGTGTGGTTTTAGCCGGTAAGAGTCCGGCACTGCCCAGACTGGCTCATCTGTGAGGCAGTCTGGGCGTCCATGAGGATTTCCCACTCCTGCCGAAAAAAAAAAAAAAAAAAAAAAAAAAAAAAAAACCTAACCTAACCTAACCTAACCTAACCTAACCTAACCTAACCTAACCTAACCTAACCTAACCTAACCTAACCTAACCTAACCTAACCTAACCTAACCTAACCTAACCTAACCTAACCTAACCTAACCTAACCTAACCTAACCTAACCTAACCTAACCTAACCTAACCTAACCTAACCTAACCTAACCTAACCTAACCTAACCTAACCTAACCTAACCTAACCTAACCTAACCTAACCTAACCTAACCTAACCTAACCTAACCTAACCTAACCTAACCTAACCTAACCTAACCAGAAGCAGGACACCTTGAAAAGCCGCATCCAAAGCGCTGCACCAGTCCGAAGTGCGCAGATCGTCGAGCAGTTCCTGAAACAAAGAGAAGCACAGATTAAGAGCCAGATATGCCTCTATGAGAAACAGGACAAATTACCTGTAAGAAGAATAGCAGCTCTAAGTCTGCCTGGATTAACTAAATTTAAACAAGGAAAATTTATTAAATTAGTATTAAAAATCGATAGATTAGAAAGTAAACGTATAGAATAAGAAAAAATGTCTATATGATATATTGTGTATATATTAGCATAGCCATTACTATAAATATAGTAGTATTATAGATATAGATAAAAAATATCGTAGATTTTATTATACATTAGCATAGGTAGACTCAAAAACAAAACAAACAAAAACATAAAAATACAAAAATAATATAGATAAATTAGAGCGTACTGTAAGATCATATAATAAGGTATACTATAAGATAAGATAAGACTTACTTTGTAGACTATGTTTAGATGTAAACTGTTAGAATATAAGAAACATAAGAACTGCTCAAATTTAGACATTCCTCAGGAAACTAGCAAAAAGGGTCGCGAAGGCTTCCACGGAACTCTCCGCTTCGTAAAATGAACTGATTTATAAAATATAAAAACAAAAAGAACTATTACAATCAAAAAATACTGCAAAAATAAGGTCTCTGATCATGTCAGAGGGACACTGAGCAAAGGCAGGAGTGGGTTTTAGCCGGTAAGAGTCCGGCACTGCCCAGACTGGCTCACCAGTGAGTCAGTCTGGGCGTCCATGAGGATTTCCCACTCCTGCTAAAACAAGGAAAAAAAAAAAAAAAAAAAAAAAAAAAACCTAACCTAACCTAACCTAACCTAACCTAACCTAACCTAACCTAACCTAACCTAACCTAACCTAACCTAACCTAACCTAACCTAACCTAACCTAACCTAACCTAACCTAACCTAACCCAGTACACTGCCATACGCGGCCATAACAACATCAGCTCCACGTTAAAAATTCGTAAAAATCGCAATTTTTGAGTTACGCGTATTCTAGTGTTACAGTGCAGTTAGTTAGTGTGTGACTCGTCAGGATTCATGTGGGCAACATCGTAAGTCTTCAGGATCAAGAGCACCGGGCCACCAACTTTGACGGGCCCCCTACACCAAGAGGTTGGTTTTCTCTTTTATTCGTGTTTATCGTTGTTGAGACGCCGCAAATTGCAGTCTAGTGACGTCAAGATCACAAATATCCGATCATCAGCAGCGAAGTTATTGGGCATCCAATCTGCCAAAATAACCTAAAATACACGTGGTTTTCGACGAAACCAACCTCAAATCTCCACGAGGCGTGACGATAACACGAGAGACTACGTCACAGCACTTAGTTTGGACCTGCCTGGAGCCTTCGAAGCCGACTCGAGGACTTTGGTTTGCAGCACTGGGGACCGTATCACCGACCATCAGGTAGCCTCTAGAGAACTCCTCATTCCCTAGTCTGAGAATACTCGTGTTTGGGCTCGCCTGAACCGGGACACAAGGACCTTCCCCCTTCCACCATAAAACCCCTCATCCTTAAACCCTCCCCCTACCCCCTCTCGAGGACTACCCCTCCTTCCAGAACCCCCTAGGGACCCCTTGGAATACCCGTGTTTGGACTCCCCCGAACCAGGAAACAAAGGTCTTTCCCCCCACCCCCCTCAAACCAACAAACCCCTTACTCACACCCATTATCCCGCGCACTACCCCACCCCTTCCCTACCCCTTTCCGTTGTCACCGTCAATAAGCTCCACGTGAAACCTCCCCCTCCCCCCCCCCTCCCCGCGCTAGATTACTTCACCCCCCCCAAGTCTATCTCTGGAACCCGTAGAGATAACCATATTGAGTTTGGGCTCAATCGATTGGGGAGATAGAAACAGATAATCTGGCCCCGGCAGAACCAGCAAATAAGGCACAAGAAGTAAGAAATCCCGGAAAGAATCCGGTTTAGTCGACCTGGGTTGCTGCACTGCAACAAAGCGGAAACAGAGCGTAGATCTGTCTCTGACGCGCACCAGCGTGTACTCCAGAGAACAATACAGACGCAGTCCATCAAGCGTCGGAACGCAAACATCGCGTCCAAATCAACACGTTGACAGCGTCATATCGTGGAACATCACTGCAAGCTGTCAGCAAACATCGAAGGTGAGTCCATCACATAGATAGAAAAGAATAAAAAAAAAAAAAAAAAAAAAAAAAAAAAAATTAAAAAATAACAATCATAGTAATAATAATAGTCAAATATACAACAACTGCAGCATGTCGTCTGTATCAAATGTCCCTACCACTCGTAAGTCAGCTGCGGAGGTCGCACCGAAAATACGATCACTGCGGACCAAAGTCCTGAAGAACGCTGCGAAATCCACAACATCCGAGCGGCTTATGAAACAGATATCTTCGCCCCCACATGGAATACCTGAGGCGTCAAGGGCAGCGTCAGAACCCGCTGCTGGAGAAACAACATGTCAGGGAAGCCAGGCGTCATCCGTTGATAACTGCTCTATACCAGAGCTACCTGAGGCAGCAGAGATGGCTGCGTCAAAAGTCATAGACTGGCAGCAACTGGGCATATCTCCCCCTAGTCAAATTTTATCCGACGAGGGAAGCTCGGTGACATCATCTATCACCGATCACCAGGCGCGTAAAAGGGTCAGTCTCCTCTATAGCACACCGAGGAGGGGGACTGGTGTGGAAATGGACATGGCGACAAGGGAGGCCAATAAGCTCCTACAAAACGGCAAGGACGCGTTGGAGTCCTCGGGGAATATGAAGAAAGAGTACAGGACGACTTGTCACGACAGTCTTCAAGGGCTGTATGAGATCGTCTTGTCCCTGTCCGACTCGCGAGCAAGGCACAAATATAACCTGGAGAAGGAGCGCTCTCGACATGCCCACGAACTCGTCAAAGTGGAGAGGTTTCACCTTCAGGAAATACATAAAATACAACACAACCTTACTACCGAGCTGAGCCTTGCTCGAAACGATATATCAGGAACCCTAAAGGAGGCCAAAGACATCAGAAACTGGCTAGGGTATGAAACCGAGCAGCCCTTTAGGGAAATCGCCGAAAATAAGAGGGCGATCGAGTCATTGACGAAGCTTATCCACTCAGGGCAGGAAAGAAGCAGAAATGAGGACGCGCCCGCCTTTGGGGACCCAAAATGGGATACCATAGCGGCGGGCCTCTCAAAGCTAGGGTCAAATGTAGCCAGTGTTTCGAACCAGCTGGACACGCTTCGCCAAGCAGTGGATAAATTGAAACAAGAGCTCCAAACACCGGCGGAGCCCAACATTGCCCCTCTTCTGTTCCCCGAGACTCAAACCGAAGCGAAACTGGACAGACTGGCCGAAGAGTTAGAAAAAATTCGGAACATGATAAAAACCATGCTGGATAAACCCATAATCCCTGCCCCCCCGGAAAGACCACCATTGGACCTGAGTAAACACCTTCAGCCCCTGTCGGAGAGGTTGGAAATAGTGTCCTCTGACATTAGAGTACTGCGAGATAAGGAGCCGCAGTACTCGGCATCCATAGCACCGAGCCTGGACACTGAGTTTGCGGTGCAAGAGGTAAAGAGAACACTTGCCTCCATAGAAAAGGGAGTCTCTGAGCTGAACAAGCCAGGGAAAGCGCAACAGGGCCCTCAAACCTTTGCCCAGATTGCGAAAACTCCCAAACGTCCAAACCACACACTCATAATTTCATCAACAGACCCAAACCACACGGGAGACAATGTCATCGAGAGAGTGAGAGTGGCTCTGGATCTCAAAAAGACAGGAGCAAAGGTCGACAGGGTGAGAAAAGCTCGAAACCAAAAGATCGTGGTGAGCTGCGCGAGCAAGGAAGACCTTACCCTTGTCATAGGTCAGGTTCAGTCCAACAGTGGGCTTAAAGTCCAGGAGCCCAAGCCTAACTATCCCTTGGTTTGTGTAAAAGGGGTTCTCTCCTTATACACCAACGAAGAGATGGTGGACCTCCTCCAAGCTCAGAACAAACACCTGTGGGAAGACCTTGAACAGGCAGGTCAAACTATTAAATTGAGGTACCGGAAACGTGCACGGAACCCCCACGAATGTCACCCGGTCTTTGAACTCTCCCCTGAGCTTTGGAAGCGGCTTACGCAGGTGGAAAAAGTCCACTTGGGAATACAGAGATGCCCGGTAGAAGACCAGTCCCCTCTAGTGCAGTGTACCAAGTGCCTCGGTTACGGTCACGGCAGAACACTCTGCAAGGCAGATAAGGAAAGCTGTGGATACTGCGGTGGGGCACACACTGGGAGAGACTGCCCAGTAAGAGCTTCTGCCGGGCCGCTCGCCTGTGTGAACTGCGTTAGGGTGGGGAGGGAGGGAAAAGACCAGGTTCACTCAGCCTTCAGCACCGAGTGTCAAGAAAGACAAAAATGGGACAATATAGCTAGATCACGCGTTTCTTATTGCTAAGGGCAACGACGGAGATAATGGGTCATTCACGTCACAAAGCGCAAGAGGATCAGTAGGTAGGCTGAAATTCATCCAAGCTAACCTGCAGCGCTCCAAACTCGCGACAGCTGAACTCCACCATACCGCCGAACAGTTGGGGGTCTCAATTGCGCTTGTCCAGGAACCTTATGTGGGAAGGACAGGAGTAATGAAACAAAACCACGGCACACAAGTCATCCAGTGTACCCTAAACCGGCAAAAACCAGTTAAGGCAGCAATCGTCGTGTTCGGAAACAATCTGGAGGTCATTCACGACCCCCAGATTGTAACCGAAAATGTTGCAGCCGTCTTACTGAAGGTGGGTCAGCTAAAGTTTGGAGTGATATCCATCTACTTTGAGGGGGATCAAGATCTAGACCCCTACCTCGTAAAAACTAAAGAGGCAATTATAAAATTACAGACGTCTAACATCGTGGTGGGGGGTGACGTAAATGCATGGAGTCAGTGGTGGGGAAGCAACAGCGAAGACCACCGCGGGGCAGCGTACAATTCCTTCCTTTCCGAACAGGACCTTCAGATCCTCAACATGGGCCAAACCCCGACCTTCGAAGTATACAGGGGAGACAGGCTATACCAAAGTATAGTTGATGTTACCGCGTGCAGTGTATCGCTACTAGGCCGGCTCGAGGAATGGCGTGTGGATAGGAACATAACCACGTCCGACCACAACGCAATCACGTTTTCATTACGCCTAGAAAAAGCGTTAGAGCCACTAAAACCTATCTCTACACGCATATATAACACCAAGAAGGCTAAGTGGTCAGATTTCAGCACACACTTCAAGGCAAAACTGTCAGAAAACACCATCACTCCTGATAGCATAACGAAGGTTCCGAACCCTGAGGGACTGGAGGGGTTGGTCTCAACATACGTCGACATGATTCACCGTTCATGCAAAAAATCAATACCCAAGTTGGGAAAAAGGAAGACCGACTCGAAGCCCCCGTGGTGGTCTGCTTCTCTAGAGAAATTAAAAAAAGAAGTTCTGACCAAGAAGCGAAGAATCCGAAACGCGGCCCCGAGTCGAAGAAACTTCACCATCAATGAGTACGTACAAGCAAAATTAGAATACTCGACAAGAGCAGCGGAGGCAGCAACAGAAAATTGGAAGCAGTTCTGTTCGACGCAGGACCGGGAGAGTATGTGGGATGGCATCTACAGGGTCTTAAGGAAGACTGCCAGAAGACAGGAAGATACGCTCCTGAGGAATACCGCGGGCAATACGCTAAGTCCGGAACAATCAGCGGATCTTCTGGCAAAAACTTTCTACCCTGACGACTCTGTGGATGCCGAACTACAACATCACGCGTCGGTCCGGAGACTTACGGAGGGGTGTAACCCAGCTGAGACACAAGGTCTGTCGGCCGACGATCCACCATTTACACCCGCAGAGCTGGAAATGGTCCTTCAGGGACAAAATCCAAAGAAAGCTCCGGGTCCGGATGGGTTGACGGCCGACATCTGCACAGCAGCAATTAATTGCAACAGGGAGGTGTTTCTCGCACTGGCAAACAAGTGCCTATCACTATCACACTTCCCAAGGCAGTGGAAACTAGCTCACGTTTGCATACTCCGTAAGCCGGGCAAGGACGACTACACTCACCCGAAGTCATACAGACCAATAGGACTGCTCTCGGTCTTGGGGAAGATTATCGAGAAGCTCTTAATCGGCAGACTGCAGTACCACTTCCTTCCCACTCTTAACACGAACCAATATGGGTTCATGCCACAGAAAGGAACCGAGGACGCCCTCTATGTCTTAATGGAGCACATACGGGCTGAACTGAAGGCTAAAAAGATAGTGCTTTTAGTATCATTAGACATAGAGGGGGCTTTCGACAACGCGTGGTGGCCCGCCCTCAAAAAGCAGATGTTAAGAAAAAACTGCCCAAGGAACCTCTACACTCTCGTAGCCTCATACCTGGAGGATCGATATATCAGGGTAAATTACGCCAGAGCGTTTAGCGAAAAGGGTACCACAAAAGGATGCGTCCAGGGCTCAATAGCCGGTCCGACGTTCTGGAATCTTATCCTAGACTCACTCCTCGAAAAAATGACAGCAATGGGAATATACTGTCAGGCGTTCGCGGATGATGTGGTCCTTGTTTTCTCGTCCCACGAGCTCAGTTCCCTACAGCAAACAGCCGACAGCACGTTGCAGACAATCTCAGAATGGGGTGCACAAAATAAGCTGCGTTTTGCCGCTCATAAAACCAACGCAATGGTGATAACAAAGCGGCTTAAATACGACACCCCGGTTATTCACATGTCTGGTACTCGGCTGAATCTAGTTGAAGAGATCAAGCTGCTGGGACTCATCATAGACCACAAACTCACCTTTAATGCGCACGTGACTGCAACCTGTAGGAAAGCTGCAGACATCTACAAACAACTAGCCTGTGCAGCAAGGGTGACATGGGGTCTGAACAGTGAGATAATAAGGACCATATACGTGTCGGTGATAGAGCCAATCGTGCTGTATGCAGCGAGTGCATGGGCTCCAGCAGCGGAGAAACTGATGACGAGGAATCAGTTAGACTCGCTGCAGAGAGGATTCACGCAGAAAATCTGCAAAGCCTACCGCACGGTGTCTCTGACATCGGCTCTGATTCTGTCAGGTCAACTGCCCTTGGACCTCCGGGTAGCTGAGGCTGCCACCCTCTTCAAAATCAAGAAGGGTCATTCCGAGGATTATCTACCACCGGGAAGGGAGGTTGAGCGCAAGGCTGGGCCTTCGCGGATGCCGCATCCATCGCGACTCACAATAACGGAGTACGAGTGCCTCGAGAACCTGGACCCTAGAACCCTGAGTGACCGCCAAGTAACTGGACCCCAAATATACACAGACGGCAGCAAAATAGAGGGGAAAGTCGGAGCTGCCCTTACTTGGTGGAACGAAGGCAAGGAGACCAGATACTCAACCTTTCGCTTGGAGCCCCACAACACTGTCTTTCAGTCGGAAATGTACGCACTTTATCGAGCAGTCAAGATGGTGAGAACATCTAGGATGGCCTCCGTCAACATATTAAGCGATTCAAGATCTTCGCTCGATTTGTTGAGGAGCCCATCTGTTAATCACCCTTTAGCACTCGGCATAAAGAGACTGGTCCGCGAGATCCGAGGGGAGGACAGAGATGTGAGGCTGTTCTGGTTGAGAGCACACGTGGGTACTCCTGGAAATGAAAGAGCAGATGAATTGGCAAAGAAAGCAGCACTCACCAAGAAGACAGCCCCGGACTACGACAGGGTACCAATATCGTTCGTAAGGAGGAAGATACGTGAGGAAACTGTGAACAAATGGCAGCAACGCTATGAATCCTCCAGTACAGGCTCAGTGACCAAGGTATTCTTCCCCACCGTCCAGGCGGCAAGGAAGGTCCTCAAATGCATGGCACTATCACCTACCCATGTCCAAGTTTTTACCGGACACGGAGGATTCGGGGCTTATCTCCATCGTTTCCACCTTAAGGACAGTCCCTCATGTGTCTGCGATCCCAACTGCGAAGAGACGGTATGGCACGTGCTCACTGAATGCCCAAGATTTGGCCATGAAAGAATGGACCTGGAAACTGAAATCCAGATATCTGTAACACAGTCCACACTCCATTCCATCATGGAGAAAAAGGCCACCAGAACACCATTCTTGACATTCGCGAGCAAGATCGTGCAAATCGTAGCGAGGGCCAATGGCTCAACTCTATTCACCCCACTCGCACGCACTTGGACACCCACACCTGCACCCACACAAGCACCAACAACTCAGACCGTTGGTACAGTAGTCGTCACTACGAACACTTCAGACGCCAGTAGTCCCCAGCTGATGACCACCCCACACACCTCGGCTTTACGCCAGTTACTTTCGTGCGGGGATAACGGACAACCAGGCATCAGACTGCGAGGCGTGGCCCTCTTTATGAACGGGAATACAGAGAGACTCGGCGTAAGCTTCTGTCGTGAGGAAAGGGGCAATACCGTTGCCATATCACCCGGCCTTGCAGCTTTGATCAACGGTAGTACATCAAAAGCGAGCATGGAACGTACCTACTTTAACGCGTTACCCGTAGCGGAATTTTGCGAACACCGATACCGTCTAGTGCGATCACAAAACAAGACGATTGCACTATTCGAGTGGCATGGGCAAACTCCGTTTGCGCAAGCATGCTCACTGCTTACCAAAATCGGGGACGCTGGTCAGTCTGCGAGCAGTTGCCCCCGGATAATCAGCGTGGACGCAATGGCGATTGGCTACGATAGGGGAGAGGTTGCCGATAGGTACGGATGCATCAAGGCCGCACAAGATCACGAGGTGGTGGTCTATGAGGACAGGGGGGAAGACCTAGGCTTCCTCAAACCTCCCCATAAGGTTATGGAATTGAAAAAGACCACGTCTGATCATCAGGCATACTCTATCTCAGCCCCGACCACGCCTTGCGGCTCAGAGCGACTGCAGCAGAAGCTTACAGCCGAGAAAGCCGCTTCAGATGGAAAAAGCGGCCGTTCAAAAGAGAAGGTTAAGGCCAGGGATAGACTGAAGACCGTCTCAATTTTTCTCGGTAAGCTACTAGGAGTGAATAGTAATAAGCCCGTTAAGCCACATCAAACCAGCCAGGTGGCCGCGGTGCGGGAGTTTACGAGGGTCACTCCAAATCCACCAACGGAGCAGCGACCAGTACCAACGAGGGCCGACAGAGGGCAGGTCAGCCCGCCAAAACTCAGGATGGTAACGGAGCCTGGAGACCATGTTGAGAACGCCTTTCTTGAGTTCCAAGCAATTACAAAGGCAACAAGAGCCGTCAATCTCATGACCTGCCAGAAAATTATGCAGTCATACCAACTAGAGATTGAAGGTTTGCTTAGGGTGAGACTCGAGGAGGCCGAAGCAGCCATATACAATAACGCCACCTCCCAAGTCATCAAGGGAGAAATGAATGGCCAGTACATGGCTGCATACAATGCAACGGATGGCTTCGTACCGTTGAATGAGCCAGAAACTTCGCGGACTGGCCGCATTACCTTCGTGACACCCGAAAGTGACCCAATAGTGGTAATAGCCCGGTGTACCAAAATTATGCTGTTAGACCAGATCCTCGAACAGGCGGAAGCAATCTCGAGGACCAGAGGTCAAAGTAGTAGTTGGGCATTGCCAAAAATAAATTGGGTAAACGGCGTTCCGGGATGCGGCAAGACGACCTGGGTTATTAAAAACTTTAATAGGGAAAACGATGTTATAGTAACCACTACAACCGAAGCCGCAAAAGATCTGCGGCAGAAGCTAGCGCCTCAAATTGGTAAAGACAACAGAACCAAGGTGCGCACTATGGCCTCAACACTATCGAATGGGTTTACAGGGCCTCACAAATGTCAGCGCATTCTTGTGGACGAGGCTCTAATGAACCATTTTGGGGCTATAGTGATGCTGGTGCGGTTGTCAGGTGCTAGTGAGGCGGTTCTCATCGGTGACATCAACCAACTGCCCTATTTAGACAGGGAAAACCTATTTCCCCTTTATTACGCCCGTCCGAACTCTGTGGCGACCATCTGCCAAGAGTTGTCCTGTACGCACCGGAACCCGATGGATGTCGCGTACGCCCTCGGAGAAGTTTATCCCGGCATCTACTCGTCAAGGAACCAGATCCACTCCCTGCAGCTGAAGAAGTTCACGGGCGCCAATATACCCAGGACCCTCCACAACACACTTTTCTTGGTCCACACCCAGGAGGATAAAAAGACCCTCATTGACCAGGGATATGGAGTGGGTACTGGGTCGAGCGTTTTGACTATACACGAAGCTCAGGGTCTCACCAGTGAGTCGGTAATAATTATCAAGACAAGGTCCTACAACACCAGGATTCACAGCAGCGTCCCCCATGCGGTAGTGGCCGTATCCAGACAGACACACAGCCAGCTGTGCGTACTACACCGACAACGCCGACGACATTATTGGACGATTTGTGAGGCGAGCACTGGAAGCGTCTACCATGGACATCGTCAACAACAACCTAAGGATGGCCATGCGGCATCGGAACATGGAAGTCGTTGAGGCACTGAGACGCCTTCCACAGCAATAACTGACGGTGCTTTTGACGCAACAGGTCCCGGTGGACTGGACGACGGCCCTGAAAGACAAGGCTAAAAAACGCCAGGCCGCTGTACTCGGTTATGCGGTGGGAAACCCGCAGTTGATTTATAGAGTATGTAAAAATTGTATTGTGTAATTGTGATTGAGACGAGTTGGTGGTGCACGACTGGCATCACATTGATGGTGGCGTGTGTGTTGGACCGCTCCATCCCCTAAAATGCGGTCGATAAGAGCGGAGTCAATACATACGTCGGGTCAGGGATGCCAGGTGGGCACCAAGAGAAAGTTTTAAGCTGAAACATTTTAGGTAGAATAAGAAAAAAAAAAAAAAAAAAAAAAAAAAAAAAAAAAAAAAAAAAAAAAAAAAAAAAAAAAAAAAATTATAATTTATATAAAAATATATATATAATATGTGATGGACTCACACTAGTTGATAAGTATTTATAAATAAGCATGTGAATGTTGTACTCTGGAGTCACCACTTGTACGTGGAGCTCATGAGGCAAAACGTATAGTACTAAAAAAAGGCACGGACGCAAAGTCTGTGGTACAATTGTAAGGCAGGAGTGTGGTTTTAGCCGGTAAGAGTCCGGCACTGCCCAGGCTGGCTCATCTGTGAGGCAGTCTGGGCGTCCATGAGGATTTCCCACTCCTGCCGAAAAAAAAAAAAAAAAAAAAAAAAAAAAAAAAAAAAAAAAAAAAAAAACCTAACCTAACCTAACCTAACCTAACCGACAATAACTTTGTACTTAGGAGACGGATTTTGAAGCGGTTTTCGACGCAGTTAATTTTAATTGGGCTCTGCCCCGCCTTTCCACCTATCCTAATCAATCTACTTGCTAAAATAATATTATAATCTATTTTTCGTAAATTTAACTTCTTAAAAACACTAAAATCTCATTTATTTCAAAAATTTTCACTTTAAGATCAGCTGTTTTGATATTAGTAATTACTTACCTGCCACACCTTCAGGCTGGACCGCGTTTCGTGATCTGTCTCGTTGGTTGGTAGAACAAAAAATTCTATAATCACCTTTTTTTCACGTTTTTTCACTATAAATTCAAAATATTGTTCGCCACCTACCTCTTATTACTCCGTTTTCCATTAGCCCGCGCGCAGACGCGTGTTTTGACACCTCACACGCGCGGCTACCTCGGAAAAACTGAAATTTTTTTGCCCTCCCACCCACCCTATAGTGGCAGGGTAGTTAAACGTGACGACTTTTGAAATTTTTTTTAATTTTTATATTGTTTACCCTGATGCTTTAAAAGCTAGTTTTAGTAACAAGCACATCAAAACACCCATTCATTTGCCATTACAGACATAGTTTCTTCACAACAGAATGAATTAAAATTTATTGAAAATGTCTCTGGTTCGTACTCCACCCCGCTCTGTTGTCCCCCCACCCCCGATCAAAGTTCCACCTCTCCCCGCTGACTCTTCAGAGGTAACCAGTATTGAGTCATGCATTGCCGTCATAACTAGACTTGCTGAATGCATCAAAACCTCCGTATATGAGAACAAAAGCGTCACTACAGGAAATAAAAAGACTATCGCCCTTGCCTCGGACGAAATACGATTCATAATATCAAAGCTCCCCAACTTCGCTCGCTCTCCTCGCGATGAAGACTGCGAGGACGGCCAACCACCATCGTATATTGGCGACCTCAAAAACGAAATCACGAGCCTTAAAACAGAGGTCCAATCTATTAAAAACCTCGTCAAAGCCGACGATGGAGACGGTGCGCTCGGAAAGGAGATTGTGACTTGCGTGCGAGAGGAGCTGAGCAAGCACCTCACTACCATCACGAGTACACCAGCACCTCCAGTAACACCGACTTACGCGCAGACTGCTAGTGCGCCTGCATCTCGGCGCCCAATAAAAGAGGCCCCGCCAAACAGACCTGCCCTCATAGTCTCGGCTAAATGCGACACACAAACGCGCCAGGAAGTTGTGGAGTCCTTTAGGAACATCGTCAATTTCCGCACCACCACCTATGCACCCACAAAAATCCAGTCCGTGTCCAACAACAAACTAAGGGTCGAGTTCGAAACGGAAAAACAGCGCGACGAGATCCTCAGAAAACTGGAAACTTCTCCAGAGCTTACCGCGGAACCGGCAAGAAAACTGCAACCCATGCTCATTCTCAAGGGAATTTCAACAGACACGCCATCGGAGGAGTTAATCGACATCATTCGCGGCCAAAACGAAGAACTATCGCCTCTCATTCAGAAGAATGACGATCTGCGACTCGCCTTCAAAAGGAATAACAGGAACCCAAAACTTTACAACGCCATCCTAATCGCTCACCCCACTGTATGGCGTAAAATAGTGGATATGGGAAGAGTTTGCGTCGACTACCAACGCGTACACTCCGAAGACTTCTCGCCATTCATCCAGTGCAACAAGTGTCTGCAGTTCGGGCACATCAAAACAAAATGCACAGCGAAACAATTTCCTTGCGCTTACTGCTCTGAAGAAGGCCATAACATCGAAAGCTGCCCGCTTCGAGAGAAGAAAGGCACGCCTAAATGCTTCAACTGTCACCAGCACAACACAAAATTCAGTACCAGCTATAACGTCGGGCACAAGGCCACCGCAAATAATTGTCCTAGAGTGAAATCACTTAAATTCAAAATTACCTGCCGCACTGATTATGGATAAGTCACTCATAAAAATAGTACAGTGTAACATTGATCGCTCAAAAAATAGTTTTCATGAATTTTTATCGTACTTTTATAACGGCCAGTATGATATCGCCTTGTTATCCGAACCCTATATAGGATCTGGCAAGGAGGTCAAGCCTATATCGGGTATCGACATCTTTCAATACTCGAACGGATGTAATGTTAAGGCATGCATTCTCGTCAAACCTGGGTGTGGTGTGGTGTTGGGGGAGTCAGGGATGTCCTCAGCTAACTTAAGCGTAATTCAGCTGCAAACCGACTACCAGAAATGGTACCTGGCCTCTGCTTACGTAGAGCCAAGAGATGACACCTCCTGCACGCTTGAAGCAATAGACTGCTTCCTCAAGGCCACATCGCATCACAGGTGCATTCTGGGGGGAGATTTCAATGGCTGGCACCCCGCCTGGGGAAGCGTTAAATCAAACCCCAGAGGAATCAGCCTTCTGGAACTCGCCTACGCCAATGACATGTACATTTGCAACACCGGAACCACCCCGACTTTCGAGACGGTAACGCACGGGCGCGACCGATCGTCTATCATTGACGTAACGCTGGCGTCCGCTTCAATGTACGACTCGGTACGTGATTGGAGGGTCAACCTGGACTGCTGCACGTCATCGCAGCACAATGCCATCGATTTCTGCATCACCACCCGCAGACCTATATCAAAAGGAAATAATAATAACTCCACATTCTTATTCAATACCAAAGGAGCAGACTGGGCAGCCTTTAAGGATGCTGTGCTGCACAGAATGACGGTCTCAGACGTGCTCGATAGGGATGTGCCCAAACTCGATGTCGATCAGCTTGAGCACCTCGTTCACCAAATCACTGATCTGATACACGACAGTTGCAGCGAAACCATGCCCACTAAAGGTCAGAACCGCAAGTACAAAGCTCCATGGTGGACCGAGAGCCTTGAAACCCAAAAAACAGACATCATTAATCTCCACAGACGCATTCACACCGCCAAACGGCAAGGTTTACCACTCGAAGCCCTTCTGGAAGAGAGCCAGAACAAGAAAGCGGCCTACTCTGAAGAACTCAAAAAAGAATCCACCAAAAACTTCCGTAAGTTCTGCGAACTACAGCAGAAAGAGAACGTTTGGTCGCTGACCAACCGACTTCTCAAAGAGACTGCGCCTAGAAGACCACCCATTACCCTCAAAGTAGGAGACAAATTCACCACCGATGGAGAGGAGACAGCCACCGCCCTCCTGAACCACTTCTACCCTGACGATACCTGTGACCATATGCCAACACAAGCAGAACTCCGTCGCCAATACCATAGCCCTACGACCAATACGGTAGACGACCATCCATTCACAGAAGAAGAGGTTCTGGAGCAACTAAAACAGATAAGCCCCAGTAAAGCCCCTGGCTTTGATAATCTCACCTCCGATATTTGCCTTCAATTTGCAGCACATTACCCGAGCTTAATAACCGACATCATGAACAGATGCCTTGCTCTACAGCATTTCCCCCGAATATGGAAGGAGGCCTATGTCAAAATCATTCCCAAACCGGGAAAGGATGATCCAACAGATCTCAAATCCTTCCGCCCCATAGGTCTAATTCCAGTGTTCGGAAAACTCCTGGAGAAGCTGTTCATTAAAAGGGTAGCCCACCATGCTGAGGTAGGAAACAAACTCAACCCTCAACAATTCGGCTTCCGTCAACAAAAGAATACCACCCAAGCCATCCATACAGCTCTAGACCATGTACACCACGCCAAACAAAACAACAAACTTGCCATAGCAATATCTCTGGACATAAGAGCGGCATTTGATAACGCTTGGTGGCCTGCTCTCTTCCATCGTCTAAAACACATTGGAACGCCGCAAAACATCTATGGGCTGATTAAAAACTACGTGCAGGATAGAACCGCTACGCTGGATCACGCGGGAGTCCGAGTGCGCAAAACCCTGACAAAGGGCTGCATCCAAGGATCCGCGTGTGGTCCAGTCTTATGGAACCTGATCCTTGACGAGCTCCTGGACATGCAACTGCCATCGGGTTGCCATATACAAGCCTTCGCAGATGACGTCCTGCTGATAGTTACGGCGGATAAACCAGAAACAGTGGAGCAACTCACCAACAACATTCTCGCCAACATCAGCGAATGGGGCAAACGCGTCAAACTGACCTTTGGCCCGGCAAAAACCCAAGTCATCGCCTTCACGCCCAAAGCAAAAACCGCGCAGCTCCAAATGGACGGCACCGACTTAGTGTTTGTGCCTGAAATTAAACTGCTTGGCGTCATCCTAGACGAAAAACTACTATTCAATAGCCACTTAAAATACGTGTTGGGCAAAGCCACTCGCATATTCAATAAATTACGAATGTACACCAGGTGTACCTGGGGCGCGCACCCTGAAAACGCCCGCACAATTTATTTGCATGTGATAGAACCAACTATCACCTACGCTGCTGGTATATGGGGGCATATAGTAAGCAGGAAGAGTGTCAAAAAGCAAGTCGCCAGCCTCCAGAGGGGATTCGCACTGAAGGCCATCCGAGCCTTCCGGACCGTCTCTACCACTGCCGCTCTGGCACTCGCAGAGCTCATGCCCCTCGATCTCAGGATCAAGGAAGTTCACCATGTCGAAACGACCCGCCTCACAGGCACTAGTCACCTGTTGCCAGCGGACATCACTCCTGAACGCCCCACACCTGTACGTGAGCTACTACATCCAGCAATAAGACTACCCAAATCAGTCACGTGCACCCGGACACATAGACAAACTGAAATTGAGGCGGCCCAATCGACATCACAAACACAGCACTATATATACACTGACGGTAGCAAACAGGACGACGGTGCCGTCGGAGCAGCCTTCGTCTGCTACGATCCGGGAGGAACAACCATTACTAAAAAGTTCAAACTTCACAGCACCTGCACAGTCTTCCAGGCTGAACTGTTAGCCATCCTGGAAGCTTGCAATTGGGCTTATACAAAGGCTCAAACCAACACTACCATCTTCTCTGACTCCCAGTCGGCTATACAGGCGATCGCAGATCGGAGCAACACACATCCGCTGGTCACGAAAATACACAGAACCATTCATAATCATACACACACACGCACTCGCATTGACACTCCACCACACATAGAAATCACGTGGGTGAAAGGGCACAGTGGAGTTGCGGGTAACGAAGCTGCAGACGCAGCTGCGAAAACGGCCAGTCAGCTTCACAAAGCGCCGGACTACAGTGCATACCCGATGTCATATGTCAAACACCAACTGCGACAATCCAATTTGGCTAACTGGCAAGCCAGATACTCATCAAGTGAGCAGGGACAACACACCAAAACAATTTTTCCTACACTTCTTCAAATTAACAAATTCCGCAAAAAACTTGATCAGAATTTCTACATCACTCAAATTTTGACAGGTCATGGATTCCATAAGCAATACCTCCATCGTTTTAAAATAACTTCAGACAACTGTTGTCCCTGCAACGACAACACGGTACAAAGTATCGACCACCTCCTCAGAGATTGCCCCAGATTCGCTATGGATCGCATGCAGTATGAGGCAATCTCTGAGAAATTTGGTATCACGACGTATGACATCGGGATGCTAATGCGAAAAGAAGAAGTCTTGGACGCCTTCATCAAATACGCGACGAAAATTATGAGCCAGCTCAAAAACTTCAATGGCACATAGAACACCACCATCTATATTACAATTATTATTTAGATCTTACAATAGTTAATATTTATAAAATTATATATCTTATAAAATCATCATAACATTGCGCATAATAAAATAACTAAAAAAGACAGCAACTGTATCAAATCGCAGGAACTGTCCGAAAGTGAAAACAAATAACAATTGAAACCTAAACCAAACGAAAAACCCAAAGCGAAACAAATAATATCAAAAAAAAAAAAAAAAAAAAAAAAAAACCTAACCTAACCTAACCTAACCTAACCTAACCTAACCTAACCTAACCTAACCCAGTAACCGATAATACGTCGCACTATCAACATCAGCTCCGCGTAAAAAATTCGCTATAATTAGACGCGTTGAGCTACGAGCGCAAAAAATTATCAGTGGAATTGTGCAGTGACAAATCACCAGGATTCGTGTGGGCAAGTGTCTACCTCCACGGGTTGCGAGACAGGGCCCCCGGAACTTCAGCAGTGAATAACTTACCCAAGGTCAGTGAAGTCGTTCTACCCACAATAACCAAGGGACTCGCGGCAAAGGCCTATCCTTTGACACCAAGATCAGAAAATTCGGTGCAGGGATTTGGGATTTATTAAGGTGCGAAAACCGTCAAAACACGTGTTTTTTTGTGAAAAGTTTGTGAAAAACAACCTCACTTTTGCTCCACGTGTTTCTACGACACGAGGCGTGACGTACGAACAGCATCCCAGCCCTTACTGAAGACTCCGAAGTCTGCCCGAGGAATCTGCCTGCAGACCAGCCACCACCGTGACGACTCCACGGCTTATCACAAGGTTAGCCCCGAGGGAACTCCTCAACCCTTAGTCCCACCCCCCCAGAGTTTGGGCTCATCAGACTCGGTACTTTAGGACCTTGCCAGAGCCACAAAGGGTCAGCACCCCTACCCCCCAAACTTCTACCCCCACCACCTCAACCCCCCCTCACTAACGAACTTCTCCCACCACCTAACCCCCACCTCAGACTTGAGTAAGGGTAACCCCTTCCAATTTACTTACCCCCCCAAACGTACCCCCACGAAACCCCCCTCCCCACCCCCCTTTCCTCACCCCCCCTCTATAGACTCCCCACGAAACCCTCCCCCCCCGCCCCCCACCCCTCAAGGCTACCTCACCCCCCCGCGACCTAACTTCGAATCCGTTGGAGCTGGAAAGCCGAGTTTGGGCTCATTTGAAAGGGCACAAAAAGTCCTTCAATTTGGCCCCAGCAGAAATCCTTGATTCGGCATTCACACACGCAGTGATATAGCTACGCTACAGAATTCCACTGAGAACCACCATCAGCGCGCCCACAGAGCTCAGAACATCGAGTTCTATCAGTTGTCGGGCTCCTCATCGGACAGCAGACGCAGACCACCAGCAGAGCATCCGTGAGTCCACCATAACATAACAAAAAAATAAATAATAATAATTAATAAAAAAAAATAAAAAAAAAGTACTCAAGCATTACATATACAGAATTCACAACAACTAATATAAGAACTATAACCTCTCCTCTTAAATTTAACTCAGTAACCTCCCCTCCCCTAAAACATGTCTTCCAAGCAGTCCACCACCTCCCGTAAAACGAACACGGACGCCGCAAAAGCCCCTAAATCCCTTAGGGAGAAAGTCCTGAAAAATACGGCTAAGTCAGTGGTCTCGGAGAGATCGGCGCATCCATCACAGAAGCCGCAGGTGCCGAAGGCAGCGTCCGAGCCGGACGTGACTAGCAGAACACCGCCTTTACCATCAGCTCCCGAGACAAACACGCCGGAGGATCGCGCCAGGATCTCAGAGATCATAATCAACTGGGAGCAGTGTGGCATCTCCCCCCCCAAACAGATCATCTCGGACGAGGAAAGCTCGGTGGCCTCCACTGTGAGCCAGGCCGACCGTCCTCAGAGCGGACGGCCGAGCCTCCTTTACAGAACGCCGAGAAGGGGCACAGGGGTGGAAATGGACCTGGCCACCCGAGAAGCCAACGATCTTCTCCAGAAAGGGAAGGACGCCCTGGAAGCAGCAGGGAATATGAAAAGGGAGTGCAAGGCCACAGCCCATGAGTGCCTACAGGGCCTGTACGAGACGGCCCTGTCATTGGCGGATTCGAGAGCCCGCCACAAACTCAATCTCGAGAAGGAGCGCTCTCGACACGCACAAGAGCTTGTGCGTGTCGAGAGAGCTCACACTCGGGAACTAATGGCAATGAAAGCGGAGCTCTCCCTCATGCGGACGGACGTCTCGGACACAAAGAAAGAGGCGAAGGGGATCCGCGAGTGGCTTGGTCACGAGACCCTTGAAGCTTTAAATGGCATCAAGGAGTTGAAAAGTGAGGTCACATCGGCGAGCTTCAGGAATATAAAAGAGCACGAGAAGACGAGGCAGGAAAGCGCAAGAGCCCCGGGGGATCCCAAGTGGGATTCGATGGGGGCTGGCTTGTCACGTCTCGACACAAACATCACCAGCATCTCCAACCAACTGGACGTGCTCCGAAAGGCTCTGGAAAGGCTCAAAGGTGATCTCGACCGGCCAAGGCACACGGAGACGGACCCTAGTAGCCGAGAGACGGATATTCTTACCACCACCACATTCAGAGAGGAGATTAGAAACCTACAGCTCCAACTACAGGCCATCGCAAACATGCCTGTAGCTTCCCCCACACCACCACAGCCACCAATAAACCTCTCACAACACTTTAAACCCATCTCGGAAAGGCTGGAGATCGTCTCAGCAGACCTCCGCGTACTGCGCGACAAAGAACCGCAAATCCAAGCGCCCCCGGCGCTGAATCTGGAAGCGGAACTTGCAGTCGGGGAGGTAAAGAAGACCCTCCAAAGTATACAGAAGGGGGTAGCGGACCTGGGTAAAGCGGACAGACCGCTTCAACAACAACAGGGCCCCAAAACCTTTGCCCAGGTCGCCTGTATACCCAAGCCCCCTAAACCACCCACACAACCCAACCACACACTGATCGTCTCGTCTACGAACCCCCAGCACACTGGAGACAACGTCATCGAGAGGATTAGGACCACCTTGGACCTTAAAACGAGTGGAGCCCGCGTCGACACAGTCAGGAAAGCGCGGAACCAAAAAGTGGTCCTGAGATGCGCAAGCAAGACGGACCTGAACATCATCAAAGACCAAGTCCGGTCGAACGCAGGGCTCAAGGTCCAGGAGCCGAAACCCCAAAATCCCCTCATCTGCATTAGGGGAGTGCTGTCCAGCTACAGCGACGGGGAGATCGTCGATCTCCTAAAAGCGCAGAACAAACATCTTCTGCAGAACGTCGTTGTCGATGGGCAGACCCTAAAGGTGCGCTATAGGAAGCGCGCGAGAAACCCCCACGAATGCCACCCTGTTCTGGAGCTCTCCCCGGAGCTCTGGAAATGTTACACGATAGTGCAGAAGGTCCATGTGGGCATAAAGCGATGCTTGATTGAGGACCAGTCCCCTCTCGTCCAGTGCACAAAGTGCCTTGGATATGGACACAACAAGTCTATATGCAAGGCCGCAAAAGAAGTCTGCAGCTACTGCAGCGGAGCGCACAACGTAGGGGACTGCCGCACTCGAGCTGACGGCAAACAGCCCACCTGCATAAACTGCAAGGTAGCACACAGGACGGACATCGACTTGGCACACACAGCGTTCAGCGAGAACTGCCAGGAACGCCAGAAGTGGGATGGAATAGCAAGGTCGCGCGTTTCCTATTGCTAAGGGCGACCACGAGAACACATCACCCAACCAACCAGTCACCCCTCAAATCGCAACAAGATCGACAGCAAGATTGCGGTTCATCCAAGCTAATCTTCAGCGCTCCAAGCTGGCCACAGAAGAACTCCACATGGCGGCTCAGGCAAAGGGAGTTTCAGTAGCACTAGTTCAAGAACCCTATGTAGGAAGAACAGGTGTGATGAAACAATGCCCTGGCACGCAAGTCATCCAGTGCAGCCTGAACCGCCAAAAACCAGTTAAGGCGGCGATCGTTGTGTTCGGAAACAACCTGGAGGTCATCCACGACCCCCAGCTTGTGACCGAGAACATCGCCGCCGTCTTGCTGAAGGTGGGCCAGCTTAGCTTTGGGGTGCTATCGGTCTATTTTGAGGGTGACCAGGACATCGAACCCTACCTTTCCGAAACACACAACACTACACAAAAACTACATGCAAACAACATTCTGGTGGGAGGAGACATAAACGCCTGGAGCCAGTGGTGGGGAAGTGTTTCCGAAAACCACCGCGGGGCAGCGTACAACTCCTTTCTCAATGAGCGGGACCTCCACATCCTCAACATGGGTCAAACACCAACCTTCGAGACCTACAGAGGAGACAGGTGGTGCACAAGCAACGTCGACGTGACGGCATGCAGTCTGTCGCTGCTAGGCAAGGTTGAAGAGTGGCGTGTAGAACGGAGTCTAACAACATCAGACCACAACGCAATCACCTTCTCGATGCGCTTAGAAAAGGCCTTGGAACCCTTAAGGCCAATTTCGACGCGCATCTACAACACCAAGAAGGCTAAGTGGTCCGACTTCTGTGCGCACTTCAAGACTCGTCTGGCGGACAGAGACATTACACCAGCCGGAGTCTCGAGCATCTCGAACCCAGAGGATCTGGAGGAACTCATCACAGAATACACCCACACCATCCACCGCTCATGCGAGAAAGCGATCCCAAAACTGGGGTCGCCAAAACACGACGCCAAGCCCCCATGGTGGAATCCTTCTCTAGACCGTCTCAAAAAAGACGCTCTGACGAAGAAGAGAAGGATCCGCAATGCAGCCGCAAGTCGGAAACACTTCACCATCCAGGAATACGTGCTGGCCAAAAACAACTACACCACAGCAGCAACGGAAGCAGCCACAGCAAACTGGAAGGAGTTTTGCTCGAAGCAGGACCGAGAGAGTATGTGGGACGGCATCTACAGGGTACTAAGGAAGACAGCCAGAAGACAGGACGACGCCCTCCTGAGAAATACCGCAGGCGAGACGCTCAGCCCCGAGCAGTCAGCGGATCTTCTGGCAAAAACCTTTTACCCCGACGACTCAACGGATGCCGAACAGCCCCACCACAGGAGCCTAAGGAAGCTGGCGGAGGAAAAAAACCCCCTGGGCCTGTCTGCCGATGATCCTCCCTTCACGACTGCGGAGCTGGAAATGGTTCTCCAGAACCAGAATCCGAAAAAAGCCCCCGGTCCTGACGGATTAACGGCAGACATTTGCACGGCAGCAATAAACTGCGATCGGGAAGTGTTCTTAGCGATAGCTAATAGGTGCCTGTCACTGTCACACTTCCCGAAGCAGTGGAAAGTCGCCCATGTGTGCATCCTCCGCAAGCCAGGAAAGGACGACTACACCAGCCCAAAGTCGTACAGGCCAATAGGTCTGCTCTCGGTCCTAGGAAAGATCGTCGAGAAGCTCCTAGTAGGCAGACTGCAGCACCACTTTCTCCCAACACTACACACAAACCAGTACGGTTTCATGCCGCAACGCGGAACCGAGGACGCCCTCTATGCCCTAATAGGGCACTTAAGAGCCGAAATCAAAGCCAAAAAAATCGTGCTTTTGATATCATTGGACATAGAGGGGGCCTTCGATAACGCGTGGTGGCCAGCACTCAAGCGACAGATGGTAGTCAAGAACTGTCCCAAAAACATCTACACTCTCGTCACCTCATACCTGGAAGACCGGAACATCAGGGTCAACTACGCCAGAGCGACTAGTGAGAAAGGTACCACAAAGGGATGCGTCCAAGGCTCAATTGCCGGTCCGACGTTTTGGAACCTGATCCTAGATTCGCTCCTACATAAGATGGCTAGTAAGGGAGTATACTGTCAAGCCTTCGCAGATGACGTTGTCCTAGTTCTCTCGGATCTCACAGCCGGTCCCCTGCAGCAATCAGCCAACAACGCGCTAGACATAGTATCGGAATGGGGCGTCCAAAATAAGCTACGTTTCGCCGCGCACAAGACCTTTGCGATGGTGTTAGCGAGGAAGCTTAAGTACGACGTTCCGGTACTCTACATGTCGGGCACGCGGCTGAACCTGGTCGAGGAGGTAAAGCTGCTAGGCCTCACAATAGACTCCAAACTCACCTTCAACGCGCACGTGTCGGCGATCTGTAAAAAGGCCGCAGACATCTACAAGCAGTTGGCATGCGCGGCAAAGGTGACTTGGGGTCTCAACACAGAGATAATTAGGACAATATATGTGTCGGTGATAGAGCCCATCGTGATGTATGCAGCGAGTGCGTGGGCCCCCGCAGCTGAGAAACTGATGACAAGGAATCAGTTTGACTCACTGCAGAGAGGCTTCGCGCAGAAGATCTGCAAAGCATACCGCACGGTATCTCTGACATCGGCACTTATTCTGTCAGGTCAACTCCCACTAGATCTCCGGGTAATCGAGGCAGCAACCCTGTTTAAGATCAGAAAGGGTCACTCCCAAGAGTTCATACCACCGGGCCGCGAGCTGGAGTGCAACGTGCCCCACTCCCAATATCCCCACCCATCGCTACTCACGATAACAGAGTACGCACGCCTAGAGGACTTGACTCCCGAAACCCTGGAAACCCATCAAGTAATCGGTCCCCAAATATACACCGACGGCAGCAAGATAGAGGGGAAAGTTGGCGCTGCCCTAACTTGGTGGGAAAACGGGAAGGAGTCATCGTTCAGCACCTTTGGCCTTGAACCCCACAACTCAGTCTTCCAATCGGAAATGTACGCTCTCTTCAGAGCTGTCAGGATGGCAAGAGAATCCAGGGCGGCCTCCGTAAGCATCTTAAGTGACTCAAGATCGTCGCTTGACCTGCTGCGGAGACCATCTGTCACTCACCACCTGGCACTTAAAATCAAGACAAGCGTCCGCGAGACCAGAGAAGAGGGTAGAGAAGTGAGGTTCTTTTGGCTCAAGGCCCATGTGGGAACTGCAGGGAATGAGAGAGCGGACGAGCTGGCCAAGGAGGCAGCCCTTAATAACGCGACAGCCGACTACAACAAGGTCCCCGTATCGTTCGTGAGGAGGAAGATACGGGAAGAGACTATAAAGAAGTGGCAAGCGCGATACGAATCCTCGAGTACAGGAGCGGTCACAAAAGTGTTCTTTCCAGACGTCCTAGCGGCAAAAAGAACACTTAGAGACGCAGTTCTCACACCGGTCCACGTACAAGTCCTAACAGGACACGGAGGATTCTCAGCGTATCTCCACCGCTTCCATCTCAAAGATAGTCCCTCGTGCGTCTGTGACCCAGGTTGCGAAGAGACAGTCTGGCACCTGCTCTTCGAATGCCCACGATTCAGTCACGACAGAATAGAGCTGGAAGTAAAGATCGGAACCCAGCTAAGCCAGTCCATACTCCACACCATCATGGGGAGACCGGCTTCCAGAAAACTATTCTTGGCATTCGCGAGCAAAGTCTCCATAGTCGCAGCAGCGGCCAACAAAACGGACGCACCCTTGCGTAGTCGGAACCGACCACCATCTACGACCACAACAACAACCACAGCAAACTCCACAACAACAACAACAACAATCACTCAAACCACACATACTCGTACAAACATAACTCAACAACCAGCACTCGTGGCAGCACCAGCAGCAGCGATAGCACAAGCCAGCCTACAACCAGCACTCAACTCCATGTCCATCTCGGAGCTCCTGGCATGCGGGGGAGACGGAGCCCCTGGCGTCAGACTGCGAGGCGTCGCCCTCTTCATGAACAGAGAAGGAGAGAGGCTAGGCATAAGCTTCTGCGTGGGCTCGAGCCGAGCTGGAGCCCGTATACATATCTCACCAGGCCTTGCCGCCCTGATCAACGGAAGCACCACCAAAACGAGCATGAAAGGCAGTAAGTACGCCGCACTGCCGCATGTGGAAGTAGCTACTCACCGATGCCGTCTGGTGCGAGTCAAAGGAAAGACTATCGCACTATTCGAGTGGAGAGAGGAGACTCCATTTGCCCAAGCAAGCTCACTGCTTCAAAAGATCAGGGAGGTAGGAGAGTACATGGCAGTCACAGCCCGTACCATCAGCATCGACGCAATGATGATCGAGGGGGAAAGAGGAGACGTCGCAGATCGCTTCGGCTGTCTAAAAGCTTCAGAACACCACGAGGTAGTAGTGTATGAGGACAGAGGGGAAACTCTGAGTTTCCTCAAAGCTCCCAGACACCCAACAGCCGACGCGACGAGCTCCACGTCAGGCTCGATCACTCAAAGCGGATCAGAGAGGGCCCAGCAAAAGGCAGCCGCCGAAAAAGCTGCAAAGGAGCAGAGCAAAACCGCTAGCCTGGAGGACCAGGCCCGGTCGAGGAGTCGCCTGAAAGCCTTCGGCACTTTCCTCAACGCACTGCTCCCAAGCACCAGCTACGCATCACCAACAGCAATGGAGAGGTTCTTTAAAAGAAAGGCGAAAGAACCAACATCACAGAAGCCTACGCCTACAAGAGCCGACAAGGGGCAAGTCAGCCCGCCGACCCTCGCAGTTAATTCAGGCACCACGGACCACGTAAAGAGCGCGTTCCTCGAGTACATAGCAATCGTGAGAGCGACCAGAGAGGTCAATCTTATGACATGCAGGAAGATCCTGCAGACCTTCCAGAGAAACACAGAAGGACTGCTAAGGGTACTACTCGAGGAAGCAGAGGCGGCAGTGTACAACAACGTCACATCTCAAGTCATCAAAGGGGAAATGACGGGGTCGTACATGGCAGCCTACAGTGCGCAGAGTGGTTTTGTGACCCTGGACGAGGAGGAAACGGAGCGCTCAGGCAAACTGAAGTTTAAAACACCAAACGACGACCCGATAGTGGTTACCGCCAAATGTACCAAGATCATGCTGGACGATAAGATCCTCGAAATGGCACAGTCCATTTTGGGGACTTCAGACACCCTAGCATCACAGGTAAATTGGGTGGTACCCAGTATCAGGTGGGTCAACGGAGTCCCGGGTTGCGGCAAGACAACCTGGGTGGTGAAGCACTTCGATGGGGAGAAGGACGTCGTAGCCACCACGACGACCGAAGCTGCCAAAGATCTCAGGGAAAAGCTTGCGCACCGCTTAGGAGACCAAGTAAAGACAAAGGTGCGCACTATGGCCTCAATTTTAGCAAATGGATTCAAGAAACAAGAGAAATGCTACCGCCTCACGGTAGACGAAGCTCTAATGAACCATTTTGGGGCCATAGTTATGGCAGTAAAGTTGTCGGGAGCAAGCGAGGTGGTCCTCATCGGAGACGTAAACCAGCTTCCATTTTTGGACCGAGAGAACCTATTCGAGTTAAGGTATACCCGTCCAAACCTGGTGGCTGGAATCACCCAAGAGTTGCTTTGCACACATCGCAATCCGATGGATGTGGCCTTTGCACTGAGCGAGATATACTCCGGTATATACTCCTCCAAGTCATCACTGTCGCGGGTCCACTCCTTGAGAGTGGAAGGTTACACAGGAGCGCAAATACCGAGCACCGCTCAAAACACCCTGTTCCTGGTTCACACGCAAGAGGAGAAAGCTACTCTTATGAGCCAGGGGTACGGGTCCGGTGAAGGGTCGCGCGTGTTAACAATCCACGAGGCTCAGGGGTTGACCTACGACAGCGTAATCATCGTCAACACGAAGTCCAGGAGGCTCCAGGTCCACGAAAGCATCTCCCACGCGGTGGTAGCGGTGTCGAGACATACTGTCAGTTGCGTCTACTACTCCGACGACGCCGACGACGCCACAGGCCGCTTTGCGAAGAGGGCGATGGATGCGCCTACCAAAACGGTCATCGACTACAACCTTAAGATGGCCATGAAACATCGAGACGCAGCAGTCGTGGAAGCCCTGCTCGGGCTAGCGAAATCCCTGGTCGTGACATCCCGCCTCAAATAAGACTCCACAAACCAGACCACATCCATACTTCCAACACTCCAATACTAACCAATCCCAACCCTCCACGTACCGCCAAAACAGAATCATGTAAAATTTCATGGCAGAGCGAGTCTGTCATGCTTACGTAAATGTCCCGCCGATGGTGGCGTTGCACGTCTGGTCGATCGGTTCCCTAAGAAATGGTTGAACTGAACGGCGCAGATGTGTACGTCATATCCGTGAACGGAAGCTGTCGCCTGGGGCTGGTCGGCTCGCACTGCCATGAAGTTTCAATCAATCCATGTAGTAAAACTTTGTTTGTATAAAAATAAATGTGTAACAATAGAATAATTAATGCCTGTGTTAATAATAACAATAAAAAAAAAAAAAAAAAAAAAAAAAAAAAAAAAAAAAAAAAAAAAAAAAATGATATATGTATATGAATAAATATGTTGATGGACTCACGTAGATTTTAAGATTAGTATATAAGCTAATATGTGTCCAATGTAGGAGCACAATAACTGAATAAGTGAAAAAAAAAAAAAAATACTGTAAACAAAAGAAATGTACATAAACAAAGGCACGGACCTCCAAGTCTGTGGATAAATTGTGAGGCAGGAGTGTGGTTTTAGCCGGTAGGAGTCCGGCACTGCCCAGACTGGCTCATCTGAGATCCAGACCTCATGGACGCCTCATGGACGCCCAGACTGAGGCAGTCTGGGCGTCCATGAGGATTTCCCACTCCTGCCGAAAAAAAAAAAAAAAAAAAAAAAAAACCTAACCTAACCTAACCTAACCTAACCTAACCTAACCTAACCTAACCTAACCTAACCTAACCTAACCTAACCTAACCTAACCTTTTTTTTTTTTTTTTTTTTAAAAGTGTTCCCACATCGCCGTGATGGGAGGGCCATGGGAAACCGGCTCAGCCTTTACTTCCACAACCCTCCCGGCGCTTGCCCGCCTAGCTGGCGGGCCCCGCATGCCCCCCAGGCTGGGGGGCTACGGGAATGGTCGGGAACACCTGGCCATTCCCGTCCGACACTGGTGGATGCCTGTGCAATACAGGCAAGGGTGCCCCCGCACCCGTTGCCTGCTGGCCTCCACCTGGGAGGAGTCGGAGATGACTGTCAAACTGACGTCTTCTTCGACCCCTCCTCCGCCTTCGGAGCGGCGCCGCGTCAGGATCGTCTTCCCGCGCGCGCTCCGCTGCCTCCTTCTGAGACATGACGAGTTCGCAGAAGGAGGCGACTGCCGCCCAGGACCTCTCATCCCTCAGCATGGCGTTAACCAAGCCGGGGAGTGAGAGGTCCGGTCCGATCACCGCGACGAGACTGCGGCGCGGCTCGGACCACGACGGGCACACCTCGAGGGTGTGCTGGGCCGCGTCCTCCGCCGCGCCACAGTGGTGGCACGACGGCGTCTCCTCCCGTCCTATTCGGTGCAGGTACGATCCGAAACAACCGTGTCCGGACAGCACCTGCACCAGACGGAAGGAGAGGAACCCATGCGAGCGCTCGAGCCAGTCTCGCAGGACTGGTCTAATCGCGTCGAGGGTTCGGCGGCCGAAGGCTGCGATGGCGAGGTCGTCCGTCCAATGGATGACGATGGCGTCCCTCGCCTCCCGTCGGACTGCCTCCCGCTCTTCCGGGGCTGGGCGTTCTCCTCTCGCCCGCCGCCCTGCCGTCCATTCATATACTCTGGCGAGCACCCACGCCTCAAGTTCCCAAGGAGGGGTGCTGGCCAGAGCACATGCTGCCGCAAAGCCCACCGTGCGATGGGCCCGCGCCACCCGCTGGGCTATGGCCCTTTGGGGTGCCCGCAAGGCGGCGGCGTTTTCTCTTCTTTGGAGTGATTCCTCCCAGATGGGAGCCCCGTAGAGGGCCATACTCCTCAAGATGCCGGCGTAAAGTTGCCGGCATCGCGCGCTGGGCCCCCCCAAGTTGGGAAGCAGCCACGAGAGTGCGCCCGCGGTCTTCAGCAGGCGCGACGACAGCCCGCTAAAATGCGGACCGAAGCGCCACCTGCTGTCGAGTACAAGGCCCAGATATTTCATCTGGGCCTTCACCTCAATTCTGACGCCCTCCACGAAGATGTGGGCGTCAGGTGGGGGACGCTGCCGAGGGCCGTGGAAGAACACGGCCTCGGTCTTGTGCAGCGCCACCGTTAGACCTAGGCGGCGGATCCGCCCTGCGACCAAGGAGCCGCCCGCCGAGGCCAAGTTGGCCGCCTCCCTGAAACTCTCCCCCCGGGCGGTGAGGAGAGTGTCATCCGCATAGCAGACGACACTCGTGCCTCGGAGGAGAGTTCCCCGCAAGAGCCAATCATAACCGACGTTCCAGAGGAGAGGTCCTAAGACTGACCCCTGTGGAACGCCGGCCTCAACGGCGTACCGCCGGACTTGGCCAGTCCTATTTACCAGGAGGATCGCCCGATCCTCCAGGTAGTCGGCCAGCAGCCTGCGCATGTATCGAGGCACTCCGTGGAATCGGAGTGCCTCTAGGATGGTGGAGTGGGGAACGGAGTTGAAGGCATTCGCTATGTCGAATGACACAGCCAACAATCCGTCCCCCGCTTCCATCGCCTCCTTCACCTGGCCCTTAAGGCAGGCCAGCGCATCCACCGTGGAACGCTCAGCCCGAAAACCGAACTGAGCGTCCGACAAGTCCGGCCCGATACTCCGCAGATGGCTCTTTAGGCGGGCAGCGATTATCCCCTCGAACATTTTGCTGACCTCATCGAGCAGAACGATGGGCCGGTATGCCGAGGGGGAATCAGCTGGGCGGCCCTCCTTGCGAAGGAGGCACAACTGCCCCTCCTTCCACGGTTTCGGTAACCTTCCAGACGCAAGGCATGCGCTGAAGAGGTCCCGAAACCTCTCCTTCATTTGAGTGGCAGCGATCGCCACCACTTTTGCCGGAACACCGTCGGGGCCCGGAGCTGTCTTCTTGGCGCGGATATGGAGAATCGCCGCGCCAAGTTCCGACTCCGTAACAGGAGGGGCCTCCTCTTCTTCCTCAGCTGGCGGAGCTATCCCCCGTGGTGGGTCCATAACTGGCGGGGTGAAGTTGTCCCTGCACGGGAACAGGGACTGAACCACCCCATCCAGAAATGAGGGCTCCAGGGTCTCGGCCACCGGGGGACCAAAGGGGCGCAGTTTGTTGCGTGCCGCCTTATAAGGTCTCCCGTAGGGGTCATTGTCGAGACCCTCCAGCAGCTCCGCTCTCGCCGAGTCTCTGGCGGCGGCGATGGCCCGATCGAGGACCATTTTTGCCTCCGTGTATACCTCATAGAGGTGGTCCTCGTCGGCCAGATCCCGTCGACGCCGCCGCCGTCTCCGCGTGTAGGCCCTCCTTGCCTCCACACACGCTGCTCGAAGCCCCGCCAGCTCCGCCGACCACCAGTACACGGCGCGTTTGGGTAGTGGTCGGTGAGACCGAGGCATGCTGGAGTTGCATACCTCGGTCAGAGAGTCCCTCAGGTGCCCCGCCACTGTATCCACATCCAGGCCGGCGGAAGGCGGCGAAAGCCAGTCCTGGACGAACGCCGCCTCCACCGCTGCCTCCCTGTCCAGGCGGGCAAGAGCCCACCGTGGGAACGGTGATCGCACCGAGAGGGGCTGCGTCTCTCCAGGGCCACTGGTGGAGATGTCGAACCGCACGTAGCGGTGGTCCGACATAGTCTCCACCAGGTCCACCCGCCAGTTCAACACGCGCGCGGCCAACGCAGGGGTGGCAAAAGTGACGTCCACTATTGAGCCACCCTGCCGCCGCACGCATGTCTGGACGCTTCCTCTGTTCAGGAGGGAAAGTCCAGAGGAGGCTGCCCACATCTCCACTGCCCGCCCGCGTGCGTCGGTGGTCGGGTTGCCCCAAGTCACCGACTTGGCATTCAGGTCTCCCAGTACGGAGACCTGACGCGGCGCCACCCTGCCGACCACAGCGGCCAGGACTCCGAGATAGTTCTCGAAGTCCTGAAGAGGGCGGTTTGGGGAGAAATAGACGCCTACAAGAGCTAAGTCTCCCCACGCGGCGGCCACGTATCCCGGTCCCCTCTCTAATAGTGAGAGGGGAGGGGAGTCTGTGGTAGACCGCGCTGCTAGTGCCACCGAGTCGTCCTCGTCACCCAGCCAGCTGCCGGGGATTGAGTAGGGCTCGGCGACCACCGCTACGTTCACCAACCACTCGGCCATGACCTGCACCACCAGGTCCTGGGCCGCTCTGCAGTGATTGGTGTTCGCCTGGAGGATGCGGTAGTCGGAAACCATTATTCCGACATCGCACCTGTCCCCTCAGCTACCGCCGCTGGAGCTACAGCGGCGACGACGACGGCAGCGGCGTTAGCAACAGGGCGAACCTGCGCTGGCACTATGCCTTTCCTCACGGGGGGCTTGCAGCTCCTGCCCATCATCCTGTGGTCCGCGGGGCGGCCACTGGCGGCACACGCCGCGCAGTGTGGTGCGGTGGCGGCGTGGCAAGCGGCACTCTTGTGTCCCTCCTGTCCGCATTGGAAGCATGTGTCTCCCCAGTCGAACTTGGAGGGACACGTGGCTCGGGTGTGGCCGAACCCGAAGCACTTGAAGCAGCGAACAGGCTGGTCTTCAAGCGGCCGGACTACAGCCGTGCTGAACCCCACAAGCAGCCGTCCCTTGGTTGCAGCAAGGACGGCCCCAGCCGCGGCGACTGGGCACTCAACGCGGATGACGCCCAAGCCACGGCGGCCGAGCCTGATGGCTCCACCCTTCACCGCGCCAGCGTCGCAGCCTCCAGTCGCCGCGACGGCCGCTACCACATCCTCTTTGGTGACCGAATCATCCAGATCGGCCACCTCCAAGGCTGCGGTCTTAACGGGCCTGACGACCGTTGCCGCATCCGCAATGACCTCTTGCAGCTTTGTTGCGAAGAGGTCCGCATTTGCGCTGCGCTGTTCTCCCGAGAACTCGAAAATTCGGGCCCCGGTTAGGGTATGGCGGCACGTAATGTTGCTGATCCCCAGCCGGGAGGGATCAGCATTGGTACGAGCCCGTCTTAGGACGGACTCATACGTCTCGCCCCGCCCCACGGCCTCTGGGGTGACGGTCACCACGACGGCCGCGGTTTTGGGAGGAACCAGCTTTCTCCCGCCGGCTGGTGCCCTTTTGGCTGTTGGACCAGTCGCAGCCGAACCAGTCGCAGCGGGCTTGGGGGCTGACTTTTTCCCCTTTTTTCCCTTTCCTCTCCTGACCACTTCCGTCCACGACTGGTTGGACGGGGTGGTGGAGGGAAGAAGGGCGTCTTCCTCCTGAGAGTTCTGGGGAGCTGCTGCTGGAGTAGCAGACGACCCAGGTGCTCCCTCCGCGCTTTTGGTAGGGGTATGAGGAGCCGCCTTGGTCCTCTTGCCCTTGCCTTTGCCCTCAGGTACCGGGCCTGCTAGAGGCGCCGGTTCCGGCTCCCTCGGCGGTGGACTCTTGTCCGCCGCTAGTGGCGGGCGGAGCCGCCTTTCCGGCAAGAGCCGGTCCTCGATGCCTGCAAAGCAGGCTCTGATGAAGGCCCTCTCCTCCATGACAACCCCGCGGATTGTTGCCTCAAGGCTGGCAGGGGAGGAGGAGCAGCCTCCTACCGCCGGACCTGGTGCAGATTGGGCAGGCGTGGCCGTTGCCTCAGCCAGCTTCTGGTGTAGCTGGCTGACCTCTGCCTGCAGGCGATCCACCTTGGCCTGCAGCTGCCGTGTCTCGTCCGTGGCCGTCCGCTTCACCAGCTCCAAAACAATGCCGTGCATGCTGGCGGCCCGGCATTTGAGGGCCTTCTGAAAGGTCCCCTTCAAGTTTGAAGACTTTGAGGCGACCTCCAGGACCTCCTCCTTATCTTCTTGCGCCATGCGCTCCAATTCCGCCAGGGAGTGGTCAGCATACAGCACCTTGGATAAACCATAGCCGGCCCTCGATCTGGCAACTTGCGCCTGCTGCTCCTTGGCGGCGACCCTCTCCTCCAGGTCTAGTTGGAGTTGCGCCCTTTTTGCCAGATGTAGCTGGCGCTCGGCGTCTAACAAGCCCACATCGTGGGTAGAAGGCGCAGTAGAAGTCGAAGCCTTTTTATACTTCGACTTCTTCTTCGCCCCACCTCTGGTCGACTCCGAAGAGCCCTCGGACCTCTTCCGCTTGAAGCGGTCGCTTTCGGCACCCGACGTGTCCATGTTGGAGTCGTCGGAGTCCGACAACTCGTCTGGCCTACTGAAAAAGCTGGCCGCAGATGGTGTGCGGTCAGCTTCCGACGCCAAAGCGCCGCCGGCGTGGCCCTGAGAAGGGCCGTTGGATTGGTCCTGAGAAGGGCCGTTGGGTTGGCCCTGAGAAGGGCCGTTGGGTTGGTCTTGAGAAGGGCCGTTGGGTTGGCCCTGAGAAGGGCCGTTAAAATCGCCCTGGGAGGAGCGATTCGAAATAAAACGCCCAGAGGCGTCACGCGTGGGTGGTTTGTTCGTCATATTCGCAGACGACCGCATTTTTGTCTACGAATCACAGCGCACTTTAGCCGCCGGTCTGCCACTCCGTTACGGTGGTCAGACACGGCGTTGCCCGGGGGAAACTACGAGGAAGTATGCACTGTGGGGGATCCCCCAACCTAACCTAACCTAACCTAACCTAACCTAACCTAACCTAACCTAACCTAACCCAGTACACTGCCATACGCGGCCATAACAACATCAGCTCCACGTTAAAAATTCGTAAAAATCGCAATTTTTGAGTTACGCGTATTCTAGTGTTACAGTGCAGTTAGTTAGTGTGTGACTCGTCAGGATTCATGTGGGCAACATCGTAAGTCTTCAGGATCAAGAGCACCGGGCCACCAACTTTGACGGGCCCCCTACACCAAGAGGTTGGTTTTCTCTTTTATTCGTGTTTATCGTTGTTGAGACGCCGCAAATTGCAGTCTAGTGACGTCAAGATCACAAATATCCGATCATCAGCAGCGAAGTTATTGGGCATCCAATCTGCCAAAATAACCTAAAATACACGTGGTTTTCGACGAAACCAACCTCAAATCTCCACGAGGCGTGACGATAACACGAGAGACTACGTCACAGCACTTAGTTTGGACCTGCCTGGAGCCTTCGAAGCCGACTCGAGGACTTTGGTTTGCAGCACTGGGGACCGCATCACCGACCATCAGGTAGCCTCTAGAGAACTCCTCATTCCCTAGTCTGAGAATACTCGTGTTTGGGCTCGCCTGAACCGGGACACAAGGACCTTCCCCCTTCCACCATAAAACCCCTCATCCTTAAACCCTCCCCCTACCCCCTCTCGAGGACTACCCCTCCTTCCAGAACCCCCTAGGGACCCCTTGGAATACCCGTGTTTGGACTCCCCCGAACCAGGAAACAAAGGTCTTTCCCCCCACCCCCCTCAAACCAACCAACCCCTTACTCACACCCATTATCCCGCGCACTACCCCACCCCTTCCCTACCCCTTTCCGTTGTCACCGTCAATAAGCTCCACGTGAAACCTCCCCCTCCCCCCCCCCTCCCCGCGCTAGATTACTTCACCCCCCCCAAGTCTATCTCTGGAACCCGTAGAGATAACCATATTGAGTTTGGGCTCAATCGATTGGGGAGATAGAAACAGATAATCTGGCCCCGGCAGAACCAGCAAATAAGGCACAAGAAGTAAGAAATCCCGGAAAGAATCCGGTTTAGTCGACCTGGGTTGCTGCACTGCAACAAAGCGGAAACAGAGCGTAGATCTGTCTCTGACGCGCACCAGCGTGTACTCCAGAGAACAATACAGACGCAGTCCATCAAGCGTCGGAACGCAAACATCGCGTCCAAATCAACACGTTGACAGCGTCATATCGTGGAACATCACTGCAAGCTGTCAGCAAACATCGAAGGTGAGTCCATCACATAGATAGAAAAAAAAAAAAAAAAAAAAAAAAAAAATTAAAAAATAACAATCATAGTAATAATAATAGTCAAATATACAACAACTGCAGCATGTCGTCTGTATCAAATGTCCCTACCACTCGTAAGTCAGCTGCGGAGGTCGCACCGAAAATACGATCACTGCGGACCAAAGTCCTGAAGAACGCTGCGAAATCCACAACATCCGAGCGGCTTATGAAACAGATATCTTCGCCCCCACATGGAATACCTGAGGCGTCAAGGGCAGCGTCAGAACCCGCTGCTGGAGAAACAACATGTCAGGGAAGCCAGGCGTCATCCGTTGATAACTGCTCTATACCAGAGCTACCTGAGGCAGCAGAGATGGCTGCGTCAAAAGTCATAGACTGGCAGCAACTGGGCATATCTCCCCCTAGTCAAATTTTATCCGACGAGGGAAGCTCGGTGACATCATCTATCACCGATCACCAGGCGCGTAAAAGGGTCAGTCTCCTCTATAGCACACCGAGGAGGGGGACTGGTGTGGAAATGGACATGGCGACAAGGGAGGCCAATAAGCTCCTACAAAACGGCAAGGACGCGTTGGAGTCCTCGGGGAATATGAAGAAAGAGTACAGGACGACTTGTCACGACAGTCTTCAAGGGCTGTATGAGATCGTCTTGTCCCTGTCCGACTCGCGAGCAAGGCACAAATATAACCTGGAGAAGGAGCGCTCTCGACATGCCCACGAACTCGTCAAAGTGGAGAGGTTTCACCTTCAGGAAATACATAAAATACAACACAACCTTACTACCGAGCTGAGCCTTGCTCGAAACGATATATCAGGAACCCTAAAGGAGGCCAAAGACATCAGAAACTGGCTAGGGTATGAAACCGAGCAGCCCTTTAGGGAAATCGCCGAAAATAAGAGGGCGATCGAGTCATTGACGAAGCTTATCCACTCAGGGCAGGAAAGAAGCAGAAATGAGGACGCGCCCGCCTTTGGGGACCCAAAATGGGATACCATAGCGGCGGGCCTCTCAAAGCTAGGGTCAAATGTAGCCAGTGTTTCGAACCAGCTGGACACGCTTCGCCAAGCAGTGGATAAATTGAAACAAGAGCTCCAAACACCGGCGGAGCCCAACATTGCCCCTCTTCTGTTCCCCGAGACTCAAACCGAAGCGAAACTGGACAGACTGGCCGAAGAGTTAGAAAAAATTCGGAACTTGATAAAAACCATGCTGGATAAACCCATAATCCCTGCCCCCCCGGAAAGACCACCATTGGACCTGAGTAAACACCTTCAGCCCCTGTCGGAGAGGTTGGAAATAGTGTCCTCTGACATTAGAGTACTGCGAGATAAGGAGCCGCAGTACTCGGCATCCATAGCACCGAGCCTGGACACTGAGTTTGCGGTGCAAGAGGTAAAGAGAACACTTGCCTCCATAGAAAAGGGAGTCTCTGAGCTGAACAAGCCAGGGAAAGCGCAACAGGGCCCTCAAACCTTTGCCCAGATTGCGAAAACTCCCAAACGTCCAAACCACACACTCATAATTTCATCAACAGACCCAAACCACACGGGAGACAATGTCATCGAGAGAGTGAGAGTGGCTCTGGATCTCAAAAAGACAGGAGCAAAGGTCGACAGGGTGAGAAAAGCTCGAAACCAAAAGATCGTGGTGAGCTGCGCGAGCAAGGAAGACCTTACCCTTGTCATAGGTCAGGTTCAGTCCAACAGTGGGCTTAAAGTCCAGGAGCCCAAGCCTAACTATCCCTTGGTTTGTGTAAAAGGGGTTCTCTCCTTATACACCAACGAAGAGATGGTGGACCTCCTCCAAGCTCAGAACAAACACCTGTGGGAAGACCTTGAACAGGCAGGTCAAACTATTAAATTGAGGTACCGGAAACGTGCACGGAACCCCCACGAATGTCACCCGGTCTTTGAACTCTCCCCTGAGCTTTGGAAGCGGCTTACGCAGGTGGAAAAAGTCCACTTGGGAATACAGAGATGCCCGGTAGAAGACCAGTCCCCTCTAGTGCAGTGTACCAAGTGCCTCGGTTACGGTCACGGCAGAACACTCTGCAAGGCAGATAAGGAAAGCTGTGGATACTGCGGTGGGGCACACACTGGGAGAGACTGCCCAGTAAGAGCTTCTGCCGGGCCGCCCGCCTGTGTGAACTGCGTTAGGGTGGGGAGGGAGGGAAAAGACCAGGTTCACTCAGCCTTCAGCACCGAGTGTCAAGAAAGACAAAAATGGGACAATATAGCTAGATCACGCGTTTCTTATTGCTAAGGGCAACGACGGAGATAATGGGTCATTCACGTCACAAAGCGCAAGAGGATCAGTAGGTAGGCTGAAATTCATCCAAGCTAACCTGCAGCGCTCCAAACTCGCGACAGCTGAACTCCACCATACCGCCGAACAGTTGGGGGTCTCAATTGCGCTTGTCCAGGAACCTTATGTGGGAAGGACAGGAGTAATGAAACAAAACCACGGCACACAAGTCATCCAGTGTACCCTAAACCGGCAAAAACCAGTTAAGGCAGCAATCGTCGTGTTCGGAAACAATCTGGAGGTCATTCACGACCCCCAGATTGTAACCGAAAATGTTGCAGCCGTCTTACTGAAGGTGGGTCAGCTAAAGTTTGGAGTGATATCCATCTACTTTGAGGGGGATCAAGATCTAGACCCCTACCTCGTAAAAACTAAAGAGGCAATTATAAAATTACAGACGTCTAACATCGTGGTGGGGGGTGACGTAAATGCATGGAGTCAGTGGTGGGGAAGCAACAGCGAAGACCACCGCGGGGCAGCGTACAATTCCTTCCTTTCCGAACAGGACCTTCAGATCCTCAACATGGGCCAAACCCCGACCTTCGAAGTATACAGGGGAGACAGGCTATACCAAAGTATAGTTGATGTTACCGCGTGCAGTGTATCGCTACTAGGCCGGCTCGAGGAATGGCGTGTGGATAGGAACATAACCACGTCCGACCACAACGCAATCACGTTTTCATTACGCCTAGAAAAAGCGTTAGAGCCACTAAAACCTATCTCTACACGCATATATAACACCAAGAAGGCTAAGTGGTCAGATTTCAGCACACACTTCAAGGCAAAACTGTCAGAAAACACCATCACTCCTGACAGCATAACGAAGGTTCCGAACCCTGAGGGACTGGAGGGGTTGGTCTCAACATACGTCGACATGATTCACCGTTCATGCAAAAAATCAATACCCAAGTTGGGAAAAAGGAAGACCGACTCGAAGCCCCCGTGGTGGTCTGCTTCTCTAGAGAAATTAAAAAAAGAAGTTCTGACCAAGAAGCGAAGAATCCGAAACGCGGCCCCGAGTCGAAGAAACTTCACCATCAATGAGTACGTACAAGCAAAATTAGAATACTCGACAAGAGCAGCGGAGGCAGCAACAGAAAATTGGAAGCAGTTCTGTTCGACGCAGGACCGGGAGAGTATGTGGGATGGCATCTACAGGGTCTTAAGGAAGACTGCCAGAAGACAGGAAGATACGCTCCTGAGGAATACCGCGGGCAATACGCTAAGTCCGGAACAATCAGCGGATCTTCTGGCAAAAACTTTCTACCCTGACGACTCTGTGGATGCCGAACTACAACATCACGCGTCGGTCCGGAGACTTACGGAGGGGTGTAACCCAGCTGAGACACAAGGTCTGTCGGCCGACGATCCACCATTTACACCCGCAGAGCTGGAAATGGTCCTTCAGGGACAAAATCCAAAGAAAGCTCCGGGTCCGGATGGGTTGACGGCCGACATCTGCACAGCAGCAATTAATTGCAACAGGGAGGTGTTTCTGGCACTGGCAAACAAGTGCCTATCACTATCACACTTCCCAAGGCAGTGGAAACTAGCTCACGTTTGCATACTCCGTAAGCCGGGCAAGGACGACTACACTCACCCGAAGTCATACAGACCAATAGGACTGCTCTCGGTCTTGGGGAAGATTATCGAGAAGCTCTTAATCGGCAGACTGCAGTACCACTTCCTTCCCACTCTTAACACGAACCAATATGGGTTCATGCCACAGAAAGGAACCGAGGACGCCCTCTATGTCTTAATGGAGCACATACGGGCTGAACTGAAGGCTAAAAAGATAGTGCTTTTAGTATCATTAGACATAGAGGGGGCTTTCGACAACGCGTGGTGGCCCGCCCTCAAAAAGCAGATGTTAAGAAAAAACTGCCCAAGGAACCTCTACACTCTCGTAGCCTCATACCTGGAGGATCGATATATCAGGGTAAATTACGCCAGAGCGTTTAGCGAAAAGGGTACCACAAAAGGATGCGTCCAGGGCTCAATAGCCGGTCCGACGTTCTGGAATCTTATCCTAGACTCACTCCTCGAAAAAATGACAGCAATGGGAATATACTGTCAGGCGTTCGCGGATGATGTGGTCCTTGTTTTCTCGTCCCACGAGGTCAGTTCCCTACAGCAAACAGCCGACAGCACGTTGCAGACAATCTCAGAATGGGGTGCACAAAATAAGCTGCGTTTTGCCGCTCATAAAACCAACGCAATGGTGATAACAAAGCGGCTTAAATACGACACCCCGGTTATTCACATGTCTGGTACTCGGCTGAATCTAGTTGAAGAGATCAAGCTGCTGGGACTCATCATAGACCACAAACTCACCTTTAATGCGCACGTGACTGCAACCTGTAGGAAAGCTGCAGACATCTACAAACAACTAGCCTGTGCAGCAAGGGTGACATGGGGTCTGAACAGTGAGATAATAAGGACCATATACGTGTCGGTGATAGAGCCAATCGTGCTGTATGCAGCGAGTGCATGGGCTCCAGCAGCGGAGAAACTGATGACGAGGAATCAGTTAGACTCGCTGCAGAGAGGATTCACGCAAAAAATCTGCAAAGCCTACCGCACGGTGTCTCTGACATCGGCTCTGATTCTGTCAGGTCAACTGCCCTTGGACCTCCGGGTAGCTGAGGCTGCCACCCTCTTCAAAATCAAGAAGGGTCATTCCGAGGATCATCTACCACCGGGAAGGGAGGTTGAGCGCAAGGCTGGGCCTTCGCGGATGCCGCATCCATCGCGACTCACAATAACGGAGTACGAGTGCCTCGAGAACCTGGACCCTAGAACCCTGAGTGACCGCCAAGTAACTGGACCCCAAATATACACAGACGGCAGCAAAATAGAGGGGAAAGTCGGAGCTGCCCTTACTTGGTGGAACGAAGGCAAGGAGACCAGATACTCAACCTTTCGCTTGGAGCCCCACAACACTGTCTTTCAGTCGGAAATGTACGCACTTTATCGAGCAGTCAAGATGGTGAGAACATCTAGGATGGCCTCCGTCAACATATTAAGCGATTCAAGATCTTCGCTCGATTTGTTGAGGAGCCCATCTGTTAATCACCCTTTAGCACTCGGCATAAAGAGACTGGTCCGCGAGATCCGAGGGGAGGACAGAGATGTGAGGCTGTTCTGGTTGAGAGCACACGTGGGTACTCCTGGAAATGAAAGAGCAGATGAATTGGCAAAGAAAGCAGCACTCACCAAGAAGACAGCCCCGGACTACGACAGGGTACCAATATCGTTCGTAAGGAGGAAGATACGTGAGGAAACTGTGAACAAATGGCAGCAACGCTATGAATCCTCCAGTACAGGCTCAGTGACCAAGGTATTCTTCCCCACCGTCCAGGCGGCAAGGAAGGTCCTCAAATGCATGGCACTATCACCTACCCATGTCCAAGTTTTTACCGGACACGGAGGATTCGGGGCTTATCTCCATCGTTTCCACCTTAAGGACAGTCCCTCATGTGTCTGCGATCCCAACTGCGAAGAGACGGTATGGCACGTGCTCACTGAATGCCCAAGATTTGGCCGTGAAAGAATGGACCTGGAAACTGAAATCCAGATATCTGTAACACAGTCCACACTCCATTCCATCATGGAGAAAAAGGCCACCAGAACACCATTCTTGACATTCGCGAGCAAGATCGTGCAAATCGTAGCGAGGGCCAATGGCTCAACTCTATTCACCCCACTCGCACGCACTTGGACACCCACACCTGCACCCACACAAGCACCAACAACTCAGACCGTTGGTACAGTAGTCGTCACTACGAACACTTCAGACGCCAGTAGTCCCCAGCTGATGACCACCCCACACACCTCGGCTTTACGCCAGTTACTTTCGTGCGGGGATAACGGACAACCAGGCATCAGACTGCGAGGCGTGGCCCTCTTTATGAACGGGAATACAGAGAGACTCGGCGTAAGCTTCTGTCGTGAGGAAAGGGGCAATACCGCTGCCATATCACCCGGCCTTGCAGCTTTGATCAACGGTAGTACATCAAAAGCGAGCATGGAACGCACCTACTTTAACGCGTTACCCGTAGCGGAATTTTGCGAACACCGATACCGTCTAGTGCGATCACAAAACAAGACGATTGCACTATTCGAGTGGCATGGGCAAACTCCGTTTGCGCAAGCATGCTCACTGCTTACCAAAATCGGAGACGCTGGTCAGTCTGCGAGCAGTTGCCCCCGGATAATCAGCGTGGACGCAATGGCGATTGGCTACGATAGGGGAGAGGTTGCCGATAGGTACGGATGCATCAAGGCCGCACAAGATCACGAGGTGGTGGTCTATGAGGACAGGGGGGAAGACCTAGGCTTCCTCAAACCTCCCCATAAGGTTATGGAATTGAAAAAGACCACGTCTGATCATCAGGCATACTCTATCTCAGCCCCGACCACGCCTTGCGGCTCAGAGCGACTGCAGCAGAAGCTTACAGCCGAGAAAGCCGCTTCAGATGGAAAAAGCGGCCGTTCAAAAGAGAAGGTTAAGGCCAGGGATAGACTGAAGACCGTCTCAATTTTTCTCGGTAAGCTACTAGGAGTGAATAGTAATAAGCCCGTTAAGCCACATCAAACCAGCCAGGTGGCCGCGGTGCGGGAGTTTACGAGGGTCACTCCAAATCCACCAACGGAGCAGCGACCAGTACCAACGAGGGCCGACAGAGGGCAGGTCAGCCCGCCAAAACTCAGGATGGTAACGGAGCCTGGAGACCATGTTGAGAACGCCTTTCTTGAGTTCCAAGCAATTACAAAGGCAACAAGAGCCGTCAATCTCATGACCTGCCAGAAAATTATGCAGTCATACCAACTAGAGATTGAAGGTTTGCTTAGGGTGAGACTCGAGGAGGCCGAAGCAGCCATATACAATAACGCCACCTCCCAAGTCATCAAGGGAGAAATGAATGGCCAGTACATGGCTGCATACAATGCAACGGATGGCTTCGTACCGTTGAATGAGTCAGAAACTTCGCGGACTGGCCGCATTACCTTCGTGACACCCGAAAGTGACCCAATAGTGGTAATAGCCCGGTGTACCAAAATTATGCTGTTAGACCAGATCCTCGAACAGGCGGAAGCAATCTCGAGGACCAGAGGTCAAAGTAGTAGTTGGGCATTGCCAAAAATAAATTGGGTAAACGGCGTTCCGGGATGCGGCAAGACGACCTGGGTTATTAAAAACTTTAATAGGGAAAACGATGTTATAGTAACCACTACAACCGAAGCCGCAAAAGATCTGCGGCAGAAGCTAGCGCCTCAAATTGGTAAAGACAATAGAACCAAGGTGCGCACTATGGCCTCAACACTATCGAATGGGTTTACAGGGCCTCACAAATGTCAGCGCATTCTTGTGGACGAGGCTCTAATGAACCATTTTGGGGCTATAGTGATGCTGGTGCGGTTGTCAGGTGCTAGTGAGGCGGTTCTCATCGGTGACATCAACCAACTGCCCTATTTAGACAGGGAAAACCTATTTCCCCTTTATTACGCCCGTCCGAACTCTGTGGCGACCATCTGCCAAGAGTTGTCCTGTACGCACCGGAACCCGATGGATGTCGCGTACGCCCTCGGAGAAGTTTATCCCGGCATCTACTCGTCAAGGAACCAGATCCACTCCCTGCAGCTGAAGAAGTTCACGGGCGCCAATATACCCAGGACCCTCCACAACACACTTTTCTTGGTCCACACCCAGGAGGATAAAAAGACCCTCATTGACCAGGGATATGGAGTGGGTACTGGGTCGAGCGTTTTGACTATACACGAAGCTCAGGGTCTCACCAGTGAGTCGGTAATAATTATCAAGACAAGGTCCTACAACACCAGGATTCACAGTAGCGTCCCCCATGCGGTAGTGGCCGTATCCAGACACACAGCCAGCTGTGCGTACTACACCGACAACGCCGACGACATTATTGGACGATTTGTGAGGCGAGCACTGGAAGCGTCTACCATGGACATCGTCAACAACAACCTAAGGATGGCCATGCGGCATCGAAACATGGAAGTCGTTGAGGCACTGAGACGCCTTCCACAGCAATAACTGACGGTGCTTTTGACGCTACAGGTCCCGGTGGACTGGACGACGGCCCTGAAAGACAAGGCTAAAAAACGCCAGGCCGCAGTACCCGGTTATGCGGTGGGAAACCCGCAGTTGATTTATAGAGTATGTAAAATTGTATTGTGTAATTGTGATTGAGACGAGTTGGTGGTGCACGACTGGCATCACATTGATGGTGGCGTGTGTATTGGACCGCTCCATCCCCTAAAATGCGGTCGATAAGAGCGGAGTCAATACATACGTCGGGTCAGGGATGCCAGGTGGGCACCAAGAGAAAGTTTTAAGCTGAAACATTATAGGTAGAATAAGATAAAAAAAAAAAAAAAAAAAAAAAAAAAAAAAAATAATAATAATAATATATATAAAAATATATATATAATATGTGATGGACTCACACTAGTTGATAAGTATTTATAAATAAGCATGTGAATGTTGTACTCTGGAGTCACCACTTGTACGTGGAGCTCATGAGGCAAAACGTATAGTACTAAACAAAGGCACGGACGCAAAGTCTGTGGTACAATTGTAAGGCAGGAGTGTGGTTTTAGCCGGTAAGAGTCCGGCACTGCCCAGGCTGGCTCATCTGTGAGGCAGTCTGGGCGTCCATGAGGATTTCCCACTCCTGCCGAAAAAAAAAAAAAAAAAAAAAAAAAAAAAAAAAAAAAAAAAAAAAAAAAAAAAAAAACCTAACCTAACCTAACCGTTATAACTTTGCATCCAGGTGACGCAATTTGAAGCTGTTTTCAGCTGTTCTGATCTGAAATAGGTCCCATTCTACTATCTGACCATTTAAAATTGACATTTACGCGAAAAAATTTTTTCGTTCTGGGACTTAGAAAAAATCTCAATATTTTCCTTCAGAAAACCAAAATTAATTTTTAATTCAAAATATTCTCACCAAATTCATCTCAGATTTTAATTTCAATAAATACTTACCTGCCTTACCTGTATTCTGGTGCGCGTTCCGCGTGCTCGAGTCCCGTTCGGTAGTTGTAATTCTCGGTTTTCACGTCATTTTCAGTCGAAAATCACGTTTTTTGACTGAAACTCAAAATTTTTGTTCTGCAATAATTTCAAAAGCTGCATAGGTCGCTAGCCCGCGCGGAGACGCGTCTTTCGACACCTCGCACGTGCGCCTAGCTAATATAAAAAGGCGAAAAATTACCCTCCCACCCACCCTGTCCTCACCGGCCAGGTAGTCTTTTCTTACAAATTAATAAAATTTATATTTTCTGTTTTTGGCCGGGCTTTTGCGGGCATATTGGCCTAAGGGTCTGGGTCCCAGATTTTAGTTTTAATGATAACTATAGCTCTATTGAGCTATAGTAACTAGTTTAAGATAATCATATTTGACTAATTTTAATTAGAATTTAAAACTTGCACTGTGTTAGTGTTAATTAGAGATTTGATACGGGTAACCTATAAGGTCATCTATAAAATAACAAAATACCCATAGATCTTGGGAGTGGGTATTGGAGAGCCCCACTACATAAATACTTACACTAACACACACATATGATTGAAATAAGACACGGTTAAATAATTTACATCAACAATGATGCGTACGCCACCAAAATCCGACGCATCGCCAACTGGAGATAACGGGACGAGGGCGGGCCCCTCGAAAACCACTCAGGAGCAGATGAGTACTAGTGAAATCGAGGCAAAAGTGAGATCTTCCCCAACACAAAAGCCAAAACTCTCTGCACCGGTCGCTGAGGCGCGCGCCCTCATGCTAAAAGCAAAAGCACAGCTTGACATATCAGGGAACATTAAGACCACCATAAAACAGACTGTGTTAGATTGTCTGAAGTCACTCTATGAGATCGTAAAGAAAATTGATAGACCGGAGGCGACAGATGGCAAAAACAAAAAAGAGAGAGAAAGTAAGCAGGTAGGAGAATCTGAAGACAGAAGTTCGAGAATACTTAATGAAATTTTAGAAGTTAAAGAAATCTTGAAGAAAAATGAAAAAGAAGAACTCCCTGCCAGAATAGAAAAATCAAAAGAGGAGCTAAGCAATAAAATCGATGCGCAGATGGTCGAAATAACGGAACTAAAGGCGGTGTCGAAGATACTAGCTGAGAAAGTAGAAGCCCATATGGGAAGCCTTGGAACATACGCACAAGTCGTAGCGATGCCATCTCAGCCATTGGTTAGGAAAAATATGCACTCGATTATAGTGTCATCATCAAATGTGGGTGACACATCAGACACTGTAGTCGAAAAAATACGAGCGACAGTCGATGCAAAGAGCACAGGAATACGAATAGACCACTTGCGCAGAGCAAAGAATCAGTCGGTGGTCATAAGCTGCTCTGAAAAAGATGACATAGGAAAGTTATCGACAAAGCTCAAGAACTCCAGGGGGGATCTGAAAGTTGAGGAGGCCATCAATAAAAACCCGTTAGTGGTCGTCAGAGATGTAATGAGTTACGTTACTGACGACGACTTGTTGATGGCAATACGATCCCAGAATGAACACCTCCTGGAAGGAGCCGAAATCAGCGAGGGTGATATCCGGGTTATGTATAGGCGAAGGGCGAGGAATCCGCTGACGAGCCACGTGGTGCTGCGTGTGAAGCCAGTGATTTGGCAGCGACTGACATCGGCAGGCCGAATCCACGTGGACCTGCAGAGAGTGGTTGTAAGAGACCAGAGCCCGCTGATCCAATGCACAAAGTGCCTCGGATACGGACACAGTAGAAAATACTGCAAAGAACCAGCAGTCCTTTGCAGCCACTGTGGCGAACCGCACACTAGAACGGAGTGTCCAGGGTTCACCCTCAATGAAGAACCTAAGTGCAGAAACTGCAGTCAGACAAAAAAAGACGCAGCACATAATGCTTTTGATAGCGAGTGTCCCACACGGAAAAAGTGGGACGTACTAGCGAGATCGTCAATAGCGTATTGCTAAGGTGGTGGTGGGGACAGGAGCAAAAAAAGACAGTATAAAGTATCATGTCGTACAGGCAAACCTTCAAAAGAAAAAACTTGCAACTGATGAACTCATACTCGAAGCTGGGCGCAGGAAAATTAGGTATGCTCTCGTACAAGAACCCTATGTCGGGGCGAAAGGGGAAATGAAGACCTACCCCGGGACAAGAGTAATCCAAGGAATAAAAACGGGTGACAAAGTCATCAAAGCCGCGATAGTCATCTTCGATAGTGATATGGAAGTTATGGTATGCCCAACTCTGACGACCGAAAACATTGCAGTCGCGAGGTTAACGGTGGAGGACACCACCGCCGTGGTGGCGTCAGTCTACTTCGAGGATCATCTCGACATTGAACCATACCTTGACCAGTTGAGGGAAATAGTGAGAAAGACACAAGGGGCGAAATTACTGGTGGGAGGAGATGTGAACGCATGGAGTACATGGTGGGGAAGCGAGAGAGAGGACGAAAGGGGAAGACTTTTATCTGGAACCCTAGACGAACTCAACCTACATGTACTCAATTGCGGAAACATCCCAACATTCGATACCATTCGAGGGGGAAAGCGGTACAAGAGCACGGTAGACATCACGGCCTGTTCAGACGACATGTTTCGACACGTGGAAGAATGGAGAGTAGAAACAAAAATGACGAGCTCGGATCACAATGCGGTAGTACTTAGAATCACAACGAAAAAGGGAATTGGGAATAAAATTAAGTACAGTAATACTAGGGTATATAACACAAAAAAAGCAGATTGGGGACGTTTTCGGGAAGAACTGACAAAATCATTGCAGGAAAATAAAATTGATAAAACATACATAGATAATATTAATAATTTTGAAGGGTTAGAAAAATGTACAGAAGAATTAACAAAATTTATTACAGAAACGTGCGACAAGACAGTACCTAGAATAAAGAAATTTGATAAAACGTACTTACCGTGGTGGAATGAAGAACTCGATCATCTTAAAAATTCCATGTGCACGAAGAAGGGAAGAATCCGTTGTGCAGCTCCACGCCGTCGGGAATGGGTTGTGATGGAGTACCTAAGGGCAAAGGAAGAGTATGAAACTAAAGCAGGTAAGGCACAAACTGAAAGTTGGAAAAACTTTTGCGGGAGACAGGACAGGGAGAGCGTTTGGGACGGCATTTATAGGGTAATCCTAAACACCAAAAAGAGGCACGAAGATCTGCCAATAGTACTAAATGGTGAGGCATTAGACTCAGATGAATCCGCCAGGGTCCTGGCGGAAACGTTCTTCCCTGAAGATGAAGAAAAGGATGACAACTCTGAACACGCAAAGGTAAGAGAAGCGGCAGCACGTTCAGAGGAAGGCACACCAGAGGATAAAATGGACCCTCCCTTCACTCTGGCCGAACTTAGGTATGCATCAAGGAGTTTTAACCCAAAGAAGGCGCCGGGCCCTGACGGATTCACTGCTGACATCTGCGAGGCCGCCATTAACAGCAATGAACAAGTGTTCTTGGCCGTAACCAACAAATGTCTCGCGCTGTCCTGCTTCCCGGAAAAGTGGAAAGAAGCCACGGTCGTCGTGATAAGGAAACCAGGGAAGGAAGATTATACCCATCCAAAATCTTACCGACCGATCGGACTCTTGCCAATGCTCGGAAAAATTTTAGAAAAGATGCTGGTGCGGAGAGTTAGATGGCATATGCTGCCCCAGATGAACCCACGGCAGTACGGGTTTGTGCCGCAGCGAAGCACAGAGGACGCTCTGTACGACATGATGCAATATATAGATTTAAGATTGAAGGAGAAGAACCTTGTGGTAGTTGTCTCGCTCGACATAGAGGGGGCGTTTGACAGTGCGTGGTGGCCAGCAATCAGAATTCGTCTGGTGGAGAAGCACTGTCCACTTAACCTCCGAAAACTGGTGGGAAACTACCTGGAAAATAGAAGGGTTGCGGTGAGATACGCTGGAGCCGAACATAAGAAGAAGACCTCAAAAGGATGCGTACAAGGATCGATCGCAGGGCCCACATTCTGGAATCTCCTCCTTAACCCGCTGCTGGATGAACTAGAGGAGGGAAACACATACTGCCAGGCATTTGCAGATGACGTAGTTCTTATATTCTCTGGAAAAACGGCTCTGAATCTGGAGGTTGAAGCCAATGCCTGCTTAGCACGTGTGCAGCGGTGGGGTGCTCGAAACAAATTAAAGTTTGCACCGCAAAAAACTCATGCTATGCTGCTAACTAAGAAGCTTAAATTCGACACACCACGGCTGCACATGGGTGGGGTTGATATTGCGCTTGTCGAGGAGATCAAGCTGCTAGGATTAATAATTGACCGGAAGATGACCTTCCGCAGCCACGTCACATACGTATGCAAAAAAGCCATCAACATCTTTAGGCAGCTGTCCGGCGCAGCAAGGGTAACCTGGGGACTAAACCCGGAAGTAGTAAGGGTTATCTATACTGCGGTTGTGGAGCCGGTTATTCTATACGCAGCTAGCGTATGGGCCGGAGCGGCGGATAAGATCTACATACAAAATCAGCTCAATTCTGTTCTGAGGGGCTTTGCCCAGAAGATAAGCAAGTCATACAGGACGGTGTCACTAAATTCGGCTCTAATCTTGACAGGATTGCTGCCGCTTGACCTGAGAGTCAAGGAGGCAGCATCCTTCTACGAGGCGAAGAGAGGAAAGCCTCAGGAAATTCTTAGAGGCCGATCTGTAGAGGAGAAAGCGAGCTTCTTGGTGAGGCCTCATCCAGCGGATGAAGAGGTCCTCGGCTTCCAATGCTTAGAGAGTGACGCGGAAGTACAGCAGCGCATGAGGGAGGGTACAGTACAAATCTTCACAGACGGGAGCAAAATCGAGGGTAAAGTTGGGGCTGCCCTATCCTGGTGGAATGGGACAGTCGAAACTAAACACAAGAAATACAAGCTCGAGGAGTATTGTACCGTCTTTCAAGCGGAGCTGTATGCAGTACACAAGGCTATGGAGATGATAGCGCATAGTCTAGAAGAAGAGTTCAGCATATTCAGCGACTCCAGGTCCTCTCTTGAGCTACTGAGGAACGGTGACACCTGTAACCCACTCGCTCTAGAGATAAAGAAAAACGTCAAACAATTAAAAAACTCGGGGAAAAACGTACAATTTTACTGGGTTAAAGCCCATGTGGGGATACAAGGTAATGAAAGAGCAGACGAACTGGCGAAAACAGCAGCACTAAAAATTAAAAAAAGACCTGATTTTGACAAATGCCCTCTCTCATTTGTCAAGCGAACCATTAGAAGCGGTTCGATTGACAAATGGGAAAATAGATATCAAAAAGAGACCAAAGCGAGTGTCACGAAAATATTTTTCCCCTTAGCCGCAGACGCCTACAGACTAAGCAGGAACATTCCCCTCACATACCTACACACGCAACTCTTCACAGGACACGGGGGTTTCTCCCAATACCTAAATCGATTTAAAAAAAAGGACTCACCTGCATGTATATGTGACCCAGGCGCGGAAGAATCAATCTTGCACTTGATAGTTGAGTGCCCAGTGTTTGGGCTTGCCAGATTCAACCTGGAAAATAAAATAGATTTAAAAATAAGTGAAAGAAATATATGTACAATAATGACTAACACAGACATTCGAAGTGAATTTTTGTATAAGTATAATAAGAATTGTTATAGATAGAAATAAAACGTAGATTAAGAAATTAACACCGTAAATATAGTGAGCTATATTGTATTGCGTGTTAAAGTAAGAAATAAGAATGATAAGAAAAACCAGAAAAAAAAAAAAAAAAAAAAAAAAAAAAAAAAAAAAAATACATAAAAAAAAAAATACTTTAATGAATAAGAAAAAAAAATAATAATAATAATAATAATTGCTGGCAACACCAACGTAAAGACAACGTCAAAAATTTGTTCTCACAATTTCCACATTTTATTAATTTTAGACGCAGTTTTTATACAAAATAATACCAAAACAAACCTGAAAGCCTGAAAATCAATTTATATAAAATAAAAAAACGACCACAATGAACGAAAACCAATAGACTGCAATAAAAAAATTCCGAATCTGAGGTGACATCTGTCATGTCACCTCCGACAAAACAGACAGAATCAGAATGATGAAAATGAAATTGTCTTAATGTTAACGAGATCAGCAAGACAAAGAGCACGCCCATCACCTCCGGACCCGTCGCTCAGCTCCGCCTCGCCGCCGCCGGTACCCAGCCCCACAGTGAGCGCTGTGACGACACCGGCCGCGGTAGTTGCGTCGAGCTCGAGCGACGAGTATTTTTCCCCGCCGACGTCGCCAACACCTGTACGTCGGCAGGGGAGAGGCCGGCCACCGAGGAGCTTGGGACTTAGGGGCCAACCGGCCCCGAGCCGGGTCCCCGCTACCGGTGGTTGTGTGCAGCGCATGAGATGGACTCAGTCAATGAACGAGAACGTCATGCGCGCATATTACGGGTCTACAGAGGGAGGAACTAACCTCACTGCGTACCGTGTTAGGATGCTGTCTCTGTTCCAGGAACTAGAGCCAACCGTCAACGTCTCGGCCCAACGACTGTCGGATCAGGTGCGTGTCATCCAACGCAATCATAGGTTGGACGATGCTGCACTTGATAGGCTGCGCTCAGAGGTACTGAGCAACCATATCGTCTCAACTCGGGCACAAACCGCGGCACAAGCGACAAATATTAATGCAATCCCGCCGCGGTTCAATCATGGTGCTGAAGAGGAGGATGATAGGGTTGCCACAGTAAGTAGCCAGTGTAACGACCGATTGAGGAGCGCACTGGAGGATGCGTTCCGCGAGTATAGGTACACTCCGACCGAACTTAGACCCCGATTACCACGCCTACCCATGCACAAAAAAAATAGGGCGCTGGTGTGTGCCTTGGACTCGCAGCTTACGAATTTTTTCGAAAGCAGCGAGGATCTCATTGATACACACTCGATCCTGTATTGCGCGGCTGTTGCGGCATGTCGTTTAGCTAACGTCAAGGTTCCAAACTGTGACGGAGCTACTCGACCCAAATCAGCCGTACCAGCCTGGCAGTGCAGAATCGAGCGACGTATCGATGGGGCCAGGGTACTCATCGGCAAACTATACTGCTTCAGGGAGGGAAATACACGACCACGAGTGATGCGCTTTGTAAGGCGGGCATTCTCGGGGACTGGAATCAGTCCTCAAGAATACATGTCCCGTGTCACAGAGCGCATCGACTTCCTGAAGCAGAAAGTTTGTGCATGGGCGAGCCGTATTCGGCGGTATAAGCGGCGGGTTGACCGATACACGCAGAATCGCATGTTCCAGAGCGATGAGAGGTGGGTATATAGAGCTTGGGAGCGACCTGAACAAAATGCGACAGACGTGTGCCGCCCGGATGATGTTGCCACGAGTGCATTCTGGCGCAGCATCTGGTCGGTGCCCGTCTGTCACATTGAGGCTGGCTGGATGCAGGATGTCGAGCGAGTGTGTGAAACTATACCAGAAATGGATGCTGTACTAATCACGCCATTAGACGTAGCCAGAGCAGTCCGTCCATTACCGAATTGGAAATCACCGGGACCGGACGGACTGCACAACTTTTGGTTAAAATGGCTGAGTAGTTCGCACACTCGCCTGGCATCTCAATTTCAGTCATCCCTAGAGACTGGGTCGCTACCGCAGTTTCTAACAACAGGCGTTACTCACCTGCTCTATAAGTCAGGTAGTCCCGCGGAACCCAAGAATTATAGACCGATCACATGTTTGTCGACGGTCTATAAACTTCTTACATCCATTTTGAGAACGAAAATTAACACACACATTGACAGTAATTCAATCATGTCAGCCTCTCAAAATGGATGTAGGAACGGGTCCCGCGGTACTAAGGAGCTTCTCCTCATCGACATGGCCATAAGCCAACAGGTTCGTCGATCCCGCAAGGATCTGTCGACATGCTGGATAGACTATAAGAAGGCCTACGACTCGGTGCCACATACATGGCTCATGAGGGTGCTGGAGCTGTACAAGATAGATGCAACTCTGCGCACCTTCCTGATGTCGTGTATGGGGCAATGGAGGACGGTCCTTCGCTATCCAGGATGTCGACAGATCCAGGGGAATGATGAGCCTGTATGGATTAAACGGGGAATATTCCAGGGCGACAGTTTAAGTCCACTTTGGTTCTGCTTAGCCCTGAATCCTCTTAGCACACTGCTCGAGGACTCAGGTCTATGCTATCGGTTGAGGAGAGGTGGTCAGGTCATATCTCACCTCCTCTACATGGATGACTTGAAACTCTTTGCCCCCAACAAATTGCGACTGATGGAGCTACTGAAGGTAACTGAAACATTTAGTAGCGCCATCAGGATGGAATTTGGTGTGGACAAATGTGCAGTCATGCATGTAAAGCGAGGGGAGATTATGGAATCCGAGGGAACTCAACTCTCGGATTCTATACACTTTAGATGCCTCTCCTCATCCGAAAGCTATAAGTATTTGGGTATGTCGGAAGCGTTAGGCATCAACGTTGCTGACATGAAGCAATCGTTGAAGGAGCGCTTCTTTGGTCGCCTGAAAAAGGTATTAAATAGTCTTCTTTCAGGAGGAAACAAGGTGCGCGCCTTCAACGGTTGGGTCATGCCGGTTTTGATGTACTCTTTCGGCATACTCAAATGGACTCAGACCGAACTTGACGCCCTGGACAGGAGGGTCCGTACACTCCTGACCGCAAACCGGATGCATCACCCACGTTCATCGGTGATGAGACTGTACATCCCGCGGAAGTGCGGGGGTCGAGGCTTTTTAAATGCGAAGACCCTCCACAACCGCGAGGTGTGCAGCCTCAGGGAATACTTTCTTAAAGCCGATGTGGGTATGCACCGTGATGTGGTCGCAGTGGACAACGGGCTCACCCCGCTCTCCATGGCTAAAGAGAACTGGCGCAAACCTGTAGTACTTACTACAGATGACCGCAAGGAGGTATGGCAAAGCAAGGCGCTTCACGGGCGCTTCTATCGGGCTCTTCATGAGCCCGGTGTAGATTTCTTAGCGTCCGTATCCTGGCTACGTTTCGGTGACCTTTTCGGGGAAACCGAAGGTTTCGTCTGTGCAATTATGGACGAAGTTATCTTGACGAATAACTACCGGAGACATATTATGAAGGACGGTACGGTTGACGTGTGTCGGGCATGCCATCGTCCGGGTGAGTCCATCAGACATATTATCTCTGGTTGTTCGCGTCTAGCTAACGGCGAGTACTTGCACAGACATAACCAAGTGGCTAGGATTATTCACCAGCAACTTGCTTTGAAATATAAACTTGTGGACTCTGAGGTACCGTATTACAAGTATGTGCCCGACCCAGTTCTCGAAAATGACCATGTCACGTTGTACTGGGATCGGTCTATCATTACTGACAGGACTATTGTAGCAAATAAGCCTGATATAGTAGTGATAGATCGATTAGCGCGCCGCGCAATGATAGTCGATGTTACCATTCCACATGACGAAAACCTCGTGAAAGCTGAGAAAGAGAAACAAATAAAATATCTCGACTTAGCACACGAGGTTGTTGACATGTGGAATGTGAGCTCGGCTATCATTGTGCCGATTGTCGTAACGGCTAATGGCCTGATGGCCGAAAGCCTCGACCAACATCTCTCGAGGCTCTCGTTAGGCGGTTGGATCAAGCGCCTGATACAGAAGGCAGTACTCCTCGATACGGCTCGCATTGTGAGGAGGTTCCTGTCTCTGCAGCCCTAACCACCGGTAGCTTGGACCCTGCTCCCGACACCGGCGGAACTCTATTTTTTTATATTTTTAAATGTTTTTTTATCCTTTTTATTTTAAGAAATATTTAAAAATGTAATCGAATAAGAATTGAAATGAATAAACGAAAAATAATAATAAAAAATGTAATATAGAATAAGAATAAAAGCCTGTAAAGCTCTGAAGTCTCGACCTGCAGTTATGATGGAACAAACTGTAATATACCACCCAACAACGATAGCAAACAATTATAATTATATAGCTTTAAATAAGAATAGTAGAAATATAAGCCTCCGACCGCAATATCGGAGAAAACCGTGTCTGTAAGGCAGGAGTGTGGTTTTAGCCGGTAAGAGTCCGGCACTGCCCAGACTGGCTCATCTGTGAGGCAGTCTGGGCGTCCATGAGGATTTCCCACTCCTGCCGAAAAAAAAAAAAAAAAAAAAAAAAAAAAAAAAAAAAAACCTAACCTAACCTTTTTTTTTTTTTTTTTTTTGTCGCTGAGAAATGCGTTACGCATCCCCGCTCTCGTGGGGGACGTGTCGGGGTATGTGGGACTCCTGTCGGTAATGACAGTATACCCACTAAAACTCAGCGGTGTTCCCACATCGCCGTGATGGGAGGGCCATGGGAAACCGGCTCAGCCTTTACTTCCACAACCCTCCCGGCGCTTGCCCGCCTAGCTGGCGGGCCCCGCATGCCCCCCAGGCTGGGGGGCTACGGGAATGGCCGGGAACACCTGGCCATTCCCGTCCGACACTGGTGGATGCCTGTGCAATACAGGCAAGGGTGCCCCCGCACCCGTTGCCTGCTGGCCTCCACCTGGGAGGAGTCGGAGATGACTGTCAAACTGACGTCTTCTTCGACCCCTCCTCCGCCTTCGGAGCGGCGCCGCGTTAGGATCGTCCTCCCGCGCGCGCTCCGCTGCCTCCTTCTGAGACATGACGAGTTCGCAGAAGGAGGCGACTGCCGCCCAGGACCTCTCATCCCTCAGCATGGCGTTAACCAAGCCGGGGAGTGAGAGGTCCGGTCCGATCACCGCGACGAGACTGCGGCGCGGCTCGGACCACGACGGGCACACCTCGAGGGTGTGCTGGGCCGCGTCCTCCGCCGCGCCACAGTGGTGGCACGACGGCGTCTCCTCCCGTCCTATTCGGTGCAGGTACGATCCGAAACAACCGTGTCCGGACAGCACCTGCACCAGACGGAAGGAGAGGAACCCATGCGAGCGCTCGAGCCAGTCTCGCAGGACTGGCCTAATCGCGTCGAGGGTTCGGCGGCCGAAGGCTGCGATGGCGAGGTCGTCCGTCCAATGGATGACGATGGCGTCCCTCGCCTCCCGTCGGACTGCCTCCCGCTCTTCCGGGGCTGGGCGTTCTCCTCTCGCCCGCCGCCCTGCCGTCCATTCATATACTCTGGCGAGCACCCACGCCTCAAGTTCCCAAGGAGGGGTGCTGGCCAGAGCACATGCTGCCGCAAAGCCCACCGTGCGATGGGCCCGCGCCACCCGCTGGGCTATGGCCCTTTGGGGTGCCCGCAAGGCGGCGGCGTTTTCTCTTCTTTGGAGTGATTCCTCCCAGATGGGAGCCCCAGACGGGAGGGCCATACTCCTCAAGATGCTGGCGTAAAGTTGCCGGCATCGCGCGCTGGGCCCCCCCAAGTTGGGAAGCAGCCACGAGAGTGCGCCCGCGGTCTTCAGCAGGCGCGACGACAGCCCGCTAAAATGTGGACCGAAGCGCCACCTGCTGTCGAGTACAAGCCCCAGATATTTCATCTGGGCCTTCACCTCAATTCTGACGCCCTCCACGAAGATGTGGGCGTCAGGTGGGGGACGCTGCCGAGGGCCGTGGAAGAACACGGCCTCGGTCTTGTGCAGCGCCACCGTTAGACCTAGGCGGCGGATCCGCCCTGCGACCAAGGAGCCGCCCGCCGAGGCCAAGTTGGCCGCCTCCCTGAAACTCTCCCCCCGGGCGGTGAGGAGAGTGTCATCCGCATAGCAGACGACACTCGTGCCTCGGAGGAGAGTTCCCCGCAAGAGCCAATCATAACCGACGTTCCAGAGGAGAGGTCCTAAGACTGACCCCTGTGGAACGCCGGCCCCAACGGCGTACCGCCGGACTTGGCCAGTCCTATTTACCAGGAGGATCGCCCGATCCTCCAGGTAGTCGGCCAGCAGCCTGCGCATGTATCGAGGCACTCCGTGGAATCGGAGTGCCTCTAGGATGGTGGAGTGGGGAACGGAGTTGAAGGCATTCGCTATGTCGAATGACACAGCCAACAATCCGTCCCCCGCTTCCATCGCCTCCTTCACCTGGCCCTTAAGGCAGGCCAGCGCATCCACCGTGGAACGCTCAGCCCGAAAACCGAACTGAGCGTCCGACAAGTCCGGCCCGATACTCCGCAGATGGCTCTTTAGGCGGGCAGCGATTATCCCCTCGAACATTTTGCTGACCTCATCGAGCAGAACGATGGGCCGGTATGCCGAGGGGGAATCAGCTGGGCGGCCCTCCTTGCGAAGGAGGCACAACTGCCCCTCCTTCCACGGTTTCGGGAACCTTCCAGACGCAAGGCATGCGCTGAAGAGGTCCCGAAACCTCTCCTCCATTTGAGTGGCAGCGATCGCCACCACTTTTGCCGGAACACCGTCGGGGCCCGGAGCTGTCTTCTTGGCGCGGATATGGAGAATCGCCGCGCCAAGTTCCGACTCCGTAACAGGAGGGGCCTCCTCTTCTTCCTCAGCTGGCGGAGCTATCCCCCGTGGTGGGTCCATAACTGGCGGGGTGAAGTTGTCCCTGCACGGGAACAGGGACTGAACCACCCCATCCAGAAATGAGGGCTCCAGGGTCTCGGCCACCGGGGGACCAAAGGGGCGCAGTTTGTTGCGTGCCGCCTTATAAGGTCTCCCGTAGGGGTCGTTGTCGAGACCCTCCAGCAGCTCCGCTCTCGCCGAATCTCTGGCGGCGGCGATGGCCCGATCGAGGACCATTTTTGCCTCCGTGTATACCTCATAGAGGTGGTCCTCGTCGGCCAGATCCCGTCGACGCCGCCGCCGTCTCCGCGTGTAGGCCCTCCTTGCCTCCACACACGCTGCTCGAAGCCCCGCCAGCTCCGCCGACCACCAGTACACGGCGCGTTTGGGTAGTGGTCGGTGAGACCGAGGCATGCTGGAGTTGCATACCTCGGTCAGAGAGTCCCTCAGGTGCCCCGCCACTGTATCCACATCCAGGCCGGCGGAAGGCGGCGAAAGCCAGTCCTGGACGAACGCCGCCTCCACCGCTGCCTCCCTGTCCAGGCGGGCAAGAGCCCACCGTGGGAACGGTGATCGCACCGAGAGGGGCTGCGTCTCTCCAGGGCCACTGGTGGAGATGTCGAACCGCACGTAGCGGTGGTCCGACATAGTCTCCACCAGGTCCACCCGCCAGTTCAACACGCGCGCGGCCAACGCAGGGGTGGCGAAAGTGACGTCCACTATTGAGCCACCCTGCCGCCGCACGCATGTCTGGACGCTTCCTCTGTTCAGGAGGGAAAGTCCAGAGGAGGCTGCCCACATCTCCACTGCCCGCCCGCGTGCGTCGGTGGCCGGGTTGCCCCAAGTCACCGACTTGGCATTCAGGTCTCCCAGTACGGAGACCTGACGCGGCGCCACCCTGCCGACCACAGCGGCCAGGACTCCGAGATAGTTCTCGAAGTCCTGAAGAGGGCGGTTTGGGGAGAAATAGACGCCTACAAGAGTTAAGTCTCCCCACGCGGCGGCCACGTATCCCGGTCCCCTCTCTAATAGTGAGAGGGGAGGGGAGTCTGTGGTAGACCGCGCCGCTAGTGCCACCGAGTCGTCCTCGTCACCCAGCCAGCTGGCGGGGATTGAGTAGGGCTCGGCGACCACCGCTACGTTCACCAACCACTCGGCCATGACCTGCACCACCAGGTCCTGGGCCGCTCTGCAGTGATTGGTGTTCGCCTGGAGGATGCGGTAGTCGGAAACCATTATTCCGACATCGCACCTGTCCCCTCAGCTACCGCCGCTGGAGCTACAGCGGCGACGACGACGGCAGCGGCGTTAGCAACAGGGCGAACCTGCGCTGGCACTATGCCTTTCCTCACGGGGGGCTTGCAGCTCCTGCCCATCATCCTGTGGTCCGCGGGGCGGCCACTGGCGGCACACGCCACGCAGTGTGGTGCGGTGGCGGCGTGGCAAGCGGCACTCTTGTGTCCCTCCTGTCCGCATTGGAAGCATGTGTCTCCCCAGTCGAACTTGGAGGGACACGTGGCTCGGGTGTGGCCGAACCCGAAGCACTTGAAGCAGCGAACAGGCTGGTCTTCAAGCGGCCGGACTACAGCCGTGCTGAACCCCACAAGCAGCCGTCCCTTGGTTGCAGCAAGGACGGCCCCAGCCGCGGCGACTGGGCACTCAACGCGGATGACGCCCAAGCCACGGCGGCCGAGCCTGATGGCTCCACCCTTCACCGCGCCAGCGTCACAGCCTCCAGTCGCCGCGACGGCCGCTACCACATCCTCTTTGGTGACCGAATCATCCAGATCGGCCACCTCCAAGGCTGCGGTCTTAACGGGCCTGACGACCGTTGCCGCATCCGCAATGACCTCTTGCAGCTTTGTTGCGAAGAGGTCCGCATTTGCGCTGCGCTGTTCTCCCGAGAACTCGAAAATTCGGGCCCCGGTTAGGGTATGGCGGCACGTAATGTTGCTGATCCCCAGCCGGGAGGGATCAGCATTGGTACGAGCCCGTCTTAGGACGGACTCATACGTCTCGCCCCGCCCCACGGCCTCTGGGGTGACGGTCACCACGACGGCCGCGGTTTTGGGAGGAACCAGCTTTCTCCCGCCGGCTGGTGCCCTTTTGGCTGTAGGACCAGTCGCAGCCGAACCAGTCGCAGCGGGCTTGGGGGCTGACTTTTTCCCCTTTTTTCCCTTTCCTCTCCTGACCACTTCCGTCCACGACTGGTTGGACGGGGTGGTGGAGGGAAGAAGGGCGTCTTCCTCCTGAGAGTTCTGGGGAGCTGCTGCTGGAGTAGCAGACGACCCAGGTGCTCCCTCCGCGCTTTTGGTAGGGGTATGAGGAGCCGCCTTGGTCCTCTTGCCCTTGCCTTTGCCCTCAGGTACCGGGCCTGCTAGAGGTGCCGGTTCTGGCTCCCTCGGCGGTGGACTCTTGTCCGCCGCTAGTGGCGGGCGGAGCCGCCTTTCCGGCAAGAGCCGGTCCTCGATGCCTGCAAAGCAGGCTCTGATGAAGGCCCTCTCCTCCATGACAACCCCGCGGATTGTTGCCTCAAGGCTGGCAGGGGAGGAGGAGCAGCCTCCTACCGCCGGACCTGGTGCAGATTGGGCAGGCGTGGCCGTTGCCTCAGCCAGCTTCTGGTGTAGCTGGCTGACCTCTGCCTGCAGGCGATCCACCTTGGCCTGCAGCTGCCGTGTCTCGTCCGTGGCCGTCCGCTTCACCAGCTCCAAAACAATGCCGTGCATGCTGGCGGCCCGGCATTTGAGGGCCTTCTGAAAGGTCCCCTTCAAGTTTGAAGACTTTGAGGCGACCTCCAGGACCTCCTCCTTATCTTCTTGCGCCATGCGCTCCAATTCCGCCAGGGAGTGGTCAGCATACAGCACCTTGGATAAACCATAGCCGGCCCTCGATCTGGCAACTTGCGCCTGCTGCTCCTTGGCGGCGACCCTCTCCTCCAGGTCTAGTTGGAGTTGCGCCCTTTTTGCCAGATGTAGCTGGCGCTCGGCGTCCAACAAGCCCACATCGTGGGTAGAAGGCGCAGTAGAAGTCGAGGCCTTTTTATACTTCGACTTCTTCTTCGCCCCACCTCTGGTCGACTCCGAAGAGCCCTCGGACCTCTTCCGCTTGAAGCGGTCGCTTTCGGCACCCGACGTGTCCATGTTGGAGTCGTCGGAGTCCGACAACTCGTCTGGCCTACTGAAAAAGCTGGCCGCAGATGGTGTGCGGTCAGCTTCCGACGCCAAAGCGCCGCCGGCGTGGCCCTGAGAAGGGCCGTTGGATTGGCCCTGAGAAGGGCCGTTGGGTTGGCCCTGAGAAGGGCCGTTGGGTTGGTCCTGAGAAGGGCCGTTGGGTTGGCCCTGAGAAGGGCCGTTAGAATCGCCCTGGGAGGAGCGATTCGAAATAAAACGCCCAGAGGCGTCACGCGTGGGTGGTTTGTTCGTCATATTCGCAGACGACCGCATTTTTGTCTACGAATCACAGCGCACTTTAGCCGCCGGTCTGCCACTCCGTTACGGTGGTCAGACACGGCGTTGCCCGGGGGAAACTACGAGGAAGTATGCACTGTGGGGGATCCCCCAACCTAACCTAACCTAACCTAACCTAACCTAACCTAACCTAACCTAACCTAACCTAACCTTTTTTTTTTTTTTTTTTTGTTCCGGGGTGGAAAATCCTCATGGATGTCCTCCGCCCTGGGGCAGGCGAAGGGGTCTGTCAGACTCCTACTGACTAAAAACCACCCCGGTGTTCCCTTCCCACACTTGGACCGGGGATCATGAGATCTAGTGCGCCTTCCATGATCCCCGACTGGTGCCGACCCGCATTTGCGGGCCACTTCATGCCCGCGGGGGGAGTGAGGTGAGACTCCCCCCGCGACGTCAAATAGGGGCGCGCGTGGAACACTACGCACCGCCACCTCGGGTCCTGCTGGATGGGGGGCGGCGGACGTCCCCGAGTCCGCCGTCCCTCCGGATCTGTTTACGGGGGCTGGAAGAGGGCGTTGTCCGCCCTCCGCCGACGCCCAGTCCGCCTGCTACGGATTAGGAGAGTGGTCTCAATCTCCCTCTCCCTTTCCGCAGCCTCCTTCTGCGAAACTACGGTTTCACAGAAGGAGATCACCGCATCCCACGACTCGGCGCTCCCGACCATCGAACGAGCGACAGCCGGCAGCGCCAGGTCGGCTCCGACTTCAGATACGAGGGCACGGCGCGGCTCCTCCCATGCGGTACACTCTGCTAGTGTATGCTGCGCCGAACCTAACCTAACCTAACCTAACCTAACCTAACCTAACCTAACCTAACCTAACCTAACCTAACCTAACCTAACCTTTTTTTTTTTTTTTTTTTTTTTTTGTCGCTGAGAAATGCATTACGCATCCCCGCTCGTGGGGGACGAGTCGGGGTATGTGGGACTCCTGTCGGTAATGACAGTATACCCACTAAAACTCAGCGGTGTTCCCACATCGCCGTGATGGGAGGGCCATGGGAAACCGGCTCAGCCTTTACTTCCACAACCCTCCCGGCGCTTGCCCGCCTAGCTGGCGGGCCCCGCATGCCCCCCAGGCTGGGGGGCTACGGGAATGGCCGGGAACACCTGGCCATTCCCGTCCGACACTGGTGGATGCCTGTGCAATACAGGCAAGGGTGCCCCCGCACCCGTTGCCTGCTGGCCTCCACCTGGGAGGAGTCGGAGATGACTGTCAAACTGACGTCTTCTTCGACCCCTCCTCCGCCTTCGGAGCGGCGCCGCGTCAGGATCGTCTTCCCGCGCGCGCTCCGCTGCCTCCTTCTGAGACATGACGAGTTCGCAGAAGGAGGCGACTGCCGCCCAGGACCTCTCATCCCTCAGCATGGCGTTAACCAAGCCGGGGAGTGAGAGGTCCGGTCCGATCACCGCGACGAGACTGCGGCGCGGCTCGGACCACGACGGGCACACCTCGAGGGTGTGCTGGGCCGCGTCCTCCGCCGCGCCACAGTGGTGGCACGACGGCGTCTCCTCCCGTCCTATTCGGTGCAGGTACGATCCGAAACAACCGTGTCCGGACAGCACCTGCACCAGACGGAAGGTGAGGAACCCATGCGAGCGCTCGAGCCAGTCTCGCAGGACTGGCCTAATCGCGTCGAGGGTTCGGCGGCCGAAGGCTGCGATGGCGAGGTCGTCCGTCCAATGGATGACGATGGCGTCCCTCGCCTCCCGTCGGACTGCCTCCCGCTCTTCCGGGGCTGGGCGTTCTCCTCTCGCCCGCCGCCCTGCCGTCCATTCATATACTCTGGCGAGCACCCACGCCTCAAGTTCCCAAGGAGGGGTGCTGGCCAGAGCACATGCTGCCGCAAAGCCCACCGTGCGATGGGCCCGCGCCACCCGCTGGGCTATGGCCCTTTGGGGTGCCCGCAAGGCGGCGGCGTTTTCTCTTCTTTGGAGTGATTCCTCCCAGATGGGAGCCCCGTAGAGGGCCATACTCCTCAAGATGCCGGCGTAAAGTTGCCGGCATCGCGCGCTGGGCCCCCCCAAGTTGGGAAGCAGCCACGAGAGTGCGCCCGCGGTCTTCAGCAGGCGCGACGACAGCCCGCTAAAATGCGGACCGAAGCGCCACCTGCTGTCGAGTACAAGGCCCAGATATTTCATCTGGGCCTTCACCTCAATTCTGACGCCCTCCACGAAGATGTGGGCGTCAGGTGGGGGACGCTGCCGAGGGCCGTGGAAGAACACGGCCTCGGTCTTGTGCAGCGCCACCGTTAGACCTAGGCGGCGGATCCGCCCTGCGACCAAGGAGCCGCCCGCCGAGGCCAAGTTGGCCGCCTCCCTGAAACTCTCCCCCCGGGCGGTGAGGAGAGTGTCATCCGCATAGCAGACGACACTCGTGCCTCGGAGGAGAGTTCCCCGCAAGAGCCAATCATAACCGACGTTCCAGAGGAGAGGTCCTAAGACTGACCCCTGTGGAACGCCGGCCTCAACGGCGTACCGCCGGACTTGGCCAGTCCTATTTACCAGGAGGATCGCCCGATCCTCCAGGTAGTCGGCCAGCAGCCTGCGCATGTATCGAGGCACTCCGTGGAATCGGAGTGCCTCTAGGATGGTGGAGTGGGGAACGGAGTTGAAGGCATTCGCTATGTCGAATGACACAGCCAACAATCCGTCCCCCGCTTCCATCGCCTCCTTCACCTGGCCCTTAAGGCAGGCCAGCGCATCCACCGTGGAACGCTCAGCCCGAAAACCGAACTGAGCGTCCGACAAGTCCGGCCCGATACTCCGCAGATGGCTCTTTAGGCGGGCAGCGATTATCCCCTCGAACATTTTGCTGACCTCATCGAGCAGAACGATGGGCCGGTATGCCGAGGGGGAATCAGCTGGGCGGCCCTCCTTGCGAAGGAGGCACAACTGCCCCTCCTTCCACAGTTTCGGGAACTGTGGAAGGAGGTTTTGTTCGTCATATTCGCAGACGACCGCATTTTTGTCTACGAATCACAGCGCACTTTAGCCGCCGGTCTGCCACTCCGTTACGGTGGTCAGACACGGCGTTGCCCGGGGGAAACTACGAGGAAGTATGCACTGTGGGGGATCCCCCAACCTAACCTAACCTAACCTAACCTAACCTAACCTAACCTAACCCAGTCTGAGCCCAGCCGCGCTCGAGAACACCACGTTTTTGCAAAGCTCCGCGTTCAAAAATTCATTTGACCGGTATTTTTTTGAGATACGAAGCAGTGCTATATATCAAAAGACGCATTTTCATGCAGTGCAAGTGTTGGCGAAAAATTAAAGTGCCGGAAAACTCCGGGAAAAAAGTTAAAGGTGAAAAACCCAGAAAGTTCGGACTTTAAAAATTTTCGGAGCCCCAAAACTCCGGAATTAGATCGGGAACCCCTACTTTTTACATCATCAAATTACGAGGCCGGCTGAGACGCGACGATTGAGTCATCTCTGGGAAAATTCTAACAACGCGTTCCCGTGAAAACTGAGGAAAACTGTCAATATAACCTCAAAATTGGACAACGTGGTTTCCAAACCGGAAGTCACTGACACCTGCTAAATTGAGTGTGGATAGAAGACCTCCGGAAAACTCCAACGACGCTCGAGGCAGATTTTTATCTTGTCCTGAAACGGAAAAAAAATCATTTAGAAGATCCGGACTTCAGACTCCTGTACTGAAAATTCTTCAGGCAAGACCCCCACTTTTTCAAGCGGATCCTGCTGCGCGCTCGTTAGAAGATTAGATCTAGTGTAAGTTTAGATTTTTTAGATTATTATTTTGGTGGATAACTAAAATTTTATGATTTTTCTGGTTTTTTGAAAAAAACTATGTTAAAAACTAACAAAATTCAAAATTTTATGTTTTTATCTTAAAGTACACTATTTTATATTAATTGTAACATTTTTTCCAAATTTTTTTGTCCAAATGTGCCATAGCTGTACATTTTTAACTGTTTTTTCGAAATTAAATCTAAATAAATAGTTTTAAAATTATCCTGATCACGGGATTAGCTTTAGGATACCTGTTTCGACCTGTTTAAGCCCAAAGTTGCCCCCAATAGCTTCAGGAACGAGCGAAATAGACTTTTTCAGCCATCTTGGTTTTTTAGGTTGTAACATTCAGCTGTAATTATCTCCGGAGCTATTGGTCGCAAAGGACCCGGGTTTCCACAAATACCAGTGGCAAATACGCAGGAAAAAATTGTATATAGTTTTATGTGTTTTTGGGTCCTGAAAATTTTCAGCCCTGAAACCAGCTTAGTAGTTTTGGGGAGGTTGAGCCAGGCACTATACTCGAAACCGCGGCTTTCTCCGGCAGGCGGCTTCGGAGATACAGCCACTTAAAGTTGGCCTTTGACAGCTGGGCGGCCATTTTGGAAAACTTCGGCCTGGCGTAGCTCTTGACTCGGTAGTCGCAGGAGATTGCGGTTTTCACAGAGGTGTTTGGAGAGGCAATTTCTGGCTGATCCAGTGAGTTTTAGACGTTTTGGCGCTGAGGATTTTCGGGACCCTAGAAACCGTTTTGCGCGTCGGAGCAGGACGAGCCAAGCCAAATAAGTCCAAACTCGGGGTTTCTACGATCAGTGGGGGGGAAGTTATACCGTGTTGGAAATTGAATTTGACAGTTCTTCAAGTGTCAAGTAAATTTTAAGATTAGGATAGCTCCCGAACCGGGAGTCGTGGAGGGACCGGGTTTTCTTTGGGAACGTTGGCTAGCCGGTCCCTACCCGACTAGCGTAATTTCAGGTGTTTTCAGTAGGTTAAATTCTTTCGGCCTGAAATTTATCCCATAGGATAGGTTTTGTCGGGCTCAGTTAGGGAAGCCCGAACACGGTGGTATTCGGACGAACGGTTGCGGAAAAAACCACGGTTAACCGAATTCTGGAAGTTATCTCTGATCGGCAACCAGAATTTTGGACCGGGTTATCTCCGGAACCGTTTGGGCTAGGGTGGCCGTGTTTGGGTTCTTTGGGGAGGGCTCGGGGAGACCTGTCTAACGGACAACAGACATCGAATCTAATAAAAAAAAAAAAAAAAAAAAAAAAACCTTTTTTCGACCCTACTTTTCATTTTTATTTTTGACACGGAACGGCTCCTGAAGACTCCTTGATATCAAATCTGAACGAGAGGCTGACTTTTGGACCAGCTTTCATCGACTTTCATTGGCACGGTTTTCCAAATTGGAAATGTCCAAAAATATTCCTCCACCTAGGCGGGTGACAAAGGCATCAACGCAGGCTCCGCCAGTTGCGCAGCGCGCGAAACCAAAGACCGTTGGAAGGACCACTGGGTCATGTAGTGGTGCGGTGGTGCGCGCTGAATCTACTCAGGCATCTTCACAATCGCCCGAGGCTCAGGACCCTGCAGGTCAGGAACTGTCCACATTTACTCATATGGAGCCTCTCCTGGAACAAGACCGATTCCAACAGAACCAGGATTTTCGGATCGGCGTCAGCGTCCCTTTGGAGATGGAGACCACGGAGTTGGAAGATATCCCTCCCTCCTCCACTCCCATCAGACCAGGAGTTAAACTTGCCCCAACCGACCTCCGTATACAGACCCAAATAAGACAGGCGATGGCTGCTGGTTCGGTGGAGGCTCAGATGCAGCGGGACACCGAAACAATGGGTGCGGAGACTGATGACTATGACTCAGATATATCAGTCAATTCCTGTGACTCTGCCAGGACTGTTGATGGGAGAAGGATCGTCTTGAGTGAGATGCCGCGCCAGGCCGGCACAATTCTTCAGAGGGCGAAACAGGAGTTGGAGAGTTCGGGAAACTTGAAGAGGGAAATCAGGGAGAATGTCGTTTCGGCCCTTCATTTAATGTATGAGATGATTCTTAAACTGTCAGACTCCCGAAACCTTCACATGGTGGAGACGCACAGACTTAAGGAAGGCGCAGCTAAGGGAAGGGAACGACATGCCCAAAAACATGCCAGAGCACTAGAGGCGGCTTTGGGGGAGTACAGAAAGCTTGAGGTCCACGTAGAAAAGCTGGCTTGCGATATCGAGGCCCTACGCCAGATTCTTTTATTCGACGCATGCGAGCCCATACAACAATTAAAGCACGACACGGAATTGGCACTCAGAGACTCGCCCCAAATAATGAATTCCGTGCTGGCAAAGGTTGCGGAAATGTCCGCTGAACTGGAGCCGCTCAGAATAGCACTTCACTCGGCACAACCTCCGGGTCCGCTTCGGGGAGTAGAACCTGCCCTGCAACAGGGCCCCGATATGAGCGACCTCCACTCTGAACTAATGCTCATCCGGCAGGAGATGGTATCACTGAGCCGACGCCGGACAGAGGCTACTGATCCGGACGTCAATATCTCCGTGGACGAAATCAGGATTGCAGTGCAAGAGGCTATGTTAGGTACCCCTATTCCGTCCTCATCTAACACAGCAGATATACAACAGATCCTGCAAGCATGTATGGGAACGCAAGAGGCAGTAGTGGGAGTGCAAAATGGTCTAGTTGTGCTTCAAAGCGCGTTGCCATCATGTGAATCTGCGGAAGTTCTGGGGGCAAAGATGGAAGAACTGAGACGAAATATTAGGGAGCTCCAGGATACCACGGTGGAGACGGCCGCGCCAATAAGGACAACAGTGGAACACCTGCGGGGCTTGATAGAGAAAAGAATCGGCTCCGACCACACACAAACACAGACAATGGACAGAGAGACCCCAGGAGCTCAAACGCTACGCGCCGAGTACCAGGGGGCCGTGAGGTCTTACGCAGATGCCGTAAATATCCCAAACCATAGCCTAATAGTGGAATCTATTGACCCCCGCCATACCAGTGACGACGTGATTAAAACAATCAAATCCAAAGTTGACGTTGTCTCGCTTGGGGTGGGGATAAACAGTATTCGCAGGCTACGCAACCAAAAAGTGGCTTTTGGCTGCTCCTCTGAGCAGGACAGAGCGGCACTCGGCAATGCGATAAAGGGCGCAGGGGAGGGGTTCGCGGTCTTGAACCCACCACCAAGGAATCCTCTGATCCGCTTGGGGGGTGTGATTAATGACTTAGACAACAAAAGCATAGAGTTGGCCGTCACCAGACAGAACGCCAACCTCCTTGAGGGTCTCTCACCCGATAAGATGCACACCAGAGTCATCAGGAGAACGAAAGGAAGGACACCTACCACCACAAACGTCGTCCTTGAAGTTGATGTGGGTCTTTGGCAGCGACTGAATGGGCAACGCATTAAGCTAGGATACCAAGTGGTGTCGGCGTCCGACCAATCCCCGATTATCCAGTGCTACAACTGCCTTAGTTTTGGACACCTGGCACGGGACTGCCAATCACAGTTAAAGTGCGGTTACTGCGCAGGGGAGCATGACACCCGAGATTGCCCTAACCGCTCCAATTCCCCTTGTTGTGTTAACTGCACCAAAAGCAAAAAACTCAATAGTCCCCTGCACCCTGCCTATTCTAGCGAGTGCCCGGAGTGGTCTAAGTGGGACCGGATATCAAGAGCTGCCATAAGGTATTGTTAAGGGCACCCCACGAAATCTTAAATTTGCGCAGGTTAACCTTGGTCGTGGCCTAGCTGCAACCAAGGAAATCCTTTGTGATGCGTCCAGAAACGGCACGGACATTTTATTGGTTCAAGAACCCTACGTAGGTGCCAAAGGCATAATTTCAACACCTTACGTCAATATCCAAGACATTCAAGGCACTCGGGAATCTCCCGTGAAATCGGCAATTGTCGTCATTAATCCCAATATTAATTCCTTACACAATCAGACACTTATATGTAAAAATATCTGCTCACTTGTTTTACGAATCGGACGTCTTAATATAGGAGTGATAAACATTTATCTAGAGGGTGTGCAAGACATAGAACCCTACCTAAGAAGAATCCAACAGGTCATCAGTGATATTGGTACTCAGGACATCATTCTCGCCGGTGACGTCAACGCCATGAGTCCTTGGTGGGGATGCGATGCTGAAGACAGTCGGGGAAGGGATATTATGGACCTACTGGCTCAAAACAATATGAGTGTTCTCAACCAGGGTAGTATGCCAACTTATCACACTTTCAGGGGCGGGAAATTATACTCTAGCATTGTGGACATTACCGCATGCAGTGATTCGCTACTGGCTAAATTTTCTAACTGGAAAGTTGACACTGAGTCTGCCATCCTCACCGATCACCGAACTATCAGCTTCGAACTGTCAGTTGACAACCAGGATCTGCGCGTCATACATCCCACAACGAGAATCTATAACATCAATAAAGCGAAATGGACCCGCTACTCTGAGCTTCTCTGCACGGCAATGTCAGAGATGAGACTCACCACAGAGGAAGTCGAGAAAAGCAGGGAACCGGAGATGGTGGAGGATCTCGTAGGTAAATATAATAAAGCGATTGCCAGGGCCTGCGATGATGCAATTCCAAAGCTTAGTCAGCTTAAATCTATCATTAAACCACAGTGGTGGACGGAGGAGTTGGAGTCCGAAAAATGTTCCGTAAAAACACTCCGTAGAAGGATACACTCCGCAAATCCCAGAAGGAAACCATTCTGCATAGCAGAATACTTAAAGGCCAAAGACGAGTTCAAGAGTAACATAGAACTGACTCTTACGACCAGCTGGAAGCATTTCTGCACCAGACAGAAGGAGGAGGATGTTTGGACCTGTGCTCAACGTATAATAACCCGATGCTCGAACACCAGCCGAATTGAGAACAGTCTCTTGAGGGACCCACAGACCGACCAAATGCTGTCGGCTGAGGCGTCGGCTGAACATCTCGCCGAAACCTTTTTTCCTGTCGACGACCCTGGCACAGACTCTGCTGTCCAGAAAACTATTAGGGAAAACGTGAAGCACACGATGAAGCGCCTAGACCGAAAATTGAGCCTCTTACCGCAAGAAACTCCACCGTTCACTCACAGAGAACTTCGGGATGTCTACGCTAGAACCCATCCCAAAAAAGCACCGGGTGCTGACGGCTTCACGGCAGACATTTGTTACGAGGCTTACAAAGCCAATTTAAACTTCCAGCTGGCTCTGTTTAACAAATGCCTGGAAATTGGTTATTTCCCCATCGCCTGGAAGGAAGCCAGAATCAGAGTTATACCGAAGCCAGGTAAGCCGAACTACACAATGGCCAAGTCCTACCGTCCAATTGGATTACTCCCAGTTATGGGTAAGGTGCTGGAGAAGCTTGTTGCCAATAGACTTACCTGGACGCTGGTGCGAAAACCGCCAAAAGCACGTGTTTTTAGGTTAGAATAACCTCACTTTGGCTCCACGTGCTTCTTAAACCACGAGGCGTGACGCGCGGTGCACCATCCCAGCCTTTGCTGACGACTCCGAAGTCGAGCCGAGGAATCTGCCTCCAGACCAGCCATCACAGCGACGACTCCACGACCCATCATCCAGGTTAGTCCTGAGGGAACTCCTCAACCCCTAGTCTCATCCCCCCCGAGTTTGGATTCATCTGATTCGGGACTCCAGGACCTCATCAGTGCCTCCAAGTGTCCATTTCCCCCCCTTACCCTGATTTCCTCTACCCCCACCAATTATCGTGGGCCCCCCCACGTTTAAATCCTTATATCTCCGAAACGGCTGGGAATATCAAAATTTTGACAAAATTTCCCCCCCCCCCTAATACCCCCCCTCCCAACTAGAACCTACTTCAACATAAGACCCCTAGACCCCCTTTTTGACCCCCTACATTTTGGACCCCTTCGACGTACTTGTACTAGTAAACCAGAGCCACCAAGGCACTGTCCCTCCCTTCCCTACTACACACGCACCCCCACTACTCCCCACTACCAGCCCCCCCTTAAGCGACCCCCACCCCAAGCCCCTACACCCCTCCCCCCCTCAGGACTACTTCACCCCCCGCGGCCTAACTTCGTTCCCGTTGGACTTGGAAAGCCGAGTTTGGGCTCATTTTAAAGGGCTCAATTAGCTCTACAACTTGGCCCATCCAGAATCCTGAAACTCGGCATCCACACGCACCAATATCCAGTGACGCCGCAGAGTTCCACTGAGGATCACCACCATCACGCACACTGGGCTCAAGACATCGAGCCCAACCAATTGTCGGACTACTCATCGGGCAGCAGCGGACAGCAGACGCAGACCACCAGCGAAACTTCCGTGAGTCCATTCATTTAGTCACTAAGTAGCATATATACACAGGCATTACATCACAATAGAACTTAACTTAACTTAGTCTAGTCTTTGTAATAACAAATCCAATAAAATGTCGTCCAACCCATCTACCACCTCCCGGAAAACGACCACGGAGGCCGTAAAAGCCCCAACCTCACTGCGGCAGAAAGTTTTAAAAAACACAGCCAAGTCGGTGGTGTCCGAAAAGGCGGCGCGTCCATCGCAAAAGCCACAGGCGTCGAAAGCAGCGTCGGAGCCGGACGTCACAGGCAGCACGCCACCACTGCCAGCAGTGCCCGGGTCGCCCCAGACACACGACCGAAGTAGAATCGCTGAGGTCGTCATAAACTGGGAGCAGTGTGGCATCTCCCCCCCCCACCAGATCATCTCGGATGAGGAAAGCTCGGTGGCTTCCACGGTGAGCCAGGCTGACCATCCTGTTGCCGGACGGCCGAGCATCCTCTACAGAACACCAAGACGAGGCACAGGGGTGGAGATGGACCTGGCCACCAGAGAAGCAAACGACCTGCTTCAAAAGGGCAAGGGTGCATTGGAAGAGGCAGGAAATATGAAGCGGGAGTGCAAGGCAACAGCCCACGAATGTCTGCAGGGTTTGTACGAGACGGTCCTGTCATTGGCAGACTCGAGAGCGCGTCACAAACACAACCTCGAGAAGGAGCGCTCTCGACACGCACAAGAGCTTGTGCGTGTCGAGAGGGCTCACAATCGTGACTTGATGACGCTCAAGGCAGAGCTCTCCCTCATGCGGACGGACGTCTCGGACACAAAGAAAGAGGCGAAGGGGATCCGGGAATGGCTTGGTCACGAGACCCTTGAGGCTCTCACGGGTATCAAGGAGGTCAAGGAGCAGATGGCAGCCGTGAGCCTGGAAAACCAGAGGGAGCACGAGAAAACGAGGCGGGAAACCGCGAAAGTCACGGGGGACCCCAGGAGGGAAACAATGGGGTCTGACATTTCGCGCCTCGAAAACAGTGTTACCAGCGTTTCCAACCAGCTGGACGTACTCCAGAAGGCTCTGGACAGGCTCAAGGAAGGCCTCAATCAACCAAGTACCTCCGGAACGGACCCAAGAAGCCAAGAGACCGAGGACATCCTAACCACCACCACATTCGAGAGGGAGATGCTTAAACTGTCACAGCAAATACAGGTCATCGCCAACAGGCCTGTAGCCTCCCCCCCACCACCACAACCACCGATCAACATCACACGACATCTTCAACCAATTTCGGAGAGGCTGGAGATCGTTTCGTCTGACCTCCGCGTGCTGCGTGACAAGGAGCCCCAAATCCAGGCGCCCCCAGCGCTAAATCTGGAAGCGGAACTCGCAGTCGGGGAGGTCAAAAAGACCCTGCAAACGATACAGCAGGGGGTGGCGGACCTGAGCAAGGCGAACAGACCGATCGCACAACATCAGGGCCCACAAACCTTTGCCCAGGTAGCCAGCAAACCTAAGCCTCCCAAACCGCCCACACAGCCCAACCACACCCTGATCGTCTCGTCGACGAACCCCCAGCACACTGGGGACAACGTCATCGAGAGGATCAGGACTGCCCTGGACCTCAAAACGAGCGGAGCCCGCGTCGACAACGTCCGGAAAGCGCGAAACCAAAAAGTGGTTTTGAGGTGCGCGAGTAAGACGGATTTAAACAAGATCAAGGATCAAGTCCAGTCGAGCTCAGGGCTCAAGGTCCAGGAACCAAAACCGCAAAACCCACTCGTCTGCATCAAAGGAGTGCTGTCCAGTTACAGCGACGGGGAGATCATTGATCTCCTCAAAGCGCAGAACAAGCACATTCTGCAGAACGTCGCTGTAGATGGACAGACCATAAAGGTGCGCTATAGGAAGCGCGCTAGAAACCCCCATGAATGCCATCCTGTCCTGGAGCTCTCCCCGGAGCTCTGGAAATGCTGCACGCAGGTGCAGAAAGTCCACGTGGGCATCAAGCGATGCTCGATCGAGGATCAGTCCCCCCTTGTTCAGTGCACAAAGTGCCTTGGATATGGTCATAACAAGGCCATATGCAGGGCCGGCAAAGAAGTCTGCAGTTTCTGCAGCGGAGCGCACAACGGGAGGGACTGCCTCGCTCGAGCAGACGGCAGGCAGCCCACATGCGTAAACTGCAAGGCAGCCAACAGGACGGGCAGCGACCTGGCACACACAGCGTTCAGCGAAGACTGCCAGGAACGCCAAAAATGGGATGGTATAGCAAGATCTCGCGTTTCCTACTGCTAAGGGCGACCAAGAAATCCCAACGAGCCAGCAAGTCACCACTCAAAACACAACAAGACCGACAGCAAGATTACGATTCATCCAAGTTAATCTTCAGCGCTCCAAGCTGGCCACAGAAGAACTCCACATGGCGGCTCAGGCAAAGGGAGTTTCAGTAGCACTTGTTCAAGAGCCCTATGTAGGAAGAACAGGTGTCATGAAACAATGTCCTGGCACGAGAGTCATCCAGTGCAGCCTCAGCCGCCAAAAACCAGTAAAGGCGGCGATCGTTGTTTTCGGGAACAACCTGGAGGTCATCCACGACCCCCAGCTTGTGACTGAGAACATCGCCGCCGTTCTGCTGAAGGTTGGCCAGCTCAGCTTCGGGGCACTGTCGGTCTATTTTGAGGGTGACCAAGATATCGAACCCTACCTCTCTGAAACACACAACACAATCCATAAACTACACACACACACACACAATATCCTGTTGGGAGGAGACGTAAACGCCTGGAGCCAGTGGTGGGGAAGTGTTTCCGAAAACCACCGTGGAGCGTCGTACAACTCCTTTCTCAATGAGCGGGACCTCCATATTCTCAACATGGGTCAAACACCAACTTTCGAGACCTACAGAGGAGACAGGTGGTGTACGAGTATCGTCGATGTGACGGCATGCAGTCTGTCGCTGCTAGGCAAGGTCGAGGAGTGGCGAGTAGAAAGAAGTCTGACGACATCAGACCACAACGCAATCACCTTCTCGTTGCGCTTAGAAAAGGCCTTGGAACCCTTAAGGCCAATCTCGACGCGCATTTACAACACCAAGAAGGCTAAGTGGTCCGATTTCTGTGCGCACTTCAAGACTCGTCTGGCGGACAGAGACATTACATCAGCCGGAGTCTCGAGCATCTCGAACCCAGAGGATCTGGAGGAACTCATCACTGAATACACCCACACCATCCACCGCTCATGCGAGAAAGCGATCCCAAAACTGGGGTCGCCAAAACACGACGCCAAGCCCCCATGGTGGAATCCTTCTCTAGACCGTCTCAAAAAAGACGCGCTGACGAAGAAGAGAAGGATCCGTAATGCAGCCGCAAGTCGGAAACACTTCACCATCCAGGAATACGTGCTGGCCAAAAACAATTACACCACAGCAGCAACGGAAGCAGCCACAGCAAACTGGAAGGAGTTTTGCTCGAAGCAGGACCGAGAGAGTATGTGGGACGGCATCTACAGGGTACTAAGGAAGACAGCCAGAAGACAGGACGACGCCCTCCTAAGAAATACCGCAGGCGAGACGCTCAGCCCCGAGCAGTCAGCGGATCTTCTGGCAAAAACCTTTTACCCCGACGACTCAACGGATGCCGAACAGCCCCACCACAGGAGCCTAAGGAAGCTGGCGGAGGAGAAAAACCCCCTGGGCCTGTCTGCCGACGATCCTCCCTTCACGACTGCGGAGCTGGAAATGGTTCTCCAGAACCAGAATCCGAAAAAAGCCCCCGGTCCTGACGGATTAACGGCAGACATTTGCACGGCAGCAATAAACTGTGATCGGGAAGTGTTCTTAGCGATAGCTAATAGGTGCCTGTCGCTGTCACACTTCCCGAAGCAGTGGAAAGTCGCCCATGTGTGCATCCTCCGAAAGCCAGGAAAGGACGACTACACCAGCCCAAAGTCGTACAGGCCAATAGGTCTGCTCTCGGTCCTAGGAAAGATCGTCGAGAAGCTCCTAGTAGGCAGACTGCAGCACCACTTCCTCCCAACACTACACACAAACCAGTACGGATTCATGCCGCAACGCGGAACCGAAGACGCCCTCTATGCCCTAATGGGGCACTTACGAGCCGAAATCAAAGCCAAAAAAATCGTGCTTTTGATATCATTGGACATAGAGGGGGCCTTCGATAACGCGTGGTGGCCAGCACTCAAGCGACAGATGGTAATCAAGAACTGTCCCAAAAACATCTACACTCTCGTCACCTCATACCTGGAAGACCGGAATATCAGGGTCAACTATGCCAGAGCGACTAGTGAGAAAGGTACCACAAAGGGATGCGTCCAAGGCTCAATTGCCGGTCCGACGTTTTGGAACCTGATCCTAGATTCGCTCCTACATAAGATGGCTAGTAAGGGAGTATACTGTCAAGCCTTCGCAGATGACGTTGTCCTGGTTCTCTCGGACCTCACAGCCGGTCCCCTGCAGCAATCAGCCAACAACGCGCTAGACATAGTATCGGAATGGGGCGTCCAAAATAAGCTACGTTTCGCCGCGCACAAGACCAATGCGATGGTGTTAACGAGAAAGCTGAAGTACGACGTTCCGGTACTCTACATGTCGGGCACGCCGCTGAACCTGGTCGAGGAGGTAAAGCTGCTAGGCCTCACAATAGACTCTAAACTCACCTTCAACGCGCACGTGTCGGCGATCTGTAAAAAGGCCGCAGACATCTACAAGCAGCTAGCATGCGCGGCAAAGGTGACTTGGGGTCTCAACACAGAGATAATTAGGACAATATATGTGTCGGTGATAGAGCCCATCGTGATGTATGCAGCGAGTGCGTGGGCCCCCGCAGCTGAGAAACTGATGACAAGAAATCAGTTTGACTCACTGCAGAGAGGCTTCGCGCAGAAGATCTGCAAAGCATACCGCACGGTATCTCTAACATCGGCACTTATTCTGTCAGGCCAACTCCCACTAGATCTCCGGGTAATCGAGGCAGCGACCCTGTTTAAGATCAGAAAGGGTCACTCCCAAGAGTTCATACCACCGGGCCGCGAGCTGGAGTGCAACGTGCCCCACTCCCAAAATCCCCACCCATCGCTACTCACGATAACAGAGTACGCACGCCTAGAGGACTTGACTCCCGAAACCCTGGAAACCCATCAAGTAATCGGTCCCCAAATATACACCGACGGCAGCAAGATAGAGGGGAAAGTTGGCGCTGCCCTAACTTGGTGGGAAAACGGGAAGGAGTCAACGTTCAACACCTTTGGCCTTGAACCCCACAACTCAGTCTTCCAATCGGAAATGTACGCTCTCTTCAGAGCTGCCAGGATGGCAAGAGAATCCAGGGCGGCCTCCGTAAGCATCTTAAGTGACTCAAGATCGTCGCTTGACCTGCTGCGGAGACCATCTGTCACTCACCACCTGGCACTTAAAATCAAGAGAAGCGTCCGCGAGACCAGAGAAGAGGGCAGAGAAGTGAGGTTCTTTTGGCTCAAGGCCCATGTGGGAACTGCAGGGAATGAGAGAGCGGACGAGCTGGCCAAGGAGGCCGCCCTTAATAATGCGACAGCCGACTACAACAAGGTCCCCGTATCGTTCGTGAGGAGGAAGATACGGGAAGAGACTATAAAGAAGTGGCAAGCGCGATACGAATCCTCGAGTACAGGAGCGGTCACAAAAGTGTTCTTCCCAGACGTCCTAGCGGCAAAAAGAACACTTAGAGACGCAGTTCTCACACCGGTCCACGTACAAGTCCTAACAGGACACGGAGGATTCTCAGCGTATCTCCACCGCTTCCATCTCAAAGATAGTCCCTCGTGCGTCTGTGACCCCGGTTGCGAAGAGACAGTCTGGCACCTGCTCTTCGAATGCCCACGATTCAGTCACGACAGAATAGAGCTGGAAGTAAAGATCGGAACCCAGCTAAGCCAGTCCATACTCCACACCATCATGGGGAGACCGGCTTCCAGAAAACTATTCTTGGCATTCGCGAGCAAAGTCTCCATAGTCGCAGCAGCGGCCAACAAAACGGACGCACCCTTGCGTAGTCGGAACCGACCACCATCTACGACCACAACAACAACCACAGCAAACTCCACAACAACAACAACAACAACAACCACTCAAACCACACATACAAACATAACTCAACGACCAGCACCCGTGGCAGCACCAGCAGCAGCGATAGCACAAGCCAGCCTACAACCAGCACTCAACTCCATGTCCATCTCGGAGCTCCTGGCATGCGGGGGAGACGGATCCCCTGGCGTCAGACTGCGAGGCGTCGCCCTCTTCATGAACAGAGAAGGAGAGAGGCTAGGCATAAGCTTCTGCGTGGGCTCGAGCCGAGCTGGAGCCCGTATACATATCTCACCAGGCCTTGCCGCCCTGATCAACGGAAGCACCACCAAAACGAGCATGAAAGGCAGTAAGTACGCCGCACTGCCGCATATGGAAGTAGCCACTCACCGATGCCGCCTGGTGCGAGTCAAAGGAAAGACGATCGCACTACTCGAGTGGGGAGAGGAAACTCCATTTGCCCAAGCAAGCTCACTGCTTCAAAAGATCAGGGAGGTAGGAGAGTACATGGCAGTCACAGCCCGTACCATCAGCATCGACGCAATGATGATCGAGGGGGAAAGAGGAGACGTCGCAGATCGCTTCGGCTGTCTAAAAGCCTCAGAACACCACGAGGTAGTAGTGTATGAGGACAGAGGGGAAACTCTGAGTTTCCTCAAAGCCCCCAGACACCCAACAGCCGACGCGACGAGCTCCACGTCAGGCTCGATCACTCAAAGCGGATCAGAGAGGGCCCAGCAAAAGGCAGCCGCCGAAAAAGCTGCAAAGGAGCAGAGCAAAACCGCTAGCCTGGAGAACCAGGCCCGGTCGAGGAGTCGCCTAAAAGCCTTCGGCACTTTCCTCAACGCACTGCTCCCAAGCACCAGCCACGCATCACCAACAGCGATGGAGAGGTTCTTTAAAAGAAAGGCGAAAGAACCAACACCACAGAAGCCTACGCCTACAAGAGCCGACAAGGGGCAAGTCAGCCCGCCGACCCTCGCAATTAATTCAGGCACCACGGACCACGTAAAGAGCGCGTTCCTCGAGTACGTAGCAATCGTGAGAGCGACCAGAGAGGTCAATCTTATGACATGCAGGAAGATCCTGCAGACCTTCCAGAGAAACACAGAAGGACTGCTAAGGGTACTACTCGAGGAAGCAGAGGCGGCAGTGTACGACAACGTCACATCTCAAGTCATCAAAGGGGAAATGACGGGGTCGTACATGGCAGCCTACAGTGCGCAGAGTGGTTTTGTGACCCTGGACGAGGAGGAAACGGAGCGCTCAGGCAAACTAAAGTTTAAAATACCAAACGACGACCCGATAGTGGTTACCGCCAAATGTACCAAGATCATGCTAGACGACAAGATCCTCGAAATGGCACAGTCCATTTTGGGGACTTCAGACACCCTAGCATCACAGGAAAATTGGGCGGTACCCAGTATCAGGTGGGTCAACGGAGTCCCGGGTTGCGGCAAGACAACCTGGGTGGTGAAGCACTTCGATGGGGAGAAGGACGTCGTAGCCACCACGACGACCGAAGCTGCCAAAGATCTCAGGGAGAAGCTTGCGCACCGCTTAGGAGACCAAGTAAAGACAAAGGTGCGCACTATGGCCTCAATTTTAGCCAACGGGTTCAAGAAACAAGAGAAATGCTACCGCCTCACGGTAGACGAAGCTCTTATGAACCACTTTGGGGCCATAGTTATGGCAGTAAAGTTGTCTGGAGCAAGCGAGGTTGTCCTCATCGGAGACGTAAACCAGCTTCCATTTTTGGACCGAGAGAACCTATTCGAGTTAAGGTATACCCGTCCAAACCTGGTTGCTGGAATCACCCAAGAGTTGCTTTGCACACATCGCAATCCGATGGATGTGGCCTTTGCACTGAGCGAGATATACTCCGGTATATACTCCTCCAAGTCATCACTGTCGCGGGTCCACTCCTTGAGAGTGGAAGGTTACACAGGAGCGCAAATACCGAGCACCGCTCAAAACACCCTGTTCCTGGTTCACACGCAAGAGGAGAAAGCTACTCTTATGAGCCAGGGGTACGGGTCCGGTGAAGGGTCGCGCGTGTTAACAATCCACGAGGCTCAGGGGTTGACCTACGACAGCGTAATCATCGTCAACACGAAGTCCAGGAGGCTCCAGGTCCACGAAAGCATCTCCCACGCGGTGGTGGCGGTGTCGAGACATACCGTCAGTTGCGTCTACTACTCCGACGACGCCGACGACGCCACAGGCCGCTTTGCGAAGAGGGCGATGGATGCGCCTACCAAAACGGTCATCGACTACAACCTTAAGATGGCCATGAAACATCGAGACGCAGCAGTCGTGGAAGCCCTGCTCGGGCTAGCGAAATCCCTGGTCGTGACATCCCGCCTCAAATAAGACTCCACAAACCAGACCACATCCATACTTCCAACACTCCAATACTAACCAATCCCAACCCTCCACGTACCGCCAAAACAGAATCATGTAAAATTTCATGGCAGAGCGAGTCTGTCATGCTTACGTAAATGTCCCGCCGATGGTGGCGTTGCACGTCTGGTCGATCGGTTCCCTAAGAAATGGTTGAGCTGAACGGCGCAGATGTGTACGTCATATTCGTGAACGGAAGCTGTCGCCTGGGGCTGGTCGGCTCGCACTGCCATGAAGTTTCAATCAATCCATGTAGTAAAACTTTGTTTGTATAAAAATAAATGTGTAACAATAGAATAATTAATGCCTGTGTTAATATTAAAAAAAAAAAAAAAAAAAAAAAAAATATATATATGTATATTAATAAATATGTTGATGGACTCACGTAGATTTTAAGATTAGTATTTAAGCTAATATGTGTCCAATGTAGGAGCACAATAACTGAATAAGTGAAAAAAAAAAAAAATACTGTAAACAAAAGAAATGTACATAAACAAAGGCACGGACCTCCAAGTCTGTGGACAAATTGTGAGGCAGGAGTGTGGTTTTAGCCGGTAGGAGTCCGGCACTGCCCAGACTGGCTCATCTGTGAGACAGTCTGGGCGTCCATGAGGATTTCCCACTCCTGCCGAAAAAAAAAAAAAAAAAAAAAAACCTAACCTAACCTAACCTAACCTAACCTAACCTTTTTTTTTTTTTTTTTTTTTGTTCCGTGGTGGAAAATCCTCATGGATGTCCTCCGCCCTGGGGCAGGCGAAGGGGTCTGTCAGACTCCTACTGACTAAAAACCACCCCGGTGTTCCCTTCCCACACTTGGACCGGGGATCATGAGAACTAGTGCGCCTTTCATGATCCCCGACTGGTGCCGGCCCGCATTTGCGGGCCACTTCATGCCTGCGGGGGGAGTGAGGTGAGACTCCCCCCGCGACGTCAAATAGGGGCGCGCGCGGAACACTACGCACCGCCACCTCGGGTCCTGCTGGATGGGGGGCGGCGGACGTCCCCGAGTCCGCCGTCCCTCCGGATCTGTTTACGGGGGCTGGAAGAGGGCGTTGTCCGCCCTCCGCCGACGCCCAGTCCGCCTGCTACGGATCAGGAGAGTGGTCTCAATCTCCCTCTCCCTTTCCGCAGCCTCCTTCTGCGAAACTACGGTTTCACAGAAGGAGATCACCGCATCCCACGACTCGGCGCTCCCAACCATCGAACAAGCGACAGCCGGCAGCGCCAGGTCGGCTCCGACTTCAGATACGAGGGCACGGCGCGGCTCCTCCCATGCGGTACACTCTGCTAGTGTATGCTGCGCCGTGTCCTCCCGACAGTGGGTGCAGTGATGGCACCGAGCGTCCGGCTCCCTGTTTATGCGACACAGGTACTTCCCGAAACAGCCATGCCCCGAGAGCACCTGCGTCGCCCGAAACGACAGGGAACCGTGCCTCCTCCCGAGCCATTCGTCGAGCACTGGTCGGATCGCGTCGACGGTAGCGAGGCCGGCGGTAGGGCGCAAAAGCCTGTCCCGCCATTCCGTCACCAGGACCTCGCGGAGCTGAGACCGATGAAGCTCGATCTCACGCTGCATCGGTCCACCTCCCCGCGTTCGCGCCTCCTCGCGCCACCGGTGCAGTGAAGCGAGGGCTCTCGCTTCTAGGTCCCAGGGCGGGGATCCGGCCAGTGCACAAGCCGCCTCGTAGGAGATCGTGCGATACCCCCTGATAGCCCTGACGGCCATAGCCCTCTGCGGTTTTCGCAGTATTGCGATGCTACCGGCCGTCAGGTCAGAAGCCCACACCGGGGCCCCGTACAGGGCCATGGATCGCACGATCCCCAAGTATAACCGCCTACAGGCGGTGCTCGGGCCCCCCAGATTGGGAAGCAGCGTCGACAGCGCACCCGCGGCGCCCATCAACTTGGGCGTCAGTTGTCGAAAGTGGGGGCCGAAGTCCCACCGGCTGTCGAGCACCAGTCCCAGGTACTTCATGGTGGACTCGACAGCAATTTGGACCCCCCCGACCACGACGTGTGATCCCGGCGGTGGCGCTCGCCGAGGGCCGTGAAAGACCACGGCCTCCGACTTATTGAGAGCCACCTCCAGGCCCAGGCGTCGTATGCGACCCACCACCTGTGAGACCGCAGCCGTCGCCAGCAACGCTGCCTCCCTATACGAGCTCCCCCGGGCCGTAACCAGCGTGTCGTCCGCATAACACGTCAGGTCCACTCCCGGTTGGAGCTCGCCCCTCAGCACCCAGTCGTAACCGATGTTCCACAGGAGCGGGCCCACGACCGAGCCCTGTGGAACACCGCACGACATATCGCGCTGGCCCCCACCGTCGCGTCCCCTGTAGGTGACACACCTTTCCGCTAAATAAGCCCCAACGATGTGGCGGAGATAGCGGGGCACCCTATGGTACCGCAGTGCCTCCCGAATACAACTCCAGGGCAGGGTATTGAATGCGTTGGAGATGTCCAAGGACACCGCCAACATAACCCCGCCCCGGGATACCGCTTCCTCCGCCAGGACTCTCACCCTCATTATTGCGTCGACAGTGGAACGCCCATGTCGAAAGCCGAACTGACTGTCGTCCAGATCCGGCCCTTCTCTGTATAAGTGACAGACGAGGCGGGCTGCAATTATTCGTTCAAAGAGCTTACCCACCTCGTCTAGCAGCACTATAGGCCGGTATGCGGACGGCGAGTCTGCTGGGCGCCCCACTTTCCTGAGCAGGACCAGACGACCTGTCTTCCACTGAGCAGGGAATAGGCCCCGCTCAAGGCAAGCTGAGTAGAGTCCTCTCAGCTGGGGCTCTAGCTGTTTCAGAGCGAGGGCGAGCGCGCGGCCGGGAACTCCATCGGGCCCCGGGGCAACGGTTTTAGCTCGGAGCCGCGTTACGGCCGCCCTCATCTCCGGCTGTGTCACCTCAGGGACGTTGACCTCCTCATCCTCCGACTCTGCGGCTGTGGGCAAAGCCATCGGCGGCGGTGTATGCTCTTCTCTAGCAGGGAAGAGAGCTGCGACCACATCCTCCAGCAACTGCGGCTGTAAGCTCTCCGTTAGTGGAGGCGCCCAGGCACGAAGTTTCCCTCGGACTACACGATAAGGGCGCCCCCACGGATCCCCGTCTAGGGTCGCCAACATCTCCTCCCTGGCTCGAGTCTTAGACTCGCTGACAGCCAGCCACAGAGTCTGCTTCGCCGCGCGGTACACCTCATACAGCGCGGCTTCTTCTTCCGGAACCCGACGACGTCTCCTCCGGTATCGGGTGTACTGGCGTCTAACCTCCACGCAGGTCACGCGCATCTGCTCGATTGCGTCGGACCACCAGTACAACTGACGCCTTGTGGGCTTTGTGCGGACGCGGGGCATGGACGCGTCGCAGATTTGTGTCATCGCCCCGCGGAACCACTGCGCCTCTTCTTCGACGTCGACGGGTTCGTTCGTCGGTGACTCCCGGACCCAGGCCTGGATGATAGCGGCTTCCTCGAGAAGCTCCCTGTCGAGTCGCTTATACGACCAGCGAGGACCATCCATTCGCGGGGCTGACGGTCGGCCGCCGCCCGCAGTCTGGGTGGAGACGTCGAAGCGAATATATCGATGGTCTGACAACGTCTCCACCTCTACGGCAACTCGCCAGTCGCGGACACGACCCGCAACAGCGGAGCTAGCGAACGAGACGTCCACTATAGACCCACCCCGCTGCCGCACGCACGTGTAAACTGAGCCCCGATTCAGGATGGTCAAGTCGGTCGTGACCGCCCACTCCTCCAATACCTCACCCTTGGGGTCGGTGACCGGGGATCCCCACGCCGCAGACTTGGCATTGAGATCCCCGAGCAACAGCACCGGGCGAGGGTGGAACCGGCCCACGACGGCACCCAGTTCAACAAGGAACCCCTCGAAGTCAGCAAGACTCCTGTTGGGCGAGAAGTACGCCCCAATGGTGACAATTCCGTCCGCGAGGGCGGCCACCCAACCGTGTCCTCGGGAAGGACTGACCAGAGTCCCGCCAATGATGGCCACTAAACCGTCTAGGTCCCCTGCCCAGTTATCGCGGGGAGGGACAAAATACGGCTCAGCGACCACAGCCATATGGATCGACCACTCCGCCATGCTCTGGAGCAAAAGATCCTGAGCTCTGGCAGCGTGGTTGATATTCGCCTGGAGGAAATGGAATTGTGCCATCACTGGCATTCCATTTCCTTGGCATCTCCTCCTTCCCTGGGTCGGGAGTCAGTCGCTTGATTGCTGGGCTGTGGGAGAGGCGCAGGTCCTCTGATAGCCCCAGTCCTCCTGCTAACCTTTCTCGGAGCCTTGCAAGCTTTCCCGCCAAGTCTGTGCTCCGTAGGCTTCCCTGCAGCTGCGCAAAGACTGCAGTTCGGTGTAGCGGAGCACTGGGCCGCCCTGTGACCAGGTTGACCGCAGCGATAACAAAGGTCACTGCGGTCTGCTTCTGCAGTGCATTGTGCCCGGACATGTCCCTTTTCCAGGCACCTGAAGCACTGCATAGCCCTTGTTGGCAGGAGTTTCACCCTGGCAGACACCCAACCCACTAGCAAACGTCTGCCGTCTGCGACCTTGTTTGCAGCCGCTACCGGGCACCGTACCCAAATCGTGCCTAGCCCGGCCGCGCTGCAGCGAATTTCGCCCACCTGTACGCTCTCGGGCGGACATTCGCCGCTTCGAGCAATAGACGCCACTACTTCCTCCGGGGTTGCGGAGTCGTCCAGCCCATCTATGCGTAACTCAGCCGTTTTAGTGGGCCTGGACACCCGGGCATCCTCTGGTTTGAGGACTTCTCGTATCTTGGCAGCCAGAACGTCCGCCCTCTCCTGCCTTGCAGCACCCGACACCTCAAACACTTTGGCACCCGTGGCTGCCGTTTTAAAAACAAAGCCAGCTGGGGTGGCAAATTCGCTGAACTTCAGCTTCTCCTTTATTTGCGCCAGGACCGACTTATAGGTCACACTCCTGTCCGCGGCTTCGGGCTGCAATGTAATAACTACAGCCTCAGAGCGTGGGGTCCTGGCTTTGGGTGGCCTCGTGCCCTCTTTTGAAGCCGGGACCTTGGCGGGTGCCGGTAGTGCCGACTTCTTCTTGCGACCCCTTTTTACCACCGTCGTCCAGGCCTCTTGGGTGGGAGGCGTGGTCGCCGGTACCGCGGTTGAGTGGAAAGGAGGAACGGACGTACTCGCCGCGGGCTTCTTGGGCCTCTCCGTGGACTTTTTGGTCCCCTCCGCAGGTTTTTCGGCCACCTGCACGGGCTTAGTCTTGGCGGACTCCTCCTTCCTCCGCCTATCTGCCGCAAGCGGCGGCCGGAGGATTTCAGCCGGGGGGAGGCGCGTCTCCATGGCCTCAAGTCGGGCACTCACCATGCCCCCACACTGCTGCATGCATATTCGGGCCACTCTCTGAATTTCGTGGTCCGACAGGGCAAGTGCAGTCGGTGGAGCAGGTGCAGGGGCCAATGAAGGCGTGGCAGGAGGGGAGCCGGTAAATGCGGGAGCTGCCTGTTGCTGCCAGTCATTCCTCTGAGCGGCAAACTCCCGCTTGAGGTCCTCCAGCTCGGATCGGAGACGGCTGTTCTCCTCCCACAACTTTGCCGTCTCCTCCGAAGTCGAGCGATTAAGGAGGACTTCCACCGCCTCCTTGATCCCATCCGCCGCCTCTTTTAGAGCTCGCGTGAACGTGCCCTTCAAGTTACCAGACTTAGTGGCAACCTTCAGAACCACGTCCACGCTGTCCATCACTTGGCGGTTTAGGGCTGCCGCCGACAAATCCTCAGCGGCGGTCAAGCGAGCAGACCGGCGCTCTCTGGCCTGACTGGCCATTTCAGCCACCTCGTCAAGAGCCACTGCCCGTCTCTCCTCTCTCCTAGCAGAGTTGACCTCCCCCTTAGTGCTGACCAAGGAAATCGAGTTTTGGGTAGTAACGCCCTCCACTTGCTTGGTCCCTGAATCGCTTCCTCCGCTGGGTGCCGGCGTGTCGGGGCGCTTGAGGAAGCGCCCTTGAGGATCGCGCGACGTCGAAGGAGCTGACGCTCCACCAACTGCGCGACCTCGCCCTCTCCTGCCTGTCGACACTTTAGCGGCCGGTAGGTTCTCCTCGCTAGAAGAGAGGCCTGTCAACCCAGCGCGTTTCTCCTCTTTACGTGAGCGTTTATTCCAAAATTTGGAATGACGCCCAGCCATTGCTTCTTCAATCGGTGAGCGCTTTGAGCTTACGCTCGCTACGCTCGCCACACTCATCCTATCAGATGCGGTGTCAGAATCTGACAGCGCACTCACACCCATCTGCTCGACCAACACGATCGGCAACTCCTTCGATTTTATTTTATTTGTTTTATTTATTTTATCCATATGAATCCCACGAGTAGATATAGGTCAAAAATGTCCAAAGTCAAAGTCAAATCATTTATTTCAAATAGGCCCATGTATGGCACTTTTGAACGTCGAAATTTACAAAATATTAAAAATGATTCTAGTCGCCCCTTCCAAAAGGTAGTTTTCGTATGGAGAAGAATGGGCAAGAAACTCCACCGTTACTCTTTTAAAATGTTTTACAATAGTTTGTATAGGTACGTACATTAGTTAAATAATTATATGTGAAGACGATGCACCTAGAATAAAATTACTATACCACAATAGGTAAAAAGAATTAAAAATGAAGCAACGACAGATAATTTAATATGTGATAGATACATGGTGCTCACATATTTACAAACATTGTAAAAGTAGACGATTTTCCTAAAATTTTGTAATTAATAAGTCAGTGTGTGAGAAAGTAATCACACCGGGCAGAGCCTAGATGCCCGGTAAGCCTACATACTGCAGAGTGCGGCAGGTGCTCTACAGGGGAAGCGCTCACGACTGGACTCCCTCCAGCCATTCATCCTCTCACCGCGCTTCAAAGCTTAGGATTGGGTGGTTTTTTATCTTAGAGGTAGCCTTCCTCTGGGCCAGGCAATTAAGCCAAGCCCCCGGCGGCGGCATTAAACATGCCTCCGTTCGCTGTCCGGTCAGCCCGACTCAGCGAACCCGCCGAAAGTTCTCTCCTCAAGGAGAGAAACACGCGCCGCTTTGGTGCGCCTACACCGCAGCGGCATGGTCACGTCTTCTGTCGATCGACTATCGTCGATCGATCAGGAGCGACTCCGTCCCGGTATCTCTCTTGGACTGGTCTCTCACTTGGACCTTTCCGGCATGAGTAACTCTACCGGCAAAGCCCCAAGATCATTGAGACACACAAGCCCCACCACGACGACAACGTGGAGACACCCTCGGTGGGGACCTAACCTAACCTAACCTAACCTAACCTAACCTTTTTTTTTTTTTTTTTTTTTTTTTGTCGCTGAGAAATGCGTTACGCATCCCCGCTCGTGGGGGACGAGTCGGGGTATGTGGGACTCCTGTCGGTAATGACAGTATACCCACTAAAACTCAGCGGTGTTCCCACATCGCCGTGATGGGAGGGCCATGGGAAACCGGCTCAGCCTTTACTTCCACAACCCTCCCGGCGCTTGCCCGCCTAGCTGGCGGGCCCCGCATGCCCCTCAGGCTGGGGGGCTACGGGAATGGCCGGGAACACCTGGCCATTCCCGTCCGACACTGGTGGATGCCTGTGCAATACAGGCAAGGGTGCCCCCGCACCCGTTGCCTGCTGGCCTCCACCTGGGAGGAGTCGGAGATGACTGTCAAACTGACGTCTTCTTCGACCCCTCCTCCGCCTTCGGAGCGGCGCCGCGTCAGGATCGTCTTCCCGCGCGCGCTCCGCTGCCTCCTTCTGAGACATGACGAGTTCGCAGAAGGAGGCGACTGCCGCCCAGGACCTCTCATCCCTCAGCATGGCGTTAACCAAGCCGGGGAGTGAGAGGTCCGGTCCGATCACCGCGACGAGACTGCGGCGCGGCTCGGACCACGACGGGCACACCTCGAGGGTGTGCTGGGCCGCGTCCTCCGCCGCGCCACAGTGGTGGCACGACGGCGTCTCCTCCCGTCCTATTCGGTGCAGGTACGATCCGAAACAACCGTGTCCGGACAGCACCTGCACCAGACGGAAGGAGAGGAACCCATGCGAGCGCTCGAGCCAGTCTCGCAGGACTGGCCTAATCGCGTCGAGGGTTCGGCGGCCGAAGGCTGCGATGGCGAGGTCGTCCGTCCAATGGATGACGATGGCGTCCCTCGCCTCCCGTCGGACTGCCTCCCGCTCTTCCGGGGCTGGGCGTTCTCCTCTCGCCCGCCGCCCTGCCGTCCATTCATATACTCTGGCGAGCACCCACGCCTCAAGTTCCCAAGGAGGGGTGCTGGCCAGAGCACATGCTGCCGCAAAGCCCACCGTGCGATGGGCCCGCGCCACCCGCTGGGCTATGGCCCTTTGGGGTGCCCGCAAGGCGGCGGCGTTTTCTCTTCTTTGGAGTGATTCCTCCCAGATGGGAGCCCCGTAGAGGGCCATACTCCTCAAGATGCCGGCATAAAGTTGCCGGCATCGCGCGCTGGGCCCCCCCAAGTTGGGAAGCAGCCACGAGAGTGCGCCCGCGGTCTTCAGCAGGCGCGACGACAGCCCGCTAAAATGCGGACCGAAGCGCCACCTGCTGAACCTAACCTTTTTTTTTTTTTTTTTTTTTTTTGTCGCTGAGAAATGCGTTACGCATCCCCGCTCGTGGGGGACGAGTCGGGGTATGTGGGACTCCTGTCGGTAATGACAGTATACCCACTAAAACTCAGCGGTGTTCCCACATCGCCGTGATGGGAGGGCCATGGGAAACCGGCTCAGCCTTTACTTCCACAACCCTCCCGGCGCATGCCCGCCTAGCTGGCGGGCCCCGCATGCCCCCCAGGCTGGGGGGCTACGGGAATGGCTGGGAACACCTGGCCATTCCCGTCCGACACTGGTGGATGCCTGTGCAATACAGGCAAGGGTGCCCCCGCACCCGTTGCCTGCTGGCCTCCACCTGGGAGGAGTCGGAGATGACTGTCAAACTGACGTCTTCTTCGACCCCTCCTCCGCCTTCGGAGCGGCGCCGCGTTAGGATCGTCCTCCCGCGTGCGCTCCGCTGCCTCCTTCTGGGACATGACGTGTTCGCAGAAGGAGGCGACTGCCGCCCATGACCTCTCATCCCTCAGCATGGCGTTAACCAAGCCGGGGAGTGAAAGGTCCGGTCCGATCACCGCGATGAGACTGCGGCGTGGCTCGGACCAAGACGAACCTAACCTAACCTAACCTAACCTTTTTTTTTTTTTTTTTTTTTTTGTCGCTGAGAAATGCGTTACGCATCCCCGCTCGTGGGGGACGAGTCGGGGTATGTGGGACTCCTGTCGGTAATGACAGTATACCCACTAAAACTCAGCGGTGTTCCCACATCGCCGTGATGGGAGGGCCATGGGAAACCGGCTCAGCCTTTACTTCCACAACCCTCCCGGCGCATGCCCGCCTAGCTGGCGGGCCCCGCATGCCCCCCAGGCTGGGGGGCTACGGGAATGGCCGGGAACACCTGGCCATTCCTGTCCGACACTGGTGGATGCCTGTGCAATACAGGCAAGGGTGCCCCCGCACCCGTTGCCTGCTGGCCTCCACCTGGGAGGAGTCGGAGATGACTGTCAAACTGACGTCTTCTTCGACCCCTCCTCCGCCTTCGGAGCGGCGCCGCGTCAGGATCGTCTTCCCGCGCGCGCTCCGCTGCCTCCTTCTGAGACATGACGAGTTCGCAGAAGGAGGCGACTGCCGCCCAGGACCTCTCATCCCTCAGCATGGCGTTAACCAAGCCGGGGAGTGAGAGGTCCGGTCCGATCACCGCGACGAGACTGCGGCGCGGCTCGGACCACGACGGGCACACCTCGAGGGTGTGCTGGGCCGCGTCCTCCGCCGCGCCACAGTGGTGGCACGACGGCGTCTCCTCACGTCCTATTCGGTGCAGGTACGATCCGAAACAACCGTGTCCGGACAGCACCTGCACCAGACGGAAGGAGAGGAACCCATGCGAGCGCTCGAGCCAGTCTCGCAGGATAATATTGGTGTGGATAATATTGGTGACGAGTATTTAGCGCAGTGTTGTGGTTATTATTTTCAAAAAGCAGGCATAAAATATATTGAAGAGATCAGATCAGATCAGAGAATATTATTGCGCTGCGTAAAAGTGAAGTGAATATCTAATGAAACCGGACTAAGTGTGAGTGTTATCATTTATATATTTCATATTTTACTAAACATAAATCTTAATCAAGGGTATTGTTGATAGAACAGAGGTATTGTTGAGACAGAAGATGCCTTTAAAGTTTTAAATTCATTGTGAGGTTTAATTCGATTAGTGAATAATAAATAATAAGGTATTATGTGTAATAAAAACAATGTTTTTCTTTGTTCTAGAGAAATACTGTGAGGGTTAAGAGATATGAGGAAGGGGCTTATTATCGAGTAGCAGCGACGTCAAATGGTGAATGAAACAAATGGTTTCATACCAACGAGATATTTTGCTGAATTATTAAAAACACGTCATTATGAACCGTTCGCCGTGCACTCTGAAGGCTTGCATCATTGAAGACCAGCTAGAAAACCGTTTATGACCTTAAAATATTGACCGTACCGAATTAATAAACAACAGATTCGTTATTGCATGAATTTATGGTAACGAATTTTTTAAGCACGTTTCAATAGGGTGTTTGTCGTATTTCTTGCAGATATACCGAAATTGTTTAATATTATTTTAGTAATAGTATTATTTTAGGATAAAAATTTGAGGTTTAGTTTCAATCTTCTTTTCGTAAAGAAAATGAATACTTAAGCTTTAACCTCAATAACAACCAATATTTACTAAAGTCAAATAAAATGTAAAATAATTAATACAAATAAAATATAAACAAACTGCCCATATTTAACCTTAAAATTACCTATTCTGTAAGTAGTTTTTTACATTTTAAGTAGTCTAATATTCTTATTTATTACTTAATTACTTCGACCATGATCAAAGCTTAATGTTTATGGTGAAAAAATCCATTAAAAATTTAAAATATTTCATAATTTAAATATGTCAAAATAATACAAACTGCTTCTAGTTTCTTGACATCTATTTCACATCTTATTCAGCTGAAGTAATGATAAATAATTGTAGCAGTGTGTTAACTTATGTAAAATACCTAAATATAACGAATAAACATATTTTTTTAATTTTGTTATCATATATCACGCATTTTTTATTCTAAAACCTTTATTGCAATAACAACATAAAAAAACAGCAATATTTAAAAAATATTATTATCGAAAACAAAAATAATAATATTTGCAAAAAACCGCACTGTGTTTTACGAGATTAGAACCTGAGGCAGTTTGAATTCCATACCAACGCTTAACGCTTTCTGCTATCTGCACTTGTTAAGTTAATATCGAATTTTAGCAATGCCATTAACTAGTCAAGTTCACGCGCATAATGCGTGTGTGCTAGCATGTTTAAAGCGACGGAAATATATTGTTGTTTCGTGTAGAACAAAACTGCGTTATCTGTGGTGTGTGTATCGTGTTGCTTACACATACAAATGTACGAGCTATACCGCGTGTTCACAGCAATATGACTCTTAGCGTGCTCATGCACTTTTGAGCGCTTACTGTACCTCTCAAATTGATACTGGAAACTTCACGACGACCATCCGTCGAGATTGACTGCTTGAGTCCGCCAGCAAAAACTAGAGTTGCGGAGGCCAGAATATGCCTAAGCAAAATAAAAGCCCACATGACAAATTCCAAAACAACGAAAAGGGAGATCAAAGAAGAGGTCAAGGCCCAAGCAGATCGGCTCTACCTGCTCATTAAGGAATCTGAGCAGGAAAAAGGACGAGCCCCACCCCCAAAGATAATAACAAAAACAAAGGGGACACAATCGCAAGTGGAAGTAGAAGAAGTACAGAAAGAAATAGTTTCCAACACGGAGGTGGAGATGGAGTCTCTCAAAAAGGCTCTGGAAGATCACAGCCGAAACTTGCGGGAGAACAGCGAGAAACTTGACAGTCTGAAAGAGGCACTTAAAACTAGCGAAGAGCATATGGAGAAATTCTCCTATGCTAGTGTAGCGGCAAGTCAGCCTATCAAGCAGCCACCAAAGCAGACAGCACTCCATTCCATTGTGGTCACCTCTACCAAGGAAACTGAAACTGGAGAGGAAATAATTGACCATATTAGAAAAGCAGTAAACGCAAAGGAAGGATGGGTCACAGTGGACAGAATCCGGAAAGCAAAAGACAGAAAAATAGTACTGGGATGTAAAACAGAAGAAGGAAGAGAAAGAATTAAGGAAAGATTGGCAAGCGTGGGGGCGTTGTTGAAGGTTGAGGATGTCAAGAACAGAGACCCTCTAGTGCTCTTGAGGGATGTCTTAACCTACAACACAGACGAAGACGTCCTTAAGGCTCTTCGAAATCAGAATAGGGACTTGTTCACGGATTTAACGAAAGAAGAAGACCGGGTAGAGGTACTTTTTAAGAAGAAAACAAGAAACCCCCACATGCACCATGTTGCCCTCAGGGTCTCCCCAACATTGTGGAATAGACTTCAGGATCGACAGGCTGTTCACATTGACCTGCAAAGGATCCGAGTGTCCGACCAGACTCCACTGGTCCAGTGTTCTCTATGCCTAGGATTCGGGCATGGACGACGGCTTTGTAAAGAACAAGTGGAAAAATGCAGTCACTGCGGGGGCCCTCACATGAGGGCGAAATGTGCAGAATGGATGGCTGGAACAACCCCATCATGCTGTAACTGTGTGCATGCAAAACTAGAAAACACTGAGCATAATGCATTCAGTGACGAATGCCCTGTCAGAAAGAGATGTGAGGTTCTGGCCAGAGCCAGAGTAGCATATTGCTAAAGTTGAGACGGACGACAGGGCAAATATTTCAACCAGAGGATATGCGGTAGCCCAAGCCAACCTACAAAGGAAGGAATTGGCAACCACCGAACTCTTTTTGGAGGCCAATAAGCGAGCAATAGCATGAGCATTGATTCAGGAACCGTATGTGGGAGGGGCTAGGGGTATGAAGAGCTACCGCGGCGCTAGAATCTACCAGTGCGAGGTCGAAGGAAGTGGGAGGGTAAAGGCGGCAATAGCCGTCTTTAATAATGACTTGGATATCATTCCCTACCCGAAACTCACTACTAACAACATCGTCGTGGTGGGGATCCGGACCAAAGCTTGGGAAATCGCGGTAGTCTCCTATTACTTTGAGCCAGACCAACCCATAGGGCCTTACTTGGATCATCTGACCAAAATAAAGCTGGAGCTGGGCACCGGAAGGCTTCTTATAGGAGGAGATGCAAATGCAAAGAGTACCTGGTGGGGAAGCACTATAGAAGATCTCAGGGGAGAAGAGATGACCGGGACCCTGGAAGAGTTGGAGCTTCAGGTACTGAACACTGGAGATACGCCGACTTTTTACACAGTTAGAGGTGGCGTAGTATACAAGAGCCACGTGGACGTCACAGCATGCTCGATCGATCTATTTGACCTGGTAGATGACTGGCGGGTCGACACAGGGGTAACGAGCTCGGACCACAACACCATTATATTTGGTTTTAAAGTAAAAAGAGAAAAAGGGATAAGCATAACTAGGACAACAAGGAAGTACAACACTAAAAAAGCAAATTGGGAATCTTTTAAAATTAAATTGGGGGAATACAGAATTGAAAATAATATAAGCTTAGACAGTATAAATCAGATAGTTAATAAGTGTGAACTTGAAGAATTAGTAATAAGGTACAAAAATGTAATTGAGAAAGCATGTGACGAAGTTATCCCTAAAATCAATACCAAAGTAAAAATTACCATTCCGTGGTGGTCCAAAGTGCTCGCTGTGAAGAAAAAGGAAGTCGTTACAAAGAAGAACCGCATCCGTAACGCCGCACCGGTCCGTAGAGCAATGGTTGTCGACGAGTACCTGAAAGCCAAAGAAGAGTATGAGTGCCAAGCTAAGAAAGCGCTAGTAGCCAGCTGGAAGGAGTTTTGCGAAAAACAAGACGGGGAGGGTTTATGGGAGGGTATATATAGAGTCATCAGAGGGACCACCAGGAGACAAGAAGATCTGATCCTGATGAGCAATGGTACATTTTTGAACCCGAAGGAATCGGCAGCTTTGCTCGCCGACATTTTCTACCCAAAGGATACAGCGGAGCAAGATAATGCAGACCACAGGCTCACCAGGGAGGCAGCCACACGGGTAAATGAATGGCAGCATGATGAATATCATGACCCACCATTTACACCGCTGGAGCTAAAGACAGCCGTGGGACACTTCAATCCGAAGAAAGCCCCCGGAGTGGATGGATTTACGTCGGACATCTGTGGTCGAGCGATCTGCCAGGACCCGGACGCTTTCCTTGCTCTATACAATAAATGCCTAGAACTGGCGCACTTCCCGGACATCTGGAAAGAGGCAACGGTGGTGGTCCTCAGAAAACCGGGCAAGGAGAACTACACGAACCCCAAGTCCTATAGACCGATAGGTCTCCTACCGGTCTTGGGGAAAGTCCTGGAGAGGATGGTGGTGGCGAGGGTCAAGTGGCAGCTTGTGCCGCGGTTTAGTACTCGACAGTTTGGCTTTATGCCACAGAAGAGCACCGAGGACGCCCTCTATACGCTAATAAAGCATCTGCAGGACAAGTTGAGGCTGAAGAAGCTAATTGTCCTGGTTTCGTTGGATATAGAGGGCGCCTTCGATAGCGCCTGGTGGCCAGCAATCAAAGTAGGGCTCGGCGACAACCGCTACGTTCACCAACCACTCGTCCATGACCTGCACCACCAGGTCCTGCGCCGCTCTGCAGTGATTGGTGTTCGCCTGGAGGATGCGATAGTCGGAAACCATTATTCCGACATCGCACCTATCCCCTCAGCTACCGCCGCTGGAGCTACAGCGGCGACGACGACGGCAGCGGTGGTAGCAACAGGGCGAACCTGCGCTGGCACTATGCCTTTCCTCACGGGGGGCTTGCAGCTCCTGCCCATCATCCTGTGGTCCGCGGGACGGCCACTGGCGGCACACGCCGCGCACTGTGGTGCGGTGGCGGCGTGGCAAGCGGCACTTTTGTGTCCCTCCTGTCCGCATTGGAAGCATGTGTCTCCCCAGTCGAACTTGGAGGGACACGTGGCTCGGGTGTGGCCGAACCCGAAGCACTTGAAGCAGCGAACAGGCTGGTCTTCAAGCGGCCGGACTACAGCCGTGCTGAACCCCACAAGCAGCCGTCCCTTGGTCGCAGCAAGGACGGCCCCAGCCGCGGCGACTGGGCACTCAACGCGGATGATGCCCAAGCCACGGCGGCCGAGCCTGATGGCTCCAGCCTTCACCGCGCCAGCGTCGCAGCCTCCAGTCGCCGTGACGGCCGCTACCACATCCTCTTTGGTGACCGAATCATCTAGATCGGCCACCTCCAAGGCTGCGGTCTTAACGGGCCTGACGACCGTTGCCGCATCCGCAATGGCCTCTTGCAGCTTTGTTGCGAAGAGGTCCGCATTTGCGCTGCGCTGTTCCCCCGAGAACTCAAAAATTCGGGCCCCGGTTAGGGAATAGCCCGTCTTAGGACGGACTCATACGTCTCGCCCCGCCCCATGGCCTCTGGGGTGACGGTCACCACGACGGCCGCGGTTTTGGGAGCAACCAGCTTTCTCCCGCCGGCTGGTGCCCTTTTGGCTGTAGGACCAGAAGCAGCCGAACCAGTCGCAGCGGGCTTGGGGGCTGACTTTTTCCCCTTTTTTCCCTTTCCTCTCCTGACCACTTCTGTCCACGACTGGTTGGACGGGATGGTGGAGGGAAGAAGGGCGTCTTCCTCCTGAGAGTTCTGGGGAGCTGCTGCTGGAGTAGCAGACGACCCAGGTGCTCCCTCCGCGCTTTTGGTAGGGGTATGAGGAGCCGCCTTGGTCCTCTTGCCCTTGCTTTTGCCCTCAGGTACCGGGCCTGCTAGAGGCGCCGGTTCCGGCTCCCTCGGCGGTGGACTCTTGTCTGCCGCTAGTGGCGGGCGGAGCCGCCTTTCCGGCAAGAGCCGGTCCTCGATGCCTGCAAAGCAGGCTCTGATGAAGGCCCTCTCCTCCATGACAACCCCGCGGATTGTTGCCTCAAGGCTGGCAGGGGAGGAGGAACAGCCTCCTACCGCCGGACCTGGTGCAGATTGGGCAGGCGTGGCCGTGGCCTCAGCCAGCTTCTGGTGTAGCTGGCTGACCTCTGCCTGCAGGCGATCCACCTTGGCTTGCAGCTGCCGTGTCTCGTCCGTGGCCGTCCGCTTCACCAGCTCCAAAACAATGCCGTGCATGCTGGCGGCCCGGCATTTGAGGGCCTTCTGAAAGGTCCCCTTTAAATTCGAAGATTTTGAGGCGACCTCCAGGACCTCCTCCTTATCCTCTTGCGCCATCCGCTCTAGTTCTGCCAGGGAGTGGTCAGCATACAGTACCTTAGATGCACCATAGCCGGCCCTCGATCTGGCAACTTGCGCCTGCTGCTCCTTGGCGGCGACCCTCTCCTCCAGGTCAAGTTGGAGTTGCGCCCTTTTTGCCAGATGTAGCTGGCGCTCGGCGTCCACCAAGCCCACATTGTGGGTAGAAGGCGCAGTAGAAGTCGAAGCCTTTTTAGACTTCGACTTCTTCTTCGCCCCACCTCTGGTCGACTCCGAAGAGCCCTCGGACCTCTTCCGCTTGAAGCGGTCGCTTTCGGCACCCGACGTGTCCATGTTGGAGTCGTCGGAGTCCGACAACTCGTCTGGCCTACTGAAAAAGCTGGCCGCAGATGGTGTGCGGTCAGCTTCCGACGCCAAAGCGCCGCCAGCGTGGCCCTGAGAAGGGCCGTTGGATTGGCCCTGAGAAGGGCCGTTGGGTTGGCCCTGAGAAGGGCCGTTGGGTTGGCCCTGAGAAGGGCCGTTGGGTTGGCCCTGAGAAGGGCCGTTAGAATCGCCCTGGGAGGAGCGATTTGAAATAAAACGCCCAGAGGCGTCACGCGTGGGTGGTTTGCTCGTCATATTCGCAGACGACCGCATTGATATCTACGAATCACAGCGCACTTTAGCCGCCGGTCTGCCACTCCGTTACGGTGGTCAGACACGGCGTTGCCCGGGGGAAACTACGAGGAAGTATGCACTGTGGGGGATCCCCCAACCTAACCTAACCTAACCTAACCTTTTTCTTGAAAGGTCGGCGGTCGATGTTAGGAACGAAGGCACTAGAGTGGAACGGCTGCGAAAAGCGAGGGACCAGAAAGTGGTGGTAGGCTTCAGGATCAGAGAAGAGCTAACTAAGGTGACGGACAGAATAAGAAAGGCATGCGGTCTGGTAGTGGAGGAAGTCAAAGTACCCTGCATTCGATTGTGGTTACGTCGAAGGATGAGATGGAGACAGGCGACGAAGTCCTAAATAGAGTAAGGAAAGCAGTAGATGCAAAGGAAGGGTGGATTAAAGTGGAAAAGGTGAGGAAAGCCAAAGACCGGAAAATAATAATAGGTTTAGAAACGAAAGAAGAAAGGAGCAGGATCAAGGATCGACTTCAAAAAGAAGAAGTCGACCTCATTGTCGAGGAAGTTAAGAATAAGGACCCGCTTCTGATCCTAAAGAACGTCTTAGTAGTTAATACTGATGAAGATGTCCTTAAGGCGCTAAGAAACCAGAACCAGGGTGTTTTTGGCGGCCTCGACAATGGAGAAAACAGAGTGGAGATTAAGTATAGACGAAGAACACGAAATCCGCATACTGGCCACGTCATCATCAGCGTTTCGCCCACCATCTGGCGAAGAGCACTGGAAATCGGGACCGTTCACATAGATCTCCAACGCATTAGGGTCGAAGATCAGACCCCGTTGGTCCAATGCACCCGCTGCCTAAGCTTTGGACATGGCAAGCGGTTCTGCAAAGAGCCTGCAGACCTTTGTAGCCACTGTGGCGGACCCCACATGAGATCAGAGTGCCCGGACTGGCTTGCAGGCTCACCACCCGCTTGCCGAAACTGTATGAAAGCCAAAATTGATAATGGTAAAAATCACAATGCATTTAGCCATGAATGCCCAGTACGCAGAAAATGGGATGACGTGGCCAGATCAACCGTTGCGTATTGTTAAGGGCACCTCAATAAAAAACACCCCATATAAAATAGCACAGGCAAACCTCCAACGCAAGAAACTAGCACTGCAAGCAAGGAATAGCAGTAGCACTTCTTCAGAAACCATACGTGGCTGGAGCAAAGGTAATGAGGGATCACAGGGGCGTTAGGATCTTCCAGAACACTGGAATAGGAGATGGGACTGTCAAAGCGGCAATAGCTGTCTTTAACAGTGACTTCAACGTCAAACAGTACCCAAAACTCACCACAAATAACATCGCAGTGGTGGGAATCCAGACCAGTGCTTGGGAAATCACGCTTGTCTCCTTTTACTTTGAGCCAGACCAGCCAATCGAGCGCTATTTAGAACATCTTAAACAAATAGAGCTCGTAGTTGGTTCCAAAAAACTGATCGTCGGAGGGGACGCCAATGCCAAGAACGTATGGTGGGGCAGCCCGAAGGCTGACTTCAGGGGGGAAGAGATGGCAGGAACTCTCGGCGAGCTAAATCTAAACATACTAAACCGGGGGAAAATCCCGACTTTCGACACCATCCGAGGAGGGAAAAGATATAGCAGTCACGTGGACATTACTGCTTGCTCCAATGATATCTTGGATCTGGTAGACGACTGGAGGGTGGACGAAGGACTTACGAGCTCGGACCACAATGGCATTATGTTTAAAATCCTCTTACAGAAATCAAAAGGCATTAAAATTGAGAGAACAACTAGAAAATTTAGTACTAAAAAAGCCAATTGGTCCAAATTTCATGAGAAGTTTGGCCAATTGAAAATAGATTATAAATTCACAGCAGTAGAAATAGATCAAATTCAATGCATAGAGCAAATTGATACAATAACAAATAACCTCACTAAAGCAATAGATGAAGCATGCAAGCAAACAATACCGACCAAGAAAGTCAAAGAAGCACTTACCTTGCCATGGTGGTCCGAGAGACTCGTTGAGATGAAGGGAACCGTCGCTACTATGAAGCGCCGGATCCGCTGTGCTGCCCTAATCCGGAAGCCGAAGGTCATAGAAGAGTAACAGAAAAAGAAAGAAGAGTATGAGTTATAAGCGGCCAAAGCTCAGACCGAGAGTTGGAAGGAATTCTGTAGGAGACAGGATAGGGAGGGGGTTTGGGAGGGAATTTGTAGAGTGATTGGTAGGACACAGAATAGGCAAGAGGACCTGCCATTGGAAAGAAATGGTGATGTGCTGGATGCGAAGGACTCCGTGAAGTTATTAGCGGAAACTTTTTACCCGGAAGACCCCATAGAATGTGACAACGCTCATCACCGATCCACTCGAATTAAAGCCGAAAATGTAAACTCTGGTCAACAAACTGACCCTTGTGACCCACCATTTTCGATGGCAGAGTTGAAAAATTCTGTGGAATCCTTCAACCCGAAGAAGGCACCGGGTTCAGACGGCTTTACCGCCGACATTTGCTGTTATGCTGTCGGTGACGACTCGGAGGTATTCTTAAAGTTTGTAAACAAGTGCCTAGAATACCATCACTTCCCCACAGCCTGGAAGGAGGCAACAGTCGTGATCCTGAGAAAGCCTGGAAAAGAGAATTATTCCACTCCGAAATCATACAGGCCGATCGGACTGTTGCCTATATTTGGAAAAATTTTCGAGAAGATGCTGGTGGCCCGCCTTAAGTTCCATTTTTTACCAGGGATGAGTACCCGTCAGTACGGATTCATGCCGCAAAGGAGCACCGAGGACTCCCTCTATGCTCTCATGCAGCACGTTCACAAAAAACTTGGTGAGAAAAGAATTGTAACGCTTGCATCTTTGGACATAGAGGGAGCATTTGATAGCGCCTGGTGGCTAGCGATAAGAGTCCGTCTGGCGGAGGAAAAGTGTCCAATAAACCTAAGGCGGGTGATAGACAGCTACCTTAGAGACCGAAAGGTTTCAATTAGGTACGGTGGAGAAGAATTTGGCAAGGGTACAAACAAGGGCTGCGTCCAGGGCTCAATCGGGGGCCCAATCTTATGGAATTTGCTGCTAGACCCCCTCCTTAAAGCAGCAGAGAACAGGGGTAGTTATATTCAGGCGTTTGCGGACGATGTTCTCTTGGTCTTTGACGGAGAGACTCCTTTAGAGATTGAGGAATGTGCCAATGTCGCTCTCAATCATGTTTTGGCGTGGGGTGTCGAGAATAAACTCAAATTTGCACCGCATAAAACAACCGCAATGGTAATCACAAAGAAGTTAAAATATGACACTCCACGCCTCAGCATGGGGGGGATCGACATTGGCATGTCGAAAGAAATAAAGCTTTTGGGTGTAACCATCGACGAGAAGCTGACCTTCAACACCCACGTCTCACTCGTTTGTAGGAAGGCAATTGCGATCTACAAGCAACTGTGTAGAGCCGCTAAGGTCAGTTGGGGGTTACACCCAGAGGTTATACGTGTAATTTATGTTGCGACTGTAGAGCCAATAATACTTTACGTTGCCAGCGTCTGGGCACCGGCTGCCAAAAAACTGGGAATTTTTAAGCAACTTAGGACCGTCCAGCGTGGAATCGCCCAGAAAATGTGCAAGGCATATCGCACGGTCTCCCTGAACTCAGCATTGGTGCTATCTGGGGTGCTCCCCCTTGACCTCCGAGTTCGTGAGGCGGCGTCATTGTATGAAGCCAAGAGGGGAGTGCCCCTGGCGTCATTGGGGGACAGGGAGGTCGAGCGAATGACCGCTGCAACCGAGGGTCCCCACCCCGCGTCACATGACATCCTGAAATTTGACAGCCTGGCGAGCCAAGAGCAACTCGACAACCAATCCAATTTCGACGTCCGCATTTTTACAGACGGGAGCAAGATTGGAGGAGGGGTTGGCGCCTCACTGTCCATATGGAATGGTGAGGTGGAGACCAGAGCCCTCAAACTTGCTCTATCAAATTACTGCACGGTTTACCAGGCTGAACTCTTAGCGATAACAAGGGCGACTAGAGAAATAATTAAGGTCAGGGCATCTTCTTTCGGAGTTTTCAGCGACTCAATGGCGGCTCTCAAAACGATAACAAATCCCGGTTCGCTCCACCCTCTAGCTGTAGAAGCTAGGGATAATATAAGATCAGCATCCCGCCAGAACAAGGTGGTTAACTTGTTCTGGATTAAAGCTCACGTGGGACTACTGGGAAATGAAAGAGCTGACCAATTAGCAAAAGAGGCCGCTGGGAACTCTAAAAGAAAACCTGACTACGATCAGTGTCCGATTTCTTTCATCAAGCGAAGCATACGTATGGAAACGCTTGATGAATGGAACCATAGATACGGAACCAGTGACACAGCATCCGTTACCAAGTTGTTCTTCCCGGATGTGAGGGTGGCTTACGGAGTCATTCGCGAAATGGGAATTAACGGTCTATTAACGCAAATAATGACGGGTCACGGTGGATTCTCCGAGTACTTGAACCGCTTCAAGTGCAAGGAGAGTCCATCGTGCATCTGTGACCCAGAAGCAAGCGAAACGGTCCAACACATAATAGTCGACTGCCCGCAGTTTGCGATGCACCGCTTCAACGTGGAGAACGTATTGGAGATAAAAATAATCCTGAATAATATTAATGAGATAATGATGAGTAAAAATAGAGACATATTCCTAGACTACTGTAAATATATTGCTAAAAAAGTCATAGAAAGAAATGAAACCGCATAAGAAAATATGCTGTCATAATATAGTATGTTACGAGTATATTAAAGACTAGCATAAAAAAAAAATATGTAAAATATTATAAGTAAAACAGGAAATTTATATAAATATGGAAATAGAAATAAACATAGATTAAGTATGTAAGAGCAACATTACAATTGCAACCCCTTCTCTGTGTAAATATAAGATTAGATAAGCTTAAACTGAGTTAAAATGTAAGGAAAGTCAGGTAATAAAAAACTCTCTCGCTGTTTTCTCTAACACCCAAAAAGAATAAATAAACATATATATGGATAGATAGAATACATAGAAGATATATAGATAGATAGTCAGAAAGAAGACTATATATGGGAATCCCACCCATAAAGGACACGAATGTGGATGAATGATAGAAACACCAAGTATGAGGACTGAAATTACGAGAGGCAAAAGTGCGAGAACTGGTATGATAAGTGAACAGACATAATAAACAGACAGGCATAGGCTCCGATAATGTTGGAGGTAGAAGTATGGAGGTAGAAGTATATACGCCCTGTGATGACGGGAGATTAAAAAAAAAAAAAAATACCCGAGCGAACCTAACCTGAGCGAAACTAACCTGAGCACGCCAACTTTTGACACCATCAGGGGTGGCAAGTCATACAACAGCATCGTTGACGTAACAGCGTGTTCAACGGGCTTGCTGGACCTGGTGGAGGACTGGAGGGTTGAGGAAGGCATCACGAGCTCGGACCACAACGGTATTGTATTTCATATTCATCTTCAAAAATTAAAAGGGACAAAGATCAAAAGAACCACCAGACTTTCACCACAATTTCATGAGAAATTGGCCCAATTAAAAGCAGAGCACAACATAAACACAATAGAAATAAATAAAATTAATAATAAAATCGAACTTGAAAATAGCGTAAACAATTATATTAGAACCGTAACTGAAACCTGTGAAAAAACTTTAGCTAAAATTAAAAATAACGATATACTTATAATACCGTGGTGGTCAACCGAGCTCGCTGATATGATGAACGACGTAAACACCAAGAGACGCCGCATCCGATGCGCTGCACCAGTCCGGAGAGCGAGGGTCGTCGAGGAGTACCTGGAAACAAAAGAAAATTATGAGTTGCAGGCCAAAAGGGCGCAGATCACAAGTTGGAAGGGGTTCTGTGAGAAACAGGATAAGGAAGGAGTTTGGGAAGGTATCTATAGGGTTATAGGACGGACCGCTAAACGACACGAGGGCTTACCGTTGGTGAAGGATGGGGTGCCACTCGAGGGTGCGGATTCGGCTTCACTGCTGGCGGAGACCTTCTACCCCGAAGACCTGGCAGAGGAAGACAACGATGACCACCGTCGGACGCGAGAAGCGGCCAGTCGTGTAAACGAGTGGACGCATGATGAACAACATGACCCACCGTTTACACTTCAGGAGCTAAAAACCGTGGTGGAAAGTTTCAACCCAAAGAAGGCACCCGGGGCAGATGGTCTCACAGCCGACATCTGTGCTCAAGCCATATCCCGGGACCCGGGGATGTTCCTTGCACTGGCCAACAAGTGCCTCGAGCAGGGCCACTTCCCCGGTGCCTGAAAAGTGGCCACAGTGGTGATTCTTCGAAAGCCGGGAAAAGACTGTTACACCACCCCAAAGTCCCATAGGCCGATCGGCCTCCTGCCAGTCCTGGGCAAAATTCTAGAAAAAATGTTGGTAGCAAGGTTGAAGTGGCATCTGATCCCGCGGTTGAGTACTCGTCAGTTTGGCTTCATGCCCCAGAAGAGCACTGAGGACTCCCTCTACACCATGATACAACATATCAAAACAAAGCTGAACCTTCGCGGGAGCCTTCGATAGCGCATGGTGGCCGGCAATCAGAACCAGACTGGCTGAGGAAAAGTGCCCGGTGAATCTCAGACGGATGCTGGATAGCTACCTGGCTGGTAGGAGTGTCCAAGTTAGGTATGCCGGAGCAGAGTGCCAAAGGCACACGAACAAGGGGTGCGTACAGGGATCTATTGGTGGTCCAATCCTGTGGAACCTGGTGCTGAACCCTTTGCTGAAGGGGCTGGAATACCGGGGAGATCACTGCCAGGCTTTCGCCGATGATGTCGTTATGATCTTCGACGGTGACACAGCATTGGAGGTTCAAAGACATGCCAATGCCGCCCTCGAGTATGTTCGGAGATGGGGCATCCGAAATAAGCTGAAGTTTGCACCACAAAAAACCTGTGCAATGGTGGTAACCAGGAAGCTAAAGTACGATGTCCCACTTCTGAGCATGAGCGGGGTTGACATTGGCATGTCTAAGGAAATAAAAATACTGGGGCTCACAATCGACCACCAGCTCACTTTCAACACCCACGTCGCAAACGTGTGTAGGAAAGCTGCCAACATATACAAGCAGCTATCCAGAGCAGCTAAAGTGAGCTGGGGTCTGCGTCCGGAGGTCATACGGTGCATCTACGTGGCAGCGGTGGAGCCGGTGGTGATGTACGCGGCAAGCGCCTGGGCGCCAGCAACAAAAAAGATAGGAGTGCAGAAGATGCTGAACACGGTCCAACGAGGATTCGCCCAAAAGCTCTGCAAATCCTACCGCACCGTTTCGCTTAACGCGTCTCTGGTGCTGGCTGGGATACTCCCCCTCGACCTCCGAATACAAGAAGCAGCTGCTCTATATGAGGCAAAGAGAGGGGTGCCCCAGCCAGCCCTTGCGGGCAGGGAGGTGGAACGTGTGGTGGAATTTGCGGAGATGCCACATCCGGCGAAACATATGGCCTTGGGGTTCGTGAGTCTGGAGGACCAGTCCCGTGTGGACACCCACAACAGCCAGGTGGTTCGGTTTTTCACCGACGGCAGCAAGATCGCGGGCAAAGTCGGAGCAGCACTGTCACTGTGGGACGGTGAGGCCGAGACTAAGTCCGTAAAGCTTAGCTTGCCGTCGTGCTGCACGGTCTACCAGGCGGAACTCCTGGCCATATGCGTAGCCACGAGGGAAATCCTTAAGCGCAAAGAGGGAACCTTCGGAATCTATAGTGACTCAAAGGCAGCACTTCAAACAGTCACGAACCAGGGTTCCCTCCACGCCCTGGCGGTGGAGGCGAGAGCAAACGTGGGCGCGGCCTTATCCCAGAGCAAAGATGTTTCTTTGTTTTGGATAAAGGCTCACGCCGGGCTAGAGGGCAACGAACGCGCAGACCACCTTGCGAAAGAGGCTGCACTCAAATTAAAGAAGAAGCCGGACTACGACCTTTGCCCGGTTTCATTCGTCAAGCGGCAGATCCGAATGGGATCGCTCGACGAATGGAACCGGAGATACAAGAATGGCGAAACAGCCTCAGTAACAAAAATGTTTTTCCCTGACGCGATAGACGCTTTCAAGATTGTAAACAAGGTGAAGCCAACCGGAGTAGTTACTCAGGTTTTGACGGGGCACGGTGGGTTCTCTGAATACCTGCACCGCTTTAAGTGTAAGGCAAGCCCATCTGTGAACCGGATGAGTTGGAGTCTATCCCTCACATTTTGACAGAATGCCCTGCTTACGGAGCAGAAAGACTGAATGCGGAGTTGAGAATGGACGTAAACATAAACAAAGAAAATATTGCTGAAATAATGACGATCGGAAAACAACGAAATAAATTATTAGAATACTGCATAACGATAGCCACAAAAGTAATAATACGAAACAAAGAAATATAAAGCTATGCTTTTAATATATAAGCAGACAAAGCATAGAATAAATAAATTGATACTCAAAATGAAATAAAAGATAAATTGTGGATAGGTAATTAATAAAAAACCATTGATAAAAATTTAAAACAAGTAAAAACTTTTTAAATATCGGAAATTCATAAACAAAATAGCAAATAAATTCAAATTTTCTTGAAAAGGTCTCTGACTATGTCAGGGGGACACATAGAAAGAAAGGAGTGGGTTTTAGCCGGTAAGAGTCCGGCACTGCCCAGACTGACTCACCCGTGAGTCCAGCCGCGCTCGAGAACACCACGTTTTTGCAAAGCTCCGTGTTCAAAAATTCATTTGACCGGTATTTTTTAGAGATACGAAGCAGTGCTATATATCAAAAGACGCGTTTTGATGCAGTGCAAGTGTTGGTGAAAAATTTACGTGCCAGAAAACTCCGGGAAAAAAGTTTGAGGAGAAAAACCCAAAAAGTTTGGACTTTACAAATTTTCGGAGCCCCAAAACTCCGGAATTAGATCGGGAACCCCTTCTTTTTACATCATCAAATTACGAGGCTGGCTGAGACGCGACGATTGCGACATCAATCAACAAATCATGCGCAGCCGAGAGGCGCGGAAGCTAGTAACGACTAAAGGTCACGGCAAGGTGATCGGACGATCGCTGCCTCGCACTCCCACTTCCGCGCTTGGCGGCTACGTCACGATGACGTAGCTCGCCGTGCGCGAGTCCAGTAGCATATGTTACGGGTGGAGCGTCATCAACCGACATGGTGAATGTGTATGTTTTAGCAAAAGAGGTGATAGACATAATTATAGTACAAGAAATAGGGACCTATTAGTTCCACCAGGTTTCAGACTGGCTAAAGTAGATTCATCTTTCATGGGATACTGTTTAAAATGTTACAATAAAATTCCTCCCCACATACTTCAACTGAATGAGACGAAATTCAAATCTTGTATAAAACGCACACTATGCAGGCAGGCATATTATACGTTGGGGTATTACATCGCTGATAAAAATGCTTGGCTCAATGCTGGTCCTGCTCCACAACTAATTGATTAACATTTGCAAATACTGTTGGAGCTGCTGAAGATTGTAAGAATATCTTTGCATTGTATAAACTCAATCTCCATTGTATTATATAATTGCATAGCACAGGTGTGAGTGCTATGTACTAAAGAGTTACTATTTACCGGGTAATATGTCTTGCATTGACTTGAATATGCCCTGGCGGCTATGAGTATGTCATGCTCACTCAAATGTTTCGCTGATGGTAGCGCGTGTGTTGGATCATTTAGCTCCCTTCAAAATGGTTGAGCTGAATGGTGCTAATCCATGCGTCATGTTCGTGAACGGGCGCCGTCAGTTGGGACTGGTCATCTCTTAGCTGCCAGGGCTTATTTTTATTTTATTTTAATTTTTTTAATTGTTCTTTGTTTTATCTTTTTATTACGGACGCTTCTAACGTGCACGTCTTTCTACATTGTTCTCACATGTATAATTTCAACATGAATGATGTAACCAATATTTTGTAACAATTTTTTATTTAAAAGAGTGTCCGTGGAGTTTCTTGCCCGTTCTTCTCCATAGGTACCTACTACGCTTTGGAATGGGCAACTAGCTTCATACCTATTTCTGACTGACCGATTCCTTGACAATTCAAAAGTGCCTGTAAATGGTTTAATTGAAATAAATGCTTTGATTTTGAGTTTTGAGTTTGAGTTTACTAGGTACTTATATTTAATATAAATAAATGTACTTAAATAAATATTATGATTGTGTTTGTATATAAATGTGTTGTGTTGTGTAAGTATATAATACCTATACATAAATTAATAAGTGGTATGGTATGTACCCCACAAGTGAATACTCGTAACGAACTGCATCTGTCTACCCCATAGAAATCGAAATAATTTACTTAGATTTCTGTGGTCTACCTGCTAAACTTTAATATTTATGTGAACTCTTGTTTGAATGAAACAAAAAACGAATGATTATCGATTAGTCATTATTAAAAAATAACAGAAACTATAAATAGTAATTATTAAAAAATTACAAGCAAACCGCAGATGAGATTCGAATCCTCGCTCGGCTCGCCATAATCGCATATACTAAAGCACGTTATCCACTGAGCACCACTGAGCTAGCATGCCATATATACTGTATTGTTAGAAACTATGAACTACTATGAGTTACAGACAAAGTGAGTGTATGTGTGTACTGTGCGTGTCTATAGTATTGTAACAACTTATCGGCGTTGACGAGTGAAAACCTCGTTAGTCGATTTTTTACCAAAAACACTTTTTAATGTAATAAGTAAGAAAACCTCGCAACGCACATTTCTAGCTCACCTATAATTTGAATGTTCGATTGTAGCGCCATCTCTCGCGTTCAATGAAAACCTCGTAAGTACTACTTTGTATGTCTGTGGTACTAGGTGTCCGCCATTAAACAGGGATAAACTCGGCAAGACGGCTGACGTGAATTCTTGCTCTTTATTGTAATTTGAAAAACTTTGTTCAAAGTGGTTTTCGTGTTGTGAAAGGACTGTTTTTGGAAAGAGGTAAGATATTTTTCACATTAGATCGTTTAAAATTGTTTATTATTATGTTATTGCTATTATTTATTGAAGAATGGCTAAATAACCTCGTATACCGTATACGTTTTCTTAATAATAAACACCCAAAACCGAAAAAAGGTTTCATGCAAAAATATTCAGGAGACGGTTTTTTGTCTCTCCTAAACAATTTTTTTTTCGATACTTACTCCCGAGGTTTTCACTCGTCAACGACGTTATAAAAGAAGGTCGTAAGTCAAACCGAAGCGTTAGTCTATTGCTTTGTGAGATTGCTTATGGACTTTTGATGGGTACTGTACGTACCTATACAAACAATTGTAAAACATTTTAAAAGAGTAACGGTGGAGTTTCTTGCCCATTCTTCTCCATACGAAAACTACCTTTTGAAAGGGGCGACTAGAATCAATTTTATTATTTTGTTTTTGACATTCAAAAGTGCCATACATGGGCCTATTTGAAATAAATGATTTGACTTTGACTTTAGTGGAATGTCATGTATTTACATGACATTCCACTAAAGTTAATTATTTGGTAGCGGTAAATGATTGTGATGGTTTTTGTACTAACAAGGAACATCACTCAGCTCTTGATAAATTGTATGTGCAAATTACTGATACGTTATCACGAGCACCCATTCAAACATATAGAATAAAACCGGCCAAGTGCGTGTCGGACCACGCACAATGAAGGGTTCCGTAGTTGGGATGAATTTAGCCCACAAACAAACTTAACTTTGCATTGCAGCATTTGATCTGGTTGCATATGACGTTCTGTGGGACAAGTTGAGGAACGCGGGTGTGCCGGCGGAATATACCTCCCTGCTCAAATATAGGTACTCTAACCAAAATAACAGGGTGAGGTGGGTGGGTACTCTGTCGGACGAGTACAGGCTGGAATGCGGAGTCAGACAGGAAGGGGTTAAGCTCGCCTCTGCTATTTAACCTCTTTATCAACCGGCCCATCGAGCGACTGAGCAGTACACATGTCGGCTGCCACATAGATGGAACGTGTGTCGACAACATAGCTATGCAGACGATATGGTGCTTCTCAGTCCCTCGATGGGTGGGTTGAAGAAGTTGTTATCGACCTGCGAGGCCTATGTGGAGGAGCATGGCCTTAATTTACAACTCGAAGAAGAGTGAACTTCTTGTATTTAAAGCACCTAAGCAGCAGCCGCGCAGTGTTCCGCCCATAAGTCGCAACGGCGTAGTACTGAAAATTGTTGACAGTTTTAGGTACCTTGGCCACATTGTCACAAGCGACCTAAGAGATGGCGTAGATATAGAGAGGGAGCGCAGGGCGTTGTCTGTGAGGAGCAATATGCTTACCCGCAGGTTCGCTCACTGTACTACAGACGTCAAAGTAACTCTTTTTAACCGACTTCAAAATAAGAAGGTTACTCAATTCGACGGTATTTTATTTACATTTTTTTATGTATGTTCGCGGATAACTTCATCATTTATGAACCGATTTTGATGATTCTTTTTTTGTTGAAAAGGAGATATTTCAAGGGTGGTACCATGATAAGGAAACCAGGATCTGATGATGGCATCCTAGAGAAATCGAGGGAACTCTTCAAATAATACAGGCAAACCTATAACGATTTGGGTATTTTTTATAGTAACTTGTGCAGTTGCTCTTGAAAAGTACCATTTAGTTAAGTGGAACTGATGATGAAGACCACAAATAGCCACCGGAACTACTCAATAATAAGTATTTCACGGGTTGCGATTCGATTACTTTAATATGGTTGCAATGCAATTTATGCTCGTCACAATGCATATGGAGAAGTGGAGCTGATGGTGAAGTACCAGGAGAACTCCTCAACGATGAACGTCCCTGAATCGGGAAAAGCAATGTTTGTAAAAAGTGATGAGCAGTTGGCATTAGGCTAATGTAACTCAGATAAATTACAAATTGACCCACTAAAAAGCGAGAAATGAAAACTTTTTTACAAAAAAATACAACCGAGTTTTTAGTTAGTTTTTGTAAAAAAGTATTTTCAGGCGTTCTGTCAATCCTTTTACACGAGTGCCCTGTGGGTGTCATACACGCGCTGAGCCTACAACGTTCTGCGTATTCAATTTAATAATATTTTAATGATCGTTGCCAGACTGGACTGTCCCTTTCAGGGACACTGGGTGGGGACAGTCATAGAATAGAATAGAATAGAATGATTTACCTATTTGTAAAACATAGGTAAAAGGTCAAGGTCTTATATAATAATTATTATGTTGCGCTATGTTTTATCATTGATGACATACGAATTACAAATATTTCTTTAGCAAACTTAGAACAATGACATTATTATTGCTGAATACATTGAGAAGTTGACGAAGTTGTGAAGACAAAATCTTACTATCGTAGTCATTTTCACCCACACAAATAATGAGTTTTTAATGTGTTTACACCATATAAAGAAAAACAAAATTTACCATGGACAAGAAACAAAAAATTTCGAAACAAAACAAAATACATGCATGCAATACATTGATCCAATGATCATTAATAGGTAAGTCGTTACAATGTTCTATCATTTAGGTAATTATCTAGGGCAGACGTGCCCTAGATAATTAAAACCTAATACGGTCGATCGCGAGAGGTTTGAAGGTCGATCGCCGAGGATAGCTAAAATTATCAGTGATCGATCTTAAAACAATAGCTTTTTGATAAAGAAAAACCGGCCAAGTGCGTGTCGGACCACGCACAATGAAGGGTTCCGTAGTTGGGACGAATTTATCCCAAAAAACAAACTTAACTTTGTAGGTAGTTGAAAAATATGTTCTCCCATACGGAATGTATGAGAAAACATGTTTTTGCAACTGCAAAGTTAAGTTGGTCAATTATTACTCGATAACTTGTAAAGCCTACTTAGCTGTGATAGTTTTCCTTTTAATTTCGTTATATATTCAAAACCAACCATTTAGCTGGCAGGGGGACACTTGACTCTAACAAATCATAAACGGATCCCCGAATCCAAAAATGGTAACAAACTCACAATGTTTTTGAAGGACCTTTTCAATGATACCCCACAAGACGGGTAAAAAAAAAAAACATCGCCACTTTAGAGATACCCTAAAAAAAAAGTTTATAATTTTGTTTTACCACTTTGTCGGCGTAATTAATACGTATACCTATATTACCTATGCCAAATTACAGCTTTCTAGTACTAAGGGTCTCCGAGCTAGACCGCGGACAGACAGACAGACAGACGGACATGAAGAAACTATAAGGGTTCCTTGTTTTAAAAACTACCTATCTCATTAGCGTTCTCTCTTTCGCGAGATGGAGCGCGCGCAGTAGGTCGTCAGCTCAACACAGCCGCGAGGTACCTACCTAAGCTACGCGGTGCGCAGGCGGTGCGGGGCGCGGCGAGCGGGGGCGGCCGAGCCGCCAGCTCGCCGCCCCGGCCGCCGGCGGCGGCAGTGAGCGAGTGAGCGTCATTTAGTTCAGTCAGTTACGTAACAGAGTTGGGTTGTTACACGTGTGTTTTCTTTTATTTGTGGGTCCGTGGAACCTCTGAAGCAATGAGTGGGCCAAAAAAATCCAAAACATATCACTTCAATCCAGAGTGGGAAGAAGAATAATTTTTCTTCACTATGGTAAAAGAAAATTGTGTTGTTTGATATGCCGATTTGCAATCGCCACACCCAAACGTGGAAACTTGGAGAGACATTATAAAACCATACATAAAAAATATGAAGACAGTTTCCCACGTAACGGTAATTTACGAAAATCTAAATTGAAAGACATGAAGCGTTCTTTGGCAGGTGAACAATCCATGTTTACAAAGCCATTGGAGAAGACGAAAGCGGCCACTATTGCATCATACAAAATAAGCCACATTTTAGCTAAAAATAAAGAGCCATTCAAAGATGGACTGATGAAAAAATAATGCTTTGTTGAAGCAGCTGAGTCTCTGTTCGTAAATTTCAAAAATAAAGCTGAAATAATTTCAGTCATTAAAGACATTCAACTATCCCGGCAAACCGTAACTAGACGTGTTGAAACCATCAGCAAGAACTTGGAAAATCAAACCATGAATTATCTCAGAGACTGCACCTACTTTTCTCCACAATTTGATGAATCAACAGACGCTACGGACGTGGCGCAACTGTGCATTTTCATACGCATGGTGTTTCCAAATATGACCGTCAAAGAAGACTTTCTAACAATGATTCCGTTGAAATAATGTACTCGAGGAGTAGAAATTATGATTCATTTCTTAAGTTCACACAGGAAGTTAAAATGCCGCTGTATAAACTTGTGTGCATAACCACAGATGGAGCTCCAGCCATGACAGACAACCATAACGAATTCATTGCACTGTGTCGAGCTAATGAAGACTTTCCTAGCTTTTTCGCTTTTCACTGTGTGATCCATCAGCAAGCACTTTGTGGGAAAATATTAAACATGAAAGATGTCATGACTATAGCCTTCAAAGTAGCGAAGTCCATCCGAGCGAGAAGTTTGCAGCGGCGACTATTTAAAGCACAACTAGAGAGTAGCGAATTGGACCACACCGACTTACTTTTTCACACAGATGTAAGGTGGCTAAGTCGTGGCAGATTTTTAGCAAGATTTCACGAGCTACTACCAGAAATAATAATATTCCTAGAAGCCAGAGGAGACGATGCTGAAATGCTGAAAAAGGGAAAATGGCAGAGCGATTTGGTTTTTTTAGTCGACATAACAAAGCAGCTCAACGATATAAACCTGGAGTCGCAAGGAAAAGACAAAAATATTGTTGACATGATGAGCTCCATAAATGCATACAAGCGCAAGTTGCAACAACTAAAGGACGAAATAAAAAACAAAGACTGCAGAAACTTCCCAACCCTGCTATTGCAACAAAACTCTGCTAGTTTCGTGACATATGAAGAAGAAGTGACAAACATTCTCAACGAATTCGAAAGACGCTTTGCAGATGTTAATAAAATTGAGAACATTATGTCATTCCCATTTAACTGCACGAACATACAACAAATCTCTTCTAGCAGTAGTGACTTGTTCAACATGGAACGTACAGCACTTGAAGATGAAAATGTTGAAGCTCATTTCGGATATCAACTTAAAAGCTAGAGCTGGCGACAGTAATCCTTTCAAATCAAATCAAATCAAATTATTTATTACTTTGCAAACATGGGTAATTATTACATTGATGTTTTATTAAGAAAGTCCTCCATGTTCTACCGTCACATGGGCATGCAAATCATGTTAATTTACACAAATTTAAAGACATTAAATTTAAATTTTTAAGAGGAAGATTTTGTTGAAGAATTCGCTAAACTTAAGGAAGAGATGCAGTCTATGTTCTCTACGATGATGAAAGCTCAAGAGCAAGAATTTAATAAAAATTCCACAATACTGCAAGGAATTCAACAATCAAGTTGTAACATCGAAAGTTCAGTGGCCTTCCTAATGGCTCAAAACGAAGAATTTAAGAAAAAAATTGAATCTTTAGAGGACAAAATAAAAGAGGATAAAAAGTATATTATTATTCTGGAAGATAAAATGGAAAGTATGCAGCAGGACAGCAGAAAGGCTAATTTCGAAATAAAAAACTCATCGAAGAAGTCAAACGAAACCAAAGACGACCTAATTCATATGGTTACAAGCCTTTCGAATTCAGTGGGTTGTCCGATCGACAAGACGGTTATCCGTGATATTTACAGAGTTCGTTCAAAGAAAGATACAAGTAACACACCAATTGTAGTGGACATTAATTTTTATTATGTATTGTTAAAATTTCCTACTTGTTATTTAAATTTAATATGTCTTTAAATTTGTGTAAATTAACATGATTTGCATGCCCATGTGACGGTAGAACATGGAGGACTTTCTTAATAAAACATCAATGTAATAATTACCCATGTTTGCAAAGTAATAAATGATTTGATTTGATTTGATTTGATTTGGAAACAAACTCCACAATGATAAAGAATAACATACTAAAATCTTGCAAGGCATTCAACATTAAACAAAAATCTAAACTTTGTGCCAAACACCTGGACATGCGCACAAACGAGGATACACCTATTTTTATTTCTGAGCAACTTACTGCAAAGGCTGCTCGCCTACATTTCCTTGCACGTGACCTCGTGAAGTCAAAAACTTATAAATACTGCTGGACTGCATACGGACGGGTATATCTCAAAAGAGAAGATGATTCTCCATCCATTATAGTTAAAAGCGAAGCACAAATTCAACAGCTGATAATCCATCAATGACTAAATTGTCATAACGAACTTCACTACTTTTCTCACAGCTTTTTTATTTTTTTTTCTGTGCTTATCAAACTGGGTATGTAAAGTCTGTTACACCTATTCGACATTCACAAATAATACAATATTTCTTATTCCTCCAAATACGTCAACAAACACACACACACACATTACCATTTTCACACATATTATGGACTTAAAAGCTTAATTACTCTTAAGTCAATTTTAACTCATTACAGGATTTACCGGAAACTAAACAGTACAATATATAGGTTTAAAATAATATTAATAATAAAATACACATTGATCAATATTCACAAAAAAATAAAATTACTACAACATAATTATTATACATCCACAAAACCCACATTATTATACATTTGGCATGTATTCTTACAGCTTCTAACATTACATATAAATATTACCCTGATTTTAAAATGTACCGTGTATTTAATAAAACATAATAATGGGTGATCTACTTCAAACTTTAAATGACATCGATAATTTGAGTATTGCAAGATCGATGGAATGCGATTGTAGTGAACTCGCTCACAACTATAACATAAATAAAAGTGACCTTACCATAATTTCCCAAAATATTAGGAGCATATATTGCAACTTCGATGATTTTGTACTAAATATGTCCTGCCTCAACTTTGAAACAGACGTTATAATTCTGACCGAATGCCGACTTGATCCAAACAAACCTTTACCGACATTATCCAAGTATCGCTCCTACGCTACAACTCGTCAACAAAATCAAAATGACGGCGTTGTAGTATATATCAAAGACACCTTAAAAGCCTGTGTCACAGAATTAAGCATAAACCACGCATCATGCCTACAATTAAATATATTGAATAATGTCATCTTAGGTATTTATCGTTCACCATCAAACACTAACGCGGAACCCTTTGTAAATTCTTTGGCACTCCATTTAGATAACTTACACTCTCAAAAACGAAATATTATAGTTGCTGGTGACATCAATATCAACATAAGACCTAAACTCACTGAACAAACATATGAACTTAAAAATAGAACATTATACCTGGATATGTTATCGGGTTATGGTATTCTCTCTGGTCACACCTTAGCTACAAGGGAAACCAATTGTCTTGATCACTTTATGTTAAAAATAAACAGGAAACGGCATTCTGCATTTATTGCAATTCTACGCACTACTGTTACAGACCACCGTACCACCTTCTTAGCGTTATCTAAAACAAAACATTACCAACCTACACCAGCAATTATTACCAAAATTGACTTTGAAAGTGCCTTGCAATATTTAAAACGAAAAAATCTATCGACTTTGCTTTTTTCTGATAACCCTAATTACATAACACAATGTTTAACACAATATCTTATTGACTCACTAAAAATAAATACTACTACTCACAAGATCCCTAAAAATAAACGAATAATTAAGCCCTGGATCACTGAAGGCATACTGAGATGTATAAAAAATCGTAATAAGCTCCAAAAACAATCCCGAGAAGATCCCCATAACGAAATAAATAAAATCACATATGCTCGTTACAGAAATCATTGCAACAACCTTATAAAAAAACTAAAAAGAAAATATGAAAGAAACCTTTTTAATAAATCTTTAAGCAACAACAAACTTCTCTGGAAAAACCTAAAATCTATCACATATACAAATAAATCTACTAGAACTAATACTGAATTAACTAATCTAAAAGCATCCCCTAAAGAATCAGCAAACTTCATTAATAAATATTTCGCAAATATTGGTAACCAACTGGCAAATGACATCCAACAAACCATAACCCAGAATGAACTAAATCAATACCTACGTTCCTTACCTAGTCTCTCTAAATCTTTCGTTCTGCTTGATACAGATATCAACGAAGTAAATGGTATAATAAACACTCTAAAATCAGATAGTGCCCCAGGATGGGATAATATCTCCACTAGTTACCTTAAACATGTAAAACATGAAATAACTCCAATTATAACTCATTTAGCTAACATTTGTTTTAAACAAGGCACCTTTCCTAAGTTTTTAAAGAAATCAATAATAACCCCCATACACAAAGGTGGGCAGGAGGACGACGTTAATAACTATAGGCCAATTTCTGTTATTCCTGTTATAGCTAAAATATTAGAAAAACTTCTAAATTCCAGATTATTAAGCTATCTTCAAACCAACAACATCTTATCTCCATCTCAATTTGGATTTAGACGCGGTATTTCTACGGAAGACGCTATCACGTCTTTAACTACAGTACTAACAAAAGAACTCGATAAGGGAACTAGGTGTTTATCAGTTTTTATAGACCTAAAAAAGGCCTTCGACACGGTCTCTATTCCCATCCTGGTCCAAAAATTAGAAAAAATTGGCATTAGAGATGCACAACTATCTATATTCACCGATTACTTGACAAATAGAAAACAGAAGGTTAAGCTCGATAATTTTGTCAGCGAGGACGTTGATGTAACATGTGGTGTACCCCAGGGAAGCGTTCTGGGGCCTACCTTATTTCTAATATATATAAACGACCTATGTAATATGTCAATCAATAATGCAAAATTATTTTCGTATGCTGACGACACCGCAATCGTCTTTACTGGCTCAACCTGGGCCGAAACAAAAACCAACACTAAAATAGGTATGTTACAAGTGGCTTCATGGCTAAAAACAAATCTCCTTACGTTAAACACAAGCAAAACAAATTTTATTTGCTTTTCAATATATAAAAATGTCCAACCAGAACCTAATTTCAACATTAAAATACATGAGTGTGGGCAGCCGGTTCATTATGACTGCAATTGTCCAACCATCAGTAAAGTTAACTACGTCAAGTACTTAGGTATAATGTTGGACCAAAGCTTGTCCTGGTATCCTCAAATCGAACAAATTACTGCGAGAATACGAAAATTTATTTGGATTTTTAAAACATTGAGACACATAGTCCCCAAGAGTGGCTTGGCAAAAAATCTTCTAAATGAAGTGTATATCTCACTAGTTCAATCAGTAATAATATATTGTATCTCCATTTGGGGGGGCGCGCGTAAAACACGTTTTCTTGATGTTGAAAGAGCGCAACGGACATTAATAAAAGTAATGTACTTCAAAAAAAGAACATTTCACACCCATGAGCTATATCAAACAAGTAATCTATTATCAGTACGAAAATTATATATTATACACATAGTATTAAAAAAACATAAAACTCTACCCTTAGATCCTAATATATTAGCTAGAAGAAGGAAACATAACATTGCTTCCAGCCCTTTTGTAAGAACAGAATTTGCAAATATTCAGTACGACAAACGCTCGTCTTTCATATACAATAAAATAAATAAACAAATAGATATACATACTAAACCATATAAAGAATGCAAATCATTGCTGATTAAGTGGATAAACAAGTTAAGCTACGATGAAGTAGAGAATATTCTACTAAATATAAGGTAAAACCCTTTCCGTAAAAAAACAACCACACACACACATACTTACATACACATAAACACATACACATAATCATACACGCACCCACACATACACACACACACTAACAGACTAAATAAAAATAATAAATTCATTAACTTGTAACTCTTTTTTTTTTATTAATAACTTTTGTTTAATAACTTTTGTTTTAATAACATGTTACACTAATAGCAAGATATAAAGGAGCGGCGCCTCCTGGCACAGGCATCTATATGCTTAAAAGGGGACGCTACCAACTGTATAACGTATGTACAACGTGTAATATTGAAATAAACATTTTTGTATTTGTATTTGTATTGTAAATAACAAGTAGGAAATTTTAACAATACCTACATAATAAAAATTAATGTCAAATCGTTCAAATTACAGTAAATGTCAAATTAAAACAGAATGTCAAATGTCAAAAAAAGGTAACAGTAATCAAAAAATAAAAAAGCCAAATGGATTATTAGCATATCAATCAGTCAGTGATTCATCATTAAGAATCCTTTCTAGTCATCTATACCGGAAATGAAATATCCGTTAATAAAGCAAATAGCACTGCAAATAACTGCGTTCTTTGCATCGACATAATTATTTGTGCGAGTCTGCATTTTCTAATATGAAAGTAATAAAATCAAAATATCGTACTCTCACAAATGACCACCTGACAGCCTGCCTGCGTCTAGCTTTAACTGAGAATATTCCAAACTACGAACATTTTGTGGAAGACCACCAATGTCACGCTTCGACATCAGCATCACGATAATTTTTTATTTTTCGTATTGTACCTGCCACTAATATTGGAATTTCTTTTTGTAGTATTGGATGATTAAAAATTTAATACAGATTTGACAATTTGCACCCAATGTACTCGTACCTAGTTTTACTTATGCAATTTTTTTTCTTGATAAATATTTGGTAGATTAAGTAAGTAAAGTAAGTAAGTAAATCATTTATTTGCGTAAAAAAAAATGTTGATCTCTCAGTCATACATTTTTGCTAGGTCGATCTCCGCTGGCTGATCTAGGACAAAGTAACATTTCTCAACTAATAATTTATGAAAACACTTTTTGTTTTTTTTAATGGCATACTTCTTATAGGTCTGCGTAAATAAATAATTATGTAAAAAAAAAAACCTACTAACCTATTTATTTATGCACCATTGTTACTAACACCAATATACTAACAAAATTAAGGACCTTAGTCTGAAATAAAGTTTTATTTAATTTAATTAAGTAAATGTCATGCGCTTTATGTAAAAAATAATGATTACTTATTCATACTTTTATAACATTATAATATCTACAAAATTGGAGCAGAAAACAAAAAATACAATTCGCTAAATGGTCTACTCTAGTCACGTAAATAATGTTGCGTCTCGTCCAAAAATAGCCAATGAACAGGGTCGCACCCGCACGTCGCGCGCCGCCATCCAGCGCGGCGTGCTCAGTAGCGGCGCGTCTCCCAGTGCGCTGTGAGTGCTGTGAGTGAGTCGCGAGTGTGCCGGTGAGACGTGAGACAGCCGCGATGTGGCGGGTGCTGATAGCGCTGCTGGTGGCGCGCACTGCCGCACAGGATCTCGTCATCGGTCGGTACAGTACCTGCAGTCAGCTCGCTAACACTGCACTCCTTTGCTACGTACTTCGTAATGTTCGTTATTAAGTCGTAATCTCAGTGTGGATGGTTATGCTTTGTACTAACTGACTAATCTGTGTATGATGGAACACGGAGGATAGGGAGGACAATTATAAAAAAAAAAACATTTATTTATTAATTAATTCCTACCCATGTTTGCAAAGTAATAAATTATTTGTTTTGATTTGATTTGGTTGGCGTACCCAGCTTTTGACCAAGGGGCAGCGGGCAAATCAACCCCGGGGTGAGCGGGAAGCTAATTAATCCTATGATATTTAGTAGAGATGCGCCGAATAGTGGTTTCACCGAATAACCGAATACTGAATAAGTTACTAGTAGTAATAATATTCGGTTAGTAGGTACTACGTCACGATACAGCGCCGCGTACGGGTCGCTCTCGAGATATTTTTTTTATAAATTGTGAATTCGGACTTTACAGTTATAATTATGTGTTCAACTGAACATTATATGTTATCATACCGTTAAAATATGGAGAACAGTGTTAAATTGGTGGATTTCTAACGTTTTCAAACAATTTTTGGTGTGCTAATAAGTGCAGTGACTAAAAACAATTCGCGGGTGGCGCGAAATACAGAGTGGCGCATCGCGCTCTTTCACTCTTGTGCGAACAAGCTATCTCGGTGTCTGTGACGCTTTCGGTAGTGTTATCACGAAATTCTAGAAAAGATGGATTGTGAGGTTTGTAACAGAGAAATGAATATAGGCAAAACTATTGAATGTAATGGATGCAAAAAGGGATACCATTATAGATGTGTGAATATAACCCCGGGCGGCGAGACGGGCGCGGCGATACAATTAAAGCGTACTTTTAAGTGTGCCTCCTGTTCGAATGTAACTCAGCGCATACGAGTAACGGATGACACACCGGTACGTGGTGGTCATACCCCTGGTTTTGTAGATCAAGCAGATCAGTCGTTTGAGGAAAATGTTGCTCAGGAGAAAGCACAGTTGTTAACATCGGACGAAATTGTAGATCAAATTAATAGTGTAATCCTGGCTAAAATCAGTGTTTTTGAAACAAACATTATACAGGAGATTAAAGCCAGTGTGGCTGTACTGGCGCTAGAAAATGCTAAATTAAGACAGGAATTAAAGGAAGCTAATATGAAATGTAGTTCTTATGAGCGGCAAATTAAAAACTTAAAAACTGAGGGACTACTATCTAGGGAGAAAAAAAGATTATAATATCGATACCAATTACCAGAACCAACGACCAATACGGGTACTAGTACCTACAATACCGAAGTGTACTACTGCCCTGGCTGCATCGTCTCAAACAAATGTCCTGGAGTACGGAGTGCAAGCAACTACGCCTCTGCCGCCGCCGCCGCGCCGCCGCCACCCCAGAAGCCCGCGGAGACTAGTTTCGCAGCGGTGGCCAGGAAAACAGCGGATATGAAAGTTGACGATACTAATAATAATAATTGGATAGAGGTTAAAAAATATAAGACGAAGTAACGCAATAAGGAAAGGTGGTGGTAATATGTAACCAGAACACTGTAAAAATTGTGTTCACGAGCTAACTTAATTATTTACAAATACCTACCTTCATAATAAGTAATTATTATCTTTAGTTTTAAGATTACCTTGTATTTCTCATATTAAGTGAATTGTATTCTTTTTTAGAAATAAATGTCTTAAACCCTTCGATCAACAATACCAACTGTTGATCGAAGCTTAAACCGTAATAACAGAATTAGTTCTTTAAAAGCAGTTGAACGCAGGAAATATGTATACGTTTGGAGGCTGAATAAAAGCACTACAGAAGAGGATCTAAGAGAGCATATCAAACAGACACTAGGAACGGACTCGGAAATCGTTATCGAAAAATTAAAACTTAAAACGGAGTGAGACTATGCCTCATTCAGGATTGGTTCTACTTTAAGTAATTTTGAGAAACTTTGTGACCCTGAGATATGGCCAATAAATGTAGAATACAGCGAATGGATTTGGTTTCATCCCAATACTAGCCGAAAACAACCGGAAACCCAGTAGTCATTTCAACATTTTATATCAAAACGTCAGAGGACTTAGAACTAAGACAACACAATTGTTATCACTACTGGAATCATCAGGATCTTATTTATTTGCCATTATCGAATCAGGCCTTAATGAAGCGATTCAGAACCAGGAATTTGTACTTCCTGGCTATCAGATATTACGATGCGATCGGGCAGATGGTCGCAAGCAAGGAGGCGTGTTTTTAGTGGCCACACCGAGGTTCGAGTTGCGACGAGTGTCGGTGCCTGAGGTGCCAGGTGACATTGATATATGTAGATAGTCAAAAGTTAGAACTAATGTGTGCGGCTGTTTATATGCAAAATTGTTTTCTATTCACTTATTGTGTCGTGTATATTCCACCAAGGGCTAACGACATTGAATATTTGTCGATATTTTGCATATTAGAAAAAATATGTGTCAAATAATTATAGCAGTAATTTAATTATATTTGGGGACTTTAATATGTACTCGTGTAACAATAACGTTTCTAACTATTACGAATATTTCATGGCCTTCTGTGAATTTGCTCAGTGCAATGCAGTACCTAACTGTAACGATAGGCAGGTGGACGTCGTGTTGAGTGCGCGTGGTGGCGTGTCGGTGAGCGCGGCGGATGAGGGCCTGCAGCCCGTGGACGCGTACCATCCTCCGCTGGCCGTGCGCATCGAGCGCAAAGCGCGCGCGCCCGCCCCGCCATCCCCCGCGCCGCGTACCTCTCCCGGATCGTACCGCGTACGCGACACTCGCTGTCTCAATCTTTGATAACTTGTACTTGTTGGAATTTTAATAAAGCGGACTTCAATCAAATGTGTAGTTTGGTAGCAAAATTTCAAGTATAAGTTTACCGGCGTTCCTCTCCTCGGTCCACAGTACTAATAAATTAACCAGGAACATTTTATCTTCCTCACTGGCCGATTTTGAGGTACCGTGCCTGACCGAAGCGTTGAACGCTTGGAAAATGGCTTGTCCCAATACGGATCTGCCCGACAACCCTTCTTCCCAGAGACGATGGGACGTGCCGCTCTGCAGTATTATACGGAACACCCTGTTAAACACGTCACCTAATACTGTAGAGCGCGCCCGTCTGCTCGCTGTGGGAGAATGGGAGTCAGGCTTGTGGCTTCAGGCGCTCCCGTCATCCACCATAGGCACTATGATGGATGACTCATCGTTTCGGCTCGCTACGTGTCTCCGCTTGGGTGCACCTTGTGTTGCTCCGCATCGGTGTCATTGCGGTGAAGCTGTCGACAGTCTCGGGCATCATGGCCTGTCCTGCTGCAGGAGCGCAGGTCGCATAGCACGGCATGCTAGCATCAACGACATTATTCGTCGAGCCCTTGTCACCGGCGTACCAGCGGTATTAGAACCAAACGGCTAAGTACGTGACGATGGAAAGAGACCAGACGGGATGACGTTGTTGCCTTGGAAGGTGGGTAGGCCTCTGGTGTGGGATGCAACCTAACATAGTCGGAACTGGATAACCCCGGGACAGATTTTGATGCGGTTTGGCCTGAGTAAAGGGAGAAGTAATGTCTTCAAAACTACAGTAGTTTTAATTGTGGGGGAGCTGGGTATAATGGTGGAGCTGGGTATATTTTATCTAACCTAACCTAACCTAACATAGTCGGAACTGGATAACCCCGAACAGATTTTGATGCGCTTTGGCCTGAGTAAAGGGAGAAGTAATGTCTGCAAAACTACAGTGGTTTTAACTGTGTGAGAGCTGGGTGTGCCGCCCCCGCCAATGCAGCTACACGAGAGGTCTGGATTCCATGTCCCACGGCAGAGATCCAGCCAGTGCGCAGGCCGCCTCGTAGGAGATCGTGCAATACCCTTTGATGACTCTGACGGTCATCGCCCTCTGCGGTACTCGCAACACTGCGATACTCTGGGCCGTCAGTTCTAAACTGACCTTTTTTTTTTTTTGTACGACAGCCGGCAGCGACAGGTCGGATACGAGGGCACGGCGCGGCTCCTCCCATGCGGTACACTCTGCCAGTGTTTGCCGTGTCCTCCCGACAAGGTCTAACCTAATCTTTTTTTTTTTTTTTTTTTTTTTTGTCGCTGAGAAATGCATTACGCATCCCCGCTCGTGGGGGACGAGTCGGGGTATGTGGGACTCCTGTCGGTAATGACAGTATACCCACTAAAACTCAGCGGTGTTCCCACATCGCCGTGATGGGAGGGCCATGGGAAACCGGCTCAGCCTTTACTTCCACAACCCTCCCGGCGCATGCCCGCCTAGCTGGCAGGCCCCGCATGCCCCCCAGGCTGGGGGGCTACGGGAATGGCCGGGAACACCTGGCCACTCCCGTCCGACACTGGTGGATGCCTGTGCAATACAGGCAAGGGTGCCCCCGCACCCGTTGCCTGCTGGCCTCCACCTGGGAGGAGTCGGAGATGACTGTCAAACTGACGTCTTCTTCGACCCCTCCTCCGCCTTCGGAGCGGCGCTGCGTCAGGATCATCCTCCCGCGCGCGCTCCGCCGCCTCCTTCTGGGACATGACGTGTTCGCAGAAGGAGGCGACGGCCGCCCAGGACCTCTCATCCCTCAGCATGGCGTTAACCAAGCCGGGGAGTGAGAGGTCCGGTCCGATCACCGCAATGAGACTGCGGCGCGGCTCGGACCAAGACGGGCACACCTCGAGGGTGTGCTGGGCCGCGTCCTCCGCCGCGCCACAGTGGTGGCACGACGGCGTCTCCTCCCGTCCGATTCTGTGCAGGTACGATCCGAAACAACCGTGTCCGGACAGCACCTGCACCAGACGAAAGGAGAGGAACCCATGCGACCGCTGCAGGATTGGCCCAATCGCGTCGAGGGTTCGGCGGCCGAAGGCTGCGATGGCGAGGTCGTCCGTCCAATGGACGACGATGGCGTCCCTCGCCTCCCGTCGGACTGCCTCCCGCTCTTCCGGGGCTGGGCGTTCTCCTCTGGCCCTCCGCCCTGCCGTCCATTCATATACTCTGGCGAGCACCCACGCCTCAAGTTCCCAAGGAGGGGTGCTGGCCAGAGCACATGCTGCTGCAAAGCCCACCGTGCGATGGGCCCGCGCCACACGCTGGGCTATGGCCCTTTGAGGTGCCCGCAAGGCGGCGGCGTTCTCCCTCCTTTGGAGTGATTCCTCCCAGATGGGAGCCCCGTAGAGGGCCATACTCCTCAAGATGCCGGCGTAAAGTTGCCGGCATCGCGCCCTGGGCCCCCCCAAGTTGGGAAGCAGCCACGAGAGTGCGCCCGCGGTCTTCAGCAGGCGCGACGACAGCCCGCTAAAATGTGGACCGAAGCGCCAAACCTAATCTAACCTAACCTTACCTAACATAACTTAACCAAACCTAACATAGTCGGAACTGGATAACCCCGGGACAGATTTTGATGCCCTTTGGCCTGAATAAAGTGAGAACTAATGTCTTCAAAACTACAGTGGTTTTAACTGTGGGGGAGCTGGGTGTGCCGCCCATACATTTTTGCCCACTATCCTTTATCTGTAAAATAAACGTGGTGAGATACGTACGTATAAGAATACTACTTTGTTTAATGAATTATATTCCAGATCGCCGTGAACTAATTGTGACATGTTGACCTACCTAAGCAATTGTGTATACCTTCTGACGGGATGTAGTATGGACCGACATTTATTTGTAAAACATCGGTATAATTTTTACCTGGCCTATGTTCACAATAATTTTGTGTTGTAATATTATAAATGAATAGAAAAGATTGCAAAAAAACTACTCAACCACAGTTTTCCAGACCATCTCCCTAACCTAATGTTCGCCAAAAAACTTTCGCGCTCAAGCCGTCTGCGGGTGTGTGTGTCTGTTTAGTACAAATAGCATCACGTTGTGTGGCGCAGGCGTGGTGGAGCAGCCGGTGCGCGCGCTGCAGCTGGCGGCGGCCGTGGACGCGGCGCTGAACGCATCGGGCAGTGCCGCGGTGGCGCCGCTCGAGCCCGATGAGCCGCTGGCACCGCCCGCCGCCGTCTGCGCGCAGGTACCCGCCATCCCAGTGCCCACTGCCCAGCACCAGACAATACCTACTGCAGCGTGGGGTGTGGGTGCTAACGCTGCATTTATTTTTTCAATGTCGCAGTAGCTGAAATGAGAGCCTTGTTGACCTCGAAAAGCTCTTTTGTTTGTTCTTCTTAATGTTCCGTACCCAAACCGCAAAATGTGGCCAGATTATAGAATATGAGCTGCTTTTTATCATGGCAAAAAAATTCAAAAGAAGACAGTATTTTTTCGCACATTGCGACTTATTTTTATTGTTTGTGCGTGTCACAAAAATGAAAGGTTTTCTATCTGTCTTGTTTGCTTGAGGCTGCGGCCAGCGCGGACGCGGGCGCAGCGGTGGCGGCGCTAGGCGGCGGCGAAGCGCGCGCTGCGCGGCTGGCGGCGGCGGGCGCGGCGCGCGCCGCTCTGCCGCTGCTGCTGGTGGACCACGCGCCTGCCGACGCCACCTGGGAGGCTCTCGAGCTTTACCCACATCCGCAAGTGCTGGCGCAGGTCTGCATCCTCATTGTCCATTTATAGAATGAGTAGGTACTACGCAACCAATTGATCGATAGTTCGTAATTTTCGTATTTTGTCTCCTGCAGGCATGTGCGGAGCTGTGCGAGGCAAAGGGCTGGAAGCGCGCCGTGCTGCTGCACGAAGGGGACGCGCGCGGCGCTGCGCTGCTCACCGCCGGCGTGGCGCCACCCGCGCTTCTAGCAAGGCAGCTGCCGCCCAGCAACGAAGATGCGCTGCTCAGGTCACACTATAGTACAACTTATGATTATCTACGAATGATCCAAGTTAAAGTATGTTATTGGTAAAGTTGTCTGTGTGCAGAAACTTGCTGCTGGTGCTGAAGAAATCCGGCTTAACGAATTTCATAGTGTGGTGCTCGGCGGAGTACGCGGTGCGCGTGCTGGACGCGGCGCAGCGCGTGGGGCTGCTAGCCGAGAAGCACTCGTACATCGTGCTGTCGCTGGACCTGCACACGCAGCCGCTGCACGACTACAGCCACGGCGGTGCCAACGTCACCGGTGAGTGCCACGCCAACCCAGCACTAGTGACACATTCTGCACACTAACTGGTTGCGCGTTTTACAGCGTTTCGCCTTTTTGACCCTGAGTCCCCCGAGGTGGTGGAGGTGATGAATCAGTGGCGCAAGATGTACACGGAACGACTAAAAGTAACGGGGAGTGCGGAGGACGGAGAAGAGCTGCCGGAGCCTAAGGAAGTAGCGGAGATAGTGGCGGCGCCTCCCACCGCGCTTCTGCTGGCACACCTGGGCACGGGGCTGGTGGCCGAGGCGTGGCGCCGCCTGCAGCTGCCCGCCGCGGCGCCCGCCGATTGCGAGATGGGCGCTGGCGCATTCCACGCTGACACGCTGCTTAATTACCTGCGCTCGGCAAGTACCTATCTGTCTCGGCACAATGCAACAACCAAGTACCTAAGCATGTCTTATAGGAAGTGGCCGTGCGATTGCAGGAGGAGTGGAACAGCGAGGACGGCGCGGGGCGGCTGGTAGGCGGCGCCATCACGTGGGAGGTAGAGGGCGGGCGGCGCGAGGTGCAGCTGGAGGTGGTGGAGCTGGCGCGCGGGGGACAGCTGGAGCGCGTGGGGCTGTGGGCGCCGCGCGCCGGCCTGTCCTGGCAGCGCCACGACCCGCCTGCTGACACACCGCCGCCCGACTCCATGACCAACCGCACGTTCACCGTGCTCATCACTGAGGTGTATATCACGCATTTAGCTCGAGTGTGAACACTTTGTGCTTTAACCTAGTGAATTTAAACTTTGGAGTTGGCCACTAGTTCCGCATTTTGCCTTCAAAACGTTGCCACTCGAGAAGATGGGACCTTCAGCGCATACTTACTATATGTACAATATATTTTATATTTACTTTTATATTTAGCACGTTCGTTCCCAAGTAACACAGGAAGCATTTTAAGAAACTAATATTAAACTTATGTAGAACTTAAGGTCCGTATAAACTCTTAAATAAGTTCACCGAGCATCTTGACGCTGTATGTTGGCATTTCAAAACCATTATGATGCTTAACACTGTAAAACGGTTGGATAATGACATATCAAAATGCTTTTGTAAAGCCTTTAGTTTTAGTGGAGCAAAACATAACGCAACTGTATAACTTTCACCTGTTTTTAGTGCATTTAGATCTACAATAGCATTTTTGAGTAGTAAATAATGCTTAATGCTGTGAGGGTTAATAGCATAAACATGAACCATTATAATGGCCCGTAAATCCGCTGTACAGCTTTCAGCTGTGTTTAGTGCCTTAGGGTCTACAATAGCATTTTTAACATAACATAACATCACGCCTTGTTTCCCCAAAGGGTTGGGCAGAGGTGCCCTGTAGCAGGTACACCCACATTTCGCCAGTTATGTTTAAGTCCCATGTAATAGGGGGCGAGCCTATTGCCATCAACCGGGCACAAATCCAGACTCCGAGCTGCTACTGAGAAATTTCTGATAGAAAAACCCAATAACACTTTGCCCGACCCGGGAATCGAACCCAGGACCTCATGCTCAGCAGTAGCGCTTGCGACCACTACACCAACGAGGCAGTCAAGCATTTTTAAGTAGTAAGATAATGCCTAATACTGCTTAATAGCATAAACTTGTACCATTATAATGCACTGTAAATTCGTTATACAGCTTTGAGCTGTTTCTTGTGCCTTTTGTTGTGTAATAACAATTTTAAGTGGTTAGTAACAGCCTAGTACTGCTGAACCGCATAAATGTGAATTAATATAATGCTTGCATTTTTAAGGATAACTGAGTTCTGTTGTACAGCTAACAGCTCTTTAATCAAATACACGTGAGTTATTGTAATCCGTAAAGCTGTATTTACATTCATTTTACTGTTTTCGTAAAACCATTTGTCGGCCATATTGTGGAACAGCACATATTATATGAGCATTTTTTATGGTGGACGTAGAACTACTTTATAGGCAATGGCACTACAGTGGTTCATCAAAAGTCGTCTCTCTGGCCTTGTAACGGCTAGGGCTGCGCAGGGTGGGCTGCGCAGACCGTTAACGGTTAGGTAGAAAGTAGAGGTAGAATAAAACAGCTGGATAAGTTAATCGTTATATTTAAGATAGGTAGTAGTAGGTAACACGGCTAGGTCGTGGGTTAGGTCCTGACACTGAGTCTGAGCACTCGCACACTTAGGATAGGTAGGAAGGATACCGTCCTTGGTAGCACATGGTAGATGTGGGGGGCCTGTTCAGTATAGGCTCCGCAGTAGGCCGGACGGCCTTAGCACGTGGTAGTACACGTCAGTAGCCGTGGAGATCGCCTGTCAGCACAGGCGCGCGGCGGTAGGCCGCAGGTAGGCAGGTATTGGCCACACGTGGAAGGTCGCCTGTCAGCACAGGCGTGCGGCGGTAGGCCGCAGGTAGGCAGGCCTTCATCAGCGTGCAGCCTGAGCCCGTACAGAGAGCCCTGAAAGGCGCGGTAGGAAGCGCATGTCAGGTGGGTGCGAGCAGTAGCAGGCCGCATGCGATGTATCAGCTTCTTCCCCCTTTTAGTGACCAAGGTACGGTACGGGGAAAGCAGAATAGGTAATAGCTAACACATCGCAGCGGCTTACAGGCAGAGACAGAAAGAACAGAGCTAGCGTGGCACAATGACAGATGTAAAGTGAGGTTGAGTATGGTGAACACGCGGTTTTTATAGCTGATGGCTCATTAATAGCTTATATTGACATAATATCACTAATGTGGAACTCACCCTAGGTTGGGGCACACAGTCCTGAGGGTCACTTCCTTCAGGAAGGCAAGCGGCAGTCGAAATGACAGAGTGGCCTTAGACAATTAGTGTTGTGCCACGTCTAGTTTTTTTTTTTTTTTTTTTCCTTGTCCTAGGTTTCAACAATAAGATGAAACCTAATCTTATTACAATCTAGCCTTATAAATAGACTAATAAGTAATTTAATTATAACCTAAACTATTAAATTGTCTTTACTAAGAATGTGTCCAATAGCACTTTTCTTATTGTCTCTATTAAGGCGAATACACTTCGTTCTTGTGTTTGTTTGGCACTTTTGTACTTTACACTATTCACTAACACTAAACATTAGCTCGAACGGTTTTGTTCTTTTTAGTCTTCTAACTAGGTTTGTGTGGTCGAGAAGCTGGATTGCCTCGACGTTCACATGCTGATGAAGTCTCTTTTCGTGAGCTTCTGCAAGTTTCTGGATCACTTTTTCGATGAACTCAACTTTTAGGTCCCGGTGGAGGTCATCATTTCGTATGTACCAAGGTGCATTTACAATTTCCCTTAGCACTTTGTTCTGGAATCTTTGTATTATTAATATATTGGTCTGTTTGGTGCAGCCCCATAGCTGAATACCATAAGTCCAAACTGGCATCAGGACTTGTTTGTATAACAACAATTTGTTTTGCACGGACAGCGTAGAGTTTCTTCCAAGCAGCCAATGCATTCTTTTGAACCGGAGGTCGAGTTCATCTTTTTTCTTCTTGACGTGGGCTTTCCAGCGTAGCTTTGCGTCAAGGGTCATACCGAGGTACTTGGCTGTATTCTCGTATGGGACTTGTTTATTATTTATGTAAACTGGGAAATACTGTTGTTTTTTGTTGGTGAAATCTATGTGAACAGATTTGGATTCATTAAGTTTAATCCTCCATTTTTTGGTCCAGTCATAAACTTGATTTACAGCCATTTGAACCTTTTCGACTGCTTCTTCGTGGCTGTTTCCTACAGCCATTATGGCTGTATCATCAGCAAAGGTCCCAATTGTGTTTTGCTCTAATTCAGGGATATCGTAGGTGTATAGTAGGTACAGGACCGGACCTAACACACTTCCTTGCGGTACGCCAGCTTTGATTTCTTTCAGTTCTGAGTAGGCGTCTTCTTGTCTTATTCTAAAGACTCTGTTCAAAATGTAGGATTCTAATATATCTGCAAACTGCTTTGGTAAGAGGCTCTTCAGTTTATGTATAAGGCCTTCATGCCATACTTTGTCAAATGCTTGCGCTACGTCTAGGAATACAGTAGAACATACTTTCTTGTCTTCAAGGGCATTTTCTATTACGTTTGTGATCCTATGCACTTGATCGATGGTAGAGTGTTTTTCTCGAAAACCAAACTGGTGCTCTGGTATTATGTTTCTGCTATCTATTATTGGTTTAAGCTGTTTGAGTAACAGCTTTTCAAATAGCTTGGACATGATTGGTAGCAAGGAAATAGGCCTATAAGATGATGTTTCGTGAGCCGGTTTCCCTGGCTTAGCTATCATTATTACTTCGGCCACCTTCCATAAGTCTGGTACATATTTAAGCCTTAGTGCAGCATTGATAAGGGTCGTTAACTTAACCAGACCCTTTCTTGGGAGGTTATGAAGTACTTCTCCTGTTATTAAATCATAACCTGGTGATTTTCGTGTACTTATGTTACGTTTTATTTCTCGTTCGACTTCTTTCGGTGTTACTAGTTTTATGGTAACTTCATTTTCTGATGTTACCATATTGGCCAAAGTGTGATCTTCAATGATTTCCCCGTCATTTGGTTGAAAGATATTTTCTAGATACTCTGCAAACCTCTTTGCTTTTTGCTCGTTTGTAACTGCCCATTGCCCATTTCCACATTTGATAGGTGGGATTTGGGTAATCGGCCTTTTTAGGTGCTTAGTAGCCTTCCAAAGGGAGTAATCTGTCCTTTGGTCGTTACTTAGACTCTGAAGATAGGTTTCGGTTGAGTCGTCTTTAAAATCTTGGATTAGTCTTTTTACTTTTTTTGTCAGATTATTTAGTTTTCGTTTGTCATCAGGGCACCTAGATTGATGCCACGTTTTTCTCTGCCTTCTTTTCTCCATAATGAGCTGCTTGATTTTGAGCGGGTATGTATTTCCCTTCGTCCTCTTGTTGGAGTCAGGTGTATTTTCCCACGCTGTTTGCTGGATGTGCATTATAAACTTTTCTACTTCGATGTTTAGATGTTCGGGTGTTTTTAGTGGTATTTTAAGATCTATTTTATCATTTAATCTGGTCTTGAAACTCTCCCAGTCTGTACACTTATTAACAAGAGTGGGTCTGGTTTCTTTATACAAAATGTGCTCGCTAATTTCTAGATAAATTGCCGAGTGATCTGAGTTCATGTCATAGCTTTGTTCCGATTTTATATAACTGGTTGATAGATCCTTGGTTACAAAAAAATCTATTAAGTCCGGAATTTTATTTGGATCTGTTGGCCAATAGGTGGGCTTCTAGTCGACGTCGACGTCTAGTGATGTGGTTAGTTACTTACTAATTGAGAATCACTCGACTAAATGTAGTGAGACCGCTCACAACGCCACAGCCTCTGGCTTAATAATTGTTCACGCGTAAGTATTTACACTGCTGGTGGCATTAATTAGCCTTTTTAAAGGCTCACCAAGCTGCTATAGACCGACACCATTTTGTAAATATTTTATAACCAAAAAAAAATATCATTCGGACCTATTTATAAAAGCAATAGACCTATTTAATAATGATATAACTTAATTTAATACTGCCCAACAAATACTATTATGTTAATTATGCAAAATTCGTTCTATACTAGGAATATGCAATTGTTTTGGTTATTAATAACATTTTATATCAAAACCACAAAATATCGAAGGCGCGTGAAAATTTTCAATGAAACTTATATAGACATTTACAGTAAACTAAATTGCGCAGTAATATTTGAAGCCATGAAATAACAAAAGAGTCTAAAACTTAGCCAGTATTATAAATTTTGTTTTGATGCAAACAAATATAATATCACTCACTCAGTTTTGACAGTCTTCGTCCATATTATATTGCGAGACAAAGTTGTAAAATTACAACGTTAATTGTATTATAACATTTGTACCGTGGTAATAGAGATGTTTTTGCAATGATCTAGGATTTATTTATGTTCTAACTGTGAACACTTAAAAGTTCCAATAATTATTTTACTACATTTTAATGCTAGTCTAATGCTTTTGTAATGCAATTAACATCTTCCTTATCAATAATATTGCTAGTGTAATGCTTCTGTAATGTGATTGGCAACTTCATTGACCGTAATAATGCTTCTTTAATGCGATCGATACCTTATTTGACCACAAAAATGCTAATATAATGCGCCTGTAATGCAATTAAACAACTGTTGTGAACCAATTTAGGATTTAAAGCCATATAATTTGTGCCCAAATAAGCATTACAGTAGCCCTATACACGTTTATAATGCTACTATAGAACTAACTCAAAATGCGAAAACGATACAGAAATGCTGTAAGTCGGCCGCTATACTGCTTTGATGTGTTACTTGGGTTGAGACAATGCGTTAATTTTCTGTTTTAGAACAAACCGTATGTGATGATGCAAGAGTCCATGGACCGTTTATCTGGGAATGATCGCTATGAAGGTAGATACTTACAATTTCATTTATTTTTTAAGATACCCTGACTTGAAAGGGTCAAAACTTGGTCAAAACACTAAGAAGTTGCTCCGGCTTAATCAAATCATCTATACAGCATGGTAACAAAACCCCTTTCCGATCCGAAAGGGGGCGCATAGGTACCGCAATAACATTACGATAAAGTTTTATTATTATTTTCCTTTATTTCATTTCATTATTTACATATAAATTATATTTTTAAATAGGTATTAGAATAAAATTAAAATATGTATAAAAAACTTTTTAATAATAATTAAAAAGTTTTATAATTATTAAAACGTTATTGCTATTTCACGTTTTTAGTACCAAAATTACCCCAATTTCATTATAAATTAGCAAATTCACTACAGAGGTCGTGGCGGCATCTACATCACCACATGCAAACTATACGCATCAAACACCTGACGTCACACAAAATCAGTTTTCCGCGCGATTGAAATATTTACTTATAACTTTTCGACATCGATCGTTGGATAGTTGCCGGCTAGACACGACACCCGTCTGGTCAGAGGATCCTCCCTTTTCTAAAGAGGATAAGTGATCTTTGCACCCTGTTCCTTATGCCTCTAAACTGCTGACCTGACGTGATCATCATACCTCTAAATTATTGTCCCCGAGTATGAACGTCAGCGCAGCTTTCGTGCAACTACTTCAGCGTGACGTCATCATCATTGAGGCGTGTCACACAGCCAGCCAGCACCCACGGCTTAAACGGGTATCCTGACCACCAGCATGCAGCGAACGCGCATTCCTGGTCATCACCCTCAGCCTCTTCAGCAACTTTGGCACAGCAGACTGCACTTTCGACCAGTCCACAAGCAGAGCCCTTTCTACCCACTCCTGGTCGACGCCAGCAGTCAACCACAATCCAGCGCTATCCCACAAGCACGTCACTGGATCATAACGCAGCGCCACACCGTCTCACTGGGGACTGGACTATACGGTACCCGGTTCCGACTCACTGGAACCTCAACTGGCACTGTGAAGCTTTGCAAGATACAGACTCATCCCATTATCGACCTCCGGTCTCCGGAGAGGCGATGAGAGGTGATGTGGCTGCATCTACATCGCTGTATGTGAACTACGCATCAAACACCTGACGTCACACAAAAATCCTGACGTAACACAAAATCCTGCATGGTGCAATTAGAGTTTACCGCGCGATCGACATTTAAAATACTTATAACTTTCCGACATCAATCGTTGGGCAGTTGTCCGCCAGACACGAAACCGGTCTGGTCGGAGGATCCTCCCTTTTCTATAGAGGATGAGTGAACTTTACACCCTGTTCCTCATGCCTCTAAATATCATAAGTTTATGACTTGTAGACACCCTCTAAACGACGGCCGCCAGCGCCCCATTTAATAAACCGAAAACATTCCCCAATTTAAAAAAATGTGGCGGTTTTTGTTTCTGAAAATTAGGTACCGCATAAAATAAATAGACTCTCAGTATGATTCATAACAACACCCTCACAGATCGAACAGGGTTTTTGTTACACGCTGTATAATGAAAACCAAACCAAATGGCCAAATCGGTTCAGCCGTTATATCTCAAGTAAAGCGCTTACCAGAGAACATCATTTCATTTTTAGGGTTCCGTACCCAAAGGGTAAAACGGGACCCTATTACTAAGACTCCGCTGTCCGTCCGTCTGTCACCAGGCTGTATCTCATGAACCGTGATAGTTAAACAGTTGCAATTTTCACAGATGATGTATTTCTGTTGCCGCCATAACAACAAATACAAAAAAACAGAATAAAATAAATGTTTAAGGCTCCCATACAACAGACATGATTTTTTTGCCGTTTTTATAGATAATGGTACGGAACTCATCGTGCGCGAGTCCGACCCGCACTTGGCCGGTTTTTATTATTTAAATGTTTGTAATAGTCCGAAGCAGGTTCTTACGGAAAGATACATTTGAAAAGTTGTCGGGAAAATTGTAAAATTCGGAAAAACTGAATGTGCATTTTCGAAGGGAATTTTGTATAAATTATTGTTTGAACAGGACAACGTCGCGTCGGTCTAGTGATGAAATAAATCACAAGTTCAAAATAGGATAGGTACAGGAGATGATTCGAAAATTCAACATTTTAAAGTCACTTATTCAAACTAGGCTGAGAATCAGCATTTTTGGAACGTCAATATTACATAAAACGGGCCCCCAAAACGCCCACCCTTCACTACGTCCTAGTACCTTTAGCTGGGAAGAAAAGTGGCGCAACAAACTCCCCAGCAGCACAGCTGTCTGTTCAGTTAGAAAAAAATATTCTATACAATAGAATGCAAAATAGTATACTTACATTACGCAACACAAGACGTAATTAAAATTATAAATAATTAGTAGCCATATGTCAGCTACCACACGCAAACATACCAACCGAAAAATCGAGTACTATACTTAAGCAGAAATAAAAGATAAAAATAAAAACTAAGCGCAAACAGAACTTAATATCTAAATACAAGCCTCCATGCATCATAAAGGGCGTGCGTTAGGTTACGGAATGCAAGGCTATTCTATATTATGATTATATGGACCAAAGTTAATAATATAAAAGTAGTGATTATGATGTGTCCGATTAAAGGTTTCTGCATCGAGCTGATCGACCAGCTGGCAAAGTTGCTGCAGTTCAACTATACGTTCGTGGAGCAGGAGGACGGCGACACCGGCAAGCGCGACAACATCACCGGCAAGTGGTCCGGCATGCTGGGCCGCCTCATGGAAGATGACGTACGGCTCGCGGCGCCTGAGTGAGTGTGCCGGGCACGAGGACAGGCAGTACATGATCCCTTTGTGTGCAGAACATTGACTTCGCGATCACGGACCTGACCATCACGGCGGAGCGCGAGCGCGCGGTGGACTTCACCACGCCCTTCATGAACCTCGGCATCAGCATCCTGTTCCGCACGCCCAAGCAGCCCGAGCCCAAGATCTTCGCCTTCCTTCTGCCCTTCTCCAATGGCGTAAGTTCAGTGGCGCTTCTAAACATAGCTAAAAACAAAAGAAATGTGATAACCGTAGAAAAAGTTATAAATTACCTGAGTTTTACTGTACCTGATGAGGGCTTTAAATTATTTAGAATGACGAACTGAGTGCTGTCGCGTATCTCAGACCAGAAAACGTCATCATCATAACAACCAACAATTTTAGTATTAATATTAAAAGTAAATTCGTTAGAGATGGCCATAGTTTTTTTAGGGTTAAATAAAACTGAAAATATTGAGATCACAATTAGACTTTTATTTTTAAGAAAATCAGCAACAATCAGTCTTTAGAAAATCAGTATAAAAATATTTTAATAATGTGAGGAACATCCATGAAAAAATATTTAAAAAAAAGAACATCACTGGCCGTCTCACCCGGTACATACAGTAGTGATGGCCGTAGTGGTACGGGACAGATGGCCGACACTAGATTTGCCTCTGCCTTATCCCTTTTCTTTGATTTCTGCTTGCTGGAGCTCCGTTTCCTTCTTCTGTCAACATTTAGAGCACATGTCATCAAAAGGTGTAGAATTCTCATGTGGGGTACAGATTACAGATCGAACATTGAAGCCAATCTTCATGAGATGGGTTTTATAATATTTTTCGCTACTTCCAGCACAATTATCAGCTTTATCTTTTGCGTCTTCTTCACCAGATGTATCACATAATATTGGTTTCGCCTTACTGGTGTTACTTTCAGACCTTCTTTCTATTTTTTGAAAGCCGTTATATGGCCATCTCTCCTTTTTGTCCGGGTAAGATGGCCACCTCAATTTTTAAACTTAAAAATTACAATTACTTTCCCATTTTGACGTTAAAACGAAGAAAACACCAAACACAATACCTACACTCCCAAAAACACAAATAAGTAATAAAAATATGAATATTTCCGGATGGTATTAAAACCTACTATAAAATTTCACAAGTACTAAATTCAATTAAGGCCAATTTACTTACTTTTTACTTATTTTTGCGCAATGTTTTGTTTGGATATAGTTCGTGGTGGCGCACGAAGTGTATTAATTCAAATACAGCGCCACCTTGTGAATAAATGAGCAAAATATATTGATTGGCCAACTCTCCCGTACGGCCATCTCTAACGAATTGACCCTACTTGTTTATAAAAGAAAGCAATGAACAGCTCCTTCCTATACGTACGTATGTACGACTAATACTGTGCAACACGAAACTTGTGCTGGTTGTAGCTGTCGCACTTGCACGACACTTCACAATAATCGCAATGCCCGGCCAGGTGTGGCTGTGCCTGGGCTTCGCGTACCTGGGCACGTCGCTGCTGCTGTACGTGGTGGGGCGGCTGTGCCACGAAGAGTGGCAGAACCCCTACCCCTGCATCGAGGACCCGCCCGCGCTCGAGAACCAGTTCACCCTCGCCAACGCGCTGTGGTTCAACCTGGGCGCCGTGCTGCTACAGGGCTCGGAGATCGCGCCCGTGTTAGTACATTATACAAAGTTACTTTTTATCCGACTACGGCGAAGCAAAAAGAAGGGTTATGATTTTGACCGGTATGTATGGATGTTTGTACATCTGTTCCCTCATAACTTCTAAACTGCTCCTCGTAATTTGTGAAATGGGGTATCGTTGGAAGTGTCTTGTTGATCATCCGCTGGAAATAAGCTTTATGAGGTCACATTATAAATTTAAAACCCCAAAATTATTTAAATAAAAGTTATAAAACTAAAACCCAACTACGACAAAAAATCATCTAAAAAGGTATAATAATAATAATTATAACCCCCGCCATATCTCTACGTTGACGTAGTGGTGGGGCTTGCATGCTCCTGAACTCTAGGTTTGCGCCGGTAGAGTTTACTTTGCCGGAACGGGTTTAGGATGAGGAGCCAGACCAAGAGATATACAGAAACCCGCAGGGCAGCATGTGGCGAGCTGTTGGGCAGTAGTGACCCCACGGACCCTATCTCCCGGGAGAAGTCTTGTTCCTCACCTCTGGCTTGCTTTTATTGGCCGGCTTGAGTGGAGATTCGCAAGAGCAAACGTGCTCGGAGGAAGGAAGTATTCTATTAAGATGCTGGTAGGGATCTTGACCGTACTTCCGGGATTGTCCTGATAGCCGTGGAATACCTCTCCACTCTTCATAAGCACCTCAGGACATGTTGTCCCCTTGTCGCTACGACACTTTGTGCTAGCGACCGTTTTCGGGGGCCCATCATTGAGTGTGTAAGTTACCCCCTGCCATTTTACCTGTGTATTTTATATACAAATATTGGTCAGGCAGGGGTCATAGTTTTTTCCATCGCTCTAGATAACCAGTTAATTTAGCCACCCAAATTCATAATCCAATATCTTTGTTTGTTCCATATCCTGCAATAGTCCTGCACCAACCGGGAGTTGTCTTTAGGTGCACTACCATAGCGCGAACAGGGATAATCGTCGGTTGGTTGCTCATTTCATTCAAAACGTTTAACGGGCCTCTGCGATTTGGCTTCGGCCCTTCGTACGCCTTTCAAAGGTCCGGGTCCCCAGGGTGTCCCGAGATATGTCAAAGACATTTGAAAAATATAATAATAATATTAATATATCCCCACCGCCGTATCTCTACGTTGTCGTCGTGGTGGGGCGTGCGTGCTCCGAACTCTAGGCCTGAGCCAGTAGAGTTTACTTTGCCGGAACAGGTCTGGAATAAGGAGCGAGACCAAGAGAGATACAAAAACCCGCAGGGCAGCATGTGGCGAGCTGTTGGGCAGTAGCGACCCCACGGACCCTATCTCCCGGGAGAAGTCTTGTTCCTCACCTCTGGCTTGCCTTTATTGGCCATGCTCCGGCTGGAGTGAACACTGATGAGGAACAGAGCTCCCACCTCATTCTTGCTTTTATTGGCTGGCATGAGTGGAGATTCGCAAAAGCAAACGTGCTCGGAGGAAGGAAGTATTCCAGTAAGATGCTGGTAGGGATCTTGACCGTACTTCCGGGATTGTCCTGATTGCCGTGGAATACCTCTCCACTCCTCATAAGCACCTCAGGACGTGTTGTCCCCTTGTCGCTACGACACTTTGTGCTAGCGACCGTTTTCGGGGGCCCATCATTGAGTGTGCAAGTTACCCCCTGCCATTTTACCTGTGTATTTTATATACAAATATTGGTCAGGCAGGGGTCATAGTTTTTTCCATCGCTCTAGATAACCAGTTAATTTAGCCACCCAAATTCATAATCCAATATCTTTGTTTGTTCCATATCCTGCAATAGTCCTGCACCAACCGGGAGTTGTCTTTAGGTGCACTACCATAGCGCGAACAGGGATAATCGTCGGTTGGTTGCTCATTTCATTCAAAACGTTTAACGGGCCTCTGCGATTTGGCTTCGGCCCTTCGTACGCCTTTCAAAGGTCCGGGTCCCCAGGGTGTCCCGAGATATGTCAAAGACATTTGAAAAATATAATAATAATATTAATATATCCCCACCGCCGTATCTCTACGTTGTCGTCGTGGTGGGGCGTGCGTGCTCCGAACTCTAGGCCTGAGCCAGTAGAGTTTACTTTGCCGGAACAGGTCTGGAATAAGGAGCGAGACCAAGAGAGATACAAAAACCCGCAGGGCAGCATGTGGCGAGCTGTTGGGCAGTAGCGACCCCACGGACCCTATCTCCCGGGAGAAGTCTTGTTCCTCACCTCTGGCTTGCCTTTATTGGCCATGCTCCGGCTGGAGTGAACACTGATGAGGAACAGAGCTCCCACCTCATTCTTGCTTTTATTGGCTGGCATGAGTGGAGATTCGCAAAAGCAAACGTGCTCGGAGGAAGGAAGTATTCCAGTAAGATGCTGGTAGGGATCTTGACCGTACTTCCGGGATTGTCCTGATTGCCGTGGAATACCTCTCCACTCCTCATAAGCACCTCAGGACGTGTTGTCCCCTTGTCGCTACGACACTTTGTGCTAGCGACCGTTTTCGGGGGCCCATCATTGAGTGTGCAAGTTACCCCCTGCCATTTTACCTGTGTATTTTATATACAAATATTGGTCAGGCAGGGGTCATAGTTTTTTCCATCGCTCTAGATAACCAGTTAATTTAGCCACCAAAATTCATAATCCAATATCTTTGTTTGTTCCATATCCTGCAATAGTCCTGCGCCAACCGGGAGTTGTCTTTAAGTGCACTACCATAGCGCGAACAGGGATAATCGTCGGTTGGTTGCTCATTTCATTCAAAACGTTTAACGGGCCTCTGCGATTTGGCTTCGGCCCCTCGTACGCCTTTCAAAGGTCCGGGACCCCTGGGTCCCGAGAAATGTCAAAGACGTAAAAATATTAATATTGAATGTGCAAGTCATCCCCTGCCATTTTATATGTGTATTTTATATAAAACATTGATCAGGCAGGGGTCATAGTCTTTCCATAGTTTTCCACAGGTTTATTACAAGCACACTCATCACAGTTAGCATCTGCCAACATTGTGAATATTTTTTTGTTAATGTTGGTAAATGTTTGGCTGAAAAAGTTCAGGGCCAGTCACAATATCTAACAAGCACACCATTTACGTGTAGCACTATTTCATTATCCTTTGTGTTGCTAGACACTAACGACTTTATTATAAAAACACCTATGTACTATACCCATTTTTGCTAAATAAATGATTTGATTTGATTTGATTTTGAGACTGAGGTAGAAACGATAATTATGAGTTTGAAGGATGACTGTGCAGTTGGCTGGGATAACATATCAAATAAAATTATTAAACAGTTCAAGCACATTTTGGGACCGCCACTAACTTATATATTCCAAAAATATTTATCTACAGGTCTTTTTCACGAGTGCCTAAAAAAAACTGTCGCTGTCCCTGTTTACAAATCAGGCAGTAAATATCAAGTGACAAGTTATAGGCCTATTTTTATGGTGCCTACTGTGTCTAAAATATTAGAAAAAATTATGAATAAAAGGCTTTACAAATACTTGGAGGATAAATCAATTTTATCTAAACGGCAGTTTGGGTTTAGGTCTAAAATGTCAACAGACGATGCCACACAGTAGGAATCTTCCTGGACCTGCAATAAAGAGTTTGAGTTTGACCTCGCCAAATCTTTTGATACGGTTTCTATTCCTATTCTGTTGCACAAGCTTGAAGCCTTAGGTATCCGATGCACCCAGCTGAAATGATTTAAGAGTTATCTAGAAGATTGTACCCAATGGATAAGGATTGGTAATATTCTCAGCGATACTAAAAAAAACACGTCCTTCGGAGTTCCCCAAGGAAGTATTTTAGGGCCTACACTACTTTGATATAGATAAACGATCTTTGTAACGTAAATCTAGATCACGGCTTTTTTCTTATGCTGACGACACTGCCCTTCTATTTTCGGCTGATTCAGAAACAAATGTCTACAAGCATGCGCAACATGGATTCAATATTGTTGATAAATGGCTTCAACATAATTCCCTAACACTAAATGCAGACAAGACAAATTACATTAAGTTTTCGAAGCGCAAGCAAACATCAACAAGCACTACCTCGACATTATATGCTCATTATTGCACAATTCCTACAGATAATCAATGTGTTTGTCCCAACATTAAAATAGCAGATACAACGAAATACCTTGGTGTTATAATAGATGAAACACTTTCGTTCAAACAACACATACAAGCTTTAAATAATAGAATTCGCAAGTTCATATTTGTTTTTAAAAAGTTACGCTATATTGCTGACCCAAAAATCATTAGACAAGTTTACTTTGCTCCATGTCAATCAATACTAACTTATTGTATTACCACATGGGGTGGAGCGGGTAAAACAATGTTACTAACCATCGAGAGGGCTCAAAGGGCGATTCTCAAAGCGTCTACTTTCCGCCCTTTCCTTTTTCCTACTAACCTCCTATGTAAATAATGTGAAGTATTAACAGTTCGACAGCTATTTATAATGAGTATTGTATTAAAACAACACACATCCCCACCTTACGGCACTGCATACACTAATAAAAGACGTAAATACATTTGTCCACAGAATACATCAAAACATGCTTTTGTATCCAAATTTTACCTGTACCTTGGTCCTCTTCTCTATAATAGACTAAACTCGAAAGCAAAAATGTATTCCCTGAACTACATAAATTGTAAGAGAATTCTCAAGGATGCACTCAAAAGTATGTCTTACGAAGATACAGACTCAAAACTCAAAACTCAACTCAAAAAAAACTCAAAACTCAAAGCATTTATTTCAAATAAACCAATTACAGGCACTTTTGAATTGTCAAGGGGTCGGTCAGTCAGAAAGATGAAGCTAGTTGCCCATTCCAAAGCGTAGTAGGTACCTATGGAGAAGAACGGGCAAGAAACTCCACGGACACTCTTTTAAATCAGAATATGGTTACAAAATATTGGTTACATCATTCATGTTGAAGTTATACATGTGAGAACGATGCAGAACGTTAAAAGCGTCCGTAATAGAAAATAAAACAAATAATACAATTAAAAAATAAAATTAAAATAAGCCATGGCAGCTAAGAGATGACCAGTCCCTACTGACAGCGCCCGTTCACGAACATGACGCATGGATTAGCACCATTCAGCTCAAGAATTAACTAACTGTATTAAAGTGAATATTATGCATAAATTTCATCTACGTTAGTATTTATCTTTAGATACTAAGAGTTAAGGTACTTAACATATACAGGGTGATTGGAAGATGGGTGCAAAGCTTTAAGGTGAAGATAGTATAGACAATTTAGAACCATTTAAGCCATGGTTGTCTTAGACGAAGTCTTACCAAATTTTTTTAACCAAATTTTTAAGTTTTTTTTTCGGAAATTCTCAAAATTTAATGTAAACTGCATAATTATGGCCAAATTGAATGATATTATTATTATTATTATTTATTTTTTTTTGTCTTACTCTGCTCCATGGTAATCTGTTGCACACAACAATAAGCCACTGTTTTGGCTGATATTTTTATCTGGTTTATGGCTTTTAGCTTGGAGAGACACTTCTCAGATGAGTGTCTCATTCCATCCTGACGAATCTATCCTGAAGAGTTGGTACACTTTGTCTCTTTAGTCTTCGATATTGGAGACCTTGGTCTCCACTCAATCTGACAGCAAGCTCGTTTATGTGTTTTGATAGTCTTTTCTGGTAGGCGTCGCTATATTTTGCTATCTCCTGTTTGACAGTTGGTAGTTTTATATCAAGGTGTATGATCTTGTTACTGATGTATTGGGGGATGTTAAAGATAGCCCTCAGTGTTTTTGTTTGAAATCTTTCCAATATCTCTATGTTACTGTTGCTGGCTGTACCCCAGAGTTGTATGCCATAAGTCCATATTGGTTTCAAGATGGCTTTGTATACTAACAGCTTGCTATGTCTGCTCATTTGTGAGTGGCGTCCTATTAGCCAGTACATATTACGCAGTTTTATATCTAGTTGCTTCCTCTTTGTCCAAATGTGTTTTTGCCATGTCAGCCTTCTGTCCAAGTGCATGCCCAAGTATTTCGCATTATCGTCTAACGGGATTTCCTCATTATTAAGTGTAACTGGTGGACATATTTCTCTCCTGAGAGTGAAAGTTACGTGTGATGACTTACTTTGATTTGCTTGAATTCTCCAAGTTTTAAGCCAGTCCTCTATTTTATTAATGTGATATTGTAGGTGTTCTGATGCAATTATTGGATTTGTGTGTGTGGATAGCAAAGCTGTATCGTCTGCATATGTTGCGACCGTTGTCCTGTCTGTTGTTGGTAGGTCAGCAGTAAATATTATGTAGAGAATTGGGCCCAGTAAACTTCCCTGTGGTACTCCTGATTTAATCTCATACAAGTCTGAAAGTTCATCGTGCTGCTTTACTTCAAAACATCGTTTGCTGAGATAGGACTTTATTATGCGAAAAAATTAGTGAGGGAGCATTTTTTTAACTTTGTATAGCAGGCCCTCATGCCATACTTTATCAAAAGCCTAGCTAATATCCAAAAATACTGCCGAACAGAATTTCTTTTCCTCCAGTGCTCTACTTATAACGTCGACGATTCGGTGTACTTGCTCAATTGTTCCATAATTCGCCCGGAACCCAAATTGGTGATTTGGAATAATATCATTCAGGTGTACCTTCATCCTATTCATTATGATCTTCTCGAGAAGTTTACCTAGTAAAGGTAGAAGACTTATAGGTCGATATGAAGCAACTTCACTAGGTGGTTTATTCGGTTTAGGTATCATTATGACCTGCGCGACCTTCCATTGTCCTGGAAAGTGGTTAAGTCTTAGGCAGGCATTGAAAATGTTAACAATTGCTACTATACCCTTTTTAGGCAGATATTTCAACAGAACGCTGTCTATACTGTCGTATCCTGGCGATTTTCCATCCTTGAGGTGTTTTATTTCACGTGCTACTTCAGTAGGACTCGTGTATTTTAATGGGGGACACATTTGCTCTGGACTTTCCAGATAGCTTTTTATTTCAGCGTTGTGCTCAGGCCTTAATTCAGGAAATGGTTGAAATACGCGAGTTAGGTGTTCACCGAATATAGTAGCTTTCTCCATGTTTGATCTTGCCCAGTTCCCATTTGTTTTTTTGACTCAAAAGTTAAAACGTCCCAGTAGTCAAATACCCCCATTTGACTACTGGGACGTTTTAACTTTTGAGTTTCCTTCCACAGCGCATAGTTAGTGTCTGAACTTGGGGTTAAGTTAGACAGAAAAGCTTGGAGGTTACTGTTGGTAAAACTTTTGATAAGGTCTTTTAGTTCATTAGAAGATTTGTTGAACGCTGTTTTGTCTACCGGATATCTAGTTCCGTGCCATATTTTCCTCAAATTACGACGTTCCAGTAGTTTATCTCTGATGGTTTTTGGATATTCATTAAGTGTTTGAGGTATCTTTTTTCGAACTTTTGTGGAGATAGTAGCTGCTTCATGAATTACTTTATTTAGGTTTTCAATAGTCTCTTCTATGTCTTCAACTGTTTTTAATGTGCTTAAGCGCTTGATCCTCATTGTGATTTCATCCTGATACATCTTCCAGTTAGTGTTTTTGTTGTATAGTCTTTCTACCGGTTGCACTAAGATCACTGTTGTGCTTACGTTCAATATAACTGGGGTGTGGTCAGATGATAGATCCGTGCAGGTTTCAATTGTCATGTAGTTTCGACTTATATTTTTAGTAATATAGAAGTCGAGCAAATCAGGAATTTTATTTCGATCAGTTGGCCAGTATGTTGGTTCACGTGAGGTCATGCACTCGAGTCTTAAATTCTGTATTGTGCCATGTAATTGCCTACCACGGTATGTGATTAGACGAGAACCCCAAAAAGTGTGTTTTGCGTTCCAATCCCCACCGAAAATAAATCTGGACCCAAGGGAAGAGAAGTACTTATTGTAATCATCTCTAGTCAACCTGTGTCTGGGCGGGCAGTACACAGCAGAAAAGGTTGTCTCGACTTTCTCGTTGACGACTACTTTTATTGACGTAGCTTGTATTTTATCCGATTGGTATTTTTCAATTTCGTAATGTTTGATGTTATTTTTTATAATTACTGCAGTTCCACCATGACTATTTCCAGATGGGTGGTTTGTTGTGTATACTGAGTAATTTTGTAAATTGAAGTGAGATTTTTCAGTGAATCTTGTTTCGGAAATTAATGCTATGTCAATTTTTTCTATTTGGAGAAATGTTTGAAACTCTTGACGACGTTCTGTCAAGCCGTTGGCGTTCCAAGTGATAATTCGGAGGGTATTAATCATTTGGTTACTAGGCTTGTGATAAGCTGGATCATACGGTCCATCATTTTGTCCATCATACTCATCATGATTTGTTGAAATTTGGCGAACATTAGTTCAAGTCTGTCTGGAAGGTTTTCCGGATCGGGTAAATTTTGAATTGGTGGTCGATCTTTTGTTACATCTGCATAGCCTCTTTTCTCTTTGAGGTTAATCTGCCTGGGGTTTGATTTAATTGTTTCTTCTGCTGTTTGTGAATGATAAATGAATTCATTTTTTATTTATTTAATTAAAGTAACGTGTAAGCAACCAAGCAAAACATGTTTTAGGCTTCTGTGTCATTAGACATTTTTTTTACAGACAATTTAAAGCTCAGAAAAAATAAAAAATTTGTACAATACGATTAGAAAAAATAAGAAATTTGTAAAATATTTGGTAAGACTTCGTCTAAGACAACCATGGCTTAAATGGTTCTAAATTGTCTGTACTATCTTCGCCTTAAAGCTTTGCACCCATCTTCCAATCACCCTGTATAACTAGTGATCTATTGTCAACCTGCGGATTATTTATTGATTTATTTAATAAGTATATTTAAGCTCTTCTCGCCTGAAATACAGGATTATCTAGTTCAGGCACGTAAGTCTTAGGAATATAATTTACATTTAAGCAAATCTGTGCAAATTTTTATGCCTTGCAATTTTTTGAATAACTATTATTATTTAAACGTCTCTTGATATTTCTCGGGACCCTGGAGTCCTGGACCTTTAGAAGGTGTACGAGGGGCCGAAGCCAACTCGCAGAGGTCCGTTAGACGTTTTTAATTAAATCAGGCACCAACCGACGATTATCCGTGTCCGCACTATGTAAGTGCATTCAAGGATAACCCCCGGTTGGTGTAGGACAATTGCAGGATGGGGAACAAACAAAGATATTGGATTATGGTTTTGGGTGGCTAAATTAACTGGTTATCTAGAGCTGTGGAAAAAACTATGGCGCCTGCCTGACCAATATTTTATATAAAATATACACAAGTAAAATGGCAGGGGGTGACTTTCACACTCAATAATGGACCACCGAAAACGGTCGCTAGCACAAAGCGTCGTAGCGATAAGGGGGCAACATGACATGAGGTGCTTGTGAGGAGTGGAGAGGTATTCCACGGATATCAGGACAATCCCGGAGCCCGGAAGATGGTCAAGACCCCGACGAGCACTTACTGGAATACTTCCTTCCTCCGAGCACGTTTACTCTTGCGAATTTCCACTCAAGCCGGCCAATTAAGGCAAGAATGAGGTGAGAAACAAGACTTCTCCCGGGAGATAGTGTTCGTGGGATCGCTACTGCCCAACAGCTCGCCAAATGCTGCCCTGCGGGTTTTGGTATCTCTCTTGGTCTGGCTCCTCATCCCAGACCTGTTCCGGCTAAGTAAACTCTATCGGCACAGACCTAGAGTTTGGAGCGCGCAAGCCCCACCACGACGTCAACGTAGAGATACGGTGGTGGGGTTATTATTATTTTTAAATGTCTTTGACAAATCTCGGGACCCTGGGGTCCCGGACCTTTGGAAGGCGTACGAGGGGCCGAAACCAACTCGCAGAGGCCCCTTAGACATTTTTAAGTGTTGAGGCACCAACCGACGATTATCCCTGTTTGCACTATACAAGGGCACCCAAGGACATCATATCTTACGTCCTTACATATAAGACAAAGTCCGCGTCCGTCTGTCTGAACGCGATTAACTCAAAAACTACCAAACGGATTTTCAAACGGTTTTCACCAATGGACGGAGTGATTCATGAGGAAGGTTTTAGTGTATAATTAATTACGGTTTTGTGTAAATTGGCCGAAATTTGACGATTATTGTTGAAGATGTCGGAACAAATCATGCCGACGGGAAGCTTTATTGGCGTGCGTCGCGGAAATCACAAAAATTACATAAAATTTATGTTCTACAGTATTGTTCATCTTAAAAATTTCAACAAACTAGTCTGCAATGGCATATGTCTATCTTCTAAGGATGACTCACAATAACCATTTTTATCTTTCAGAATTTGATCAAAATCTCATTGTTATTTCCGAAGCTATTTTGACCGGTATTGTATTAATGCTTATCCAATGAACTATGTTACTTAAATTGAGTATTTCATTTAGATTAAAATATGCCTTGACATCATTTCATTTAAATGAATGGTTTAAAGGATATGACAGATTCAAAATTACGCGTAACAAAATATTTATGGTTGACGGCAACGCGGGCGCAGCGGTAGGAGTCAATGACTTTTCCTCAGCTATTAGGTATGTAATTCCAGTATCGGTACTATGTTTCGATGGAATATGTCCCAACATCCACGCGGGCGAAGCCGCGGGAAAAAGCTAGTACACATGGCTACACATCAAGCTAAACATTTCCAGTTTATGCTGATCTTTTATTGCATAGGATTGCCGTTCAATGCGAGGCTAGCTTATACTGGAAATGTATAGCTTGATGTGTAGCCATGTGTACATATTATAAAACAAAGTCCCTCGCCGCGTCTGTCTGTCTGTCTAAACGCGATAAACTCAAAAACTACCAAACGAATTTTCAAACGGTTTTCACTCATAGACGGGGTGATTCATGAGGAAAGTTTTGGTGCATAATTCATTAAGGTTTTGTATTAATTGGCTTAAATGTGACGATTATTGTTGAAAAAGTCGGAAAAAATCTCGCTGACTGGGAGCTTTACTGGTGTGCGCCGCGTAAACCTCAAAAGATAAATAAAATTTATTTTCTACATTGTTCATCTAAAAAAGTTTAACAAAAAAGTCAGTGGTGACATTTGTCTATCTTCTAAGGATGACCCACAGTATCTTTCAGAATTTGATAAAAATTTCATTATTATTTCCGCAGCCATTTTGATCGGTATTATATTAACCCTTATCCAATAAAATATGTTATTTAAATTGGGCATTTAATTTGGATTAAAATATGCCTTGACATCATATCATTTAAATTAATAGTTTAAAAGATATCATAGATAAAAACCGGATCGGATTAAAGATGATCTAACGTCGCAAGGATTCCAGAAAATGCGATTAATAAGTTAAGCTGGAGAACAAAATAACCACTGAACATGTTTATTCTATCGTTCAAAAATGGCGAAGATGTCAGTAAAATATACGGCGTTAAACATATCCTAGGGTGTAAAGTTGAAATAAACCCGCTTAAAACATCAAAAATAATACCGCAGTGTAAGAGATGCGAGGCTTATGTTCATACCCAAAAGTATAGTATTGCTCAAACAACCAAAGAGTGTTAAATGTACAGGTAAACACCTTACAGTTGATTGCAACAAACCTGCACAAGAAAAACCTAAGTGTGTCCACTGTGGCTTACCTCACCCAGCCAAGAGGGTGTTTAGTTGACAAGGAGATGGAAATGATTAAGAACAAAAACTCAAAAAATAATCCACCTGCCGCTAAGGAAATAAATTGTTAGAAACACCGACAAACAGTCAACAAAACACGGTGCACAGTTTGCACACACAGCCACGATAACTGCACATGCATCTAAAAATGTCTCATACGCAAAAGCGGTAAAACCAAGCACATCAAGTTTTGAGGACAAGCTCAACCAGATCTTGAAGTGCATATCCTCATTTGACAAGAGACTAGAGAAGTTAGAATCAAGCTCTATAAAAATCAATCATGAATAACACTAAAAATAATGGCGTGGAATTCCAATGGACTGCTGCAACACCAACATGAGTTGCAAGTAGTCCTAGATACAGAAAATATTGATGTGTGTTTGATCTCTGAAACGCACTTCACTAAACAGTCTTTTGTAAAGTTTAGAGGCTATAAGGTTTATCACTCACTGCACCCTAACAACGCGGCCCGAGGAGGTAGCGCGGTTATTATTAAAGAAAATATCTGTCATTACGAACAGTGTACATACGAAGAGCCAGACACGCAAGCAGTAGCGATACAGTCAAAACAAATAAATTTAACGTGACAGTAGCGGCTGTATACTGTCACCCAAGACACACCATAAGCAAAGAACAATATGTACAATTCTTCAGGCTCCTCGGACGGAGATTTATATTAGGCGGTGACTTTAACGCTAAGAACATTTATTGGGGATCGAGATTAACTTCAACTAAGGGAAGACAGCTTCTAAGTGACAATCACAAAAGACATACACTGTGACGTCATAAGTACTGGAAAACCTACATACTAGCCGACTGACCTCCAGAAATTACCAGACCTTATCGACTTTTTCATAATCAAAAATATTTCAACCAATTATCAGAGTGTAGAAGAGGGGTACCACATGAACTTCGATCATTCTCCGATATTATTAAAATTAAGTCACAAAATATTATTAAGAGAAAACCACTTGACATTAGTTAACAAGTTTACAGATTGGAAAAGTTTTAGCTTAGACCTACAAAATATAATTGACCTAACGCGACATTTCAAGAGTTAAAAAGCAAATATCGGCTCGATTCTGAAGTAAACAACTTTAACAACAATATCCAACAATGTGCATGGAACAACACACCACAGATTATAAAAAAAATTAAAGGCAATACCTGCCCAAAATAAATAATAGGCTTATTATATGAAAAAAGGGCTCAAAGAAAAAGATGGCAGCAAACTAGATTCCCGCAAGATAAAACTCTATTGAATAACCTTACGAAAAGGTTGAAGAGAAAAATACAAACGTTTCAAGATGAGGCTTTTAATACTAACCTACTTCAGTTAACCAGCGACCATACAACGCAATACTCTCTATGGAAAGCGACAAAGTCACTCAAAAGGCCAATTACATCAATACCTCCTATCAGAGATGATAACGGAAAGTGGGCCATAAGCAATGAGCAAAAAGCTCTAAGATTTGCACAACATTTGGAAGAAACCTTTCAGCCAAATGACGTGTCTGTAGACAACCTACAGTTTGCCAACATTCTGCAAGACCAAAGAATTAAGCTTGTAACCCCGAAAGAAGTTGCAAAGGAAATTCAAATCATGAGCCTAAAAAAATCTCCAGGGTATGACCTTATTACGGGAGAAATCCAAAAACATCTCCCGCGAAAAGCCATCGTTAAGCTTACTAGGTTCATCAATGCTGCATTCCTGCTAAAACATGTTCCTGAGCCATGGAAAGTTGCTGAAGTGATTATGATTGCAAAGCCCGGTAAACCACCTCACGAAGCATCATCATATAGGCCCATTTCCCTGTTGCCTATACTATCAAAGCTGTTTGAAAAATTGTTTTTAAAACGCCTTAAGCCTCTAATAAACGAGAAAAACCTGATACCTGACCATCAGTTTGGTTTCAGAGAGAAACGCTCAACAATAGACCAAGTACATAGAATTACCAACATTATTGAAAGAACGCTTGAAGATAAAAAAGTCTGCTCCACCGTATTTTTAGATGTGGCACAAGCTTTTGAAAGAGTTTGGCATAAGGGTTTAATATACAAGCTAAGAATATTGCTGCCCAATGATTTTGCCGATATCTTGCAATCATACATTACAGATATAATGTTTCGAGTAAGGCACGAGGATGCCTTTTCCGGATTAAAAATTATTAAAGCTGGCGTGCCTCAAGGTAGTGTGCTAGGTCCAGTCCTCTACCTGTTGTACACGTATGATATACCAGAGCTGGAAAATAATACTATTGCAACCTTTGCGGACGACACTGCCATTATGGCTACAGGGTCATGCCATACGGAAGCAATCAAAAAGGTACAAATCGCTGTAAATGAAGTTCATGACTGGGCACAAAAATGGAGAAGCAAATTGAACGAATCGAAGTCACTTCACATTGATTTCACCAACAAGAATTGTGATTACCACCCAATCTTCATAAATGGCCAACAAGTGCCATACGCAAATACAGCCAAATACCTTGGCATAACGCTTGATGCAAAACTGCGCTGGAAAGTGCACGTCAAAAAGAAAAAACAGGAGCTAGACATGCGTTTTAAAAATATGTATTGGTTGATTGGACGGGGTTCGTGCCTATCGATACACAACAAAATTTTATTATATAAGCATATTCTCATGCCGATATGGACGTATGGCATCCAACTGTGGGGCTGTACTAAATCGACCAACATCAAAATTATACAAACATTCCAGAATAAGGTACTCAGGAGTATTGTTAATGCGCCCTGGTATATAAGAAATGACGACCTCTATCGTGACTTAAAAATGGAACCCGTCACCAGAATAATCCAAAAATTTGCTGAGGCCCATGAACACCGACTCCACCGACATGTGAACATCGAGGCAATTCAGCTGCTAGACCAAACAAATATAGTGCGAAGACTAAAACGAACAAAACCCTTTGAGCTAGTGTAGTGTAAAAAGTGTAGAAATAATAGTGCCAATGACACACATATAACACATGAACAAAGTGTTTATATTAAAATATCAGACTCTAAGAAAGTGGAACGAACTTGTGTAAAGTACAATCAACACTATTCTTATTTTTTAAATAATCATTACGTAAAAATTAAGTTAGATTAAAATTGCTTATTAGTCTTATAGGCTAGATTGTAATGAATTATTAAGAACCTGGTTCTTTCTAATAAAGGATAAAAAAAAAAAAGATTAAAACCAACCAAGTGCATGTCGGACTACGCACAATGTAGGGTTCCGTAGTTGGGATGAATTTATCCCAAGAACAAATTTAACTTTGTAGTTGAAAAAAAAATCTTTCATACTGAATGTATGGGAGAACATTTTTTATTTTATTTTTATTCGATAGGAACAACAAACATCATGCAATATTACACACAGAAAAATATAAATAAACTTAAGTAATAATGTAGCCCACAGCGCTGTTCACAGATTACCATTAATAAATAAAACCTTAAAGTCACCAGGAGGTGAACCGTGCATGCATGTCAGTTACACTAATATTATAAAAACAGAAAAAAGAAGTACTATAAAACAACAACAAACAATTAGTCCGAGAGCTCAAGTGTCTCATACAAAATAATGTAATGAAACAAAAAGATATAAATTGTTGAATAGTTTAATATACAATTACAACAGGAGAACAATTCTAAGAGTGACTATGCGGAAAAGTTAATAGCTGACAGCTTTAGTGATCGTTGAGAAACGCACTACTATGGGAGCGCGCGAATCGTACAGGAATAACGAGTTCCGTTTATGTTCATATTTCAATACAAAAGGCTCCGAAACCTTTTCAAAGAGCATGTAAATATGTCAATGTGTTCGAATGCTTCATTGTAGGTTGCTGCCATTCGCCGAACTGGTGAACGTAGACCAGTGTTAGATCGACAGGTACCTACTGCAAAGAGTTTGCCTGCACGCACCTGCCGTCTATGGACAGTTCTGGGAACTGCATAGCACAATACATTATTTAAATTTATACAGTCAAAATTGCCATTAACAATGTTATAAAAAAAAAAAATCTTTATTTATCCAAAAACATACAGAGTTTGAAAATACAGTGTGATATTTGGTTTAGAAAATACATTTATAGTTTGTTGCAAAATCTGTACAAGAATAATATTCACTAGGTACCTCTTAAGCTAGGGTATACCTGTATTATAAGAGGTAGTTTACGGTCAATAATCAACAAAAACTTATATCTCAAGTGGACTGTGTCATTCTACTGTATGGTAATAAAAGAGTAAAATCGTATGTTGTGTGTTAGTGTATGTGAGTGGTGTGTGTGTGTAGGTGTGATTGTATGTGTGGGGGTCTGTGCATTATACAAGAAAGGTGAGTAAAGACTCCGTGTGTAAGAGTAATCCTTAAGGAGCAGCCACTCTGTTACTTTAGATTTTAGTGCATTTAAGTTTAGATTTATAATATTGAGATGTTTGTTAATGTTTTTATAGAAATGGGTACTTAGTATATAATATTGATGTTTGGCGAACGTGGTCTTATGTTGTATATTTGGTGGAACGTACGTGCGTTTGTTTGTCATATGGGGAGGAAGGCCCGCGTGTTTTCTAAGGGTGGATTTAAGCACATAAAGCTGACGGACCGTAAGTACTTTACAGTCAGAGAAGAGTTCAGTTGTTGGATACCGGTAGGGCTTTTTCGTCATGACTTTAAGAATAGCTCTCTGTGCTCTTTCCACTTTCAGAAATCTAGTCTTAGCCGCACCGCCCCACGTAGCTATGCAATAACCAATCACTGATTGGCATAGTGCGAGGTACACCATCTTAAGAGTTTTTAGGTCGGCGGATTCTCTAAGAGACTTAAATATATGTATAAGACGTAAAGTTCTGGTGGTGACAGCGTCAATTTGTCGGTCCCATCTCAGTCCGTCGTCTATGTATACTCCGAGGTATTTAACGCTTTCGGATCTTGCAAGCGGAGGACAAGTGCAATGGGTGGACGAGTTTGTGCAGGAATGGGGAGTTATACTAAAAGAAGGGGATGGTTTAGCGTTACGACGTATAGCAAAGGGAATATAAGTAGTCTTTTGTAGGTTCAATGTAAGAAGGTTCGAGTTTAACCACATCATAACCTTAGCCATGGCCACCTCTGCATTTGCTTTCACAATAAATAAAAAAAAAAAAAAAAAATTCATTTATTTCGGGTAACTGGGCCCATAGAAGTCAATTTTATAAAACATATCACACTAATAATATAATACAATAGAATAAAATAATAGCAATAAAATTCATATTAAATGTCAAAAATTCAAAATAAAATAAGACATTATTACAATTAAAATTATACAATTAAAATAATACAATCAAAAACAATACATACAAAGACACACAAGGATTAATAATGCCTGACAAACGGCCTTGCCGGAACATGCCTGCTGCAGCAATGCAGCATGTAGGGGCAGTCCAGCCTGTCAGCAATCATCGCCAGGACCGTGTTGGAGCTGGCCCGTACTCTGCGTACCAGAGAGATGCTCCGCCTGCGCATAGTCGCGTAAAAACAGGCGGTACGCTCCTCCGCGAACATACCCGAGGCGCTGCAGAACCGAGGCAGCCCCATCACAATCCTAAACGCATTATTATAGAGAACGCGTAGGTCGCTATAGCACTTCTTTGTGTAACGAGCCCACAGGCTACAGGTGTACAGGGATGTACAATACGCTCTAAATAGTGTCACCTTCACCCTCCCTGAACACCTAGCAAACCTGCGGGCTATCATGTTGGCTCGTATCGAGAGCGACCTCCACTCTCTCTCTATATCCTCATTATCATTTAGGTCAGGCGTAAGAATATGTCCCAAATTTTTAAATTTATTCACCCTCTCCAGAGGTGTCCCGTTCAGTTTAACTGACGGAACATTCTGGGGACTCACTGCACCTACTTTAAAAACCATGAACTGGCTTTTTGCCACATTATATCGCAATCCATGATCACGAGCATAGTCCTCACATACCTTTAACAACCTCCTCAGACCACATACCGACGCACTCAGCAACACCATGTCGTCCGCATAACTGAGATTATTCACAGACACTCCATCAATATGGCAGCCGACATGGCAGTTGCTGAGCGCGACGATCAGGTCATTCATGTACACGTTGAAAAGTGTAGGAGATGTCAACCCGCCCTGCCTGACACCACATTCAAGTTCATATTGCTCTGACATCGCCCCCTCCCATCTCACACAATTCTTTTGATGCCCATACCAGAACCGAAATAGGCCTGTAATTTCATTCGGTAAGTTAATCTGGTCTAACTTGTTCCACAGGACATCATATTGGACTAAATCGAAAGCCTTGGAGAGGTCCAGGAAGCATGCGTACACCGGCGTGTTCCTCTTTGTGTAATAGTTGACGGTGTGCTTAAGGCACAGTATCGCGCTCTCCGTTGATAGCTGCGGACGAAACCCGAACTGGTTATCGTGGAGAGTTACGTTATTGTTCAGCTGTACATTAAGCAGACCATCAAAGACTTTAGCCGCTGTGGTAGCGAGAGAGATAGGCCTGTAGTTATTAGTATCAGCTAAGTCACCCGTCTTATTTTTAACTACCGGCACTACCACGGTTTTCATAAAATCATCCGGTAAGTAGCAGTGGCTCATACACAGAGAGTAGAACATTGCTAATACTCGCGAGATGTGAGGTCCAGCATGCAGGAAGTGCTCAATACTGAGTCCATCATGACCCGGAGATTTTCCTCGAGTCATGTGCCTTATGACACTAGCTACCTCTTTCGCACTAAATCTTGTTCCAACAGCATGAACACTCCTGTCAGTATTGAGCACATCACTGTCTGGACCACGCGGCGAATTAACAGCGAAATGCTCTTTAAAAAGATTGGCAATGCCCTTAGGATCACTCACCCCTCCGACGCTCGCAGGAACTCCAGGTCGAACGTTGATTTTGGCAGTGCTCTGCCAGAAGCCACGGAAATCGCCTTGACGGTGTTTATCTGCGAGGGCATCCATTCTAATCTGATCTTGGTGATCTTGACACCACTTCAATCTTGATTTGAATACCCGTCTACTACAACACATATCATTATAGACAGAACCAGACTTGGGCCTACCGCACAAGTCCCATTCAATAAACCTAGCCCTGGCGTCCCTATGAGCACCGGCGACATGTCTGTTCCACCCAATTACGCGTGAGCCCCTCGCACGCCGCCTGGCCCCCCCTTGGCCCTCCTCCGTTGATACCTTTGCCGCAGTGCAGAGGGCAGTGACGATGTCAGAGTACAGTCTATCCAGAATATGCCCGTGACCAGAATCTTTACAATAATAATCAGCACAACAAGTAAATTCGGCTGGGAAATCTATAAGTGCTAACAATTGATTACACTCGTACATGTACTTCGCGATCTGTTCGGCACTTCGCTGACCCCAAATTACATTTTTGTTTGATTCTGTAGTTTGAGATACCTTAGATGTCAATAAATTAAAATTACACTCAATAATGAGCGGTAAATGATCAGAAACCATGGAATCATATTTCACTCGTACACTAGTTACACATTGCCTAGCTGCTTGCGTCACTACGCAGTGATCCAGCCAGCTACATGTACCATATACTTGACTAATGTACGAATAATTATCCGAGTCTACACCTAGTACGTCTACATCAATACATGTCAAAAACTGCTCATCGCAATAGTTTATCAGTTCCTTAAAAAACAATTCACGAGGGTCCGCATTAAAATCCCCTAAAATAAAAACTGACTCAATTCCGTGAGTAAGCACTAAAGCACATAGTTCACTTAAACAGTCCTTAAATAGTTCGAGATTATCAGTGGAATTTGTCGGCATATAAATACTTATCATTAGCAATACCCGGTCACACATCATAATTTTAACGGCACAAATACGCGGATTATCACACGGCAACACTGATACAATCGGAAAAACACTATGCCGCCATAATATTGCCACTCCGCCATAAGGGCGCCCGCGCAGTATGCCCGCCGACGTATTCACAGCTGATTTCCCAGTATATCCAAAACCGCTATCTATAGTGCTAAGAAATGGTATATCGTGTGGTAACAACCAGGTTTCTTGTAGGCACACTATATCGCACGTACGGCATAGACTACTCACGTCATCAATGGAACGCTTCACGTTCTTGCAGTTGTAGGTAGCAAAGCGATATGGACCGCTATTCATTTCGTAGGTCATTTAGGCCGGTAACAGTCCGGGGACTGTACGATCTTTTATGTTGAAAATTAACAAAGCGTCTGAATATTATACCCGCAGGCCATAGTTGCTCGTCCAAATATAACGACACATTGCATTCAGATGTTAGAAATTTATATGCTTTGTGCCCCCTTTGAGTTTTCATATTAATTCGGTCTAAAACAACAACTTCTTTGGTTTTTTTGCTAATATACTCGATTATGTCACACTCATTCGTGTCGAGATGAACGTTCGTGATAAAAATCGGGATTTTCTTATCAGCCGCCTTAAACTTACATTCTAAGTCTCGAGCTACACCCGACTTTCCAACAAACCGATATTTATGTTGTTTCTTCCGTTGTACATACTGCCAACCCTCGTTACCACTCGTAGGAGACATTGTAGATTCGTCCTCACGCCGCCGGTCCGCCGATATGTTGCGAACCTTATCGGCGAGACGAGGCACCTGTGTTATCGCTTGCGCTGGGCCCCGACATGACGTCACCACGGCCGCCTCACCGCTCGTGCTCGTTGTAGAACCGGTTCCAGTACTCGTCCCGCGACACGGCACAGCAGGCCGGCGTGCACCTCCCGCGTCGCCGCAGCCCCCGCTAGCGCCCACACAGGCCGCCTCGCTCGTTACCGATTTTTGGGGCTCGCTTGACTTAGGCGCCGCGGGTTCGTGTACATAGACATCTACCCTCATTTCTCTATAAGTTGGTGAGGGCGACTTGGTGTTGCGTTCAATTTGGGAATCATTGAATGCTGATGTGTGACAATCGTGCGACAGCCCCATGGGTCCACTGTCGAGCCACGCACCGAGTTTTGTATTCACTTTAAAAGCCGAAGTAGGCGGCAAAGAATCAGTCTTCAAACGACATATTTCTCTCTTCAAGTCATTCATATCGTCATGTGTTACGTATGATGACTTAATGCAATCGATTTCACTTTTCATTAATACCATATCTTTGAGTAACTTCGTGCAGTCTAGATGGTCAAACGTGACTGGAGGTAATTTGTCTAGGTCTTTTGCTACGAAAATTGGAATAACGTCGGGATCAGCAGACTTAAAAAGATTGATAATGTCGTTCAAGTCTCGTTTTTCCTTGCCCGCATTTTTACGATTTATTTTACGCTTATCTGTAGGTATTGCTTCAAAAAGCAACGACTTCGCACTTTTGATTTCACTGGCCTCGAAAGCCGACGTACACACGCGAACTAACGTATCTTCATCAACTACGGACACTTTGTTTTGCACATAAGAGAGTAACTCGTTGACTATTAGATTACACTGTATACATTTTACAATGTCCCAAGTGATTCCGTCTACAAGAATTGCAGTGTCATCTGCGTAAGCGTAAATTCTACCATTTGGGAGACTCAGTCTACAGAGGTCATTTGCGTTCATTCGGTCATTAGATCTGAAATAGGGTGGGGGAGAGGATCCCTCCCTGGGGAACACTACTAAGTGATGAGTTTCCCGTGTCCTATGCACGGGAAACTCATCACTTAGGTGAGTATCAATTCTAATGCATTGCTTACGGTTTTTAAGGTAATCCTTAAATATTTCTAGCGGTTATACAATGTCATTGCTTCTAATGGTTTACGTCTAGAGCTAAGTGTCAAAAGCTTGTATTTACTGAGCAACTGGTTATACTGTAGATAAGTTTTGTGACACCTGTAGTGCATAGCACGAAGAAATCTACGTTGGACGTTTTCTATCATGTCAATGTATTTGCCATAGTACGGGTTCCAGATGGATACGGCATATTCGAGTTGGGAACGGACTAGGGTTTTATACAGACAGAGGTACGAAGAGGTACGTTTAAAGTCATGAGTGGATCTCATTATAAATCTATACATCTTATATGCTTTATTTACAATTTGTTCGATATGCAAATCCAAGCAGAGTTTTGAGTCGAGCAATATGCCAAGATCACGAACCGAATTTACTTCATTTAATAGACCATTACATAATGAGTAAGAAAACCTAATGATGTTTTTGTTTTTGGTAAAATTTTGGTAGTTGCTTTTGGGAATGCTCAGATGGAGCTTATTACTGTAACAATAGTCCGTCAGTCGATCCAAGTCCTCTTGGAGAAGATAGCAATCCTGAATGCTATGAATAGGTCTGTATACTTTAAGGTCATCAGCATATAACAAAAATTTTGAATGATGAAAACATATACCTGTATTATTTATAAAGATAATGAATAAAAGAGGACCGAGAATGGAGCCTTGTGGGACACCAGATGTAACCCGAGTAATAAGAGAGTTGTATCCGTTAATAACAACCCGCTGACAACGGTTAGTGATATTTGAAATGAACCATCGCAACAAGTTACCACGAATACCATTGAAAGCTATTCGGTTCAGCAACAATTCATGATCCACCTTGTCAAAAGCTTTCTGAAAGTCCGTGTACACTGCATCAACCTGTATACGATTGTCGATGTTATCAAATAGGTCACTAGCAAATACCAATAGATCCGCAGGAGAACCAAGGTAACCGACATAGCCCGAAGAATTGCGAAACTTAAGTGGCAATGGGCAGGGCACATTGCTCGTAGAACGGATGGCCGATGGGGCCAAAAGGTTCTGGAGTGGCGACCGCGTACCGGAAGACGTAGCGTTGGAAGGCCTCCCACAAGATGGACCGATGACCTTGTGAAGGCCGCAGGAATCCACTGGATGCGGAAAGCACAGAATCGGTCGAAGTGGAGGTGCTTGGGGGAGGCCTATGTTCAGCAGTGGACGTCTTTCGGCTGAAATGATGATGATGATGAAATACCAATAAATTAGTTGTCGTGGATCGTTTTTTCACAAAACCGTGTTGTTGCTGTATAATAGTGTTATGTAGGACAGGGCACACTTCATTATGTACCAGTCTTTCAAAAAGTTTCGACAAGGTAGATAATATAGAAATAGGTCGGTATTGCTCAACACTACGCTTAGATCCACTCTTGTGCACAGGTGTGATATTAGCCTGCTTCCACACCGTTGGCATAACACCTTCTGTGATACATTTGTTGTAGATTATAGCCAGTGGTCTACAGATACAGGCAGCAGTATTTTTAAGGAAAAACGCAGACAGTCCATCAGGACCTGGTCCCTTAGATGGATCAAGGGATTTCAGTTCAGCCTAAACTGATTCTTCCTTAAAGTGTTGGTCAGAAACAACAATGTCGTTAGACACTGTTTCAGGAGGTATCTCCCATTGAGGGAGTGCAGAAGAAGCAGGTTCATAGACAGAAGAAAAGAAATCAGAGAACATGTTACAAATCGATTGAGGGTCGTTGGACACATTGTTTTTATATTAAACTTTTGCCGGTATACCGGGTTTGTCTTTGCGGTTGGAAATGTATGTCCAGAAATCCTTAATGTTTTTATGTATACTATCCTCAATTGACTGAATGTATTTAGAGAAGCATTTATTACAATTTTCCTTAAAAAAGGCTCTATGCTGCGAAAATTTTTCGTAGTCTGCAATGGTGCCGTATTTCTTCCATTTAAGCCATGCCTTTTGTTTTTTATTGAGTGTGCCAATCAATGTTTTAGAAAACCAGACCGGATAACCAGCGGTCTTAGATGCTGATAGTGGTGTGTGCTGTTTAATTATATCATCAATCTTATTGTAGAATGTGCTAAGTGCCTCTTCGGATCCCAAAGGGACAAGTAGGTCCGTCCAGTCAATATCCTGAATTTTGCGGTTAATGTGCTCGTAATCAGATTTGTAGAAGTTGTATTTTCGTAGCGGTCGCTTTTTCATGGGTTGAACGTTTACATTTAGACTTATGTCACAGATAAAAGGAGGGTGATACGTGTCAATTGGAAGCAGAGGAAACAACGCAGCCGATACCTTACAGGGGTGGTTGGATATAAGTAGGTCAAGAATTTTGCCATTAGTATTTACCACTACATTATATTGTACAGCATCAAGCAATGACATTAAGTTATTTAGCTTACTACATGGTTATGGAAGCACCCGTACCCAATCCGCTGCCGATAAGAGGTCCAGCTGGGCCCAGTGGAATCCAAGTTATTTCTGGGAGATTATAGTCGCCTATTATATAGAAGCAATCCACACTAGGGTCACCCAGTACCTGCTGAAATACTTCAAAATGTTGCTCATATACAGAGGTAGCCATTCTGGGAGGTATATAAGCGGCACTGATAACATGACGCTTGGCCGGCAATGCACTAGGAACTTCTATGAGGATGTGTTCAATAAGATTGCGAGATTGTGGATTAGTAAGAATAACAGAAACGTCGAGTTCAGATGATTTAAGTGTTCGCAGAAACGCAACCAACACTCCGCCGCCATCCAGTTTTTTAGTGGTAATACGATCACGATCACACCTGTACACAACATAGCGCTGATCAATAAACTCATTATTGCTAATTTCTGGAACTAACCATGTTTCCGTGAGTACGATGATATCGTGGTTACCATTCACGATGTTCATGTAAAGCGTGTGTAATTTTGTGCGGATGCCTCTACAGTTTTGGGTGTCCGTATGAATTGAGGAGCCATGTCTCATATTTAAACGTGGGTACTACCAATATTTAGTAGTAAATTAGGCGATTTTGTAGGCCCGATCCTGGAATTTGTAGTAAATACGTTCTAATTTGTAGTATAAAAATAAAATGGACAAACTACATAATTTCGCTAATACAGCACATTTTATGTGGCTCCTCAATCCTGACGGTCTGTAGAAAATATATGTACGTAGGTCTACTAAAGTCGTTGATCAAATCGGATAACAATAGCACCAATATTTAGTAGAAATTTCTACTAAATATTGGCGTAATCCAACATTTTGTACATTCAGTATTTCAAAAGTTATTAACAAAATAAACATTCCTTAAAAATCTAGTGTGGTACGAGAGCCCACGACCAAAACCATATCACATCGTTTCACGGCCAAAACCATATAAAATCATTAGTTTAGATGATTCCTGAACCCAACTCGGTTAGAAGTACCGGTCAGAAACGTCCCAGTTTTACAGAAGCCTATTTCTGCTATGTCAAAAAAAATAAGCAGACGGTTTCATCACAATATGCCTGGGGGCCTACCACCTGCTCATAAAGCAGCATTATTTTAATATTACTTCTGTGTGGGAAAGAGATGCTCTACAGGTCTACAGGTCGTATAGCTCCTCTTTAGCTATATAGCTATCTCTTTCTCCCACTGAAGTAATATTAAAATAATACTGTTTATGAGCCCCCTGTAAGCCCCTGATATTAAAAATGTACATAGTTTTCGTAATTTACAACTAGAACGGAAAGAAAATTTACTAACCATCTTAACTATTGCCTCCGTAAACCTCCGATGGCTTATGAAAATAGTTGTCGAACACATGGTCTGCTAACACTGAATGAAAGGCGCAAAGTTATGGACATGTGTTTGATTTATGATATACTTAAATACCTAAAATTGCACTTTTTGAATTTAAATATTTCTAAGCAGTCCGTTCGCATGTTTTATACTTATCCTAGTTATACAGGGAAACCTATTATTAGCCATACAATTACAAACCTATAATAATAGGTTTCTTTAGGTTTACATAATAGTATCGTATAGTATAGTGTTTGCATATGTATCGCTGTTGGTTGCCTAAATAAAGTAATTTTACTACAAAAAAGTTTTTTTTTCAGACATTTTGCGTGTCACATGTGGCCTGAGCGCATTTTCAAAAAATGTCAAAAAATGTAACCTATCTTTCTCATAGCAACCTGGTTCAATTTTTTTAATCTTTTCTATAGTTACTGAAAATCTGTTTTCAGAAATTTTAAATATCATATCAAAAACAGAAAGAACGTTTCAGAGTCACCCGGATAACGCGCGGTGCTTGTTACGCTTACGACACCGATGAAGAGGCCGACAGAAAGAACGTTTCAGAGTCACCCGGATAACGCGCGGTGCTTGTTACGCTTACGACACCGATGAAGAGGCCGACAGTTAAAAAAAGAATGATGAATTTTATTTCAATAAATAGTTATTTTCAGACGTTATCCCAGATTCCTTTTGTTCAATTTATTTAAAAAAACCTTTTAATTTCAGTTTGATGGTTTCGGGTAAGCTTTTTATTAATCGTACGTAAAAACGATTTATTTTGAAAAATGATTTATTCGCATCAACTGGCCAATGTTCACCTGAATACAAGATTTTCAGACGGTTTTATTTTTTGTCTCATTTTAGATTTTTTCAAACGGTCTTCTGGGTGTGACGCTACTGCATATACTGGTTTCAGAAAATGGTGTTTTCGGTATCTAAAATCAACTACATTCTGAAAATCAGACAGATTGCTATGAAACAGTTCAGTATTATTTTTTACATAGGTATTTCAAATGCACTTAGGTCAGACGTGACGCGGAAAATGTCAAAAATTTTTGGATTCAGAATCTTCTGCAGTTGTAGCCACCGGCATTAAAATTTTCTTATATTTTTTGCAGTTTGTAGGTTGAATCATTAATACATCTCCGTAAGATAGATTTGTTCCATTAGAACATATCTCTTATGGAAAAGTTATTTTTGATCAAGATACAACCTGACACTGACCTGCCGTAATCTAAATACGTTACTAATCAGACAACTTTTCAATTGAACCAGGTTGCTATGAGACAGATAGGTTAAATTTTTTGACATTTTTGAAAATGCGCTCAGTCCACATTTGACACGCAAAAATGTCTGAAAACAAACTTTTTCGTAATAAAATTACGAAACCTATTATACATTTTAAATATCAGACATATTGTGATGAAACCGACTGCCTGTTTATTTTTTTAAAGCAGAAATGGGCTCCCGTAAAACTGGAATGTTTCTGACCGGTACTTCCCATCGAATCGGTTTAGAATCATCTAAACTAACGATTTTATACGGTTTTGGCCGTAAAACGATGTGACATGGTTTTGGTCGTGGGCTCTTGTACCACACTAAATTGTTAAGGAATGTTTATTTTTTTAATATCTTTTGAAATACTGAATGTACAAAATGTTGGATTACGCCAATATTTAGTAGAAATTTCTACTAAATATTGGTGCTATTGTTATCCGATTTGATCAACTACTTTAGTAGCTACGCACATATATTTTCTACAGACCGTCAGGATTGAGGAGCCACATAAAATGTGTTGTATTAGCGAAATTATGTAGTTTTTCCATTTTATTTTTATACTACAAATTAGAACGTATTTACTACTAAATTATACTAAAAATATGTTATAATTGGTTGATTACTTTTCGAGAAACAGCGCGGTGAAATTTATGGATTTTTATGAAAAATCAAAACATTGTAGCTATCTCAAATTCAGCCGTACAAAACCCATTTTTTTGTAGATATTACACATAAGTACTACTAAATCCTACCAAATTTTCAAAAATATCCGTCGGCTAGTTTTATAGTTGTAAGGTGGCACCTCAATTCAGACGTCTGAATTGAGGTGGAACAACACAAAAATTACCAGCGATAAAAGTTCAATTAACAGGTATTTGTACGTGTAATGCTCAATAAACAAAATAACAGTAAAGTAAAAATAACGTTTCTTAATAATAAAAATTTGACCAGGCATACCGCAACACTGAACTCTGAAAATACAGCAAAAGACGCATTTAAGATATAACCTATTAAAAACGTTACTAACAGGTATAATCGGTAGCATAATACGCGGCAGAAATTGTTTCAAACACATAATAATACCCATACCAAGACGATACATTAACAAGTACAAAGTAAATTTTTTGTGATATTTATCATTAAGTATCAGAAACTACAATAACAGACAATCGGGCGCACAGTCTTGATAAACACAGGCAATTTGAGACACAACATTTACATAAAACAGAGCAAGTTATCGAAGCAAATATAATACAAATTAATACATTATTACAGGCTAAAAAAGTATGGAAAAAACGAGAAAAATGCAGTTGTAGAAACACATTATTATAATAGTTGGTTGAGGTTGGAACCACTATCAATGTTGGTATTTGGCGGACTGCTTTTAATCTTACGAATATCGTCGGCTGTATGTATTGCAAAAGCAGTATCGCCTCCCGTCGCGTTCGCGCACGAGAATAGTGGCGTTTCGAATCCAGACGTACTTAAACTGGTGCAATGTGGCGACATCTTTAACCTTCCGAAATAAATGTTTCTTCTTGAGTGTCAGATGCTCATTCATGTAAATAGTTGACGGTGCACATGCGAAACCCAATTGGTCAGACTTAATGTTTTTGTTCTTACGAAAGGCAGCTAGTAAGTTGTCCCTCAGAATACGCGACGATAATTTTACAACTACGTTTTTTGGCCTATTTGTTTGCTGGTGAGCATGTGGAACTCTGTGAATCGATATGATATCTCTTTGAGTAACGGGAAAGTTAATAGCAGTACCAACCGACTCCATTATATGAATCAGGTTTTCACTGCGCATTTCAGGCATGTTTAAGATCTCCACATTGCACTGTCTAGCTTGCTGTTCGAGATTATCAAGTTTAGTTTCGAGTAATCTAATAGATAGATTGGACTGCTCAGAACTTTGTCGACTCATTTCATCCACACGTTTCTTGAGTTCAACCTGTTCCCCCGAATGAAATTCCACAGAAGTTTGCAATTGTGTCACTTCAAGGGATAATTCAGATACGTTCTGTTTCAAAGTACTGTGCTCAGTACGAAGATTGCTCATCTCATCTCTTATCTCACCCAGGGCAGATCTTAATTCACTATTCAATTTATTTAAACTTGCGTCCATTTCGTCACGCCAGCCGTTTAATGTACTCTTTATATCGTCCTTGAAACTTGCAAGCGAATTATTTATGTCGCTTCTCCATCCTTGCAATGTAATGTGTAGCTCATTTGTAAATGCTTGGAAAGTATCAGCTGTATCCCGAACACCGGATTCCTTAGCTAGGATCGTTGAAGTACTAGAGCGCACGGTGAGGTAGGACAATTTCCTATGATATCACACAACATGTTCATGCTATCTTCATGTGTAGAAACTAGTGCGGCCCGTACAGGTGTAAGCAAGTTAGACCGCGTACGGCGCGTAACATTGCTGCATGACGGGCATTTCCAGGCTGCCTTAAATTCATTTGTGAGAGCTTCAAATTGACGAGGCGTTATATTTAGGCATTCAAAATGATAACTGTTGATAAATGATAACATGTTTTTATAACCGCAAATCTAAGTTGGTCGATTATTACTCGTTAACTTGTAAAGCCTACCCAACTGTGATAGTTTTCCTTTTAAATTCGTTATACAAACTACTGCCGTGAATTTTTTTAAACATCTAAAACCAACCATTTAGCTGGCAGGTGTGCCCCACACTTGACTCTAACAAAAAATTGCACTTTAAAGCTTAATATTTCGCAAACGTTTTATCACACTCACAATGTTTTTGAAATACCTTTCCAACGATACCCCACAAAAAGGAATAGAAAAAAAAAAACATCCCCACTTTACGTGTAGGAGAGGTACCCAAAAAAAAAAAAATTTTTCATCATTTTATTTTACCACTTTGTCGGCATGATTAATATGTATACCCATGCCAAATTACAACTTTCTAGTACTAACAGTCTTGGAGCTAGACTGCGGACAGACAGACAGACAGACGGACATGACGAAACTATAAGGGTTCCTTGTTTACTACGGAACCCTAAAAATTACGTGTAACTACATAAATAAGGTTGATGGCAACGCAGGCGCAGCGATATTAGTCAATGACCTTTCCTCGGCTATTAGGTATACACGCTGAAAGGGCTTTGAAGGTTTTGGCCCTAAACATCAGCAAACATTTTGTTTTTTTTTTTTTTAAATCGCGGTGCACAATAAATGTCATATATTTGGATAGGGGGCACCTAAACAAACATAAAACGTCACTTAACATAACATCATAAATCGTCACGTTTCTGAGATATTCAAAGATAAAAATAACAATTGTTATAACTAATTTATTTATTTATTTTGTAGTTAATTCATGTCAATTAAGTTATTTACTGTTATCTGAACCAGACAGAGAAATAAAACAAATTTTATAAAACTAATCATCTATTTTGTTAATTAAAATCTTTTTTAAAGCAATCGGAACATAAAAATATAATGTGTCGAATTACAATGATATTTTTGTAGGTGAACATGAAATAATTGAATACCTTAGTGGATAAAACATAAGATTTATTAATCATATTTGGTATAAATAATATCATCCAAGAAGGCAGCAGGAGGCTGAATAGGATATTCTTGATGTCGCGCCCAAGCCATGTACCATATAATAATACACATAACATGGGAGCAACATCCAAGTGTCCGTTTTCCTACAATGCAATTACAATAGTAGCCAACTATTTTATTCCTGCCTTGCAAAGTATTATCGAGCAAGATGTAGTCAAAATAAAATTCGATTGTTTTGGTGTCTTGAGTGGATTCGGGCCAATTCGGGCTCTTAAAAGCCAAGGATCAGAAACGACAATGTTGTATTGACTCAAGTTAATGGCCTAATAGCAGAGAGCCTAGACCAACATCTCGGAGGCTCTCATTCGTCCTCAACAGCTGGTGGAACTTCGTGGAGTATTTCCGACGTTTGGCTCCCAGACTGGAGCGGGCCGGGGCTGCCTTAAAGCGGCTCCTGCCCAATCTGGGGGGTCCAAACGCCTCCTGCCAGAGGCTCTACGCGGGGGTCGTGTGGTCCATAGCCCTTTACGGAGCGCCGGTGTGGGCGCGTTCACTGAGGCTGCGGCCAGCCCGCTGGTTGAACGCGTCTCAAAAGGTCATGGCCATCCGGCTGGCCCGAAGATACCGCACGGTCTTCTGCGAGGCGGCGAGCCTCCTTGCCGGATTACCACCATGGGATCTGGAGGCAAAGGTCCTCGCACATGTCTGGGAGTGGCGCTAGGAGGTGAAAAGCCAGGGCTTAACTTCGCTGCCACGAGAAATCGCAGCACAATGGACAGAGCTCCGGCTGGATCTCATGGCGTCATATAGAGTGCGATTGTCGCAACCCAGTGCTGGGCACGCCACAATCGCGGCGATAAGTCCCCTCTTTGAGGAGTGGCTAGAGAGGCGCCATGGCGTCCTCACCTTCCGCCTGACGCAGGTCCTCACCGGAAACGGCTGTTTCGGGAGGTTCCTATTCAGGATAAAGCGGGAGAAAACGCCCGGGTATCACCATTGTGTGGATCGCCCGAAAGACACGGTGGAGCATACGGTGGAGGTCTGCCCGGCTTGGGTGGAGCATCGCCGTGTGCTCGTGGAGGCGATCGGCGGCGGTGATCTCTCGCGTCCGGCCCTGGTTCAGGCTATGGTACGGAGCGAGAGGAAATGGGAGGCCGTCACCTCCTTCTGCAAAGCAGTAACTCTCGCGAAAGAGGAGGCGGAACGCGTGAGGGAGAGGCAAATTTCGTGCCCTCGCGCCCCTAACCACCGCAGGAGGAGACGCCCTGGGCGTCGGGAATCGCAGGCCGATTTCCGGCTACCATAGGTGCGGGCTTGCGGACGGTGAGCAATGGGTAGCTCACCGTCCGATAAGGACCAGGCTCAGGTCGACGGTGCGTTGTGTTCCATGCGCGCCTCAAAGAGATGTCAGCAAAATTTATGGGGTCCGCTAGGGCCGATGCCTGCCGGGGGTTGCGAATAAAACCGAAAGGGAGATCGTGGCCCCCGGCAACAGGGCAACCGAAGGAACACGGGTGGGTTTTAGTCAGTAAGAGTCTGACACGCCCTCCCGTTCCGCCCAGAGCGGGAGAAGTGATTTGATAATTTCCCAACCATAAAAAAAGGAGGCTCTCATTGCGCGGCTGCGTCAAGGGCTTGATGCAGAAAGCAGTACTCTTAGACACGGCACGCATCGTGAGGAGGTTGCTCTCTCTAGAGCCCTGACCACCCGCAACTTGGACGCTGTTCCTGATGCCGATGGGCCACATTTTTTTTATATTTTTGAATGTTTTTAGGGTTCCGTACCTCAAAAGTAAAAAACGGAATCCTTATAGGATCACTCGTGTGTCTGTCTGTCTGTCCGTCTGTCTCAGCCAATTTGCTCCGAACCCAATATTAATAATAATAATTACCCCACCGCCATATCTCTACGTTGACGTCGTGGTGGGGCTTGCGCGCTCCGAACTCTAGGTCTCTGCCGGTACAGTTTACTTTGCCGGAACAGGTCTGGGATGAGGAGCCAGACCAAGAGAGATACAAAAAAAGCGACCCCACGGACCCTATCTCCCGGGAGAAGTCTTGTTCCTCACCTCTGGCTTGCCTTTATTGGCCGGCTGGAGTGAACACTGACGAGGAACGGCGCTCCCGCCTCATTCTTGTCTTAATTGGCCGGCTTGAGTGGAGATTCGCAAGAGCAAACGTGCTCGGAGGAAGGAAGTATTTCAGTAAGTGCTCGTAGGGATCTTGACCATCTTCCGGGCTATGGGATTGTTCTGAAAGCCGTGGAATACCTTTCCACTCCTCAAGCACCTCAGGACATGTTGCCCCCTTGTTGCTACGTCACTATGTGCTAGCAACCGTTTCTGGGGGCCCATTATTGAGTGTGCAAGTCACCCCCTGCCATTTTATCCGTGTAAATATAAAACATTGATCAAGCAGGGGCTATAGTCCTACCATAGTTCCAGGTAACCAGTCCACTTTAGCTACTCAAACCCATAGTCCAATGTTTTGTTTCCATGTACTGCAATAGTCCTATACCAACCGGGGGTTGTCTTTTGGTGCACTTGCATAGTGGATACAGGGATAATCGTCGGTTGGTGCCTCATTTCTTTAAAAGCGTCTAACGGGCCTCTACGAGTTGGCTTCGGCCCCTCGTACGCCTTCCAAAGGACCGGGATCCATAGTCCCGAGAATAGCTAAAAGTTAAAAAACTAAAAATAATAATAATTATTATTTTTAGTTTTGTCGTTAGTGTCAAGCACTACACGCTTGCGCCAGTTCTCTTTAGCCAAGGAGAGCGGGGTAAGGCCCTTGTCCACCGCAACCACATCTCGATGCATCCCGATGCAGCACTTGATAGGCTGCGCTCAGAGGTACTGAGCAACCACATCGTCTCAACTCGGGCACAAACCGCGGCACAAGCGTCAAATATTGATGCAATCCCACCGCGGTTCAATCATGGTGTTGAAGAGGAGGATGATAGGGTTGCCACAGTAAGTAGCCAGTGTAACGAACGATTGAGGAACGCACTGGAGGATGCGTTCCGCGAGTATAGGTACAGTGCCGATTAAAAGTCCATGAGCAATTTCACAAAGCAATAGACTGACGCTTCGGTTTGACTTACGACCTTCTTCTATAAGTTGTTACAATACTGTAGACACGCACATTACACACACACACTCACTTTGTCTGCAACCAATGACTAGTTCGATAATCATCATTCGTTTTTAGTTTCATTCGTCTTGTTCACATAAATATTAAAGTTTAGCAGGTAGACCACAAAAAACTAAGTAAATTATTTCGATTTCTGTGGGGTAGATGCAGTTTGTTACAAGTATTCAATTAATAGAACTTTGTTGGTTCGTGCCGTGATAATATTGGTGACGAGCATTTAGCGCAGTGTTGTGGTTATTATTATCAAAAAGCAGGCATAAAATATATTGAAGAGATCAGATCAGATCAGAGAATATTATTGCGCTGCGTAAAAGTGAAGTGAATATCTAATAAAACCGGACTAAGTGTGAGTGTTATCATTTATATATTTCATATTTTACTAAACATAAATCTTAATCAAGGGTATTGTTGATAGAACAGAGGTATTGCTGAGACAGAAGATGCCTTTAAAGTTTTAAATTCATTGTGAGGTTTAATTCGATTAGTGAATAATAAATAATTAGGTATTATGTGTAATAAAAACAATGATTTTCTTTGTTCTAGAGAAATACTGTGACGGTTAAGAGATATGAGGAAGGGGCTTATTATCGAGTAGCAGCGACGTCAAATGGTGAATGACACAAATGGTTTCATACCAACGAGATATTTTGCTGAATTATTAAAAACACGTCATTATGAACCGTTCGCCGTGCACTCTGAAGGCTTGCATCACTGAAGACCAGCTAGAAAACCGTTTTTGACCTTAAAATATTGACCGTACCAACTTAATAAACAACAGATTCGTTATTGCATGAATTTATGGTAACTAATTTTTTAAGCACGTTTCAATAGGGTGTTTGTCGTATTTCTTGCAGATATACCGAAATTGTTTAATATTATTTTAGTAATAGTATTATTTTAGGATTAAAATTTGAGGTTTAGTTTCAATCTTCTTTTCGTAAAGAAAATGAATACTTAAGCTATAACCTCAATACCAACCAATATTTACTAAAGCCAAATAAAGTTTAAAATAATTAATATGAACAACTGCCTTTAACCTTAAAATCAACAATTTTGTCAGTAGATTTTTTTACATTTTAAGTAGTCTAATATTCTTATTTATTGCTTAATTACTTAGACCATGATCAAAGCTTTATATTTATGGTGCAAAAAAATCCATTTAAAATTTAAAACATTTCAAAATTTAAATAACATAACATAACATCACGCCTTGTTTCCCCGAAGGGTTGGGCAGAGGTGTCCCTGTAGCAGGTACACCCACATTTCGCCAGTTATGTTTAAGTCCCATGTAATAGGGGGCGAGCCTATTGCCATCAACCGGGCACAAATCAAATCAAACAAAAAAAATCAAAAAAACCAAAAAAAACCAATCAATCAAATTTAAATATGTCAAAATAATACAAATTGCTTCTAAGTTTCTAGACATCTATTTCACATATTATTCAGGTGAAGTAATGATAAATAATTGTAGCAGTTTGATGTGTTTTTGTGTGTGAAGTAAAATAAACATAACGAATAAATATTATTTATTTTTTATTATAACATATCACGCATTTTTTATTCTAAACCCTTTATTGCAATAACAACATTAATAAACAGGCAGGATATTTAAAAATATTATTATTGCAAACAAAAATAATAATATTTGCAAAAACAGCGCTGTGATTTACGAGATTAGAACCTTAGCCATCTTGAATCTAAGACCAACGCTTAACGCCTTCTGCTATCTGCACATATAATTTACTTTCGAATTTTAGCAATGCGATACACTGGCCAAGGTCACGCGTACGAGTATGATGCGTGCTAACAAAAGTTATGGAAATATAAGTGCGGCGCCCGCGAACCGTGACGATACGATAGTGTGTAGTGCGAAACTGCGTTCTCTGTGGTGTGTGTACGGCACTCACACCACAGACGTCTGACTGCTTACACATACAAATGTACGAGCTATACCGCGTGTTCACAGCAATACGACTCTTAGCGTGCTCATGCACTTTTGAGCGCTTACTGTACACTCCGACCGAACTTAGACCCCGATTACCACGCACAAAAAAAATAGGGCGCTGGTGTGTGCCTTGGACTCGCAGCTTACAAATTTTTTCGAGAGCAGCGAGGATCTCATTGACACTCACTCGATCCTGTATTGCGCGGCTGTTGCGGCATGTCGTTTAGCTAACGTCAAGTTTCCAAACAACGACGGAGCTACTCGACCTAAACCAGCCGTACCAGCCTGGCAGCACAGAATCGAGCGACGTGTCGATGGGGCCAGAGAACTCATCGGCAAACTATACTGCTTCAGGGAGGGAAATACACGACCACGAGTGATGCGCTTTGTAAGGCGGGCATTCTCGGGGACTGGAATCAGTCCTCAAGAATACATGTCCCGTGTCACAGAGTGCATCGATTTCCTGAAGCAGAAAGTTTGTGCATGGGCGAGCCGTATTCGGCGGTATAAGCGGCGGGTTGACTGATACATGCAGAATCGCATGTTCCAGAGCGATGAGAGGTTGGTATATAGAGCTTGGGAGCGACCTGCACAAAATGTGACGGACGTGCGCCGCCCGGATGATGCCGCCACGAGTGCATTCTGGCACAGCATCTGGTCGGTGCCCGTTTGTCACACTGAGGCTGGTTGGATGCAGGATGTCGAGCGAGTGTGTGAAACTATACCAGAAATGAATACTGTGCTAATCACGCCATTAGACGTAGCCAGAGCAGTCCGTCCGTTACCGAACTGGAAATCACCGGGGCCGGACGGACTGCACAATTTTTGGTTAAAATGGCTGAGTAGTTCACACACTCGCCTGGCATCTCAATTCCAGTCAGCCCTAGAGTCTGGGTCGCTACCACAGTTTCTAACAACAGGCGTTACCCACCTGCTCCATAAGTCAGGTAGTCACGCGGAACCCAAGAATTATAGACCGATCACATGTTTGTCGACGGTCTATAAACTTCTTACATCCATTTTGAGAACGAAAATTAACACACACATTGACAGCAATTCAATCATGTCAGCCTCTCAAAATGGATGTAGGAACGGGTCCCGCGGTACTAAGGAGCTTCTCCTCATCGACATGGCCATAAGCCAACAGGTTCGTCGATCCCGCAAGGATCTGTCGACATGCTGGATAGACTATAAGAAGGCCTACGAACCGGTGCCACATACATGGCTCATGAGGGTGCTGGAGTTGTACAAGATAGATGCAACTCTGCGCGCCTTCCTGATGTCGTGTATGGGGCAATGGAGGACGGTTCTTCGCTACCCAGGATGCCGACAGATCCAGGGGAATGACGAGCCTGTATGGATTAAACGGGGAATATTTCAGATCCCTCTCCTCAGCTGAAAGCTATAAGTATTTGGGTATGTCGGAAGCGTTAGGCATCAACGTTGCTGACATGAAGCAATCGTTGAAGGAGCGCTTCTTTGGTCGCCTGAAGAAGGTATTAATTAGTCGTCTTTCAGGCGGAAACAAGGTGCGCGCCTTCAACGGTTGGGTCATGCCGGTTTGGATGTACTCTTTCGGCATACTCAAATGGACTCAGACCGAACTGGACGCCCTGGACAGGAGGGCCCGTACACTCCTGACCGCAAACCGGGTGCATCACCCACGTTCATCGGTGATGAGACTGTACATCCCGCGGAAGTGCGGGGGTCGAGGCTTTTTAAATGCGAAGACCCTCCACAACCGCGAGGTGTGCAGCCTCAGGGAACATTTTCTTAAAACCGATGTGGGTATGCACCGTGATGTGGTCGCAGTGGACAACGGGCTCACCCCGCTCTCCATGGCTAAAGAGAACTGGCGCAAACCTGTAATACTTACTACAGATGACCGCAAGGAAGTATGGCAAAGCAAGGCGCTTCACGGGCGCTTCTATCGGGCTCTTCATGAGCCCGGTGTAGATTTCTTAGCGTCCGTATCCTGGCTACGTTTCGGTGACCTTTTCGGGGAAACCGAAGGTTTCGTCTGTGCAATTATGGACGAAGTTATTTTGACGAATAACTACCGGAGACATATTATGAAGGACGGTACGGTTGACGTGTGTCGGGCATGCCATCGTCCGGGTGAGTCCATCAGACATATTATCTCCGGTTGTTCGCGTCTAGCTAACGGCAAGTACCTACACAGACATAACCAAGTGGCTAGGATTATTCACTAGCAACTTGCTTTGAAATATAAACTTGTGGACTCTGAGGTTCCGTATTACAAGTATGTGCCCGACCCAGTTCTCGAAAAGGACCATGTCACGTTGTACTGGGATCGGTCTATCATTACTGACTGGACTATTATAGCAAATAAGCCTGATATAGTAGTGATAGATCGATTAGCGCGCCGCGCAATGATAGTCGATGTTACCATTCCACATGACGAGAACCTCGTGAAAGCTGAGAAAGAGAAACAAATAAAATATCTCGACTTATCACACGAGGTTGTTGACATGTGGAATGTGAGCTCGGCTATCATTGTGCCGATTGTCATAACGGCAAATGGCCTGATGGCCGAAAGCCTCGACCAACATCTCTCGAGGCTCTCGTTAGATGGCTGGATCAAACGCCTGATTCAGAAGGCAGTACTCCTCGATACGGCTCGCATTGTGAGGAGGTTCCTGTCTCTGCAACCCTAACCACCGGTAGCTTGGACCCTGCTCCCGACACCAGCGGAACTCAATTTTTTTATATTTTTAAATGTTTTTTTATCCTTTTTATTTTAAAAAATATTTAAAAATGTAATCAAATAAGAATTAGAATGAATAAAGGAAAAATAATAATTATTATAACCCCACCGCCATATCTCTACGTTGACGTCGTGGTGGGGCTTGCGCGCTCCGAACTCTAGGTCTGTGCCGGTAGAGTTTACTTTGCCGGAACGGGTCTAGGATGAGGAGCCAGACCAAGAGAGATACAAAAACTCGCAGGGCAGCATGTGGCGAGCTGTTGGGCAGCAGCGACCCCACGGACCGTATCTCCCGGGAGAAGTCTTGTTCCTCACCTCTGGCTTGCCTTTATTGGCCGGCTGGAGTGAACACGTACGAGGAACGGAGCTCCCACCTCATTCTTGCCTTAATTAGCCGGCTTGAGTGGAGATTTGCAAGAGCAAACGTACTCGGAGGAAGGAAGTATTCCAGTAAGATGCTGGTAGGGATCTTGACCGTACTTCCAGGATTGTCCTGATAGCCGTGTAATATTTATCCATTCCTCATAAGCACCTCAGGACATGTTGTTCCCTTGTCGTTACGACACTGTGCTAGCGACCATTTTCGGGGGCCCATTATTGAGTGTGCAAGTCACCCCCTGCCATTTTATCTGTGTATATTGTATAAAACGTACACTATGCTGCCAAGCATATGATAAGTTGGGGGATTACATCGCTGATAAAAATGCTTGGCTTAGCACTGGTCCAGCTCCACAAGAGCACATAAATTAATTGATTAGCATTCGAAAGTATTGTTGCAGCTGATGAAGATTGTAAAAACTATATTTCTTTGTATGAATTCAATCTCTTTGTCTATACTAATATTACTAGTACTTATTAATATATTAATATATGTATATATACAGGGTGATTGGAAGATGGGTGCAAAGCTTTAAGGCGAAGATAGTACAGACAATTTAGAACCATTTAAGCCATGGTTGTCTTAGACGAAGTCTTACCAAATATTTTACAAATTTCTTATTTTTTCTAATCGTATTGTACAAATTTTTTATTTTTTCTGAGCTTTAAATGTCTGTAAAAAAAATTTCTAATGACACAGAAGCCTAAAACATGTTTTGCTTGGTTGCTTACACATTACTTTAATTAAATAAATAAAAAATGAATTCATTTATCATTCAATTTGGCCATAATTATGCAGTTAACATTAAATTTTGAGAATTTCCGAAAAAAAACTTAAAAATTTGGTTAAAAAAATTTGGTAAGACTTCGTCTAAGACAACCATGGCTTAAATGGTTCTAAATTGTCTATACTATCTTCACCTTAAAGCTTTGCACCCATCTTCCAATCACCCTGTATATATATATATATTATATTTATATTTATATATAATATTATAAAGACGTAACATTTGTTTGTAAGTTTGTATGTAGGGGGTAATCTCCGGAAGTAATGAACCAATTTAAAAAATTGTTTCACTGGTAGAAAGCTACATTATTCGTGAGTGCTATAGGCTATAAATTATAAAGGTATCATGCATATTAGCCGAACTATCTCAATTTTTGTCTAACCAGGCGAAAAAAAATTGCTCTTAAAACAGAGTTATTTGCATGCGCTGCCTTAACAGTTGTATATAATTGAAAACAATGTGTAGCAACCTGGTCTGCTTTGAATAGTTCTACAAAAAAGTCCGCAACACCATATTTCTAGCACCGAGCGTTCACAGCGGCTTGCTAACCAAAGCTGGAGAACATCGCAGGTCTGTGCTCGGGAATCTAGCGCTGAATGTGCGCTGCGTCTCAGTGATTTAAGGCAGCATGTCTCTGCAACAAGGGATAGGGAGTCTAGCGCTGAGCGCTCGCAGAGGCTCGCTAGCCAAAGCGCGAGAATATCGCAGGCCAATTTCATCACAAATTAAAATGTTTACCGCCCAACGAAGTGGGCACGGGTCAGCTAGTATTGTATAATTGCATATCACATGTGTGGGCATTGTGACCACGTACATTCCATAAAGCTACCATTTACTGGGTACGTCTTTCATTGACTTGAATGTGCCCTGGCGGCTGAGAGTGTCGTGCTCACTCAAATGTCTCGCTAATGGTGGCGTGTGTGTTGGATCATTAAGTTCCCTTCAAAATGGTTGAAATGTTCTATTAATTTAATGTAACTGCATGATTTCATTGTTTCAAGCTATTATTATTGTATTTGTACGCCTTTCCAGGCAAAACATGTTGAAACTTTATTTTTTTTAACATACCAACTGTAAACCTACACATGTTTTTGACAAATAAAAAATTATCTTATCTTATCTTATCTAAATGGTGCTGATCCATGCGTCATGTTCATGAACGGGCACCGTCAGTAGGGACTGGTCATCTCTTAGCTGCCACGGTTTATTTAAATTTTTGAATTGTTTTTATTTTTCACGTGCACATCTTTCTACATTGTTCTCACATGTATAATTTCAACATGAATAACGTAACCAATATTTTATAACAATATTTTTTATTTAAAAGTGTGTCCGTGGAGTTTCTTGCCCGTTCTTCTCCATAGGTACCTACTACGCTTTGGAATGGGCAACTAGCTTCATCTTTCTGACTGACCGACCCCTTGACAACTCAAAAGTACCTGTAATTGGTTTATTTGAAAATAAATGCTTTGAGTGTGAGTTTGAGTTTTATATCATAACATTGATCATGCAGGGGACATGGGCCTTCCATAGTTCTAGATAACCAATCCACTATAGCCACCCAAAACCATAGCCCAATATGTTTTATTTCCATGTTCTGCAATAGTCCTGCACCAACCGGGGGTTGTCCTTGGGTGCTCTTTCATAGTGCATGCAGTGATAATTGTCGGTTGGTGCCACATTCCATTCAAAATAGTCTAAGGGGCCTCTGCGAGTTGGCTTCGGCCCCTCGTACGCCTTCCAACAGTCCGGGAACCCAGGGTCCCGAGAAATGTCAAACACTGTTTAATACCACTATAAGCAAACAAGACATCACAGACAGCCAAATAAAAAATCCGGAGTCACGAATCGGTAATCTGTTCGATTTATGCCCTAACATGATTCAGATTCAGATTTATTTTGCCAACAATGTAGGTACCTACAGGTATAAGATGGTACATCACTAAGTTTTTCCGCTACATTCTACCTTACGGCATGCAAAGTCGTAAAACTAAAAAATACAGTTTTCAAATAAATCATGCAGTCGTAAAAACTAATGATACAATTTTTATCTAAATTAACAATATTAATAATTACGAGTAAGTCATTCTGATAGAATATAAATTCTCGTATATGTCATTTATATTTTTTATAGTTATGTATTTTTATCATTTAAAAAGTCATTTATACAATAATTGCATTTTTGTAATAATAATGCAGTCAACTTAGATTTAAATATTCGTATAGGGTGTTCTTTAAAACTGTGCGGAATTTTATTGTAAATTATAGGCCCCATTGCTATAATATTTTTCCTAAGTAGTGCTGTTTTGTAGTTGCCTTGTATGTAATAAATTTTTATAGGTATTGTGTTCTAATAGGACCCGAACGTTTCCTAATATCGGCTAGTGACGGAAATAAATTTAAATTCATTTTAACAAAAATTGCTACTTCTAAAATATACAACGACGGGAAGGTCAGTATTTTTAGTGACTTAAACATAGGCTCACAGGTGTCTGTAGTTTTCAGATTCGACATAGATCTTATGCAACGTTTTTGGGCCTTAAAAATCTGTTCCCTGTCACTATAATTGCCCCAAAATATTACTCCGAACCTTAATATTGGCGCAAGAAGACCATGGTAAGCAGTCAGGAGTACATCATTGCTTACTTTATGCGATAGGTTATACAGCAACCATGTAAACAAGCAAGCATGTAAACAAGATTTAATATAAGAAACCGTGAAATCACGAGAAACTTATGAGCTGTTCCACATAATTTTGTCGAGCTGCGAGCGACTTGAGTCTACAGGTTAAGTTCTTGGGCGTGGTACGAAACGAGTACGAGTTGCTGCCCTCTGCCCACAGCGCCTACAGCACGCGCGCGGTAGCCAGCGTATGGTGGCTGTTCGCGCTGGTCATCACCAGCTCGTACACGGCCAACCTGGCCACACTGCTGGCCAAGAAGTCCTCCGACCAGATCATCAGCAACGTGCAGGACCTGGCCGACAACCAGCTCGGCATCGAATACGGAGCTAAGTTTGATGGCGCCACCTACAAATTCTTCGAGGTATGTATCTTGCACACCGCAGTTAGTGATCGCACATCTACGAGTAGTAACCTCATACATGAGATGCATGGCATGCCTGAGAGATATTTCTTGTCGGCATGTGAAGCCAAGTCAGAGGCCCATGGGCGGCTTTAAAACTCCGACACCAGGTTAGTCACTAACCACACGAAAAGAAGAAGACCTCATACAAAAACAAAAACATTTGAGGCCTCCCCGTCCTCACAAGTGTTCGCCTTAGCAGGAGTCACATAATAGTTCATGTCGTCTGTCAAGTAGATGTCATGAAAACCGCGGCGATACGTGACCGGCACGGTAACTATTACTTTTATAAAGTAGGAAGTTATAAAAGCCAGTAACTTTCACTGACTGTCGAGGCCTTTGGCATTGTATTCTGTTGCATGCTTGAAAAATACAGTTACTTACCAACCAACCACCATGTTGTATCAAAACAAACCAAATGATTTATACGCATAGATAGCTGGTACGTGGTACACACGGCTACATTTCATTTTCGTATTTAAGTTTCGCATACCAGGTACTAAACATCTAAATAATCAAGGTCAAAACATAATAATTTTATTGTTTTTCTATTTTTTTTAAATGCACTAAAATTAGTAGTAAAATAAATTTGAAATTGCAAATAATTTTAAAAGCTCCAAAATTTTAAAAACCCCTGTCCCCACACTCACACCCCTACGGATGATAACGCGACCGCTTTCCTCAACTGTTCGCGTTCTCACGCCGGGCCAGTGGATAATCTAACTAATATTATAAAGAGGTAACATTTGTTTGTAAGTTTGTATGTAGAGGGTAATCTCCGGAAGTAATGAACCATTAAAAAAATTGATTCACTGGTAAAAAGCTACATTATTCGTGAGTGCTATAGGCTATAAATTATAAAGATATCATGTATATTAGCCGAACTATCTCAATTTTTGTCTAGCCAGGCGGAAAAAAATTGCTCTTACAACAGAGTTATTTGCATGCGCTGCCTTAACAGTTGTATATAATTGAAAACAATGTGTAGCAACCTGGTCCGCTTTGAATAGTTCTACAAAAAAGTCCGCAACACCATATTTCTATCTTTTAAATTTTAGCAGATATAGTAGCTTTTATGTGTTAAAAAAAGTATTTTTCGACGTACTTACCTTTGGACGATTTTTTAAACGACGAAATATTAAACCTTATCGAAAAAAATATTATTATGATCACAAGAACATCATACAGATACGATTTGCCCGAAACAGTATGTCAATTGGTTAAATAGTTTCGAAGATAATATAAAATTACTAAATCGCAAAATGCCGCCGTTCATTCACGAACCGCATTAGAACATGCTTTCTTCGGACGTTTTATCCATACCCATAGATGGCGTTGTGCAATTACGTCATTTTTCTGAATCGCGGTGTTAAGATTTTCCGCAGATTAATGACCCTCTCCAGTTATTATTTATAACATACGTCGTTGGGTAGGTGAGTTGCATGCAGTTGGTTGGATGTTGTTGGTCTTTAAAATTGTTTTGGTTGCTCGGTTTCTTAAAACACAAATACTACTTCGTTCTCATTTTTCGAGTTCGAAGCTGTGTATTTCTATTTTTGGGATATCGGACAGTTTCAGCGATTGTTTAACATGCCTAAAAGGAAATCACAACTTTCCCGTCAGACATCCCAGACAAGAGCAGCTCGAATACGCCGTACGGAAGAGTCTGCTCTTGAAAATCATCAGCGCCTCTCGAGGAATAGAGAAAATATTTCGCAAGCACGCGCTGGGGAATCTAGCACCGAGCGTTCACAGCGGCTTGCTAACCAAAGCTGGAGAACATCGCAGGTCTGTGCTCGGGAATCTAGCGCTGAATGTGCGCAGCGTCTCAGTGATTTAAGGCAGCATGTCTCTGCAACAAGGGATAGGGAGTCTAGCGCTGAGCGCTCGCAGAGGCTCGCTAGCCAAAGCGCGAGAATATCGCAGGCCAATTTCATCACAAGTTAAAATGTTTACCGCCCAACGAAGTGGGCACGGGTCAGCTAGTATTCTTATATAACAGCAGTGACTTCCAATTTCTATTACCGACGTTATGCTTAATTGTCTCACTTTCACTCTTTTTACTTTGTCAATAACCTTTTTTATCAAGCCTCTTCAAGGTTACTATCACACAATCACTCGCCCCATGTCACAGACCTACTCAATCAAAAATTACTATTGGCTGACCCTACATATAACACACCGGGAAAAATTTATATATTACTCGGTGCAGAGTGCAGACATCTTTTCTAAAATTATTGAAGTTGGTTTAGTAAGTTGTTTTGATGGCATAGTGGCTCAGAAAACACGTTTGGGGTGGATACTTTCCGATCAACGAGAAGACAAATCAATTAGCGACGAACACAAAATAACAACACTACATGTGACAAGTATGGTATCAGAAGACAATGATTTATTAAGAATATTCTGGGAAATCGAAACAGGTTTATATAAGAAAAGCAAAACTACTTACAAAAGAAGAAGAGATGTGTGAAGAGATTTATATAAGTACAAATAAAAGAGTGAACGGAAAATACACAGTGCACTTACCTTTGTGACAAGGAATAGAAGGGACACTGAAATTATGTGGAGATACGAAACAACAAGCTGTTTATAGATTCAAACAATTGGAGAAGAAATTACAAAATAATCAAAGTTTTTAGTCAGATTATTCTAAAGTAGTTCATGAATACATGGAAATGGGTCATTTGAAAAAATCTGACTCCAACGATGATAACAAATCAATCTATCTTTCTCACCACGCTGTAATACGCGAAGACAAGGATACAACGAAGGTTCGAGTAGCTTACGACGCGTCTGCAAAGGGTTGTAGCGGTCATTCTTTAAACGACACCATGATGATTGGACCTATATTACAACCCGATTTACGAAGCTTAATTATCACATGGCGAACACATGGAATATGTGTAGTAGGAGACATAATTAAAATGTATACAATGATTAGTACGACACCAGAGCTTACAAATTTACAACGCATAGTCTGGCGAGATAACCCTGAAGAAAAACTAGAAAGCTTCAACTTGATAACTGTAACCTTTGGTACAGCTGCAGCACCCTATTTAGCTGTACGAACGTTACATCAACTCGCCGATGATGAAGCACTTGAGTATCCTAATACAGCACCTGTCATTAAAGATTCATTTTATATGGATGATTTGATGTCGGGAAGTGAAACTGAGGAAAAAACAAAGAAAATGTGTGAGGAAATAAAGCTCATACTACTCGTAAGTAAAGGAAATTTTAAAATGCAAAAGTAGTCTAGTAATTCGGAAGAAGTATTATGGTATTTGCAAGAGGAAGATAGTACAAACAGTACGAAGGAAGCAATAGAGATAAAGCTAGATAAAGTTATAAAAATTCTGGGATTGACACGGGATAGGAAGGATGATACATTTAAATTCACAATTAACTTACCTGAAGTTCGATGTCCCGTAACAAAGAGATCTATTCTGTCTGATGTAGCAAGGCTGTTTGACCCATTTGGATGGCTATCACCGGTGATCATCAGCGCTAAGGATTTGATACAAAAACTGTGGCTATGCAATATGGGATGGGATGACGAGCTGCCGTCAGAGTTAATAGATGAATGGATGAGATATAGAGAAGAATTGATACACCTGCAAAACATTACAATACCACGCTGGTTGAAAACTACACCGATCAACTATACAAACATTGAATTGCATGGTTTTGCAGATGCATCTACGCACGCATATGCTGCTGTTACTTACCTGAAGATTATCGAAGAAGACACAGTACATATCACAATTATCGCATCTCGAACCAAGGTTGCACCGTTGAAGCAAATTTCAATTCCTAAATTGGAATTATGCGCCGCAGCATTACTGACAGACTTAATCAATGATCTGGTAGACCTGTTGAAAATACCTAAAAACAAAATCTTTGCGTGGACTGATTCAATGGTTGTGATGTCATGGCTGCAATCTCAACCAAGTCGTTGGCGTACATTTGTTGCGAACCGAGTGGCAGACATAACACGGATACTAGACAATGACCGATGGAGACATGTTTATTCTACCGATAACCCAGTTGATATCGCTACAAGAGGCGTTAAAGCAAGCGACCTGGCTTGTTTAGACTTATGGTGGACTGGACCTGTATGGTTAAAACTTAAAAATCTTGATCTACAAACTTATGAAATTCCTCAGACTGAATTAGGATTGAAGGGTTCATCATTTCACACAAATTTAGAAGCCAAACCAATTTGGGAACATTATTCTTCAATTTCAAGAATGAAAAGAATATTAGCTAATTGCAGAAGATTGACAATGTAGCGGTTACCGTATATGGTTTGAAAATTAAAATCCAATTTAATTTTGTAGCTAAAATTGTAAACACTACACAAACAATACATAACCTCTTACATCATATTTCTCGTTTGACATTTCAACCTGTCACATTCATACTTCATTCACATAGACAACAAACGAGGAATAATATCATTATCTATTGCTTAAACATGACTAACAAAAATATATTTACAACTATTACTTATTTACTATATTTACAACACACATAATATCTATAAACATATTTAACAAATCTAACAATTATATTCACACTCCACATCTATTAATTAAAATGTAATTATTTAATATGTGGGAGAAACGGAGCGTGCGTTCAGACAGTGAAACGAATCGCACATATGATTTGCAAAAAATCATTCCCAGGGTTCAGTGACCTCAGTGCACGTTCTCAGCTGAACTCGAACGCACGGCCCGCTAAACTCCAAAAATCTAGGCTTCCTCCAAGCCCTAGATCTCGCTACTTAACTTTAGTATTTTGTGTAATATCTGTTTCTTTTGTACATCTTGTCCGTAGTCATTTTTCATTGTGTTGTACCTTGATATATTAAGGAAGTGCCGAGGTAGGCAGTAATACAAGTCGTCCACGTTCAAAGTCGTTTTTTATTGCGTCTATCGCGTAACACTTCATTGGTGACCCCGATAAAGAACACAGAAGCCTGAAGGAGACATCATGCCGGCCGGAGCAGGAGCGATGACTGGAGGAGCGACAGCAGAGAAGCAGGACGTCTGCAGAGTCAGCGTGAAGCTGCCGCCATTTTGGCCAGAGGAGCCAGCACTTTGGTTCGCCCAGGTCGAAGGTCAGTTCACGATCGCCGGTATTACCGCGGACAGTACAAAATTTTATACCGTCGTGGGCCAGCTGGACCACCGTTATATGGTGGAGGCAAGGGACATCATAGAGAACCCGCCGGCCCAGGACAAGTACGTAATGCTGAAGGCCGAGCTTATACGTAGGCTCTCTGATTCGCGCGAAAAAAGGGTGCAACAAATCCTCACCCACGAGGAGCTAGGCGACCGCAAACCCTCTCAATTTTTGCGACACCTTCAGACCCTGGCTGGAGCGAACGTGCCGGAGGCTTTTCTGTCCACGTTGTGGGCGAGCAGATTGCCAACCAACATACAGACGGTTATCGCGTCGCAGCCTAATCTCGCTCTCCAGTCTATCGCAGATTTAGCCGACCGCGTGCACGAGATCGCGCCAGCGCCCGCACCGGCGCTCACATCACCTCCCGCCGTGGCAAGTACGAGCACCTGCAGCGAGATCAGCGAGCTGAAACAGAGCATAGCGGAGTTAACGAGACAGGTGGCGGCTCTGCAAACACGTGGTCCCGTACATCACCGCTCGCGATCGTCAGATAGGTTTAGGCGTGGTAGCAGAGATACGACCCCAGGCCGGCGTAGCCGCTCAATCTCCAGAGGCCCGTGGAACGAGGAGCACTGCTGGTACCATAACAATTTCGGCAATAAGGCCAGGCGGTGCAACTCACCGTGTACGTTCGCGGGAAATGCCACCGGCAGCCGGAAGTAGCGGCAAACGGCTGCCCCAATAAACCACGCCGCCTATTCGTGACTGACCGGGCCACTAAAACCACATTTCTAGTGGACACAGGGTCCGATCTGTGTGTGTACCCACGTACAGCACTACAGCAGCGGCGCAGCAAGACGACGTATCAGCTTTTCGCGGCCAACGGTACTGCCATCGACACATACGGTTGGGTCGAGCTCCACTTGAACTTAGGGCTCCGCCGTGTTTATTCGTGGAAATTCGTGGTCGCTGACGTCACAAAACCCATCATAGGTGCAGATTTTTTGGCACATTACAACTTGCTCATAGACTTGACACATTACCGCCTCATCGACGGGCTAACCCAGCTGTCCGCCACGGCGTCAGCAGCGGCCGGTTCAGCAGCAGACATCGCCTCAGTCAAGTCCATTGGTGGTAGCACGGAGTACCACGAGCTTCTTCGGCAGTATCCGGATATCACGCGCCCTGCGGGAAAACAAAGACAGGTTAGTCACAATACCGTACATCACATCCGCACTACCCCAGGACCGCCCATTTTCAGTCGACCTCGCCGACTCGCACCGGATAAGCTCAAGGTCGCTCAGAAGGAGTTCGAGGCGATGCTAGCGAACGGCACGGCACGACCGTCGGAGAGCGCATGGTCATCCCCTCTCCACCTCGTTCCCAAGAAGGACAACAGCTGGCGGCCATGTGGAGACTACAGGGCACTAAATGCCCGCACCGTCCCGGACAGGTACCCCATCCCGCACATACAGGATTTCTCTCATCAGCTGGCTGGCAGCAGAATTTACAGTAAAATTGACCTAATTAAAGCGTACAATCAAATACCTGTCCAGTCAGCTGACATCCACAAGACTGCGATCACCACACCGTTCGGGCTGTATGAATTCCCATACATGACGTTTGGTCTCAGGAACGCAGCACAGACGTTCCAGCGTTTCATGGATGAAGTACTCCGTGGTCTGTCGTTCTGCTACTGCTATTTAGATGACATTCTCCTGTTCTCAGAGACGGCAGCCCAGCACACCGAACACCTGCACCAACTCTTGAAGCGTTTGTCCGACTATGGCATCCTCATCAACTCTGCAAAATGTGAGTTCGGCCGGACCTCCATTACCTTTCTAGGACACGAGCTGTCCGCAGAAGGTGTTCGTCCCCTGCCAGAAAAGGTACAGGCGATCCAGGACTACCCAGCTCCCAAGACCGTCAAGGAGATGCGTCGCTTCCTGGGTATGTTCAACTTCTATCGTCGCTTTGTCCCAGTAGCCGCTCGCTTGCAGTCTCCGCTTAATGTCGTTCTCTCAGGGCCTAAAACCAAAGGAAATCAGCCAATTAGCATGACACAACAAATGCTGGACGCTTTTGCTGCTTGCAAACATGGTTTGTCCCAGGCTACATTGCTAGCGCACCCAAACCCCAATGCTGAGCTTGCCTTGTTCACAGACGCGTCGGACACCTCAATAGGCGCAGTACTGCAGCAGAAGGCTGGAGATACATGGCAGCCACTGGCGTTTTTCTCCAGGCGTTTGTCCTCATCGCAGCGCAAGTACAGCCCGTATGACAGGGAGCTCTTAGCCATCTACGACGCAGTTCGATACTTCCGACACATGGTTGAGGGTAGGCACTTCACCATATACTCGGATCACAAACCCCTGTCATACGCGTACGCACACAGTCGGGAGAATTGCTCACCACGGCAGTTCCGCTACCTAGACTACATAGCCCAGTTCACCACGGACATCCAGTTTGTCGCAGGCAAGGACAATGTTGTAGCGGACGCACTGTCGCGTCTGGAGGCAATAACGTTGCCAACCTTCGACTACACGGCTCTTGCACGTTCCCAGGAGAGCGATACTGAGCTGCAAGGTTACCTGAAGAGCAACACCACTTCACTTAAGCTCCAAAGAGTGCGTTTCCCGGACTCACATGTGGACTCTGCGATGTCTCCACCAGTAACACCCGCCCTTATGTTACAGAACCCTACAGAAGGCAGGTGTTCCAGAAGCTTCATCAGCTGAGCCACCCTGGCAGACAGGCCACGGTCAAATTGATTTCCTCACGCTTCGTTTGGCCTGGCCTGAAGAAGGACTGCAGGGCCTGGACCAGAGAGTGCATAGAGTGCCAGAGAAATAAGGTCTCACGGCACACATCCTCTCCCACCTCTCCGTTCCCTGTTCCTTCCCAACGTTTTTCCCATGTCCACATGGACATAGTAGGGCCACTAACAATTTCAAATAATTTCAGATATTGCCTCACCGTCATCGACCGCTTTACTCGCTGGCCTGAGGCATATCCCATCGCCGATATCACGGCTGAGACATGTGCCCGCACCTTCATCGCTGGCTGGGTGTCTCGCTTCGGTTGCCCCCATCGCATCACTACCGGCAGAGGCAAGCAGTTCGAGAGCAAGCTGTTCCACTCCATCGCAGCGCTGCTCGGTAGCCAGCACCGCCCAACCACAGCGTACCACCCAGCCTGCAATGGCATGGTCGAACGCCTACACCGCCAGCTGAAGGCGGCCATCCGATGCCACACAGACACCAACTGGTCCGAGGCTCTTCCTCTGGTGCTGCTGGGCATCCGCAGCGCCTGGAAAGAAGACATAAAGGGGTCAGCAGCCGAGTTAGTCTACGGGGAGCCCTTAAGACTCCCAGGGGAGTTTATCAATCCAACACTCACCGGCACCGTAGACTACACCGACTTCGCGGCGAGACTCCGACATCAAATGGCGAAGCTGTCACCAGAACCGGCGAGTCGACACGGACAAAAACCGTTTTACGTGCCCAGCAGCTTGGCTTCAGCAACGCATGTTTTCCTACGTCATGACGCCGTGCGCCGACCACTCGACCCACCTTACACCGGGCCATTCAAGGTGCTGCAATGGGGCGAGAAAACTTTTAAAATTGAGGTAAAAGGGAAAGAAAGTACCGTCACAATAGACAGATTAAAACCCGCTTACCTCAATAATGAGAGCAACACGCCTAACTCGCCGACGCCAACAGACACGCAGGTAGCTCCGCCAACAGACGCTACCGCCAAAAGGAAAACCCGTTCCGGGCGAACAGTACATTTCCCGGACTACTATCGCCCGTAATTTACCAACCACGGTCTCAGGGGGGGAGTAGTGTAGCGGTTACCGTATATGGTTTGAAAATTAAAATCCAATTTAATTTTGTAGCTAAAATTGTAAACACTACACAAACAATACATAACCTCTTACATCATATTTCTCGTTTGACATTTCAACCTGTCACATTCATACTTCATTCACATAGACAACAAACGAGGAATAATATCATTATCTATTGCTTAAACATGACTAACAAAAATATATTTACAACTATTACTTATTTACTATATTTACAACACACATAATATCTATAAACATATTTAACAAATCTAACAATTATATTCACACTCCACATCTATTAATTAAAATGTAATTATTTAATATGTGGGAGAAACGGAGCGTGCGTTCAGACAGTGAAACGAATCGCACATATGATTTGCAAAAAATCATTCCCAGGGTTCAGTGACCTCAGTGCACGTTCTCAGCTGAACTCGAACGCACGGCCCGCTAAACTCCAAAAATCTAGGCTTCCTCCAAGCCCTAGATCTCGCTACTTAACTTTAGTATTTTGTGTAATATCTGTTTCTTTTGTACATCTTGTCCGTAGTCATTTTTCATTGTGTTGTACCTTGATATATTAAGGAAGTGCCGAGGTAGGCAGTAATACAAGTCGTCCACGTTCAAAGTCGTTTTTTATTGCGTCTATCGCGTAACACTTCAACAAAAAGAGAAAAACAAACAAAGGAAATATATTTAACAGTTAATGAGCTAGACAAAGTATTAGAGTTATGCATAAAGTATTATCAAGACTTAGTTTATCAGAAGGATATTGAAGATTTACAGAAAAATGGAAGCGTGAAGAAAAGAAGTTCTCTTATCACACTCGCCCCTTTTTTAGATAAAAATAGGATAATAAGAGTGGGAGGAAGGTTAGAAAATGCTCCCATAGCTGAAATAAAAAAACATAGCTAAGTTTTTAGTTCAAGAAGCTCATTTTAGAACACTACATGGTGGGATACAAGCGATGATGGCTTTTGTGAGAACAAAATACTGGGTGATAGGTTTGAAGTCCGCAGTAAGGAAATGTATTCACAACTGTAAGACCTGTATCTTGGATAAAGCGAAGGTAAAAACCCAGTTCATGGATCAGTTGCCTGCCGTTAGAGTCAATCAATATCGGCCATTTATGAATAGTGGCGTTGATTACTGGTTGCGCTGATTCGACTATAATGACGGTATTGTCATTTCGTTCCTTTGATAGGTTGTAATTCTGAATTTATTATGTTGATTGGTGCAATTTCCTATATCCTATCCCACTCCGGCACATTGCCTGTCGTTCGCGTGGGAGCAAGATAGTCGCAAGAACCAAGATGGCGAATTAATGTCGGTGGTCGAATCGTTTCGTGGTGAAAATTCGTGCATTGAACTCAAGAAAACAAGTGAAAATCGGGACAAGTGCTATGTATCGTCGCTCCAGGCCATCAGCGCATCAAACAAGATATTGTGCATTCCAAAATCCTTTGTACAATCCATAACGGTCCAATTTCCCACCACCAGGGATTATACGCCGTTCCATGTTTTTGAAACCAATCAACCAAACCCAATCGCTATTTATCGCATAAAAGCGCATACATTTTTTTATGGTCCTTCGGCCGGATTTATAGATATTGTCATTATAGTCGAAACAGTGCAATATTTATTTGTAAAATCCAAATTCGTTCGTAAATACCTAGCCGCGTATGCGCGTGTCGAGTGTCGCCATACCGTTAGGTACATAAAATTGTCGTATAAACCGCTTATTTATAAAGAAATCGTAATTATAACATTCGTTATCGTTTCTTTATTCGTAAAACCAAATCTTCCTACTTACTTAGTATCTAATTATTACATTATTTCGATCGACCCGCGTATAATTGGGTACTGGGAGGTAGGTGGGTACATTCATAGAATATTATTGTAGATTATTTCGTAAAGGTAACAGACGTAACCTACTTAACAATAAGTAGATGTGGGTACTTGTTGAATCCTACTTTTGAGGTATTCTGTTCTCCGTCGCCTAACAATCAGATAGGTTGAATCGATATTGCGTAAACAAGTTAGTTTGTAGGTACTAGTTATCGTTCCATCAAAATGGCACCTACAGAGTCGTCTACAACTTTGAAATTGTTATACGCGAAGAGAGATAGAATATATTCCCGTATGCAAAGTATTTGTAATCGTATTCAGGATATCGATTCAAAACCATCTACCGTGGAAACATTTTTATGTGAAATTGAAACCGTAGACTCATTACGTGAGGATTTTGAAAGTGTGCTGGATAAAATAGCAGCTATTGAATTAAAGTTAAATCCCGATTACGTCGTGAATTACCAGTCGCTCTCGTCTTTCGAAGACCTTTTAGGTTGCATAAAACGAGCTGCAAATAAATTAGAATCGAATTCGCGTACTGGCGATGACTGCAAATCATACAGCCAACATAGGGCTCCTAGACTGCCTCCTATTGAGATTCCCGAGTTTAACGGAGATATAAAAAATTGGCCTTTGTTTTTTGCTAGCTTTCAGAATGCCGTTCACAAGAACGTATCACTCACGGATTCTGAGAAATTGTATTATTTAATAGGTAAATTAACTGGTAAGGCACGTTCCATATTCGCTGGAATTACTCCTTGTTCAGAAAATTATTCGTTGATATTTGATTTGCTTAGAGCTAAATATGAAGACAAGCGGCTTTCGGCCACTTCATATTTAGACCAAATATTTGATTTTAAACCCATTTCGTCTGCGAACCCTATCAATCTAGAAGCTTTCTTAGATAAATTCGCTACATCTGTCGCCGCTTTGAAACATTTAAAGGTCGATGACCTCTCGGATTTTGTTTTCTTGTATATTGCATTTAGGAAATTAGATTCTGATACCGCACGCTCGTTTGAGTCCATCAGACGTAGCTGTGAAATACCTTCTTTCGAAAACTTAGTTTCGTTTGTGCGCGATCACATTAAAATATTACAGCGTACTTCGTCAGTAAAGTATGAAGCTACAAAAATAATTAACCCTCGAAAAACAGAAACAATTTCTAAACTGCCTAAGTCGTCAACTACGTGTGCTTATGTGAATGCCACATCTAGTTCAGAGTCAACTTCGTGTCCTTTGTGCAATGTTCAACACGATCATATTTATAAATGTTCTGTTTTCCAAAATTATACACCAAATGATCGTTTTAAATTTGTAAAAGCGCATCATTTGTGCATTAATTGTTTAAGTAGTGGCCATCGTGTTTCTGTGTGTCAGTCTAATTCTTTATGTAGGAGATGTAATTCTAAACATCATACTTTGTTGTGTTTCGGCCGTGAATCCGTCGTGAATAGCTCGCACGCACCGCGCGCACTAGTGACCGCTGCCGAGACTCCGCCTTCGGTGGGTCAGAGACAGAGTGACGAGACTGCTGCGCCCACTTGCTCCGCTCGCACTGACGAATCCCTAACCTTTTGCGCGTTATCAGATAGCACGGCTACCACCGTACTAATTGCAACTGCGCTTGTTATTATAAAAGACAGTCGTGGCTGCGAACATAGTGTACGTGCTTTGTTGGATAGCGCTTCTCAGAGTAACTTTATCACTAGCGATTGTTGTCGAAGTTTAGGTTTAAATGTAAATACTAGACCAGCTTGTTCGATAGTAAAGGGAATAGGTGGTTCGAGCAAAAATATTCAGGGTTCCGTAAAGCTGAAATTGTATTCTCGTTTTGATCGTAATATTAATTATAATATCGAGTCATTGGTAGTTGATAAAATAACCGAACATTTACCGACTGTCGCGGTTAATGCTTCACATCTGTCGAATTTTATTAATTTGCCGTTGGCTGACGATACTTATTCTTCCCCTGGCCCGATTCAGTTACTGATCGGTGCTTCGCTTTTCCCGCATTTGGTTTTATCGCATAAGGTCCAAGGACAGTCCCCGCACCATTCGCCTATCGCTTTAGAAACTGTTCTTGGCTACGTCATTGTTGGCGACGCTCCGGTCCGCGTTGATAGAAACGAAACCGTGTCTTATTGTTGTACAGCTGATCCGTTGGACTCGGCTATTCGAAAATTCTGGGAATTGGAGGAGGTGATCGTTCCTCCGGTACTCAGCCCAGATGATAAAACGTGTGAAGAATTTTATTCTCATACGACTTCTCGTGATAGCGATGGTCGTTATGTTGTAGCTCTGCCCTTTAAGGGTGATGAACACTCACTAGGTAATTCCCGACAAGCAAGCGAACGACGCTTTTATTGTCTGGAACGTAAAATGCAAGCGTCACCAAAATTAAAGGTGGCGTATGATAGTGTTATTCGCGAGTATTTAGAAAAGGGTTTTATTTCACCTGTACCTGTAGGTTTAGAAACTTCGCAGTCGTATTTTATATCGCATCACGGAGTCATCCGAGAGGATAAGATTACTACGAAACTACGCGTTGTTCTCGATGGTAGTTGTAAGACTACTAATGGTGTTTCACTTATCGACCTTTTGTATAGTGGTCAAAATCTTCTAGGAATTTTGTTTAATATTATATTAAATTTTCGTTTGTTTTTGATTGCACTTTCCGCTGATATTCGTCAAATGTTTTAAGTATTGGCGTTCGAGAATGTGATAGACGTTTTCAACGCATGCTGTATCGTTTTTCCCCGCTACAACCTTTACAGGTTTTCGAGTTTAATAGAGTAGTGTTTGGACTAAAGTCCAGTCCATTCCATGCCCTACGCACTATTAAACAACTGGCAGCTGATGAAGGTGACACTTACCCTAAGGCTAGAGATATCGTGGACACTGGTCTGTACATGGATGATTTTGTATATTCGGTTCAAAATGAGGATGAGGCCATGTCCACTGCATCTCAAATGATTGGTCATAAGCAGGCTGGTCACAGGTAAAAGGACACAGCGGATCGCTAGGTAACGACGCAGCTGACGAACTTGCTAGAAAAGGATCTAGCACGGCAGTCTGTGGTCCCGAGCCTATCGTACCAATCCCCTTCAACCAAATACGCAGGTGGCTACAGGAGAACTCCTGTAGCCACCTGCGTATTTGGTTGAAGGGGGGGGTTGGGTGAACACCCACACACAAGCAGAGAACTGGTGGACCTCGACACCGGGTTGCAGGCAGTCAAAGGAAACTATGCCATCCTTGGATAGCAGGCTAACCAGGCGTTTATTGCGCCTGGACAGGAACGGCCTGCGCATGGTGACGGGGACCATCACGGGACACTGCTCGCTAAACAAACACTTCCACACAATAGGAATAACGGACAGTCCTCTGTGCAGAGCGTGCATGGAGGCTGAGGAAACAGTAGCGCACGTGCTCTTTGAATGCACAGGCGTCACCCAGATTAGAACAGAAACCCTCGGGTCACCCAGATCCTACACAGATGTTCTGAACAGACCAGGAGATTTAATTAGCTTCTGGAGGGAGGTGGGCTGGTTGGAATAACCACCAAACGGCCGCCATGGCCCACGCACAATGGTCCACCCTACGGACTAAGTGCGGAAACCAAACCCTATAACATAGAACATAGAGCAGGCTGGTCATTTCGAACTTGTCAAATGGACGAGTAACTCACAAACGGTTCTAAATTCAATTCCCCCATCGTACCGCTTGCCAGCTGTCAAAGAATTCGATGAGTCTGATGAACACAAAGTACTTGGCTTGTGTTGGTCACCGACAGATTTTTTTGGCTTGAAAATTGGTACACCTTCTCATATTTGTACTAAACGCACCATATTATCATGTGTTGCAAAACTCTGGGACATAATGGGATTTGTTGCACCTGTCGTATTGTATGCTAAACTCCTAATTAAGGAGCTCTGGTTGTGCGAGTGTGATTGGGATGAAACCCCACCAGAAGACATTGTCAAATTGTGGAGCCGCTTCAGGGAAGAACTCCCCTTGCTTGGTGATGTAAAGGTCCCACGTCACATAGGCATCGTCACTGATAGTGTCGTTACTATCCTGGGTTTCGCAGATGCTAGCGAAAAGGCATATGGTGGTGTCGTTTATTTTCACGTGCAGAATAAAGGTGCAAACACAATTAGCTTAATTACAGCTAAATCGAAGGTTTCTCCTCGTTTCTTATTTTACTCACTCGACTCGAACTTTGTGCTATTCTCGTCCTCGCACAACTTATAAAAAATATTCTCGTTGCTTGTCAAACTCGCTTTAGTGTAAGAAATATATTTGCATTCTCGGACTCAACAGTTGCGCTTTGTTGGGTTCATGCGTCGCCGCATCGGTGGAACACCTTTGTGGCTAACAGGGTATCGAGGATACAAAATGATTTATCGCCTAAAAATTTGTTTCATGTGTCTGGTACTGAGAATCCAGCCGATTGTCTGTCACGTGGGCTTACACCCTCGCAAATCATCGGCCATCCGCTTTGGTTCACGGGACCCACGTGGGCTCGCTCAGACGTCTCACAGTGGCCTGCTGTTCCCTTTAACCCTTCGGCAGTGTCGGACACATCAGAGGAAAAGAAACATTCGTTGCTTACCTCGGTACCTCGGGAAAATTCCCCTATAATATCGTTAGGCCATTATTTTTCGTCTTGGACAAAATTATATGTGCAGATTTCTTAAATTATTACCTCGTCGCTATCGTATGTCAGCGTCAGATTATGACTTCGCTGAATTGTTAGTACTTCGTGAACTTCAACGCTTTTATTTTCCAAGTGAGTACGCTAAGCTCGAGGAAGATATTTGTAGCCGCCCATTTCGGCACCTTAAACCATTCCTTAAGGATGGACTCATCAGAGTCGGAGGCCGTCTGAGGAACTCCGATTTAGATTATGATTCGAAATATCCAATCCTTCTTCCTAGTAAGGATCCAGTTCTGAATTTGTTGATTGATTTCCATCACAAGTCGAACTGTCATGCAGGTCCCGACCTGCTGTTGTCGCTCTTGCGTCAGAAATATTGGATACTTTCTGCACGCAACCTTATTAGGAGCAGGATCCATAAGTGTATTCCGTGCTGCCGGCTTCGCCCCAAGCCAACCTTTCCTGAGATGGCAGATCGATTTATTCCCTTTATGTCGAGTCCCGTTATGTCGAGCCGAAAACCTTGTCTCGCTTCTATTACCCTTATGTCGAGCTTAGTTTTCTATCCCGTTTCTATTCCCTTTATGTCGAGTTTATTTACCACGCTTTTATTACCTTTATGTCGAGTTTAATAATATCATATTTTAGAAGTACAGTCACGTCCAATGAAATGCACATGCACATAATTTAGAATCAATTATACACAACACTTAAAATAGAAAAAAAAAAATAGATGTTGGCCGATTCTCATAGATACCGGATAAGCACAAAAAATTTCATCAAAATCGATCAAGCCGTTTCGGAGGAGTATGGCAACGAAAACTGTGACACGAGAATTTTATATATTAGATGTTTAGATTAAGAAAGATTAGATATATATATGAAAATAAGTAATAGAACAAATAATAAAACAATGTTTTTATGCCATTGGCTTTTAATTTACATCCCTGACTGTACCTGTTCACCAAACTCGACATAAAGGTAATAGAAAGCGTAAAATATCAATACTTTGGAGGACAATAGACTTCCAGGCTCGACATAACGGGACTCGACATAAAGGGAATAAATCGGCAGATCATCGTTCTTGCCGTGTCGTGTAATCTGCTAAACCGTTCGTACACACGGGCACTGATTACGCTGACCCAATTAAGGTTACAATGACTCGGGGCCGAGGTGTTCGTTCAACTAAGGCATATATATGTCTATTCGTTTGTTTGACTACACGCGCTGTTCACATAGAATTGGCTGGTGATCTAAGCACAGCCAGTTTTATGGGGGCTTTCAAGCGGTTTCTGTCGAGACGCGGTTCCGTTGGTAAGGTTTATTCGGACAATGGAACCAACTATGTCGGTGCTAAACGTAAACTTTCGGAACTTCACGAATTTTAATGTTCAAAACATCATAGTACTGAATTTGGTCATATGTTAGCTGAAAATCGCATAGATTGGGCCCTCAATGTCCCGGCTGCTAGTCATTTTGGTGGAAATTGGGAAGCCAATATCAAAAGTTTAAAGACTCACTTATATCGAGTGATAGGTGAAACTATTTTGTCGTTCGAAGAATTAAGCACTGTGCTTGCGCAAGTTGAATCCGTTATGAACACTCGACCTTTATGTAGAACGTTGTCCAACGATCCCTCGGAACCTCTTGCTTTAACTCCAGCGCACTTTTTGAATCTCACGCCTTTGAAGTATTTACCCGCTGCAGAGATAGATGAAAGTTTAAATACTCTTTCAAGATATGATTTGTTGGACAAACTAGTTCAGTCTTTTTGGAAGCGTTGGAGAACAGGCTACTTCCACACTCTACAGTCACGTCGTAAATGGAATACACCAGTCGATCCAATCGTGGTCGGTACAGTCGTGATTCTCTTAACTGAGAATTAATTCACCTCCACTCCATTGGCCTCTAGGTGTCGTGGAGGAAGTTTTCCCTGATTCCACGGGAGTAACGTATAGCTCGGGTCAAAACAGCTACTGAATCGTACTTGCGTCCAGTCGTGCGACTATGTCCGTTACCTAATCAGTAAGCTCACGTATTCTACGTTTAGGTTAGGTTAGGGTATTAGTAAATTTATGTAGCTTTAGTTTGATTTTGGATAATTAAGGTTAGCTTTAATTCAACTTTGTATTTAATAGTTAATTTTTGAAGGTATCCCTTCAACCCCGGGAGAATGGTTGCGCTGATTCGACTATAATGACGGTATTGTCATTTCGTTCCTCTGATAGGTTGTAATTCTGAATTTATTATTTTGATTGGTGCAATTTCCTATATCCTATCCCACTCTGGCACATTGCCTGTCGTTCGCGTGGGAGCAAGATAGTCGCAAGAACCAAGATGGCGAATTAATGTCGGTGGTCGAATCGTGTCGTGGTGAAAATTCGTGCATTGAACAAGTGAAAATCGGGACAAGTGCTATGTATCGTCGCTCCAGGCCATCAGCGCATCAAACAAGGTATTGTGCATTCCAAAATCCTTTGTACAATCCATAACGGTCCAATTTCCCACCACCAGGGATTGTACGCCGTTCCATGTTTTTGAAACCAATCAACCAAACCCAATCGCTATTTATCGCATAAACCGCGGACCGGTATTCATAAGAACATTGAAAGCAACAACACAAGTTTTTATAGCCGCATTTCGGAGGTTTGTGGCGCGCCGAGGCCACTGTTCGAACTTATGGAGCGACAATGGCACCAATTTTGTCGGCGCTGCCAAAGAATTGAAGGACATGTTCCAGAAGGGAAGGAATAATATCACGAAGGAAGCGGCTGAACTTCTAGCTAACGATAGCACAATATGGCACTTCATACCACTAAGGATGCCTACGTGTGGAGGCCTGTGGGAGGCTGGAGTTCAGTCTGCGAAAAGACACCTCTACAGGATAAATAAGGACACGAAACTGACCTACGAGGAGATGTCTACGGTCTTAGCATAAATCGAGGAGTGTCTCAATTCTCGCCCCCTTTATGAAATGGATAATACTATGATGACGCTTACGCCAGGGCATTTTTTAGTTGGCGAACCCTTGATTTCGGTTCCTGATACATGCTACGAGTACCAGCCGTTCAGTCTTTTAACTAGGTGGCAAATTATTCAGAAAATGACTCAAGACTTCTGGCATAGATGGCGTACAGAGTATCTTAACACGCTTCAACAACGATACAAACGGCAGGTGAAGGTTCCAGAGCCTCCTATTGACGATGTTGTTATTATTAAGGAAGATAATCTACCCCCTACGAAATGGTTACTAGGACGGGTGAAATAAATGCATCCTGGAAAGGACAATCTCGTAAGAGTGGTAACAGTCCAGACGATGGCCACAAGGAGTTAAAAAGGCCCCTATATAAATTGATACCTCTTCCCAAAGAACCAATATCAGTGAGCTACATGGTGGGCGGTTTAATTAATGATTGGTGAAGTATTATTGAAGGGAAAGGTTAAAACAAAATAAAAAAGTTAAGTTTAAATAAAGTTAAAAATATTTACAGTCCATTGTTCGATTTGCATGACATGTATTAGTTTACAAATATGTATGTATTGATAAAAAACTAATGTTTTGGTGGGCGGTATGTCCAGTTCCTATATTAATGCATATAGTGAGATGTAGAAACAGTCGCCAATAAATCATCATTCAGTAAAGACGTTTGTTAATTTATCCAAAAACACCGTTCCATTACCGCAAATAAAGTGAACCTTAAGCACATAAACATAAGACTTTATTGAGAACGCCTAGTTTAGTATTTTTTAATAACATATTGGATGCTTTAGAATGGTAGTAGACCATGGTCTGAACAACGTTTGTTCTAGCAAAACTGTGATTCAAATTTCACGGTGTAATATTTATTATCAACAAATTCTAAACATGTAAGATCTTTATTGTAAATTATTGTAACACCATGTATACCATGTTTTATGCAAATAAATACTTACTTACTAAAAACGCCGATTCATAAGGTATTTTAATTATACATGGTCGATTTTCTGCAACTGCAAAAAATTACTTTGTAATTCATAGTATCATTATGAAATCTTTGTGTTGTTTAAAATTTAAGATGAAAATACAAATATTCATCGTTTCGTATTTTGATTTATTTGCTAAATATTATACAGTGGTACGGAACCCTTCGGGTGCGAGTCCGACTCGCACTTAGTCGGTTTTTAATTATTAAAATAATTATAATTATTTGACTACTATTGGCATTACTAGGAACATAGTAAGACATTACAATGGTTTCCTAATCTTATAGCTATAAGCTGAGTTATTCCTGAGTCGTGTAAAACAGATGTACGAGAAAGAACTGTTTGATCTGTTTGTGATTGCAGCACTCGCAGAGCGAGCTGTACCAGCGGATGTTCCAGCACATGAGCAAGCACAAGATGCCCACTTCCAACCAGGAGGGCATCGCCAAGTAACACTACCTATAATTATTTTCATTAACTGACTTAATTTCTTGACGCACTGACAACAGGTGGAACTAAGCTTGCAGGTACTCGGTACTTGCCCGGTATTGAAACAGCGTCGTGCTTGAAATACGCCTTTATCACTGGGCTATCACGACAAAGTCCATTATCAATCTATGAAATAAAACTACTAGAATTCTGAATTGAGCCAATTCTTGCTGCTGATCCTAAGTAAAGCGAATGATTGCAGAGTAGAGAGCGGAAAGTACGCGTTCCTGATGGAGTCGACGACCATCGACTACGAGACGGAGCGCAACTGTGGCGTTACAAAGGTGAGTCTGGCCGCGGAACAGTCGCACACCATGCTCACAGTCACACGCACTCACGGCCGTGCCTCCCGCAGGTGGGGTCGCTGCTCGACAGCAAGGGCTACGGCATCGCCATGAAGAAGAGTAAGTGCCTGCTGAGCTCTTGTTTATTATACTAGACCGACCGCCGCCGCGTCCCATCGCCCGCCCGCGCTATTACCTACTTCGTTTTATTATACTAGACCGACCGCCACGTCCCATCGCCCGCCCGCTCTATTACCTGCTTCGTTTTATTACACTAGACCGACCGCCGCGTCCCATCGCCCGCCCGCGCTATTACCTACTTCGTTTTATTACACTAGACCGACCGCCGCGTCCCATCGCCCGCCCGCGCTATTACCTACTTCGTTTTATTCTACTAGACCGACCGCCGCGCGTCCCATCGCCCGCCCGCGCTATTACCTGCTTCGTTTTATTACACTAGACCGACCGCCGCGTCCCATCGCCCGCCCGCGCTATTACCTACTTCGTTTTATTACACTAGACCGACAGCCGCGTCCCATCGCTCGCCGCGCTATTAGCTACTTCGTTTTATTACACTAGACCGACCGCTGCGCGTCCCATCGCCCGCCCGCGCTATTACCTGCTTCGTTTTATTACACTAGACCGACCGCCACGTCCCATCGCCCGCCCGCGCTATTACCTGCTTCGTTTTATCACACTAGACCGACCGCTGCGCGTCCCATCGCCCGCCCGCGCTATTACCTGCTTCGTTTTATTACACTAGACCGACCGCCGCGCGTCCCATCGCCCGCCCGCGCTATTACCTACTTCGTTTTATTACACTAGACCGACCGCCGCGTCCCATCACCCGCCCGCGCTATTACCTGCTTCGTTTTATTCTACTAGACCGACCGCCGCGCATCCCATCGCCCGCCCGCGCTATTACCTACTTTGTTTTATTACACTAGACCGACCGCCGCGTCCCATCGCCCGCCCGCGCTATTACCTACTTCGTTTTATTCTACTAGACCGACCGCCGCGTCCCATCGCCCGCCCGCGCTATTACCTACTTCGTTTTATTCTACTAGACTAGTATATGTAATCTGTGACTAGACCGACCGCCGTGCGTCCCATCGCCCGCCCGCGCTATTACCTACTTCGTTTTGTTCTACTAGACCGACCGCCGCGTCCCATCGCCCGCCCGCGCTATTACCTACTTCCCTTTATTATACTAGACCGACCGCCGCGCGTCCCATCGCCCGCCCGCGCTATTACCTACTTCGTTTTATTCTACTAGACTAGTATATGTAATCTGTGACTAGACCGACCGCCGTGCGTCCCATCGCCCGCCCGCGCTATTACCTACTTCGTTTTATTACACTAGACCGACCGCCGCGCATCCCATCGCCCGCCCGCGATATTACCTACTTCGTTTTATTACACTAGACCGACCGCCGCGTCCCATTGCCCGCCCGCGCTATTACCTACTTCGCTTTATTATACTAGACCGACCGCCGCGCGTCCCATCGCCCGCCCGCGCTATTACCTACTTCGTTTTATTCTAATAGACCGACCGCCCTGCGTCCCATCGCCTGCCCGCGCTATTACCTGCTTCGTTTTATTACACTAGACCGACCGCCGCGCGTCCCATCGCCCGCCCGCGCTATTACCTGCTTCGTTTTATTACACTAGACCGACCGCCGCGTCCCATCGCTCGCCGCGCTATTAGCTACTTCGTTTTATTACACTAGACCGACCGCTGCGCGTCCCATCGCCCGCCCGCGCTATTACCTGCTTCGTTTTATTACACTAGACCGACCGCCGCGCGTCCCATCGCCCGCCCGCGCTATTACCTGCTTCGTTTTATTACACTAGACCGACCGCCGCGTCCCATCGCCCGCCCGCACTATTACCTACTTCGCTTTATTATACTAGACCGACCGCCGCGTCCCATCACCCGCCCGCGCTATTACCTGCTTCGTTTTATTACACTAGACCGACCGCCGCGTCCCATCGCCCACCCGCGCTATTACCTACTTCGTTTTATTCTACTAGACCGACCGCCGCGCATCCCATCGCCCGCCCGCACTATTACCTACTTTGTTTTATCATACTAGACCGACCGCCGCGCATCCCATCGCCCGCCCGCGATATTACCTACTTCGTTTTATTACACTAGACCGACCGCCGCGTCCCATCGCCCGCCCGCGCTATTACCTACTTCGTTTTATTATACTAGACCGACCGCCGCGCGTCCCATCGCCCGCCCGCGCTATTACCTACTTCGTTTTATTCTACTAGACTAGTATATGTAATCTGTGACTAGACCGACCGCCGTGCGTCCCATCGCCCGCCCGCGCTATTACCTACTTCGTTTTATTACACTAGACCGACCGCCACGTCCCATCGCCCGCCCGCGCTATTACCTGCTTCGTTTTATTACACTAGACCGACCGCCACGTCCCATCGCCCGCCCGCGCTATTACCTACTTCGTTTTATTACACTATACCGACAGCCGCGTCCCATCGCTCGCCGCGCTATTAGCTTCTTCGTTTTATTACACTAGACCGACCGCTGCGCGTCCCATCGCCCGCCCGCGCTATTACCTGCTTCGTTTTATTACACTAGACCGACCGCCGCGCGTCCCATCTATTAAAGTAAACGCAGTGGAATTTGGTTTTTACTAAATATATAATGCGTGCGATATCAAAAGTACAGTAAGCGCTCAAAAGTGCATGAGCACGCTAAGAGTCGTATTGCTGTGAACACGCGGTATAGCTCGTACATTTGTATGTGTAAGCAACACGATACACACACCACAGATAACGCAGTTACACGAAACAACAATATATTTCCGTCGCTTTAAACATGCTAGCACACACGCACTATGCGCGTGAACTTGACCAGCGGCATTGCTAAAATTCGATAGATACTTAACAAGCGCAGATAGCAGAAAGCGTTAAGCGTTGGTATGGAATTCAATCTGCCTCAGGTTCTAATCTCGTGAAACACAGTGCGGTTTTTTGCAAATATTATTATTTTTGTTTTCGATAATAATATTTTTTAAATATTGCTGCTTTTTTATGTTGTTATTGCAATAAAGGTTTTAGAATAAAAAATGCGTGATATATGATAACAAAATTAAAAAATATATGTTTATTCGTTATATTTATTTTACATAAGTTAATAAACTGCTACAATTATTTATCATTACTTCAGCTGAATAAGATGTGAAATAGATGTCAAGAAACTTAGAAGCAGTTTGTATTATTTAGACATATTTAAATTATGAAATATTTTAAATTTTTAATGGATTTTTTCACCATAAATATTAAGCTTTGATCATGGTCGAAGTAATTAAGTAATAAATAAGAATATTAGACTACTTAAAATGTAAAAAACTACTTACAGAATAGGTAATTTTAAGGTTAAATATGGGCAGTTTGTTTATATTTTATTTGTATTAATTATTTTACATTTTATTTGACTTTAGTAAATATTGGTTGTTATTGAGGTTAAAGCTTAAGTATTCATTTTCTTTACGAAAAGAAGATTGAAACTAAACCTCAAATTTTAATCCTAAAATAATACTATTACTAAAATAATATTAAACAATTTCGGTATATCTGCAAGAAATACGACAAACACCCTATTGATACGTGCTTAAAAAATTCGTTACCATAAATTCATGCAATAACGAATCTGTTGTTTATTAAGTTGGTACGGTCAATATTTTAAGGTCAAAAACGGTTTTCTAGCTGGTCTTCAGTGATGCAAGCCTTCAGAGTGCACGGCGAACGGTTCATAATGACGTGTTTTTAATAATTCAGCAAAATGTCTCGTTGGTATGAAACCATTTGTTTCATTCACCATTTGACGTCGCTGCTACTCGATAATAAGCCCCTTCCTCATATCTCTTAACCCTCACAGTATTTCTCTAGAACAAAGAAAAACATTGTTTTTATTACACATAATACCTTATTATTTATTATTCACTAATCGAATTAAACCTCACAATGAATTTAAAACTTTAAAGGCATCTTCTGTCTCAACAATACCTCTGTTCTATCAACAATACCCTTGATTAAGATTTATGTTTTGTAAAATATGAAATATATTAATGATAACACTCACACTTAGTCCGGTTTCATTAGATATTCACTTCACTTTTACGCAGTGCAATAATATTCTCTGATCTGATCTGATCTCTTCAATATATTTTATGCCTGCTTTTTGATAATAATAACCACAACACTGCGCTAAATACTCGTCACCAATATTATCCACGAACCAAAAAAGTTCTATTAATTGAATACTCGTAACAAACTGCATCTACCCCACAGAAATCGAAATAATTTACTTAGTTTTTTGTGGTCTACCTGCTAAACTTTAATATTTATGTGAACAAGACGAATGAAACTAAAAACGAATGATGATTATTGAACTAGTCATTGGTTGCAGACAAAGTGAGTGTGTGTGTGTAATGTGCGTGTCTACAGTATTGTAACAACTTATAGAAGAAGGTCGTAAGTCAAACCGAAGCGTCAGTCTATTGCTTTGTGAGATTGCTCATGGACTTTTGGTCGGCACTGTACATAACAGTCAAGTGTCGCCTAGCAACCAACATATTCAAAAATAACCCTGGAAGTGCTTTCCTAACATTCCCTCTTCTCTTTCAAACCGAAGTCTTCGCAAAGCTTTACCAGTCTTGGTTTGAATAATGGCTTCGTAAATATATCAGCCAATTGTTCTTGCGTAGGCACTTGCACAATTTGGATATCTCCTTCAGACACACATTGCCTTACATAGAAATGTCTTAGCTTGATGTGCTTTGTCTTGCGATGATATTCGTAAGGCGGATTATGAGCTAGTTTTATTGCAGACTCATTATCAATGAGCAGTACTGGCGTTTCTAATTTTTCACTTAAATTTTTAAACAATCTCGTTAGCCAAATCATTTCACGGCACGCCTCACTGGCAGCTACTATTTCTGCTTCTGTGGACGACAGCGCAACTGAGGTTTGCTTCACACTTCTCCAGGAGATTGCTGATCCAACGAACATGCATATCAACCCGCTAGTAGAACAACCACTCAAGTTGTCGCCTCCATGATCTGCATCACTGTAACACATGAGTCGTTTCTCATTCTTTTTAAACTCTAGACCAGTCTCGATTGTTCCTTTGAGGTAACGAAAGATTCTCTTCACTTGTAACACATTCGTATTAGTGGGTTTATCTAAGGATCTGGATACGACTCCGACTGCATAGGCAATATCAGGCCTTGTACCTACCATGAGATAAGCCAACGCTCCCACAGCTTGTCTATAGGGAAATTTTGTGTCACAGATCTCTTCCGCCAACTTTTTTACAGGAATATCTTTAACTATCGGTGTTCCAACGGCTTTACAGTCACTCATTCCATACTTATCCAAAACCTTTTTAGTATAGGCGGCTTGATGAACTCTTATAGTTCCATCAATGTGTCGCTCTAACTCTAGTCCAAGAAAGTACGAAGGCGGCTTGGTCGTTATTTTGAAACGTCCTTTGAGTTCCTTTTCAATAAAATTATCAGCTTCTACGTCATCAGACGAAGCCAATAATCCATCATCAACGTACAAAGCAAGCAAAATCTTGATTTTTCCACGTTGTCTCACGTATAAACATGGATCTGCTTCGCTCTGTGTAAATCCAGATTCAATAAAAAAGTCGTGAATACACTCATTCCAACATTTAGGTGCCTGTTTAAGTCCATAAAGACTTCTTATCAGCTTGCACACCTTTCCAGATCCGTCATTATATCCCTCAGGTTGTCGCATGTATATCTCTTCTTTCACCTTGCCATATAGGAAAGCTGTTGAGACGTCAAATTGTTTTAACGATAAACCTTCATTTGCGGCTATACTTAATAATACTCGGATTGTGCTTAGTTTCGCAACAGGGCTAAATGTCTCGTGGTAGTCTATTCCCTTTTTCTGTGAATAACCAACTGCAACTAGTCTCGCTTTATACTTGTCAATCGAGCCATCAGGGTTCTTCTTTACCTTGAATACCCATTTGCAGTTAAGCGCTTTTCTATTATTTGGTAACTGTGTCAGTTTCCATGTCTCATTCTCTTTCAGAGAATTTATCTCATTATTCATAGCCTCAACCCACTTGTCTTTTTCAGTACTTTGCATGGCTTCTCGATATGAAGATGGTTCTGGAACAGCAATGACTTGATGGATGAATTGTTCAAAATTAAATATTTCTGGAGGTCTAATTTTACTCCGATCACGAAGTACACGACTGTTACCTTCAACAACAGTTTGAGTGTCTTCTTCTTGTCGTTCTTCTTCATTACTATCTCCTGTTTCAAACCAAGTATCTTCTTCTTGTCGTTCTATTGCATTACTATCACCAGTTTTATTACAATTTTTTGAATGCAAGTGATCACGTTGATTAAGTACTTCTAAGTGTGGTTGATCGTCTATGGAAGAAGTAGGTAGCTCATAGGTATTCTTTTTGATTTCAGGTTCCTCATTAACAGGTATGTCTCGGTCTAACAGAGGTACTTCTTCAAAAGTTACATCTCTGGAACGCAACAATTTAAAGTTCCTTGTATCATAAACTCGATACCCATCATCACCGTCATATCCTATAAGAATTCCTTTCTGTGCTTTTTTATCTAACTTCTTTCTCTTTTGTTTTGGGACATGCACGTAACACACACAACCAATGATTCTGAGATGATTTATTTTAGGTTTCTTATTGTACCATAACTCATACGGTGACTTTTCAACATTTGGACTGGGTCCCGTACGATTTAAAATGTACACTGAAGCTTGCACTACTTCAGCCCATAAACCTTTAGGTATCTCATCATGAGCATGTATAAGTGCTCTTGCCATCTCAACAATTGTGCGATTATCTCTTTCGGCACAACCGTTTTGTTCAGGAGTGTAGGGCATTGTCAGCCTCTGTTTAATCCCATGTTGTCTTAGCGTACTTCGTACCTGTTTATTGTCGAATTCGCCTCCATTGTCGCTTAGCAACTCTTGAATGACGTGTCCTGATGTCTTAGCTTCTGCTAGAAAATCCTTCAAGCGTGCTTGAACTTCAGACTTTTGTCGTAAGAAGTATACGTAACGAAAACGGGTGAAATCATCCTTGAACAGAACAAAGTATCTATACTTTGAGATCGAATAAACAAACGGTCCACACACATCAGTGTGTATTAGCTCTCCAAGTCTTGTAGTTCTTTCTCTGGTCCCAAACGTCCTTCTGTGGGCTTTTCCATAAACGCAACCTTCGCAAACTTCTTTGTTATTTTCAGATTTGAATTGCATACCAAATTCTCTTTGCATAACTTGTTTGACATGTCTTTTGTTCTAGTGTCCCAAACGTTCATGGTACAGTTGAAGTTGGTTAGTAGCTGTTAGTTGGTTAATCTCAACTTTAGGTGTAATGACTTGTATTTTAAGTTTGTACAAACCTCCATACTTGTCACGAGTACCGACTAACTTTGTCTTACCGTCAACCTTAAATAAACATGATCGAGTATTTGACTCAAATGAGCTATTTTCACAAAGATCTTGTGCGGCTAGCACTGAGAACAAATTTCTTTGTATGCAGGGAACATACCAAACATTTGTGAGCGTAATTGTTTCGTTTTGGCCATTAATGTCAGCTTTTACTTGTATTGAGCCTTTTCCGATAGCTTCAATATTTTCACCATTTGCTGTCATTACTCTGTGAGATTCGCTAAAGTACTCGAAAGATACATACTGATCTCCTCTATTGGTTACGTGATTTGTTGCTCCATTATCTACGTACCATGAGTCTTTATCAATACTCTCACCAAGAGATAAAGCTAAACTTGTCAATGTAGCAGCATTTGATTTGGATTCCTTTGGAGGTTTTTGGGGTCTCCCATCCGTAATCCATTTCTTGCATTGCTTTACTCGATGTCCGCTTGCTCCGCAGTAGTTGCACTTGAACTTCTTTTTGTAATCTTGCTTTCTGTTATTTACTATGAGTACCTCCGTGCTGGATTCACCTTCAGCTTCAGATTTATTTTTATCTTTCAAAGCTCTCTCGTGAGCGCACAACTGGGTGGTCAAGTTCTCGATAGTACGATCTTTTAATGTAATCAGTAGCCAACTTGATTTAAAACTGAAATACTCTTCTGGCAGGGAATCTAATATCTTGCATATCAAAAGAATTTCTGGTAGTTGATTACAAACTGTTGACAAAGCTTGATTCAGATCATGCCAAATATTCTTTATCGCAGACATATGCAAACCCATATCATGAGTGGGGTCTTTCTTGTATTTAAAAAGTTGCATACACAGATCGTAGGTTCGGTCCTGTGATCCTCGTTCGTAAAGACGGTTTAATTCGTCCCACATATCACTCGCAGTTGTAAAACGCATTACTTTGTTCAGCATTTCGTCGGTCATATTAGTAGTCAGTAGTAATAGCGCTGTGCTTTCTATTTTATTATAGCTGTCACACTCTACCTTGTACTTTGTAAGAGCTTCCGCTGTGGCTCCTTCACCCGGGTGTGCAGGCTTTACTAGAGTACCCTGCACCGCTTCTAAGGTGCCTGTGTTACTCCGCAGCAGCAACATCACTTTATATTTCCAGGTCGGCCAGTTGCTTCCATCGAATAGTCCTATTTCGAGTTTCATTTTTGAAGACATAATGAGGTACTCTTTCGAACTTTTATTCTTTAGGAAACAAATATAAAACTTTTAAGCTCTCTTTTTTGCACGCACTGCTACCATATTAAAGTAAACGCAGTGGAATTTGGTTTTTACTAAATATATAATGCGTGCGATATCAAAAGTACATAACAGTCAAGTGTCGCCTAGCAACCCAACATATTCAAAAATAACCCTGGAAGTGCTTTCCTAACACCATCGCCCGCCCGTGCTATTACCTGCTTCGTTTTATTACACTAGACCGACCGCCGCGCATCCCATCGCCCGCCCGCGATGTTACCTACTTCGTTTTATTACACTAGACCGACCGCCGCGTCCCATTGCCCGCCCGCGCTATTACCTACTTCGCTTTATTATACTAGACCGACCGCCGCGCGTCCCATCGCCCGCCCGCGCTATTACCTACTTCGTTTTATTACACTAGACCAACAGCCGCGTCCCATCGCTCGCCGCGCTATTAGCTACTTCGTTTTATTACACTAGACCGACCGCTGCGCGTCCCATCGCCCGCCCGCGCTATTACCTGCTTCGTTTTATTACACTAGACCGACCGCCGCGCGTCCCATCGCCCGCCCGCGCTATTACCTGCTTCGTTTTATTACACTAGACCGACCGCCGCGCGTCCCATCGCCCGCCCGCGCTATTACCACTTCGTTTTATTACACTAGACCGACCGCCACGTCCCATCGCCCGCCCGCACTATTACCTGCTTCGTTTTATTACACTAGACCGACCGCCACGTCCCATCGCCCGCCCGCGCTATTACCTGCTTCGTTTTATTACACTAGACCGACCGCCGCGTCCCATCGCCCGCCCGCACTATTACCTACTTCGCTTTATTATACTAGACCGACCGCCGCGTCCCATCACCCGCCCGCGCTATTACCTGCTTCGTTTTATTACACTAGACCGACCGCCACGTACCATCGCCCGCCCGCGCTATTACCTGCTTCGTTTTATTACACTAGACCGACCGCCACGTCCCATCGCCCGCCCGCGCTATTACCTGCTTCGTTTTATTACACTAGACCGACCGCCGCGTCCCATCGCCCGCCCGCACTATTACCTACTTCGCTTTATTATACTAGACCGACCGCCGCGTCCCATCACCCGCCCGCGCTATTACCTGCTTCGTTTTATTACACTAGACCGACCGCCGCGTCCCATCGCCCGCCCGCGCTATTACCTACTTTGTTTTATTATACTAGACCGACCGCCGCGCATCCCATCGCCCGCCCGCGATATTACCTACTTCGTTTTATTACACTAGACCGACAGCCGCGTCCCATCGCTCGCCGCGCTATTAGCTACTTCCTTTTATTACACTAGACCGACCGCTGCGCGTCCCATCGCCCGCCCGCGCTATTACCTGCTTCGTTTTATTACACTAGACCGACCGCCGCGTCCCATCGCCCGCCCGCGCTATTACCTACTTCGTTTTATTACACTAGACCGACAGCCGCGTCCCATCGCTCGCCGCGCTATTAGCTACTTCGTTTTATTACACTAGACCGACCGCCACGTCCCATCGCCCGCCCGCGCTATTACCTGCTTCGTTTTATTACACTAGACCGACCGCCGCGCGTCTCATCGCCCGCCCGCGCTATTACCTACTTCGTTTTATTCTACTAGACTAGTATATGTAATCTGTGACTAGACCGACCGCCGTGCGTCCCATCGCCCGCCCGCGCTATTACCTACTTCGTTTTATTCTACTAGACCGACCGCCGCGTCCCATCGCCCGCCCGCGCTATTACCTACTTCGTTTTATTACACTAGACCGACAGCCGCGTCCCATCGCTCGCCGCACTATTAGCTAGGTACTTCGTTTTATTACACTAGACCGACCGCTGCGCGTCCCATCGCCCACCTGCGCTATTACCTGCTTCGTTTTATTACACTAGACCGACCGCCGCGCGTTCCATCGCCCGCCCGCGCTATTACCTGCTTCGTTTTATTACACTAGACCGACCGCCGCGCATCCCATCGCCCGCCCGCGATATTACCTACTTCGTTTTATTACACTAGACCGACCGCCGCGCGTCCCATCGCCCGCCCGCGCTATTACCACTTCGTTTTATTACACTAGACCGACCGCCACGTCCCATCGCCCGCCCGCGCTATTACCTGCTTCGTTTTATTACACTAGACCGACCGCCACGTCCCATCGCCCGCCCGCGCTATTACCTGCTTCGTTTTATAACACTAGACCAACCGCCGCGTCCCATCGCCCGCCCGCACTATTACCTACTTCGCTTTATTATACTAGACCGACCGCCGCGTCCCATCACCCGCCCGCGCTATTACCTGCTTCGTTTTATTACACTAGACCGACCGCCGCGTCCCATCGCCCGCCCGCGCTATTACCTACTTTGTTTTATTATACTAGACCGACCGCCGCGCATCCCATCCCCCGCCCGCGATATTACCTACTTCGTTTTATTACACTAGACCGACAGCCGCGTCCCATCGCTCGCCGCGCTATTACCTACTTTGTTTTATTATACTAGACCGACCGCCACGCATCCCATCGCCCGCCCGCGATATTACCTACTTCGTTTTATTACACTAGACCGACAGCCGCGTCCCATCGCTCGCCGCGCTATTAGCTACTTCCTTTTATTACACTAGACCGACCGCTGCGCGTCCCATCGCCCGCCCGCGCTATTACCTGCTTCGTTTTATTACACTAGACCGACCGCCGCGTCCCATCGCCCGCCCGCTCTATTACCTGCTTCGTTTTATTACACTAGACCGACCGCCACGTCCCATCGCCCGCCCGCACTATTACCTGCTTCGTTTTATTACACTAGACCGACCGCCACGTCCCATCGCCCGCCCGCGCTATTACCTGCTTCGTTTTATTACACTAGACCGACCGCCGCGTCCCATCGCCCGCCCGCACTATTACCTACTTCGCTTTATTATACTAGACCGACCGCCGCGTCCCATCACCCGCCCGCGCTATTACCTGCTTCGTTTTATTACACTAGACCGACCGCCACGTACCATCGCCCGCCCGCGCTATTACCTGCTTCGTTTTATTACACTAGACCGACCGCCACGTCCCATCGCCCGCCCGCGCTATTACCTGCTTCGTTTTATTACACTAGACCGACCGCCGCGTCCCATCGCCAGCCCGCACTATTACCTACTTCGCTTTATTATACTAGACCGACCGCCGCGTCCCATCACCCGCCCGCGCTATTACCTGCTTCGTTTTATTACACTAGACCGACCGCCGCGTCCCATCGCCCGCCCGCGCTATTACCTACTTTGTTTTATTATACTAGACCGACCGCCGCGCATCCCATCGCCCGCCCGCGATATTACCTACTTCGTTTTATTACACTAGACCGACAGCCGCGTCCCATCGCTCGCCGCGCTATTACCTACTTTGTTTTATTATACTAGACCGACCGCCGCGCATCCCATCGCCCGCCCGCGATATTACCTACTTCGTTTTATTACACTAGACCGACAGCCGCGTCCCATCGCTCGCCGCGCTATTAGCTACTTCCTTTTACTACACTAGACCGACCGCTGCGCGTCCCATCGCCCGCCCGCGCTATTACCTGCTTCGTTTTATTACACTAGACCGACCGCCGCGTCCCATCGCCCGCCCGCGCTATTACCTACTTCGTTTTATTACACTAGACCGACAGCCGCGTCCCATCGCTCGCCGCGCTATTAGCTACTTCGTTTTATTACACTAGACCGACCGCCACGTCCCATCGCCCGCCCGCGCTATTACCTGCTTCGTTTTATTACACTAGACCGACCGCCGCGCGTCTCATCGCCCGCCCGCGCTATTACCTACTTCGTTTTATTCTACTAGACTAGTATATGTAATCTGTGACTAGACCGACCGCCGTGCGTCCCATCGCCCGCCCGCGCTATTACCTACTTCGTTTTATTCTACTAGACCGACCGCCGCGTCCCATCGCCCGCCCGCGCTATTACCTACTTCGTTTTATTACACTAGACCGACAGCCGCGTCCCATCGCTCGCCGCACTATTAGCTAGGTACTTCGTTTTATTACACTAGACCGACCGCTGCGCGTCCCATCGCCCGCCTGCGCTATTACCTGCTTCGTTTTATTACACTAGACCGACCGCCGCGCGTTCCATCGCCCGCCCGCGCTATTACCTGCTTCGTTTTATTACACTAGACCGACCGCCGCGCATCCCATCGCCCGCCCGCGATATTACCTACTTCGTTTTATTACACTAGACCGACCGCCGCGCGTCCCATCGCCCGCCCGCGCTATTACCACTTCGTTTTATTACACTAGACCGACCGCCACGTCCCATCGCCCGCCCGCGCTATTACCTGCTTCGTTTTATTACACTAGACCGACCGCCACGTCCCATCGCCCGCCCGCGCTATTACCTGCTTCGTTTTATAACACTAGACCGACCGCCGCGTCCCATCGCCCGCCCGCACTATTACCTACTTCGCTTTATTATACTAGACCGACCGCCGCGTCCCATCACCCGCCCGCGCTATTACCTGCTTCGTTTTATTACACTAGACCGACCGCCGCGTCCCATCGCCCGCCCGCGCTATTACCTACTTTGTTTTATTATACTAGACCGACCGCCGCGCATCCCATCCCCCGCCCGCGATATTACCTACTTCGTTTTATTACACTAGACCGACAGCCGCGTCCCATCGCTCGCCGCGCTATTACCTACTTTGTTTTATTATACTAGACCGACCGCCGCGCATCCCATCGCCCGCCCGCGATATTACCTACTTCGTTTTATTACACTAGACCGACAGCCGCGTCCCATCGCTCGCCGCGCTATTAGCTACTTCCTTTTATTACACTAGACCGACCGCTGCGCGTCCCATCGCCCGCCCGCGCTATTACCTGCTTCGTTTTATTACACTAGACCGACCGCCACGTCCCATCGCCCGCCCGCGCTATTACCTGCTTCGTTTTATTACACTAGACCGACCGCCGCGTCCCATCGCCCGCCTGCACTATTACCTACTTCGCTTTATTATACTAGACCGACCGCCGCGTCCCATCACCCGCCCGCGCTATTACCTGCTTCGTTTTATTACACTAGACCGACCGCCGCGTCCCATCGCCCACCCGCGCTATTACCTACTTCGTTTTATTACACTAGACCGACCGCCGCGTCCCATCGCCCACCCCCGCTATTACCTACTTCGTTTTATTCTACTAGACCGACCGCCGCGCGTCCCATCGCCCGCCCGCGCTATTACCTACTTCGTTTTATTCTACTAGACTAGTATATGTAATCTGTGACTAGACCGACCGCCGTGCGTCCCATCGCCCGCCCGCGCTATTACCTACTTCGTTTTATTCTACTAGACCGACCGCCGCGTCCCATCGCCCGCCCGCGCTATTACCTACTTCGTTTTATTACACTAGACCGACAGCCGCGTCCCATCGCTCGCCGCGCTATTAGCTACTTCGTTTTATTACACTAGACCGACCGCTGCGCGTCTCATCGCCCGCCTGCGCTATTACCTGCTTCGTTTTATTACACTAGACCGACCGCCGCGCGTTCCATCGCCCGCCCGCGCTATTACCTGCTTCGTTTTATTACACTAGACCGACCGCCGCGCATCCCATCGCCCGCCCGCGATATTACCTACTTCGTTTTATTACACTAGACCGACCGCCGCGTCCCATTGCCCGTCCGCGCTATTACCTACTTCGCTTTATTACACTAGACCGACCGCCGCGCGTTCCATCGCCCGCCCGCGCTATTACCTGCTTCGTTTTATTACACTAGACCGACAGCCGCGTCCCATCGCCCGCCCGCGCTATTACCTACTTCGTTTTATTACACTAGACCGACAGCCGCGTCCCATCGCTCGCCGCGCTATTAGCTACTTCGTTTTATTACACTAGACCGACCGCTGCGCGTCCCATCGCCCGCCCGCGCTATTACCTGCTTCGTTTTATTACACTAGACCGACCGCCGCGCGTCCCATCGCCCGCCCGCGCTATTACCTACTTCGTTTTATTACACTAGACCGACAGCCGCGTCCCATCGCTCGCCGCGCTATTAGCTACTTCCTTTCATTACACTAGACCGACCGCTGCGCGTCCCATCGCCCGCCCGCGCTATTACCTACTTCGTTTTCGCTTAGCGTTCTTTCTGACTTTTCTTCTTTTTGCTCGGCTCATAAGGGTCGTAGCGTGATATTAAGATTTGGGCTATTCAATGCAAAAATATTTTTTCGGAGATTACCTCCTACATACAAACAAACTTTTAAATCTTTATAATATACTGCGCCCCGCGGTTTCACCCGTGTAAGACTCGATCCCGTCGGAATATCAGGATAAAAAGTATCCTATATCCTAACCCGAGTCATGGTCTACCCATTTGCCAAATTCATCCACATTTGTTGAGCAGTTTTAACGTGAAAGCGTAACAAACAAACTCACTTTCGTCGAAAACCTCGCGTGCTGCGTCAAGATACTTGATTTGTTTATCTTTCTCGGCTTTCACGAGGTTCCCGCCATGCGGGACCGTTTAGGATTAGGATTATTTAATATATTATTACAGTATACAGGGTGTAAGGGACAGCCCTCCGCAAACTAACAGGGTACATTCAGCTCCTTATTTTGAATCATATGAAAATTTTGTCTGGAAAATTTTCTTTTTTTTTAATCGTTTCGTCAGTTACTATTTCTTTATTTCAATGTAAAATTACATTCTCTGTACGCAGTACTCCATTAACGTAAATAAAACAACTAAAATAAAAAAAAAACAGCAATGGATGTTGAATTTCTCTAACGAACGACACGTGAAATCAGCTGTTAAATTTCTGCCTAGCTAGAGTTCTTCGAACTCTCGCTAGGCTACCTACTACCTATTAAGGTATGCGGTGCAGCGGGAGGGGTAGTCCTCTCCCAATAGCAGTTGGTTTGTGTCGTAGTCAGCCGCAGTGTCGCTGTTGTATGTGCCGCGAGCGCATGTCGGTGCGGATCGTTCGCGCAGTCGCGTTGTGAAGTTACGTTACGTACGCTTTTGGACTTATTTTTTGTTGTGGTGTTTTTTGTATGTGAGAAATGACTACATTTAGTGCTCGTGAGTATGGAAAAATGATAATGTGCTACGGGGAAGCTTGGGGAAATGCTAGGGAAGCGCTCAGAACTTACATTGATAGGTATCCTAACCGTCAGCATCCATCAGACTCCCGAATGCCTATCAACGCATGCTAGAAAAAATAGTTCCCAATTAGGAAGACGCCGGAAGACCACTTCCCGGTGAAAACTTTACGTGGCTTGAGGGCGCCGCTCCCCGCCGTGGGGTGGCGGGGAAGGCGTCCGAAAGCTCGCTGCGCTACCATTTGCTACGTGCGTTTTACTACGGTAGCGATACATTGCGTGTAAGGTAATAAAACAAATCAGGTTTATTGGATTTCCATAACGTTCCCGAAATAATTTAATGTACCGGTCATCTTAGTATGATATACTGAATTCACCCCTTCAGTCTGCGGAGGGCTGTCCCTTACACCCTGTAAAAGATTTTTTGTGATCGAACAACGAAAAATTTTGTTTGTGCAGACTCCAAATTCCGGCAGAGCATGAACCTGGGCCTGCTGAACCTCCAGGAGGCGGGCACGTTGCGCGAGATGCAGCACACCTGGTGGAAGGAAAAGCATGGCGGCGGTGCCTGCAAGGTACTCTTGCGCACCTCACTGCGGCACTCAAGTTAACACTCCTTTGAGGATGACGGGTCACAATGATCTGTCGGGACAATAGAGAGTAAGGGTTCCGCACGTCAGAACAATGGACATAATAATTGCCTTCAGAGCTATACGCGAACATAAACGAAACTCCAAAACGCGATTTCATTTATTTTCACTCCACCTACTCGCTAATGTCAAATTATATGTCACACAAACCTTACCTAAAGCAAGTAATTAAAGACCTACCGGGCAATAATATTATACTGAATTTCATTATGACCCGCTGGTGCATAATGTGATTTGAATAGGGAACGTCAACTAAATAATTCGTACGAAAACTTTTACCATCTGTGATGATCTGTAGCGGTAATGGCAGCATGTCATCGCAACAAATGATCGGTTGCTGTAGCGCGTACCCCCGCCACAGTATATTAAAGTACTGTTCTGTGCCCCCGCGTTAGAATATTGGATTTGGGCGTAATATTTACGATATTATTTATAGTGTTTTTGATGAAATTGCATGAGTAGAATTTAAAATTGTGGATGAAACTGCATATAACTAAGTATTCCCCGGTTATTTAACAGTTTCATGAACTCATCCGAGAATCGAATAGTTTTTATTACTTCACAGTATGTGCGAAAAGTAGAGTATTCTCTTCAGGGATAGATGTGTATTCATCTTGGGCGCGCTTAAATCCCCTGCTGCACTCAGGATTCTGGTCTTAACTCACAGCTACCTCGCTACGCTCGGGAGTCCCAGAATCCTTCGCTGCGTTCGGGATTCAAAACATCGCCCGCGACATTAATACACTGTTTTGTCTTTTAGTGAATAATCTACTATTCAATTTTTGAATTGTTCTTTGTTTTATCTTTATATTACGGACGCTTCTAAAGTGCATGTCTTTTTACATTGTTCTCACATGCATTATAATTTCAACATGAATGATATAACCAATATTTTGTAACAATATTTTTTATTTAATAGTGAGAGCGCCTTGACCGTCGTCAGGAGTGCACGTGCGATGCGATGCGATGCGTTCGGACCTTGTCATGTTTATTTCGAATAGTGCGTGTGGTGTCATGGATTATTTTTAATGATAGTGAGTTTTTTAAAGTGAGGTTGTTGTTTTGTTTTGGTGGTGGTGACTCTGAGTCGCCAAGTGAAATACTTTGCACACATACATTCAGAGATGCTCCGGTGGGACAAGGCTTAGCCAGGCTAATCTAGTGAGATATTTCCATATATTTCCGTGACTTGCTCCTTACTGCAAGACACCATTTTTAAAGTCTCTAGTTTATTTTGTCCCTACAGGTTTAATTGATTTTAACGGCGAAATAATGTAAGATATAATGCGTGTGTGACAATTATAATAATATTATGTGCTGTGTTCCAAAATCGTTTCTGAGCTCAAGGGAGCCTTGTTTTGTGAGTGATGCGTGGTGTTTTTAAAATCCCGGGCACGCTTACATAACAACTTTGAAAACGGAATTCCGTGCACTCGATGACCATATCTGGCTTCAGCCCCTTTTGCGCATCGCCAGATGTGCGCCCGCGCCGGCTCTTAGCCGCATAATAGAAATTGGTATTTTAACTTTTAAGAAACTCACTATTTGTGAATATTATGGAATGCCATTACGGGGTATAATAAAATAGTCCTTACGGTGTTCAGATAAGCGCGCCTGTGATAGTGCGAACAGAAAAACAATAATTCAGGCGACGCGGGTCGGGATTTTTGTCACGGTCTTATTAATTACTTGTGCCGAATAGTGTGCATAACTCAGAACTATATCATTTGCAACTGTGTCAACCTGAGTTGAATAGCGGCAAGCTACAGGTCCAACTTGTACCGCGTCGGAGCTGGACATAACCAACGAGGAGCGGCCGGGCGGGCCGATCGCGCCCTGGATACTGCTGCTGACAACTCATCAAAACGAAGGAAAAAGAGTCGAGAAAGCAGTTTAATCCCGAAAAAAGATTCACCGGTGAAGCTGGACTTGAACCATCCTGGCGGAGAGAATTATCACGAGAGACTTGATTAACCACGCTAGGAATAAACCCAGAAAAAAGAAAATGCATGAAATGTTAGACAGAAAAACCGCAACAAGAATCATAGGATGTGCTATCTCGCACATGTTCACAAGCGCCGCAAACCACACCCCTTACATGCAGAACAAGACCAAATCCAAGACACAATTGAAGACCGAGATAAGATTAAGAAGACTGCTAGCGAGATTTACAAGAAACCTGAAACGGATAGCAGCGAGAACCTGATATGAAGACATTGGAAACAGCAAAGAGCAGATGCACCGGTGAAGTTGAACCTTTTTTTTTTTTTTGGTTTCTAAATTATCAAATAACTTCTCCCGCTCTGGGTGGAGCGGGAGGGCGTGTCATACTCTTACTGACTAAAACCCACCCGTGTTCCTTCGGTTGCCATGTTGCCGGGAGGCCACGATCTCCCTTTCGGACTTCTTCGCAGCCCCGGGAGGCATTGGCCCTAGCGGACCCCGTTAATTCTGCTGACATCTCTTTGAGGCGCGCGTGGAACACAACGCGCCGTCGACCCTGGCCTGGTCCTTATTGGACGGCGAGCTACCTATTGCTCACAATCCGCAAGCCCGCGCCTACGGTGGCCGGAAATCTGCCTGCGATTCCCGACGCCCAGGGCGTCTCCTCCTGCGGAGGTTAGGGGCGCGAGGGCGCGAAATGTAAAGCTGAACCTAAACCTGGACTAACCTAGCGGCGCCGCGCCGTTATAAAAAGATGCCCATCCATAGATAAATATCACCCGTCTCTCCACTATTCCATTGCCTACTCAAGGATGCATATCCGGTACGAATCGCAAATCCTTCCTTATCCTAAGGGCACGTCTTCTCTACCATTACCGCGCCCCCCGGTCTTCTCCTTGATATGCAATGGCCTCTATAGCCCCATGAAGCATGAGGCTCCAGGGGCTAGTGCAAATCTTGGTGTTCATTCGATTTATCGAGTCTGGTTAAACCACGCTGGGATTGGTGCATTTCATTCATTCATTCATTCATTCACAATATTTTTAGGGTTCCGTACCAAAGTGGTAAAAAAACCGGCCAAGTGCGTGTCGGACCACACACAATGAAGGGTTCCGTAGTTGGGATGAATTTATCCCAAAAACAAACTTAACTTTGTTGTTGAAAAATATGTTCTCCCACACGGAATGTATGGGAAAACATGTTATTGCAACTGCAAAGTTAAGTTGGTCGATTATTACTCGTTAACTTGTAGAGCCTACTTAGCTGTGATAGTTTTCCTTTTAATTTTGTTATATAATCTACTGCTGTGATTTTTTCACACATCCAAAACCAACCATTTAGCTGGCAGGCGGGGGGGACACTTGACTCTAACAAAAATTAGCACTTTAAAGCTTAATATTTCGCAAACAGATCCTTGAATCCAAAAATGGTTTTCACAAACTCACAATGTTTTTAAAGGACCTTTCCAACGATACCCCACACCAAGAGTAAAAAAAAAATCACCACTTTTCGTGTAGGAGAGGTACCTTAAAAAAAATGTTTTTCATAATTTTGTTTTACCACTTTGTCGGCGTAATTAATATGTATACCTATGCCAAATTACAGCTTTCTAGTACTAAGGGTCTCGGAGCTAGACCGCGGACAGACAGACCGACGGATATGACGAAACTATAAGGGTTCCTTGTTTACTACGGAACCCTAAAAAGGAACTCTTATGGTGCGACTCATTCTGTCTGTCTATCACAGCTGGATATCTCAAGAACTACAAATGCTATTAACTTGAAAGGAGATGGAAAATGTTGGGCCCAAATGTAATATGTTGAGATATGATCTTCGATCAATAATAGTACTAGACTAAGGATCAGGAACAAAAATACGTCGCCCAAGTGGCCACGTTTGCACACACGTACATTTCTTAGAAAAAAGTTTAATTATATTGACAACTTCGGATTATTATAAACCTTAATGCTTTAACATAAAGTTTAATTACCATTGCAAAATATATTTATTTAAGTCCTTTCATCGGAGAAAGGTTTATAAGCAATAAATTTAAAATGTCGCTTGAAAATAAAAAGTCATCAGTACAAAAATATTTATTCTAAAATGAAACTTAAGTTTAATACATAGTTTTAAGCGTTTAGTCGCTATTTTGGTAGAGTGTATTAGGGTACTCGTAAATAAAACTAGACTGTACTGGAGAACGAAATCGGATAGACTTATTTTTATTCTTAAAAACACCTTATTTTATACTATTCGTACATTGGTACTCTTAGGCACTAGCATGTTACTTAACAATAAATTGACCAATAGCGACGCGCCGTAGGGAGCGCCGCGCGAGGGGCGCGGGGCGCTGCGTTGCACACGGCACTATTCGCTGCGAAGGCATAAATAGAAGTCGCGCGCCGAGCTCGGTCCTTTTCGCCGTGAGCCGTCGTCGAGTGAAGATATCCATCTGCTTGTCCATCTGCGTGGTCTCGAAGCGTGAAGATACGGAGGGTGCTGGTGCTTCTGCTTGCTTTGCTTGCGCTTACAAACCGCTTCTTTCGAAGCGAACCGGCGAACGAGTGCGGCGTTGTGATAACGCTCGTGCCGCGTCGATTATCTTGTTTCTTTATTAGGTACTCGTCTTTATCAAGACGATTGCTTCTCTGTTTCTTGCGGAATGTCAAAAACGTGGTAATGGTTCAGTGGCATGTGGTAAATGGTTCGGTGGTATATGGTAGCTGGTTCGGTGGTATGTGGTAACTGGTTCTCTGGTGACTGTGTGACAGGTACTGTGTCACTACATCACTCCCCCCTAAGCGAAGCGTACTTTCGGTTTCACTGCGCGGCCGGATCGAGTGACGTATGCGTCGCGCGGTGGACTGGGGGTCGATGATCGCGGCTCGACCGTCAAGGTTGTGCTCTTAGTGGGCGGTTTTTGTTGTTGCGCACATGTTGTTGTAGTAGTGATAAACTCTTCTTCATTGAGTAGGTGCGCTGGCTTGAGTCTGTCTATTGAGACAACTGTAGTTCGAAGTGGCAACTGTAAGGTGAAATGCTTGCTCTCACGATGAATCACCTTGAACGGGCCGTCGTAAGGCGGGGTCAATGGACTTCGCACGGTATCATTGCGCACGAAAACATGACTACACGTCGCTAGGTCCTTGTAAACAAACGTGCTCATTTTGTTGCCACGTGCCTTGCTGCTTGGTGTGAGTGATGCCATTGTTTCGGTCAGCTGGCGGACGAATTCAGCGTCTTCATTTTTCGGCTGAGTAGGCACGAAGAAATCTGACGGTATTCTTAGTGTCGATCCGTAGGTCATCAGGGCCGGGCTGACTTGTGTGTCTTCACGAAGCGCTGTACGTAGTCCAAGTAGCACGGTCGCTAATTCATTGCTCCAGTGTGTGCCGGCGCTTCTCGCCATGAGCGCGGCCTTCAACGTTCGATGCCAGCGTTCGACTTGACCATTTGCTTGTGGGTGATATGCAGTAGTTCGAATCCTGGTGATGCCAAATTTCTTCATCAGTGCGTTGAATAACGACGATTCAAATTGTCTTCCTTGATCCGTTGTTACACGTAACGGACAGCCAAATCGCGTTATCCATCCGTCGTAAATCGCCTTAGCAACAGTGTCGGCGGTGACGTCACGAATAGGTATTGCTTCTGGCCATTTAGTACAGCGGTCGATCATCGTTACTAAATATCTGTAGTCGTTAGATGGCGGCAGTGGTCCCACGATGTCAACGTGAATGTGTTCGAAACGCGATGATTTTTGAAACTCGCCGAGTGGACTGATGACGTGTCGATGTATTTTCCCGCGCTGGCAACCGATGCATGATTTTGCCCACAACCCAACTTCTCTGTTCATACTGGGCCAAAAAAACTTTGTAGCCATTATTTTTCTTGTTGTTCGCACACCAGGGTGACTTAGTTCGTGTTGCGCTTTGAATGCTACTAAACGATAAGTTGATGGTAGGTATGGACGAACGTTGCCGGTTGATGTTTCACATATGATGGGTCGTTGACCTCCGGGCAATGTGATAGGCGCGAATTTTAGACTTGGGTTGGACATGCAGATCTTCAGTTCTTCATCATTTTCTTGGTCTTGCGCGAGTTGGTTGTAGTCGATCGTGGAGTGCGACAAGTTGATTTCTTCGATGCGTGATAAGGCGTCCGCTGCTTCGTTCTTATCACCGTGAATGTATTCGATCTTTGCACAGAACTGACTAATGAAGTGTAGCTGGCGTTCTCTTCGTGGTGTATCGCTGCTACTGGGCGTTCTTGTCAGCGCGTAAGTTAGCGGTTTGTGATCTGTGAATATTGTTAGGTCACTGCCCTCTATCAGTCGTCGTAAGTGTTGCACGGCGGTGTACATTGCTAGTAATTCGCGATCGTACACGCTGTAGCGTCGCTGAGTCTCACTCATAGTTTTTGAGAAGAATGCCAGAGGTTTCCAAATGCTGTCCGTTTTTTGTTGTAGAACGGCGCCGATGCTAGTATTCGATGCGTCGGTAAATAAACATAGCGGCGCGTTAGGTATCGGGTGAGTCAGTGTCGTTGCCTCGAGAATGCTTTGTCGGCATTTCTCAAAGGCTTGTTCTGCAACTTGAGACCATTGTATCGGAGTTTTATCGTTCTTCTTGCTGTTGTGTAGGTATTTGTTCAATTCATGTTGGTACTCAGCTTGATGGGGTAAACAACTACGGTAGAAGTTTATCATACCTAAAAATCTTCTCAGTTCTTGAACTGTTTGTGGTTTCGGATAGTTAACTATGGCTTGTATTCGTTCTTGAGTGGGGTTGATTCCTTTTGATGACACTTCGTATCCGAGGAACTCGATGTTTTCCTTGTCAAACTCACACTTGTCGATGTTTAGACTGACGCCGTAGGTATTTAGGCGTTCGAGTACTAATTCTAAGTGGCGGCGGTGTTCTTCCTTATTTCTCGAGTGTACGAGCAGATCGTCGACGAAACAGAATACGTTCTCATCTAGTCCTCGTAGAACTTCGTGCATGAAACGTTGAAAAGTTTGACCGGAGTTTCTTAAGCCGAACGTCATGCAGGTGAATTCGAAAAGTCCGAATGGTGTTATTATTGCTGTTTTTTGAGCATCTTGTTTTGCGATAGGTATCCAGAAATATGCCATTTTCAAATCGAGTTTCGAGAATATTTTCTTGCCGTGGAGTTGGTATGTAAAATCTTGAATTCGTGGAATGGGGTATCGGTCGGGAACGGTGATGGCGTTGAGTCTTCTATAATCGCCACATACTCGAAGTGATCCGTCTTTCTTTTTCACGATGTGAAGTGGACTCGCCCACGGACTGTTTGATGGCTTGCAAATTCCCATCTCAATCATTCGCTCGAATTCGAGTTTAGCTGCCTTATATTTGTCGGGCGGTAGAGGGCGCGGCCGTGAGTAGATCGGCGGCCCAGCTGTCTCGATGTGATGTGTGACGTCATGCTTGGCTGGAGTTTTTAATGTCATTGGTCGAAGTACATCTGGATATTTCTTCAACAGGTCGTGATGAGTGTGGTCGCGGTTGATAATGTAAACAGATTCTTCTTTGCTGTTTATTTTGATGGCGTTCACGCTGAGCTCGGTTACACGGTCGATGAGTTTTCTTTGGTGCAAGTCGACTAACAGTTTATGATGAACTAGAAAATCGGCACCCAGTAACGATGTCTTCACATTGGCGACGACGAAAGTCCACTTAAAACTTCTTCGCAAACCTAGGTTGAGCTCGAGTGTGCGCTCTCCGTAGGTACGAATCTCTGTTCCGTTTGCCGCGAAAAGTTTGTAGCCTGCGTTCTCCGCCGGCCTTGAATACTTCTGGTTTCGAGCGGCTAATACTGATATGTCGGCTCCCGTGTCGACAAGGAATTTTTCTCTGTTGTTGGTGTCGATTACACATAGGCGGCGGCTTGTTTGGTTTACATCGACACCCGCCACTATCGATGTACGTTCTAGTTTTCCCGCTTTACGAAGGAACACGGCGATTCACATTTGCGTGCCCCGTTACCGAATCGGTAGTGATAACGGCACAGCCAGTCGGGATCGTCGGGCTTGCGGGCGTTATCAGTACGCTGTCTTGACTGTGTGCGTGAGCGGCTACGATGTGCGGAGTTTTGGCGGGAACGGCGGTACGACGAATATTGATGGTTGCGGAGTTCGGCGACTTCGAGTGACAATTTCTCTATTTGCTTCGTAAGAATGTTGATTTGTAGGGTTGTTATGGCGTTTAGCTGTACCTCATTGACTGCTGGACTTGTTGACGGAGAGTTTGCGGTGGAGACTGCGGCGACTGTAGCGGGTTCAAAATGCTCCATCATTTTGTCTGCCATCGCAGCTAGCACTTCGAGCGATGACTCGGTGTTGACAGAGAGCACGGCGCGAACTTGTGTGGGCAGCTGGTTGAGCCACATAACCTTCAACGCTTCATCCGATAGTAGCTTGCCACTGAGGTCTCTCATTTTACGCAGCAGCTGGCTTGGCTTGTTATCGCCGAGTTCGAGGCCGCTGAGTAGCTTCTGTAACTGCCGGTGGTCTGACTCTTGGTACGTAGAAATGAGTCTGTCCTTGAGCGCACTGTACTTGCCGGTGATCGGTGGATGTAATATGATGTCTCCAATTTGTTCTAGGTCACTGTTGCCTAGTAGCGGGACGACGAGGTTGAATTTCTGCTCATCACCTATCTTGCTGGCAGCAACGGCGGCTTCGAATTGCGCGAACCACAGGCGTGGATTTTGGCGCCAAAATGGTGGTAGACGTGCAGGCAGTGAGACTGATGCCACGTCGCTCTTCACTGTTGAGATGCCCTGAGCATCGCTAAATCCGTCGGTATCGTTCGGCATGATGATGGTTCTTCTGGGATTCTAGTTGGATCTTGCAGGAGTTCGATGTTGCAGGAACTCAGGCTTCGGCTTCAAGATTGTGTTCAGCTTCACGGGGTCACCACTTTAAGCGTTTAGTCGCTATTTTGGTAGAGTGTATTAGGGTACTCGTAAATAAAACTAGACTGTACTGGAGAACGAAATCGGATAGACTTATTTTTATTCTTAAAAACACCTTATTTTATACTATTCGTACATTGGTACTCTTAGGCACTAGCATGTTACTTAACAATAAATTGACCAATAGCGACGCGCCGTAGGGAGCGCCGCGCGAGGGGCGCGGGGCGCTGCGTTGCACACGGCACTATTCGCTGCGAAGGCATAAATAGAAGTCGCGCGCCGAGCTCGGTCCTTTTCGCCGTGAGCCGTCGTCGAGTGAAGATATCCATCTGCTTGTCCATCTGCGTGGTCTCGAAGCGTGAAGATACGGAGGGTGCTGGTGCTTCTGCTTGCTTTGCTTGCGCTTACAAACCGCTTCTTTCGAAGCGAACCGGCGAACGAGTGCGGCGTTGTGATAACGCTCGTGCCGCGTCGATTATCTTGTTTCTTTATTAGGTACTCGTCTTTATCAAGACGATTGCTTCTCTGTTTCTTGCGGAATGTCAAAAACGTGGTAATGGTTCAGTGGCATGTGGTAAATGGTTCGGTGGTATATGGTAGCTGGTTCGGTGGTATGTGGTAACTGGTTCTCTGGTGACTGTGTGACAGGTACTGTGTCACTACATAGTAATAAGGTTAAAAACATTTTGTTTATAATTTCGTGCTTATTCTATTGTGGAACTAGACGTAGTTCTTGGTATTACATTTCAATGCTCAGGCAAGTTAGAGTTGCAGAATATATATTTTATAGGTTCATTTTGTATGGTGGCAAATATTTTTGACCGATTCAAAAAGTAGTAGATACTATTTTACTATTGATGTGCCTCCGGAAAACATACAGCATTGTTTATGAAGAAGCAGTGTATACTTAGCCTTATATGCGCGTCAATAGTATAGATACTTTAGTTAAACTTTAGAATACTAGATGGCGTATCTATCGCCGACGTTGTATTTACTCTGTGCCAGCTAGGACGCGGGAACCGCTGTCACTTTCCGAATTCATAGCGTTGTATACTTTCGCCGCGTGCGGTCGAAATCCAAAAATATTATCAGTTAATCGGTTAACCTTTTCTAAAAATGATTTAACATAGTGTTAAACAATTTAGTAGCGCTTTAATTATTGGTTGTATTTTCAATCTTAAACATTAAAATAACTGTTTTTTCGTAATGAATCCCGCGCCGAGTGACGAACCCGATGTTGCCACCGCCGAGGCCAATCGGTCGATCGTTTCGAACTCGCCGACTTCGAGAGGGATCAAGAAAAGGAGGATTGCTCGTGCTGGGCTAGCAGTTCATCGGACTGCGAAGCCAAACGAGAGATTCCTCCACGCAAGAAACAAAATCGGGATTCACAGGTAACGGTCGATCCTCGGATCGACGCGTTATGCAACCAGGTCAGTTTTCTTACAAACTTTATAATGCACACAAGTAACGTGATCGAACAAACGTGTAATATCAACACATTTTAACACCCCACGTGGCAACATATAGATAGAGGGTATGGATGGAATACTCTTTATTCGGTACACCATATCCGTTATATTTATAAGAAGGCATTAGTAGAAATGCTCGCCATCGCTAAATTCCAAAAGTCCGGAACTTTTCGAATTTAACAAGGGGAACTATTGCAATTCGGGAAATAATTTATCCTTCGTTTATATAAATGCCTTTGTTTATATGAGCTGTAGGAATACTGCATTTGTATTATTATTATCATTGATTGGACTCTCAATAACTCTGCCCAATTGAAATACAATAACCTTTTGGAACGAAGTTCCATAACGCACGTTATACTCTGCACACTTGGAGTGTACAGAGTGTGGAGTATGAATGAGAGCTAGTCCGCAAAAGTGTAACATTTTGACCGTCACGACACTTTTGCTGTAGTCTGTGTGTTTGTGTATTTACAAGCGCATGTATGTTTATAAAACGAACGATCTTCGTTACAACCAGGTGTCCCACGACCTCTCTGTTTTAAATAACATTTCTGAAAAATTCGGTAATGAGTCCTTTAAAGAAAAATGTTGCCTGAAAAAAATGTAAAGGGCCGAATGTATTCAAATTAGACGTAAAAGAATTATTTACGAAATAAAAATATTCAAGTTACGCTTAACAAGAACAAAAAACACTCTTAAACATCTATAATAAAAACTCTTCAGTTTTTTATTTGACATGACAAAGCTTATGTCGCTTATCCAGTTCCTCGGAGGACCTTATTTCTGGTTATCACTCCCACAAGCTCACAAAACGAAGGGCCAACTCAAAATAAAATACAAGAAGTGGTTTACCTACAAATACAAAATAATAAAAAATTCTATTTTCGAAATACCTACATAGGATAAAAAATAAATTCTTTCGAAACAAAAACAGAAAAAGTACCTTCGGTAGGTCGCTTAACTTTATTCAAAAAACCGTTGGCATGGAGCAAACTAATTCATAGTTTCAGGGTTTCGAATACCCCTGTACAAAAAACATCCTTTGTTAAATCAACAAGAAGGATCATGACGCATTATGCAACCGGACCATCCCTTGCAATGTCTCTAATAATCAAAGATCTGTTGGATCAAGGTGTTTTGCGACTAGTTTTCAAGAAAACGTCTAGTTTTATTTTCAAGCTTTCTCTGCGGAATAAAAGCGACGGATCGATGCGCCCCGGTTTTCGATCTTCAAAAATTTAACATGTTCATCAGAATGAAGCGTTTTCGTCTAATTTCTCACGCCTAGGTCCCAAATTTTCTCCAAGGAGACAAGATGATAAAAATGTATAGATCCCAGACTTATTTTCTTAAGACCAGTTATAAGAGATGACATGTTCACCGTTAGGGCTGGCTTCAGTGCCATACCTATTTTCCTCTATTACATGCTGGGTCGCGGAGACCTTGCGTGCAAAGGGACGTCGTGCTAGTCTAACTAGACGAATTCCTTTGGGTCAACAAAGACCAATCCAAGTTATGTCTTAAGGCTGCGGAAGCCCTGAGGCACTTGGAACAACATCTGCGCTGACAGATCAAACGTGATGACATGCTTACCATTCGGGCTGGCTTCAGTGTCACACCTATTTTCCTCTATTACATGCTGGGTCGCGGAGACCTTGCGTGCAAAGGGACGTCGTGCTAGTCTACCTAGACGAGTTCCTTTGGGTCAACAAAGACCAATCCAAGTTATGTCTTCAGGCTGCGGAAGCCATGAGGCACTTGGAATAACATCTGGGCTGACAGATCAAACAAGGTGACATGCTTACCGTTCGGGCTGGCTTCTAAGCCTATTTTCCTCCGTAACATGCTGGGTCGCGGAGACCTTGTGTGCTAAGGAATGTTGAGTGCTAGTCTACCTAGACAACTTCCTTTTGATTAACCAAGACCAATCCTAGTAATATCTTCAGGCTGCGGAAGCCATGAGGTATTTGGAACACTTGGGCTAGCAATTCAACCACCAAAAATAAATAATTATAATGTCCCTACCATTAAAAAGGATACAAAATAATATAAACTACACATTAGACCAGTCGTTGTTGAAAAGTCCCATAAACCTCTGGGAACTGCAAAGTCTGCTGGGCTCAGTTAAATTTCGTGGACTTTGTTGTTCCCTAAGGAAGACTAAACTGTCACAAAATGTAAATCATCCTGCGACACTTCAACAAGACACGACCACGTCAAAACCAGTTGCTGCCTCAAGTAAGTGTATCAAGAGGTAATGTGGTGGCGGGGAACTACAAGTCACACATTGCTTATACTTAAAAACCCTGCTACCCATTTCTTCCCGATGAACGATTCGAATTGGGGTTGGGGTGCCTACATAGACTCTCGGGAATCTAATGTCATGTGCATGGGCAACTCACCGAAGATAGCACTGTAACAAAAAATTTGCTAGATGCAGTAATAGCATCAAAACGAATGCGTTGCAGAAGTCACACATGCGGAATGTGCTGATCCAATCGGACAATCAAACCCTGATTGCTTAAATCCGAAAAGAGGGGGGAACCAGATCGTTAGGTTTACTAGCCCTAACCTTCAAACTGTTTCACCTCACGGACAAGTTGAACATAACACCCTAAGCCTATTATCTAGCGGGGAGATACAATATAATACGGACCATCTTCATCCTCTCTCTCCTGCATCTTCTACCTCGACAAACAGCGGAAGTCTTCCAGTAGTGGGGACTTCCAGAAATGGACTTGTTTGCAACACATGAAACGTATAATTTACTTGATTATGGTTCCAGAGTGGCCTCAAGGTTTCTGTTGAGATGGTGCTCCAACTATCTAAATGTTTTTCTTTCAAAACGAGAATTCGTCCTAGAGTATTATCCTTGCCCAACCTTACTTATCTAATTTCATTGTAAAACTCACCCTTAAAGCAATAGGGGGAGCCAAACCAAAATAAATACGGTCATTGTTCACGTGGGATCCATATATCGTACTAAATTGGTCATCAAATGCTAAAGACACATTGTTATTTTTACAGTTTTGTGTCTGGCATCAGGCCGTAGGAATCACAACCTAACTTTGCAGAAAATTTCAAATGACAGCTTCTTGGACGACGATAATATCTATCTAATCGGTTGAAGGACATTGAACGAGACACGATAAAAGTTTTATTGTTATTACGCCTATGGGCATTTAGTGTCCGTCAATGCGTTGTACCTACCTGCATTTGGATCTAAAACCGACAATTATTATCGATAGTCCGCATGGAAACTTTAACAACATAATGATAAGAACATAATTTCAGTTCGGACTTTTATTAGTGAAAACTGTAACAAAGGGATCCGAAGTTAAGGATTCAAACAATTTTTTTCTTATCACTATTTACTACGAAGCTGCCTCACGCATTGTAATTGGGAACTGAGTATGCACGGTTCCCAGAGATGCATTCATGCATCTTCTGGAAACTGTGGGTCAGCAGTAGCATCCGTAAATCAGTTAGATAATCAACCAATTGATGATATTCTATCACGGAGTATAGGAAATGATCTAATAAATCTTCGTTAATTACGGGCGCGAAATAGAACTCCATAAAGACAGTCGTAATTCACTTTTCAATACATTCCCATTAACGTAAAAATAAACTTAAAATCATCTGTAATACATTCCTAGAGAATTTGATCTATTCGTAAAACATCTAAATCGTAATTATCGCTACCTACTACCTACAGATATTAAATTTTTCCATGTGGAATATAAAATATATTATAATACTTAATTCTCAGAATAAAAATTTGATAATCATCATAGCGTTGTGTTTTGCCTATAATATTTCACCAGCAGATAACAAACACGTCTTCATAAACAATGCTGTATGTTTTCCGGAGGCACATCAATATAACGGTTTTACATAAAAATAAAACCGATATTATGTGCCGAGAGGGAAAACATACAGCATTGTAGGAAGTTCTTCCTGGTGAAGACTATGAATTCGGAAAGTGACAGCGGTTCCCGCGTCCTAGCTGGCACAGAGTAAATACAACGTCGGCGATAGATACGCCATCTAGTATTCTAAAGTTTAACTAAAGTATCTATACTATTGACGCGCATATAAGGCTAAGTATACACTGCTTCTTCATAAACAATGCTGTATGTTTTCCCTCTCGGCACATAATATCGGTTTTATTTTTATGTAAAACCGTTATATTACTTACCTGCAATTTGGGAACCGCTGTTTTTAGTAATACGTATACGCGTGTTTCCAGTTATGTCAAATCTGTTAAAATGAATCACATATTCTCGAATTTTAACAAGGGTTGTATACAGGGCGTCCCAAAGTTATGGGACATGAAGGGAAAGGACCTTAAATATCGTAGATAGGGTATTTTGCTGAAAGAAGACATTATGTTATTTTAAAAGTTAGTAATTCTGCATTCAAAGATTTTCTAAAAATTACTTGCCTCGTCTGGGAATCGAACCGACTTAAATGTAAAAAAAAAACACCCCTACTTTTATGATGCCAATCGAAAAAATGGCCAAAAAATAATAACTCTTCTTAGACCCGAGTTCACCAACAGATGGTTAAATTTAAAACATCTGTTTTAACCATAAACGGCTGTTTAACAATATTTTACTGTTCACCAAGCACTAACAATTGGTTAAGTACTGTAATCGGACGGTTATCTTAAACGAACTAGCCGACTCAGTTTAACCGTTGGTTTACACTTTCTGACGTGAAGTTTTGCATTGTGCATCTCTTTTAGTTACAAATTAAAAATGCAAGACGCTTTGAATTATATCTTTGAAGAGAATAATGTGTTAGATGAAAATATAGAAAGAATTTCGCGCACTCCCCGTATATTCCAAACACGGCGCAATTATTTCAGGGAATATTACGAAAAAGCATTCGCTACAAGATTTCGTTTATACAAACGTAGTGCTTTGGAATTACTTGATTTAATTTAAATTTACGGTACGTTTGCGTTTATCTTCTATAATCAATTAATCACTGATATTATTCAAAAGAAAACTAACACGACACGACGTAAAAATATTATCTCATCATCTGTTACGACGCCTTATTAAGGTGGATAACAATTAAAATTCTATTGTGTCTCGTTAATGACAGTTGAAGGGGAGTTTGACAATGACATTTGATTGACGTTGACATTCAAAATTCACAAAATAATGTTAAAACATTCGATCATTCGGTCATTTTCGACTCACTCATTCAAAAACGCTTGGTTATTTAACCGTTGGTTAGAAATGAATGGTGAACTGGAAAAAAACGCGGTTTGTTAAAACAACTGTTTTATGGTAACAGAACGGTTACGTAATCAATGGTTATGTTGTAGTTGGTGAACTCCAGCCTTAAGTAACATAGTATTTTAAAAGAAAGGAACAGCGTGAAATTAATCATTTTAATCAAATTAAAAACATACATGAAACTGCCGTACCTAGTCAATTAAGTGGGTATTTTTTTTGTAAATTAATTAATTAAATGCTCAAAATGTGATCCCTCTTGTCTTACGCAAATCGCCAATCTTTTAATGAGTCCGCTGCCTGTTGATTTTCTTATCACAATTCTGTTTGTAACTCGCCCGTTCTCGTATCGTTTTTTGTATAGCATATCTTTCACGTATCCCCAAAAGAAGAAATCTAATGGTGTAAGGTCCGGGGATCTGGCCGGCCATCTAATCGGTCCATTCGTACCAATCCATGTCCCATAATTTTGGGACGACCTGTATAATACAGGGCGTCCCAAAATTACACCATTAGATTTCTTCTTTTGGGGAAACGTGAAAGATATGCTATACAAAAAACGATACGAGAACGGGCGAGTTACAAACAGAATTGTGCCATATCATATCGAGTATTCACCATAAAATGATAAGAAAATCAACAGGCAGCGGACTCATTAAAAGATTGGCAAATTGCGTAAGACAAGAGGGATCACATTTTGAGCATTTAATTAATTAATTTACAAAAAAAACTACCCACTTAATTGACTACGGCAGTTTCATGTATGTTTTTAATTTGATTAAAATGATTAATTTCACGCTGTTCCTTTCTTTTAAAATACTATGTTACTTAAGAAGAGTTATTATTTTGTTGGCCATTCTTTCGATTGGCATCATAAAAGTAGGGGTGTTTTTTTTTTACATTTAAGTCGGTTCGATTCCCAGACGAGGCAAGTAATTTTTAGAAAATCTTTGAATGCAGAATTACTAACTTTTAAAAATAACATAGTGTCTTCTTTCAGCAAAATACCCTATCTATGATATTTAAGGTACTTTCCCTTCATGTCCCATAACTTTGGGACGCCCTGTATAACACGGCGGGGAATCCCTCCTTTGCCGTTTCTGACCAGTCTCCGGTGTAATTCTTCGTTGATGGTAGTTAAAGGTAGTTTTCAATCACACACAACAGTTAACTCAAACTCAAAGCGTTTATTTCAATCAATACATTTACAAGCACTATTAAATTATCACTATAACACTTAGCAGGAGCCTTTCAGTTTGAGTTGGTGACGCTAGTCGCCCATTCCAAAACGAGTAGGTCTCTGCTGGAGAAGAACGGGCAAGAAACTCCAGGGATACTCTTTTAAATCAAAACATTAAGTTACAGGGTTCATTTATTTCACAATTACAATTTTAGTCCTTTCTAACACTACTTTTGTTGTTATTTTTATTAAGCCGGGTCTCCCACACCCGCCATTGTGTGTCCGACCCTTTTCTCCCTCGGCGGAACCCAGTGTTGTTCAATACAAACTCTTATTACTTAGTGTGGTCAATGAAACTCACAAACAATGCTAAAATCCTTACCTACTAGTTAATTCTTTTATAATTAAACAATGCTAATATTCACAAATACAAAGGTTTATCAGAATTAAAGTTAAATTAGAAGCTTCATTACTTTCAACACTTTTTGGCAACACTTCCTGTGATTTAAGGAATTTAATCAAACAACAGTTAAGTCTTTAGTAAATTGCTGTGTAAAATAATCTTATTACTTTATCGTTTGTTTTCTATTATTGAAACTTATTTAGTTCTCGTATTAAATTATTACATTCAGTTATTGATCATAATATTTGCAATCCGCGCCATTTTCGTCACATGAGGTAGCGCTTTATCATAAACAAATTTACTGTCAAATGACCAATATTGTTAATATGACTAAAAACCTAGACTATTTAAATAAATGTTCCCTTTTAATTTTAACTATAGTTTTAACTAAGACATGGGAATTGGTTTAATAATTTACTCCGGCGACACTGTGAGTTCGATTTCACAATAAGAGCAATAGATGGCGTTGTGGTCTCAAAGGAATCGATATCATTCACAGCAAACGGTTGTAAAAGTATTCCACAGTAACCATAGATGGCAGGATCAACGACTTTATGGTGAATAACAATTATAAATAAATAGTTACGCATAAGATTATGTTATAATCTTTACAAATAGACGCTTTTGCGGCGACATATATTTCTTCTCCTCTTTCTTTCGCGACAGTCTCAGACCAACAAAAAAAGAAAGACGGCGCGCTGCGATCATCAAAACTGAAGCCACCTTTTTATCTATGTGAGAGTTGAAGGATTGCCATTTGTAAAAAAAATACCCCATAACTTGGGTAATAATATTTTATGGGTAGGCTAATATTGTACAAGTAAGATATTGTTAAGTATGGCATTGTACCTCAATTGTTTAGAAGGACCTCTATTCCGAACAAAACAAAAAAAATTACATCAGAAAAAAAAACAATTATTAAGTGCACCTTTAAAGCAAGAATTGTTGTGTTGGGACCTGGAAGACTCCGCTGTTCCACTTAGGCCCGTATTACAGAACCTCACTCAAGACTCAAGTATTACTTAAAGCAGTTTTAACCAATCACAAGCATTAACAGTGGGGTAACAGCACCGATCATGATACAGCATTCGTTGCTCAAAAAAAGTGCATTAGAGCAATTTACGGGCTCCAACCAGATGAATCATGTAGACCTGTATTCAAAAAACTTGGTTTGTTACCGCTACCGTCTCTTTATATCTATGAAATATGTATGTTTGTAAGGAAGAATCCGGATCTATTTCTTAAAGCAAATGATGTTAATGTCCGAAACCGACGAGACCCCAACAGGCTCGTACTAAGCGAGTTTCCAAGACTAACTAAATATAATAAAAGCTGCCTGGCAATATGTGTACGTTTATATAATAAGTTACCAAATGATCTCAAAAATTTAAACACTAGATTATTTAAAAATAAAGTTTACGAATGGTTATTTGTGTTAATAGTTTCTATAGTGTTAAAGATTTCATTGACAAAAAATGTTAATGAACAAGTCAAACCTGCTGAAAAATTTGTATGCTGATTATTATATTGGCAAAACATGTTTTGTTCTAAATTGTTCTTTTACCATCTTTTTAAACCGTGTTTTATGCAAATAAATATATTCTTATTCTTATTCTTAATTTGCAATTGAATGTAAAAAATTCAAAATACAAATATAAATAAATAGGTTAGTTTTAAAACTATAGAAATATCAAATAACTTTATATAAATGAACGAGCTATACAGAGAAAAAGGCAAAAATGCGCCTAGTTGTGTGATGTGTCCGAGTGTGTGTGAGAGTGCGCTAGTGCGAGAGTGTGAAGTGTGTAAGAGTTAATATTAGCATATATTTAGTTCTACTATAGGGTATATCTTTAGGTGTAAGTTAACCCTACCCGCGACAGTGTCTTGGGATTGAAAGAAGTGAAATACAGCTTCTTTCGATAACCATGCACATAGAAATTCAATTATAAGTTTGTTGAAGGGTAAATCATAACATTGTCGTAGGTATGTATGAAGTTATTATGAAGGTCGTTATTATCAAAATGATCGGAACAAACCACGCTGGTTTTCGACGGCAGCTATTCTGGATCATTCCGACTATATCTTATAGCTACTATCCATTTACTTTTTAATTCAGTATTAATTGGAAATCTAAAATATTAAATAAATAAAAAAGAGAACATGAATATAACTCGAAGTAAGAAATCATATAAGAAGTAAGAAATATTTGTTGAATCGAATGGGAAAAAAATAAATCGTATTATGGCAACCCTCGCATTTTAAGTCACTGCTTTAGTTTGTTGAGGTTATTTGTTCCAAGTAACCTGAAATTCATTTAATAAAAAACGATGTTATTTCAATGCTTAGGGGTGAAAAGTGATTCCGTGAGACTTTTTTTGTGATTTGCTATTGTTTTTATAAGTTTTCACTACACAGGAAAGCATAATTATATTTTTTTTAATCAATGTTAACTAGACGACGACTCATGACGTACTAAGAGCGATGAGCATGGTTTTAGTGTAGGTGTGTGCGTGAGCGGGTGTATTTACTTGCAGGAGCACGGTTTTGTGGCTTCACTTTTAATGTTCGCGGCGCGCCGTCTTCCTTTTTTTGTTGGTCTGAGGCGACAGTAGATAGAGATACCCATTCTGCACAGCGAAATAGGTCACTAGGAAATCTACAAACAAAAATAACATTATAAAATAACACTACTCCATGCATTCCCTGTTCGAGAACAATCGATGTTTGATACAATAGTTGGTGCGTTGTAGCAAACATTGGCCAAACAATTATAATATTAGATAATCGAATTATTATTTACAATTTAATTCTGTTTTTATTTTATGAAAAACACTTAATAATTTAAACTTACTGAAAATAAGATATTTCTTCCAAAACCTTGGTGTTACGGTGGTTATTTACAGAGTTTTTGAAAGCGCACTGCAGCATTTTGACGTCTTAATGTTGGCTATGATTGGATCATACTAATTTGAAATAAGACCACAAAAGTATTCGTGGTCTTATTTTTCGGGCCGTTTTTGAAGCGCTTATCGGGAATCTAGTACTATTATTGATCTAAGGATATGATCTAAAAATTTGTAATTTTTTTTTATCATTGAATATCTTAAATCATAGAAGAAATGTGATAAAGATAGTTTTCGTGAGATTATCGATTGAAGTAATCGATTACAAAACTACAAAAAGAAAACCTACCCACGAGGTAGCACTAGGTACAGTCCTACCAACTTATCTGTGAACTGAAAGAGGACGGCACCGTCGATTCAGTGTTGCTAATATAAGGTGCCCAAAATTGAGTAAGTTTTCAAGAAGGAAATTTCACATTAGACATAATCGTTTAATAAGAATTACAGTTTTTACAAATTAAAAACAATGATTTCAATATAAAAATATTTTTTTTATTTTTATTTCAATTTATTTACTTAAGTAACTATGACTCACTTGTTAGTAAACTTATCCTATGTTAGTAACTATGACAAACTACATCCTAAACAAATCACTGTACACTATACACAGCGGCAGTACTATCCGACGCTTCACCGCGGCTGCACCATTCCATGGGAAATGGCGCAACAGCGATTCACGTACGGACAGTCCAGCCTGCTCGAAATTAGAGACAGGATACTGTTGTTGCCGCCCCACACCCCGCGCACCAGGGACGCACAGCGCTTACGCATTGTGGCAAAGAAACAATCCACATGTGCGTCCGCGAACATCCCTGATGCGCTGCAGTAGCGAGGCAGCCTCAACAGTACCCTGAACGCGTTGTTGTATTGCACGCGGAGGGCACTATACGATTTTTGAGTATATCTAGCCCACAGGCTGCTCGTGTAAAACGTAGTACAGTACGCTCTGAATAGAGTAATTTTAACGTTTACTGAACAACGAGCAAACCTACGAGCCAGCATGTTCGCTCTAACCGACAGGGCCCTCCGCGCCCGTTCTATATCGTCATCGTCCCTGAGATCAGGAGTAAGTATATGGCCAAGATATTTAATCTTGTATGCCCTCTGTAATGGCATACCATTAAGGTAAACTGGTGGTACATAAACAGGATACCTACCCCTGGCCCCAAAGACCATGTATTCACTTTTTTTCAAGTTGTATAATAAGCCATGTGAGCCGGCATACTCCTCACATATGGCCACAAGCTTTCTGAGGCCACAGACTGATGCACTCAGCAGCACCATGTCGTCTGCGTAACTGATATTATTAACGCAGACTCCATCTATATGACAACCGATCTTGATGCTGCTGAGCCTACCAATCAACCCGTCGACATATAGGTTAAAGAGCGTTGGTGAGCTCAAACCCCCCTGTCTCACCCCGCACTCCAACCCATACGGATCAGACAAAGCCCCTGCCCATCGCACACTGTTGACCTGGTTTCTGTACCAAAATTTTAAGATGTTTATTATTTCTGGTGGAACATGAGCTTTTCCAAGTTTATCCCATAGGATATCATAAGAAACCAGGTCAAATGCTTTGGACAGGTCCAAGAAGCAAGCTAATAAAATAAATAAAAAGAATTTGATAATTTACAGTTACGTAGGTACGCTAACAGTTTAGTCTCTCAGCAATAAAAAATGGCTGTACATCCACCCTTAACAAACGTCACGTAAGGCCGCTATACTGTCAAGGGTGTGATAATACATGAAAATATATGATAAGATAAAGGAAGTTGCTAAGACCTACAAGCCTACTAGTCCCTACGACTCTAAACCCTATAAGCCCTACAGCCCTAACCTATCATATACCTAGCGTGATAGATAAATATATAAATAAGTTCAGGATGTCTGCACCATGCGACCTAAGGTTACAGACGGATGGTAGACAGGATTTCCAGGTTCGGGAAGGGTACACTCACTGCCAGTCCCGCAGACTCACGAGACTGATCAGAGATGGCTAAAGGTGTCTTGGCCACAGTGAGGGGTAATGAGACAAGAATATAAAATTCAAATCTGATTTATTTACAATATTTTACAGCTTATATACTACAATTACTTAACACACACTATTACATAAATTCTTAGTGTTCTATGCGTGTGAGATGCAACCAAATCAATATTTTAACTGGGCCGCGCGTGAGCCGGGCCGAGTGCTGAGTCAATGTCCAAAGGTAACATTGAACATCCTGGCGACTCTCAGAAACAGGACCCTATTTGGTACAGCTCGATGGTCTCGTACAGTCTGGCCTGGCCGTGTTCAGGTTGTTGTGCCTGAGTGGGCACGCTGCGTGGTATGCCGTACGGTTGCTGTGTTCGCTGTGTGTGTGTTCGCTGCGTGGGTGTTCGCTGCGTGTGTGTTCGCTGCGTGGGTGTTGTGTTGCTGATGATAGTTGGTTGCCGCTCAGTTGGCGCAGTGTTTCTTCTTGCTGCATTTATTTACAATATTTTACAGCTTATATACTACAATTACTTAACACACACTATTACATAAATTCTTAGTGTTCTATGCGTGTGAGATGCAACCAAATCAATATTTTAACTGGGCCGCGCGTGAGCCGGGCCGAGTGCTGAGTCAATGTCCAAAGGTAACATTGAACATCCTGGCGACTCTCAGAAACAGGACCCTATTTGGTACAGCTCGATGGTCTCGTACAGTCTGGCCTGGCCGTGTTCAGGTTGTTGTGCCTGAGTGGGCACGCTGCGTGGTATGCCGTACGGTTGCTGTGTTCGCTGTGTGTGTGTTCGCTGCGTGGGTGTTCGCTGCGTGTGTGTTCGCTGCGTGGGTGTTGTGTTGCTGATGATAGTTGGTTGCCGCTCAGTTGGCGCAGTGTTTCTTCTTGCTGCAATGATGGCTCAAAGTTGATTCAACAGCTGTGGACCGAAGTAAATTAAAATACATGCTAAAGTTATAATTATAAGTGAAGTACTGATGCTAGCTATGTATGTGTTAGACTTTAATTGTTTCCAAATTGTGTTATATAACTGAGTTTGTAAGTTTGTTTAGGATGTGACTAAATGATCGAAAACTCCTTTTGACCTGTCTAATACTAATTCTTCTTTGGATATCTCTTTTATGTTTGATGGTAAAATCTGCGTGTTAAGGGAGAAATTAGTTGTTTTAGAATAGGAAGGTAGCACTGTCATAGTTGATGTTCTTTTTGCGGCAAGTATGTTATTAAGTGTTTTAATGACGCAATTCTCGGAGATATGTAGAACTCCGACATTTTGAATCGTCATTTCTTTTCTTTGACCGTCACACACAATTGATATGGCTACCGGTTTTGTTGTAATGAAGAGCCAAGTGTTTTGCATGAATAATTGTTTCCATACAACATCTGTCGATATTTTGTAAGTCTTTGATGCGCATTGGGTTTGGGTGTAGTTCTCAGTTCTAAAGAGTTGTTCAACTATGCAATTTTTATTCAATTGCATGTTCTTGACAGCTACAGGATAGCAGACAAACTCTGTAGTACTACGTAGACAGTCTTTAAATTCTTCTTGACTTAGTTCAAAGTAACGCTCGTTGTTATAATCAAAACCCATGAATGTTTGCTGAATGGTCAAGCACTCGAATGTTCCATCTGTTTTTCTCTCTGGAATAGGCGTAACGTGTATCAGAGTATATTTTGTTACATCGTGTATTGGGAAGTAAGCATACACTCTTATGTGCGTGGTATTTACGTTCATCTCTGTCTGTATTATTTGACCCTGAATAATTTTTAAGTTTGATGGTAGTTTTTGATTTGCCATTTTTATGATGTTGTTGATGTGTCTTGGTGTTAGTATACTATATATAGTTGCTTTTTGTACATCAATTTCAAGTAACCCTGTATAGTAGTCCATAATTTCATTTATATAATTGTTTGCTAACTCGTAGGCTTGCATTACTTGTATCTTAACATGATTTTTGTCAATTGATTTATACCAAACATTGTTTCCATTCATGAACGAAATTGCTTCATTTAATTTTGCTTGGAATTTCTCTAACTTTTTCTGGATTTGCTCTTCAGTTTGGTTTACACCTGTGATAGTAGATATCATTATCTTTGTTTGATGATTGGCAGTGTCTATAAGTTTCTGCTGATTGTTATTTAATGTTTCTATGTCTCTGTATACTTCATCATTAACTCCAAACACCGATGTTAAGAGTTGTGCCAAGATACCTCGTTTCTTCCTAACATTCTTTATTTCTGTTAGGTATTCTTTTGTTTTCTCAAACTTTGCATTTTCTTCGTTTAAATGGTGATAAAATTCATTGCAATGCATTTCCTTCATGATGTCTTGCGTATCCTTGCAAAGTTGTTGAAATTGTGATGTTATTTTTTCAATCCTTTTTTGATCTAGTTCCAAGTTTTGTCTCTCGTAATCTGTTTCAATTCTAAACGTTCCTCGATTAATAGTTGTGGTTCCTATTTTTGGATTTATACTTTTTAATGTGTATGTACTCGACACGGTGCCAATTAATAAAATAATTATTGTATGTAATAGTAATCCCTTTATCCAATTTTTCGGTGATCGTATACATTTTTTGTTTATTGTGGCTGTTGATATGTTACATTGCGTAGACGTTTGTCTGTCTTTGCTCGTTGTACCATTTTCTTTGTTTTCGTTGACAGGGAGCGGGATCAAAGTATTAATTGATCTTTTCTGACAAGCGCCTGTTGACTTTTGAAGAGTTACCACTCTAACTATACCATCATCTCCCGGGTGAATTTTTGTGATTTTTGCCAACGGCCATTTGCTTGGGCTTATATTGTCATCTTTTATTAGTACTACAGTTCCTATTTTAGCATTTTCATGTTCTTGTTTCCATTTGTATCTTTGTTGAAGTTGATGTAGATAGTCTTTTGTCCAACTGTTCCAAAAATCTTTTTTCATTTTTTGAATCTGTTTCCATCTATTTACTAGGTCAGTGTTGATGTTTTCCATCGGATCTGGTATCCCTACTGCTTCTCGGCCAATAAGAAAATGGCTAGGAGTCAGTGTTATGTTGTCATTAACATCTTCGGTTTGCGCACACAATGGTCTTGAATTCAAACACGCTTCAATTTGGTGGAGGAAGGTTGTCATTTCCTCGTATGTTAGTGTCGATGTTTTACTGACTTTACGCCGGCTTCCCAGATGCCGCCAAAATGTGGTGATGCCGGAGGTATAAAATGCCACTGGGTTCCTATGTTTGTTATTGCGTTTTGAAATTGCGGCGATTGCGTGATTTGTAATATTTCTTGATGTAAGAAGTTGGCTGCTCCTACGAAGTTTGTTGCATTGTCACTGTACATGTGTGACACGTGACCTCTTCGTGCCATAAATCTGCGTAGCGCCGCGATAAATGTTTCTGTTGTTAAATCTCCCACCAATTCTAGGTGTATTGCTAAACATACAAAAACAGCAATGTATGATTTGTACGACTTGTGACCTCTCCCTTTCATGGTTCTTGTTTGTATTGGTCCCGCGTAATCTACTCCAGTGTAACTAAATGGGTAGGATTGCGTTACTCGTGCTTTTGGTAGTATTCCCATTTTTTGAGAGTTTGTGTCTGCTTTGTAGCGTATGCACTTCACACATTTGTTAATTATACTCTTCACTTTCCTTTTTCCACTAATGATCCAGTATGTTTGTCGTAAATAAGCTAAAGTCAATTTGTTGCCTCCATGCAATGTTTTTTAAATGTGCGTCTTGTATAATTAATGACGTTACATGATGCTTATATGGTAAAAGTATTGGATGTTTCTAATTGTATGGCAATTCGGAGTTTTGTAACCTTCCTCCAACTCTTAGTAATCCATCCTCATCTATGAATGGATCTAATGTGGATAGTTTTTTTATTTTTCTTCAATGGTAGTCCACGTTGTATAGTTTTCAATTCATCTTCGAATTCCTGTTGTTGTAGTTTCAGAAGTATTCGTTTTGTCATCACTTTCAGTTCAACACAAGATATTGATTTATTTGTTGTTTGTTTTTTTGCAAATCTGTAGCAGTAAGACAACACCCTTATCATTTTATCTAAACTGGAAAATCTATTCCAGAGATCATTCTTCTCAATCTCAGTTGTAGTTGTATGACACAATTTGGTTTCTTCATTCGGCTGCGGTATACGTCTCGTGATAGGAATCTGATCGGTTTTTAACCATTGTGGACCGTTCCACCATAAAGAATAGTTAACTAATTTTTCCGGCTCTAGACCTCTTGAAACGATATCAGCCGGGTTATCAGCCGACATTACATGGTTCCATTCTGCGTTCGGTAGCAGTTGTTGGATTTGTGACACCCTATTGGCTACGAACGTTTGCCACCGTTCAGGCTCGCCTCTTATCCAGCCTAAGGTGATCATAGAATCCGTCCAACAAGATAATATTGTAATATTCTTGCAGTTAAGCGCTTCCTTAACTTTTTCCATCAAACTGGCTAGTAGTAGTGCAGCGCATAACTCAAGTCGAGGTAGAGTAGTTGTTTGTTTCTTTGGTGCCACTTTAGATTTTGCTTGTAATAATGTAGTGTAGTAGATGTTATTGATTTTTACACGGCTGTATACCACCGCTCCGTAGGCTTTTTCGGAAGCGTCGCTGAAACCATATAGCTCAATTTCTGTACTGTCTGTTATGTAACACCACCGTGGAACTTTAATTTTTTCTATACTTTTAAGTTGGTTTTGTAATTCAATCCATTTTTTCTGGAGTATGTGATCAACAGGTTGATCCCATCCTATATCGTTCGTCCAAAGTTATTGTATAAGCAGCTTCATTTTAATTATAATTGGTGCTAACCAACCCAGGGGATCGAATATTTTCGCAACTTCTGACTTAATCCATCTTTTTGTTGGTGTTTTATTTTCCGTTATAGTTATTTGGAAATAAAAACTGTCTTCCCGTGGTGACCATGTTATACCTAATGACTTCCTGGACTCGTCTAATGGTAGTTTGAGCAGTTGATCGTCTTTATCTTCCGATGGTATATTTTCCAGTAGCTCGGAACTATTTGATGACCATTTTCGAAGCTTAAAACCGACCTTATTTAACATGGATATTAACTGACTCTGCAATTCTTTGGCTGCACTTTCCTGGGACTCTCCAGATAAAATATCATCCACGTAGAAATCTTGTAATGTAGCTTGACTCGCTATTGGGTAATTGTTTTGTTCGTCTATAGCAAGTTGTTGTAATGTTCGCACCGCAAGATAGGGAGCGCTAGTTGTGCCGTAGGTAACTGTTGTTAGTTCATATTCACTATTTGCGTGTTTGGGAGAAAATCTCCATAGTATCCTTTGATGTGCGAAGTCTAATTCATTAATTTTTATAAAACGGTACATTTTCATTATATTCGCCATAAAGGCAAACTTATGTTTTTGCCATCGTAATAGTATAGTGGATAAGTCTTGTTGTAATCGTGGACCTTTATACATATTGTTATTAAGGCTTATTTTTGTGCTGCTTTTACTGCTTGCATCAAAAACCACGAGTAATTTTGTAGTGAGTCTTCCTTAATTACTGCCTGATGTGGTATGTAGTATTTTCCTAAGTTGTAGTTCTTTGTATCTACTTTTCTCATATGACCCATTTGTAAGTATTCATTCATAAATTCAATGTACTGTTGTCGTAAATTTTCGTTTTTCGCGAACTGTCGTTCTAGTTGTAGTAGCCGTGCAGCGGCTTTCCTGCGCGCTTCGCCGTTTAAGTTTAAGTTTACGTTCGAATCCTTAAAAGGAAGTCGTACCGTGTAAGTTCCGTCTGGGTTTCTTATTGTTGTTTCTTTGTAGTAGTTTTCACAGGTCTGGTCATCATGTGTAAGTTTGTAGTTTTGTGGAATTTCTTCTAATTCCCAAAATTTCGTAAGTTGTCGTACATCTTCGGTGCAAGCCACCATACTCAGGATTTTAACTCCATTCTTCGTATCATTGGGATAAAATCCGGATAAAATCCACCCAAGTTCTGTGTTTTGAGCGATTATTCCGTTCTGTAGTCTTTCGAAACCCTGTAGTAATATTCTGCTATTATTATTATTATTTCATTTTATAATAATAATAATAGCAGAATATATTCTTGGGCACCTAGTATTATGTCAACTGATCCCTTTTTATAGTAAGTTGGGTCTGCTATAATTGCATTATCCAAGATTTTTTCTTGTAATTGTTGTAAATCATTCCTTGGTAATGAACTTGTTAGTTTCGGTAGTACTATTAGCGTTACTGGCAGTTTGTAATCGCTAGAGTGCCTTGGTTGTAAAGTAATGTTAATTGTATAATTTGACGTTTTTGGTATTTCGTCTCCGATACCTTTTATTTCGGCTTGGATTTTTTGTCGTGGGTAAGACAATAATTGTGCTACTTCTTCAGTACAAAATGACGCTTCTGATCCTTGATCACATAACAACTGCGGCATCCCATCAAACGAGGTGGTTCTTACTATGGCAGTAGCTAGTAAAGTTGTATTTTTAGCATCGGAGTTAGTTGCTGATAAGTTTGATGTCGCTATATTTTGCGACCTCTCTGTCCCTGTATTTCTTGGTATGTATTTTTTAGTGTTATCACTATTTTGAAACGGCTTAGATTGATGTAATAATGCGTTGTGTCCCTTATGTTGACAAATTTCACATTGTTGATAAACTGTACTCATACAATTTCTCTGATCATCATGATTTAAGCAACGTTTGCACATTCTTTTTTGCGCGACGGCCTTGTATCGGTCGTTAACGCTTAATGCCTTGAAACTAGGGCAATAATTAATCATATGATCATTCTTTTGACAATACCAACAGCGTTTATATCTTTCTGATGTTTGTTTATTACGTGATAGTTGACTATTAGTGTATTGTGTAGACCCCTCAAAAGACTTAAGGCAATTGAAACGGTTCTCCATGAATTTCATCATCTCGTCAAAGGATTGTAATTTATTTCGGTTTTGTAGTTGATCTTCAAACTCAAACTCAAAGCGTTTATTTCAATTAAACCATTTACAGGCACTTTTGAATTGTCAAAGAATCGGTCAGTTAGTCAGAAAGTTGAAGCTAGTTGCCCATTCCAAAACGTAGATCATACTTCGTATTTGTTTCTTCGTCCCATTTTCTACTGATTAGCCTTGTCAATAGTGGGCCCCAAGAAGATGTATTTATTCTTTGATTTTTTTATGCCTCAAGACATTCGTTTATAGTGTCATGCATGTCTCGTAATTGTGCCGCGTTTGCTCGTTGCATTTTAGGTAAATCTAATAACTTGTCAATAAACTTAGTAGCAATCATCCGCTCGTCTTCATATCTCTGCGTAAGCAATTTCCAAGCTGTTTCATAATTTATTTCGCTTATTGTTAGGTGACGTATTAATCTTGCTGCGTCGCCTTTTACGTGTGTTTTAAGATACTGCATTTTTTCTGTAGAAGAAATTGATTTATCTTCGTGAATAATTTTTCTATACAAATCTTGAAATGTGTTCCAAGAGTCATAATCCCCCGCAAATATGGGAATATTTATTCGCGGAAGTTTTCCTGACGATTTTGACGAAAAACCTTTTTCATTCGAGTTCTGAAATATCCGTTCTTCCAATAACTCCGTAGTAATATCATAATCTTTTTGTGTAGTTTCGAAACAATTATCTCTGAAGTAGCTATTGTTCAATGTACTTTCGGCCATCAGTAGTCCGATGTGCGTTTCTTCGATTTCTGACCATTGTTTTTGTAAAATTTGTAATAGTGTTTGTAAGTGCCATATTGGCTTGTCTTGAGTAATGGATTCCTTAGCCTGAGATATTTTTTTAGATATCTGCGACATTCGGAATAGCTGTATAAACAGTTTTGGGCTACTGACAACGTCCTTGTCCTCCTCTTCATCTAAAAGTCGTGGTTCGTAAACACTTTGCACATGTTGTAGCCTTTCTTCACACTTTTTAAGGTAGTCGATTCCTTCGTCGTAACATTTTTTTATGCTGCCAAAGTAGTTTGTAGTAATATATTTATGAGTTGACAACACCTCCTGCTCTTGTAGTCTTAAGTGGTTTTCTTGAACTCGCTGAAAAACGTGGTCTAACGTTTTTTTTTCTTTTCGCTGATGTATTTTTCTGTTTTCCTTGTGGACGAGTCCTTTTTTATGTTTGACAATACCCTTTTAATCTCGTTGTAGTCCGCCTCCTGGCTCCTGACTAGTTCGTTAATTTCTTGTATCTCCATAGTGCTCTTCTTTCTTCTTCCCTAACGGCCCTACCCTAGTAGTTAAGTCTGTACTAGTGGTATCCGCGCTCTTGTTATATCTGTGCGACTTCTCAATCAACTGGTTAAACCCGCTTGTGGGAGGCCAGTGACCGATCCGCAACGAGAGGCTTTCTTACAGAATACCCTAGTACAATGTACTTCAGATTACTGAAAACTGATGCTTTGTTGAGTACACCAGCCCCCAGCTCCCCGAAGTGTCAGTCTGTCAAAATCAATCCCTACAAGTGGGCAAGGGGACCGCGCGATTCAAATGCTCGAAGGACCAAAATGTACATCCACCCTTAACAAACGTCACGTAAGGCCGCTATACTGTCAAGGGTGTGATAATACATGAAAATATATGATAAGTTAAAGGAAGTTGCTAAGACCTACAAGCCTACTAGTCCCTACAACTCTAAGCCCTATAAGCCCTACAGCCCTAACCTATCATATACCTAGCGTGATAGATAAATATATTAATAAGTTCAGGATGTCTGCACCATGCGACCTAAGGTTACAGACGGATGGTAGACAGGATTTCCAGGTTCGGGAAGGGTACACTCACTGCCAGTCCCGCAGACTCACGAGACTGATCAGAGATGGCTAAAGGTGTCTTGGCCACAGTGAGGGGTAATGAGACAAGAATATAAAATTCAAATCTGATTTATTTACAATATTTTACAGCTTATATACTACAATTACTTAACACACACTATTACATACATTCTTAGTGTTCTATGCGTGTGAGATGCAACCAAATCAATATTTCAACTGGGCCGCGCGTGAGCCGGGGCGAGTGCTGAGTCAATGTCCAAAGGTAACATTGAACAATGGCTTTATCTAAAAAGTAATCCAATGAAGTGGAAATTCAGCAGATAAAATGTTCCACGGGGGGGATACAACTTTCATTTAATGCGAAGTTAAGTAGGTACCTACCCTGAAAGAGGTACCTGGATGTCTAGCATTTAGTTATGACCGTACCCCTTTTTTTTTTTTTTTTTTTGGGTGGGAAATTATCAAATAACTTCTCCCGCTCTGGGTGGAGCGGGAGGGCGTGTCAGACTCTTACTGACTAAAACCCACCCGTGTTCCTTCCTATGCCATGTTGCCGGGGGCCACGATTTCCCTATCGGTTTTCTTCGAACCCCCGGCATTGGCATTGGCCCTAGCGGACCCCGTCAATTCTGCTGACATCTCTTTGAGGCGCGCGTGGAACACAACGCGCCGTCGACCCGGGCTTGGTCCTTATCGGACGGCAAGCTACCCATTGCTCACCGTCCGCAAGCCCGCGCCTACGGTGGCCGGAAATCTTCCTGCGATTCCCGACGCCCAGGGCGTCTCCTGCTGCGGCGGTTAGGGGCGCGAGGGCGCAAAATTTGCCTCTCCCTCACGCGCTCCGTCTCCTCCTTCGCGAGCATTACTGCTTCGCAGAAAGAGGTGACGGCCTCCCATTTCCTCTCGCTCCGTAGCATGGCCCGAATCAGGGCCGGACGCGAGAGATCACCGCCGCCGATCGCATCCACGAGGACACGGCGATGCCCTGCCCAAGCCGGGCAGACCTCCACCGTATGCTCCACCGTGATGACCGTACCCCTAACACCAGATTTTACTAATTATAATTAGCAGTGGTACCTACTGGTAGTGTAGTGTAATAAAAAAAAAACAAATTGCTTTACAATAATTTATTGAAAACCAGGTTTACAGTAATTGTGATCTTTAGATAAACCTGCATACACAACTTCATCCTGGTTGTGAGGCCATACTCCGCTTATTTCCGTACCACTATCATCATTATCACTATCGCTTTCGGTTTCAGTGTCACTTACCACTTCTATAATAAAAGGTTTATCTAAATACAAATCATGTTTTAAGTATTCTCCTTCTAACCCGCGAACGTGTTTACAATGCTGTGCCCACTCATGAACTGTAATAGCGTCAAAAGCTTCTCTAACTAGGCGGGGAATTTCAGCAATGTTGTGCTCAATATTTACATCAGGAAGTTTTCTTTTCATTGTGCTCCATATGAGTTCAATGGGATTGAGATCACAGTGATAAGGTGGTAAATATAAGCACTTGTGTCTATTGTCTTCAAAAATTTTTTCAATATCATATTCAGGTTCAGGCTTGTTTCTCTTAATTATTTCTAAAAGCTGAGGTTTATTGGGTTTTTCTATCTGAAATTTCTCAGTAGCAGCTCGGAGTCTGGATTTGTGCCCGGTTGATGGCAATAGGCTCGCCCCCTATTACATGGGACTTAAACATAACTGGCGAAATGTGGGTGTACCTGCTACAGGGACACCTCTGCCCAACCCTTCGGGGAAACAAGGCGTGATGTTATGTTATGTGTTATGCTGAGGTTTAGCCAAATTATCTCCGTAGTCAATTTTATTTTGGGTCCACCATAATTGCATATATTTTTTTAAGGAATTCGTATTTGGGACTTTATTCACACAAATACGGTGATAAGGAGCATTATCCATCACTATTATGGATGGCTCTCGTAAATCAGGCACAAGTTTTTCAATAACCCACTTTTTAAAGTTAGTACTATTCATCTCGTCATGATAATCACCACTTTTTGTGTTTGATTTTAACACAAGTAGTGCATTTGTAACAAATCCAGTATCTCCTCCCGCATGAACAATAATATATCTTTGCCCTTTCGATACAGGCTCCAATACTCCGTCTTCACCCTCTCCTTGCCAACATTTACCCGATGTATGCGAAGAGTGAATATAGGTCTCATCTAAATAAATTATGGGCCAGGGCTGGGGAGATTTATTATTTTTATCCACTGCATGCAAGTACTTAGCTCTCCAAGCTGATATTTCATTACGCTCCATAAGAACCTTCCGATTGGATTGAGATTTTTTAAAACGAAATCCCACCTTGTGCAGCAGCTTTCGCAGACTCTCTCTCTGTCCTGTGTAATTTATATCTGTCTTTAAGACCTCTAGAAGCTTTTTAACAGTAGGGACCTCTTTTTAGCAGAATAAAATGCATGTACTTTCCTCCGTATAACTCCCATGTCAAAATCATCAACATGCACAAATCCACTTTTACATTTTCTCTCCTTGCCTGGTGTCCGAATTTTTGTACCAGTTTCTTCTGAATTAACAACAGATACTTGTAGAAAATGCAATAGTTCTCTAGAGCAGTCTAGCGCAACGCGACAGCGCGACGCGACACCGGTAATTGTTCCACCGTGAAGTTTTTTCAGAAATTGAAGAGCCGCGTCGCGCAGTCGCGCTGTCGCGTCGCACCAGTCTGCACGAAGCTTTATATGTTGGATTGTCTGCAAACCAATTGCCCAGACATACTACAAACATCGATACAATCAAGTAGCCAAAGTCATACACCAAAAACCAGCTCATCAATACAAACTTATAGAAAGTAGCTTATCAATACAAACTTATATAAAATTAGCTCATCAATACAAACTTATAGAAACTAGCTCATCAATACAAACTTATAGAAACAAGCTCATCAATACAAACTTATAGAAATTAGCTTATCAATACAAACTTATAGAAACTAGCTCATCAATACAAACTTATAGAAACAAGCTCATCAATACAAACTTATATAAAATTAGCTCATCAATACAAACTTATAGAAACTAGCTCATCAATACAAACTTATAGAAACAAGCTCATCAATACAAACTTATAGAAATTAGCTTATCAATACAAACTTATAGAAACTAGCTCATCAATACAAACTTATAGAAATTAGCTCATCAATACAAACTTATAGAAACAAGCTCATCAATACAAACTTGTAGAAAGTAGCTTATCAATACAAACTTATATAAAATTAGCTCATCAATACAAACTTATAGAAACAAGCTCATCAATACAAACTTATAGAAACTAGCTCATCAATACAAACTTATAGAAACAAGCTCATCAATACAAACTTATATAAAATTAGCTCATCAATACAAACTTATAGAAACTAGCTCATCAATACAAACTTATAGAAACAAGCTCATCAATACAAACTTATAGAAATTAGCTTATCAATACAAACTTATAGAAACTAGCTCATCAATACAAACTTATAGAAATAAGAAAGGGCCGAGAATTGAACCTTGAGGCACGCCCATTTTCACTAGAGACCCCGAAGACATCGCCCCATTAACATTTACTTTTTGCTGCCTGTTTGATAGATAGGAAAGAACAAGATCAGCAGCTTGTCCACGAATTCCGTAGTGGTGTAATTTACAGATCAGTGTATTGTGGTCAACGCAGTCAAACGCTTTTGAGAGGTCACAGAAAATGCCAATTGCATCCTGGGACTTCTCCCAGGATTCCAAAATGTGACTGATGAGTTTAACTCCTGCGTCAGTCGTCGACCTACCTTTCGTGAAACCAAACTGGTGACTATGTAAAATCCCATTAGAATTAAAATGTGCCAACATCTGGTCTAGCATGATTTTTTCATATATTTTACTCAATGCTGGTAGCACAGATATTGGTCTATAATTAAAGGGATCACTCTTACTACCCGATTTGAAAATTGGTACTACTTTACTATGTTTCATTAAATCAGGAAACGTACCGCTATCTAAACAAAGATTAAATAACCCGACTTTGGCATCATCATAAACCGGCCAAGTGCGAGTTGGACTCGCACACGAAGGGTTCCGTACCACAATGTTTCTTGTATGAGGACCCTCTTTAATTTTTAACTTTATTTTATTTTGGGAAACCTAAAAATATGTAGGTAGTGTTAAATATTGTACGGTGGTAAGGAACCGTTCGTGTACGAGTCCGACTCGCACTTGGCCTGTTTTTTAGTTCAGTTAACTGAAAATACTACATACAAATAAATTTTTCATCTCAAATTAAAAAAATCGCCAAGATTAATTAGTATTTCATAATGATACTGTAAATTATAAAGTTATTTTATGCAGTTGCAGAAAATCGCCCATATTTAAATAAAATACCTTATAAATGGGCGTTTTTAGGGTTCCGTAGTAAACAAGGAACCCTTATGGTTTCGTCATGTCCGTCTGTCTGTCTGTGTCTGTCCGCGGTCTAGCTCCAAGACTGTTAATACTAGAAAGTTGTAATTTGGCATGGGTATACATATTAATCATGCCGACAAAGTGGTAAAATAAAATACTGTTTTTTTTTAAGGTATCTCCCCTACTCGTGAAGTAGGGATGTTTTTTTTTTCTTTCCCTTATTGTGGGGTATCGTTGAAAAGGTCTTTCAAAAACATTGTGAGTGTGTTAAAACCATTTTTGAATTCAGAGATCCGTTTGCGAAATATTAAGCTTTAAAGTGGAAATTTTTGTTAGAGTCAAGTGTCCCCCCCCCTGCCAGCTAAATGGTTGGTTTTAGGTATGTGAAAAAATTCACGGCAGTAGCTTATATAACGAATTTAAAAGGAAAACTATCACAGCTGAGTAGGCTTTACAAGTTAACGAGTAATAATCGACCAATTTAGATTTGCGGTTGTAAAAACATGTTCTCCTATACATTCTGTATGAAAGATTTTTTTTTCAACTACATAGTTAAGTTTGTTCTTGGGATAAATTCATCCCAACTACGAAACCCTACATTGTGCGTGGTCCGACATGCAATTGGCTGGTTTTTTAATATTTGTTGATTATATTATGTGTGCAGTATATTATTATGGTACATATTATACAGAAGTTTCAAATTCCTAACTTGTTTAGTTGTTGCGATAGCGCTGGTACAAAAATGGTCTAAGCTGACAACTTTTACAGACCCTACTTCTTCATATTTAAATGGTAAGATTAATTTTTTTTTTTTAAATAAAATTTTTAATGTATTTATTATATATACCCTCTTTAATTTTATTAAATTTTTGTTGATACAGCGGCAACAGAAATACATATTCTGTGAAAATTTCAACTGTCTACCTATTATTGTTCATGAGATACAGCCGGCTGACAGAAAGACGGACGGACGGACAGCGGAGGCATAATTACTGTACCCTTCTGACACGGCACTCTAAAAAGTCGTAATAGTCCCCATAGTGCTATCTACAACAGGAATCATACCCAAGCAGCTTCATCAGTCCCGTAGTTCCCTCAACCTGCCACGCTGCTACCTAACACCGCTGCTGTAGAAGGCAGTCGTTCTTAACGACTGTACTACTGAACTTCGAAGTTTAAAATACCGATGTACTGTATTCATAAAGTTTTACATATTTACGATTTATATATTTATATAATTTTTAATGCTTTATTAGAAAGAACCAGGTTCTTAATAATCAATTACAATCCTTTAAGACTAATAAGCAATTTTAATCTAACTTAATTTTTTACTTGATAATTATTTTAAAACATAGAATAGTGTTTATTGCACTTTACACAAGGCCACTTTCTTAGAGTCTGATATTATAATAATAAAAACACTTTGTTCATGTGTTATATGTGTGTCATTGTGACTATTATTTTTACACTTTTTACACTACACTAACTCAAATGTTCGTTAATGGTGCCGATTCTCTTGTGCACCGAACGAAACTATCACTAAAATTCCTTACTTTTGACTATGAGAATCTCAAAGCTATTCTGAAAATTAAATTCTCTAAATTTAAAAATAATTTTGAAACATCTAAATCGAATTTGACAATCGCGACTCCACACGTTAGTGATACCTAACCATCTTTTTAGAGCCGGAGGCGCGCATGGGGGGCAGCCTCGACGTGTTTTATATGGAATTTTTCACTTCTTGTATGGAAAATAAGAAAAATTATTACCTACATATAGTGTTAGAGGTTTAAGGGTTTTATTATGGGGGTCGAAATTTTCATTATTTTTGCGATTGGACACACCGTTTTCGAGATATAAGCAAAAGAAAAAAAAAAGATTCAGTACTGTTTTTGCATCTGAAGTCGAGGTGTTGGTGTGAATTTAAAGTTCATGACAACCAATTATAATCCACATGTTTTTAGTCGCGATTAAAAAGAGTCATATTTAGTTAGAAAATCTAAATTTTAGGTGAAAAACGTCAAATTCAGATTAGCAATATTGCCATTTTCACTAAATTAATATCTTAGTACAATCTTAGTGCTGTCAAACTAAAATCTTACAGTTAAGTTGTGTCACTTTAGTCTATTTCAGAATGGGAAATCGTCGTTTGACAGGAATAAACTAAATTTTGGTGATTTTTAGTCTAGTTTAGAGGCATTTGTGACAAGAGAATAGGCACCAATGTTGTTCGTTTTAGTCTTCGCACTATGTTTGTATTGCCTAACAGCTGAATTGCCTCGACGTTCACATGTCGGTGGAGTCGTTCATGGGCAAATTTTTGAATTATGTTGGTGACGGGTTCCATTTTTAAGTCACGATGGAGGTCGTCATTTTTTATATACCAGGGCGCGTTAACAATGCTCCTACCTTATTTTGGAATGTCTGTATCATTTTTATGTTGGTCGGTTTAGTACAGCCCCACAGTTGGATCCCATACGTCCATATTGGTATGAGAATATGCTTATATTATAACATTTTGTTATGTATCGATAGGTAGGAATTCCGTCCAATCAACCAATACATGTTTTTGAAACGCATGTCTAGTTCTTGTCTTTTCTTTTTGACGTGCGCGTTCCAGCGCAGTTTCGCGGCAAGCGTTATGCCAAGATATTTAGCTGTGTTTGCGTATGGCACTTGTTGGCCATTTATGAATTTAGGGTGGTAATCAAAATTCTTGTTGGTGAAATCAATGTGAAGTGACTTTGGTTCAGTTAATTTAATTTTCCATTTTTGTGCCCATGAGTCATGAACTTTATTTAAGCGATTTGCACCTTTTTACTGCTTCCTTGTGGCATGACCCTATAGCCATAATGGGTAGTGTCGTAAGCAGAGGTTGCAATTGTATTATTTTCGAGCTCTGGTAAATCATACGTGTACGAGATAGAGGACGAGGTAAAGGACTGGACCCAGCACACTACCTTGAGACACACCAGCTTTAATAACTTTCAACTCGGAATAGGCATCCTCGTGCCCTATTCGAAACATTCTATCGGTAATGTGTGATTCCAAAATATTGGAAAAATCATTGGGCAGCATTAGTCTTAGCTTGTACCTATATCAAACCCTTATGCTAAACTCTATCAAAAGCTTGTGCCACATCTAAAAACATGGTGGAGCAGACTTTTTATCTTCAAGCATTCTTTCAATGATGTTGGTAATTCTATGTACTTGGTCTATTGTAGTGTTTCTCTCTAAATCCAAACTGATGGTCAGGGATCAGGTTTCTCTCGTTTATTTAGGCGTTTTAGAAAAAAAATTCAAACAACTATATAGGCAACAGGGAAATGGGTCACAAGGGTCACAAGTTTAATTCTTTGATCTTGCAGAATATTAGCTAACTGTAGGTTATCTACAGAGGCGTCATTTGGCTGAAAGGTTTCTTCTAAGTGATCTGCAAATATTAGAGCTTTTTGCTCATTGCTTATGACCCATTTTCCGTTACCATTTTTGATAGGGGGAATTTGTATAATCGGCCTTTTGAATGACTTTGTCGCTTTCCAAAGAGAGTATTGCGTTGTAAGGTCGCTGGTTAACTGACGTAGGTTAGTATTAAAAGCCTCATCTTGAAAGGCTTGTTTCGTAAGATTATTTAATAAAGTTTCATCTTGCGGGAATCTAGTTTGCTGCCATCTTTTTCTTTGAGTCCTTTTTTCAGACAATAGGTCTATGATCTCCTTTGGATATGTATTTCCTCTAAATTTTTTCATAAGCTGTGTTGTGTTGTTCCATGCATATTGTTGGATATTATTGCTAAACTTGTTTACTTCAGAATCGAGCTGACCTTTGCTACTTAATGAAGTTTTTAGATAATTAATTGATTCAGGCGTGACCTTGCGGAAATCCATTATAAAATCGCAGTTCGCAACAAGTCCATCGTCATCCTGAGGATGCCTCGTTGAGAGGTGAAACACGTGTCGATTTCTTTCAGGAGTTTTTTATGGGTCTTTAGAAATAGCTAAGCGGAACAAGTTACTAAATATATCCACGTCTATTGTATTTTGAAGTTTTTAGGTCAATAATGTTTTGTAGGTCTAGCTAAAACTTTCCCAAACTGTAATGGCAAGTGGTTTTCTCTGAGTAATATTTTGTGACTTAATCGTAATAATATCTGAGAGTGATCGGAGTTCATATCGTACCCTTCTTCCACACTCAGATAATTGGCTGATATATTCTTCATTATAAAAAAGTCAATTAGGTCTGGTAGTTTCTGGTGGTCAGTCGGCCAGTATGTAGGTTTTCCAGTACTTACGGCCTCACAGTACTCAGAGTCTTTAACTGCACTCAGAAGCTGTCTTCCCTTTGATGTACTTAATCTCGATCCCCAATGAGTATTTTTAACCGACTTCCAAAAAGGATGATGTTATATGTTCGTCGCGTATGTTTGTTTTTTTTTTTTTTTTTTTTTTTTATGTATGTCCACCGATTTCTCCGTCAATTGTGGACCGATTTTGAAAATTCTTTTTTTGTTTGAAAGGGTATGCTCTCGAGATGGTCCCATATAAATTTTATTAGCTTGGCTTCGATATTTTTTGAGTTAGCTTCAATAATACGTACTTTTTCCCACTTAGTATGTGGATGATATGATAAGTTCCTGTCACTGTTATCTATATAGCAGGTAGTGGTTTTCAAATTTGTGTGGGGTAGGTACCAATACTAAAAAGTGAAAAATAAAAAGTATTTACAAAAAAAACAACCGACTTCCAAAAAACACTACAAAGTGAAAAATAACTTTAATTTCGGAAGTCGGTGACAAAAAACGAAAATTCAAAACCAAAGACACCGACTTCCGAAATTAAAGTTATTTTTCACTTTGTAGTGTGTTTTTTAGCGTTAAAGTCACCGCCTATTATAAGTCTCTTTCCAAGGAGTCTGAAGAATGACTGTACATTATGTTCTTTGTTTATCGTGTGTCTTGGAGGGCAGTATACGGCCGCTATTGTAACATTAAATTCATTCGTTTTAACTGATATCGTAACAGCTTGTGAGTCTGGTTCCTCGAATTTACACTGTTCGTAATGACATACATTTTCTTTAATAATAACCGCGCTACCTCCTCGGGCCGTGTTGTTAGGGTGCAGCGAATTATAAACCTTATAGCCTTTAAATTTTATAAACGACTGTTTAGTGAAGTGAGTTTCAGAGATCAAACACACATGTGTGATGATCATGATTGATTTTTTTTTTATGCTTGATTCTAATTTCTCTAGTCTCAGGTCAAATGAGGATATGCACTTTAAGATCTGGTTAAGCTTGTCCTCAAGACTCGGTGGTTGCGGGCTTGGTTTTGCCACTTGTGAATAAGAAACATGCACGAATAAGATGCACGTGCAGTTTTCGCGGTTGTCTGTGCAAACTGTGCACTTGGTTTTGATGTCTGTTTGTTGCTATTTTTAACAATCTGTTTACGGCAGGTGTTACTGGATTACTTTTTGAGTTTCTGGTCTTTAACATTTGCATCTCCTTTTCAACTAAACACCCTCTATAGTTGGCTGGGTGTGGTAAGCCACAGTGGACACACTTAGGTTTTTCTTGTGCTGGTTTGTTACAGTCAGCCGTGAGGTTCGAGCAATAGTTTTGCTCGAACCTCACGGCTGATCATCTGATCGTTATTCGCCTTCTTATTCACAACAACCTCCCCTAAAGTTCTTTTGAGCAATGGTTTTGGGTATGACCGTAAGCCTATCTTTTACACTGCGATATTATTTTTGAAGTTTTAAGCGGGTGTATTTCAACTTTACACCCTAGGATATGTTTAATGCCGTATCAAATCAAATCAAATCAAATCATTTATTTCTTTGCAAAAATGGGTATAGTACATAGGTGTTTTTATAATAAAGTTCTCCATATTTTACCGTCACATGGGCATGCAAAGGTTTACAATTCCAAATAAATAAAATAAAAAATAGAAATATGCAGATCATTGGAATTACAAAAAATTTAATAAAAATGTCAGTGTGGTCATAGCAATAAAAAAATAGTAAATAGTAAGCGAACCAATAATTATGTCAATTAGGGTAATAGTATGTCAGTTAGTTAGTGAATCATCATTAAGAAAATCGTCAATCGTGTAATAAGTTTTCATAATTAAAAATTCGTTTAGCGCCCTTTTAAATTTTAATGTAGTCATATTTTTTATAATATTAGGTAGGTACTCTATTATATATGAGTGGGGCAATACCAAAAAAACTTTTTTGCAATAACGCGGTTTTACATTTTATATTTTACCGACATCTTCATCATTCTTGAATGATAATATAAACATGTTCAGCGGTTCTTTTGTTTGCTAGCTTAACTTGTTAATTGCATTTTCTATTCGGAATCTTTGCAACGTTAAGTCGTATTTGATCCGATCCGGCAAGCAGGATGAATGCAATTTTTTCGCCACTACTCTTATTGGCCTGGTCTGCTTATCCTCGTATGAGTGCCACAGATAGTTATTTTATGTTAAGCCTCAAGCAATCACTCTGTAGGACTCTTCAGATTTGGCATTTATTTTAACACTATTCCCGCTTAACATTTTTACGGTAAATGTTTCTACTGGCTGAGATTCGGTCAAAAAGTCGTAGAATGTTTGATAATTCTTAATACCGTCCATTACGATTGGAGGCGGTGCTAGATTGTTTTTTGTGGTTGAGCTCTCTTTATTGTTAAGTTGCTGCTGCTGAGCGCTAGTTCTAGGTTATTGTAATGATGGTGGAGTGAGGGAGGTGTTTAACTTCCTTTTCTTCCTATTTTTCACTCTAATTCACCCTGTCTCTTTGGCGAGTTCATCCTGATCCGTGCAGGGGGCCTACCACCAGCTCATGAAGCAGTATTATTTTAATATTACTTCAGTGTGGGAAGGAGGATTAAATATTTAGAGAAGGATTTAATATTACTTTCTCCCACTAAAGTAATATTAAAATAATACTGCTTTATGAGCTGGTGGTAGACCCCCAGTACTCAACGTCACTTTTAGCTCGCTGAGCAGGTGATATGGTCTTACTTTCCTGTATCTCTGAGGATTCTTTTTTTTCTTGTGCTTTTTTGCTCCTTGAAGGCTTTGTACTTGTTCCTGCAAGCTTTGTATGTGGCCGTTCAGTTGATGTACCATTTGTTGCAGCTGTCATACAACTGATGCGTCTGCAAAATACTCTTAACTAGAGCACGCGCGCGCGATCAGTACGTCCGTTCACAATAGTAGTTAAACACTCACTCCCACGATTTATGTGAGTCAGAATGTACGCTATGACGAATTACTTTATTGAGAATGTTTATAATCGCGATGTACGAAACTTCGAAAGTTTGCTATGACGAGTTACTTAATTGAGAATGTTCTTAATCGGGATGTAGGTACGGAACTTCGAAAGTTTGCTATAACGAATTACTTAATGAGAATGTTCATCAGCGCGATGTACGGAACTTCGAAATCTTGCTATTACGAATTACTAAATTCCGAGTGTTTACCATCGACATTCTGATCGAGTATTTCGCTTTTATGTGTATAGATAACTTAATAAAATTTTGGAACTACTATTGGAACTAATATTACTTCCACACTAAACCCCACTGATGGACACTTGGCTTAGGCCCGTGCCATCAGTTCTACCCGGCTAGGCCGTGGAAAACAAATGCAGAAACATAAATAATATTAAAGTGTTGTCTTCTCTTTCCCAGAAAGTCTCGGTAAACTGCGCGGTTATGTATTTTGTTATCATTTGGTCCAGAGAAAGCTTGCTGTTAGGAAGAAACTCTTAAACGTTATTTATAAGTGCTAAACGAATTCTGGCATCATCTTGGTTCTTGGTTCGTCGAAACGTAGGTAGCGAGGTCTCGGCGGACAGACGCATGGTCGAAAATCAGCCCCATTATGTTATTTATTTAATGGGCTCATCGGATGTATTGCACTAAACATGAGCGCTATTATTACCATTGTTAAAACTTTTGTTTGGGTAATAAAGTGGGTTTCGTTTCGAGGGATACAAAAGTTTGAGTGTCCGTATGAATTGAGGAGCCATGTCTCATATTTAAACGCGGGTACTACCAATATTTAGTAGTAAATTAGGCGATTTTGTAGGCCCGATCCTGGAATTTGTAGTAAAACACTTTAAAAGATACACGACTTTTAAGGTGGCACCTCAATTCAGACGTCTGAATTGAGGTGCCACCTTACAACTCTAAAACTAGCCGACGGATATTTTTGAAATAATTAAAACTAATAATGTTTTTATTTTTGGTGAAATTCATATACCTACAATTAGCAATACTTAATTTTAATTTATTTGTATCACAATAGTCAGAAAATCTATTTAAATCTTGTTGTAGGAGATAACAATCATCGATCGATATAATTTTCCTGTAAACTTTAAGGTCATCAACATACAACATAAAATCACTATTATGAAAGCAGTTTCCGATGTCATTTATGTAAACTAAAAACAATAAAGGTCCAAGAATTGATCCCTGAGAGACACCGGAGGTAGCAAGGAAGGTGTTAGAATGGTAGCCATTACTCACTACAGTTTGATTGCGGTTATAGATATAAGACTGAAACCAGCGCAGCAGGTTGACTCTAATGCCGTTGAAAGCAATTTTGTTGAGTAAAATTCTAGGGTCAACTCTATCGAACGCTTTTTTAAAGTCTGTATAGACGGCGTCAGTTTGAGCTCTTAAATCCATATTTTTAAACAAGTTATTCATAAATATCATTAAGTTTGTAGCAGTAGATTTATTTTTGACAAAACCGTGTTGCTCAGAAATTAAGTGTTGTTGAATAAAAGGATAAATTTTGAGATGAACAAGTTTTTCAAATAGTTTAGCTAAAGCACAAATTAAAGAGATTGGTCTATAATTCTCGACATTTTGTCTAGAGCCACTTTTGTAGACAGGAACTAAATTTGCATTTTTCCAGACAGAAGGAAATATGCCATCTTGAATGCATTTATTGAACATTACAGGTTTACAAATAGTATCTGCAGACCATTTTAGAAAGCAAGGTGGTATTCCTGCAGGTCCTTGGCCATTAGTAATATCCAAACAGCTGTAACTGTTTGCGAACTAGAGGGAGACTGAAATTTAAGCTTTGGAGAGTGGTGTGGCTAGCGTTAAATTGATCGGGTGTCGGGTACCAGCCAGAACTAAGACAAGTTGGTTCATAAACGGACTGAAAAAATTCTGAAAACAGGTTAAAATTTTTATAAGGGTCACTAGATATATCATTTTTATAAAACATACGAACTGGGACGCCTGACTTGCCGGTAAGCAACCCGCCACATGTGCAAGGCTGGCTGTCCAAAGGTATCATATTTTTTTTTTTTGTTGGAACTTTCTCCCGGAACGACCGTGCTCTCCAACGTCCAACGACCGAATCGCCTATGTCTATATAATACCTAAAAAAATTGTATAAGTACTTCTTCAATTTTAGTGTTTTTATAGTATAAGTCTAAGGGACGTTGCAGGTAGACGAGGAGCACGAGAGCGAGGAGCTATCTATGACGAACTTCCTAGGGCTGTGGCTGGTGCTGGTAGTGGGCTGCGCGCTGGGCATCGTGCTCTCATGCTGCGACCTGGCCTGGGCGGCCGTTCACCGCACCCGCGTAGAAGGCGGCCGCTTCCACACTCATTTCTGGTCGGAACTACGCTTCGTCTTCCGCTTTGAGCAGTCCGTCAAACCACTTCAGGTTGCTACCATAAGCATTAAGTACATGCGCTAAGCGGCGCGCTCTACCATTATCTCACGTCTGATGTGCTGCATCGCAGGGTCCGCTGAGTGGGTCGTCGAGCGAGTCGGCGGAGACGGCGCGCTCGGTGGGGTCGGCGGCGGGCTCGGCGGGGTCCGCGCGGGACGAGGTGGGGTCCGTGCGGGACGAGGCGGGGTCGCTGCAGGAGGCGGAGGCGCGCGCGCGCTCAGGCTCGGGCGCCGCGGGTCCGCGCCGGCGTCGCTCCTCCATGCACGCGGCCAGCTTGCGCCTCGCGCGCCACACTAACAGGGACTCCGACACGCCCGCAAGACGATAACCTGCTACTATACGTTGCATATCACCACAGTTTATATCTCACCACTTCATGTCATGCACCTTATTTTGTGAAAATCTTACCTTTAGGTGAAGTGAGCTTGAAGAGAGTGTCAATAGTGACAATCCTATCATCACAGCTCACTTGACCTAAGTTTTTGCGGTAAGATTTCTACATAATAGACCGGCTGATGTGCTGTATCGTTGTCATCATTCACATGTGATTCACGAACTCCCCGAACTCCGACTGAATGACCACAAAGTCAAAGTCACATGTCTGTCCACAAAGATTGTTACATTATAATAAGCGTTACGATGAATGTGAGTTACGTCTTGTCAAAACACCATATCAAATTCATTACACACAATTTACATTATTTTAAAAAGATTTCTTTTTGTTACACGTACTAGTTCAAAAATAGACTAATAGTCTCCTATGGAAAATATCAAAATCCATGACTTGTCTCCAATATTATCAATCTTGGATCCTCTCTAATGAAGCTTCAATTCAAAACGCCTTTATTTCTGATACTTTACATGCAATTACATTTCCATTATATAAAACCGGCCAAGTACATGTCGGACCACGCACAATGTAGGGTTTCGTAGTTGGGATGAATTTATCCTAAGAACAAACTTAACTTTGTAGTTGAAAAAAAAATGTTTAATACAGAACGTATGGGAGAACATGTTTTTACAACCGCAAATCTAAGTTGGTCGATTATTACTCGTTAACTTGTAAAGCCTACTCAGCTGTGATAGTTTTCCATTTAAATTCGTTATATAAGCTACTGCCGTGAATTTTTTCACATACCTAAAACCAACCATTTAGCTGGCAGAGGGGGGGGGGACACTTGACTCTTACCAAAAATTTCCACTTTAAAACTTAATATTTCGCAAATGGATCTCTGAATTCAAAAATGGTTTTAACACACTCACAATGTTTTTAAAAGACCTTTTCAACAATACTCCACACTAAGGGATAGAAAAAAAAAAACATCTCCACTTTACGTGTAGGGAAGGTAACCTAAAAAAAAAATATTTTTCATAATTTTATTTTACCACTTTGTCGGCATGATTAATATGTATACCCTTGCCAAATTACAACTTTCTAGTACTAACAGTCTTGGAGCTAGACCGCGGACAGACAGACAGACAGACAAACAAATAGACAGACGGATATGATGAAACTATAAGGGTTCCTTGCTTACTACGGAACCCTAAAAACAAATTGTGATGTACTTACATTATTACAAGTTTTGCTCGATTTAATTTTAACTTTATTTACTTCATTCATTCACATTTCATGCATTTGTTAATTATATTATTGTCTGAATTAAAAAAAATATTGTTATACATTATTTTGTTTTATTCGTTATTGTTAAATTAATAATAATCATTGACATCGGTAACATTAGTATCAGCTTGCCCTTTGGCAAAGGCCTCCCCTAGAATTGCCATAATTTCCTATTTGTGGCTTTTGTTCTCCACGTCGATCCTGCCGTTTTTTTAACTTCATCCTCCTGTGAGCGGTGTCAGGTCAAATTATACATGGTCTTCAATTTCCTGAAATGCTTTAATCAATAGGCTACAACTTTTTCTTAAGATAAACGTTTACAAGCGTTAGGCCTAACGTTCCAATTCATAACGGTGGCCGGTGCTGCTCACCTCCGACTATCCGTCAAATCAAATTATTTATTTATGTACGACGGAATAGTCTGTACAGTTCGTTCAAGCGTACGAATAATAGTTCTGTACACTTGTGATGATGGAAACCCGGGAAATGAAGAATGAAACCGCCCGTGTTGAGTGTGGTAAAATCACTGATTTATTTTACTTAGCCAGTTCACTAAATGATCGCGCGTATGCAAACGCTGATGTAGCTTAACCTACTTAATGTTACGAAATGTGCGGGTTCACCGTACATACTGCCAAGTCTCTAAAGGAGAAGACGAGGGAATATGTTGAACCTAGATGAAAACCTAGTGTGTCTAAATACAATAAAAATGATGACTTAGGATATATGATATAATTTTTCGTTGAAAGCTGATACAAAGTGATTTCAACAATATCTACTCTAAGTACTATGTAAATCTAACACTAAATTGTCTGATTTTGTTCTAGTTAATATTTCACCATAGGAGAGGTCCCTTTATTTACACTTTCGGTTGTCTTACTTATATCACTGAACTCACTGATCACTGGCACTGTTTCACGCGCGCACTCAGTAGATCCCGGTCTTGTGAGGTCAGCTTGCGCCTCCGCCCCCGGGGCTCGCTCGCCCGCCGGTACACGTACCGCCAACATCTCACGCTGCAGCGGCGCAGGTGCGGCTTGGCACTTACTTCTTATAATTAAGTATAAGCATATGCCGCCTAAGATGAGAACCAAGGCCAAGGTAACGTACACGACGGAATAATGGTGAATGTCGTGGACGTTTAGTTGTGTAGAAGATTGTTCCTTTATATTGGTTATTTGGTCTCTAAGCTGATTCCACATATGGGTGTGGTTTTCCGGTACGTCGAAATCATTGGGCAAGGTTGTGTTTATTATTGAGTTCAATATGGAAACCTCTGGGACTTCGATATTTGATCGCATGTGCAAATAGCGTAAGTAGTTGTTATGCGTGTGAATACTGTACGTATCCGATTTCAATGTGCATCCATAACCTAGGTCAATGATACCACTGCCTCGTATAACTGTCGTTGTTGTGTCAGCAATACAGGAAATACGAAGTTCACATGACTCACAACAGGTGTAAAACCAGGAGTTTAAATTGTGTAAGTTGACCCAATAATTGTGGCACGTGGACACGTCTTGTTTACAAGCGCTCCTCATATTACTTACAGCGCGGATATCGCATAACGACTGTTTTATTCCCAGATTGTAGACAGGTTTATCAATGGAGCATAGTAGCCGATTGTTACTGATGATATGAAAGCATGTTTGTAGATCGCTATCTGATAAGAGAAGAGCGAGGTCCTTTTGTATATTGTAGGCAATATATGGTGAGCTTGGGACAGTGCGAACGTGATTCGACCCCCTTTTCTGAGGGATAGGTATGATTCTATCTAACTCAAAGATATCATTGCTCACAAGCGGAATCTTTATCTCTATAATAAGATAGCCTTCACACAGCGTTGCAGACGCCTTCATAATCTTGTACAGCTCGGATAGGTTTGATGACTCGATTGGGGTCATTACATTTCCCTGCAATTGCCCGGAGATTATGTTGATCTGACGAGCCAGCTGTTCAGGAGTCAAAAGGTACGGGTCGATGCGACCGTGGCTGATGTCTGTCACGGTGTTGATAAGTGTGTGTTGGATTCGCATTAGGTTTGACAATATGATACTCGCAGCTAGGGCGGATGATGTTACATAAATGCCGTTTCTGTTGTCCATACGCACCTTATTGATTTCGTCAGTGACGTTTTGAAGATGTTGTTTTATAAATTTGAACTGTTTGTTCATAGTCTCCTCGCTGCGTCGCAGAATTCCGATTCCAAGACTAAGGTTTGATTCTTCATTAAATTTTGAAGATGATTTTCATTATTAGTAATTTTTTCTATGTCCTGCTTATACTGTTGAGCGAAATTTTCATCTAATACTCCGAACAACGTGTTTGCCAGGTACCCTACTCCGTTGATTAAACCACGTTTTTTGTCTTCGTGCGTTTGGGTTTTCAAGAAGTTTTTGATAATGCTCAAGTTCCTTTACTTCGTGCTCTAATTGTAGGATGACGCTGTAGTATTGCGAACCCATGCAACCGGCGGTTTGTTTTAAGTGTTTGACATATTTTTTAATGTTCGATGCTCCGTGATAGAATGTGGACATGTTATAAAACACGATTAGTTTCCAATCGTCCTTGATAATTTGGAGGTTAGACATCTTGTCGAAGTAAAGTCCTTGGTTTGTGGTAATTTGCGTAACGTTGTATGTCGTTACTTTCTTTTGTAGACTAGGAGATGCAAACAAAAGCATTAGTAGGACACTGATGAAAAAAGCTTGCAAAGGTTTTTGCTTTCGTGGTCGTGAAGACCGCCTTTTGCCTTCAACTTGATCTGATGACGGAGTAGAAGACTCATCCTCACACTGGTTCACGGGTTTGGATGGGGATACCTCCTCATTTACAGGCAAGTATACAAGCTTGTTGACTGGACGCTGTATGGTGTTATTGCTAGTCTTGACAGTAACTACTCTCACATACCCGTCCTTTCCAGGATGAAGTAGGTGGACTCGTCCCATTGCCTATTTACCCGGAGGTACGTTCTCTTCATGGATGAGGACGAAGTCATCGACTTCAAGGTTACGTCGTGCCTGTTGCCACTTGGTTCTGGTTTGTAGCTGTTGCAGATACTCTGATGACCACCGTTGCCAGATATTATTTGTCATAGCTTGGACAAGTTGCCATCGCGCCTTTAGCGTTGATGATTCCGGATCAGTTTGAGGCCGTGATAAAATCGGTGCCCCAGTCAGGAAGTGTCCCGGAGTAAGGCAGTCGTCGTCTGAATTTTCCGTGAGTTGACATAAAGGTCTGGAATTCAGACACGCCTCTATTTGGCAAAGTAACGTCGAAAACTCTTCGTACGTAAGACGTTGATCGCCTATGACCCTTTTCAAATGATATTTCAGGCTCTTCACAGCCGCCTCCCAAAGTCCACCGGCATTAGGACAGGCTGGTGCATTAAAGTGCCACTGGATGTTCTGCTCACTGATTTTGTTAAAGAAGTCCGGATTGATATTCTGGATAATCTCCTTATACTCCTTTTTCATGAGTCGATTAGCGCCTACAAAGTTTGTACCATTGTCACTATACATGTGGCCTGGTGATCCACGTCGGGAGCAGAATCGACGAAACGCTGCTAGAAAGGCGGCCGTACTCAGGTCTGAAACCAGTTCCAGATGGACCGCTTTCGTTGACAGGCAGACAAAGACTGCTACGTATCCTTTCGTTGTTTTGATCCCGCGGCCTTTATTGACTTTCAGCTCTACGTGGCCTGTAAAATCGACACCAGTATGCGTGAATGGCCTTGACGGAGTGACTCTGGCTCGTGGTAAGTCTGCCATAATTTGCTGTTGAACTTCGTTGTTAAATCGGCGACACTTAACGCACAGTCTTAACTGCCGTTTTACCGTCCTGATTCCGCTAATGATCCAGTATCTATCCCTTATGTAGGAAAGTGTTAGTCGGGGACCACCGTGCAAAGTTGTTATATGTGCCTGGCTAATGACAAGATCAGTAAGTCGACTGTGGCTTGGTAGGATGATGGGATGCTTCGCCGATTTGCTTATACTGGCGTGTTTTAAACGTCCACCAACTCTTAATAAGCCATTTTCATCTAGCCAAGGGTTTAAATTGCAAATCTTGCTTTTCGAACTCACGTGTTGTTTACACTTAATTTGTTGCAATTCTTGCTGAAATTCCTGTGATTGCACTTCTTTAATAATTAATTGGTAAACGTTGTTTATTTCTGATAATTCCAGAAAACCATATGTTGCAAATTGTTTGTCGCGAATTCGCTTGATGAAACGTGACACCCAGCCAGTAACCCGCACAATTCGTGTCAACGAACTGTAATTTTGCAGTAAATCAGTAATAAAAGTTACATTATTTTCCACTAAGGCTGTGTTCACACAAACTGCTTTTGTTTCTATTGTTGGGGACTGGTATGCGATCTTAACTGCATCTTTCCTCTCGCAACCTTTTAGCCATTCAGGACCTTCCCACCACAAAGATTGGTTTAACAATTGATGAGACGTTATGCCTCGTGTAGCACAATCAGCTGCGTTTTCTTCTGAGGTGACATGACTCCAGAATTCTGCCGGGACTATGTTGGTTATCTGCTTAACTCTGTTAGCTACAAATGGCTTCCATCTGGATATATCCCCGTGTAGCCAGCCCAAAACTATCATGAATCTGTCCATGCATGAAGCGTCATTCCTATATTTGGTAAGGACTCAATGACCTTCTTTACAAGTTGGGATATAAGTAGCGCGCCGCACAGTTCCAGTCTAGGAAGCGTTGTTTTCTTTGCGACCGGTGCTAGCTTTGTTTTTGCAGCAACAATTGTCGATGTGTACTCGCCCTTATTGAACTCAAACTCAAACTCAAAGCATTTATTTCAAATAAACCAATTACAGGTACTTTTGAATTGTATGTTTTTACCTAAGAAAAGTCAACATGTATTAGCTACTTTATTAGCTTACAATATACACGCAGTTATTAATGTTTTAACTGAGATTAGCTTAAGTGGCAAAACAGTATTATCTAGTACTTCTAATAATACTGCAGTAAATTCTTTAAACTTTTAGAATCGACAAAAGAGAAGGATAACAAGAATATTTTACTTTATCACCAAAATATAAATCGTTTCTCTGGCAAAATCCTAGACGTGGAAATGTTAATAGACAAATATCATATGGATATTTTATGTTTTTGTGAAACCTGGTTAAAACCAGATAGAATGTTGTTTAATGTAAATCATTTTTCAGTTGCCAGTGCGTTCAACCCGTCTTCATTAGGGGGTGGTACCTTGATATTGTGTAATAGTTTTCTCAGGTATAAGGAAAGGAAGGATATCACTGCTTGCTCTGTTGATCGCTTATGTGAGGTAGCATGTGCAGAGGTTGAAGGCCATACTTTCTTATGTGTTTATAGACCACCAGCCTCAAACTTGTCATCATTTTTAATCATAATGGAAGAAATACTAACTAAACTTTTTAGAGATAATAAAATAGTTTTTGTTTGCGGTGACCTAAACGTTGATCTATTAGTAAATTCACCGGAAAAATGTAAGCTTATCTCATTGTTTAAATCTTTCAATTTAAAATGTATATTTAACGTAGCAACTAGAATAACAGCAACCTCAGCTACATGCATAGACAATGTATTTATTAATTGTAAAATAAAAGACTCGTCCCTAATTAGTGGCGTCAGGTCTGATCATACAGGTCAACTTATATCCTTTGAATCAGATAAAAAGTTACGTTTAGATAAAACTATTCAGTTAAGACCTCTTACTAAAAATAAATTGAAAATGTTTAATAATAATGTTCTTAGCAATCTTTCAACAGCTAGTTTTGATTCACAAGACCCCAACTTAAACTACGGTACATTATTTTCTACAGTATGCCAAGAATTCAATAAAGCATGTCCTGTAAAAACAGTAACAATCAATACCAAACCAAAATTTAATGAATGGGCCACTCCTGGTATTAGAAAAAGCAGAGATATTTTATATAATTTATATAACGAAAAATCATTGACTTCTGATCAAGTAATTCATAATTATGTAAGAAAATATTCTAAGATATTTAAAAGAGTCTGCGCCCAAGCTAAATCTAAATTAATAAGTAACAAAATTAATATTTCTAAAAATAAAATAAAAGCTGTGTGGCAGGTAATTAACAAAGAAACTGGAAACACAAAACAGCGAGATCAGAATGAATTGTCTTTAAAAATTGATAATGAAATCATTTCAGTTAAGTTAAAAGTTGCTGAGACACTAGAAAATTTCTTTACCAACATCCCAATAGAGGTTACAAAATCTCTCCCTTCATCATCTATACTAGCTGAATCTCTTTTAAAAGAACACTTCAGTAAAAACATTCCAAGTTTCGAATTCAAGCCCATTTCTATTGTCACAATTAAAAAAGCATTTAAAAGTCTTAACATAAAAAACACTGAAGACTTATGGGGGATTTCCGTTAAGGTTCTTGAAGATATCATTGACACAATTGCCCCTGTCCTAACAGGCATATTTAATCAATGTTTAGATAGCGGTACGTTTCCTGATTTAATGAAACATAGTAAAGTAGTACCAATTTTCAAATCGGGTAGTAAGAGTGATCCCTCTAATTATAGACCAATACCTGTGCTACCAGCATTGAGTAAAATATATGAAAAAATCATGCTAGACCAGATGTTGTCACATTTTAATTCTAATGGGATTTTACACAGTCACCAGTTTGGTCTCACGAAAGGTAGGTCGACGACTGACGCAGGAGTAAAACTCATCAGTCACATTTTGGAATCCTGGGAGAAGTCCCAGGATGCAATTGGCATTTTCTGTGACCTCTCAAAAGCGTTTGACTGCGTTGACCACAATACACTGATCTGTAAATTACACCACTACGGAATTCGTGGACAAGCTGCTGATCTTGTTCTTTCCTATCTATCAAACAGGCAGCAAAAAGTAAATGTTAATGGGGCGACGTCTTCGGGGTCTCTAGTTAAAATGGGCGTGCCTCAAGGTTCAATTCTCGGCCCTTTCTTATTTCTAGTTTATATAAATGATCTATTTGCTGACGACACTTCTCTTATTTTTAAAATAGACAGGAAAGATACAGATGTTTTACATGTCAACAATAGTCTGGCTGTACTTTCAAAATGGTTCGCAGCTAATAATCTTTTACTTAATGCGAACAAAACTAAATGTATTAGGTTCTCATTACCAAATGTACCTCAAGTAGGTCTAAATCTAAAACTTGATGGCAAAAAACTAGATGCAATAACGGAAACTATATTCTTAGGAATTACTTTGGATTCAAAATTACAATGGGGCGCCCACATTAGAACTCTTTCAGGTAGATTAAGTTCAGCTGCATATGCAGTAAGAAAAATAAGGCAGTTGACTGATATAGCCACAGCTAGGTTAGTATACTTTGCTTATTTCCACAGTATTATGTCTTATAGCGTCCTGCTGTGGGGATCGGCAGCTGACGTAGATTCGATTTTCATTTTACAAAAGAGGGCAATCCGCGCGATCTATAAAATGGGTCCTCGCGAGTCCCTTAGAGACAAATTTAAAGAAATTGATATACTGACTTTGCCTTCTCTCTATATCTTAGAAAGTATTATGTATGTTCGCAAAAACTTAGGACTTTTCAAAATAAGAAGCGATTTCCATAATATAAATACACGTAGTCGACATGAAATTGTGAGACCCAAATTTAGATTAACTAAAACAAGCAAGTCATTTCTTATAAACAGTGTCCGCTTTTATAACAAGTTGCCAAAGTCGGTGACAGAACTTAGCGATGGGAAGTTCAAAACCCACATCAAACGTGTCCTTATCAAGAAATCATATTATAAAATTAAAGACTACGTTGAAGACAAGGAAGTTTGGCAATAATTCCTTCTGCACATGTGGCTTCCCTGGTACCTCATTAACGACATAAATAAGTAAGAGTCTATTAACTGCTCCCAAATTACCATGTTTATTTTAATCTTTAATTTTTATTTTTTACATTCGTCCTTGACATATTTATTCTATTATTTGACATTATATACCTACGATTTCATTTCAACTCTTTGTTTGTGACTTTTGTGGACATGATAATTATTCAGATTGATTACAACTGTAATAGCAATCATATAATTGCGTCTTATTAAAATAGGTTTTTACTTTTATTTATTTTTTGTATAGATTCTTTTCTGTTTTGTGAATATGAGAGCGCTGTAGGTTTAGTGAATTAGACCATTTTCTATTTTGTTAAGTAATTAGTACTTATTGAAAGACCTACACTGTCCTCCCATACCTAGTAACACTGTTATTTGAAAGTATTGTAAAAGCCAATTATTTTTAAAAGAGTAACCGTGGAGTTTCTTGCCGGCTCTTCTCCATAGGAAACGACCAATTGGAACCGTGCACCTAGCTTCTGACGTTTCATAAGTGCCCATGTAGGTTTATGTGAAATAAAATATTTTGAATTTGAATTTGAATTTTGAATTTGTCTTCGGGTCGGTCAGTCAGAAAAATGAAGCTAGTTGCCCATTCCAAAGCGTAGTAGGTACCTATGGAGAAGAACGGGCAAGAAACTCCACGGACACTCTTTTAAATCAAAATATTGTTACAAAATATTGGTTACATCATTCTTGTTGAAATTATACATGTGAGAACAGTGTAGAAAGACGTGCACGTTAAAAGCGTCCGTAATAAAAATATAATATCAATTCAAAAATTTAAATAAATTAAAATAAACCGTGGCAGCTAAGAGATGACCAGTCCCTACTGACGGCGCCCGTTCACGAACATGACGCATGGATCAGCACCATTTAGCTCAACCATTTTGAAGGGAACTTAATGATCCAACACACACGCCACCATCAGCGAGACATTTGAGTGAGCATGGCATACTCTCAGCCGCCAGGGCACATTCAAGTCAATGAAAGACGTACCCAGTAAATGGTAGCTTTATGGAATGTACAACATGGTCACAGTGCTCACACATGTGATATGCAATTATACAATACAAAGAGATTGAATTTATACAAAGGAAAGATAGTTTTACAATCTTCAGCAGCTGCAACAATACTTTCGAATGCTAATCAATTAGTTTATGCACCCTTGTGGAGCTGGACCAGCGCTGAGCCAAGCATTTTTATCAGCGATGTAATCCCCCAACTTATAATATGCTTGGCAGCATAGTGTGCGTTTTATACATGATTTAAATTTCGTTTCGTTCAGTTGGAGTATGTGGGAAGGTATTTTATTATAACATTTTAAACAGCACCCCATGAAAGATGAGTCTACTTTAGCCAGTCTGAAAACAGGTTGAACTAATTGGTCCCTATTTCTAGTCCCATAATTGTGTTTATCACCTCTTTTACTGAAAAGACTTAGATTTTTCCTTACGTACATGATGTTTTCATAGATATATTGACAAGGTACCGTCATGATGTTAATATCTTTAAACAGTTCCCTTAGAGAATCGCGTCTGCGGAGGCCATATATTGCTCTGATGGCTCTCTTCTGCAGAATAAAAATAGACTCGATATCTGCAGCCCGTCCCCATAGTAAAATACCGTAAGACATGATACTATGAAAGTAACCAAAATAGACTAGCCTCGCGGTATCTACATCGGTAAATTGACGGATTTTTCTCACAGCATATGCTGCTGAACTTAGCCGTCCTGCAGGAGATGTTAAATGAGGACCCCATTGCAGCCTTGAATCGAGCGTTATCCCCAAGAAAACAGTTTTATCGACAAATTCTAGTTTCTCCTTATTCAATACTATGTCACAATCACTACTTTTAACATTTGGTAAAGCAAATCTTATGCATTTAGTTTTTTTCCCATTTAATACTAAATTATTAGCAGTGAACCAATTTTGGACCAGCAGTAGGGCGTTCTTGGTGACGAGGTAAATAACGCAAGCGTAAGCTTTGTCTGATGCATCGCAAAATGCATGTAATTGACAAGTTTTTTCTGTGTTACCTAAGAATCTTGGTATGCGAAATTTGTCGATGCAGTTGATTTCTTCTTTTAATTTAAAATAGTAATAGTAATAGTCCATTTATTTGTGAGAATATTGTTACAGAGATGTTACATGGTTTTAAATATTCTTGCATATCCTTTGGTAATTCTTGATCCCAGTTGGTTTCAATGGACCACGTTTGTTGAAACAGTAGCTTCGCTCTGATTGTAAGCGGTGATAACCAGCCAAGAGGATCGAATAGCTTTGATACTTCTGACAATAATGTCCGCTTTGTAATTACTGCATTACTCTTAGGAATTACATGACTTTGGAACATGAATGTATCAGATGATGGGTTCCATTTTAATCCAAGAGTCTTTCTGGATTCAAGACACTTAAATTCGTAGGGACTGTTCAATTGGTCGGTTGATAAATTCTGCAGGACTTCTGGTTTGTTACTTGACCATTTTCGCAGGTTCATACCAGCACCCTGGAGCATTTTAATAAGTTGTTGTTGTAGTTCTTTTGCTTGATCGGCGGTATTCTGTCCACTCAGCAAATCATCCATGTAGAAAGAGTTCTGTACAGCTGCTGCTGCTACTGGATATTTCTCGGCATCATCTACCGCGAGTTGTTTTAGAGTACGCATAGCCAAAAATGGAGCTGCCTTGGTCCCGTACGTTATAGTGGTTAATTGATATTGATTCAATTGATCATTCATTGAATCTCTCCAAATGATCGTTTGCAGAGGCTGATCTTGCTCTCTAACGAGTATCTGACGGAACATTTTTTTCAATATCCGCAGTGATTACATATTGGTATTGCCTCCAATTTATGATAAGTGCTAATAGGTCTTGTTGTAAGTTGGGTCCACTGTACATTAAGTCGTTCAGACTGTTACCCGATGTAGTCTTGGATGAGGCATTAAAAACTACTCTCAACTTTGTTGTTGTAGAATCAAGTTTCCATACACCATGATGTGGTAAATAATACGCCTGATCGGTTATAATTTCGACTTGCCGCATGTGACCTAATTCTTGGTATTCGTTCATAAATTGTTTGTATTGACTTGAAAATGATGTATTTTTAGACATTTTTGACTCTAACTGTTTAAATTGCGCTATAGCCTTAAACTTTGATGATCCGAGTTGCTGCTCAAAGCCTGGCATCATGGGTATCCCAACTTCATACTGTTAGGTCAATAAAATACGTGGGTCAACGACAGACTGGTATATTTCCAAAAGTAAACTAACTACCCACCACCATACAATATTATGAGTACCGACCGATGTTACATCTCTCCTCATCAAGTCCATTAATCACAGTCCAACAGATACATCTTACAATTCAATTTTACATAACTATACATCTAACTATGGTGGCAAACTATTGACAGCTTGTCTAGCTCGGTTGAACGCACGCAGTGCGCGAGCTGACGCGCCCAGTAGTGGTGGTGATATCGACGACGAAAGCCGTTCGGGTCGAACCTGTACTCTTCCAGCGGCGTGTCCCTAGTATCCCCATCACCACTGGATGCGTCCTCAAACATCTCACCTTCGGCTCCGCTATCGACCCCCGGTTTAGCAGCCCCTGAGCCCGTAGCCTCGGCTACTGCCACGTCACTCACGCGTGATAATGCGTACCTATTTTTACTACTTGCTGAAATCATTTGGTCGGCATGTCTACGCCACTCAACCCCATTACCTAAACTAACTTTGTAAGATACTGGCCCTGTTTTTTTAATAACTGTGGCTTCGGTCCACTTGTCCCCCCTCGCCGTGTAATAGCGAGCAATTACCGCATCCCCAACACAGAATTCCCTATCAGCGCCCGAAGCATGGGTGACCTGACGCTCTTACTTCGCGCGTACCGCTGCGGCTACGTCCGGCCGTAACGCGTCAAGTCGGCTGCGCAAGCGCCGCCCCTGGAGCGCCACAGCCGGTGAGACCCCTGTCGTTGCGTGTTCACAATTGCGGTACTGGAAAAGAAATCTACTTAAAGCGACGTTCACGTCCTCGCCTTCGTATATCGCTCTCTTTATGGCCTTTTTTACGGTTTTAACTGCGTTCTCCGCCGCGCCATTCCCCTGGAGTCTATACGGTGCCGAAGTTGTATGTTTAATACAATTGTTTTCACAATAATCCTTAAACTCTTGAGAAGAGAACGGCGGGCCGTTGTCAGTCACAAGCTGCGATGGTAAACCGAAACGTGCAAATGTACCTCTAAAGACTTTTACAGTAGATGCTGCGTTTGTGCCGCGCATCAGCAGGGCTTCTATCCATTTGGAATGCGCGTCTACTATTATAAGATATCGCACGCCGCCGCAGTCTGCGAAGTCCGCGTGTACGCGTTGCCACGGGTGCAGTGGAAACTCCCAGGGATGCAGCTGCGCCCGCGGCGGCGCGTCCTGCACGATGCGGCACGCAGCGCACGACCTACACACTTCTTCAATGTCCTGATCTAAGCTCGCCCAGTAAATGTAACTCCGCGACAACGTTTTCATTTTGTTCATCCCTAGATGGCCCTCATGAACTTCGTTTAATATTTTATTTTGTAGAACGTGAGGGACCACTATCCTATATTTATATATGATGCATCCTTGATCCACTAGAAAATCATTTTTCCTTGCAAAAAATGGTTTTTCCGCGTCGCAGCTTGGGATTGTCGGCCAACCGAATAAAATATAGCCTTTAATTTTACATAATACCGGATCGCGCTCTGTCTCTTTTGCTATATCTTTAAAACAAATAGGCAACGACTCCTCTATAAGATTCAAATAATCTACTGTGTCAACGTTGCGCCCTCCCGAGGTAACGGTAATCGTGACAAGGCATCGGCCGGACCGTTGTCCACCGATCGCACGAATTCTATGGCGAAATCATATGCAGCCAGGCGTGCCGCCCATCTTTGTAGACGACTAGCAGCCGTCTGTGGGATTCCCCCCTTGGCCCCAAAAATATGAGTCAGGGGCTGGTGGTCAGTGCGTAGCGTAAAACGCCTCCCGAACAAATATTGGTGATGTTTCGTGACGCCGAACAGAATAGCCAGCGCCTCTTTATCGAGCTGGCTGTAGTTGCGCTCGGGAGCACTGAGTGTGCGCGACACGCAGCTTACGGGCCGCTCACTACCGTCCGAGTACCGGTGCGCCAGCACGGCGCCCAGTCCGTACGCGCTGCTGTCCACTGACAACACTAGGTCGCGCCCCTCCTCGTAGTGTGCTAATACGCATTCGCTCAGGAGAGATCGTTTTGCCTCCACGAAAGCTTTCTCACACTTGGAGTCCCATTCCCAGCCGCTATCTTTTTTTAGTAAATTGTGTAATGGTTGTAATAAGGTGCTCAAACTAGGAATAAATCGCCCGTAGTAATTTACCATCCCTAAGAAACTTTTCAGTTGTGATACATTCTCTGGTCTAGGCGCGCTGGAAATAGCCTCCAGTTTATCTGTATCCGGTCGCAACCCTTCCTTATTAATAATAAAACCTAGTTACTTCACACTATCTTGTAAGAATCTACATTTACTTAATTTACTAGGATGCGAAGTTTAATTTACTGTCGTAATAGCGTCTCCTCGTTGTACTTAAACGTTGGTAGGTATTTATAAAAAATATAATAGCATTTCACATGCGATCTTCTCAAGGGAGGAGGACCGAAAATAACAAAAGTTAGTTCCATTATCGAGTGTGAACTCGTCCCTGAGCAGGAGACGCGCTGCCGCCGCGGAGCCGACGTCGCGGCGACATTGACACCACTGCCACAGATTAGACGCCCCACTCCAACATGACTGCCTACGTCGTGCGTCCAGCGTGAGCACACGCCAGTACCTCACGGCGCAGCGGCGTTGCTCGGGGAGTAAGAGTAGTGGCTCTCAATTACCACATAACCTTAGCGGTCCCGAATGTGTGTGCCTTGTTGACGAGCGTGGGGAGTGCAGCAGCGGAGTGGGTGCGCGCGCAGGCGGGCGCGGCGCATGCGCGGAGCTATCGAGCGGCGGCGGCGACAGCGCTGCAGCTCAGTCCGCCGCCGCCGCGCCATGGAGCCGCCGCAGGGAGCTCCGCCGGCCGCCGCCGCCGCGGCCCCGGGCGCGCGCCCGCTCGTCAACCCCGACGAGTACGGCGAGGTCGACACCTCCAGGTGCGCACAGCCCCACGTCCGCTCCTCGCTCTAAACACATGAGCTCGCAGGATAACACTTGTCGAACCAATTCACTAGTTTTTACATAACATGATGTTTCCCTCCTTGCACGGTGCACGGTGTTACTAACAAGAACTTGCACAATTTTTCGGCCGATACACCTACCTAGGCCCAAACTTGTTTTCCGTAAACGGCGCTACCATTTTTATTGATATTAAAAAGAAATAAATAATTATCATAGCTTATCAGGTTTGTTAAATAAACATGCAATTAAATAACAAGAAGCGCAATAAGTTGCAGCCAGCTTCAGATTCTGACGTGTCGTAGTATGTGATGAGCACTAAGCACAATGATCCATTTCGTGTAAGTTCGGGGCGGGGCGTCGCCGCCGACGCGCCCACCGCACTTGCCGCTGTGCCCGGACTAGTACAATTTCTTCTCTTTTCTCATCTCTTACGTGACATTATCAATCGATAGTGTTGTCTCTACGACAAATTAAACCGAATTTTAGATAATAATAAAAATAATATAAATGGACTAGGTAAAAAGGTGCATCGAACACCGCTTCATCCGCCACTATACTTAAAAAGTGGACCGACGGATGTCAATCAGTCAAACATAACGCACTTTAGATCAATAACAGCAAAACACTACTTTCTAGTCCAGTTCTGGTTTAATAATAGTCCCTACATATATTTCTAATCTAGTTTACCACTCGAGGGTTCGCGCGTATGGACAAGCGTAGCCTAGGACGCCCCCAGCTAGTGGACCGACGACCTTACAAACCTGGCCGGGAGAGACTGGATGCGGAGGACCAGATATCGTGGCGCAGCTTGAAAGGCTCATGTCCAGCAGTGGACTGCGATGGGCTGAATGGAATACTTTCTAGTTGGCAATCGCCTGGTACCTGCTATACTAGGTTTTGTTTGTCAGTACAATGGGCACTTTAATATACTGCTTCAGCGTCTACGCACGGTTGTCGGTTTATTTATTCAATACTTTAAGCACACAAGTGTACAGAGGGGAACTTAATGCCATTGGCATTGTATGTGGCAGATTTTTTTTTTTAAAGTCGTGTAGCTAATTTTTTCTGACGGATATCAGAGTTTAAGTATATTAGATAGTTTAAGTTTAAGTATAATCGCCGAATTCAATGACCAACGGGCAAAATGTTATTACGAAAGTTCATGACATAACTAAATGGATAAACCGATTACAACTGAAATGTGCAATAGCACTTGAAATAAACCTCGATAACGTTCGCTTACTTCGTGAGTATAGAACAAGGTTAGATATTGAGTATTGAGGTTCTACTCTTATAGACAAAATAACATTTCATTTTGCTCTAATGCTAGAGCAGAGCAGACAATAATATCATTATAACATTGGCATTTCTCTCAGCTAAAATTTAATGTTTAATTTAGCTAGCAACATATAGTGTATCTATAAGGGTATTTTGTTCAGTAGTAGTATAATGTAATCTGTGTCAGTAGTTAGGTGAGGTTATACGGTCAATCAAACACAATTGAGTTTCTCTGTAATAAAAGAAACGACATTTAATGCTATTAATTACGGTATCAATTCCTAACAAGTAATAACTTTATAGTTTTCACGACGATGGTTCTAATTCGACCACAGATTAAATAAAGGGTAGTATTTAAACGCAAATCAAAAAATATCCTTTTTCTATGCAATAAGATTCCGAATTCCCATCAAAATTACTGATTGCATAGCAAAATATTCAACTCAAAATATCACTAAACACACTACAATTTATTTTCGCAGCGTACAGCAAAAGCTTTTTCATCAATGCACAGCTAATAATCTTAATGCACATTATACATGTTAACTCTTTTTCTTTTAAATATAGATTCTATTTTTATATTATGTACAGCAGTTTTCTAGTGAGACTGTTTGTTCCCAACCTTTGTTTCCACTAGTACTACCGAACTGAACCTATATAACCTGATACTAGCGATAGTAACTGCGATGTCCAACTGGTTGTACTACGGAGAAGTAAATTTACCCATGGTTCAACTGGTTGTTCTATGGGGAAATATCTTGGTAAACTGCACTCGAAAACACGGTGTTCGCACTGGCACTCGCCGGCCGCTGCCGCGGCACCGCTCGCTTCGCTCGCTCGGCTCGTGCGGTATATTATGTGATCACAGTTCTAACCTAACCTAACCTACCATTATACAGCCATAGAACAACCAGTTTTATTTTTTTATATTTTATATTATTAATTTGCTGTGCAGTCAGTATTTAACTGTATTGCATTATGAGGAAAAAGTAATGTTATATTGATGTATAATTTCGAATTATTTGCAGTTTGAGTTTTGTTAAACATTTAGTTTATTTGTAGTGAAGTAAGTTATTTGATGTAAAAAAGAATATAAATGATGAGTATGTATTGATAGGCGATTATTTATTTGATATGCAATTTATAATATCCCTTAAATAAAGGCAGACGACATTGCAGTTTATAACTGTAATGGCGCTAGTAGCGCGGCCGTTATTCTAATTTAAGAAAATATATTTTCTTTACATCACCCCCCCTAGGAAAGGTAACTACTTACAACTTACTTAAAAAATACTTCATAACTTATTGTACCTTTTCTATACTATTCTTAGTCCTCTTCGTCAAGCGTTGGAGCTGGTGCCAATTTCGAGATGTGGAAAAAGTTTGACTCCGGTTTTGTATGGCCAGTGTTGATCCTGTAAATCGTGTTTGACAATTTTTCCACGATTCTGTATGGTCCGATTCTTAATTCGTCCAGCTTTTTCCTATTCAGTTTGTTGCCATTTTCCACAAACACCATATCACCCACTTTGAAGTCGAAGTGTTTACGATTTTTGTCGTAAAGTGTCTTGTTGTAATTGTGAGACTGAAGTGTATTTGCTAGAGCTTTTTCCCTGTCTTGAATCCAATCAGTCTCTGTCTTCTATGGTTTTAGCTCATCTGGTAAAATCGTAACATCGGTGCCATTTAGTAGATAGGTAGGAGCGTATCCAGTGACAGTATGCTCCGTTTCATTGTATTTTTTACACAATTTTGTGTTATGGTTGTCCATGCTAATTTGGTATTATTTTCGTTAATTTTGCATCTGATACAATTAAACTAATGTTTGATTTAATCTCTCATTTAAACCATTCAAAAAGGGTGAATTCACTGCTGTAAAAATCAGTGGAATATTTTTTTCTTCTAAATATCTTTTGAAGTCCTTAGAATTAATATTTGGATATCGATCCGAGAGAATCATGCCAATAACATCAGTTTCTGCTGTGTTCTTCACTAGTTTAATAAAATCATTTGCATTTTGTGTTTTAGATGTCAAAATAAATGCGTACCTCGTGAAATGATCTGATAGCAGATGCAAGTACTTCTTTGTGGACCGATATCTGAAAAGGTTTCGTGGCCGGACCCAAGTCATTCCAAATTTGTTTTGTCCTCTTGATTTGTTTTTTATACAAACTGTACAAGCTTTACAGGTTCTTTTTATATTCTTTGTTAAGTTTTGTGCTGTGTAAAATGAACTTATTGTTTTTTGCATTTGATTTATTCCTAAGTGACCTTGATCTGTATGTATTTTTTTAATGAATTCCATACTAAATCTTTCCGACAGAATTATCTTATCTTTTTTCTTAACTTTTTCATAATAAACATTGTGGTCTGATTTTAGCTTTTCTTTTCTTAACTGTATATATTCATTTTTTTCTTGATCTTCTAAGATAGATACCTTTTAGTTTTATTAAGTTGACCACTTTTAATTGTTCCTCCAGATTTTCATTGGCTTCTAAGACAGGATTCCTGCTCAAGCAATCAGCTTCCAAGTTGTATCTTCCTGGGGAATATTTTATTTCAAAATCATATTGTGATAAGTAGTATGTTAAATCTCCTAGTTCTTCGTCAGTTCTCGATTTTATGTTCATATTTTCCAACGGTTTGTGATCTGAGTAAACAATGAATTTTCTACCTATCAACAGATGTTGCCAATACTTTACACATTCTTTTATTGCTGGGCATTCCAGATAAATAGCCTTCTTCCTTTTTTGTACTTCATTTAATTTTTTTGAGAAGTATGCTACAGGTTTTTCTTCCTTGTTTTCTTGCAGCTGTTTTAGGACTGCCCCCACTCCAAGTATACTGGCATCTGTGTATATATGTATCGGCAATTTTGGATCAAAAATAGTTAATATTAAGGTTGTGAACATAATATTTGTTTAATTTCATCAAATGACTCTTGGCATGCTTTGGTCCAGGCAAAGGCTTGTACTTTCCTCAATTGGTTATGCAATGGGTCTAACTTTTTTGCTATTTTTGGTACATATTTATGATAAAAATTGATCTTTCCTAAAAATTGTCTCACATTTTTTTGTGTTTTTGGAGTTGGAAAGTTTTTAATTGATATCAAGTTGTCTTTCATTGGTCTTACAGAATTATTCTGTATTATGTGACCCAGATATTTTACTGAGTCAGCTGCAAATGTGCATTTTGAAAATTTTAGTCTTAATCCTTCACTATTAATTGCTTGAAACAGCTGTGTCAGATGCCTGACATGATCAGAGAAAATTTTGGAAAATATTAAAATGTCATCGATGTAGTTGACTGTGAACTCTGCAAGATTGTGTTTTCGTATTATGTAGCACATTATTCTCTGAAATATTGCTGGCGAGGTTTTCAAACTAAATGGCAAACAAGTCCACTGGAAATGACCTTCTTGTGTGACAAATGCGGTTTTGTGTCTATCCGTGACACGTAGAGGTATTGACTAAAATGCAGAGTTTATGTCTAATGTGGAGAAATATTGACAATCTCTTGTTTTGATCATTAGACCCTCAATAAGAGGAAACGGTTGTGATTGTGGCACAACAATTTTGTTTAGATCTCGAAAATCTATGCACAATCTTGATCTTGTATTTTCATCCTTTTTGTAAGCTAATGTTACCGGTGCTGTAAATGAACTATATGACTCTTCGATCATTTTTTTTTTGCAATCTGTTGTTCAATTTCTTTTTTATCTTCGATTGTGCAACGATACGGTCTTTTACTGCAATATTTTTCCACTATTAGATCAATGTGAGCTTCATAATCCTTTACCGTACCGATGTCATACTTATCTTTCGCAAAAACGGATTTATTGTTTATTACTAAATCGTCAATGATTGCCTGTTTGTCATAGTCTAAATGGTTTATGCAAATATTGAAATTTTCTTTGCTGAAGAGTTTATAAGGTTTATTTTCTCGTTTATCAAATTTTCAGATTTTATTTCCTTTGTAATATTTACATTTTTTATTTCCTTAGAAATGTCTTTCTTTAAACTTTTTGTTTTTGTTTCCTTAGTTTTTTTATTTTATTTTCTATTGAATTTATACTTTCAATTGTTTTAGAAATATTTGTCTCTGTTTTTTTATTTTCATTTTTTTGTATTGGAACTTTTTGACTGATTTCTAAGTTTTCATTTTGATTTAAGTAAAATTTTTTATACAGTCAAGTCCAATTAAAAAATCGTAATCATAATTTTCTTGATCTATTACAAAGACATCAGTTTTTTTTTTCTACTTTTAAAATGTTTACATCTAGTGTTATTATACCACTTGCTTTTTTAACGCCATTAATTGTTTTTAAATTAGTATTTTTGTAATTACCTAATATTTTCTGCTTACATTTCAGTAACCTTGAATTTATCAAAGACACATTTGAACCTGAATCATAGATTCCAAATACTTCTAGATTTTTATTCAATACTAACCTTACTTTAATTAATGGCGGCACTATTCGTTTTTTGGGTCTGCACACTGCAGTTCACATTCCAATTCCAAATTATTAATAAAAAAATAAAAAAAAAATAAAATAAAATCTTTTTATTTCAGACACATTTGGCCCATAATGTTGTTAGTAGAAACGACTTACAAACTATTATTAGTTAAATATATTATAATACTATATTAGTTAATTAAAATTTAATTCAGGTACTTGCCGCCCACTGGGGCCCCGGGCACACGCACTTGTGCTTGAACCCAGTGCCCCAGAAGGGGGCTGTCCAGCTTGTGACTGAGCACGTTCAGAATGGTGTTGGCGCTTCCACGCGTGCGGAACATCAGCGAATGAATCTTCTGAGTGATAGCGTACTCCTTTCTTTAACTTTTCGCAAATGCTGCATTTTTGCATCTTTTCTTTCAATGGCTTAGTATCATCTTTCTTTTTCATAAACTTTTTCTTGATTTTCAAATGTTCTAATTTACCAACTTCATTAAATAAATCTTTTGTTTCTAAAATTTCTTCTTTGTTTATCCTATCTGTTATAAAGTCTGGCAAACCAGCAGCAATTAGATCAATCAATGTTTCTTGATCAATTGTTTTCCTTACTTCAAGTAGAAGTTTTTCCTTTTTAATGGAATATTCCAACAAAGATCCTGATTGATATTTGAAAGCTAGAGCATATTTGCTACTAGCCCAACCTTTATTTGCAAAGGTTTCTACAAAGTGCGGTTTCCATTCTGACCATTCCGATTTCAAACTATGCTTGATCATCATGGAAGCATACCAATCAGTGCATGATTTTTCTAAAAATAATCTGAAGATTTCAATTTTCTCTTCATCTTTTACGATATCAAATCTTCCACATTCCTTTTCAAAACTTCCATCCATTGACATGCGCTAACATTCTTGCCATCAAATTTCTCTATTACAAATCTGTCTGCAAATTTTTTAACACTTTGTTTTTCTTTTCTTTGTTGACTTTCAACAAATTTTTCCAAAATTTTCACCATTTGATCTTCTGTATTGTTTTTGTTGAGAGTAAAAAATTGTTCTTGGGTAACTTCCTCTAGGTATTGTTCTCAAATACCATATTTTCATCTTCATCAAAATAAGCTTTTGCCATATCCGCTGTCAATTTTATCCAAACACTTCTAGTTTGATGTCTTTTCTTTAATGTATTTTGCACTGTATTGTAAGCTTTTGAGGTGAGAATATGTTTGTGAAGCGACGCTGAGTCATACTCCTCAGGGATCAGGAAAACTTTATCACCTGGTGTAATGATTGAGGTTATAACTATGTACGTAGATTTTCCATCTTTTGTAGCTTTTGATTTGAATACAAATTTTAGCTTCTCCATTTTCTTGATAATTACAAGAAATGTCGTTTTATAAGGGTATTTTGTTCAGTAGTTAGGTGAGGTGATACGGTCAATCAAACACAATTGAGTTTCTCTGTAATAAAAGAAACGACATTTAATGCTATTAATTACGGTATCAATTCCTAACAAGTAATAACTTTATAGTTTTCACGACGATAGTTCTAATTCGACCACAGATTAAATAAAGGCTGACGACATTGCAGTTTACAACTGTAATGGCGCTAGTAGCGCGGCCTTTACTCTAATTTAAGAAAATATATTTCCTTTACATGTTTTCTTTTCGTGTGGCGCAGGTACCCGGCGCCGAAGGACGCGACCAACAAGGTGCGCGGGCGCTCCGACCTGCTGGAGCTGATGTGCGGCGCCGGCGCAGTGGACCCCGAGCTGCTCACCGTCAAGACCTTCTACTTCTTCTTCTACTCGGCGTTCGGCTCACTGTTCCCACTCATGGGCGTGTACTTCAAGCAGATGGGCATGAATGCAGGCCAATGCGGCCTGCTCATCGGCACGCGGCCCTTCGTTGAGTTCCTCTCGGCGCCCTTCTGGGGCGGGCTGGCCGACCGCTGGCAGAAGGGTCGCACGCTGCTGTTGGCGTCGCTGGGCGCCTGGATCGTGTTCACGCTGCCGCTGAGCTGGGTGCAGCCCGGCGCCGTGTCGTGCGTGCACCCGCTCAACTCCAGCGCCTACAACCTAACGGAGCCGCGCTACGACGAAGACTGGCCCACCAGCACCACGCGTGGCTTCCGTGGGCCGCCGGGTGCCGGTCGCGAGGGTTCGCCACTACCCGTCAGCGATGCCCTCAACTACGACCCCAAGGCCAACGGCGACTGGGTGACGCCGCTGCACTCCTTTATCGTGTACCGCACGCCCGACATTCAGAAGACGTTCTTCCTGCTGTTGCTGCTGGTGGTCATCGGCGAGTTCTTTAGCGCGCCCGCCATCACGCTTGCCGACTCCGCCGTCATCACGCTGCTGGGTGAGGACGCAGACAGGTGAGCACCGTTGCACAGCTAGCACACCCCGTCTTTTTGTGTGCTCAGTGGTACAGTGAGTTGATGCGCAGGTACGGGCACCAGCGCATGTTCGGCTCGCTGGGCTGGGGGCTGGCTATGTTCTTTGTGGGCATTGCGCTGGACCACAGCACGGCGTTCAGCTCGCACCCGTGCGGTGGCCCGCAGCGCTTCGAGAAGAACTACACCATCTGCTTTGCCACCTTCTCCGTACTGATGGGCGCTGCGCTCATCACCGCCACTCAGGTCTGTTGTTTTGTGATGTTTCATTTATGAGGTTTTTTTAGGAGAAGGATTTTTGAAGCGGCATTCTGATTTGATTCGTTGTTTTATTTATGTCGATAAAAAAGTAAATTGAATTAGCTATTAAAAAAAACTCGGTTTTTTCGCGTCGCTAATAAATACTTATGGCATAGTGCGACTTTGTGCCAAAAATCCAAAGAGAGTTGAGAGTCTGGACAAGCAAATGAATTCTGTGAATGATACGTGACTAGTAAGTTAAAAAATATATATATATATATTTATATATATATATAACAATCAACTTGATTTAATTGAATTTAATTATCTCAGAAAAGACTGTGAAAAACTTATGCAAAGATGTTACAATAATTACATAGACGAATTAGAAAATAAGATAAAAGGACATCCCAAATTCTTCTGGTCACATGTAAAAAACCTTCGGAAAAGTAACACTTCCTATCCCTCTAAAATGACCTTAGGATCTGTAACTGCATCTGGAAGTAAAGCTATCTCGAATTTATTTGCTGATCATTTCTCATCGGTATATGACTCGCAAACTCTTGACCATGGCAATTCTATCGATTATCCACCTGCCACATCAATCCCTTCTCCACCCAATAATGATTTTTCAATATCTCAAGAGGCAGTATGTAATAAACTTTCCAGACTTGACCTGTCAAAGGGTGCAGGATTTTTCGAAGGCCTTCGACAGGGTAAATCATGAACTATTGTTGACTAACTTCAGTCCTGGGTATCACCGGTGCCATGTTGGATTGGTGTAGGTCATACCTTAATAACAGGCCGTCGTTAGTGGTCATACAGAGTGATGAGTCTGACCCTTATTTTGCAACCTCAGGTGTACCACAGGGGTCCAATTTGGGGCCACTGTTTTTCATTGTGTTTGTGAATGATATTAGAAGCGTAATTAAATATACTACGCCATACCTATTTGCGGATGATTTGAAGTTGATACGCATAATTCTGACTGAATCAGATATACAGTTGCTACAAACGGACTTAGATAACTTAACCCAGTGGTGTACGAAGAATAAAATGTATCTAAACTGTACCAAATGTCACCACATCAAATTTACCAGAAAGCGGAATAAAATTCAATCAAGCTACAATATTCAGGGAAACACATTAAATGAAGTGACAGTTATCCGAGATTTGGGAGTGTATTTGGATGGTGAGTTGAGATTTATTGAACACATTGACAAAATGCTTAATTCAACCTATCGGGGTCTTGGATTTATACTGCGATCTTCTAAAGAATTCAAGGAACCCTCCACTACAATTTTGTTATACAATAGCTATGTGAGAAGTCAGTTGGAATACTGCAGCACGGTCTGGAATCCAACATATCAGGTTCACACAAATCGAATAGAAAGAGTCCAGAAGAAACTTGTTCGTCACTTAGCTTTTCGGTTTAGAGTTAGGAATCTGAGATCATATGCAGACCAGTTGAACTATTTTAAAATTCTTCCTCTCAAGTCTCGCCGTACAGTCTCTGATTTAACATTCCTGTTCAAGTTGCTTGATAATAGTATTGACTGTCAAGATCTTCTTAGCAGAATAAATCTTAATGTTCCGGCCAGAATGCCACGTTATCCCCGCCCATTACTCAAAGCCCCACGATACCGAAAAAATCTGGGTAAACATTCACCGGTTTCCAGGATGGACCAGCAGTACAATGCCTTATCATGTTCATTAGAAGACATAGACATATTTTCTAATAATCTGGGTAAATATAAGTCACGAATCCGTACGCAATTAAATGATACTTATGTAAGTGTTGAACTGCCTGCCTAGTAATGCATTGTTGGCTATTATATATTTTTATTTGTCTGTAAGTACAATTTTTTCTAAGTATTCGTTGCTTATTAATCTTTATTTTTGTTCAATTTAAATTCAGATTACCAAATTTAATAATGTACTAGTATAACCTTAATAATACTATATAATTTTAACTTTAAGGGCTACTTCCATATAACATACTGTTTGCTTGTTCTTATTGCATGATGTGGTCTCCTATAATTGAGGGAGCACATAGATTGTTGTTCTTGTCGTTGTATTATAGCATGTAAGGTGTATTCTTTGTTGGAGATCCTAATAAAATAAAATAAAATAAAAATAAAAAGCAAATTATTTAAAAAACAAAAAACCCGCAAAATCACATAGCTGAAAAGAGAAAATCTATAGAATTTTGGTATCGCAGGCATAACTTTTATTTGTCCCCGTCTGCGATACGAAAGTTCTATAAATAATCAGGGTGGCGGGGACATCGACGCGAAAACTGTTACTATGGATTCAGTACCTACATGATTGTGAAACCCCCTGCGTTGAAATTTTTAACACTTTTTGCGTCGATATCCCTGCCACCCTGTATATTCATTATTTTCGCTATGCTTGTTTTTCCTTTTTCAGTTATGTGTTTTTGCAATTGGGTTTTTTGTTCTTTTAAATAATTTGCTTTATTTCAAGCTTTTTAGTTTTATTAATAGTACCTATATTTACATATACATTATACATATTTGGAATTGACTCATTACAAACTTTTGTTTGATAGCAATATTGCTATAAATTTTTTTAAACCTCCGCCCTTTTTTTGTATTTGCAATTGCAATATATAAATAGCCTATGTCACTCCCACAATGAAGACAAATCTAACGACACTATGTTAAAATCCATCACGCCGTTTAGACTACAGAGCGTGCCAAAGAAATAGACATGCCTTACATATATACTCTTGAAAATCATTACCCTCCAAAAAAAAAATTAAAAAAAAAAACAAAAAAAAAATCAAATTCAAAAGTCATTTATTCAAACTAGGCTGAGAATCAGCACTTTTCGAACGTCAAAATTACATAAGACAGTCCCCCAAAAACGCCCACCCTTCACCACTTCCTAGTGCCTTTAGCTGGGAAGAAGAAGTGGCGCAACAAACTCCCCAGCAGCACAGCTCAGTCTGTTCAAGTTAGAAAAAAAAATGATTCTATACAACAGTATGCAAAATAACTTACATTACGCAACACAAAACATAATTTAAATGATAAATTATTGGTCATATGTCAACTAGCACACGCCAATATACCAATCAAAAACATCGAGAACTATACTCAAGCAGAATTAAAACAAATAAAAACTAAACGTAAACAGAATTAAATATCTAAATAAAAGCCTCCAGGCATAAAGGGCGTGCAGACATAAAGTGTAATTGGAAGTTATAAATGATAAACAGCCGAAGTGCGGGTCGCTTACTATTATGCCTATAATATTTGAAGAGTTCCCTCGATTTCTCCAAGATCCAATGACAATGGGACCAACTTGAAAGTATACCTACCTGTAGAAAGTAATGCCTGCTTGGTTTAGCACTACCTTCTGAGTTGGTTGATATTTGGTGGATTCGGTAATAAACTAGACTGGTTTAATGATACGAAATAATATGGTTTAAAGGTTATATTGAATACTGGTTATTATATATTAAATGGTAAATCTAAGCTAATAGCACTAAGATGGTTTGATTTGGTTTGGTTTGAGTTACGCGGTTGGTATCCGAATACGTACTGACTGGTAATAGATGCGATACATGCATTTATGGAAATGCACGCAGGCAAAAGTGCTGAGCTGTTCGGTTGCAAATATTGTACCGAACATATTCCCCAGCACAAGATGAGATATAAGAAATGAATAAAGTAATCATCAAATCACCTTAGTCAAAAAATAATACAAGTAAAGTAAAGTAATTATAAAATTGTAAACAAAAGTAAAATTAATTATAAAATGGTAAACAAAAGTAAAAGTGTTATAAAATGGTTAATAAAAGTAAAGTATAAATTACGGTTGTCCTTAAAAAACATAAATTCTTTACACTAACGAGTCTTCAACCTTAAGCACACGTTCTTTTCGCACTTTAGGCAACGTAGCCCTTTCCTTTTTACCCGCACTACGCATAGCACTGGGCCACCGTCTGGCGAAATATGCACTTAAACCTATCGGTTCACTCTCACTTTGCTGACGGTCAGCAGTAATCTGTTTTCGCGGTTGCACTTCACTATGCACTCTGGTTGACTCTGATGTAGTCGCCACAAACTCCTGTCTGTGGTGAGGCTCCGCCCCACTGGCTATGGGAAAGGAACAGCATTTCACTCTTCGCCAGACCCAGACTGCTGTCGCGCATAGGATAACTCCCAGCAGTATGTAGACGACGGTGTACTGGTGAATGTCATGGACTGATATGTCATCGACTTCTGCTTTGGTGGATTTCAGAGTTTTGATCTGTTCTCCAAGAATGGATAGAGATCTGTTCAGACTCATGTCCTCTGGTAATGTCGTTTCCGTTGGTATTTGAACGTTCACAATATGGTTTATCTGGTCTAGCTCTGGTACGAGCATATTTGGTGAAAAACTTAGATGGTTCGATTGTTGTTGTAAAGCATACAATGTGAAATCTTTACTTTTAATAAAGCATTTCTGAGTCATGCTAATGACCCCTGCTCGAGTCAGCTGACGAACAGTAACTTGATCGTCGCATATGATTTTGATGGAATATGTGTCACAGCAAAAATATAGGTATTGTGACGTTGAGTGTAATTCTACCCATCTGTTTTTGCACGCTGTTCTTTCTGTTTTGCACCTTTGGTTTATTGGACTTGTTTCGCAAAAGTTTTCGTCATTGTCCAAATTTTGAATGGGTTTGAAGAGCTCACACATGAAGGATTCTCCGTGATACAAACATGTGTCAAGTTCATGTATGGTTGGTACAAAATAAGCATCCTTTTTTAGGTTCACTGCGACGTATTCCGATATTGGTATTATGCTGGTCATACTATAATTGGTTTGTTGCGGAACTGGTATTATCCTATATAATTGAAAACTTTCTCTTGCTATGAGCGGGAATGTAATTTCGAAAATAATATATTTTTCGGTAACCCGAGCCTTTGTTCTCAGTAGTTTGTAGATGTTTTGAAGGTCTGTCTCTATGTTTTCGATTGGTAGGCCTAAATCTTGAGGCATTTGGCCATAGATAATTTGTAGCTCTCGTTTGAGCTGTGCTGGTGTCAGTAGATGCAGACTGATTTGACCATGGTAGATTTCCGATATTGTATCGATCAATGTATCCTGTATCTGTTTCAAGTTTTGCATCATATTAATGGTAGCTATAGAGACTAGTGTGAAGTCCTGTTGTGTTGTCATCACATCGATTTCTTGTTGCAGCTTACTGTTAACCTTGTCCAAAGCATTTAAATGTTTATTTATGGTTTTGTGTTGCTTTGCTATTATGTCTTCAGTTCTTTGTAGTATATTGTGCTCTGCTTCGACGATAGATGTCAAGTTCTTCCATAACTGACCTTGGTGTTTTTGATTACGGTGCACAAGTTCAATGTCCTGCCTGTATTTTTCTGCGAAACTTTCGTCTAATACTCCGAATAATGAGTTTGCAATTGAGCCGACAGCGTTGATAAGGCCGCGTCGTGTTCGTATACGCTCGCCGTAGTGCTGACTAAGCAACAGCTGGTTGTAGTATTGCAGTTCATTGTAATCGTGACGTATTTGTAGGAGTATCATATGACAGTGACTTGATTCCATAATCGTTTCACATGTTTGGTCGAGATATCTTGTAAAGTCATTGATGGCTTTGTCTCCTTGCCAATATGGAGACATGTTAAAATATGTGACTAGTTTCCACTTATCCCGGATCAATTGTACTTTGCCCACAGTGTCAAAGTACAAAGTTTTATTGGTATCAAATTGTGTAATATTGTATGACGCTGTTGTTGGTAATATTATACTTAAGAACAGTAACAATGCCAGTGCAATGTTTATTATCTTGGGGTAGGTACTGTACGTTCTGGTGTTTGGTTGCGGACGGTTACGTTCCCTTTCGGCTCTAGTACTTTGAAGTTGTAGTGGTTTGCTTTTTTGTTTTTCTGGTATGGTTGGTTCCGTTTGGTCTATAGGTAAAACCGATAGTTTAACTATAGGGCGTTTCATGTAGCCGTTTTTGGTTTTTAATGTCACTACTCTGACAAGTTCATCTTTTCCTGGATGGACTTCCATCACACGACCCATGGGCCATTTCCCTGCTGGTAAGTTGACGTCATGTATCATTACAAGATCACCCACATTGACGTTCTTCTGGTATTTCATCCATTTGTTTCTGGTTGATAGTTGAGTTAAGTACTCTGTTTTCCATCTCTTCCATAAATCTTCAAATAATTTCGACACTAGATGCCACCTGGTTCTGGCGTCTTCTGCTGTGTCAATTACGGTTAAGCCTGGTCTTGCTGATAGGAAATGGGCTGGTGTGAGGAAATTTAAATCCTCCGGGTCTTCTGATAGCGCACAAAGTGGTCGTGAATTGAGGCAAGCTTCTAGTTTTGATAAAAGTGTGGTGTATTCTTCAAACGTTAATTTTTGTAGTCCAATCACTCGTTTGAGGTGGTGTTTGAGACTTCGCACTGCTCTTTCCCAAAGTCCTCCTGCATGAGGCCAAGAAGGTGCGTTAAAATGCCATTCAATTTGTAATTCGGTTATCTCTTTAAAGAATGACTCATTGAAAACATTTTGAAGATGGTCGTATTGTTCTTGCAGCATTCTGTTGGCTCCAACAAAATTAGTTCCGTTGTCACTATAGATGTGACGTGGAGCTCCGCGCCGTGCTGCCATTCTGTTTATTGCGGCTAAGAAAGCCGAGCTGGTTAAATCTGAGACGAGTTCTAGATGTACAGCTTTCGTCACCATACATACGAAAAGCGCTATGTATCCTTTGGTAGTTTTTATCCCGCGTCCTTTGTTTGCTTTCACTTCCACAAAGCCTGTGTAGTCGACAACACAATGATAGAAGGCGCGTTCGGGGTTCACTCGGGATGATGGTAGATCACCCATGAGCTGATATTGTTGGATGGGCTCTTGCTTCTTGCATGTAACACACTGTCGTATGACTTTCTTTGTAGCTGAGTATCCGCTGATTATCCAATAGTTTTGTCGAATGTTTGATAAAGTAAGGCGCGCTCCCCCGTGGTATGTTAGCTCATGAGCGTATTTAATTATTAGCGTGGTCATTTGATGGTTATGTGGTAATATAATTGGGTGTTTCATCTCTGAACTTATTTGTGCATTTTTTAATCTGCCCCCTACACGTAGGATACCATCTTGGTCTAGGATAGGGTGTAATGGTAAAAGTTTGCTTTTAGAATGCACGTTTCCATTCTTAAGTAAGTAACTGACGTCACTTGCAAACTCTGTATGTTGCACACTTTTAATAATCAGCAGTTTTGCGCGACGGAGTTCATGTAATGTGAGATAGGGTTGACGGCCTGCCTTTGCAGTAGGTAGTCGTAGTATCCATGCAAAAATGCGCACGATTTTTGCGAAGGAATTCCATTTGTTTAATAGATCGTGAATAATGTTTGGTATGGTCATGGTTGCTTTCTGATGTTTTTCCACTACTACTGCACTACACTGTCTTATCTCTAAGCTGGTTTCATAGGTGGATTGGGGTATGTCATGGTTTTGGAATGATTGAATCCATAATGGTCCCTGCCACGGCTGGCACAATCAGCTGGATTTTCAAGGGTTTTGACATAACTCCATTTTTCTTTTGGTATTATCTTGGTGATCGCTTTCACGCGGTTTGAGACGAATGGTTTCCATCTCGCTGGATCTCCTTGAATCCATCCTAACACTGCTGTTGAATCACTCCAGCAATATATTTCCTGGTTATAAGAATCTAAGCAAGTTTGAACTTTTTGCATCAGCTGTGATAATAGTTGGGCACCCATTAACTCCAACCTTGGTATTGATATGTCTTTACTAACGGGTACTACTCTTGCTTTTGCTGCGACCAGAGTTACCTCGTTAGAATTATCTTGGTTGTTGACTTTGCAATATATAACAGCGGCATACGCTTTGTTCGACGCATCACAGAATCCGTGTAATTGCAAGTTATTGGTTTTCTTTATTCCTAGCCATCGTTTTACTTCTATGGTGTTTATGTCATTTATTTCTCCTCTTAAGTTTAGCCACTTGATCTTGATATCCTCTGGTAGCGCGTCATCCCAGTTAAGATTTGATGACCAGACACTTTGGAAAAGAATCTTCATGGTTATGGTTAATGGTGTGAGCCAGCCTAATGGGTCGAATATTTTTGATATGTCGGAGAGAAGCGACCTTTTGGTTGGTTTTGATAATGATACTGGCTCCAATTTCGAGTCAAAGATGAACTTATCCTGTTGCGGATTCCATCCAAGTCCCAATGTTTTCGTTGAATCTGATTGTTTAAATTCGTAGATTTGCTGGTTCCACAAATCTTTTTCTAAGTCAGCGAGTAGTTTTGGTTCATTTGTGGCCCATTTTCGTAAGTTAAACCCACCCTTACTGAGTAGTTTTATTAGGTCTGATTTTAGTTCTTTTGCTTGTTCCATTGAGTTTGCTCCGCCACAATAGTCATCCATATAGAAGCACTCTTCTAATGCTTTTGCTGCATCGGGAAAATTTTGTTTTTCCTCGGCAGCTAGTTGTTTTAAGCACATCATAGCCAAAAATGGTGCAGGCTTTGTGCCGTAAGTTATGGTTGTAAGTTGATATGTCTGGATAGGTTGGTATGGTGAGTCCCTCCATAATATCTTCTGATACGACTGATCTTCAGGATGTACCATTATCTGTCGGTACATTTTCTCGATATCCGCAGTGTAAACGAACTGATACTGTCTCCATTTTAGAATCAGCTCCTGCAGATCTTGTTGTAGGTTTGGACCTCGGTACATGACGTCATTCAAGCTAAGTCCTGATAACGATCTAGCAGACGCGTTGAACACAACGCGCAACTTGGTAGTGGTTGACTCAGCACGAGTGACGCAATGGTGTGGTAGGTAACACTTGGGTTTCGTGCTTTTTGCTGACGGTATCATATGGTTTAAATTAAAATACTCGTTCATAAACTTTGTGTATTCTGTTTTTAATTCTGGATCTTTCTGTAACTTTCTCTCTAAGTTACGAAATTGCGCCAATGCTAATGGTTTAGTGGACCCTAGCTGTTCCTTGGTTTCTGGTTTGAATGGCAGTCGGACTTGGTATCTCCCACTTTCCAATCTCTCTGTTGTTGACAGAAAATATTGCAAACATTCATGATCTTCGGTGGACATTTCAATCTGCTGGTTTATATCTTCGTTTTCCCAAAATCTGCGTAAATCGTCCGTATTGTGAAGAACGACGTTACACCTGTATCGTGGTATCATGGTCCCACAAAGCAACCATCCTAGTTGCGTTTGTTGGGCTATTGGTTGGTCATCACTATCACCCCTCAAAAGGCCACCTAAGGCTATCTTGCAGTAAACATCTGCTCCAAGCAGTAGGTCCACTGATCGACTGGTATTAAATTCTGGGTCTGCCAAATGAATGTTTTGTATGTGAGGCCAGGACGGTTTTATGAATGATTTATTTGGTAAACTTTTGATGAGATTATTCATTATAAGGGCCTCTGCTTCTAAGGCAAACTCACTATGAATTGATTTAATTCGGATGGTTATTACTCCCTTGCAACTGTTTTCTTTTTCTCCTACGCCGAATATGGTTCCTTTGCAAGGGTGTCTTTGTAGTTTTAACAGTTGTGCCGCCTTCTCACTTATCAAAGAAATTTGAGAGCCCTGGTCAATCAAAGCCCTCATGGTATGGTATGTGCCATTGTATCCTGGAACTTTCACTAAGGCCGTAGCTAAGAGTGTTTCGGATACGTCATCCCAAGATACATGTGTTGAAGCTGCTGCTTGTTCATCATTGGTCACGCATGATGTCGCAAGTGTGTTCGCAGCCTTATAGTTTGGTTTTGCTGATGTATTTGGCCTGTTTTTGGTTAAAATTGCGTCATGCAATAATGAATTGTGTTTACCGTTGCATTTGCGACATGTTTTATTCGATAAACAGGGTTTATTAAAATGGTTAAATAGGCAATTCGTGCAACAGTTTAGATGGTTGACCGTTTTTAGTTTTTGCTCATCCGACATTTGCATAAATTGGGTACACATCCATAACCCGTGGTCAGCATTACACAATGCGCAGGTGATCGACCGCGACACATGTAACGATTTCGTATAATTTTTCATGTTGTTTGGATAGCTTTTATTTGATGACTGCTGGTTATTTGAACTATAATATTTCTTCTGGTTTGCTTGGTAATTTTGTTGGTTTTGTGGTTGGGTGGTCATCTTTTGGTTATTTGTTTCTTGTTTACGCCGTGATGCTTCTAAGGCGGTAAACTTGTTTTCCAAGAAATCTAGGAATTCTTGAAGGACTGGTAGTGCCCTGGGATTCTTCACTGACTCAATGTATTCAGCGAATGACTCACTATCAAGTTTCTGTGCTAACAAGAGTACCAACAGTGGATCCCAGGTGGTGATATCTACTCCTAGGTTTTGAATTGCGTGGAGACATTCTTTGGTCACATCATGCAGTTTTTTTATTGCCCCTATGGATTGTTGCTGCATACTAGGAATGTTCAGTAGTATGTTGACGTGAGACGTGAAAATAAGTCTACTGTTGCCATACCTGTGGTTCAGTATTTCCCAGCATACCTCGTAATTTTCCGAGCTTATTTGGAGATGGTGGATCAGACGTTCAGCTTCTCCTGCTACCTTGCTCTTTAAAAACTGCATTTTTTGTGCGTTCGATAACGATGGGTTTTTGTGGATGGTTTCTGTGAATAAGTCTTTAAACGACGTCCATTGGTGGTAGTTGCCTTGGAATTTTGGAATATCCATCTGTGGAGTAGACTTGTCGCGATGAGATACAGACCACATTTTAGAGTTTATGGTTTTCTTAAATCGTTATACATTTTCTCATATCTGTTGAATTCCTCTTGGTACCAGACATCCTCATCTCCATTTTCACCTTCTATATCCCAGTGCAGGCTATCGATAATAGCCCAACGACTTTGAAGAGACTTTAATGCATCGTCGAACTCCCACTTGTTCTGAAGTTGGTCGATTTCTATGGTAGCTACTGTTCTCATGAAAGCTCTAAAGTTGATAGTCTGCTTTTTTATCATTCCTTCTAATTTACTGTCTTCATTTGGAACTCGCGTATCTCTACGTTGCTGTTGCGGTGCCTGTGAATAAGACGAATCCTCTGCTTGCTTCGATGTCCCCGCAACTGACGGCGGCTGGTGACTTTCTTGCTGTTTTGACAACAAGTGCTCCATGGTTTTGGTAATTAGCTGCTTGATTGCCAAATAGACTTCCTCTGCCTTATCAAAACAATTTTTAATGAAATACACATGGTTAAATTCAGCAAGTTCACAGCACTTTCTATGGTTGCGTTGATATTCTCTCCAATAATTTTCTAATATCTCCAACTTTCGTTTGCAGTAATCTATGGTTTTTCGTTCAGCTCCGTCTTTCTTGATGTTAGCTAAAAGTTTAACCAAGGAGTCGTAAATCTCCGTTTGGCCAACTGCTAACTGCTCCATTATTCCCACGGTCAATTAAATACGCAAGTGAAAATAAAGTGTATAAAATGGTTTGGTCTGACCTTATATTCTCCTTACGCCACAGCTGCCCAATTTCTTCAAAATTGATCTCACTGCCTACCTATTTTCCCTATAAACTGGTAAAATACAAAACACTGGTTGCAAGGTCCCGGCGCACAAACACTTCACTGTACTTCGCGAACCGAGGCCCTTAATGCTCGAAGGACCATGTAGAAAGTAATGCCTGCTTGGTTTAGCACTACCTTCTGAGTTGGTTGATATTTGGTGGATTCGGTAATAAACTAGACTGGTTTAATGATACGAAATAATATGGTTTAAAGGTTATATTGAATACTGGTTATTATATATTAAATGGTAAATCTAAGCTAATAGCACTAAGATGGTTTGATTTGGTTTGGTTTGAGTTACGCGGTTGGTATCCGAATACGTACTGACTGGTAATAGATGCGATACATGCATTTATGGAAATGCACGCAGGCAAAAGTGCTGAGCTGTTCGGTTGCAAATATTGTACCGAACACTACCCTTTCAAACAAAAAAAGATTTTTTCAAATCGGTCCAGCGGTCTTCGAGGAATCGGGGAACATACATAAAAAAAAAATATCCCGACGAATTGAGAACCTCCTCCTTTTTTTTGAAGTCGGTTAAAAAATCACGAAATTTATTTTACCGAAAGTCGTAAATGCGATTTGTTTATTTTCCGATTTTCATACGTTCGAAGAATCAAATGCTCGATGGGTTCTTCGTCCGAAAAACGATATTCAGATTTTCAGTACTTCGAATAAACTGCTAAAATTAGGATTCTGATTTTGATTCAATTAGTATAATATTCAGTTACGGTACTCCCTTTTTAGGGTTCCGTAGTAAACAAGGAACCCTTATATTTTCGTCATGTCCGTCTGTCTATCTGTCCGTCTGTCTGTCTGTCTGTCTGTCTGTCCGCGGTCTAGCTCCGAGACCCTTAGTACTAGAAAGCTGTAATTTGGCATAGGTATACATATTATATTAATTACGCCGACAAAGTGGTAAAACAAAATTATGAAAAACATTTTTTTTAGGGTACCTCTCTCCTACACGTAAAGTGGTGACGTTTTTTTTTTAACCCATTTTGTGGGGTATCATTGGAAAGATCCTTTAAAAACATTGTGAGTTTGTGAAAACCATTTTTGGATTCAAGGATCCATTTGCGAAATATTAAGCTTTAAAGTGCAAATTTTTGTTAGAGTCAAGTGTGTCCCCCCCCCCCCTGGCAGCTAAATGGTTGGTTTTGTATGTGTGAAAAAAATCACAGCAGTAGTTTATATAACGAAATTAAAAGGAAAACTATCACAGCTAAGTAGGCTGTACAAGTTAACGAGTAATAATCGACCAACTTAACTTTGCAGTTGCAATAACATGTTTTCCCATACATTCCGTATGGGAGAACATATTTTTCAACTACAAAGTTAAGTTTGTTTTTGGGATAAATTCATCCCAACTACGAAACCCTTCATTGTGCGTGGTCCGGCACGCACTTTTCTGGTTTTTTTCCTCCTAAAATTGTTTGTCCGAAAATCAATAGCATTACCCATAACACGTTTGCTGTAACTTCAGTACCTAACCAAAATGTTCAGAAATTTGAAGTTTTGTTTTACATAATTATCTTTACTTCTAAAACTATTCTGTCGTTATCGAGGACTATAATAATTGAATCTCCTAATTTTGCATGAAATAAAGTCATATGTCCTTTTTTTTTTTTTTTTTGGGTGGGAAATTATCAAATAACTTCTCCCGCTCTGGGTGGAGCGGGAGGGCGTGTCAGACTCTTACTGACTAAAACCCACCCGTGTTCCTTCCTATGCCATGTTGCCGGGGGCCACGATTTCCCTATCGGTTTTCTTCGAACTCCCGGCAGGCTTTGGCCCTAGCGGACCCCGTTTCAATTCGACATCTCTTTGAGGCGCGCGTGGAACACAACGCGCCGTCGACCCGGGCTTGGTCCTTATCGGACGGCGAGCTACCCATTGCTCACCGTCCGCAAGCCCGCGCCTACGGTGGCCGGAAATCTTCCTGTGATTCCCGACGCCCAGGGCGTCTCCTCCTGCGGCGGTTAGGGGCGCGAGGGCGCGAAATTTGCCTCTCCCTCACGCGCTCCGCCTCCTCCTTCGCGAGCATTACTGCTTCGCAGAAGGAGGTGACGGCCTCCCATTTCCTCTCGCTCCGTAGCATGGCCCGAATCAGGGCCGGACGCGAGAGATCACCGCCGCCGATCGCATCCACGAGGACACGGCGATGCCCTGCCAAAGCCGGGCAGACCTCCACCGTATGCTCCACCGTGTCCTCCGGGCGATCCACACAGTGACGACACCCGGGCGTTTCCTCCCGCTTTATCCTGAACAGGTACCTCCCGAAACAGCCGTGTCCGGTGAGTACCTGCGTCAGGCGGAAGGTGAGGACGCCGTGGCGCCTCTCTAGCCACTCCTCAAAGAGGGGTCTTATCGCCGCAATGGTGGCGTGCCCAGCGCTGGGTTGCGACAATCGCACTCTCCATTCCGCCATGAGATCCCGCCGGAGCTCTGTCCGCTGTGCCGCGACTTCTTGCGGCATCGGAATTAAGCCCGGGCGTTTCGCCTCCTCGCGCCACTCCCAAATGTGCGCGAGGACCTTTGCCTCCAGATCCCATGGCGGTACTCCGGCAAGGAGGCTCGCCGCCTCGCAGGAGACCGTGCGGTATCCTCGGGCCAGCCGGATGGCCATGACCCTTTGGGACGCGTTCAGCCGGCGGCCTGGCTGCCGCCTCAATGAAGGCGCCCATACCGGCGCCCCGTAAAGGGCCATGGACCGCACGATCCCCACGTAGAGCCTCCGGCAGGAGGCGTTCGGACCTCCCAGATTGGGCAGGAGCCGCTTCAAGGCAGCCCCGGCCCGGTCCAGTCTGGGAGCCAAACGTCGGAAGTGCTCCACGAAGTTCCACCGGCTGTCGAGGACGAGTCCCAGATACTTCATCGTCGACTCGACGCCGATGTGAACCCCTCCCGCCAATACCTGGGAACCCGACGGTGGCGCACTACGAGGACCATAGAAACCCATGGCCTCGGACTTGTGCAGGGCCACCTCGAGTCCCAGCTGCCGGATTCTGTCGACGATTGTCGCAACCCCGCGTGTCGCTAAGTCGGCCGCCGCCTGGTACGACCTCCCCTGCGCCAGGACCAGCGTGTCGTCAGCGTAACAAACGACGCTGACGCCAGTAGGGAGGTCGGCGCGCAGCACCCAGTCGTATCCGATGTCCCACAGATGCGGCCCCAGGACCGATCCCTGTGGGACACCGCACGACATCTCTCGCCGGTTCCACTCTCCTTGGTGACCGGGGTAGATGACAGCCCTGTCCGTCAAATAGGCCTCGACCACACGACAGAGGTAGGTCGGCATCCGGTGATACCGGAGTGCCTCCCTGATGCAAAAAGTCATATGTCCTAAGTATTGTATTATACTATAATGTGTATTATTCAGAATGTTCATTTATAACAAATTTGTTAGTCCTAAAACATTTGCAAAAAAAAAATTTGGTTTTAGTGACAGAAACGAATCGCTGTAAATCCGACTCCACGCAGTCTTGTCTGCCCTACCCCTAGAGCAAGACGAAGCTGCGGTGGTGAGCATTAAACCATCTATGACGATAAGCTCGCGTGGGGTTGGCGGAGCCCCGCAGCGCTGGAGCCGTGACATTAACCGCATGCATGTTGCATGTTCGCTTGCATGCTGTATGCTTGCTTGCATGCTGTATGCTTGCTTGCATGCTACATATTGCATGCGCTAGACCCCCTCTATTGTTGGTGAATCATTTGGGTTAGGTTAGATTAGAATTGTGACCAGTGAAAGAAAATATATTTTTATATTTCGGAATTCTAATAATCGGAATTCGTATTTTTGATGTTTCGAATTATTATTAAGTCGGACTTTTTGTTATTCGATCTATTGAAACTCAGTATTTTGAGAATAGTAATTATAAACGTTCGGAATATTGAAATTTTGGAATTATAAAAATAGGATGAATGATAAATCAGAGTTGTTATATTAGGAATTTTGAACCATTCGGAATTATGAAAATATTTGAAATTCGTATTTGTGACTGACGGAATAAAGTTTTTCGTATTTATGTAGTGTACCCTCCGGAAAGAGAAGTCCGTACCATCGATGTTTTTTATCGATATCGATAATAATCATTGGAATTTTGCTTGAACGCAGAAATAAAACAGCTGATGCATAGAAAAGTAAAATTTTAATAATAACAACTATTAAATAAAAGTTAAAAAATATATAATAGTACCAACAATTAATTCATTTGAAAAACGTGTGCGGTCGGGGGACCCCCGTCAAGAACGAAGTTCTTTCTCACGTATGATTTAAAACAAAAACAAAAATTTTGCAGCCGCCATCGCAGCGGCATCGGAACTATGAAAACGACACCCTTGACGAAAACCATGAAAAATTTCGCCATCTTGGATCTACATTTCGACCCCACTATCGGCTTTAACACCCTCGAAAACCATGAAAATTATACCAATGACGATTTTTTTTAATTTTCGCAACCGCCCTTTAGATTTTCATTTTGACCTCACTATCGGATTAAGCACCTTTGAAAGGGTGCGTGATGCGTCTCATAACGTATAAACTCATTTGGTCTAATTTCATTTTATTATCGTTCATAAGATATAATCAACGTGAGATATACTAACTGTTGATATAATCTCTTTACATATAATATTTATTTATTCTAAAACTTAATTAGTATAATGTTGTTTAATATAACGTTTATGTAATCGAAAATCATTTGGTCTAACGTTTAATATGTACCTATATTGTTTATTTAATCGAAAATCATTAGGTCTAACGTTTAATATATATAAAAAACGTCATTATGGTGTTAACACCCCGACTCAGAGTACCCCGACTCGGATAGGTTAGGTTAGAAGGCTAAGGCGGGAGCGAAGTGGAGCTCCGGCCTTAGCCTTCGTGGTTATTTTTTTTTAAACCACCCAGAAATAGGAGCCCCGCGAAGCGGGGCTCCGTCGACCTATCTTAGCACAGGAGGTAATTAGTTACTAGTTATGTTTAATATCTACTTAGGTTACTATTACCTGTAACTACGATAGAACTTACAGAGAATGATTATTTAATGATTATTATTTAACTGAGCAAGATTACGCACACTAAGTGACAACTAACAATAACTTTTGTTGAGCTACCCACTGGCTACAACATAAAAATAATACTAAATAAACTAACCCGTGTCTATGCAATTTTGCTTTGTGTTTTTAAGTAGGCGTTTTCATCATATTAGACCAAATAAGTTTTATATATTTTGAGTGGCATATCAAACGATTTTATATTTAATGTATGTTATGTCAAATGATGTTATATTTAATGTATGTTATGCTTATAAAAATTAGTTATTTTAAAATTATATCAATCGTTTATTATATTAACTAATCGCTATATTAAAAGAAAATTATAGGTTCCGTTGTTATATGTTGTTAATATTAGAGATTTTGTTGTTATATCATCTATTACTTACCCCCTTTGAAAACTATTAAAATAACACCCATGACGAAAAATGTGAACACTTTTGCAGCCGTCATCTTAGATTTTGATTTTGACTTTCTCTCTCTCTCTCTTGATCGAATTAGAAGAAGACAGTTGGAAGTATAAACGCTTTCGAAAACAATTTTCTTAAACAACAAAAAATACTAATTTGCCCTAAGAAATTATCTACATGTCAATTTTAGTTTCATACATGACCCCAACCCTACAGTAGTCTCGTTATCATTTTTGCTAGAAGACGTAATCGCATGGCAAGTGCATGTCAATTTAGCTGATTTGACGTACATTTTCGTAATGCAAAAAAACATATTTTGAATCTTATGAACATAAAAACGAGGTGTAGCGAGACATGGTGACGTCACAAAAGCAATGCGAGAAAATACTCGATTCGTGTCTTGTTTTATGTTGAATCATGGTTGAATCGAATGAAAAGTCAAAATGCATTATGAGGTTAGGATTTTGAATGTCACTGAAAACATGACTAGATATTTAAAAAAATACTTACATATGGAAGGTTATTCCATCTTTGTTTAAGTTTGACGTGTTTGAACGCTTTTTACATGTTTTAACAGCACAACTAAGCATTTTGACGGAGCACTAATGAGAACCCCGCGACTCGAAAACGATTAACGTTGTGCGTTCGAATCGATTTGAAAGTAGTTTTTTATGACTGTGTTAGAGTATTTGCTTTTGTACTTTTACAGAGGGGGAGAAGTGCTCGTAAGGCTTCTCCAGTGATATACAGTGTGGAGACAACAATACGAGAATAAATGAAAACACTGGCAATACTAATACATAACAGTATTTTGGAACTATCAAATAAATCCTAGCATCGAAATTAAAAAAGGGATTTTTTAAACAAACTAAATTGTAGTGATGTGCCAACTATGGGTTTTGCCAATCTTTGACTTAGCTATAGTGACCAAACTATTGGATATATTTGATTGAATTTTCGTATGCGGACTTAGAACGTCATTAGATATACGTAGTTAAATTTATGGTCGTAATGTCGTCTCCACTTTGTATAACTCTAAGGCTTCATTGACTAAATCTGCTGTTGAGTGTGTAATTGCGCATGTTTTAATTTTTTCCATACACCGGTGTATTCACTTTCCTGTGGCGCAAAGCCTATGTTCGTCCACTACCTAAGGTTTCCAATCCCTCTCTTCCTACCGAATTCCGTCCAATTTCTATCCTTCCCTTCCTATCCAAAGTGCTTGAGGCCTGTGTCCACAAACAATTCTCCAAATTTGTTCATCGCAAGTCACTCATTAGCCCTCTTCAATCTGGGTTCAGGCCTGGGCACAGCACTACTTTCGCTCTTCTTAAAGTGACTGGCGATATAAGGGCAGGACTAGAAGACACCAAAGTTACTGTTCTAGTGTTGGTTGATTTCTCGAATGCCTTTAATACCGTCAGTCACGACAGCCTGTTAGCCATTCTCTAATATCTTATGGTCTCGTATTATGGTCGCGGTATTAGCAAGGTGGATAGTACAACCTTGCCAGCAGTTCTCTTCAATGGTTCGATCGTTTCTTTTAGCACTGACGTAAAGGGCTTAGGCTTGCACATCGATAATACCCTGAACTGGCGTGCTCAAGTCGCTAAGGTAAGCCAGAAGGTTACTGGACCGCAGCGAGCTCTGTACCGTTTGAAAAATGTATTACCATCGAGTACGAAGACAATGCTTGTGCAGTCCTTAATTTTCCCTATCATCGATTATGGTGATGTGTGCTACTATGACCTGAATGCAGATCTCCTCGACAAACTTGACCGTCTTCTCAATAACTGCACTCAATTCGTTTTCAATCTGCGTAAATATGATCATGTCTCTGCGCATCGGTCGCTTCTAAAGTGGTTGCCCATACGCCAGCACAGAGAGCAAAGGGCGCTGACCACCTTGTTTTAATTTCTTGACTCTCCCTCTTCCTCTAGTTATCTAGCCCCGCACTTTCAGTACATTTGCGACAACCACAACAGAAATCTACGTTCATCACACAACTACGTCTTCTTCAATGTCCTACTCACCGCACAGACTTCAATCACTCTTTCTTCTTCGTTCAGTCTATCTCTCTGTGGAATGCGCTCCAAATCAGAATGGCGACCAACCGATTATCTTTTAAAGTTAAAGTTCGCGAGCACATTCGCAAGCAGCTGGCAGTATCATCACAACGGTAATGTTTTCCCATTGTTTGTCTTATATGTTTTAGTATTTTTATGTGTATTTATTTTTGTTTATATTTATACAGAGTGGCGATTAGGTTATCACATTAATTCAAACCACGTATTCTACATTACGTATTTGAAGCATACACAATTAAAATAATTAATAAAAATTGTCATTCTAGCCGTGGGACCTTTTTTTTCGTTTTAGTTTTTAACAACATCATGTATGGCATAAAGAAAATCAGCTGACCAATACTAGTAGGTCAAAGACCCGTGGCCGGCGAAGATAGGTAGTTCAAACGATGCTATTTCGAATTACTTGGAATTACTAACAATTACAAAAAACGTAAACAAATCAAGCGAAAGATGTCCTTACGGCTAATAGTTTAAGGCGTACTCTATGCGCAAAATAAAAAATATGGGAATGCGGGAATCCCTCAGCGGGGGAATGAAAAAAATTTGCGATAAATGTTCTTACTGCTAACGATTTAACGCATAAATCTCTTCGCGCGAAATGGACGGGGAAACGGGGGTGCGTGTCGTCAAAATTCGTATTTCGGCGGCGTGTGCGTTTGTGACTCAGACCCTGCGCCGGTATCCTTGAGGATAGTTCACGACTAAGAGTTGCCTATTCGCAGTTTCGAAAACGCGCCCTGCGTATTTTTATTGTTGTTATTGTTTTGAGAACATTTTGTTTCTTGTTTTGTTTGTAATAGGAATAGGATACGTATTATTAGTTGTAGATTAGTTAAGTATTGTGACAGTTCGTGCGAGATTAAGACACGTTATTACAACAGTAAAATTAGTTGTAGGTAAATTTGTGAAAATGGTGTAATACTCGTAGTTCATGCGAAATCAGACGCTTTTATTGTTCCTTTTTGTGTTGTGTACACCGATATGGTCCGTAATAATATCGTACGACGGTGTCAATTATGCATTCGGAAACGGCGGACATTTCGAAAACTAAAAAATTTTAAATGAATAAATTGAATATTTAAGTGGAGGTTTTTAAACTTAATTTGTGACTATTTGGTAACAATACCATAAAGTTTGTGTTGAATTGTTGATACCAACGCCCCGTGCTTATTTAGAGCCTACATGCGCAAGTACAATACCTACCTCCCACTAGTCTCACTGTCGCTTGGTGTGTGTGTGTGACGCCCCGAGCCGCCCGCGCCGCGGCTTTACAGGTCAGTAAACTTAATAGTATCAAGGGTGGTTTATTTCTTGCCAAATTTTACGCTATTTAGTTAAAAAGTCTGAAAAATTCAGTTTTCTATTTTTAGGTTTTTTTTTTGTTTATTATTTTAACAGACTGATAACAACTTGTAATAACCGCTTTACTATTTAATGTGATAACCTAATCGCCACTCTGTATATAATTGGGAGTATAAATTTATGTATATCTTTGTATTTAAATAGTTATTTATTCCTCAATTCTCGCTATTGCACCTACCACTGTTTGTCTCTGCATCACCCAAAGGTTGACTGGTAGAAAATGCCTTTGGCATTAAGTCCGCCTCTGTACATTTGTGTGCTTGAAGTATTAAATAAATAAATAAGTCCAAAATATAAATACTAGTTAAGGTGAGAATTGTGTGTTTCTGGAAGTAAGGCTTGCAACCATCTGTTTGTTCTAAGTTTATAATTATTCGAATCAGTTTTTTTTGTAGGGTGAATAGAGGGAGCGTCTGTGAATTAACTAAGTATTAATTATGTTCCGCCTTGGAGTTTGCCAAAGAGCGATGAAACGCAGCATGTTGGGTGTAAAAAGATGGTGACTACGAAAATGTTTTTCGTCATGGGTTCATAGTTTTCAAGAGTACTAAAGCGGTAAGTGAGGTCAGAATGTAAATTCAAGATGGCGGCTGCGAAAATTTTCAAATTTTTCGTCGTGGATGTCGATTTCATAGTTTTCGAGGATGCTACAGCCTATACATACATACATAAACTCACGCCTTCTTCCCATGGGGGTAGGCAGAAACTACAGAACGCCACCTGCTACGAATGCTACGATCCTTACATACTCCTTTTGCCTCATTTACGTTCACAGCCTATAGTGAGGTCAAAATTTAAATCAAAGATGGCAGCTAAAAATGAAAATTATATAATTTTTTTTATCATGGGTTTCGTTTTCATGGTTTGCGAGGGTATTAAAGCCGATAGTGATGTTAAAATGTGAATCCAAGATGGCGGTTGCGACTTTATTTTTATTTTTTACCATGGGTATCGTTTTCATGGTTTTGGTAGGGGATAAACTTATGGATTCGCGTTACCGACATGCTCGTGCCGTAGTGCTCTACTATAGAATATAGATGGCGCTAATACCAGTTTTAAGTTTTCACTTTTTCGACAGTCTCTATGACATTTTTTTTTTGTACACTTTTACAAAAAAGACTACGTTTAGTTAGTGACAGCAGAAATATTTTCCATACAATGGTTTATTAGTGCCTAAAAATAAACTGTCTGTAACGTACTTATAACTAAACTAAATATTTTTTACAGGTGCAATAGTAATTATACTTCGGATTTAGAATGTTAGGTAGCACTAGCGACCTGCCCGATCTAGGTTTATTCAAACCTGTTTCAGGCAATTTAAGGACAGTAAAATTTAAAACAAAAATGATTAATACTAGTCATTAGGTAGGTATAGAAACAAAATACGAATCACTGCTTTCGTAGCAAGATGAAGAAAATCCGAGCCTTACAACTAAGCAATAATTATATTATCAACATCAGTTTGGATTTAGCCTTATCTAAGGTCTATTCCAAGAAATAGGAAAAGGAAACGAGGGAGACAGTTCCGAAGGTGGGAAGACGAAATAAAGGCCACAGCAGGGAAAACATGGACTAGGAAAGCGATAAACAGAACAGACTGGAAATAAATGGAGGAGGCCTTTGCCAAAGTCGGGCAAACAGACCAAGTGGTCGGTGTCATCGACTCACCAGTGTCGTCGATAGGTTAAGATAAAATTTTGTAAAAAAAAGAATGTGTCTGAATAAAGGCTTATATTATTATTATTTTTAGTTTTTAACTATTCTCGGGACCATGGATCCCGGTCCTTTGGAAGGCGTACGAGGGGCCGAAGCCAACTCGTAGAGGCCCGTTAGACGCTTTTCAGGAAATGAGGCACCAACCGACAATTATCCCTGTATGCACTATGCAAGTGCACCAAAGGACAACCCCCGGTTGGTGTAGGACTATTGCAGTACATGGAAACAAAACATTGGACTATGGGTTTGGGTAGCTAAAGTGAACTGGTTACCTGGAACTATGGTAGGACTATAGCCCCTGCCTGATCAATGTTTTATATTTACACGGATAAAATGGCAGGGGGTGACTTGCACACTCAATAATGGGCCCCCAGAAACGGTCGCTAGTACATAGTGACGTAGCAACAAGGGGGCAACATGTCCTGAGGTGCTTGAGGAGTGGAGAGTTATTCCACGGCTTTCAGAACAATCCCAGAGCCCGGAAGATGGTCAAGATCCCCACGAGCACTTACTGGAATACTTCCTTCCTCCGAGCACGTTTGCTCTTGCGAATCTCCACTCAAGCCGGCCAATTAAGGCAAAAATGAGGCGGGAGCGCCGTTTCTCGTCAGTGTTCACTCCAGCCGGCCAATAAAGGCAAGCCAGAGGTGAGGAACAAGACTTCTCCCGGGAGATAGCGTCCGTGGGGTCGCTACTGCCCAACAGCTCGCCACATGCTGCCCTGCGGGATTTTGTATATCTCTTAGTCTGACTCCTCATTCCAGACCTGTTCCGGCAAAGTAAACTGTACCGGCACAGACCTAGAGTTCGGAGCGCGCAAGCCCCACCACGACGTCAACGTAGAGATACGGCGGTGGGGTATTATTTTTTTTTTTTTAACCTACTTCCAAAAAGGAGGAGGTTATATGGTTTTTTTTTATGTATGTCCACCGATTTCGCCGTCAATTGTGGACCGATTTTGAAAATTCTTTTAAAGGGTTATGATCTTGAGGTGGTCCCATATAAATTTTATTAACTTTCCTTCGATAGTTTTTGAGTTAGCTTCAATAATACCGTACTTTTTCCCACTTAGTAAGTGGATGATATGATAAGTTCCTGTCACTGTTATTTACATAGCAGTTAGTGGTTTTCGAATTTGTGTGGGGTAGCCCAACTAAAAAGCCACAACTAAAAAGTGAAAAATAAAAACTTTTTACAAAAAAAAAAAACAACCGACTTCCAAAAAACACTACAAAGTGAAAAATAACTTTAATTTCGGAAGTCGGTGACAAAAAACGAAAATTCAAAACCAAAGAAAGACACCGACTTCCGTACCTATTTATTTTTCACTTTGTAGTGTTTTTTGGAAATCGGTTGTTTTTTTTTTGTAAAAAGTTTTTTAAATGTCTTTAACATATCTCGGGACCTTGGGGTCCCGGACCTTTGGAAGGCGTACGAGGGGCCGAGGCCAACTCGCAGAGGCCCCTTAGACATTTTAACAGCTCGCCACATGCTGCCCTGCGGGTTTTTGTATCTCTCTTGGTCTGGCTCCTCATCCCGACCTGTTCCAGCAAAGTAAACTTTACCAGCACAGGCCGAGAGTTCGGAGCACGCAAGCCTCACCACGATGTCAACGTAGAGATACGGCGGTGGGTTATTATTATTATTATTAAGGTCTATTCAAATCCTTGTTTCCAATTGGTGTTATTTCCACCTAAACAAACATCAACTTTATGCAAGATTAATAAAGTTGATTTTAGACTGACTAGTACTGTTGAAAAAGTTATAAAAAAATATGAAGTTGTAGCACAAACTGAACCTTATGAGTAGTCATTACAGTTGTTTTTCCTAAAACTTTATGTTTGGCAAATAAATTGCTAACGCAGATTAGCTAATAGGGTTCTCCTGCAGTAAAGTGTGAGCATGAGGACATTGGGTCTGGGTGTCCTATATTATTGCGCAACGTTGGTTCGGTAATTGGGTCGCCTGCGGCCTCACAGGTGAACACTCGTCGAAGCGCGCAAAATGCATCCGTCAGCTGTTTCAAATCAGCGAATACAAGTGCGTCACTAGCTGCCGATAACGCCGAGCGCCGCCCGCCGTCGCCGTCTCCCACACCACAACACCAGCTGCGGAAACAACACGCGTAGGTACGTCGACCCCTAAACGTGCCTACGCTGCTATTGTCACCAGTGGCAAAGCAGATGTGTCGCAGCCAAAACGTCAAACCAGAAAATGGGAAAATCTGAGAAAGGGTACTCAGCCTGCCCTGACTGCGGTCCGTAGCTCATTGCCAAGCACCTGCAGCTAAGTTGATGAGGAGGGTTTCACAAAAAGAAAGGACGAAGAAGAAGCCCTGTTCTCGTAACCTGTGCGGCACCGCACCGTGTGGATCCAATATGCTGCTGCGTGCTGTGCCTACGACGTAGCTGTACCTTTTGCGTCTGCATCACTTCACTACAACTGAGGAAGCCGTGCAGTATTTAAAAGTGAAGACCAGCTGGACTCTGAGGGTTGAAAGGTTGGCATCGCGCCACAGTATCAACTTTAAGTCATTCGTGGTACGAGTTCCAACCCACCATCTACAGACTTGCCTGAAAGAGGACTTTTGGCCGAAAGGTGTCGTATATCGACGTTTCCGAGGACGGTTACACGACACCACGCAGCGATACACGACGCCGTCAACATTACGTGTATAGTCATAGTTATATAAGGTTTTTAATATGTATTAGTTTATTATTGTATAAGATTATTTTGTGTATTCTATTTATGGGCGTTAGTTGCCTGACAATAAAATGATTATTATTATAGACACATGTGTAGTAATGAGTGAGTGTCGGTCGAACAGATCCGGTTCAAGTACGAGTTCGTGAGCGTGGAGGCGGCGCCGGCCGCACCCGCCGAGCCCACACACGAGGAGAAGCTGCAGCAGCAGCTGGCGGAGCAGCTGCAGCTGCCCGGCCTAGATACCAGCGCGCCCCTGCCACGCCAGCCCGTGCTCGAGCAGGCCAAGGTACGCACGTAAACCCGCTCACAGAAATATGCGCTCTGATCTTTGCATATGGATAGCAAACAAGCAGACAGCCCACTGTGGGCATCTGCAGTACCAGAGGCATCGCAGATGCGTTGCCATCCCACCAAAATATGTTCACTAAGTAAAAGGCAATTTGTAGTTGGGGGCCCCTACACATCTCTACATAATTATATAAATATATATGTTACGGCTACAACCCGAAGTGCGGCTACACCTAGTTTTAACCGGCTAGAACTAGGTGCAGCCTGTAGCAGTTGGTTAAACTTGTCTAAATGGACCCTGGCATTCGCCGGACGCTGCCGTGGCACCGCTCGCTTCGCTCGCTCGGCTCGTGCGGTGTGTTATGTGGTCACAGTTCTAACCTAACCTAATCTACCTTTCAGCCATTTTCATTTGCTACAACTAAATTAACCAACTGCTACGGGCTGCACCTAGTTCTAGCCGGCTAAGACTAGGTATAGCCGCACTTCGGGTTTTAGCCGTGACATATACATATTATACATATCGACAGTGGAAAGGTAAAATGGCTAAAGCGCCAAAATGTGAAATCTCAGGAATGAATTTTAAAGTTTTTTTTTTTACGAAAAAAATCTTAATTTTTTTTCTAATGGATTTTTTTCTGTGTATCTTATATTCTCATGATCATATTCTTTTTCCTATAATATGAATTATAAATGGTGTCTTTAAAACCTTTAGTTTAGGAGATAAGGATCGCTTTCGCAAAAAAAAACAAAATAAAAAAAAGTTACAGTAAGCAAAAATTGCTAATATCCAGAAAACTCCCGTATTACATAAAATTATATAGGTATGTACGCTTACTGTCGAATTTTTTTTTTAATATGAGATTGCTAATGCACGTACCTAATAATTTCATAATGGAATGAAAAAAAGTTCTAATGAGCTGTTCATTTGAAATAAAGCGGAACTAACATGCTGAAAAAAATAAATTGATGAATGTATCATGGGAATGAGGCATAACCTCTAAAAGTTGTACATTTAAAAAAAATATGGCTAACGTACAGTTTTTGTCAATAAATTATTTAGATTATGAGGCGGTAGCATCAATCTGTACTATTAAGTTCTGGATATTATAGGGAAGACTAACTAATTAATAATAAAGCAAAAAATAAAGGAAATCAGTTTTTAGTAGCCAACTTGGAATCAAGTAAGTTGGCAACAACACACAACAACATCGTGCTATAATTTAACAAAATTGTCCTTACAAAAATATTTTCGGCATCTAAATTTAAAACACAGCATTTTAATTGCTTTATACTCTTTGCTCGTATACACGGGCGGCACGTTGCCAGCGGCAGAAGCTACTGTAGCTGTCGACACTCGTCGGCGACTGCAAGAGCATCGTGCCGCTCGTGTAGATGAGCACTTATTAGGTAAACTATTCAGTCTCGTCTGTCACATAATAATTAATTTACAGTGAATGATCTCACTAGATAAAGCTTGTCCAGTCTGAACTGACGCGCCCCACAATCGCATTTTACGTATACGACGCCGCGGCTTGTACGTAAAATGCGGTAGTGGGGCGCGTCAGTTCAGACTGGACAAGCTTATCTAGTGAGATCATTCACTGTCCTCGACATCACTTTCTGCTAACACGACTTGAACGTTGTTAGCACTCCGCAGCTCTAGATTCAGGCCTGGGCACAGTACTGTTTCAGCTCTCCTAAAGTGCAGCGCAGACGACACACTTTTTGTGCGATCGAGTCTGTGGCGCACGAAAATGTCTTATTTGTCCCCGTTGTTTTTCCGAATGCAGGTTATTCTATATAGGATGTGTCGCTCGATAGTAATTTCTGTCAATTTAAAATTTAATTTAGGAACCATTCCGTAGCTCACATTACGAATAAGATAGGAATTTGAATGTGCGCCACAGACTCGATCGCACAAAAAGTCTGTCGTCTGCGCTGCACCTTAAAGTGACTGACGATAAAAGGCGGGAAATGGAAGACACTAAAGTAACAGTCTTAGTGTTAATTGACTTCTCCGATGATTTTAATACCGTCAGTCACAAAGTCCTTTTATCCATCCTTTCCTATCTTATGGTCTCTCGGGAGGTATTGGAATGGTTTTCCTCTTATCTTCAGGGGCGTCAGCAGTCTGTTTGTGCTGAAGACTCGTGTTCGGGTTGGTGTGATCTTGCAGCTGGCGTCCCTCAAGGCAGTATAATATCTCCTCTTTTGTTCTCCATTATTATTAATCTCATTCAAATCAACTCAAATCTAGCTTCAGTCTGCATATCATCTTTATGCTGACGATTTGCAGTTTACTGCCAGGCAAGTGTGGACAACACATCCGATGCGATTGAGGTGATTGAGGAGCTAAACCGGGATTTAGGTGTGGTTAAAAACTGGTCTGATCGATTTGGGTTGGCGGTTAATCCTACCAAGTGTCAAACTATTATTGTAGGGAGTCCTCACAGTATGAGGAAGCTAAATGGCTTTACTGTGCCACCTGTAATGTTTGACAACTCAGTCATCCCGTTTAGCTCCGATGTTAAGGATCTCGGTTTGCATGTTGACACATGTCTTGACTGGCAAAAGCAGGTCAAGGCTGTAAGTAAAAAAGTCACCTAAACGTTGCGGTCGCGTTATCGGTTGAAAAACCTTCTCCCATCACACATAAAGGCAATGGTTGCACAGTCCCTAATCTTTCCCATAATAGACTATGGTGATGTGTGTTACTATGATCTGAATGATCTCCTCAATAAACTTGACCGCCTTCTAAATAACTGCATTCGATTCGTTTTCAATCTTCGTAAGTAAGATCATGTGTCTACGCACCGATTGCTTTTAAAATGGTTACCCATACGTCAGCGCAGAGAGTTCGAGAGCTCTGTCTATGTTGTATTCTATACTCGACAAACCCACTACTCCTTCTTACCTGATTTCCCATGTTCAATACCTATGCTCTGCCAATAGTAAAAATCTTCGTTCTTCGTATTTCTTTGGAATGCGATCCCTCTGAACATCAGGATGGCAACCAGTCGGTTATCTTTAAAAGTGAAGGAACGTGAACATATTCGTAAGAATTTGGCAGAATCATTGCAGCGCTGATTTGCTAGATTTGTTTTCTCCTCTACCTCTCGTTATTTCTCCTGACAAAGTTAATTCGGTTTATAATGTAGTATGTATTAGTATGCATTCTTTTTCGGTTTAACTATCCCTTAAGTTGCACCTGCTATGTTTTGTCTCTACATCGCCCTAAGATTGACTGGTAGAAAATGCCTCAGGCATTAAGTCCGCCTTTGTACAGTATTTTTTTTACTTGTGCATAATGTTTTAATATAAAATAATAAATAAATACGTTCTTATATTAAACCATGTATTGCTTACTAATATACAATTAAAAATAATATTTGGAATGTCAAATAACGCTGAGCCATCATTCCATACGAAAATATTTACGAGGACTTTTGCTAGAGCGCCAAAGAGATAGATAAAACAGAAAAGAATTTTGCTAAACCGCCATACAATTAATAATGTAGTTCAGGGGGCCGACCACAATCTTTTACGAAACAATCTTATTTCAGTAGAGTTTTGTTTCAAGCTTACAATAACATAACTCATATTCGTACCACAACCTTCATCGTTCAAGAATGTTTTATTCCTGCTTAGTGCTGGGAAAGAACGAACTATTTGTAAGATTTGTCTATTGCCTGCTATAGTAGAAAAGAAACAACGCTATGTGAACTGTATAGCGCTGTCCCTTTCACACGTTGGTCCGAATCGCTACTACGAAGTATTGGTCTTGAAGCAAAATATTATTTTCTTTTACTTAAAATATTACTTTGCATTAGAATCTAATTTTTATGAGTAATTTCCATGAAATTGACACAAATATTAAAAGATTGGGCTTTGAAAAATAAGAAAAACAATTGAAAAAATTAAAAATAAGCTACGGCTAAGCTGTTACATGATATAAATCGGAACAGAATGAAATTTGAAACTCGGGCCGCATTCGGAGTTACGCCTTAATCGCACACATCAATATTTTGCGTATCGATTTAGATATGCTTGCACAAGATGGTTGGATTACAGTATTTCTTTGAGTATACACAACAAATTTCTTCTTCTTTGATTAGGTGACGACTGTAGCCAGAAGCACAATTTCCAAAATGCCACGTTAGTATATGATGATGATGATGATATGGTGCAACTCGAAACGAAACAGCACAACTGTCATTTTGACAGCGCTCACGGTGATATTAATTTAGGGCATGGTCAGCGTTATCGCAAGATGGCGCATGCTATGACGTCATGTATGACGATTCACAGCACGTTGTTATCGCGCTGACACTAATTCGGTATGGGTGTTAGCACGCTCTAATCGATTGCAGCGTAACTCTGAACACAGCCTCGATGTAGCGATATTTTTGTTTACAAGTGGATAACTACTATGAGGTTGAATTTATTTTAACATATTTGCTAATGAATTTATGATCTAATTGGCTACAAAGTCGACATGGAATCAAGGGAAGTTAAAGGTTACTCAGTGAATAAGTTTTAAAACAAATAAATGTGTAATATTTTGACGAAGATAGTTCGAAACAATATATTGTGGTCAGACTCAGTGATTAGTGTTTTGTTATTAATTTTGCAGTCGGGTTTCCGGGCGGCAGCTAGAGGTACTCTGGGAATTTTTATTTTTCTGCGTTATCCGCTTCCAAAAACTCAAATGTTCGTCTGCATTCGCCATCAAACAAGAAATTAATTACACATGTACTAAAATCTATAGATACACAATTCATTCGACAAGTTTACGTAAATAAATACATTTTACTAACTTTACATGACACGAAAATGTTTTTTCTTAAATAATTGCAAAACAATAATATTTCCGTCGAGTCCGAGGAACTTTTTTAAGATTGCTAAATTTGACATTAAAACAATATTGCTAGTTGTCAAAAGTCACGTCGTGGTACGAATCGAATGAACTTTTAGAGGTGACGGCACCAAAATCGCTAAGAAAATAAGATTGTTTCAACATTACAATAAGCTTATTTTATGGACGTCATGGTTCGAAAAGTCAAAGTAAGATTATAATAATACTGCTATAAGAGCTGGTGGTAGGCCCCCAGGTATAACTCTAATAAGGTCTTTAAACATCTAATAGAGAAACGCAAAAATGCTAAAGCATTGTCAAACATGAATGTATAGTGAGCGCAATCACTTAAGCGACATAAACTTCAGAAACATAAAAAAAAACGTTGCTTTAAACCACGATAAATGAAAAAAGCAAGAAAATGTGTAGGTACTGCTAAAACGCCAAAAAAATCCTCAAATTGACGTGAAAGGTAGACCAATCGACGCAGAAAAAATAATCCAGTTCAGTGATATATATAACTCAATATCGACCAAAATGGCGCTTTAGCCATTTTACCTTTCCACTCGTCGATATACATTTAAATAAAATTGAAGTATCTGTTAGTAATGTCAAAATCACAGCTTTTTACTAAATGCATATGACTTACAACAAAAAAAAACTTTTTTTTGTATTACTGTCTGTTTGTTCCGGCTAATCTACGAAACCGATTTTGACGGGGCTTTTACTGGCAGATAGCTGATGTTAAAAGGAGTAACTTAGGCTACTTTTAATTTGTTTTTATAATTAGGGTCCACGCGGGCGAAGCCGCGGGCAGCAGCTAGTGGTAAATATAAACGTCGGGTGCTAAAATTTTCGAGCTCGCTCTTACAACCTACTAACATTCTTTTTTTGTCAGACTTCTCTGCGTTAGTAGACAAAGTAACTCCTATTTATGCAGGTTCGCACGGACGTAATAAAATCGCCTAGCGCGATTTTTTCCCGCCGTCAACAGAGTGTTCAAACGAGCGTTCAAAAATCACTTGAACCGACTCTTCGTGCAGTGCGGACGTACCATGGACGAGTGTATCCCATCTGGCCCGGTGACTTGGCCCGGCACCGGGCCACATGGGACAAAAAAGTTTTAACTGGCCCGGTGATATGTTTACCGGGCCAGATGACACAAATCAAGTGCCATCGTCCCCGGAAAGGGGAGAAAAGAGGATACGCCTCGTAATTTGTGAAATACTAACTATATGCATCTATGAAAGGGATTGAACTTATAAATCAAACTGCTGAAACATTTGCTGAAAAGTTGTCAGGCAAACGTAATTCTTGTGTGGTCGATATGTTACGGCTAAAACCCGAAGTGCGGCTACACCTAGTTTTAGCCGGCTAAAACTAGGTGCGGCCGGTAGCAGTGGGATAAACTTGCCTAAATGGTTTCTGGCACTCGCCGGCCGCTACCGCGGCACCGCTCGCTTCGCTCGCTCGGCTCGTGCGGTGTGTGGTCACAGTTCTAACCTAACCTAACCTACCATTCATATCCTATAATCATATTATATAATCCCTTTCATAGATGCATATAGTTAGTATTTCACAAATTACGAGGCGTATCCTCTTTTCTCCCCTTTCCGGGGACGATGGCACTTGATTTGTGTCATCTGGCCCGGTAAACATATCACCGGGCCAGTTAAAACTTTTTTGTCCCATGTGGCCCGGTGCCGGGACAAGTCACCGGGCCAGATGGGATACACCCCCATGGACTCCGTAAAATTATTAACGGTAGCTATTTGTGTGGCCAGGAGACGACAAAAAAGCTGAAATTATTTCGCGTGCATCCCTCGAACAATGATCGATATTTAAAAGGCCAATTTGTGACGCTTTATGAAGATTTAAGACAATATCCTGATTCTTTTTTGTTATTTTGGAATGTCGATGCGCACATAATTTGACGAGTTATTGTCCTAATGTAATTGGAGCAGTTGATGGAAAGCACATCGAAATATCAAAGCCTGACGGCAGCGGATCTTTATTTTATAATTATACCTACTAGCTTTTGCCCGCGGCTTTGCCCGCGTGGATGTCGGAAAATATCCAACGGGAACGTACTACCGAGATTTCATGGGTCATTCTACTCTTCATTGCAGATAAATATGAGTTAAAGACTTACAAAATATTTAAAAAAATCTGAAACAGATCACTGTAATTTCTTTAATAATGTATTGTTTAACTTTTGTTATTTGATAATTAAAAGCGTGTCGAGCATTTAACATAGTATATTTAGGTAAATTATAGATTTAGTGATCTAGGGTAGTAAAAATGTACACCTCGGTTACTACAAGTATTTATTTTTTATTCTCATACTTTAATCAGTCTTTTAGTCAACTTTGGTAGCTACTTTAATTAAAGGTTACATAAAGTAGGTAATTAAAATTTATAAGCTTATCGAAACAACTCTGCTACCTAAGGTCCGAAGCAAAACCACTATTTCTTTTTAAATATTTTTAGATTAGTATCACAATCTTATAACTTTAAGAGATCATGCAAAAAAACAATGAAATAATACTACAATTACATTTTAATAGTACAGACGCCAGCACATCAAGCTACCCGAAACTGTCAAATTTTCCCAATCAACTTTGATCCTTATACTTCAGCGATGAAGTTGAAAATCTATTAAATAAATTTGACAGATTGTAGTAGCCTGATGTGCTGGCGTCTGTACATTTGACTGAACTGGAATTGTCTTAAGAATTTATATCCTTTAAATTTGGGACGGCAAAGTAACAGTAGGTACTAATACGTAGTGCCTTTTGACGGTCTCTTTTTTAGGGTTCCGTAGTAAACAAGGAACTCTTATAGTTTCGTCATGTCCGTCTGTCTGTCTGTCTGTCCGCGGTCTAGCTCCAAGACTGTTAGTACTAGAAAGTTGTAATTTGGTATGGATATACATATTAATCATGCTGACAAAGTGGTAAAATAAAATTATGAAAAATATTTCTTTTTTTCTATCCCTTGTTGTGGGGTATCGTTAGAAAGGTCTTTCAAAAACATTGCGAGTGTGTTAAAATCATTTTTGAATTCAGAGATCCGTTTGCGAAATATTAAGCTTTAAAGTGCAATTTTTTGTGAGAGTCAAGTGTGTCTCCCCCCTGCCAGCTAAATGGTTGGTTTTAGATATGTGAAAAAATTCACGGCTGTAGCTCATATAACGAATTTAAAAGGAAAACTATCACAACTCGTTAACTTTACAAGTTAACGAGTAATAATCGCCCAACTTAGATTTGCGGTTGTAAAAACATGTTCTCCCATACATTCTGTATGAAAGATTTTTTTTTCAACTACAATGTTAAGTTTGTTTTTGGGATAAATTCATCCCAACTATGAAACTCTACATTGTGCGTGGTTCGACATGCACTTGGGCGGTTTTTTTTTCGAGTAATGCACTTATCTTCCATTTACATATTTATAATTGCTTTTCCAATCGAATTATCGTCCGCCGCCATGATGCACAACAAAAGCAAAGCGACATCAACGCCTCTAACGGTGGATAATTTAACTATTTTACAATATAATCACTAATGTTTGGCCACATCATGAAGTAGTCGTGGATTTTTTTTTTTTTAGTTTTTAGGTTAATTTTGTTAGATTTTGTGTACCTATACCTGTAAACAAGCGCTTCTCACGGCACCGAACCTTGTGGAGAAGTAAAATATTTTGCAAAATGCTCTCGGATTACAACTCCTTGGTTGTTACTTCTTACACCAGTAGATGTTAGATCTTGTAATGGACTATCATATAAAGTATCATTGAATTGATACCTATCCATCTTTAGTTCTCACCAAATTATGTAGAACGCAACATGCTTGAACGACGGATTGATGTTCAGGTTGAAGATCTAGAGCCCTAGATAATATTCTCCATTTGCTTGAAAGTATGCCAAAAGTACATTAAATCATTCTTCTAGCTCGAGTTAATCGATAATTATAAATTCGTTGTTGCACAGTTAATTTGGATATGGTCTTAAAACATGTTTTGATAAGACAAACGCTTCATCACCGAGTAGTACAAACGGCATTGGATCTCCATTTGCATCATTTGGTAGTCTCTCCGGTTCTGGTAGATCAATTTGACCAGATTCTAACGTTTTGTTGAATGACGTGTTTTTAAATACGTTAGAGTCAGAGGAACCACCATAAGCCCCTACTTCAACGCATATAAAGCAGTAGTTGGTGTCAGAAATTGCCATTAAAACCATGGAAAAATTATTTAAATAATTATAAAATAAAGATCCGCTGCCGTCAGGCTTTGATATTCCGATGTGTTTTCCATCAACTGTTCCAATTACATTAGGACAGTAACTCGTCAAATGTGCGCATCGACATTCTAAAATAACTTTTTCACTCCTCTTGCTCAAAAAGGCCGTCATTGTAGAGTACCAGAGCGGGGAAAAAATTGCATTTCTTGCTCTAGGGGAAAAAGTTTTTTTTTTTTAATTTTTGTCTTTTCCAACGAACCTTGAAAAACGAAAAAGTCTTTATTCTTAAGAATAATCATGAGTATGGACTCGACTTATTACTTGTTCACAAAAAAAAGAAGAACATTTTATTTTTGAAAATGGAACTAAATGCGTCTATCTCTTCGGTAGAATGCGAGCATTGCGTTGCGGCTACAGAAGAAATAAAAAAGGCATTGGCGCAAAATCTTTAGAATTTTTCTCTAATTTAATGCTTAAAACAATTTTATTTATAATCTTCGATTTCTGACATTCGACATATTAATTAATCGAGTCGATCAAAATTGAAAAAAAAAATCGTTTGGCATAATTGTTTTCGCACATTATAACAATAAAAAAAAAAAAAATGGTCGGCGATTTTTAACACAAATTGAGTAGTGGTAATGAATATTACGTGTTATTGGACCTGTGTTCGTATATTACGTTAAGATCTGGGCATTTTCTAGTTGTGTATAATATTTTTAATAATATTTGTCACATTTTAAATCGTATCTACATGTGTGATATTTGTGAAAAGTTAAAATGTAAACTCGCACGATTGGCGCGAAACTTCGACCTTGGATATCAAAAACTTAATTACCATTACTCATTTAACTTGAACAATGGATGAACTCGTCAAACAATTAAATAATGTAAGTATTCACTGCCCCTGTGGTGGAGTTTGGATGTTCGAAATCCCCAATTTTTATGTTTCTAGCCTCGACCTCGACTGTCATCAAAACGGCGATAATCGCATTTACAGATTTGAATTTTATAAAGGTAAATTAATATTGTATTGGATTATTTTATTTTCTCGCAATCGTAGTGAAAAGTAGAGTGTAACACACGGCGCTAAAACCCATTATAACTCGGTTTCTATTTACTCCCTCGCTAAAGCTCGGGAGTAAAACTACCTCGTTACAATGGGTTATTTTAGCCCCTCGTATAACAATCTACTATTTTAAAAATCAGGATATTGTGTTAAATCTTCCTAAAGCGTCACAAATTAGACTTTTAAATATCGATCATTGCTCAAGGGATGCACCCAAAAAAATGTTTGCTTTTTTGTCATCTCCTGGCCACACAAATAGCTACCGCTAATAATTTTACGGAGTCCATGGTACGTCCGCACTGCACGAAGAGTCAGTTCACAAGTGATTTTTAACGCTCGTTTAAACACTCTGTTGACGGCGGGAAAAATCGCACCAGGCGATTTTATTCCGCCGCGATTTTATTACGTCCGTGCGAACCTGGGCTCACGCTGCTTGGCGGCAGAAAATATGAAATACTTTAGGTATAGCATCATGGTAGTACATCCCCGGACGTGCTCCTTCACAAAAGGCTCTACGAATACTACAAAACCTTTCACTACTGCTTACTACCAAGACATCGGTTTGGTGTGTTAAGCTGGTTGTGTAGCGTCCTGACCTGACTCTAAGCCACGGATTCCAGGTGTTCGCGCAGACGACACGCGAGATGCCAGAGTGGGTGACGGTGCTGCGACAGTTCCAGAACGTGAAAGCAGCCTCGTTCCTGTTCGTCGCCTGGTTCATGGGCTTCGGCATCGGCCTCATCTTCACCTTCCTCTTCTGGCACCTACAGGTACCTACCGCCGCCATATACTTTACGTGTAGGTACATTTTTATCAATAACACTCATTATTTCCTAATTATACTCTCCCAGGATATCGGTGGCTCCCCGACGCTGTTCGGAGTGGCGTCTGTCATCAATCACATCTCGGAAATATTCGCCTACTTCTTCAGCTTTAAGCTGATCACGCAGATGGGACATGTAAAGGTACGAAACGACTTCCGCTACCTTGTTCTAAAATATCTCTGCTCAAAATCATCATCAAAATCAAAATATTTTATTTCACATAACTACCTACATGGGCAATTGTTATCTGTAAAAGTTGAGATCTGTATTGGGGAAGTTCTACCAGTTGAACAAGGTGGTGAATAAGCAGACGTTACTGATCGTGTATTATGCACTTGCTGACTCACTAATCAGTTATGGACTTATTGTTTATAGGCGAACGTTAAAAACGTACTTACAAGACATAAAAAAATACAGATAAGACTAATCAAGTTCCTAGTCAACAAAAAGGTTAAGAAAAAATGTAACAAGGAATATGAAAAATTATTCCCTATTATGAGATCAATGATAGACCATTCTGACACTATTGTAATAGCAGACTTGAGGCCCAGAGTGCACGGCGAACGGTTCATAATGACGTGTTTAATAATTCAGCAAAATATCTCCTTGGTTTGAAACCATTTTGTTTCATATTCATTCACCATTTGACGTCACTGCTCCTCGATAATAAGCCTCTTAACCCTCACAGTATTTCTCTAGAACAAAGAATAAAATTGTATTTACACATATTATATTTCACTAATCGAATTAAACCTCATAATGAATTTAAAACTTTAAAGGCAACTTCTGTCTCAACAATACCTCTGTTCTATCAACAATACCTTTGATTACTTCGATTTGATCGAAGTTTGATTAAGATTTATGTTTAGTAAAATGTGAAATATTTAAATGATAACACTCACACTTAGTCCGTAAATTACATTCACTTTTACGCAGCGCAATAATATTTTATCTCCCTTCAATATTTACATTTGACTGCATTTTGAAAATAATAACCACAACATCGCTAATAGCTAAATACTCGTCACCAACAATAACCACGAACCAACAAAGTTCTATTACCTAATGCCGGGCCGCCGGGGCCACACCAACGGGAAACGCCGTTAATTACCGCGATGATAGACTTTATTCCGACGGATTAAGGTCCATCATCGTGATAATTAACGGCGTTTCCCGTTGATGTGGCCCGAGCATTAGTGAATACTCTTAACGAACTGCATTTGTCTACCCCACAGAAATCGAAATAATTTACTTAGATTTCTGTGGTCTACCTGCTAAACTTTAATATTTATGTGAACAAGACAAATGAAACAAAAAACTAATGACTATCCGACTAGTCATTATTAAAAAATAACAAAAACTATGAATAGTAATTATTAAAAAATTACAAGCAAACCGCAGATGAGATTCGAATCCTCGCTCGGCTCGCCATAATCGCACATACCAAAGCACGTTATCTACTGAGCTAGCAGCATGCATGCCATATATACTGTATTGTTAGAAATTATGAACTACTATGAGTTGCAGACAAAGTGAGTGTGTGTATACTGTGCGTGTCTATAGTATTGTAACAACTTGTAAAAGAAAGTCGTAAGTCAAACGGAAGCGTCAGTCTATTGCTTTGTGAGATTGCCTATGGACTTTTGGTCGGTACTGTATGTGCCGTAACCAGATTTTAGACTTTATTATTTCAGTAGAATTATATAGTTTCAAAGTATTCGACATGGTTGTGTTTCATGAAATGGCCAGCTAAAATTGACCATATCGTTTTTAAACGTCAACGTTTAATGAAATGTCAGTCGACGTTTGGCCATATCATTAATGTAGGGTATCAATGGTTTAAGGTGTAGTAAAAATTGCCAAGTGACAGTGACCAACTTGTAAGTAGCGCTCGTCGGTCGCTGCCGTGGCACCGCTCGCTCCACTCGCTCAGCTCGCGCGCGGTTGGTCACAGTTCTAATCAAAACTAAATTACCTAACCCATCTGGTCAGGGTGCCACAAGCGCAGCTCGCCGTCCGATAAGGACCAAGCCCGGGTCGACGGCGCGTTGTGTTCCACGCGCGCCTCAAAGAGATGTCAGCAGAATTGACGGGGTCCGTTAGGGCCAATGCCCGCCGGGGGTTCGAAGAAAACCGATAGGGAAATCGTGGCCCCCGGCAACAGGGCAACCGAAGGAACACGGGTGGGTTTTAGTCAGTAAGAGTCTGACACGCCCTCCCGCTCCACCCAGAGCGGGAGAAGTTATTTGATAATTTCCCACCCAAAAAAAAAAAAAAAAAAAAAGGGTGCCACAAGCGCCGTGAATTTTTATTTTTTATACAAATTTTAATTGTTATTTTGCATTTCACGCCGCGGCAGAGCAGCCGGCGAGCGCTACTTCCAAGCGACCAACGCTTTACATTATATTTGGAAATCCAATAAAAGTCCATCGACTTTTTTGCGTGGTCTACGTTTGATTTGTTGTATGCCGCCGCCATGATGCACAATAAAAACAGCGACATCGACGCGCTCTACCGGTGGATAACAATTTTTACGATATGATCACTAATATTTGGCCACATCATGAAGTAGTCGTGCGTTTAACTGTTCATATCGTCAAACGTCGAGTATTCAATGATCTGGCCTGTCCAGACATGGGCGTACCCACCTTTTGGCCCAGCAGAAATTTCTAAAGCCGGGGCACATGTTTTACCCTACGTGTAGTGTGTACCTAGGGGAAACACCGGTCTGTCCGTCTGTCTGTCTGTCTGTCTGTCTGACCGCGGTCTAGCTCCGAGACCCTTAGTACTAGAAAGCTGTAATTTGGCATAGGTATACATATTAATTACGCCGACAAAGTGGTAACACAAAATTATGAAAAACATTTCTTTTTAGGGTACCTCTCCTACACGTAAAGTGGTGATGTTTTTTTTTTAACCCATAGTGTGGGGTATCTTTGGAAAGGTCCTTTAAAAACATTGTGAGTTTGTGAAAACCATTTTTGGATTCAAGGATCTGTTTGCGAAATATTAAGCTTTAAAGTGCTAATTTTTGTTAGAGCTAAGTGCCAGCTAAATGGTTGGTTTTGGATGTGTGAAAAAAATCACAGCAGTAGTTTATATAACGAAATTAAAAGGAAAACTATCACAGCTAAGTAGACTCAACAAGTTTAACGAGTAATTTTCCCGTACATTCCGTATGGGAGAACATATTTTTCAACTACAAAGTTAAGTTTGTTTTTGGGATAAAATCATCCCAACTACAGAACCCTTCATTGTGCGTGGTCCGACACGCACTTGGCCGGTTTTTTTCCATATATTTTACGCAATGCTGGTAGCACAGCTATAGGTCTGTAAGAGGGATCACTAATACTACCCGATTTGAATTTGATTCCTACTGCTTATTGTACTCATTTACTGTAGAAGTGCTCATAGTTCCGCTAAACTATGCCGAGCATAAGACCTGGCTATGATCGTATGAAAGTGGAAGGTGTGTGCGACAGGTGCTGTGCCTGGGGCTGGCGGGAAACGTGCTGCGCTTTCTGTACATTGCGTGGCTGAGCGACCCCTGGTGGGTGCTGCCTTTCGAGTTCGTGCAGGGCGTTACGCACGCCGCCGTGTGGGCTGCGTGCTGCTCGTACATCGCGCACGGGGCCCCGCCGCGCCTGCGCTCGTCGGCGCAGGGCGTGCTGCAGGGGCTACACCACGGGCTGGGCCGTGGCTGCGGCGCCGTGCTAGGCGGCATCGCCGTCGCCAAGTGGGGCACGACGCGCACGTTCGCGGGCTACGGGCTGCTGTGCACCGTGGTGCTGGCCGTCTTCGCGTTCATCAACTTCCGCGGTGAGCCGGACGCGACGGCTGGCGTCGTGGACGACGAGGCGCGCGCCGTGGCCGAGGCGGGCGTGCTAGCGCCGCACGGCGTACCCTCCAACCCGCTGCCGCGTGCGCTCTCCTCCACGCGCCTCGCAGACCTGGCGCACCACGACTCCTACGGTGCCACACAGGTACGCCCTCGTGCCGAGAGGTCTCCGCACACGCTTGTCGCACACGCCTCACCTCACCTCGCTTATGTTCCGCAGGGCTACAGCGGCGCGGAGTCGCTGAGCGTGCCGGGGCAGGCGCCGGCGCCGCGGCCCTCCAACCCGTTCCTGGCGGAGACGGCACCCGCCGCGCCCGCCTACAGATAAGCGACCTCGGACACAACGACATGACCCACTCTCCGGCTCACGGGCTCTCCACTGTCCTATGTACAAAATATTTCAAGAGTAGGCGTCAAATTCCAGAATTCGTTAAGCAGTAATATTCATTAATTTGCCATGAATATTCTAGTAATTTCATCGGGTTTACGACGTCGCAGTACGTCATCGATCGTTATGGAGGTATTAACAGATTAGTAGATCTATGTCTGTGTGATCTATGAGAACGTCTGCGAAACTTGAACGACTGTATAGCGATATGATAATCATTGCTTTTGTTACTTCATGAATGTTACTCGGTAAATGCCTAAGCATAATATGTATCATAACATCGTACAGCGCTACGCTACTACGCATACGGCTTGTCTCGTCTGCGGCGCGGTCGCAAGGCGGCTCGCGGCGAGTTGTCGCGCGTCGTTCAGTGCTGTACCAACTTCATCGGTGATGTTGACTGTTGCTATAAACTAGATAAGTCAGAGTGTATAAAATTATAAGTATTTCGTTAACATATATATAACTATATGGTGGACGTGGAACGCGATGTCATATCAAGGTGTGATGTAGTGGAACAAGAGGTAGAGCGGGGTGGACGCGCCCTCACTTCTAATGTATTATTTTGTTGATAATGTAATAGATAGATATTCTTATTACGATAGCTATATATATACAGAACGTTTGTTGTAAAGATGTATTGTGGGGATCAGCCCGCGCCTGCACCAGTTATATATTTTTGCACAGTCTCTAGCGGGAGCTCACGCGTCACGGTGACAGCGCGCGAGTGCGCGTGGCACGAATATTATACAATGGCGTGAGTGCAAGCAGCGAGTCGCTCACGCGCGAGTGAGCACTGCGCCTCTCTGGGGTAAGTATCTGTTATATTCGCGCAAGTGCGCGAAGCACTTTTCTCGAGTGAGTTTGACACTCGCGCGAGTGCGCGCCACCGCCGCCGACACAGTGCCGACACTTTAAATTTCATGTGTATAATGAATAAATAAATGTTGAACTATTCATTAAATGTGTATTCTCTTTTATTGGTGTTTACATACATAAGCTGTAGTTTAAACATTCCCATTAAAATAAAATTACCCACCTCTGTTATATACCGCTAACCAGTGGAATAATTGCGTAACACACTTACCTACAGTAGCAATGACATTGATTTTGACAGTTCTATAATATTCATTGTGTTTTTACGATGTTGAATTAATGAATAAAAAAACTTTTTACAAAAAAAAACAACCGACTTCCAAAAAAAAAACACTACAAAGTGAAAAATAACTTTAATTTCGGAAGTCGGTGTCTTGGGTTTTGTGTTTTCGTTTTTTGCCACCGACTTCCGAAATTAAAGTTATTTTTCCCTTTGTAGTGTTTTTTTTTTTTGGAAGTCGGTTGTTTTTTTTTTCACTTTTTAGTTGTGGTACCTACACCACACACATTCGAATACCACTACCTGCTACCAGTGACAGGAACTTATTATATCATCTACATACTAAGTGGGAAAAAAATACGTATTTTGTAGCTAACTCAAAAACTACCCAAGCAAAGTTAATAAAATTTATATGGGACCAATTTGGGAGCATACCCTTTCAAACAAAAAAATAATTTTCAAAATCGGTCCACAAATGACGGAGAAATCGGTGGACATAGTTAAAAAGCACCGACCCCAGCGTGGTTTAACCGGACTCGATAAATCGAATGAACCTCAAGATTTGCACTAGCCCCTTGAGTCTCATGATTCATGGGGCTACAGAGGCCATTGCATATCAAGGAAAAGACCGGGGGGCGCGGTAATGGTAGAGAAGACGTGCCCTCAGGATATGAAAGGATTTGCGAGCCGTACCGGATATACATCCTTGAGTAGGCAATGGAATAGTGGAGAGACTGGTGATATTTATTTATGGATGGGCATCTTTTTACGGCGTCGCCGCCAAGCCAGTTCACGTCTAGCTTCATCTGAGGTGGTCTCGCCGCTATCTGTTTCAGGCTTCTTGTAAATGTCACTAGCAGTCTTCTTGATCTTATCTCGGTCTTCAGCCGTGTCCATCCAATAATTGATGTCCTTGTCGATTTCATGCATTTTCTTTTGTCTTGGTCCATTCCTAGCGTGGTTAATCAAGTCTCACCAGGTTGTTTCAAGTCCAGCTTCACCGGTGAATCTTTTGGAGGGGTTAAACTGCTTTCTCGACTCTTTCCTTCATCGTTCTGATGACTTATCGGTTGACGCGATTGCAAATATTATAGTTCACAGCTATGCACACTATTCAGCACAAATAATTCACAAAACCACGACCTACTCGACAGGATGGCCCGCGCGTCACCCCTTTTCTTTCCATTCGTACCTGCGTCGACCGTAATTTCGGGTTGTCTAAAAATAGAATGTGCCTTCACAAAAACATCACCCACCACTCACAAAAAGGCACACTACAAAACGATTTTTGAACAATATACACTGCACATAATACATATTATTATAATTGTCACACCCGCATTATATCTTAAAGTTGGGTAAATTATTTAGCCCATAAAACCAATTTAACCAGTTGGAACAAAATAAACTAGTGATCCAAAATGACGGAACTAAGGCGCGTGTCTTGCAGAGAGGAGCAAATCACCGAAATATATGATCTATTAAATAAAACAAAGATTTTGAAGAGGGTAGCAATGCCCTAAAAGATATGGAAAGATCCCACCAGATTAGCTTGAATCCCTTGTATGATCGCTCGCCTGTGATCAGGAACGCACTTTAGCACAGCACTATTGTAATGTATTTATTTGGAGGCTAGCAAAGTCACAGCAGTATCAAAACAAAGAATCACTGTTCGATTTTGCTGCCAAGTGACGCGCCCTTGCCACATGTGCAAGACTCGCTGCCCCAAAGGTATCGTAATTTTTTTGAGACGGTGCTCGCTCCCGGTACGACCGTGCTCTTCGACGTCCAACGACCGAAGCAATTGTATTATTTACGATGTTGAGCAGACAAATTTTTCGAACATAAGTACCTATGAAGCAATGGATTAGCAATATTCTTTAAAATCATTTAGACTGTGATTGTAAGTGTGTTAGGTACGCAATTAGGGTGCAGCTCTAGTACTACATTCCGCTAGATTTTGATGTTGAGTCACTTGTTAGAAAGTTGTCAACCTACTTCCCAACCTTATAGAAATGTTGAATTGTATCGTGTGCCCGTACCTAGCTATGTTGTCCAGGACCTAAGCAATTAGGGTGCAGCTCTAGTACTACATACCGCTAGATTTTGATGTTGAGTCACTTGTTAGAAAGTTGTCAACCTACTTCCCAACCTTATAGAAATGTTGAATTGTATCGTGTGCCCGTACCTAGCTATGTTGTCCAGGACCTAGGCAATTAGGGTGCAGCTCTAGTACTACATACCGCTACATTTTGATGTTGAGTCACTTGTTAGAAAGTTGTCAACCTATTTCCCAACCTTATAGAAATGTTGAATTGTATCGTGTGCCCGTACCTAGCTATGTTGTCCAGGACCTAGGCAAAGTGACAGTCTATCATTTAGCAGCAGCAGGATCGCACATCAGTGGATATAGACCGGTGGCCGTGTTATCAACGCTGGCCAAGGTTTTCGAGTCCACCATCCAGCGCAGCATGCAGGAGCAGGTCCACGCTCAGCTATCGGAGGCGCAGCATGGGTTCTGGCCGGGGCGCAGCACTGCCACCAATCTCCTTTGCTTCATGTCACAGGTGGTGCCACCAACGGATGCTGGTTTGCAGGTTGACGCTGCTTATTTTGACTTCAAAAAGGCGTTAGACACAGTCGATAATGACATATTATTACGTAAGTTAGCAGAAATCGGTTGCACACTACATGTATTACAGTTCCTAGCTAGCTATATGCAAGACAGACAGCAGTATGTTGACTGCAACGGCTGCGAATCCGAGCTGTATTACACCTGGTCCGGGGTGAATCAAGGCAGCAACATGGGGCCTCTGGAATTTATAATAATGATTAACAATTTACCAGAAATTGTCAAAAATGGATCTTGTTTGTTATTCGCAGATGACCTCAAGTTGCTGTTTGAAATCAGGACGGAGTCGGATTGTTGACGTTAGCAGGATGTCATTGATAGGATAGTGAAATGGAGTCATGAGAACAGGCTCTATTTCAACGTATCCAAGTACTCGCATAAATAAATAAATAAGTTTCACCCGCGCACGTGCACTCTACTCTACGAGTACGTAGTGGATGCAGTACCGATGCAACGAGTCAAGCGGGTACGTGATTTAGGGGTTGTTCTCACTCCGGAACTGTCATTTCGCGATCATATAACTAGAATCTGCAAAAGAGCATTTAGATACTTGGGTTTGGTTCTGAGGCAGACGCGAAACCTTACCAGCATCACAGCTATAAGAGTCCTGTATGACGCATTAGTCAGGAGTCATCTGGAACATGTGCTGTCATACATGCTCCACGTGCGGCTAAGTATTCAGTGATGTTGGAGCGGGTCCAGAACAAATTTGTGCGCCACCTGTACAAGAAACTTTATGGGGTATACCCATTTTACCCTTTGATGTACCCCACTCTATTCGTACTGGGTATGGTGGGGTACTATCAACTCGGGGTGCGACGGGAATTTGCGTTGGTGTCATACATGGTGAAACTACTTCGAGGCACAGTGCACAACCCGAAAGTGCTGCAGCGGTTGCACTTGTACGTACCCGACCGTTATGTGTGGAGGCGACGGCCCCCGCCACTGCTAGTCGTACCATCAGCCAGGACCAATTTGCTAGCTAAAACCCCTCTGAGTCGAGCAATTCGCACCATCAATTACATTCAGGTCGAAATTGATATAATTATGCATGTTCCTGGGGTGAATTCGCAAAAGTACTATTGTTTACACTATATTATAAACAATTATCTAAAAGATGTTGCTTTAATTTTTTCTTTATTTTGGTGTGTGTGACTTGGCTATCGCATTAGGTTAAATTTAATTGCATTTAAATAAATAAAATAATTTAGGTACCTACCTACTTATCTATATCGTTAATGGATACTGAAAGAGTAAAATAATCAGACACTCAAGCAGTTTCTTAAAATTTATTTGTACCTATATTCTTATTATATCTAATCACAATGAAAGCTCACTGGACACTGCTGGTTAGGGACTCAGGTAGTCCTACATACAAACATACTTGTATATTTACCGCCGGACACAGGACGCAGGACGCAGGACTCACTTGCCCAGCAACAATACCTCCGGCTCCGGACAAATCAATAATATTTCAAATTCAATACATTTACGCATTTATACAGGGTGGCAAGGACATCGACGCGAAAATTGAAACCATAGATTCAGTACATGATTCTGAAACCCCTCCGTTGAAATTCGTTTAGAAAAAAATCTGCTGTTCCCTACATTTATGTTCGCATATCTCGTCAAAATGTAGGGAACAGTTGATGTTTTTTCGCGATTTCAGCGTGGGTCCCATAGTGAAAGTTGTTCATAATGATGAGTACAATGACCCCTTAAGATGTTTAGTGTAAACAAAAACTAACGTTGTTTAAGGGTTATTTTATGTAGGTACTTTTTTTATTCGTTTTATTTTCTTGAACCCCCCTCCCGATACTAAAACCTGGCTACGCCCGTGCGGTCAATCAATGGTGACATATCACCATTGATTGACCGCACGGTGTGGATGGATGTGCTACAGTCGTTAGCAGGTATCAACAAAACTTACCTTGACGTAATAGTTTGCGTGTGTGTTGTGTTGTCCACCACTTATTAAGTAGTATACCTAGTAATTAGGTATTTATCTATAAGAGCAGAAAAGTTTCATTTGTATAAAAATAGAGTTTTAAATATAAACCTTCAGCACAACAAGCACTTCCGAGCATTTTATTCAAGCCCGCGGACAGTAACTCAATCGTTCGTCTTACATTTGGCTGTCATGGATAAATTAACTTTTGGCCGTAGATACGTGTTGCAGTAAGTAAACCGACTAGCAATTTCACAATTTCTTTATAAATCTACATACCTTAACTATGCCTAATTACTTCATGATAACTAATACTAGTAGGTACTTAAAGTTAAATAGGGAAACTGTATAAACAAACGTTCCAGTTGAAATCAGTCCACAAAGTGTCGGTGGTCGAGTGCAGCGGGAAGGAGGGGTGCTGCGTGACGTCACGGGCGCGGTGGGTCCAAAATGACGATGCGACCGTTCCGGAAGGCGGTGCGCGGCATCTTCTGGTAGTCGTAACTCGAAGCACTGCGGAAACACTCAACAGCTTTCGATCTCTTTCCTTCTCATATCTTTCTCCCTATAATATATCTTGACAACGTAGGTAACACTAGAGGCGACGACGTGGCCCACCCGCCGGCCACGCCAAAAAGCCCACCCATGACTGCAAATACACAAGTTACGAGCCGTCTGGCCACATCATCACTAAACGATACAACAAGTACGGAAGCTTGAAAACTATGGTTAACATTTTGAGAATAGACTACTCCGTTATGGTACAGACCTGTTATGGGCAGGCTGGGGATCGAACCCACTACTTTTATGCTCAACAGTCATTTCATTGACAAAATCTCGGCAATACATACACAAGCTGAAATTTTAATGGTTGTTTTCTCGCGACCGAACGATTTGCCCTTAGTAGTACTATTGAATCGTAGAGTTAAACTTAAAATATTAAAATGTTTTTGTTTTCAAATAATTTAAAAAATATGCATAAACTTGAAAGCATTAGAAACAATAGTAGCCACCTAGCCACTAGACATAACGTAGGTACTCCTCGAACCGCATGCGTGGCTACGCGCTTCCGACAAAGCGAAGAGCGGTTCGTAAATGTTTAGACCAAAATAAGCTGTCGCGCGTAGTGATACGGCATAAAGTAGTCCGCACGTATGCGGGCGGTGGCAGCGGGCCTCTCCCCACGCACCCCCGCCGCAAGCGCCGGCTCTCTCAGTTGAGTCAGTTGACCCGCGATCGTCGTATGACGCATAATACGATATCGTGATTTGCAAAAAATGGATCGACATTACAGTTGTTCCAATTTGGAGTACGTTGCTATGGTACAACCTGTATGCTAGGGATAGTTATAACTTTTCGCGGAGCCGCAAATTTTGGAGTCGCTCCGTCTTCGCGGGGTTTTGAACCCCCATGTCCCACAGGCCCGGATGATCGTAGCGGCGACATAGCGACTACTCGATCATGGGCATCTCAAGACACCAGCGCATGCACAGGGCAGAGGTCGATCGGCCATTCATTCGCCAGAACTCAACGAGGAGATCATCTAGTACTTCAAACGGAATCCACGTCGAAGTAGGAAGTACGCGCATGGCTGTGGCTAAGTTTGACACAAGCCAATACTACTTCTGGGAAAACGACACACTCAACAACTGCGAAGTGTGTTTGACTGTGATTTCACAGTCACACAAAATTCAGAAAATGAATAAAATGTGCATCCCTATCATTTTCGTAGAATTCATGCACTCCACGAAAACGAATGCGAAAGCAAATGCGACGCACCGCGAGGGGCCACGATTTATTGCTTTTTGTCAGTGGTTGATAGAAAATCGTTACCGGGAAGTGTAAGTACCTACTCGTACCTTTGTAAATAGCGAACAGTGAAAAAGTAGGTTAGTTATTAATATTATTGTAAATAAGTTGTTTTTTTTTTAATACGCCTCACATACATCATTTTTAACCATAACAATAATGAAACATTTAGTAGCGCCATCAGGATAGAATTTGGTGTGGACAAATGTGCAGTCATGCATGTAAAGCGAGGGGAGATTATGGAATCCGAGGGAACTCAACTCTTGGATTCCATACACTTTAGATGCCTCTCCTCACCCGAAAGCTATAAGTATTTGGGTATTTGGGTAGTTGGGTCATGCCGGTTTTTGATGTACTCTTTCGGCATACTCAAATGGACTTAGACTGAACTCGACGCCCTGGATAGGAGGGTCCGTACACTGCTGACCGCAAACCGGATGCATCACCCACGATCATCGGTGATGTGATTGTACAGTAAGCGCTCAAAAGTGCATGAGCACGCTAAGAGTCGTATTGCTGTGAACACGCGGTATAGCTCGTACATTTGTATGTGTAAGCAACACGATACACACACCACAGATAACGCAGTTTTGCGCTACACGAAACAACAATATATTTCCGTCGCTTTAAACATGCTAGCACACACGCACTATGCGCGTGAACTTGACCAGTTAATGGCATTGCTAAAATTCGATAGTAACTTAACAAGTGCAGATAGCAGAAAGCGTTAAGCGTTGGTATGGAATTCAAACTGCCTCAGGTTCTAATCTCGTGAAACACAGTGCGGTTTTTTGCAAATATTATTATTTTTGTTTTCGATAATAATATTTTTTAAATATTGCTGCTTTTTTATGTTGTTATTGCAATAAAGGTTTTAGAATAAAAATGCGTGATATATGATAACAAAATTAAAAAAAATATGTTTATTCGTTACATTTATTTTACATAAGTTTACAAACTGCTACAATTATTTATCATTACTTCAGCTGAATAAGATGTGAAATAGATGTCAAGAAACTTAGAAGCAGTTTGTATTATTTTGACATATTTAAATTATGAAATATTTTTAATTTTTAATGGATTTTTTCACCATAAATATTAAGCTTTGATCATGGTCGAAGTAATTAAGTAATAAATAAGAATATTAGACTACTTAAAATGTAAAAAACTACTTACAGAATAGGTAATTTTAAGGTTAAATATGGGCAGTTTGTTTATATTTTATTTGTATTAATTATTTTACATTTTATTTGACTTTAGTAAATATTGATTGTTATTGAGGTTAAAGCTTAAGTATTCATTTTCTTTACGAAAAGAAGATTGAAACTAAACCTCAAATTTTAATCCTAAAATAATACTATTACTAAAATAATATTAAACAATTTCGGTATAACTGCAAGAAATACGACAAACACCCTATTGAAACGTGCTTAAAAAATTCGCTACCATAAATTCATGCAATAACGAATCTGTTGTTTATTAAGTTGGTACGGTCAATATTTTAAGGTCAAAAACGGTTTTCTAGCTGGTCTTCAGTGATGCAAGCCTTCAGAGTGCACGGCGAACGGTTCATAATGACGTGTTTTTAATAATTCAGCAAAATATCTCGTTGGTATGAAACCATTTGTTTCATATTCATTCACCATTTGACGTCGCTGCACCTCGATAATAAGCCCCTTCCTCATATCGCTTAACCCTCACAGTATTTCTCTAGAACAAAGAAAAACATTGTTTTTATTACACATAATACCTTATTATTTATTATTCACTAATCGAATTAAACCTCACAATGAATTTAAAACTTTAAAGGGATCTTCTGTCTCAACAATACCTCTGTTCTATCAACAATACCCTTGATTAAGATTTATGTTTAGTAAAATATGAAATATATAAATGATAACACTCACACTTAGTCCGGTTTCATTAGATATTCACTTCACTTTTACGCAGCGCAATGATATTCTCTGATCTGATCTGATCTCTTCAATATATTTTATGCCTGCTTTTTGATAATAATAACCACAACACTGCGCTAAATACTCGTCACCAATATTATCCACGAACCAACAAAGTTCTATTAATTAAATACTCGTAAGAAACTGCATCTACCCCACAGAAATCGAAATAATTTACTTAGTTTTTTGTGGTCTACCTGCTAAACTTTAATATTTATGTGAACAAGACGAATGAAACTAAAAACGAATGATGATTATTGAACTAGTCATTGGTTGCAGACAAAGTGAGTGTGTGTGTGTAATGTGCGTGTCTACAGTATTGTAACAACTTATAGAAGAAGGTCGTAAGTCAAACCGAAGCGTCAGTCTATTGCTTTGTGAGATTGCTCATGGACTTTTGGTCGGTACTGTACATCCCGCGGAAGTGCGGGAGTCGAGGCTTTTTAAATGCGAAGACCCTCCACAACCGCGAAGTGTTCAATCTCAGAGAATATTTTTTAAAAGCCGAAGTGGGTATGCATCGTGATGTGGTGGCAGTGGACAAGGGGCTTACCCCGCTCTCCATGGCTAAAAAGAACTGGCGCAAACCTGACATACTTACTACAGATGATCGCAAGGAGGTATGGCAAAGCTAGGAGCTTCACGGGCGATTCTATCGGGCTCTTCATGAGCCTGGTGTAGACTTCCTAGCGTCCGTATCCTGGCTACGTTTTGGTGACCTTTTCGGGGAAACTGAAGGTTTCGTCTGTGCAATTATGGACGAAGTTATCTTGACGAATAACTACCGAAGATATATTATGAAGGATGGGACGGTTGACGTGTGTCGGGCATGCCACCGTCCAGGTGAATCCATCAGACATATTATCTCTGGTTGTTCTCGTCTGGCTAACGGCGAGTACTTGCACAGGCATAACCAAGTGGCCAGGATTATCCACCAGCAGCTTGCTTTGAAATATAAACTTGTGGATTCTGAGGTACCGTATTATGAGTATGTGCCCGACCCAGTTCTCGAAAATGACCATGTCACGTTATACTGGGATCGGTCTATCATTACTGACAGGACTATTGTTGCCAATAAGCCTGATATAGTGGTGATAGACCGATCAGCGCGCCGCGCAATTATAGTCGATGTTACCATTCCACATGACGAGAACCTCGTGAAAGCTGAGAAAGAGAAACAAATTAAATATCTTGACTTAGCACACGAGGTTGTCGATATGTGGAATGTGAACTCAGCTATTATTGTGCCGATTGTCGTTACGGCCAATGGCCTGATGGCCGAAAGCCTCAACCAACATCTCTCGAGGCTCTCATTAGGCGGTTGGATCAAGGGCCTGATTCAGAAGGCAGTACTCCTCGATACGGCTCGCATTGTGAGGAGGTTCCTGTCTCTGCAGCCCTAACCACCGGTAGCTTAGATCCTGCTCCCGACACCGGTGGAACTCTATTTTTTTATATTTTTAAATGTTTTTTTTTATCCTTTTTATTTTAAGAAATATTTAAAAATGTGAATGAATAAGAATTAAAATGAATAAACGACTACATAATAATATTCTACTAACACTAGGTTTAAGATATTACTAACATAATGGATCTTTTATTGTCCGAATAAATAAATTTAATAATAATAACGACGTACTCCAAATTGAAATAACTGTAATTTCGATCCATTTTATTTATTAAATTCGGAAAAAAAAATTATGTAGGTAACTTGTTTTTCAGTTTCGTGTTTTGAAAGTTGTTGGTGAAAAAGTATTTATGGCGGTTCTAAGCCCGTAAAAGTATGAAGGGAAAATTGGAATAACTTTTAGGTAAGTGCCTAATGTTTCGTTAACTCAGGGGTCAGCTGTAGCGGGAAGGTCAACGACCGCGCGTCGCTCACGCCAGTCACGCGCAGTCAAGGCTTGTGCAGACCAGCGCGACTTGTCGCGCGACACAAAGACACCGCTCGTCGCCGACGAGCGGTGCCTTTGTGTCGCGTCACGTGTCGCGCCCGTTTGAAAGAGCCTTCAGTCGTTCGCGCTGTAGATATTACTATAATTGGTTCTAGGTTGCTTTCAAGTTTTGTTTTTCACAATTATTCTAAATCCGCCATTTATTATTATTGACCTGCGTGACTTGTCACTTCAGATTTACCGACCGCCCTGACGGGTTAGGTACATCTGAATGATCGTCAATTTAGACCAGTTTGACGAATACTGGCTTCCCGCGAGGTGATTTACCCCCATTATTTATTAATCTTTTTTTTTTAATAAATCTATTTTACTACAAAATAAAATTATTTTGCTGCGGAAAAACAACCATTAAAATTTCAGCTTGTATTATAACATTATACCCTCATAATATTAAAAGTGTACTGAACCATACCTACGCGTTCGCCTACCTAGGTTCGCCAGATTGGACGGCAGAGCTGCACAGTCGTCGTTGTCGAGCACACGTTCCAATCGACGACTATGCCGGAGAAGTAATTACTCAAGGTCGGATCGTTAGGAGAAATATGCGAGAAGACAGAACAGCACAGTATCACAGTAAATTCACACTCATTCACACAATTAGCACAATTAGCTGAAAATTTGATCACAAAATAACACCCTTCCTAAAAGCTGAATGCATTGGATGGGTACCTTTATCATAATTGCTACGTAACGTCTGTGACGAACTTTACATTTATAATTTATTTTAAGCATTGTTCTCATGTAAGTGACTTTGAGTCTTTTTTGAGAATAAATATCTTTAAACCTTATCAAGCCAGAATGTTACCTGTTGTAGGAGGGTGGTCTCGGTTGTAGCGGCATCTCGGAGTCGGAGCCGGTGAGCGAGGCGGCGCGGGTGCGGGCGCAAGGGACGCGCGCGGCCATCAACGCCGCCACCACCGCCGTCAGCTGCAGCAGCGCTAGCAGCGCCAGCAGCCCCAGCGCGGCGTACGCGTTGCGCGGCGCGTCCTCCTGCGCCTCCTACACACGCAAACAAGTCATACACTGTCCGTCATAAAACTGCCAAGCGTACTGGCGTTGCTGTTTCAAGCTACACTGGTGACCTTATCGTGTCTACTTTTAGCACAGAGCACGGCGATGCTGCTACTATCGCATTTTCAGAAAATGATGATTGTAAAAGTTAAGTGGTTATACCGTTGCCTATGAACAATCGATATTATCGCAGATGCGTGGCCATCCCAGAGATCAGAATCAGAACAGAGATGTCACATGTGCCTACGATTCCACTGGCATCGGCACTGTTCGCAGGTAGTTTAGGTGTGACGACCTGTATGAGCTCCTCGATGCGGTGCGGCAGCGGATGCCAGCGCGCCAGGTACTGCAACACGGGCCGCAGGTGCTCGCTGAGCGCCAGCGCCTCGCCCAGCTGCGCCGCCGCCGCCGACCGTGACCACGCCAGCGCCTGCGCCGCCAGCCACCCACCGAACACCAGCTCACCCACCATCAGCAGAGTCACTAGCGCCGCGTACTGCAAAAATACTTACATTCACATTTGTTTTGTTGTCTGAGATCGGGCGCCCCCAGGCACTAACAAGCCTTACCGCTACATACGGGGCCCTGTAGAGAATCGACAGATTTTTCCCTCTACTTTTCGAGGGAACTAAATGAATTTAAATTCAAATGTTAATAATCAACTAGGAGGCTGCGGTGATGCTCGCCACACACCACGTCAGTTGTTTCAACGGGGCAATGTGCAGGGAGGTATAAGAGATACGTGTGTACGGTGCAACCGCACATTACTCTCAACTCATATAATTAGTTTAGTTCGCGTTGGGCTATCAATGCAGCCAGGTGTTCTCGTTACAGCCAACAAGGGCCGCGTCACTCACTTCATTTCCACACCATCAGTTCATTAAGCTCATTTTACTTTAAAGTACCTTTGAAACAATACAGTAGTGTTTTGATACTTTACCTTCTTTCATTCCATTTATCCGTCATCTAAAAGTAGTGTATGGTCTATCAAGGGATCATACATTCTTTTTGGTCCTTCGACAGTGAACATCGCACGCTACATAGTCCATTTCCCGCGCGTGGACAGTGTAGCGGGCAGCTATCCAGTGACTCTAAGTGTGTGCTGTGTTGAGTGACTATAAAACTGTGAGACTAACAAGTGACTCAGGGTCAACAAGGACCCGTAAACTTGATAGTTTACGGGTCCTTGTTGACCCTGAGTCACTTGTTGGTCAGGAGTTCAGTGCAGGGATTTTAGACTTTGGGACTAACACGTGTCTCAGGAAGCGTTTTATCATCAAGAGCAGAGGCTAGCAGGTGACTCAGGGGATCAACAAGGATCTGTAAGCAGTTATCAAGAACATACAAGTAAGATCTTTTCATTATTTCTTACTTAAAATAAGTCCTCGTCATGGAGGCCATACATGCAAGTCAGGACGAACTTTACACAGCCATCCTAAAGTTGGCTACAAATATTAAAAAAGACTCGGCGGATCGTAAGATTACTGACTATTTCAAGTGACGTTTAGAAAACTTAAATCAGTATTGGTCCAATTACCAGTATCATCACGACCGTCTTCTTACGGAAGAAAGCAAGTCTCATCCGTATTTTAGTGGCCGTGCATACGAACGAACAGAAGAACTATACATTTCGACCAAGGCACTCATCAATTAACAATATCAAGTTTTGTTGATAAAGATGAAAGAAACTCAACAGGGAGGTTCTACACAGGAGGAACAAGGTCCTGTACGGTCTGAGCAAGAAGATCTGGTAGGACGTCAATCGCCGCCCGTCAAGGTATGCTCCAGAAGTTCATCTAGCAAGCATGATGAACTGTTGAAAAAACAAGCAAGCAACTTCAGGGCAAATTTGAATTGTATGTCCGAAAAGTGGGAGTTGAAAGATGCCTTACGTACTCTACAGTCTCGATGGTCTATCATAGATTCCTTACATTGGGAATCAGACAGCGAATTGGAAGGTACGAATCAAGAATATGAGGTGTCTATTCTATTAATTGCATTAAAAAATGCAATTAATAGAAAACTCGAATCCGTAGTTCACAAGGAGAATCGGACACCAAAAATTTACTTTCAATTCTTCAATGGCAATTACCAAAATTGGGTGTCTTTTAAGGACTTGTTTGTTGAAGCTATCCACAGTAACGTCTCCTTATCAAACGCCCACAAGATGCAGTTTCTTAAAAGTAAGGTGCGGGGAGAAGCTGAACGTTTAATACAGCATTTACAAATTAGTTCTGACAACTACACTGTTTGCTAGGAGATATTGAACAACAGGTACAGCAACACATGGTTGATTTTTACATCTCACATAGATCTCCTGCTAAATCTTCCAGTAGTTCAACAAGCAAACGTCCCACAGATCAAGCAAATTCATGATACTACACTAGAGTGTTTAAACTCAATACGGAACCTAGGCGTTAATATAGACAGCTGGGATCCATTCACCGTGCGTATTTTATTGTTAAAATTAGATGCGGACACGCATGATCATTATTTGGAATCTCTGAAGAAACCCAGAGAACTGCCAAAATTGACGGAGTTTCTAAGCTTCCTAGAGAGTAGATTCACCGCATTGGAATCTTCGCGCAAGAAAAACGAATATTCCAAACCATCAACAAGCAAGCAAAATAAATCATCGTCAAATTTCAAGAATAAATATTCAGCAAGTAAGACTTCGGTAAATAATATCGAATTAACATGTCCGTTGTGTAAAGAGTCACACGTTTACTATTGCAGTAAGTTTTTAAATATGACACCAAATACAAAACGACAAACTATAACACGATTGCATTTGTGCAAGAATTGTCTTCATTTGCATAGGGATAAAGAATGTACGTCAGAAAGACGCTGCCGCGAATGCCGTAGCAAACATAATACACTTTTACATGAAGCGTTTAACAGTAAGCCTTCATGTAACCCAATTACGGAGAATGACACACCAACAGTTTTTGCAACTAGAACGCAAAAACAAGAATCACAAGAAAACCACGTTTCGCAACAAGGCAACAACGTGATAGAAACATTATTAGCAACTGCAATGATCAAAGTTCAAGCAAGTGACGTATCATACCACAAAATGCGTGCGCTAATAGATCAAGGCTCTCAAGCCTCCCTTATCTCAGCCAGAGCGACACAACAGCTAGCTTTATCAAGAAAGTATTGCAGGGCCGTCATCTGCGGGATAGGAGAGAAGGAAAGCAGTAGCAAGGGCGTTACGAACATAACATGTTGTTCGCATTTTAATGATTTTTAATCATGGACACGCTGATTAATCAATTACCAAGAAGTACATTTACCAAGCCAACATGGGCACACCTGGCCGGCATGCAACTAGCCGATCCAGAATACAATGTCAACCGTCCTATAGACATCTTATTGGGAGCCGATGTGTATTTCCATATCATTTTAGAAGGCATTAGCAGGGCTGATCTATCATTACCGGTCGCACAACAGACACGACTGGGATGGATCTTATGCGGAAATTTCAAGAATTTTCACTGTAACGTAGTCCTGAATCAAGTGGACGAAGTACAAAGATTTTGGGAGATCGAAGACATTACAGAATCATCAAATTTATCCGCAGAAGATCTACAATACATGGAGTATTACAAGAAAACCACAACAAGGCATGAAAATGGCATGTATGAAGTAAGATTGCCATTTCAAGAAAACTTTGAGACACAGTTGGGATTGTCTAAAAATAAAGCTATGGCGCAACTGTTGACAGTTAGAAAGGAAAATTCACAATAATGAAGAAGTAGCAAAATAATATAAATTATTTATTCAAGAATATAAAACTTTAGGACATAATGATACCAACGTCCGGTAACATGCAACCGGATTATTATTTATCGCACCAGTGTGTATTGCGAAACGATTCCACTACGACAGCACTTCGTGTAGTTTTCAACGCTTTTGCAAAAGCAACAACAGGAATAAGCTTGAATGACGTCATGTTAAAAGGCCCAAATCTACAGCGAGATCTTTAATCTTCACTATTAAAATGGAGACAATATCGCGTAGCTTTTACGGCAGATATTGAAAAAATGTTTCGTTTCATTTGGTTAAATGAACAAGATCAAGATTTCAAAAAATCATTTGGAGGGATACCATTGACATGCGTCATCAGGTATACCAGCTATGCAATGCACTGTTACATACGGCACCAAGGCCGCACCATTTTTAGCCATGATGACTTAAAACAACTGGCTGAAGATGAGAGACACAATTTCGACAGTGTAGCAATCAAGACATTAGAGCAGTCATTCTACATGGATGGTGTTCTACACGGATCTCATTCGGTCGAGTTAGCAGTAAAACTAAAGCAAGATTTAATCACGTTGTTAAAATCAGGGGGGTTCAATTTTAGAAAGTGGTCTTCCAACGCATCAGCCTTACAAGACGATGCAATCGGGGCGAGTAGCAATCAAGAAAACTTCGATTTCAAGGAAATGGAGACATTAAAAACCTTGGGATTACGTTGGAATTCAAAAGCAGACTTATTTACATTTCAATCAAAAATGGAACCATCTAACAAAACACCAACTAAGAGATCCATGTTGTCAGACATATCAAAGTTGTTTGACCTTCTTGGTTGGCTGTCACCAATATCAACCAAGCTAAAACTGCTATTTCAGCAAGTTTGGATTTCAAGTATTCAATGGGATGACAAGTTACCCGATCAAATTAGCAAGGAATGGCTTAACATTAAAGGTGATATGCACAAAATCAATCAATTCAAGTTGGAGCGTTGGTTAGGTACACGAGAAAACAACACACATTACATAGATTCTGCGACTCTTCTAATAAAGTGTACGCATGCGTTGTTTATTGTAAAACTGAAAACAACGGCAAAACAAAGATCTCGTTAGTAGCAGGAAAAGCAAGATTAACTCCAGTTAACAAATCAATTTCAGTACCAAGATTAGAGCTTAGCGGAGCTCTACTACTGGCAAAATTGTTGTCTAAAATTCAACATTGCCTTAGCAGACATAATATCAAGATATATAGTTGGACAGATTCAATGGTAGTCCTAGCCTGGTTACAAAAAGAGCCAGGACGATGGAAGCCTTTTGTCACTAACAGGGTGCGACAAATATCCAGCATCATACCTACAAACAGCTGGCGCTACGTCAAGTCAGCAGAAAATCCAGCGGACTGCGCAAGCCGCGGATTGGGTATTGATCAATTGAAAAAACATTCGTTGTGGTGGGAAGGACCGTCGTGGCTGCGGAACTACGACCCTGACCAAGAAACTGGGCAAACAGTGTTTACCACAGACGAAGAAGCAAGAAAAGCCAAGCATATTAATCACATATCGCAGCAAGAAAGCGATAACATTTTGGGTGAATTATTAGCAAGATATAGTTCACTCGCCATACTAACAAGAGTTTTGCATGCATATTAAGATTTATCAAGCAAGCGAGATACAAGAAAAACCGCACACAAACTTATTTTACATTACAAGAATGAATAAATGCTAAGCATAAAATAATTTTATTTGTACAGCAGAGAGAATTCGCCCTGGAAGTACATAACTTACAAGAAAATAAGCCGCTACTAGCAAAAAACAAGTTAATGTAATTAAATCCATTCCTTGACAACGAGGGACTTCTCAGAGTCAGAGGAAGACTAAGAAAGGCCAACAAGGGCCGTGGTATTAAGACCACAAAGGGCTTCGTGGTGGTATTTGCCTGTATTGTGACCAAGCTTGTTCATATAGACTTGGTCTCAGACCTTACATCATCAGCATTCATAGCTGCGTTGCGAAGAATGGCTGGAAGAAAAGGCTCGCCGAAACACTTGTACAGCGACAACGGTATTAACTTTGTCGGCGCCAACAACATTTTACAAGAAGAATTGGAACAGATACAAGAGACATTTGATCAAGATTTCATCAAAGAAATTACTAGCATGAAGATTTAATGGCATTTTAATGCGCCTTCATGGCCTACAGCAGGAGGGCTGTGGGAGGCTGCGGTCAAAAATTTAAAATATAATTTAAGAAGAGTAGTTGGAGAGCAAAAGCTCACCTTTGAAGAGTTCAGCACAGTTCTGGCCCAGTTAGAAGCAGTACTTAACTCAAGGTCACTGTGTCCTCTGACTGAAGATCCCAACGACTTGGATTTCCTCTCTCCGTCAAGCTTTATCAATCTAAATCAAGACATGACTATATTAGGAACAGAAACAGATATGCGGACGAAATGGCATTTAACTCAAAAAATTGTCAAATATATTTGGAAACGTTGGCTTAAAGAATATCTCACTCAGCTGTCAGCAAGAAGCAAGTGGAGACATTCTCAACCAGACATTCAACTAAATGACATTGTTACAATTAACGATGCAAATATACCTCCTGGGAAGTGGGCAGTTATCCGCGTCGTCCAGCTGCATCCCGGTGCCGATGGCCATATCAAGGTGGTCACATTGAAAACAAAGAATGGGCTTATCAAGAGGCCAATTCTCAAGCTGTCTATTCTTCCTGTGAATGATAGAACCGACAAACAAGAGTCGCGTTCCAAGGAAGTGAAAGATGGCAAGCCATATCAAACCAAAAAAGTACTACAGCTTCTCATCGCTGGTAATGTTACTTTTGTCTTTCATGAGCATTTTGACCACAGCTCACTGTGCATACAATCTTACACAATCAAGGTCTTTATTTTGACAAAATTGCTAACATGCAATTAATCAGAGATGAATGGAAGATAGTGACATACTATGACATGAATTCATTTTGGCAAGGTACAAAAGCATGCAGTAAATACCTTAGCTACTTGGATCAGTTATGCAACAAGTTTAAAGAAACGTCACATTGTGACATCATACAAGTTCAAGTGCAGCAAGAATTCTCAGAACTCGAGTACTATAACCACCTGTTGCTGAGTCAGCATTCCAGCACACGCCGCGCACGAGACCTGCGCCGCCGCAAGCGAGGCCTTATCAACGGTGTAGGATATCTAGCAAACAGCCTATTCGGTGTACTTGATGAGAGATCCGCAGAGCAATATAAACAAGATATTCAATCGATACATGGCAATGAAAACACTTGCTTTCACTATTGAAACAACGAACAACGATCATTGAAGCAGAATACAACGTTTTGAAAAGGAACGGGCATGCAATTAATAAGCAACACAAGATGCTTAATTCACTATCAATCAAGTTAGATAAGATGGAGAACGTTTTATTGAACGAATCAAATAGAAATCGAATTATGAACGATTTCAGTACGGGAGCAATTGCTACGAGCAATGTTTTAAGACAGCTAAAAACAATCCAAACAAGTTTATTAGATATCATAACAGATGTTTATCACGGAAGACTCAATTTTCATTTATTGTCACCAGAACAAGTGAAGGACACTCTGAATACAATATCGAGTCATCTTTCAAAGGATCTTACGTTACCGATCAATAACTTACAAAGTAACTTTAGAGACATTTATCATTTATTGACAGTCAAAGCAAGAATGACTGAAGAATTTTTAATCTTCGAATTGAAACTGCCACTGGTGTCTAGAGATACATTTTCAATCATGAAAATTATTCCAATACCTTAACTTGTAGGTAACTCAAGCATGGCTACTTTAACTCCGATTTCTGAACATGTTGCAATCAGTTTGAAGAAGGACTCGTATTTACCGATGTCTATAAACGACGTCCAGATATGTCTAGTCTACGTGACAATGTCGATAATTATCTATGTCATATAGAGAAGCCGATTTATCATCTCAAGAATGATAAAAAATTATGTGAAGTAGAACCTGATTCCAGCAAATGCAAGATCAGCATTACAACTTGTTCGAATCAATGGACAGCTCTTAGCAAAATAAACAACTATGCATTTTTCTGCTGTAGTCAGTGTCCAATAAGAGTTCTATGCGACGACAATGTGTCGCCGGGGCAGTAAGTAAAAGCAGGCATATTGGGAGTCGAACACGACTGTCTAATTAAACCCGAAACTTTTACGGTTTATTCACGCAATGAAGGTTCTATCCAGCACTTCAGACATAAAACCATCTTTCAAACTGCCTGAGATAGAACCAATCAATCATATCATAGAAGTAGGTATCTCAACTCCACTGATACAAAACTATACACTCCTCTCGAGCGACAAGGAGCTTGACGAAATCAAGAAGCAACTCCGCATTCTTAAAGCAAGTGAAAATTTACCAAATCAAGTTTCTTATCACGATATCCATCATTACACAGTATTTTATGTGGTGATCGGAGTTGTGTTGGTGGTCGGAGCAGTTTTCATGGTACGACGGCTGCGTAACAGGCGAACCGCATCTCTCGAGGTGGCAAGGGCTGCATTGGCGAGTCTACAGACCGCGCAACATGCGACACCGGCACGGGCAGAGGCTGGGGCCTCTATCTCCACGGTTAAATATAGTGTTAGAGCGCGTAATCAGTGTGAGATTCCGTACGTATCAGATTACAGTGAAATTCCAAAGGTGCATAAGTTAGACAAGTGTATAGTGCCTATGTCTCGTAAAACGGAGTTCAAATAGAGACTCTAAACATAGAATAAGGACCAATTGGAATCACCTTGTCAATCATCTAGTGTAAGGACCAATTGGCATCACCTTGTTACTCGTCTTTTCACGTTCATCCCATATTCATCTTCCTGCTCGGGAGCATGTACGGTGCAACCGCACATTCTGCAATTCAGCAGTTTACGCAACACATTTTTAGTGGTATGAGAAACAGGATGTAAAGTTCACTCATCCACCATAAAAAAGGGAGGATCCTCCGACCAGACGGGTGTTGTGTCTGGCAGGCAACTGCCCATCGGTTTGAAGTTGAAATCTTCTATATATGTTGATCGCTCGGTAAACTCTAACTGCGCGATGCAGGATTTGTGTGACGTCATGTCTATGATGCGTAGTTCGTATGTGGCGGTGTAACCGCTACACATTCATTTCAACTCATATAATTAGTTTAGTTCGCATTGGGCTATCAATGCAGCCAGGCGTTCTCGTTACAGCCAACAAGGGCCGCGTCACTCATTTCATTTCCACACCATCAGTTCATTAAGCTCATTTTACTTTGAAGTACCTTTGATGTTTCAAAGGTACTTCAAAGTAAAATGAGCTTAATGAACTGATGGTGTGGAAATGAAATGAGTGATGAAATGAGATGAGGGATAAATGGAATGAAAGAAGGTAAAGTATCAAAACACTACTGTATTGTTATACAGTAGTGTTTTGATACTTTACCTTCTTTCATTCCATTTATCCCTCATCTAAAAGTAGTGTATGGTCTATCAAGGGATCATACAAGGTGTATGATAAGTATGTAGTCTGGAGAAGAGGAAATGTAGAACGAATGATTTTGGGTAGATGGTGAAGTAAAAGAGGTTTTGAGGAAGAAGGAAGAGGCTTGGCTTAATTTGTTAGCCTATAAGGTCCAAAATAGGTTGAATGAGGCAACGAATGTGACAGATGATTTGGAAAGAGTGAAGAAGAAATACTCCGAAATGAAAACGAAAGTGAAAGAGATGGTAAAAATTAAGAAGGAAGAAAAATATAACAGGAAATTCTTGAATAACTCAGGGCCAATGTTAAGTTATTCTGGTAACAGGTAAGATTGGCTCGCGGAGTGACAAAAACATCGAGTATGAATTTTATAAGAGCACAAGATGGATGTTTACTAAGCGAAGAATGTAAGGGCTTGGGACGCTGGATGGGATACTTTGAAAGTTTATTTAGCTGTCAGGATAGTGTGTAAGGAGTGAGTAACTGGGCAGATGCCAGTTTTATAGACCCAAACTCAGATGTAGATGAAGTGAATGCAATATAAATAGATGAGATTATAAGAGCGGAAAGGGATAAAAGTTGGGAAAGCTGCAGGGTACGACAGTGTCTACTGAAATGCTGAAGGGCGGTGACGGGGACCACCCCGTCACCGCCCTTCGGCACAACAGGCTTGCTACCATGCAAGCCTATTGTGCCGGATCTTTATATGTGTTGGAGATATGGCCGTGTGCCGGATGATTGGTGCAAGGCTCTAATCGTACCACTATTGCTCTCAGCAGGAGTGTAAAAACTACCGCGGCATTAGTCTTTTGAGTGTTGTCGGCAAACTGTATGCGAAGGTTTTAATAAATATAGTGATGAGAGTGACAGATGAGAAAATATGGGATGTGCAAGCAAGATTTAGAGGGGGAATGTGCTGTATGGATAAGACCTTCTCCCAAAGGTGCATAGCCGAAAAACATCTGGTTAAAAGATCTACTAAAAAAAACTGTGTTTGCTATTTTATTACTAACTAGTCTGAATGTTAATTTATACGTTTACAATTCGGACATTAAGTTTCATGGACACATAATATACATTAATTTTGAAAACGACCCCTTCAACTTATAAACGGATAGTTGTCTGACAGATTTGAAAGAGGGTGAATGCAGATTGAGCATGAATGAGTTGCCTGTCAAATGCCTTCTATAGGCAGATGATCAAGTTCTACTTGCATCGTGAGCAGAACAGTTGCATGACATGGTGACTGTGATGTATGAAGCATATAAGATGAAAGGGATGAATAAGACGAAGGTCATGATGTTTCAAAGAGAAGAGGATTTATCGGTGCCTGATGTGAAAATATTGTATGTATGATAAGAGTGTGGAGCAAGTAAGTGAGTTTGTATATTTGGGGAGTCTGTTTACAAGGGCTGGGAAGATTGATGAAATGTGGAAAGGAGAATAAATGCGGGAAATAAAGTGAATGGTACTATACATGCTATTTGTGACCAACCAGTTGATGTCCAAAAATGTACGTGTCGAATTGAGAACCTCCTCCTTTTTTTTTCGTCGGGTATCAAGGCTCGACTGGCTGTGCACAATGGTGTGCTGTGCTGATACTCACGCCTATGCATAGAAGTGAATGCTGGGTGTGGCAAAAGAAGCATAAAATTAATGCTGTGGAAATGAATTCCTAGCGAAGCATGTGTGGTGTGACTGTAACTAGTGTAAATGATAGGCTGAGGAATGATGTGATAAGACAACGGTGTGATTTTTTTTCTTAAATGTCGCAGCATTTGCTGAGATAGGAGCCTTTTGGCCTCGTACAGGACTTTCTACTTTTATTTTAATTTATTTTTTATTGTTTTTTTATATTTTATTAATGTTTTAATGAGTGTGTTTTAGTTTAATTTGTGATTTCCTGTGAGAGTCTCAATAAATACTTTTTCTTTCTTTTCTTTCTAAAAGAAGATGTAGTGACGAAAATTTAAAAGGATATGCTTAGCTGGTTTTTATAAGGTAGACGTGAGCGTGAGTGGAAACGCAGGGAGGGGGCGCCCTTTTTTTTTTTATTGGCTCGGAAATTGTCAAATAACTTCTCCCGCTCTGGGTGGAGCGGGAGGGCGTGTCCGACTCTTACTGACTTAAAACCCACCCGTGTTCCTTCGGATGCCCTGTTGCCGGGGGCCACGATGTCCCTTTCGGCCCATATTCGCAGCCCCGGCAGGCATTGGCCCTAGCGGACCCCGTCAATTCTGCTGACATTTCTTTGAGGCGCGCGTGGAACACAACGCGCCGTCGACCCGAGCTTGGTCCTTATCGGACGGCGAGCTACCCATTGCTCACCGTTCGCAAGCCCGCGCCTACGGTGGCCGGAAATCGGCTCGCAATTCCCGCCCCGGGCGTCTCTTCCTGCGACGGTTAGGGGCGTGAGAGCGCGACATTTGCCTCTCCCTCACGCGTTCCGCCTCCTCCTTCGCGAGCATTACCGCTTCACAGAAGGAGGTGACGGCCTGCCATTTCTTCTCATTCCGTACCATGGCCTGAACCAGGGCCGGACGCGAGAGATCACCGCCGCCGATCGCATCCACGAGGACACGGCGATGCCCCGCCCAAGCCGGGCAGACCTCCACCGTATGCTCCACCGTGTCCTCCGGGCGATCCCGCCTTATTCTGAACAGGAACCTCCCGAAGCAGCCGTGTCTGGTGAGGACCTGCGTCAGGTGGAAGGTGAGGGCGCCGTGGCGCCTCTCAAGCCACTCCTCAAAAAGGGGTCTTATCGCCGCAATTGTGGCGTGCCCAAGGGAGGGGGCGCCCTAGAAGGACATAAGTGACCTTATTAGCGGTGTTCTTCAAAAGGCCAGGTGCGTAGTACTCGTAACCGGCGTGCGTGTATGACCATGTATAAACGTAAACGAGGCAAAAGGTGTATGTAAGGGTCGTAGCAGGTGGCGTTCAGTAGTTTCTGCCTACCCCCATGGAAAGAAGGCGTGAGTTCATGTATGTATATTCATGTAGGAACAACATTTCTAACAAATGATTTTTTTACGCACGCCTAATACAAAATTGCCTTAAAAAAAACGCAATTTTTACGACTCCTATTGCCTACTTTTACTAAACGGTTTTGAGGTTTGGAATAGTAGATTTTTATACAAGGGTCGAAAGGAATCAATTCCCATACGAGGTATTGAGACGTTCGAGCGCAGCGAGGGCAGCTATAGTCCGAGTAGGAATTGATGACTTTCAATTTCGAATTTAAGGAAAGTAAAAAGTTGTAGTTGTTCTAAAATATTAATTGATACTAATAACATGAGTATTCTAGTACCTATTAGTATTTTTTTAATTTTAAATTTCGGTTCGTTCTGCTTATAGGTATTTTTTTTAATTCACACTTGCTGTTTATGCACTGACAAGACTGCAGCATATTTTTTTTATCGATATTTTTCTATAAGGGGGTATAATGATTACCCGCAGATTCAGGCGTGCCTCTAAGGAGGTCAGGGGCACTATATTTAGTGCTTACTGCACGTCTTTTTACGTCATCATCGGCGTCGGCGTCAAGTTCCGTCTGAGTCCATTTGAGTATGCCGAAAGAGTACGTCAAAACTGGCATGACCCAACCGTTGAAGGCGCGCACCTTGTTTCCGCCTGATAAAAGACTATTTAATACTTTATTCAGGCGGCTAAAGAAGCGCTCCTTCAGCGATTGCTTCATGTCAGCAGCGTTGATACCTAAAGCTTCCGACATACCCAAATACTTGTAGGTTTCGATTGAGGAGAGGGATCTTAGGTGTATGGAATCCGAGAGGTGGGTTCCTACGGATTCCACAATCTCCCCTCGTTTTACATGCATGACCGCACATTTGTCCACACCAAATTCCATCCTGATGGCACTACTGAAAGTTTCGGTTACCTTCAGTAGCTCCAGCAGTTGCAAATTGTTGGGGGCAAAGAGTTTTAAGTCGTCCATGTAAAGGAGGTGAGATATAACCTGACCACCTCTCCTCAATCGATAACCCAGCCCTGAATCCTCCAGCACTGTGCTTAGAGGATTCAAGGCTAGGCAGAACCAAAGTGGACTCAAACTGTCACCCTGGAATATACCTCGCTCGATTCTTATCGGTTCGCTATTCCTCAGGATATGTCGACACCCTGGATAGCGAAGCACCGTCCTCCATTGCCCCATACATGACATCAGGAAGGTGCGTAGAGTTGCATCTACTTTATACAACTCCAGCACCTTCATGAGCCATGTATGTGGCACCGAGTCGTAGGCCTTCTTAAAATCTATCCAACATGTCGACAGATCCCTTCGGGAACGACGAACCTGCTGGCTAATGGCCATATCGATGAGGAGTAGCTCCTTAGTACCGCGGGACCCGTTCCTACATCCATTTTGAGAGGCAGACATGATGGAGTTGGTGTCTATATGTTTGTTAATTTTTGCTCTCAAAATGGATGTAAAAACTTTATAGACCGTCGGTAGACAAGTGATTGGTCTATAATTTTTGGGTTCCGCAGTACTACCTGATTTATGGAGCAGGTGGGTTATTCCTGTCGTTAGGAACTGGGGCAGCGACCCTGACTCTAAAGCTGACTGGAACTGGGAATCCAAACGGGCGTGCGACCTTTGGAACCATTTTATCCAAAAATTGTGCAGCCCGTCCGGCCCTGGTGATTTCCAGTTAGGTAACGGACGGACTGCACGAGCTACATCTTGGGGGCTGATGGTGAGTGCCCCCATTTCCGGTATTTGTTCGCATGCTCGTTTGATGTTCCTAGTCCAGTCTCCTTCGGTGTGATTGACAGGCGCCGACCATATGCTTCGCCAGAAAGAGCACATGGCGTCATCATCCGGTAGGCGTGTGTCAATCACACTTTTGTCCGGTCGCTCCCAAGCCCTGTAAACCCACCTTTCATCGCTCTGGAATGTGCGATTTTGAGTGTACCGCTCCACTCTGTACCGTCGAATGCGATTTGCCCATGCACAGATCTTCTGCTTCAGGAAGTCGATACGCTCTGTGACGCGGGTCAAATAATCTCGAGAGCTAATTTCAGTTCCCGAGAACGCCCGCTTCACAAAGCGCATCACTCTAGGGCGAGTATTGCCCTCCCTGAAGCAGATTAGCTTGCCGATGAGTACTCTAGCCTCACCGATACGACGCTCAATCCTGCACTGCCAAGCTGGTACAGCTGGTTTTGGTCGTGGAGCTCTGTTACTGTTGGCAAATTTAACTTGAGCTACACGACATGCTGCCACAGCTGCACAGTACAAGATCGAGTGGGTATCGGCGAGGTCTTTGCTGCCGTCAAAACAGTTTGACAGAAGCGAGTCTAGAGTACACACCAGCGCCTGGTTTTTCTTGTGCATGGGCAAACGAGGTAGTTGTGGTCTAAGTCCAGGCGGAATAGAACGGTACTCCCGAAAAGCATCCTCCAGAGCGCTCCTCAATCGTGCATTGCATTGGGAACTCACGGATATAACCCCGTCATCATCCTCTTCACCAACGCGGTCGGGTCGCGGTGAAGAACTGGGTAAATTTTGCAATTGCACCGCGACCAGTGGCGAAGTAGGTGTAATATGGTTATTCCGTGATTCGAGGCGTAGTCGATCAAGTACGGCGTCATCCAGCATATGGTTACGCTGGATGACCCGCACCTGATCCGACAGTCGTTGCGCTGACACGTTGATAGCTGGTTTAAGCACCTGAAACAGAGAGAGCATCCGACCACGGTACGCAGTCAGGTTAGTTCCCCCCTCTGTAGCCCCAAAGTATGCGCGCATGACATTTTCATTGACAGTTTGTGTCCACTTCATGCGCTGCACACTTCCACCGGGAGCGGGGACCCTATCAGAGGCCGGTGGGCCTCGGAGTCCTAAGCTGGCCGGTGGTCGGCCTCTTCCGCGCCGACGTACTGGTAGTGGTGTCGTCGGCGGCGAGAAGTATTCGTCGCTCGAGCTCGACGCAACTGCAGCGGCCGGTATCACTGGACTCACGTCTGGAGCAGGATCCGGCAACTGCGAGGCGGAGCTGAGCGACGAACCCGAAGATGTTGGGTGTGTGTTTTGTATCAATCGTCGTGCCCGACTTCGTGTCAGCATTGCATTCTTCTCCGTCTATACTTTTACTTCTTAGATCAGGGTGGTGAATCTTTTGGTTTTGTTGCCCATTTTGGTTTCCTCTGGGGTCATTTTGGTCTCACATTTCACAACTTTGTGTCATATTTAATTGGTAAAAATCAAAGAAATCGGTAAAAAAACTATATACTATATAAAACGGAGAGAAAAAATTCATGTCAGTCGGTTTGACAGTCGGGCCACAAATTATTATTATTATTACACTATCATATCTACGATCACAGATCCATGATCAAAGACACAACTAAATTGCAAAATAGACATTATGGTTAATTTGTGAGCTTTAGATAGGTATATGATATAATATGATAGTGTAATATCCCCGAAGGGGGATATACCCATAATAAATGTCCATTTCACAATTCCATTATATCTTCTATCACAGATCCATGATCACAGACATGACAGTGTAATACTCCCCTCAGTAAAAATGTTCGCAGCCGACTACCTAACCAGTTCTATTTTTTTAATTCATTCCCGCTCTAGAGTGGGAAGCAATAAGGTTAAAAACTAAAAGCTCAGAACAGGTGGCAGCACAGTTGTACAGACGCCAGCACATCAAGCTACCACAATCTGTCAAATTTATTTAATAGATTTTCAACTTTATCGTAGTTACGTATAAGGTTCAAAGTTGATTGGGAAAATTTGACAGTTTCAGGTAGCTTGATGTGCTGGCGACTGTACGTCTTTAAACCGCCATTGTTGTGTTTATGTGGTTTATGTTTATTTTTATATGGAATGAAAACAGACTTAGTTCAGATGCCTATATGTAATAAAAACAGACTTAGTTCAGATGCCTGTATGTAATGAAAACTGACTTAGTTCTCTTAGGAGTATCAGTAGGTGTTACACTATCATATTATATCGTATACGTATCTACGAAGCTCACAAATTATCCATGTTATGTCTATTTTACATTTTAGTTAGGTATGTCTTTGATCATGGATCTGTGATCGTAGATATGATGGTGTAATATAATACACCCTTTAAAGAAAAAAACTGATTAAAAAAAATGTTGCAGTCTTGTCATTGTATAAACAGCCAGTGTGAATTAAAAAAATACCTAAGCGGAACGACCCGCGGCGGTGACGCGGTGTGTTCCATATTTAAAATAAAAAAAGACTAATAGGTATTAGAATACTCATGTTATTAGTATCAATTAATATTTTAGAACAACTACAACTTTTTACTTTCCTTATATTCGAAATGAAAAGTAGTGTTTAACTCGGGTGAAAGTCATAAATTTCCGCTCGGACTATAACCGCCCTCGCTGCGCTCGGGCGTCTAAATACCTCGTATGGGAATTGATTCCTTTCGACCCTTGTATAACAATCTACTATTTACACTGGAAAATTGATGGTAAGTACTATAGATAAAACAAAGCATAATAACAAACTGACCACATAGAGCAGCACGGCGCGGCTGCGCGGCCTGTTCGCGTGCAGTGCGGCTGCTGACACGTGCGGCAGCAGAAGCAGCGCGAAACCACCCGCCGCCAGAGCCGCCGCTGCCGCTCGGTACTCCGCCGGGAACAGCTCGCGCAGCACCACGTACGTGCTGGGGTCCCACTTCAGCCGCGCCGCCGACGCCAGCGCCGCGCCACCGTACAGCTGCCCACACACCATCACGTCACAAATTTGTCATTAACATCGACAGCACCCCCCACACCCTGCGCCAGGGTATGAGGGGCCTTCTGACTCCAGTCATAGCCAGTCTGTCATAAATATATCTACTTAATAGGTTTCATAAATATATTTATGAAACTCAGTGGGGAAGAAGCTCACTAAGAAATTAATATTAGAAAAAACCCGACTGCAACTACTTAAGTACACAGCTCAAAACAAGCTCGCGCAATCGGGTAAATAGGGCACTTCTCTGGCAACAGTAGTCAATACGCCACGGATCTGTGTCTGTGGAGACTATGTGCAGATTGGGTTTTCTGATTTTGTAAAAAAGCCAAAAAATTGAGAATTTGCCTTTAACACGTTTTTAATGCATCACTTCCTGACACCATAGCACATGACTAAATAACCGTAGTATCCAAGATTCCTGGGATTTCTTTCAACTTCCGAAGAACTTAGCACAAAATACAGTGTGTTGTGTGACTCACGGTTAGCATTAAGTTGACGTGCGCCAGCAGCGCAGGCGCCGCGCGCGCGCACATCGCTGCCCTGCTGCGCACAGCACAGCTCCGCTCAGCTCCTCACTCTTCACAGCTGGTCCCTCGTCAGCTGCTCACAGCACATGTATCGCCACCAACAAGCAACACAGCCAGCCACGCACGGTCACACAGCTTATCTCACTCCTCAATAATGTGGCTTGTATCAAACGGCTTGTTTGTGATAGCGAGATAGCGGATGCAGTGATAGCACGTGCGGTATCTTATCAGCGCGCTATCTCCGCAGGTGGGTCGGCAGCTCGGCAAGCCCGTCGTCAGCTGAGTGCGTCCGCCACAACTCGCGCGCCGCACTACTTACTTATCCTTATCTTTTGTTATTTCACTTTTATAGTACAGCTTTGTAGTTATTCATGGAATATGTATCATCGCCACATTGATTGGGCATTGCGTCGAATCATTCCTACCTATTATTGCTAATCATCAACCATTTAGTCACATAAGTTCTTTTGTATTAATTAAATTAATAAATAACAGCTTTTTCCCGCGGCTTCGCCCGCATGGATGTCGGAGAATATCTCACGGGAACGTACTACCGGGATTAGAGGTAGGTACCTACCCAATGTGTTAATCTAGGTTAGACTTCGTTTACATTTGCACTCTTTATTTATGAAACGACTCGCACGCCACCTAAGTATTGTAAAATCTTGGTAACTGAGGGTAAAATTACTTATTATTCACAGGGGGTTTAGACTACCAATTCTTGTTTTTAGATTACCTACACTTAAAATACCTCTTTACGGTAAGGGCTTTAAAACATTAACTTTAGAAACATTAAGAAGTGCTTTAGACCATGGAACTGAATAAGTTTTACGCGTAGTATTATATGTATTACGTGCTTTTACTATTTTACCAACTTTGGACCGACTTATTCCCGAAATCCCCCTGAAATCCCCCCTAAGGGGAAAAAGTGGAATCTATAAAAAAAAGTCTAGAAATCCCCCCTGAAAATCCCCCTTGGGGGGGAAAACTGGAATCGAAAAAAATACTTATTCCACAAATCCCCCCTGAAAGTGCACCATGGGGGGGAAAACTGGACTCAAAAAAAAAATCTGGAATTCCCCCCTGATAATCCCCCTTAGGGGGGAAAACTGGAATCTGAAAAACCAACGTCCAGAAATCCCCAAAAAATTTAAAGAGTGCCTCTGCTACCGGCGCTGGGCGTCGATTTGTTCGCCGGTGCTCGTTGCCAAAATATTTACCGCGGACGCCGGCGGATATTTTACTTAGATAACCTAGAATGCACGAGCGAGCGAAGCGAGCTTGGGAACATTTTGACTTATTCCTTTCTAAGACCACTGGTATTTGTTTCAACTCATATTTATTTTCTATTCCGAATGGATAACACATAACCACAGATAATATAATAACATAACATCACGTCTGTAATCCCCGAAGGGTTAGGCAGAGGTGTAGTACCTATAGTAGACCCACATTTCGGCAGTTATGTTTAAGTCATGTCAGTCAGTCAGTATGTGTAATAGGGGGCGCGCCTATTGCCATCAACCGGGCACAAATCCAGACTCCAGGCTGCAATTGAGAAAACCCAATAACACTTTGCCTGACCTGGGAATCGAACCCAGGACCTCATGCTCAGCAGTAGCGCTTCCAACCACTAGACCAACGAGGCAGTCCACCGAACGGATACTTCTCTTTAAATAATTAAATTAATTTGCGAACGAATACTAACAACTTGAATTTGGTACAGTCAGCTCAGTCAAACCTAAAAAATAATAATGATTGTTTTATTCTCGGTGCATTACCTATTACGATTTATTTTTACTTTGAATTGTTAGTATTTTCTATTGTTATTAGCAATACTTACATAGTTCTTTTTATTGTTGTACGTACAAATAATAATGTTTTTTTTTAAGTATTCGTAAACTGTCTACTTACTAGTCAACGGTGTTGTCGTCTACAAGTGATTGTTATATATTATATTTTCTCTTTATCTTTGTACTTCATTGTTACTTTCTGCAAATTGCCGAAAAACTTGATAATTGTTACATATTGAAATATGTGATGTTCAGGGGGGGGGGGGTATGCTAAATACTTTAGTTTTTCTGGGTAGGTACTTTGTTTAAACTGTTTTAATTATTATTTTTACTAATATCGACCGATTTCCCTTATCGCTGTTTGTTTGTGATTGTTTTTACTCTTCATCACATTTTATTAGGTATAACAAAATTCTGTGAAAAATAAAAGACTGATTAATTATACCTACTGTCGTTTTTTTTTGTTTATTGCATTTTACCTAATCAGTTTTTTTTTTACTTTAAGAGCGTAGAAATCAAAACTAAAAATAAGGGGGAAAAGTGGAATAATCCAAAATGAAAAGGGGGATTTCTGGATTTTTTTAGATTAGGGTTCAGTTTTCCCCCCTGAGGAAGATTCTCTTAGGGGGGAATAGTGGAATAACTCAAAATGAAAAGGGGACTTTCTGGACTGTTTTTACATTAGAGTCCAGTTTTCCCCCTTGAGGGGGATTCTCTCAGGGGGGAATATTTTTTTTTTTTTTTTTTGCGTGGGAAATTATCAAATAACTTCTCCCGCTCTGGGTGGAGCGGGACGGCGTGTCAGACTCTTACTGACTAAAACCCACCCGTGTTCCTTCGGTTGCCCTGTTGCCGGGGGCCACGATTTCCCTATCGGTTTTCTTCGAACCCCCGGCAGGCAATGGCCCTAACGGACCCCGTCAATTCTGCTGACATCTCTTTGAGGCGCGCGTGGAACACAACGCGCCGTCGACCCGGGCTTGGTCCTTATCGAACGGCGAGCTACCCATTGCTCACTTTTACAACTTGGTAGTACAACCCTCTTTTTCCTTATGCTATGTACTGTGTTGTTGTATTTCATATGTACTCATAATAAACTTAATAATAAATACCAGCCAAAGAGCTGAGAAGAAAAAACACTCTACAAAAATAATAATAATCCGGAAATCGGCTCGCGATTCCCGCCCCGGGCGTCTCCTCCTGCGGCGGTTAGGGGCGTGAGGGCGCGAAATTTGCCTCTCCCTCACGCGTTCCGCCTCCTCCTTTGCGAGCATTACCGCTTCGCAGAAGGAGGTGACGGCCTGCCATTTCCTCTCGCTCCGTACCATGGCCTGAACCAGGGCCGGACGCGAGAGATCACCGCCACCGATCGCCTCTACTAGGACACGGCTTTGCTCCGCCCAAGCCGGGCAGACCTCCACCGTATGCTCCACCGTGTCCTCAAGCCAGAGGTTCTGCCCTCAGGTGCTAACACAATCAGTACCCTAATTGCGTAATACTTCACAATAACAATCTGTTTCGATTTGAAACAGATTGCCAATCAATTGCTTCATAAGTTGAAAAAAAAATCTACTCAACAACGTAAATAACGCAATGAATGTTGTTGAACTGTCAAAATAAAACAAATTAGGCATAATTGTTTACGAAAATAAGTTACGCAATTAGGGTACAGGCCGCTAGATGAACTCACTCTCGAGCAGGCCACGTAATTGTTAATCGTCATTGCGAAGCATACCTTATGGGGGAACTGCAGCCTTTTTTAAACTCGAATGGGTACTCCGACGGTATTAGTGGTATCCGCGGTATACATATATATCGCAGGGAAATGAGGACACCAGTGATTTCACGAAATCCCTAGGTATACCACGAAATCACGGTAGATGTCCAATATTCTTGTTTATTACGTCTTCTTACTAAAAATGTTTGTTAGGTACTAGTTAAGTCGTTTCACTAAACTAAATCTAGTAAAATGAGAAAAGTGTTGATGGATAAAATAATAAAACAAAATTACAAATTAACTGATGCATTTTTATTAGACATTAAAGTTTCAATCAACTAAACATATATTCTGACGATGAAATTTTACCTTTTTCTATTATCGTCGCCTTGGAGGCCAATGGAGCTAAGCCACAATTTTTGCGAAATGGAGTTAAGTGCATTAACGTGTTGAGAAAGAGCCATAGTTTATGTTAGTCAATAAATCTAACAGATATTATGACTGTAAAAGGTTTTTAAAAATTTTCCAATAAATTTTAATGTATTTTCAATAAGAGTCAACAATTCTATGCCGCTTACATTTATTGTGGTTACAAGTCAAAGAAGGTAATTATTCAGGAGTCAATAGTTGTAAGAGCTCATAGAACTCTTGACCACCATATTATGACGTCATAATATTGTGTTCGACCAATCCGCATTCTGCATTTCGACGAGTTTTGTGTGTGCATTGTTTAGTTTGGTTTGAGTCATTTAAATTTGAGCACCGACGATGATTTGTGTAAAACACTACTTAAGTAATTGTGAGTTCATTAAAATTATAATCAATTGATGCTGTGCGGACAAAGACAATTACTTACAGTATTATTAGTTAGGTAGTTACCTACATAGTATAATACCTAATAGTTTTAGGCACGTGTTATTTTTAGGAAAATACCATTTAGATGTTAGAAAGTCAGCCAGATGCTGGGTCACATATTGGTAAGCCACATATTGTATTAACTTATTGATTGCCGAGTTATCGTAGTAAAATTCATTTTCTTATTAAATAAGACAAACAAGAACGTTATAAAAGTTGTTCCTGAGAAGGCCAGTTTTTATACCTAAGTCCATTTTTACAAAATAATTACTTTCGGTTAGAGGGCATTTGACTTATCATTCCAATAATGTTCTCTCTTAATTTATTCATTTTATTTACATGATTAATGTTTACTATGTTAACATATAATATACACAAACATATTTGTTCAATGTTACCTTTGGACATTGACTCAGCACTCGGCCCGGCTCACGCTCGGCCCAGTTAAAATATTGATTTGGTTGCATCTCACACGCATAGAACACTAAGAATTTAGGTAATAGTGTGTGTTAAGTAATTGTAGTATATAAGCTGTGAAATATTGTAAATAAATCAGATTTGAATTTTATATTCTTGTCTCATTACCCCTCACTGTGGCCAAGACACCTTTAGCCATCTCTGATCAGTCTCGTGAGTCTGCGGGACTGGCAGTGAGTGTACCCTTCCCGAACCTGGAAATCCTGCCTACCATCCGTCTGTAACCTTAGATCGCATGGTGCAGACATCCTGAACTTATTTATATATTTATCTATCACGCTAGGTATATGATAGGTTAGGGCTGTAGGGCTTATAGGGCTTAGAGTTGTAGGGACTAGTAGGCTTGTAGGTCTTAGCAACTTCCTTTAACTTATCATATATTTTCATGTATTATCACACCCTTGACAGTATAGCGGCCTTACGTGACGTTTGTTAAGGGTGGATGTACATTTTGGTCCTTCGAGCCGGATTTGAACCAGCGACCTATGGATATGCTACCAGTGACAGGAAATTATCATATCATCTACATACCAAGTGGGAAAAAAATACGTATTTTGTAGCTAACTTAAAAACTACCCAAGCAAAGTTAATAAAATTTATATGGAACCAATTTGGGAGCATACCCTTTCAAACAAAAAAAGAATTTTCAAAATCGGTCCACAAATGACAGAGAAATCGGTGGACATACATAAAAAAAATAAAAAATAAAAAAAACAAACATACGCGACGAACATATAACCTCCTCCTTTTTGGAAGTCGGTTAAAAATAAAGACAAGAGCTCATTGGGCGTCAAAAAATTCGTCCGCATCGCTGTCAGCGGGAAAATTGCCCTAAAGGCAGGCAGCATTGCCACGTTGGATGGCGATGCTGATTCTTTGGCCTAAGAATTGGCCAGCCCTCTGGTCACGTAAAGAGTCGACCAACCGCTTGGCGATGTCCCGGAATGAAGGTTGCTATATTTTTGAGCCTATATTAATAATAATAATAACGCTGGCAACACCAAGTCAACAAACGTCTTAAAATTTTATCTCCAGATTTTTCACAATAAATAATATTATCAATACCTTTCGACGCAGTTGTAGCACAGTATAACAATTTATAAGAGTAAAAAAGAACCTGAAACCTGAATTTATTACAAAAAGAACAAAACACACACCAGAAATGAACCATAAACTGCCGAACAGGAGGTGACATTAGCTGTCATGTCACCTCCGATAAAATCAATACCTAACGAATGAAATAAAGAATGTTGACACGATCAGCCGCACGTAAAGCACGCCCACCACCTCCGGACTCGTCGCTCAGCTCCGCCTCGCCGCCACCGGTACCCAGCCCCACTAGAAGTGCTGTGACAACACCGGCCGCGGTAGTTGCGTCGAGCTCGAACGACGAGTATTTCTCTCCGCCCACGACGCCACCACCTGCTCGTCGACGGGGAGGACAACGGCCGCCGGACGGCTTAGGACCTCGAGGCCCACCGGCCTCTGATAGGGTCCCAGCTCCCGGCGGAAGTGTGCAGCGCATGAGATGGACACGCTCCATCAATGAAAACGTCATGCGCTCATACTATGGGGCTACAGATGGAGGAAATAATCTGACCGCGTACCGTGTTCGGATGCTCTCCCTTTTTCAGGTGCTTGAGCCAGCTGTCAACGTTTCGGCACAACGACTATCGGATCAGGTGCGGGTCATCCAGCGTAATCATATGCTGGACGACACTGCACTTGATCGCCTACGAGTTGAAATGCAGAGTAGACATGTCGTTGCTCCCCCGTCGCAGACTATTGTAGTGACACCACGGTCCAACACAAGCCAAGCTGACGAGGGGAGTGACGACAGGGCTACAACCGTAAGTACCCAATGCAATGAGGAATTGAGGAGTGCTTTGGAAGGTGCGATTCAGGAATATCGATATATGTCACCTGAACTTAGGCCACGCTTACCTCGTTTGCCCATGCATAAAAAAAATAGGGCGCTGGTGGCGGTTCTGGATTCGCAGTTATCAAACTATTTTGATGACTGCGAAGACCTCACTGATACTCACTCAATTTTGTACTGCGCGGCTGTAGCGGCATGTCGTGTAGCTCACGTCAAATTTGCTAATAGTTCTAGAGCTACACGACCGAAACCAGCCGTACCAGCTTGGCAGTGCAGAATTGAGCGCCGTATTGGTGAGGCCAGAGCGCTCATAGGCAAACTATTCTGCTTCAGGGAGGGCAATACTCGCCCTAGAGTGATGCGCTTTGTGAGGCGGGCGTTCTCAGGGACTGATATCAGCCCTGAGGACTATATGTCCCGTGTCACAGAGCGCATCGACTTCCTGAAGCAGAAAGTGTATGCATGGGCAAACCGTATCCGTAGGTATAAGCGGCGAGTAGAGCGATATACTCAAAATCGCACCTTCCAGAATGATGAAAGGTGGGTTTATAGGGCTTGGGAGCGACCGGACCAAGGTGTGACTGACACGCGCCTACCGGATGATGATGCCATGGACTCTTTCTGGCGGAGTATCTGGTCGGTGCCTGTTCGTCACACCGAAGGTGACTGGACTCGGGAAGTCGAGCGAGCCTGCGATCCAATACCAGAAATGGGGGCTATTACCATCTGCCCCCAAGATGTAACACGTGCAGTTCGTCCGCTACCTAACTGGAAGTCTCCAGGACCGGACGGGCTGCACAACTTCTGGATCAAATGGTTTGTGAGATCGCACGCTCGCTTGGCGGCTCAGTACCAGACTGCTTTGGAGTCTGGGTCGCTACCCCATTTCCTAACAACAGGAGTTACCCACCTGCTCCATAAATCTGGTAGCACCGCGGAACCCAAAAATTATAGACCGATCACGTGTTTACCGACGGTCTATAAAGTTCTTACATCCATTTTGAGAGCTAAAATTAACAAACATATAGACACCAACTCCATCATGTCTGCCTCTCAAAATGGATGTAGGAACGGATCCCGCGGTACTAAGGAGCTACTCCTCATTGATATGGCCATTAGCCAACAGGTGCGCCGTTCCCGAAAGGATCTGTCGACATGCTGGATAGACTATAAGAAGGCCTATGACTCGGTGCCACATACATGGCTCATGAGGGTGCTGGAGTTGTATAAAGTAGATACAACTCTGCGCACCTTTCTGATGTCGTGTATGAGGCAATGGAGGACGGTCCTTCGCTATCCAGGATGTCGAAATATCCAGAGGAATAGCGAACCGATAAGGATAGAGCGAGGCATATTTCAGGGTGACAGTTTGAGTCCGCTTTGGTTCTGCTTAGCCCTGAATCCTCTAAGCACACTGCTAGATGATTCAGGTCTTGGCTATCGGTTGAGGAGAGGAGGTCAGGTTATATCTCACCTCCTATACATGGATGACCTAAAACTCTTTGCCCCCAACAATTTGCAACTGATGGAGGTACTGAAAGTAACTGAAACTTTCAGTAGCGGCATCAGGATGGAATTTGGTGTGGACAAATGTGCGGTCATGCATGTAAAGCGAGGGGAGATTGTGGAATCCGTGGGAGCCCAACTCTCGGATTCCATAAACCTTAGAGCCCTCTCCGCATCCGAAACCTATAAGTATTTGGGTATGTCGGAAGCGTTGGGCATCAATGTTACTGACATGAAGCAATCGTTGAAGGAACGCTTCTTTGGCCGCCTGAAGAAAGTATTTAATAGTCTCCTATCAGGCGGAAACAAGGTGCGCGAATTAAGTGATCGATACTTGATTAGTTTATAAAAAGACTTTATTTAGATGAACAGCGTTACAGTAATTAAGATAGTAATGATTATTCTAGTCGTGAGACGTATTTATAATTAATTATTGCTAAGTTTACAATATTCTTATGAACTACTTATTTGCTACTTTGAGTGGAGGTGGATTTGCTGACAAAGCAAATAGTGTTAGGGTCGTCACACTTAACTCCTCCCTCCTTAGGAGACTTAGTTCGCAATAAACGTTTTTGACTTTGACTTTTGACTTTGAAATTGTCTAAAGACAACTCAGTAGTCTTTAGAGAATTTCGTCTAAATCTCTTAGTTAACAACTTTCTTTTTTGAAACAAAAACCCTGTGACGAATACAATTATAATGGCGTAAAGACTTATGGTCCATACACTGATTTTGTCAGTGATTATAACGGTTTCAACATCACTGGCACTATCACTATATTTGGCCTGGTTCAGCAGTTCCTTGATGTCGCCTAGATCAACTCCTCTGAGGTCCATCTGCTTGGCTGACGAGGTGACGTCTCTGCGTAGCTCGGGCATCTGTACTGGTGGCAATCTGAAGGAGACTAAGCTGGTATTCGTGGGTGTTGTGATCGAGATATCAGCAATCTGTAAGGTACAATGCTGACTTGGCACTAATATGTATGTGCCTCGAAGATTATGTCTGCGGGTCTCATCTTCGCAGTGCTCCGTTGCAACAATTTCCTTTTCCGTGTATATCAACCAGTGTATGTTGGATATGGGCTGCACCTTGGTTTCTTCTATCTGCACTTGGTGTTGTTTGCAATTACTAAAGTTATGTTGTGATAACATAAGCTGTTGGATACATGTTTCCTCTGTGTACTGTACCACGTTGTCATCAGAACAGAGATATGTTAGATCTTCTATTTCTTTACAGCCTTCGGCTACGGATCTGTATTTCGACTTGTTCACTATTAGGTAAGGATATTGGGGTATGATGACATTAGGTTTTTGGGTAATCTGGTTATAGATTGGAATAGGAATAACTTTATAATAATTGTATGTATTTTTATCTATTAATGGAACTTCTAATACAAATATAATTTTACTATTGTCTATATATCCCTTAATTTCTATATTTCCCTCTAATTTTACTAAGTTATCTAATGTTAATGGATAAATTAAATTATGATGTTTTCTTATGATATTAAGAATATTAAATAATTCTGTGGAATTTACTATGGATGGATGTAATATGTGCATTTTACTGAAAGCAATAGCGGTTTCTAATTCGTAGATAATGGAATAAATGGTACGACAATTATTTAAAACTTGATTCATACTATTCATTACGGTTAAAAGGTTAGAGTACTTGGTTTGGTTTTGAGTAAGTGTTTGTAATTGTCTTATTTTGAAATTTAAATGTCTAGTATTAAAATTAATGTCATCAGAAACATTGAGTAATTTATCAAAAGCCTTCTGCATTAACGACACTTTTCGTTCTACTGAATGTTCCCTGTTTCCTAAATTACTAATCTCTAAATTATATTTTCTAGCATCTTCGTTATCTAAATTTCCTGTTATTACCTTAATAAAGGAGCCCAATGGGTTTAAAATTCCTCTCCTAGTTCTGCTAGAGGGTAGAATCTGTTTTAACCTATCTTTTGTCAATTCGATAAAAGATTCTATTTGTGCTGTCAACCCTACAAGTTCCCTACGTATCTCACTATTACTTTGAGTTATGATTTTTAACAGTTAAAAATCATAACTCAAAGTAATAGTGAGATACGAAAATAATATAGAAGAGTATAATAAGTTACTTATTATACTCTTCTATATTATTTTCTAACTGGACCGTTAGTGAATTTAAGTCCATGGTTTTAATAATATCCCAATGGTTAGTCCTCTTCAGAGCTGTTCCAATCCGAATCGGAACTATTCCCGGATTCTGGTCGATCCTCTGGATGTTCAGGGTCGTCCCTTGATCCGCTAGGACGAGCAGTATCAAGCACCGTCTGTGGAGGGCGTTTGACATTCTTTAGTGCTACTTTAGTATTTCTATTTTTCAGCTTAACTGGTACTGTATTACGCTTGGGCTTTCCAGTGATAATTGCCTTTTCGTATCGCGGTAGTTCTTTTGCTTTCCTAGTCCTAGTGTTTTTCATAAAAACCGTGTCACCTTCCACTAATTTTGGCTGGTCCTCACCTCCTATTTTGTCTCTAACTAAGCCTTTATGTCCAATCATTTGACTACTTAAATGCTCATAAAGGGTTTTCAATCGTTTGCGATGATCCTGTAATATCTTTTGCATTAACGTCTTGTCCCTGTCAATATCAAAAGCATTTCCGGAGTCCGTGTGTCCAAAAACTATTTCGCAAGGTGTAAAGTTTGTTGCGCTATGAATAGTATTGTTATAACCCATGATCGCATATGTCATAACGGATGCTGCATCTAAACTAGATTGTTCATATTTTGCTAACCTATATATTTCGATAATTGTGGAATGAAATCTTTCCACTATTGCCATTGAATTAGGGTTGTTAGGTGTCCCTATGTGTTGCTCTATTTTATATAAACTTAACATTTCCTTAAATAATTCGTTGTTAAACTCGGTACCTGCGTCACTACAAATTTTTGTAGGTATTCCATACATACTAAAGTATTTTATTAGAGCCCTCACTACTTCGGGTGTGCTTTTATTGGGAATCTGTATTGCTTGACCTAACTTACTAAATGAGTCTACTACAGTTAAATATTGGTTTTTCTCTATGTATAATAGATCTATAAAAACTTCCTGGAATGGACTGTCTGTAGTTTGAGTTAATTGTATAAATGGTTTTAGAGGTTTCCTGTCATACTTCATTTTTTTACATTCTTCACATGCATTGATAATGGCTGTCACTGTTTCTTTCATATTGCTCCACCAATATGATCTTTTTAACTTCATTAGAGTCTCTCTAATACCTCTATGACAAGTCTTCCCTAGATGATATTTGGTAACTAAATCCTTTTGGTCACTTTCGTCTGTAACGTTCACAACTCTTTCAGTGCATTCAACAAAGTTTTGAGTTCCCTTTTTGTAAAGTGACGTAGCTACATTAACAAAAGCTTTTCTATGACAATGATCCTCAAAGTAGATAAAATACTTTTTTTTGTAATCTACATACTCTTTAAGAAATTTTTTTACTAAGTTTTCGCTGTTACTAGGGGGTAGATGGACTTCGAAAATTTTTTGTTTGTCGTTAGAAATATCTTTTACACAGATATCGTCCCTGTGCCAGGTGAAAACATGAATTTGCCTCGCTTTGGTATCTATTGCCTCATTAAGGATAGGAATACCCTCATGTTCCCTATTAGATATTGAATTTGCTGTGGCGACGTCACTTTCGGAATCAGATAATTCTATCGTCTCTATTCCCGGTTCTGTAACGCTAAGTTTTACGATTTCTTCCGTCACATCTTTCAAATGCTGCTGTAATCTCGCTTCCTTTTCATCTACATTCACTACCATTGATTCCGCGTCATCTTTTGTTATATTAATTTTAATGCGTGATAAAGCATCTGCATTTGTATTTTGTTTACCTTTCTTATAATGTATATCGAAATTATAGTCTTCTAAACGTAAACGCCATCGAGTTAGTTTACTGTTGGGTTCTTTTAATGAATTCAACCATGCCAAAGGTCTATGGTCGGTATATATTATGAACTTTCGACCGTATAATTAGGGCCTGAAATGTTTGACTGCCCATACTATGGCCAATAACTCCTTTTCTATCGTACTATATCTAGATTCCGTATCGCTTAGTTTTCTACTGGCAAATGCAATCGGTTTGTCTGATCCTATAGTACCTTGAGAAAGTACCGCGCCTACCGCAAAGTTTGAAGCGTCTGTTGTAAGAACAAACGGTTTTGTAAAATCCGGAAATTGTAACAAAGGTGCATGTGTCAGTAACTCTTTGCACGTTTCAAAGCTTTTTTTATATTCGTCATTTATCACAATCTTTTTTCCCTTCTTTAGACAAGCTGTAAAAGGTGTGGTTATTTTAGAAAAATCTTTGATAAACTTCCTATAATAACCTATCAAACCTAAGAAACTCTTAATCTCTGTCACGGTTTTAGGTAAAGGATATTTCAGAATAGCCTCGATTTTGTCATTGTTAGGCTTAAGGCCATCCTTTGTTATTGTATGTCCCAAATACATTACTTCTTTTCTTAAAAACTCGGATTTATCGAGCTGGATCTTTAAGTTAGTTTTTCGAAAACGCTCGAAAATAACTCGTAATTTCTCTATGTGTTCTTGCAAACTGGTAGAGAATATGATGACGTCATCAAGGTAAATCAGACAATGCAAGCCTTGCAATCCTCGGAGGACGTTATCCATTGCACGTTGAAACGTGGCAGGCGCTGTTTTCAAACCGAACGGCATTCTGTTGAATTCGTATAAACCGAATGGTGTTGAAAACGCCGTTTTTTGTCTGTCTTCCTCCTGGATTTGTAATTGATGATAGCCAGACGCAAGGTCTAAGGTGGAAAAGTACATACTCTTTCCTAACTTATCAAAAAGATCATTGATGTTTGGCAAAGGGTACTTATCGTCAACAGTTATCTCATTTAAACGTCGATAATCTACTACCATCCTCCATTTTTGTTGTCCGGAGGCATCTAGCTTCTTTGGAACAAGGTGGACCGGTGCACTCCAAGGAGAATTTGATTCCCGGATTACATCGTCCCTAAGCATCTTATCCACTTGACGTCTAATCTCGTCTGTTTGAGTGGGCGGCAACCTATAGGCTTTTACATTAATGGGATCCTCGTTTACCGTTCTAATTTTATGTTTCACTTCGTTAGTGAAAGACAACGGTATGTCTTCACAATAAAAAATCTCCTTATACTCCTCACAAATATTTTTTATCATCGTTCTTTCTTCTTCATTCGTATGTTGTAACCTTAATTTTTTTAAGTTATTTGATAATAGCTTATCAATACTGTCTGTGTCGTTTAAATGATTAACTAAGATCTGGTCGCAGTGATTGTAAGGTTCTACCTGGAATGGGCTAGTGACATTGAGGCTCATTTCTATGTCCTTGCAGTTCTGAATGACCGTATAGGCATAACCATTCACACAGTTGACTAACGCACAAGGCATCCTAATCCCTTTAGACAATTCTTTAAAATCTAAAATAGCCTCTCCATTAGTTAAGTTTACAGGAAGTTTTACCCTTAACTCGCTACGTGGTGGTAAAATGTAAGTATCTTTTAGCGCTGAAGAATAAACAAAGGGTATGTCAGTATTTCTTGTGTATAAGGTTAGTGTTTGGTAATCAATTTTTGCATCTAATTGTTTTAATAAATTACTGCCTAGTAAACCGTCATAGTGATTATCAACATCGTAGACGTAAAACTTATGCCCTTCAGAACTTTTAAATATTTTGGGTAAGGGCGTTAAAACAACTTCTGTATGCATACTAACACCATGAGTACTGACTACTTCAAAAGGTTCCTTGTAAATACTATTTTTGAAATATTGGTAAGCGACACGCCGACCTATAAACGATCTAGAGCTACCAGAGTCTAACATAAAAACTGCATTACCTAGCTCTGGAACTACAATGTAAGGCAAAGAACGATAATTAGTACAATTTAAAATTATCTTTTCCCTCTGAATAAGGCTCTCAGGTGAAAATTCTCAATTTGTTCATGCTCATATGATGTGCTTGGTTGTGGTTCGTAATTACAAGTATTTTGTTCATTATTATCATATGTCGTAAATGAGTCATTATTCGTGTAGTTTACGCGTCTAGAGTTTGCAGTTCGCATGGTAATGGTGTTTGAACCCGAGTTTGCTGGCGTTGCATTATGCACCGATGACGATCGCGGCGCGACCTGCTGACTCTGCCAAGGCGCTGACCTACTTTGTTGTGGCAGCTGATTTTGAGCATTATTTTGATTTCTAAAAGAATTTCTATATTGACTTGAATTATTTGCCGAATCAGAACTATTTTGTGTTGGTGTACTGTATTGTTTTTGTAGATTGGGCGAACGCTGAATAATGTCATTATTGTTGAAGACTTTTCCTGGCGGTTTTAAATTATTTTTATTCCTATTATTTCTAGATTCATAAACCGTCTGAAAGTTTTGTTCTTCTAGCACTACTTTCAGGGCATCTTCTAATATTGTCACATTCCTCAGTCGTACCAATCTAACTAAATAAGGTGGTAAATTATACAGGAAAACATTCAATGACGAATTAGTATAGATATGCTGTTTGGCTTGACGTAAATTCGCATCGTCTACAGTTTCTATTATTTTTGCAATCAAGACACTACGCAAGTTTTGAATCCTATGACAGAAGTCTAAATAACTTTCATTGGATTTTATTTTCATTGACTCTAATTCCAATACTAAACAATCTTCAGTTCTAGGGTCACCAAAATGTTGGGTTAGCAGTGTTTTCAACTCCAACCAAGTACGAATATTTTCCCGTTCCCCTACTAGGTTCGCGGCCTCCCCGGTTAATCTACTCGTAAGAACGTGGAATAAGTATTCGTTTTGGATTTCTCCCCCTTGAAATGTATTTATAATATATTCGCATTTCTTTATAAAAAGTGGGAGTTGTCTAGAATCGCCACTAAACTCTGGAATAATTTTTGCCATGGTTGGCGGAACCTGCACAATTTGCTCCATTTTGAAAGGACAACACAGAGAGAGAGAGAAAAAAAATAGGGAAAATGACCTAAGTACTTAACTAAAGTTAATCTTATTACGCAAGTTTTATCGTAATAAAATAAAATAATGTTATCGCGGTATTGCTCAACCCCCAATAACACAACACATACAATTAAAACAAAGGGAAAATGATAAAGGAAAACAGAAAGGATAGTGAAAAAGTTTTACTCACAGTCCTGTAGTTACTCCCATCTCCTCCTTGTGACTACTATCAGATACTGCGCCAGCCGTTGTGCCCGGTACTTAATAGATTTGTTTGTTCGGCGATCTCCGTTAAACTGTAGAAACAGACGTCCAGCTATGCTTGTAGAGTTGTATACGTTGCGAACTGACTACAGAGATCCTACCGGCTGCGCCAATTAAGTGATCGATACTTGATTAGTTTATAAAAAGACTTTATTTAGATGAACAGCGTTACAGTAATTAAGATAGTAATGATTATTCTAGTCGTGAGACGTATTTATAATTAATTATTGCTAAGTTTACAATATTCTTATGAACTACTTATTTGCTACTTTGAGTGGAGGTGGATTTGCTGACAAAGCAAATAGTGTTAGGGTCGTCACACTTAACTCGCGCCTTCAACGGTTGGGTCATGCTGGTTTTGATGTACTCTTTCGGCATACTCAAATGGACTCAGACTGAACTCGACGCCCTGGATAGGAGGGTCCGTACGCTGCTGACTGCATATCGAATGCATCACCCACGGTCATCGGTAATGAGACTGTATATCCCGTGAAAGTGTGGAGGTCGAGGCTTTTTAAACGCTAAGACCCTCCACAATCGCGAGATATGCAGTCTTAGGGAATATTTCCTAGAAGCCGACGTGAGGATGCATCGAGATGTGGTCGCGATGGACAAGGGTCTCACCCCGCTCTCCCTGGCTAAAGAGAACTGGCGCAAGCCTGTAGTGCTTGACACTAACGATCGCAAGGAGGTATGGCAGAGTAAGGAGCTTCACGGACGCTTTTTCCGGGCCCTACATGGACCCGATGTAGATTTACTAGCGTCCGTGACCTGGCTACGTTTTGGTGACCTCTTCGGGGAGACCGAAGGTTTTATCTGTGCAATTATGGATGAAGTTATCATGACGAACAATTACCGGAGATTTATTGTGAAGGATGGCACGGTTGACATCTGTCGGGCATGCCACCGTCCGGGAGAATCAATCCGACACATTATCTCCGGGTGTTCTCGTCTAGCTAACGAAGAGTACTTGCATAGACATAACCTTGTAGCCAGGATTATCCATCAGCAACTTGCTCTGAAATACGGCCTTGTGGAATCGGAAGTGCCGTACTACAGGTATGTGCCCGATCCAGTTCTCGAAAATGGAAATATCACATTGTACTGGGATCGATCCATCATCACTGATAGGACTATTGTTGCCAATAAACCTGATATAGTGGTGGTGGATCGAGTAGAACGGCGCACAATGATTATCGACATAACAGTCCCGCATGACGGGAACCTCGTGAAAGCCGAGAAAGACAAACAAATCAAGTATCTTGACTTGGCTCGCGAGATTGTCGACATGTGGGATGTGGACTCAGCGATCATTGTGCCGATAGTCGTATCAGCCAATGGCTTAATTGCCAAGAGCCTCGACCAACACCTAAGGAGGCTCTCGTTGGGCAGCTGGATCAAGGGCTTGATTCAGAAGGTGGTACTCCTGGACACGGCTCGCATTGTCAGGAGGTTCCTCTCTCTGGAGCCCTGACCGCCGGTAGCTTGGACCCTGTTCCCGATACCGGTGGGCTACTATTTTTTATATTTTTAAATGTTTTTATATTATTTTGTTCTAATATTTAAAAATATAATTTATATGTAATTAATTAAATAAAGGTCATAATAATAATTATTTATTTATTTCCAAGTATATGGTATTTTGAGATCTTACACTAATAATGTTCCACATATATTACCATTGCTGGCGTAGAAATATATAAAAAAAAGTTAAGCACATTCAATTCATCACTAAATTAATTAAAATGTCAAAAAGTAAAATAAAAATTAATTTGTTATGTCCAAAATACAAGTTCTAAAGTCAAAGTAATACAGTGATATTAAGATTAATTGCAATGTCAGAAAATATAATTAAAATGTCAAAAAAAAAAAATGTTATGTCCAAAATATAAGCTCTATAGTAAAGTAATAATTATAGATATTATGCCAAAATACTAATAACATAGAATATTCATTACAATGTCAAAAATTATGATTTAAAAATGCATTAACTGAATAAAAGCACATCTCTAATAGCCAAGCAAACATTTTACATTTAAATTTATCTATTGGTAACATTCTGAACGCAGATGGTAATTTATTATAAATTTTGATCGTCATACAACTGGCATTTCTACTATAGAGATGCAGTCTCTGAGGAGGAACTAACAGTTTGCCAGCATTTTTTTTATTCAATCTTTCCGAGACTTGTTCATTCAATGAAAATAAATGAGGGTATTTTTTTACAAATAAACAAACCTCAAAAATATACAGACACGGGAGTGGGAGAATTTTTAATTCTTTAAATAATGGTCTGCAATGGTCTAAATATTCTGCTCCACTCATGGCTCGGATACACTTTTTTTGTACTTTAAACGCTCTGTCCACGTCCACTGAATTACCCCATATAACCAGACCGTAACGTAATACTGATGAAACATAACCATGATATGCATTTAGGACTGTTTTTTTACTGGACACTAGTCTCAACTTGCGAAGAGCATATACAAACTTATCAAGCTTACTGCATACTCTTTCTACATGTTCCTTCCAATTCAGTTTGTGGTCAATTATTATACCCAAAAATAAAGCCGATGGTTCTGGTTGTAAAATTGTAGTGTCATGTCGAATTATTGTTGGTGTAGCAAAATCAAAAATCAAAATCAAAATATTTTATTTCACATAAACCTACATGGGCACTTATGAAACGTCAGAAGCTAGGTGCACGGTTCCAATTGGTCGTTTCCTATGGAGAAGAGCCGGCAAGAAACTCCACGGTTACTCTTTTAAAAAATAATTGGCTTTTACAATACTTTCAAATAACAGTGTTTCTAGGTATGGGAGGACAGTGTAGGTCTTTCAATAAGTACCAAGTACTTAACAAAATAGAAAATGGTCAACAGGTCTACAATCCACTAAGCCTACAACGTTCTCACATTCACAAAATATGTAGAAAAGAATCTATACAAAAAAATTAATTAATAAAAAAAAGTAAAAAACCTATTTTAAATAAAACGCAATTATATGATTGCTATTACAACTGTAATCAATCTGAATAATTATCATGTCCACAAAAGCCACAAAAAAAAGTATATAATGTCAAATAATAGAATAGTAAATATGTCAAGGGCGAATGTAAAAATAAATAAAAATAAAGATTTAAATAAACATAGTAATTTGGGAGCAGTTAATAGACTCTTACTTATTTATGCCGTTAATGAGGTACCAGGGAAGCCACATGTGCAGAAGAAATTATTGCCAAATTTCCTTGTCTTCAACGTAGTCTTTAATTTTATAATATGAATTCTTGATAAGGACACGTTTGATGTGGGTTTTGAACTTCCCATCGCTAAGTTCTGTCACAGACTTTGGCAACTTGTTATAAAAGCGGATACTGTTTATAAGAAATGACTTGCTTGTTTTAGTTAATCTAAATTTGGGTATCACAATTTCATGTCGACTACGTGTATTTATATTATGGAAATCGCTTCTTATTTTGAAAAGTCCTAAGTTTTTGCGAACATACATAATACTTTCTAAGATATAAAGTGAAGGCAAAGTCAGTATATCAATTTCTTTAAATTTGTCTCTAAGTCAGCTGCCGATCCCCACAGCAGGACGCCATAGCTGACAAGTTGCTTGTTTGAAATTGTACTACTTTGGTTTTATTAATATTAACATGAAGATTATTGTCCGCTAACCAGTTTATTACATTAATTAATTCAATATTAGTGTCAATTTCTATGTCAGTTTTGTTGGAACATTTTATCGTCAATGTTGTATCGTCAGCAAATTGGATACATTCACATTTTAGGCATTTTATGAGGTCATTTATATATAATAAAAATAGTGGCGGACCTAGTATGCTTCCCTGTGGAACGCCAGAAGGATTAATTTTTACTAGCAATATGTTTTACTAGTATTTTTTTCTACTCTAGAAATAACAGTTATCTGTTGGCGATCAGATAAATAGCTTTTAAGCCAATCGTGCGCCTTGCCTCTTATTCCATACTTCTCCAGTTTGTGGAGTAGTCGTTCATGTGAGACAAAATCAAATGCCTTGCTCATGTCTAGGAATACCGACAACGCAGACATTTTTTTATTAAGAGCCTCAGTGATTAATCTCACTAAGGAGAAACAGGCTAGAGTTGTTGAACAGTTTTTTCTAAAGCCAAACTGAGTCTCCACAATCAAGTTATATTTAGTTACAAAGCTATTTAATAACATCCTCCGTTGGGCTCTTGTCAGCTGTTTTAGAACCTAATGGCTTGGCACGCGACGATGGAAAGAGGCCAGACGGAATGACCATAATGCCTTGGAAGTTGGGTAGGCCCAAAGGCCCAACCCAACATAGGCCCACACCAAAGTGTGGGATGCAACCTGTGTCGACACCCTGGCACCATCCCATCTTCCTAGCACTGCGGGCTGTGCCGGGGCGGCTGCTGCAGGTGCAGAAAACCTCAAACGGCGAAAATATAGCAACCTTACTGGTAGCTATATTTTTGAGCCGTTTGGGGTTGAAACACTAGGGCCATAGGGTCCGAGTGCTCACCGAGTATTCCGGGACATCGCCAAGCGGTTGGTCGACTCTTTACGTGACCAGAGGGCTGGCCAATTCATAGGCCAAAGAATCAGCATCGCCATCCAACGTGGCAAAATAATTTAATTAGAAAGAAAGAAGAAAGAAAAATGGTTTATTCTGCACAAAATAAACGCACATTACACAAAAAAAATACATAAATTATAAAATATACTATACATTCGCCAAAAGCCAAAAGCCTCGTATTCATATTTGGAAAATAATAAAAAGTTCGACAAATTTTGTCTATTGCTTATGTCAAGGCCAGACCATAGAGGAAAGTAATATATGGGCCAGACACCAAAGACAATTTACAATTTTGTTTGCATTATCAAATGAAAACAACAGACATTCAAAACATAAACAAAATGCAGATTGCTGAGTGAATAGTAAACATTTTCTATAACAAGTAAACAACAATAACAAGAACAATTAATCTGTGCCTCGTATCTGTGCAAGAATAGGTCATGCTCAGCGAAATTCCGCAACTTCGGACGAACCTACGGTTACGGCGCTGATTTTCAGCAAAAACCTCGCGAATGACGTAATGACGTCCCCCTGTGTGACAATAAATATCAGGTAAGCAAAATTTATTACGGAAATGAGTGTGAATATAACTGAACATAATATGTACATAAAAATAACAATTAAAAATTATAGTACTTAAATACTTAGGTATCTATAACTAAGCGTAACTTATAAGAAATAATAAAAGACATTTACATAAACTGAGAGTTATAATAATTACAATGAAAATAAAAATAAAATAAAATAATTATGTGGTAGAATAGAATAGAATAGAATAGAATAGATGTTTATTTCATTAGTTGAGAAAACTATGTTACTTGTCACTTAAATCAAATCAAATCAAAATCAAATCAAATCATTTATTTCTTTGCAAAAATGGGTATAGTACATAGGTGTTTTTATAACAAAGTTCTCCATATTTTACCGTCACGTGGGCATGCAAAGGTATACAATTCCAAATAAATTAAAAAAAAAATAGAAATATGCAGATCATTGGAATTACAAAGAATTAAATAAAAAATGTCAGTGTGGTCATAGCAATAAAAAAATATAAAATAAGACTAAGTAAGCGAACCAATAATTATGTCAATTAGGGTAATAGTATGTCAATTAGTGAATCATCATTAAGAAAATCGTCAATCGTGTAATAAGTTTTCATAATTAAAAATTCGTTTAGCGCCCTTTTAAATTTTAATGTAAAATGTAATTTTACAAGAGCATTTGGTATGCATTTTATTTTAGAGCACTTTGTCCGGAGAGGGATCTTTTGCAACCTATTGTTGAGATCTTTTCTCACATAATTGATTTATAGGTATACAGAACAATTGTGAGAAGTTTTGGATTTATGATCCCATTAGGTCTAGACCTAAAGTTACTTATAAGCTAGGAGTGACTTTACGAGTCAAAGCCTATGCTGACGGGGGGGGGCCGTTCTCTTGTGGAGCGGTTTGCCTCTCTCCGATTTGTTTATATATTCAATTTCGCCTATCCTGTTTGAGAAAAGGGATGGATTGAACTGTCCATATCTCGTATACGCGGGACCGGGATCGTCGAGGCCGCTGATCGTCAGTGATGTGAGTTTGTCGACCATATCGTGGTGGAGATCGTGTGCTCTGAGATGCCACGGGTCTTGATCAAGCATTTCCCAGAGCGTTTTTGTTTCAGTGCGACGTGGGAAGGCACCTGCAGCTTTCAGTGCCATTCTGTACTGTCTTTCTAGTTTTCTCAGGTTGCTCTTGCTGTATCTTGGTAGGAGTTGGATCACTCCATAGTTGAGTACTGGCAAGAGGCACGCCTGTATGATGAGTAGTTTTGTTTCGACGTTCACTTTCGATCGGTACCCTATGATCGAGTTTAGGGCACCTCTTACGAGTTTTGATTTTTCTACAGTTTCTTTGGTGTGTTTATTCATCGATAGTCTCTTATCAAGTACGACTCTGAGGTATTTTACTTCGTTCTTATATCCAATTCGTTCATTTTTCATTTTGATGTAATTTCTGTATCCGCTGTTTGTATTTCCCAGCCTAGGTCTTTTGTGAGAGAACATGATACACTCCGTTTTATCCACGTTGCATTAGAGGCCCCATCTCTTGTAGTAGTCTATAATTTCCTCCGCTGCCCATTCTGCACGCCTGGTGGCGTGATCTGGTTTCTTCGCTGCATTGAGAATGCACAGGTCATCTGCGTACTGAGAGAGCATCTGACCTGCGATTTTATACATTGGTATGTCAGCGACATACAAGTTAAAAAGCACTGGTCCGAGGATCGAGCCTTGGGGTACACCGTGTGGTACCTTTTTTTCTGTTCCTGTGGTTGTTCTGAATCTGCCTTTGGTTGTTCTGTTCGACAGATAATTTTCTATTATCTTTATGATGTTATTTCGGGCTCCAGCTTCGTAGAGTTTCTTTATTAGGCCCTGATGATTTATACAATCAAATGCCTTACTGAGGTCGGTCGATATCATGGCCACACTGTGCCCTTTCTCCAGGGCGTCGCTGATGTATTTGCCGGTCCTTAGTATTTGTGTTGCTGTGCCTCTTTGGCGGACGAATCCATGTTGGTGTTCGGGGATAAGTTCGTTGCTGACTGTGTTTATTCTCGAGAGAATAATACGTTCGGCCCATTTACCCATGATATTGAGTAAACTAATGGGTCTGTATGACTTGGGTTGGGTGTAGTCTTTCCCTGGTTTGTGCAAAAAGATGCATGTGCTTTCTTTCCATCTCTTTGGGAAGTATCCCGTGTTGATAATGTAGTCCATTATTCGCTTTAACATGGCTATCATTGTATCGCCTCCCATTTTCAAGATGTCCGCTCTTATCCCGTCAGGGCCAGGTGTTTTCTGATTCTTGAATTTTCGAAGGGCTGTTTTTAACTCTGCGTGTGATGTTGCATCCAAAGGTTGGAATGGTGTGTATTTCTCCGTGTTTTCGTCTTCATGGGAGATATCGGATGTGTGAACGATAGCCGTGTCCACTAGATTGTCGATAATCTCTAGCTCTGTGTTGCAGTTTTCTATAAGGGGGAGCCTTTGAGGTGGCTTTTTCATCGCTCTCTGTATACTCCACATTTTCTTTCTGCTGTCGGTTTTATCTTCTAAAACTTTGTTCAAAGTTTCTTCTCCGTGTTCTATGAGTTTCTTAGCTAAATTGCGTTTTAGTCTGTTATATTCTCTCTTTAGTCCGTTGTATCTGTATGTGAATCTTAGACTCCATGCGATGTCTTTCGCTTTATTTCTTTTGTCTATCAACTTTTGAAGTTCTTTGGGAAGATTTTGTCTGTTGTCGGTTTGTTTGAGCGGTGCAAATTCGTTCAGTGTCTCTATTACGGCCGTTTCCAGTTTGGTAATCATTTTATCACAGTCTGTGTCTGTTTCGATTTTTGTGTTTGTTTCTATTTTTGTTGCCAGAGATTGTTCAAACTCGTCGCGCTTATCTTTACTCGTTTTGATGTCTTTGAGGTTGCGACTTAGTGGGATCTCGTAGTCGTTTTCCACGTTTATTGTGATTATCCATGGTATATGATCGGACCCTATGGATTCTGTCTGTTTGCATGATTTTATTTCCAAATCTGAATGATTGTATGTTGTGATTGCTATGTCCAGTATGTTGTTGTTTCCAATACTGACGGGTCTAGATGGCTGACCGGAATGTAAAATTCTACAGTCTCCGTTGTTGTGTATTTCTCGTACTAGAATTCCGAGGCCTCTATCGACTGAACGGCCGAGTAGTTGCATCCTTAGGTTCATGTCTCCTATAATGAGGGCACTGTCCTCTCTTAGCAGTTGCTCGAATTCGTCAGACATTTCGTTTTGATTTGGTATTGGGACGTAAATGCCCTTTACCGTGATGTATTCTCCAGTTCTGTGATCGGTGAAGACTCGAATGCTGCATCCTTCGATTTTTCTCTCCTCATCACTGAAGGAGTCGATGAGTTTGAATTATGTGGTGTGTCTTCCTAAATCCAATATTTTAATAGGTAATTAAAATTGCAAGCACCATTGGAATTTCGAAGGCATGGCGGCCATTTGCAAAAAGCATGGCGTTGGCGCGTGACAACCATGCTTTATTCTAAATTGAAAAAATGTTATTAGGATTCTTTTATTATTTTAGTGGACCGAATGGGTCGTCGATCCTTCGATGTGCGAAGGAGCTCGATGTAAATCGATGGAAGGAGCAAGATCCACCGACACAAAGAAATGCAAAACCAAACCACCTTCCAAGCCTCCTAATCGTAATGGTAAGTATTACAATAGGTATTTGTATTGCTTTACCAATCAAATTCAAACTGCAACCAAGCCTTACATTCAAATTGGCAATCCTTGCAACACCATCGACTTATACCTACCCATTGTCCCACCTAGACAATGCAGCCTTGGAAAGACACAGCAAATACACCCCAGATGAGGTTTCCATTGCCCTAAGAAGGATCAATATGATCTTTGTATTCAATTAAGAATAGGCCAGAGCATAAACAGCAACTTCTTAGAGAAGAGTATGATTTACATACTATTCGTAAAAACGAAGCGAGAGAGCATAAATTTTGGGACAAAAATCGTACCAAAGTAGATCCTGGCTTTTTTCCTTTGCTATGGACCTGGAAAAATACTATTAACTCCAAGTACAGGCTGGTCAGGTGTGTTATAAAAGATAATTAAAGATATAAACATTTTCAGTGTATAATTTAGGAGATTCCGAGCCTACAAATTATATGTAGCATGAAGAAGTGGGTACTAAAGGTGCATCGGAGATTGCCACTTGCATATTTTTGGATGCATTTATCGTCATTGGCTCCTGAGGTAAAAGAAATAATGTTATTTTCTGATACTGTTTCTGGCCAGGACCGGAACACTATTTATTGCTGCAAAATTGTTACATGCAGTAACAGTTTTGCCAATCGAAACCATCAATCAAAAGTTTATGGAATCAGAACATTCAGAGATGGTATGCGATAGTGTTCACGCTGCAGTAGAAAACAGAGGGAGACATGTGGATATAATACACACAACAGAGGACTGGTACACTGTCACACGTAGGTACGGCTAAAACAACAAAGCCCTATTAAAAGATCAAAGAGTTGATATTATATTTAGATTTTATTGACTTTAAGTCGTAGTTACAGTAACACAGTTAACACAAATAAAAATAAAACGGATACCGTTGACAATATGAACTGGCTGTTATTAACCGATCTGATCCAATCATTTTAAGAATATAGGCGAATCGTATCCTATTAGGCGACAATTGTAAAAATGGATTCAATACCGAAAAGGATTGCCTAAAACGATATTTTTCAAAAATCGATTTTCTGAAGAACATTTGAAATCTTTACCTATACAGCGCAGAGCTCTACGTAAATCTGCTAAGACACCAAGTTACGATTTTCTGTAGAAGATATTTATCAAGAAGCTTAAAATCCATGTAAATAAACTTAAAGATCTGAAGGATATCTGCGCAAAAAGTACCTAACATACCTTCGGTGTATCATGAATTTTTAACCGACTTCCAAAAAAGAGGTTACATGTTTGACGCGTATGTTTGTTTTTTTTTTTTTTTTTTATGTATGTCCACCGATTTCTCCGTCATTTGTGGACCGATTTTGAAAATTCTTTTTTTGTTTGAAAGGGTAGGCTCCCATGGGCACGCCACAATTGCGGCGATAAGACCCCTTTTTGAGGAGTGGCTTGAGAGACGCCACGGCGTCCTCACCTTCCGCCTGACGCAGGTCCTCACCGGACACGGCTGCTTCGGGAGGTTCCTGTTTAGGATAAGGCGGGAGGAAACACCCGGGTGTCACCATTGTGTGGATCGGCCTGAAGACACGGTGGAGCATACGGTGGAGGTCTGCCCAGCTTGGGCGGAGCAACGCCGTGTCCTCGTAGAGGCGATCGGCGGCGGTGATCTCTCGCGTCCGGCCCTGGTTCAGGCCATGGTACGGAGCGAGAGGAAATGGCAGGCCGTCACCTCCTTCTGCGAAGCGGTAATGCTCGCGAAGGAGGAGGCGGAACGCGTGAGGGAAAGGCAAATTTCGCGCCCTCACGCCCCTAACCGCCGCAGAAGGAGACGCCCGGGGCGGGAATCGCGAGCCGATTTCCGGCCACCGTAGGCGCGGGCTTGCGGACGGTGAGCAATGGGTAGCTCGCCGTCCGGTAAGGACCAAGCCCGGGTCGACGGCGCGTTGTGTTCCACGCGCGCCTCAAAGAGATGTCAGCAGAATTGACGGGGCCCGCTAGGGCCAATGCCTGCCGGGGGTTCGAAGAAAACCGATAGGGACATCGCGGCCCCCGGCAACAGGGCAACCGAAGGAACACGGGTGGGTTTTAGTCAGTAAGAGTCTGACACCACGCCCTCCCGCTCCACCCAGAGCGGGAGAAGTTATTTGATAATTTCCCACCCAAAAAAAAAAAAAAAAAAAAAAAAGGGTAGGCTCCCAAATTGGTCCCATATAAATTTTATTAACTTTGCTTGGGTAGTTTTTGAGTTAGCTACAAAATACGTATTTTTTTCCCACTTAGTATGTAGATGATATGATAAGTTCCTGTCACTGGTAGTAGGTAGTGGTATTCGAATGTGTGTGGGGTTGGTACCACAACTAAAAAGTGAAAAATAAAAACTTTTTACAAAAAAAAACAACCAACTTCCAAAAAAAAACACTACAAAGTGAAAAATAACTTTAATTTCGGAAGTCGGTGGCAAAAAACGAAAACCCGAAAAAAAAAGACACCGACTTCCGAAATTAAAGTTATTTTTCAATTTGTAGTGTTTTTTTTTGGAAGTTGGTTGTTTTTCTACATTACTTTTTGGTTGTTAATTTGATTTATTTCCCTTTAAAAATAAATTAAATAGGTGGTAATTATTTTTTATTTATTTTCAAACACTCCACTCCACTTAGGCCTTTATAGCTAATTAGATTTATAAGTCATCAGATTAAAAAGTCAACAAGACAAGAGAATTAAGTGACTTACACCCCGAAATAAGAGTACCTACATTGTACAGTAAGCGCTCAAAAGTGCATGAGCACGCTAAGAGTCGTATTGCTGTGAACACGCGGTATAGTCCGTACATTTGTATGTGTAAACAGTCAGACGTCTGTGGTGTGAGTGCCGTACACACACCACAGAGAACGCAGTTTTGAACTACACACTATCGTATCGTCACGGTTCGCGGGCGCCGCACTTATATTTCCATAACTTTTGTTAGCACGCATCATACTCGTACGCGTGACCTTGGCCAGTGTATCGCATTGCTAAAATTCGAAAGTAAATTATATGTGCAGATAGCAGAAGGCGTTAAGCGTTGGTCTTAGACTCAAGATGGCTAAGGTTCTAATCTCGTAAATCACAGCGCTGTTTTTGCAAATATTATTATTTTTGTTTGCAATAATAATATTTTTAAATATCCTGCCTATTTATTAATGTTGTTATTGCAATAAAGGGTTTAGAATAAAAAATGCGTGATATGTTATAATAAAAAATAAATAATATTTATTCGTTATGTTTATTTTACTTAAGTATTAAGACATCATATACTCACATAAATTATTGAACAGTCGTTGTATTGATGACCACTAGTAATACGTCTGCATTCGATGCTGGCCCCAAGCGAATAGGCCGAGTCTACTCTCGTTTTTCCCCGCCATACCACAAACCTCAGTCGTTCCCAAACTAGTGTTGCCAGTATAAGAAATAAAATGTCCAAATAATCGACTAGACAATTTTAATGATTTATTTATAATATTATTTCAAAACCTAACACTCGACCATTCTGACGTCGTGCATGTCCTCATGCGCGCATCTAAAACCTAATACTCGGCCCGCAAAGGTAGCAGCATTGAATTCAGTTCATAATTATTTATACGTTATTTCTACATTTTATGGTAGTGAACCTTCTAGCTTGCGAGCAGTAAATAGAACTTGTATAGTCACGGTGATAGACCTTCTTACTAACCATCATTTTGTGACATAAACAGTAAACCATCATTTTGTGATATGGAATTATGAAATCACTGTGGTAGGGAACGCTCTCCCCAGTCATGGCGATATAACTTGTGAACGCTCTCACAAGCATAAATATAATTATAAAGTCACTGGTAGTGATCGCTCTCACTAACCATGGTGACAATACTTTTGAATATGAGGTTGGTAGGGAACGCTCTCCCATAACTAGTGAACGCTCTCACTAGTAAAAATATTTTACTGATTGTTTATAATTTCGATATTCACATAATATTCACAAAATGATAGTTATATTTATGATCATGATAAATCAAAATCAAACCAAATCAAAACATTTATTTGCCAGAAAACATCCTTAATAATGCACATACAATATAATACATATTCCTATCCTTATCTTTGCAGTTATTTTGATTACATTATTTACATTTCAAACCAGTCAAGTTACACATTATAATTAAGTGGGAATACTAATTTTAAATGATACAATTATACTAAAACTTATCTGTATTAACTTCTTTTATTGATCCATATGATCGTTTAATAAGATTATTATTTAACACATCTGTTAAGTACTATTAATCAAATTTAACAAACTAACAAAATCAGTACTGTTGCGTTTCAATCAAAAATATTTATTTGTCAGAATACATACACATTAATACACATACAATACACATTCCTATCCATATCTTCGTAGTTATATTAATTACATTATTTATATTTTAATCTAGTCAATCTACACATTACAAATTAAGTGGGAATACTAATTTTAAATAGTAAAATTGAGCCAATATTCATCCGTATTAACTTATTTTATTGATTCTTAGCAACGTTTAATTAGATTAACTTAACACATCTGGGAAGTACTATAAAAAAAAACAAACTAATTAGATTAGCACTATTGCGTTTCAACCAACTCGACAATTAATTTAACTCTATCAATCATTAATCAATTCAATCTACTCATTAATTCATCATTTTTAACTTTACAATCGTAATTTAGCACGTTAACAACGTCGGTGATCACAATGATGTAACGGTCTGATGTATAAATAATCTCTAAAATGAATGAATTTACGCATCTGAGTCTTCATCATCGCAGCTATATGTCTCATCGTTAACATCAACATCATTGTCGTCATTCACATCTAAGGCGGCTACGTGAACCCATGGTAACATACGATCGGCAGCTACAGTGGTTTTGTGTTTATTTTTGGTACTAGACAACCCAGGTATAGCAGCCAGTCTATAACGGTCGTTACCCAACACAGCAATCACGCGATAAGGTCCGACGTATGGTGAAATTAGTTTTTTACTTTTGCCATCATTTGCAAACGAAGTTCTTGTAATTTTGACAAGATCACCTTCACCGTACGCACGCGCAGGAAGCCGGTTTTTGTCATAGGCGGATTTTTGCTTTTCCTGTTCTACATCAATTTTATCTTTGACGGATTCGCGTAAAATTTCTGGATCTAGATCCTCCTTACTTTCCCGTACTAATTCATTAAACCTAGGGTTAATCTCTGCGTTCATATTTAATCCGAACATGACTTCAGCCGGCGTCCTACCCGTGGTCTTTTGGCGTGTGTTATTCATGCCCCATTGGACTCTACCTACTTTATCGTCCCAATTCCTTTCCTCAAAATTAAGATTCTGTGCAGTCAATGAGTTCAATATGGTGCGGTTGTACCGCTCTACCTGCCCATTCGATCTCGGACTAGCGACCGCGTTCAAAATATGCCGTATGCCCTTTTCTAAACAAAAACGTTTAAACGCGTGGGACGTGAAACAAGTGCCACGGTCACTAATGACTCGGTCGGGAATCCGAAATGTATAGAAAATAATATATCTTCTAGAACTTTAACAGCCGTTTGCGTCTTAGTATTTCGCACAGGTTTAATAAAAACGAACTTTGTGAACGCGTCCACTATTACGAAAAGGTAAGAATTTCCTAATTTAGAACGAACAAAAGGCCCAAGGTGGTCAACGTGAATGGTGTGAAAAGGCACTTCTATTTTAGTGATCGGGTGTAAATGACCCTCGTTAACAGTGGTTTTCTTTGAGTATGCGCATTCAAAACACGCCTGAACATATTTTTTTATAAATCGAGACATTTTAGGGAACCAATACGTTTTCTTAATGCGTTCTAACGTCTTTTCCACACCAAAATGTCCGATATCATCATGATTCATGCGGCAAAGTTGCTTTGGTACTACCCAGCGTAAGTTATCTTTATCACCGTCTAGACATTTAAAAAGTTTGTTATCCTTAATTAAATAGTTTTCTTTAATATGTTTTAAACTATCCGCATCCATATCAGTAGTGAGTATATCACGTGTTCGTCGGAGTTCCGAATCTCCCATCTGCAAGGTCTGTAACCAGTCATCGTTACTGATTAGCATAATACTCGGATATTGGTCAGTTTCGACTGTGTCCTCTACCAATTCGACAGGATTTCGCGACAGAGCGTCTACGTGTGCCATTTTAGCACCGGCACGATACTCTACATTGCATTGAAACTCTTGTAATAGGAGCCACCAACGAGCTATGCGTGGAATCATGTCTCGTTTTGAAAAAGTGGAACGTAACGCGCTACAGTCCGTGACAATTTTAAAACTTTGCCCTAACAAGTAAACTCGGAATTTCTTCAGTGAACATACTACAGCCAGAGTCTCAAGTTCAAATGAATTAAATCTTTTTTCTTCTGGAGAAGTTTGCCGGCTATAGTATGCTACTGGTTGAAAAGGGTCACAAGCGCGTTTACGCTGGAGCAAAATCCCGCCTATTCCTATTTGGCTTGCATCGGTGTGCAATTCTGTCTCAGCGGTCGGTTCATAAATAGCTAGTATCGGTCTATTAACCAGCCTATCCTTAAGTGCCCTAAAAGCTACCTCTTGATCCTCAGCCCAAGCCCAATCTACATCTTTCTTAAGCAGTCTATTCAGAGGATGTGCCAAAGTTGCGAAGTTCTTAATGAACTTTCTGAAATAGCCCACTAATCCAAGAAACTGTCGTACGGAATGTGAATTAATCGGACAAGGAAAATCTAAAACAGACTGAACTTTCTTATTACCAGGACGAACACCTGCAGCACTTATTTCATACCCTAAATAAATTATCTGATTCTGAAGAAAATCACATTTCGACAAATTAAGGGTCAAATTGGCTTTTTCTAATAATTGCATCACTCTTTCAAATCTTTCCAAGCATTCCTCTACGCTCTTTCCGTAAATAAGGACATCATCAATGTAAACCATAGCCTCTGTAAACCTGGCAGACCCTAGTACCCTATTCATCAGCCGCTGGAAAATAGCGGGTGCGTTCGCCAGCCCGAACGGCATACGATTAAATTCGTATTGGCCGTCCGGGGTTACGAACGACGTTAGTGGTTTTGAACCTTCGTTTATTGGCACTTGGTAATACCCGGATGCCAGGTCAAGAGTTATGAAGAATGCTTGACCTGAAAGTCTAGCAATCTCGTCCTCAATGATCGGCATTGGGTATCGTTCTTTTACGGTTACAGAATTTAAGAGCCTATAATCGACGCATAATCTTTGCTTGCCATCCTTTTTGCGCACTAATATAATAGGACTAGCATATTCTGAAACAGATTCCCTTACGATTCCAGACTCTAACATTTCTCCAATCATCTCCCTCACTTGTTCTCGTTCTTTATGTGCTAACCTGTACGGTCGATATACAACAGGACGGTTGCTACTTAATTCGATATTCATCTTAGCAACACTTGTACACCCTAGTTCCTTCAACGTCGTTGCAAAACATTGTTTATACCTTCCAAGTATATTCATTAATTGTTGTCGTTGGGACTCGTCAATCGCGCTACCTATTTTTACTTGACTAACATCAATAATATCGGGATCAGCTTCGAGAGATTCTACTGATGTGAATATACGATTAACTACCTGGATTTGAGTACCCCTTCCTATAGCCACATTCCCTCGCAATTGACAGGGTATTGATAATGGCGTTATAAAAATATAAAGAAAATTATCTTTAACCCGATACACCCCTCCATTCACGGTGAACTGTTGATGAGGTTTTCCTATAACTTTTCCGCTTAATAAAATATCCCCATCTCTAATCGTATTAACACGGGCCTTAACTACAGCTGAACCATAAATACTGACATCAGAAGCGATCACTACGATGGCAGATGTATCGTCACCTAAATCTAGTAGAGGAAAACCTAATTCATTATTACCATCAAAAAATTTAAGTTCCTCCGCAGTTTTATACACGATAACGTGTGATTGCTCTGTAAATGACTGTCCTACAAGCAAGGGCAAATCAAGAAATCTATCCTCTACTACTTGACACAAAACGTTACCTCTTACATCATCAATGTTCAATTCTACGTCGACCCCACCTTTGGATTGTATTATGTCGTTACCAAAACCTTTCAAAGGTATAGAAGGGCTGTTGTAGGTAAGACCTAACGCTGAAGCTACAGACTGCGTGATAAGCGTGACCTCACTACCGAAATCTATAAAAGTTTTTATAGGAACGTTGTTTATCCTACCTACTTTAATAAACTTCGAATTGGATTCCGACGTTAATATACGCATTGTTTTATGGACATTCTCAGGCTTTATATCATCTCTAAATCTTCCCGAACAATTATCAGCTTTATGACCAACTCTACTACACTTGTCACAATTTATTATGGGCTTCGAACAGTTATTATAATGATGTCCTTCCTCCTTGCAATTAAAACAATGGACATAATAGTGAGTTTTATTACTATCGGTCCTAGCAGGTCGATTTGTGGTGTTACTTTTTGATGACTCAGAAGTAGTGGAAGATCGACCTTTAAAATAGACGCGATCAGATGGTTGTGAAATTTCCTTGTTACACATGAGAAATTGTAATAATTGATCGGGTTGGGTACAACGTATCGCGTTGGCACTAGACCGCATTGTTTTGTCGCCTAACCCATGGATTATACATTCCACTGCACGCTTGCCTTCAATGTCACAATGGTTCAAGAGAGCCAATTTTTCATAATAATAAACCTCAAGAGGTTCATTAAACCTACTCCTTCTCTTCAGCATTTCCTCCAAGGAATGGCCATAATTTTGTTCAAACGGAAAGGCGCTCATCAATTTATGTTGCCACTCGTTCCAGCTAAATAGGACAGAGTTTAAACTCTCATACCATGTTTTGGCCAATCCTTGTAGTTTCTGCATAGCAAAATGTATAACCGTCCTTTCGTCCCAGCCGTAGACAGTGGCACATTCATTGACCTTTTTAAGCCAAATATCAATTCGTTGACTCTTTGAAGAAGGGTCAAAATTAGGTAGAATACTCTGGTGGTTAATATTATTATTGTTATTAAAATTCTGTGTTGGAGGTGTCACTGCTAACGGCTGAGAGTTAGGTTTATCAATAGAATTTATAGGGTTTATAATATCGTTAGAGCTAAACATTGGACTGTCTGACCGTTTATTCCGTGGTGTCGGCGGCGGCGGCACGTTGTCAGCAGCATCACGTACTTCGCGGGACCCCCGCACTATAGGGCTGCGTTCACGAGGTAAGCTTCTATCTCGTGCCTGCAACCGCTTCAGTTCGTTGTCGCTAGCACCGGCCACCGGTGTAGCCCGTCGCCTGAGGCTGCGTTCCCGGCTCAGCTCGCTCTCCAGAGCGCGAAGCCGCTCTCGATGATGTTCCAGCTCATGATCCAATTTTCGGACACTGTCACGTCCCTGCTTTCGATTCGGAGTGCGCATGCGACTGCGGCTCCGACTGCTTGAATCTGCATCTCGATCAGCTGCTCCACGGTTAGGCGTCATCAAGCGCCGCCGTGGAGAAGGATCAATCGCACGTTGCATCTTTACATTGAAACTTGTAAACGAAAAATATGTAACTACTCAATTTAGCATGTTTTAACAAAATTTTCGTTAACGGCGGTACTTTGAAATTTACAATTGAAATATCTCGAAAACGAGGCCTCGTAGCTCAAAAATAACCAAAATTTTGGCCCCCTTGCTCCGCCAAACACAAATTGTACTATATTATGGTCCAATTACCATTACTTGAAAATGACTTTTGGAAATAACCTCGAAGATCATGAAATATTACCCGTGTGTGGGTACATGGAATTCTATTAACAGTTGTTAAAATATTGAGCTGATATAACATAAGTGAGCAAAAAGCAGGTTAATCCCACTTCTGAATTATTAAGACATCATATACTCACATAAATTATTGAACAGTCGTTGTATTGATGACCACTAGTAATACGTCTGCATTCGATGCTGGCCCCAAGCGAATAGGCCGAGTCTACTCTCGTTTTTCCCCGCCATACCACAAACCTCAGTCGTTCCCAAACTAGTGTTGCCAGTATAAGAAATAAAATGTCCAAATAATCGACTAGACAATTTTAATGATTTATTTATAATATTATTTCAAAACCTAACATAAGTATAGTTATCAAACTGCTACAATTATTTATCATTACTTCACCTGAATAATATGTGAAATATGTAGATGTCTAGAAACTTAGAAGCAATTTGTATTATTTTGACATATTTAAATTTTGAAATGTTTTAAATTTTAAATGGATTTTTTTGCACCATAAATATAAAGCTTTGATCATGGTCTAAGTAATTAAGCAATAAATAAGAATATTAGACTACTTAAAATGTAAAAAAATCTACTGACAAAATTGTTGATTTTAAGGTTAAAGGCAGTTGTTCATATTAATTATTTTAAACTTTATTTGGCTTTAGTAAATATTGGTTGGTATTGAGGTTATAGCTTAAGTATTCATTTTCTTTACGAAAAGAAGATTGAAACTAAACCTCAAATTTTAATCCTAAAATAATACTATTACTAAAATAATACTAAACAATTTCGGTATATCTGCAAGAAATACGACAAACACCCTATTGAAACGTGCTTAAAAAATTCGTTACCATAAATTCATGCAATAACGAATCTGTTGTTTATTAAGTTGGTACGGTCAATATTTTAAGGTCAAAAACGGTTTTCTAGCTGGTCTTCAGTGATGCAAGCCTTCAGAGTGCACGGCGAACGGTTCATAATGACGTGTTTTTAATAATTCAGCAAAATATCTCGTTGGTATGAAACCATTTGTTTCATTCACCATTTGACGTCGCTGCTACTCGATAATAAGCCCCTTCCTCATATCTCTTAACCGTCACAGTATTTCTCTAGAACAAAGAAAAACATTGTTTTTATTACACATAATACCTAATTATTTATTATTCACTAATCGAATTAAACCTCACAATGAATTTAAAACTTTAAAGGCATCTTCTGTCTCAACAATACCTCTGTTCTATCAACAATACCCTTGATTAAGATTTATGTTTAGTAAAATATGAATTGATAACACTCACACTTAGTCCGGTTTTATTAGATATTCACTTCACTTTTACGCAGCGCAATAATATTCTCTGATCTGATCTGATCTCTTCAATATATTTTATGCCTGCTTTTTGATAATAATAACCACAACACTGCGCTAAATGCTCGTCACCAATATTATCACGGCACGAACCAACAAAGTTCTATTAATTGAATACTTGTAACAAACTGCATCTACCCCACAAAAATCGAAATAATTTACTTAGTTTTTTGTGGTCTACCTGCTAAACTTTAATATTTATGTGAACAAGACGAATGAAACTAAAAACGAATGATGATTATTGAACTAGTCATTGGTTGCAGACAAAGTGAGTGTGTGTGTGTAATGTGCGTGTCTACAGTATTGTAACAACTTATAGAAGAAGGTCGTAAGTCAAACCGAAGCGTCAGTCTATTGCTTTGTGAGATTGCTTATGGATTTTTGGTCGGTACTGTACATAAAATAGTGGCCAACAGGTCTAAGCCAGATAACTTCAAAACCATGATATTCTGGTATTTTTAAATTACAGCATTTGTTAGATTTCAATTTATTAATACTTAATTGTTGGATATTTTACTGGCAACACCCAAAGATTCGATATATCAAAATGAGGAAATAACGACCTTCTGGGGGCGCTCGTGACGGTAAGACGTGCTTAGTGGCTGTATCGGTAAAAAGATAGATTGGCATTGTAATGATACACCATTTCAGTACTAATATTTCTGTATTTATCATCTTGCACACTACAAACTTGGTACACTTTTAGCATTATTTAACAAACTATTTAATTAGGTATTTAATATAATAACGTTATAGACTTTAGACTTCTTGAAGACACTTTCTGGTTTCGAGGCTCATAGCGAACTGACTTAGAAGCTAATCGACGCTCCAAACGTCATGTTTCCAATTCTATTCCGTTAAGAAAACCAGTACTTTTACGGAACTGTCAAATGAGATACCTACTTTTAACACTGATACAAAAATCATTTGAGGCAAATCACATAATTTTAATTTTATTTTTAGTATTGAAAATCAGTAAATTTTATTAATATTTGGAAATGATGACAGCATGCATAGTATTGGTTGGAGATCTGCTGTTAATTAAGGTAACCTATTAGTTTTATGGTAAATATTAGAATATCCTTTACTTGTACATAATATATATAGTAGTTAGTTGTAAATATGTTTGTGTATATTATATATTAGCTAATGATTAATAAAATTACCAGTTGAAAGGTTAGAATACTGATTGAATTGTGATATTATGTGGGGAATAGGAGATGTGATGGTATGGTGTAGAATATTGAATTTGATGTTGGCAAAGAAATATAAATGAATGACAAAATATCTTGGTGTTTCATATTATTTTCCTTATCCCTAAAATATTGTAAATATGTAGTTTTACTAAACAGTTTTAGATTATGATAGGGGTAACGACCTAAGCTTAATTTGGGGATTATATTACGTAAACTACTCAAAACAAAATAGGGCCCACCCTAAGTTAATTTAGAATTTTGTCTAAGAATCAATAATTAGGTAAGCATTTGTAAAGTAAAGCACTAAACTTTATTCTTAAAATGTTTATGGATCCTTAACAATGTTTCGAGCATCAATTCTAGCATTGAATTCAAGTGGGTAGACAGAAAAAGTGTGAAGTGCTTGAAAAAACGCTTCTTGCATAAACTCTGTGACTTGTGTTCTCAGTCCGATTCTAAGCGTTGACGTTATCCGTCACTTTCTGTCACAGCTTTTTTTAATTTCGGTATTAATCATGATTACTATGCCTGGTTTTCGTCGTCATATGGACATGGAAAGCGCAGCAAGAGCTGTTGCTATGCTTCAGGAGAGAGGCTCTCAGAGATCTGTAGCAATACTTCTCGGTGCGTCGCGACAAGCTATTCGAAACGTGTGGGAACACTTCCAGGAGATCGGGAGTGTAACTAAGAGGCCTGAATCAGGAATAATTTGAGCTACAACTTCCTAGAAAGACCGGTATATCAGGTTAACTGTACGACGAGAGCGTACTGTAACCGCCCGGGCCTTACAAATCTGGGTACGGCAATCAACTGGTACTAGAGTCAGTGATCAAACCATTCGTAATCGTCCCCACGAAGATGGTCAACGTTCCTGAGTGCGAGCTGTCCGACTCAAACTGACAAGAGCCAATCGTGCAGCGCGATAAAGATACGCTCGCGAGCATTTGAACTGGGCAATGGATAACTGGAGGGCTATCCTTTAGAGATGAATGTAAGGTCAAGTTTTCCAGTGATGATAAAAGAATCCACGTGTGGATAAAAAAATGTGAACGTTTTACAGAACCATACATCCACGGAACAGACCGGTTTAGGGACCCAAGTGTTATGGTATGGGCGGGAATAAGCTTTGTAGGCAAAACAGAGCTAGTAATTCTGGATGAGGGTACTGTAACCGCCGCCAGTTACTTTGAGCGGGCAATCCAACCTCATGTCATCCCATTTTCACAAAGAGTGGTCGCTGACTTTGTTTTTTATGCATGAAAATGCTCGCTAACATACGCCCGTGCCACACAAAAAGCATTTTCAGAGGCCGATATCACGGTTTTGCCATGGCCAGCTGTGAGTCCCGATCTCAACCCCATCAAGCATTTATGGGATCAATTGAAAAGAAGCCTTAAAGAAAACTAGAGCCATGTTAACAGTCAACAGGAGCTCATTAATGCGCTAAAACTCGGTTGGGAACGAATTCCGGAACAAAATGTTACCCATCTTATTGAAGTGTACCAGATTAGCTCAGAGAGAGGCATACAGAGCAGAGAAGGCCCCCTTCACTACTAACCATAACATTTTTCATTAAATGGTTACAGGATATGGGCGACAGACTAAGATTATTTTTCAAGTTAATTTAAGTTTATTTGCCTAAAAAGTGATTTGTTTGTGTAAATCGATCAAAGTAGACTCATCCTTCATGGGGTACTGTTTAAAATGTTATAATAAAATACCTCCCCACATACTCCAACTGAACGAAACGAAATTTAAATCTTGTATAAAACGCACACTATGCTGCCAAGCATATTATAAGTTGGGGGATTACATCGCTGATAAAAATGCTTGGCTTAGCGCTGGTCCAGCTCCACAAGGGCACATAAATTAATTGATGAGCATTCGAAAGTGTTGTTGCGGCTGATGAAGATTGTAAAAACTATCTTTCTTTGTATAAATTCAATCTCTTTGTATTGTATAATTGCATATCACATGTGTGGGCATTGTGACCATGTACATTCCATAAAGCTACCATTACCTGGGTACGTCTTTCATTGACTTGAATGTGCCCTGGCGGCTGAGAGTGTCACGCTCACTCAAATGTCTCGCTGATGGTGGCGTGTGTGTTGGATCATTAAGTTCCCTTCAAAATGGTTGAGCTAAATGGTGCTGATCCCTGCGTCATGTTCGTGAACGGGCGCCGTCAGTAGGGACTGGTCATCTCTTAACTGCCACGGTTTATTTTAATTTTTGAATTGTTTTTATTTTTGTTTTTGTTACGGACGCTTTTAACGTGCACGTCTTTCTACATTGTTCTCACATGTATAATTTCAACATGAATAATGTAACAAATATTTTGTAACAATTTTTTTATTTAAAAGAGTGTCCGTGGAGTTTCTTGCCCGTTCTTCTCCATAGGTACCTACTACGCTTTGGAATGGGCAACTAGCTTCATCTTTCTGACTGACCGACCCCTTGACAATTCAAAAGTACCTGTAATTGGTTTATTTGAAATAAATGCTTTGAGTTTGAGTTTGAATAAACAAAATTTACCACTGGATAGGTTTAAACAATTTTTAAATCCCTACTCCAAACACATGTATCCATAAAAACAACTTAATCATTCATAGTTTTAAACAACAGCAAAAAACTTAGTGGCCCCATTTTCTTTTGAGTAGTTTATTTCGAGGTTAAATAATTATATTCGGAATTAAATTAGTTTTTTAGAAGAAGGATGGTTCTTATTATAAATTCAATGGTTACACGTTTTAATAATCTAGGGTAAAAATTTGAACTCTCTACTAAAGTATGACGCTGATTAAAATAACTGTTCTTACGCGCATCGTGTATTTTTTAAACGCCCGCAACTCAGAAGTGTAGTTCTGTGGAATAGCTCCATTACCCTCCAAGGCGACGGTATTTGAATTCGTTCATAACAAAAATAACAAGTAAAAAAGTACCAAATAAAAAATATTGACTTCAAAATGTATGCGTGACTGACTTACTTAAGACGACGACTAATTCGTTTTTTTGACACACTCGACGCCCGGCATCGGTCGCGGACGGTCGTGCTGCACTGCTGTGTTCGAGTTTCCTGATTGTCGGCTCAAGTGTTTCCGCTGTGGTTCCTGCAGTGGTTCCTGAGTCATCGTATCGTCGCGCCCAGCGAAGATTTCCTTAGTCGCTCAGACTACCATCGACCTATTAATTGGAGTCTTTTCAAGACACAATTAATAATAATTATTATTTCTGAAACAATTTCAGTCAAAAACGTTTGTCGAGGTATTTGGCCCCTTCCGGGCAAAACCACAGTTTCGTAGTCCTCGGTGGCACCATACGATGCCAACGAAACCGAGGGAGTGTTGTCCCAATCACACTCACCATGCCCCTTCAGGATGAGACAGTGAATTGGACGGGTCCCAGTGTCCGGCCTTGGGGGGTCTCCTAGTCGGCATTGGTGACAGTTTTCCCTCAACAGCTAAACACCTAATCAAATCAAATCAATCAAATGTTTTTTGCCAGAAATACATTGTTTTGGTAACTGGTGAGATCTTATAACCTAAGTGTCATTGTATTCTGCCTGCAAGCAAGCGTGCAAATTTTTTATTAAGTTTATATTCATTCCTATTTTATTACTATTATACGTCTTTGACATTTCTCGGACCTTTGGAAGGCGTACGAGGGGCCGAAGCCAACTCGCAGAGGCCCCTTAGACGTTTTTAATTAAATGAGGTACCAACCGACGATTATCCCTGTTCGCACTATGCAAGTGCAGCCAAGGACAACCCCCGGTTGGTGTAGGACTATTGTAAGATATGGAAACAAAGATATCGGACTATGGGTTTTATAAAAGTCCCTTTGTTTATCTCTAACGTAAACAAGGAGACCGCGTTGGAAGATATATGCCAATATATTAAAAAGAAAACGGAGCAGGTTGTTACACTCGAGAAAATTACTATAAAGAAGGAAAAGCCGTATAATGCATTTAAACTATTAGTCAATAAAAGCAAGTTAGAAACATTTTTAGATGACCAGATGTGGCCAGATGGCATCACATTTCGTCGCTTTATTCATTTCAAGAATAGAAAAGAAGACAGAAATAATATTATTTCCGAGAGGGATGGAATAAATAATGCAATGAATGGATAGTACATCAAAATTGAACATTATAACATTCAACTGTAAAAATATTAAGAGATCTGTTAACTGTGTGCGCTTACTATGCAAAACAGATGACATTGTTTTGTTACAAGAAACGTGGTTATATCCACATGATTTATCCTTTCTGGAAAATATAGATCAAGACTTCAGTTACACCGCGAAGTCTTCAGTGGACACTTCAGCTGGTATTTGTAAAGGTAGACCTTATGGAGGTCTTGCCATATTGTGGCGAAAAAGTGCAGTTGATAACGTGTCTGTGGTGCAGTGTGACAATACCCGGATTTGTGCAGTAAATGTAGTGATAAGTAACCGATTTTTTATGATTATAAATATGTATATGCCAACAGATTGTAGTGATAACTTACCACATTTTACGGAATGCCTGAGTGAAATGTATTCTATCATACAAAATAGTAATGTTGAATCAGTGTTTGTATTGGGAGATTTCAACGCGCCCCGGGTGCGCGTTGAAATCTCCCAATGTCATTTTGTAATGAGCTTCTTAGTTTTTGTACTGAGCAAGAGTTATTATGTGCGGACATTGATTACCTAAGTATGTTATCGCAAACTTACACTTTTATCAGTGACGCACACGGGTGTAAGCGTTGGCTTGACCACTGTCTTGTTACACAGTCGGCAGGAAAAACAATTGTAAACGTTAAAGTTATTTACGACACGTTTTGGTCTGATCACTTTCCTTTAAAAATAGAGTGTGATATTAATGTTATTAGAGTGAAAACTACTGTAATTAAATCTTCGTATAACGGTGTCTGTTGGGGCGAACGAAAACCAGAGGAAATCAGTCAATACTCATCTTTATGTAACAATAAATTAAAGAACTTAGATTTTCCTAAAGAGTTTGAACTTTGTGCTGATAAATTTTGTGATAATACCCACCATCATTTTTTATTGGATAAAATGTATAGTCAAATTGTGTCTATATTAAGTGAAGCTGCTAGTATTAGCAGAACCCCAAAAGGCATTATAGGAAAAAAGGGTATAAAAGGGTGGAACAAACATGTAAAAGAATTTCACACACAGGCAAGAATTAAATTTAAATTATGGATGTGGTATGGGCAACCCAGTAGTGGTCCTATTTTTGAAGATATGACATTAAGTCGTAAAATATTTAAATCAAAATTGAAATGGTGCATTAAGAACCAAGAAAGAATAGGAATGGACATTTTGGCTTCACTCCATTCAGAGAAACGTTTTTCATCATTTTGAAAGGGTACTAAGAGGCTAAATAATACTCCAAGCCTACCAGTTAGCGTGGATGGTAAAAACGATAATGCTGAGATAGCCAATTGTTTAAAGACCATTTTAAAGTGAGTTCACCTCTTGAGTCTGCGCCGAGGGTGCGCGATGCTGAGACATGTCGATCAGGATCACCCCTTTGGTTTCCATGTAAAGAACTTAAATCTGTAATTAAATGCATGAAGAGGGGTAAATCGCCTGGTCATGATGGACTTAGCATCGAGCACCTTCAAAATGCTGGTATACATCTGCCGAGAGTGTTGACTATGTTTTTCAATTTATGTTTGGGACATTCTTACTTACCTCAGGATTTACTGGATACAATTGTTGTACCTATTGTGAAGAATCGGACAGGGGACATAGCAGACAAAGGTAACTACAGGCCTATTTCACTGGCAACTGTGATAGCCAAAGTGTTTGACAGTGTGCTCGACTCTCACCTCGGTAGTTACACCCAGTTACATGACACACAGTTTGGTTTTCGTGCTGGGCTATCTACTGAAAGTGCGTTGAAGCATACTGTCAAATATTATACTGACAGGAAAACACCTGTGTATGCTTGTTTCCTGGACCTTTCTAAGGCCTTCGACCTGGTTTCTTATAATGTCTTATGGGAGAAGCTTCTGGAGGCGGGCGTTCCTACTGCATTAGTGTCTACATTATCTTTTTGGTATGACAAACAGAGGAACTTCGTCAAATGGTCTAATGCGTTGTCTGACCCGTATAAACTCGAGTGCGGCGTTAGGCAGGGAGGTCTAACTTCCCCGAGGCTTTTTAATATTTATGTAAATAAACTGCTGGTTGAGCTCAGCAGCACTCATGTCGGATGCCATATAGATGGAGTATGTTTAAATAACTTAAGTTATGCGGACGACATGGTACTGCTGAGCCCTACTATCAGTGGAATTAGAAAGCTACTCTCCATTTGTGAAGGATATGCCAAACAGCACGGGCTAAAATATAATCCTACAAAAAGTGAGCTGTTGGTGTTTCGAGGCAGGAATAAAAATCCAGCATTTGTCCCTCCTGTAAAATTAAATGGTTCACCTTTGCAGAGAGTTGCCCACTTTAAATATTTGGGCCACATTGTTACTGAGGAATTAAAAGACGACTTGGATATGGAAAGGGAGCGCAGGGCACTGGCTGTGAGCGGAAATATGGTCTGCAGAAGGTTTCATGGTTGTTCAGTTCCCGTGAAACTAACTCTTTTAAGGCCTACTGCCAAATATTTTACACCAGCAGTCTTTGGGATAACCATACCCTAAAAGCAGACAATGCCCTGCGCATTCAATATAACAATGCCTTCAGGGCGCTGTTGAGGCTTTCACCGTACTGTAGTGCGTCAGGTATGTTCGCTGATGCGCACACTGACGACTACTTTGCGATAATGCGGAAGAAAGTTGCCTCAGTAATATTCCGGGTGAGGGGGAGCAGCAACAGTATTCTAAGGGTTTTTGCAGAGAGGCTGGATGGGCCTACAATGGGGAGGTTTACCAAGCTTCATGTTGGCAACAAAGCTTGATGAACCTTCCTGTTATGATTTTTATTTTTCTTTCTTCTTTTTGTGTTCCTGCATGTTATCTAATATCTACTAATATAGTTTTTTAAGTCAAATGTAATACTAACACCCTATGGGCCTTGATGCCTGACACTAAAATATATATATATATTTTTTTTTTTTTGGGTTGCTAAAGTTGGACTGGTCACCTGGAGCTATGGAAGGACTATGGTCCCTGCCTGATCTATGTTTTATATTCACACGGATAAAGTTGCAGGGGGTGACTTGCACACTCAATAATGGGCCCCCGAAAACGGTCGCTAGCACATAGTGTCGTAGCGACAAGGGGGCAACACGTCCTGAGGTGCTTATGAGGAGTGGAGAGGTATTCCACGGCTATCAGGACAATCCCGGAAGTACGGTCAAGATCCCTACCAGCATCTTACTGGAATACTTCCTTCCTCCGAGCATGTTTGCTCTTGCGAATCTCCACTTAAGCCAGCCAATAAAGGCAAGAATGAGGTGGGAGCTCTATTCCTCGTCAGTGTTCACTCTAGCCGGCCAATAAAGGCAAGATAGAGGTGAGAAAAAAAAACTTAACGGCAAAGTAAACTTTACCGGCACAGACCCAGAGTTCGGAGCGCGCAAGCCCCACCACGACGTCAACGTAGAGATACGGCGGTGGGGTTATTACTATTATTATTATATACTATTATCATGCATTTATTCACTATATTTATATTCTTCTAATTTTAGGTAGGTACTAATTTTCAATTTTATGTTCCATATATTCCTTAAAACTATAAAAACAACACTTTAGAAGCCATTCTGTCAATTTTGTCTTGAACACATTACCATGTAATAATTTTAAATCGTTTGGTAAGTTATTTTACGAGTACATTAAAACACACATATTAAATACATTTTTCTTATAGATATCAACTGTCAGACGCTCAACACGGCTTTCGAGAGGGTTGCAGTACGGGTGGTAACTTGTTGTCATTTGTTAGCTACCTGTCGCCCGTCATTGACGCCGGGGGGCAGGTGGATGTGGCATATTTCGACTTTCGGAAAGCTTTTGACACCGTGGATAACGATGTACTTTTGTGCAAACTCTCTGCTATGGGGTTCACACCGCACTTGCTTAAGTTCTGCTAGTTACCTTGGCGAGCGCCGACAGTACGTCGAGTTTGCGGGACATGAATCCACACCTTATTACACATTCTCCGGGGTAAGTCAAGGGAGCAATATTGGACCTTTGGAATTCATTTTAATAATTAATGATCTGCCAACAGTCGTGAAAGAGGCGAAGTGTCTACTGTTTGCAGATGACTTAAAGTTATTCCTAAATGTTGAGGGCACTGCAGACTGTAATCGGCTCCAGTCTGACATTAATAATATAGTCCAATGGAGTAAATTAAACAAGCTGCATTTTAATATTGAAAAGTGTTGTGTAATGAGCTACAGCCGCGCGCGAGCTCCATTACAGCATCAGTACGAGATGGACAGCGAAATTATGCCGCGCGTCTCACATGTACGAGACCTAGGTGTACAGATGGTATCTGAGCTGACGTTCCGCAAACACATAATTGAGATGTGCGGCAGGGCTTTTAGAAATCTCGGTTTCATCTTGAGACAGTGTAAGGATTTTACCGATACAGCGGTTGTTAAAGTTTTGTATAATGCACTTGTGAGGAGTCATCTCGAAACAAGTGCAATTATTTGGAACCCGCATGAAGGGAAATACAGACTCATGTTGGAAAAAATCCAGAACAAATTCACAAGGTTTCTGTACCGTAAACAGTACGGGGTTTATCCCTTTTATCCCCTGATGTACCCGAGTCTGTTCGTCCTGGGCATGGTCGGGTACACCAGGCTGGCCGTAAGAAGGGGCGTCGCGCTGGTCAAGTACGTGGCCCGCGTACTGCTAGGGTTTCTGCATCACCCGGAGGTGCTGGCAGTGCTGCGGCTGCGCGCGCTGGACGGGTGCGTAGGTGCACGCCGTCGCCCCGCACTGTTACATGTGCCGGCGGCTAGGACTGACCTACTCAAGTTTGCCCCTATGTCACGAGCCGTACGTATTATTAATGTTATTACGGTATCGGAGGATATTTTTGGGCAAAACCTGCCGCAATTTATTCAAACGACACAAATAATAATTGAAAAAGGTTTGATAGAATAAAAGTTGTCATGTTTAGAATAATTGTTATATAACATAATATTATATAATTCATTGTAATTCTGCTTACAGGATTTTTATAGAATAGAATAGAATAGAATAGAATAGTTTTATTTTGCAAATATGGGTAGTACATAATAGTTCTTAAATTACATTTAGCTCAGCCACATTTTACCAATCGGCATGCAAACATTTGAAATTATTTATAACACTATTTATTATTACACTTATATAAACAAATTAGTATCATTAGATTACATTACTATTACAAATATCATACCATTATAATTACATCATTTAACGTGTCATTACTATTACTATTATTATTAATAACCAAAATCAAAATGTCAGAAATCAAAATGTCAAAGATCAAAATGTCAAAAAACAAAATGTCAAAAAAATCTAAAATGTCATACATCAAAAGTTCAAAAATCAAGATGTCACTAATTAACAAATATTTTTCTCCGATAAGAACTCAGTTACACTGTAGTACGTTTTATCTATCAAAAAATTCCGTAATCTACTCTTAAATTGTGCTGTATTTAAAGATTTCCAACAACTCGGTAATTTATTGTAAATAATTGGGGCCATGCAAGAAACGCTCTTACGCATTAAAGTGGTTCGACATGATACTTGACATAATTTGCTGTTGTCACGCCTATTCCTTGGGAATACAACAGCCAGGCGCTCAAAACGAGATGGATTTTGCTTGACAAACATAGCTACTTCGAAAATATAAATACACGGAAGTGTCAAGATTTTATGTAACTTAAAATAAGGCACGCAACTGTCTGTCGATTTCAGTTTTAACAATGATCGGAGACATCTTTTCTGGGCCTTAAAAGCTATATCTCGATCAGTTGAGTTCCCCCAGAAAATGATACCGTAGCGCAAGTGCGATTCAACTATTCCGTAGTAAGCCGTAAGAAGTGTTTTGACATCTACAATGGAGGATAATCTATACAACACATATGCGGATGAACTCAATTTTTTACACAAACTGTCTATATGCGCTTTCCAATTTAAGTTGCAATCTATTTGCAACCCTAAAAATTTGGTATCATCTGCTTCCTCAATTTTGTCATTTTTGTAATGGATGTTGAGAATAGATCCGCCGGGAGTACGTTGTCTAAAGAGCATTATTTTTGTCTTGCCTAAATTAATATTTAAATTATTTTCGTCTAGCCATTTAATTAGTGCGTCAAGAGAATTATTTATGTCATTTTCATATCATCTATGTGTAAACCTTTATGGAATCACTGGTCCCCAAGTCACAGGCTATTAACCTAGTTTGGGAGCCAGGAGATAATACCCAATGCACTCTATGTTGTTCCATACTACTGTATTTGTAACATATGTAATCATTTTTTATTGCAATAAACATTATTATTATTATTATTATGACCTTTATTTAATTAATTACATATAAATTATATTTTTAAATATTAGAACAAAATAATATAAAAACATTTAAAAATATAAAAAATAGTATCCCCACCGGTATCGGGAACAGGGTCCAAGCTACCGGCGGTTAGGGCTCCAGAGAAAGGAACCTCCTAACAATGCGAGCCGTGTCCAGGAGTACCGCTTTCTGAATCAAGCCCTTAATCCAGCTGCCCAACGAGAGCCTCCTTAGGTGTTGGTCGAGGCTCTTGGCAATTAAGCCATTGGCTGATACGACTATCGGCACAATGATTGCTGAGTCCACATCCCACATGTCGACAACCTCGCGAGCCAAGTCAAGATACTTGATTTGTTTATCTTTCTCGGCTTTCACGAGGTTCTCGTCATGCGGGACCGTTATGTCAATAATCATTGCGCGCCGCTCTCCTCGATCCACCACCACTATATCAGGCTTATTGGCAACAATAGTCCTGTCAGTGATGATGGATCGATCCCAGTACAATGTGATATTTCCATTTTCGAGAACTGGGTCGGGTACATACCTGTAGTACGGCACTTCCGATTCCACAAGGCTGTATTTCAGAGCAAGTTGCTGATGGATAATCCTGGCTACAAGGTTGTGTCTATGCAAGTACTCTTCGTTAGCTAGACGAGAACACCCGGAGATAATATGTCGGATTGATTCTCCCGGACGGTGGCATGCCCGACAGATGTCAACCGTGCCGTCCTTTACAATGAATCTCCGGTAATTGTTCGTCATCATAACTTCGTCCATAATTGCACAGACAAAACCTTCGGTTTCCCCAAAGAGGTCACCAAAACGCAGCCAGGCTACGGACGCAAGTAAATCTACATCGGGCCCATGTAGGGCCCGGAAGAAGCGCCCATGAAGCTCCTTACTCTGCCATATCTCCCTGCGTTCGTTAGTGTCAAGCACTACAGGTTTGCGCCAGTTCTCTTTAGCCAAGGAGAGCGGGGTAAGGCCCTTGTCCACCGCAACCACATCTCGATGCATCCCCACGTCGGTTTTTAGGAAATATTCCCTAAGACTGCATATCTCGCGATTGTGGAGTGTCTTAGCGTTTAAAAAGCCTCGACCTCCACATTTTCGCGGGATATACAGTCTCATTACCGATGATCGTGGGTAATGCATTCGATATGCAGTCAGTAGTGTACGGACCCTCCTATCCAGGGCGTCTAGTTCGGTCTGAGTCCATTTGAGTATGCCGAAAGAGTACATCAGAACCGGCATGACCCAACCGTTGAAAGCGCGCACCTTGTTTCCGCCTGATAGAAGACTATTAAATACTTTCTTCAGGCGGCCAAAGAAGCGCTCCTTCAACGATTGCTTCATGTCAGTAACATTGATGCCCAACGCTTCCGACATACCCAAATACTTATAGGTTTCGGATGCGGAGAGGGCTCTAAGGTTTATGGAATCCGAGAGTTGGGTTCCCACGGATTCCACAATCTCCCCTCGCTTTACATGCATGACCGCACATTTGTCCACACCAAATTCCATCCTGATGGCGCTACTGAAAGTTTCAGTATTTATTATTATTATTATTATTATATGTATTTGTACTTTTACATGGGATTGTTACAGTGCTATCGTCTGCAAACATAGTTATAGGATATTCAAGGGACATGGGCATATCATTAATATAAGTTATAAATAAAAACGGGCCTATCACGGTTCCTTGTGGTACACCGTATGAAATTTTACGTTCTCGAGATCTTATAATGTCTTCGTGTTTGGTGACTATGTTAATGTTGCTAACTTCGGTTATTTGTGTTCTGTTTTCCAGATAAGATTTTATAAGTTCGAGCACGTTACCCCTAATGCCATAGCCTTCTAATTTATTAAGTAATATATTATAATGGACATAATCGAACGCCTGGGTCATATCGCAAAATATAGCGCATATGGGGGATCGTTTATCCATGCTACTCATAATAGGATTCAAAAAATCATAAACTGCCATATTGATGGTTCTGTGCTGTCTGAATCCTTTTTGTTCTTCGCAAAGTATATTATATTTTTCCATATAATTATATAATTCCCTGCAAATGTATTTCTCAAAGATCTTCGAAATAACCGGTATGAGCGATATAGGTCTATAATATTCCATCAATTCCTTATCTTCTTTCTTAAATAGGGGTTTTATTATAGATGTTTTTAAAGCATCTGGATATTTACCCGTACAAATAATAAGGTTCAGTATGTGGCTTAAATGTTCGCATATCGCGGTTGAGACAGACTTCAGTATCTTTGTGGCGATTCCATCAAAACCAACACTGTTAGTATTTTTTAGCGTCATTATTATTTTATTCAAATCGTGTGGTGTGCAGGGTGCCATAAACATTGAGTTATGTTTCATGGACGAGATGCATGTTTTCGGCATACAGTCAACATCTATTTTCGGACGTATTTTGTCAACGAAAAAGTCATTAAAAGCACTAGCGATATCATAAGGTTTGTATAAAATTTGATTACCAACTTTAAGTTTCTCAATTCGTTGTTTAGGGATGTTGTACTTTGTCTGATTAATTACCTGCCATGTAGTCTTTGATTTATTTTTAGATTGCTGTATTTTGTGGTTATTTTGAGCTTTTTGTGTCAAGTTAATTATTTTATTATATAGTCTAGAATAGGTAGTGAATTTCTTTTTGTTTTCATGGTTGGGTTTCAACCTGGATCGCCACAAAAGTTCTCTTTTTTTCCTACTGCATAATTTAACTCCACGTGAAAGCCATTTTGGTTTATTGATTAGGTTTATTTTTATTTCTTTATACGGAAAACATAACTCGTAAAATAACTTGAATGTGTCGATAAATTCATTGTAAGCTACGTTGGGATCGTCAGTAAGATATATCTCCGAGAATTTGAGACTGCTTATGCTATTTTTAAATTTCTCTATATTATCGTTACTGTAATCTCTTCTAGTTATATACCAGGATTTGATATTATTATTTATATGTATTTTATTTTAATTTGTGTATATTTTGTGACTTATAACATCGCCTTGGATTAATCTGTAAAGGTGTTATAATTGTGCTTTCAATAAATAAATAAATAAATAATAAATATCCTTATGACAGGGTGGATGGTACAGTAGGTTGTGAAACTTAGCCCTTTTTTGTATAGTTAGGACCTCACTACGTTGTTTAAAGTAGTGCATGTGTTTTTTTGTGAAGATGCAGATATCTTTTATATATGTATATGCAAGGTAATGGAAGAATTTTACATTTTTGAAATAAAGGTTTACAACTGTCTAGGAACCAAGCCTTGTTGATAACCCGGATGCATAGTTTTTGAATTTTAAAAACTCTGTCAGTATCGGTTGAGTTACCCCACATTATAAATCCATAGCTCAGTACAGATGACACATAACCATGGTAAGCCGACAGAAACATTTTGTCTTAATGTTTTTAACGCAAATACAAATCTATCAAGTTTCTGACAAATTGACTCTATATGACTTTCCAATTTAGATGTTTATCTACATTAAGTCCTAGAAATTTTAAGTCGTATACTTGTTCCACTTTTTCATCTTTAAAAATAATATCTAAAGTTAGTTGTTTTGTATTGTAGGAGTTAAATTGGATTAATTTTGTTTTACTAATGTTTATGTTCAAATTATTATTTTCCATCCAGCTTACTATATCTAATAGGGCCTTTTCGGTAACTGATTTATAAGCGTTTTTATCTTGACATTTTATAATAATAGTAGTATCATCTGCAAAAAGAATACAATCCCGTAAAGTGGTTTTCGGAAGATCGTTTACATAAAGCAAGAAAAGTAAAGGGCCAACAATGATACCCTGAGGCACACCATTTTTATTTATTATTGCCTTTGATTTAGTTTTCTTTGAAATATATTCTGCTGCCTTTTTTTACAACTTTGGATATCTCTGTACACTGTTCCCTGTTATGTAGATAGCTAGAAATCAATTCATATGCTTTTCCCCTTATGCCATAAAAGTCTAACTTGTGTAAAAGTTTAGAGTGATTTACAAAGTCAAAAGCCTTACTCATATCTAGAAATAGGGACATCACTGGATTGCCATTATTTATGCTTTCTGTTACAATTTTTATCAAGTTAAAGATTGCAAGAGTAGTTGAACTTCCCTTGCGGAAACCAAATTGCTGTTTGCATAATATGTCATGTGTAGAGAGAAAGTTGCTTAACCTAACAAGAACCGCCTTTTCAAAAACTTTCGATAAAATAGGAACAATAGTGATGGGCCGATAGTTGTGAGGGTCTGACTTATTTCCCTTTTTGAAAAGTGGTTTCACAGTAGACATTTTAAGCTGTTCAGGGAATACACCTTCTAGGAATGATAAATTTATAACATGCGCCAGTGGATGACATATCCAAATAGCACAAGCTTTCAAAGTTTGTGTGGTGATGTCATCTTGTCCACTAGTTTTACTATTATTTAGAGACATTATGATTTTATACACTTCCAATGCATCTACAGGATTTAGGAAAATTGTATTTATATTTTTGTTTTTGTGATCAAGTTTAATATTATTGGAATTTAATATAGGCTGATAGGAATTTTGTGAAATATTTAACAATTAAATTAAAAAAACTTAAATTATAAGTTACAATAAATTTATTTATAAATTAAATTGTAATAATAGGCTGATTAGATGTCAAATTTATAAAGAAATCATTAAATATAATTATTACAAATGTCTAAGGGATCATTATACACCGTGAAATTTGAATCACAGTTTTGCTAGAACAAACGTTGTTCAGACCATGGTCTACTAGCATTCTACAGCATCCAATAATAATAATAAAAAAATTGGTTTTTGAAAAAACACAAAAAAGACAAAGTTTAAAATGTCGAGATTATCATTACTCCCTACTACACAGACACTGCGGCGGCGCTCGCGTATCAAAGTATTTTCATATTAAGCCCGCGGTAGGTAAGAAAATTTTATGAGTAAAATCTATGAGTGTAATTATGAGTTAACTAAAAGTGAGGCGTTATTAGAACAAACATTTACAAATTATTAACTAAACAGAATTTCCATACATAAAAATTACCGTATCTTTTTGTTCCGCGGGCCGATTTTCATGAACTAAACATGACAAATGGTTTTAAGTTTAGACCTTTAATTTAAGACCAAAACTAAAGAAATATCTTTACAAACAAAAAAGTGAGTTTTCAAGTTATGTAATTATGACAATTTCAATTTGCTAAAATTTCCTTCCACATTTACTTTTGACACTGTTAATGGATCAAAGTAAGTATTTTAACACGAACCTAATAATAATCTAATATGAATCTACCTGAGATCACAACATGCAACATAATAACAGTTAGCTGTGCACCAAGACAACTTTGATTCCAATTTCTCTTCATTCTTATCGGGCTAGAATCTTATCGGGCCAGCTAAAATTTCTGACGATCCTAAGATCGTCAGAAATTCTAGCTGATGTTAATTATTATTTATGGTAAGTAAAGTAGGTACCTACCTACTTAGTTACTTTCTTACATCACAGTTCAGAATGTAGGTACAAAATTGCACGCAAAACGCCATATCCAACACCACTCCACATTAAAATAGTTAGAACACCTAGAACTCATTTTCACAAAAAAACGCACGATACGTGCCCGTGACGTAAGTACCATACGTGTGACCCGCTCGAGAGATTTCGATAGACTGGCTACTGCTCGGGTGGCGGGGGCGGCTGGCGGTAGTCAACAAAAGAAATGGGCGGGACGATATTTCGCGCGATTGCATGTCATTGGCTAATGATTTATTTGCATTTCGGCCCGCATTGGCTGGACATCCTTGTAGTCCACGTGGACTCCTCATAACTCTTTTGAATGCCATATCACTGCCGCGATGAGTAATTTGATGTTACGGTTAATGTTTGAACACGTTTGAGTAACATAAGACTTATTTGAGAACGCCTAGGTCAGTTTGTTTTAATAACATATTTGATACTTTAGAATGGTAGTAGACCATGGTCTGAACAACGTTTGTTCTAGTAAAACTGTGATTTTAATTTCACGGTGTATGTCACATTATTAAGACTTATTTCGTCAATGTCATTTTTATAGAAACTATTATTAGATATAGTTGAGGAGATTGCATTCCAAGTAGCTTTACATTTATTCTTATTCTTTTGTATACGTCTTGTATTGATAAGTTTATGTGCTTTCTGTGCACATCGTTTAAAAATATGGTTACAGAGTCTGTAGTTTTTTTTTTTTTTGTTTTTATTTATATTACAATTTTTTAATTTTAGATACATATGGCGTTTAGTTTTGATAGACTTTTTGATACCTTTTGTTATCCAGTTTTGCATAGCTGGTTTATTATTAACTTTAACCTTTATCACCGGAAAACACAGATCGTAGTACAATTTAAAAGTCTCATAAAAAATATTGAATGCTTCTATTAGAGAATCTGAATCAAATGTTTCTGAAAATGAAAGAGATGACATACATTCGCATTTCGCGAGGTTGTCTGAACAGTAGTCACGTTTCAGTTCAGTCCAACAAGATATTGTTTTTTGTTTGCTGGCTTTTATAGTTACCGTTTGTGCTGTTTCATGATCTGACAGGCCGAGGTGATAAATTTCTGACTGAACGTTTTTTATGTTACTAGCGATTTGGTCTATGCAAGAGTTTGCCCAAGTCGGTGATGTTGTGTGCTTCAAAATTATAATTATGAAGTATACTTAAGAGCTCTTTTGATGCTGAGTTTTGTTTTAATATAACAATATTCCAATCACCACATATAACAACTTTCTTCCTTTTGAATTGGTCCGTCAAGTAATTTAGAAGATTGGCTAGCTTATGAAGAAAGATACCTATTTGCGCCTTTCTCTGATCGGGTATTCTATAAATGTTAACAACTATCACGCCCAGACCAGTAATATCCACGCCACAGCACTCAAAATAAAATTTTGTTGCCAGATTTGATGGAATTTTTAATTTTTTGGTGTTAAACACTTTATTTGTTAATATACACGTACCTCCTCTACATTTATCTCGACTAAATGTCGCAGCTAATTTAAAATTAGTAAGTTTGATGTTAACTTCCGTACCCTGTTTAACAAAAGTTTCACTAAAACATAGTATATCAACCTCCTTATTTTTTTCCACAAATTCTTATAAAGTTAGTTCTAATTCATCTAGTTTGTTACAAACGCCGACTATATTTTGATGCAAGATTCTCAGTTTACTTAGTCGGCAATTCTGTTTTGACTTCTCATAATTTATTTCTGTTTTATTAGTGGAGGAGCTAGGAACTAAAAAATGTATTGTTATTCTTATCGTTACCATTTATTCTATTATATCTATTCTTATTATTAAGTGAGTTTCGCTGTCTGAAAGTTGGATTTATGAAACCATTTTCATATTCCTTAAAGTCAATTTCCATGTTAAGTTTGTAGGTAATTAAGTCTAAGTCTGAGAGCTTCTTAGTATAATTAACATCCAGCTCTTTAACTTCAACAAACTTACAATTTTTAAAGTTTTTTGTAAACATTTTAAGTTCATGGTTCAGTTTGATAACATTTAGGTACCTATTTTCTGAAACGTTCAGCACCAAAACTGTACAATAGCTCAGACTACATAATGTACTACACAGATTAGTTAACATCATGTAGGGATTTTGATCATGTTTTCCAGCTGAAAGTATTACGACGTCGTTGTTAGATAGGGTGCGTAATAGATTTTCTGGATTACGTAGGATCTCGCACGATAAAGCATATGGTTGAACTCTTCCCTCAATGTTGTAGTTGTCATTCCATTTTTCAGCCTTCGCGTGTATTAATCGAGCGGCTAAACCTCTTACTTTTTCGTCTCCGATTATATAAATATTTCTTTCTCTTTAGAGTTTTGATTGGTTTGAATATTCTAGGTCGTTGTTTAATAGGTGAGTGTATCGATTTTACAGTCTTGTCATAATTAATTTCCTGTATATTTTCTTGCTGATGTAGACGCTGCGCGCCGTTCTGCGTTTGTGAGCATTGAACGTTTGGACTGATTAGTTCCTCTGAGAAATCCAGTTTAGTTTCAATGGATTTCCTATCCTTCTGAGATGTTCTCGTAGGCGTCAATTTACAGATATATTTTAGTTGATTAATTTGAGTGCCATATACTGATAATTGTTTTTTAAGAGTACAATTCTCTGATAATAGATTAGTTATTTCATTTTCAGCAATTTCTAATTTCTCTGCTAGTACAGAAACTTTCTTTTCCAATTCTTCTATTAAATCAAAGATGTCGGATCTAATATTTGGGCAGCTTCTATGTAGTTGCGGATCTTTTTTCAAAGTATGGGACAAAACTTATATATCCTCATCCAGTGGCAAAGATTCGAAAGAGTTTTCGGTAGATATATTTGCCTCGAATTATTCATATTTTTTTGTATGACCTGCGTGTACTGGAGTATCCAGTATTTGCGAGGACGAAGATGATTTAGATGAGTTTTGATTTTTTCTAAGTGTAATATTAGAAATAGGTAGATCATTATTTGAGTCTGTTTTGTTTTTAATGCACATTTTGCATCCCCATTTCTTTTTTACTTCGATGTCCTTTAAGCGATAAGTTGATTCTGGAAAGCCCACACAATCAAATTCGTATCTTTTTTTGCATACTGAACATAGAGCAGTGCTTTTTATGTTACCATATTTTTTACAAATGTGACTTGTGTTGACATCTTGCGGTCGCTGCTTACTGTTTTTTTTAAACTGGATGACATTTTGTTTTTTTTGACTTACAACCGGTAGTCGAAACCACTAGGCCAATTCGACTATGCGATAATAGAGCTAAAATTGGTTATCTCAATGTACGTGTAGCCAACGCTCGACGTGCCGCTGTTTTTATCGGTTTTGAATTTATTTACTACAACCCTCACAAAAAATTAAATTTCGTTATAAAATTCACTTTTATTTACGTTCACTTTTATATAACTATTAATTATTCATTAATTATTATAACTGTTATTACACTTTGTTTGCACTGAATGCTAGTTTTTGAGAGGTAAAATATTGTTTACTTTTGAAGACTTTCCACTGTAGAAACGTTTAAGTACACTGTTTGGTAATTATTGTTTTATCGTTTAACTACACTTTTCTTGTAAACAACTAGGAGATAACATTTGTACTTGTTTATTGGGATATTTTATTAACACTTTTCGTTAATTTGCGACTTAAAATATGAGTTTTATATTATTAAACAATTATCACACACAGAACTGATGTTGACGTCGTGACGTCGTACGTCGCTGCTAGTGTCAGGCGGGTGTGTCTACACCCTTCGCACTAAACTGGTTAGGACCCCGTTGCACAATAAGATAGGCAACGGGCAAAAGCAATCTCAGGGCTCACCATAGTACTCAACGTCCCGGTCTAAACCGACAGGGAGGATTTTACACATCGCCGGTAATCCACCCGGGGAGATAGGATTAGGATTAAGAAAGGATATTTAGGAACCATCCCTATAGTAATATCTCTACCATGGAGGCTGACCTTACTCCGTGATAACCTCATGTCGCTTCAAAGCGACCACTCGAGGCTACTCGTCATTCTAAATAGGATCCTTAAAAAGGAGCCCACTCTCATAAACGAGTTTGGTAACGAGCTCGATGAACTCGCTAGCAGTCCGCTATCTCTCGCTCTAACTCGGTCGCTGATTTCAGTGACGTGTTAGTCTACCCAACCTCAATTTAGTCCCTGTCCCTCAATGTCCATGGACAATGGCGAAACGATCGCACGCCCCCAACCCCCACCCTTACGCCTCTGACTCTGAGATAAAAGCCTCTACTTACTCCTCCTCTTCCCAGTCAGATGACGATGGCTTTATGCCAGTCACTGGCAAAGGAAACAAGAGGAAGAAGAAGAAGCAAAGCTCCTCACAAGTGAACAAGGTAGTCGCTTTAGAATACACCATCTCGACCCCGGTAGGTAACATAGCTGCCGTAGCTACTTGTGCCCCCGTAGCTTCCCCCTTCACTAACCCCCGCCCGATTGCATCATCATCACAGGATGCCCCTACCATTCCCATTTCTGGCCCTAAGAAGGTCGCGCCTCCACCTCCTGTGTTCATCCAGGACAAGGATAAGTGGACGGCAATCTCTAAGTGGTGCGTCGAACTTAATATCGCCTACACCAATGCCCATACTAACAAACAGGGTATTAAAGTTACAGTAATAAAATTAAAATAATAATAACCCTACCGCCGTATCTCTACGTTGACGTCGTGGTGGGGCTTGCGCACTCCGAACTCTAGGTCTGTGCCGGTAGAGTTTACTTTGCCGGAACAGGGTCTGGGATGAGGGGCCAGACCAAGCGAGATACAAAAACCCTGAGGGCAGCATGTGGCGAGCTGTTGGGCTGTAGCGATCCCACGGACCCTATATCCCGGGAGAAGTCTTGTTCATCACCTCTGGCTTGCCTTTATTGGCCGGCTGGAGTGAACACTGACGGGGAATGGAGCTCCCATCTCATTCTTGCCTTAATTGGCCGGCTTGAGTGGAGATTCGCAAGAGCAAACGTGCTCGGAGGAAGGAAGTATTCCAGTAAGTGCTCGTCGGGGTCTTGACCATCTTCCGGGCTCTGGGATTGTTTTTAAAGCCGTGAAATACCTTTCCACTCCTCATAAGCACCTCAGGACATATTGCCCCCTTGTCGCTACGATACTTTGTGCTAGCGACCGTTTTCGGGGGCCCATTATTGAGAGTGCAAGTCACCGCCTGCCATTTTATAAAACATTGATTAGGCAGGGGACATAGTCCTTCCATAGTTCCAGGTCACCAGTCGGTTACATATTTGAACGTCGAAAATTAAAATACCTACGGGTAAAATGTCACTGTCGGTGTAAAATAACCTAAGTTTATAATGTCGAATGGTTAGATAAACTACGTCCAATTTATCTAAAATCTAATTATATACAAAAGTGACTTCGAATGTCCTAAATATCGAAGTATAGAGTATCGAATGTCCTAAATATCAATATTTATTTATAAGAAATAGGTAATAAAGCTTCCGAAAAAGAAATTAACTTCCGACAATCTGTGGTTGACTGTAATACTAAATTTCCAAAAAAAATACTTAACTTCCGAAAAAAATACGATATGTTGTTGTTATTATATGTTTCCAAAAAGTCAATATGTTGTGCTACAAAAGTTAGTGACAGAAACGAATCGCTGCAAAACCGACTCCACGTAGTCTTGTCTGCCCTACCCCTAGAGTGTAATTTAAGCTCGCGTAGGCGCGGAGGGGCGAGGCGGCCTGCGAGCTGAGGAGCAGGTGATTTTATACTGCGGCTGAGGTTGGCCGGCAGGGCCGGCCAGAGCGTTTAAACCATTTGTGACGATATATGCTCGCGTGGGACCGCCAGAGCCTCGCAGCGCCGGAGCTGTGACAGAATGCCTGCTGCATATTGAAAACTCGCTTGCATGCTGCATGCATGCTTGTCTGCATGTTTGAAAAATATTACGTCAGCAAATTCTGTATAGTTTTTTCGGAATTTTCAGTATTTCATTCGGTTGTTTCTTTATATGTATTCGCATATAAGTTGTCGCAAAATTTGTATTTGCAGCAATAAATTTCATATTTTGAGTATGCACATCAGCATCATCATTTTAGCCGAAATACGTCCACTGCTGGACATAGGCCTCCCCCAAGCACAGCCACTTCGACCGATTCTGTGCTTTCCGCATCCACCGGATTATTGCGGCCATCACAAGGTCATCGGTCCATCTTGTGGGAGGCCTTCCAACGCTACATCTGCACTAATGATGTGCCGGATATCCGTATCCGTGGATATCAACGGATATCTGAGGGAGAAAAAAGATCTGTATCCTGTATCTGTATACATTTCATTACGTATACGTAATGAATACGTAATGAAATGTATTAATATAAAAGGTCCGTTCAAGATCCGCCAAAAAGTAACGGATACAGATCCTTTTTCTCCCTCGGATATCCGCGGATATCCGGCACATATTTTATTTAATAATATTTTTCGGAGCTTTTATTACTACCCTTTATTTATTATGTATGTCACAGGGTAATTTGATAATTCGGATATTGCGAAAACCTGGATAATTAGAAAAGGGTGAAATAAAATCTGCGAGCAACTTGGACGTAGCGTTCGCCAGCCGCTGCCGCGGCACCGCTCACTTCGCTCGCTCGTCATCATTTTGAACTGGGTGAAATAGGTTAGGTTAGAACTGTGACCAACCGCGCGTGAGCCGAGCGAGCGCTACTTCTCAAAATCAAACAAATTTGTACTGTCGATTTTTCGTATAAACAAAACCATTTAGTTGCACCTTAAATCCATCTTTTGAGTTTTGAAAACTTCTAATCCGTGTTCCGACATGATAATATTCGCTAAACAGCAGCAGCAGCAGCTTTGTGTGCAGATGAGGACAGACTAATGACTAAGCGTTGACAGAGTGTGACAATTTCAAATTTATACATTTTTCCACTCATAATAATACCACATAATCAAAATTTGTTCGATATTTTAACGAGTAGGTCTTTTTAACGTAAATATAATGAACTTAGGTGTATTAAATGTTGACATTTTGAACTTAGGTATCGACATTTTTAATCAGTCGATATTTTAATCACTCGGCATTTTAATCTTGGACATTCGGTGGCTTCGGTATAACAATTTTCGATATTTCGATACAATCCATATTTAAATTTTCGATGTTTTGAACAGTGACATTTTACCCGTAGATATTTTAATTTTCGACGTTCAAATATGTAACCGCCATAATGCATTCATCCCATACGACGAAGCGCAATCCCTAAGCACACATCTCTTGTTACTGTTGCGTGATACCCCACAAACAGGCGTTTCGTTGCTCTCTAAATCGATGGGAATCTTAAACATGGCGTGCACTGTTTTGTCACCAGGAAGCAGTGTGCCAGCAATTCCAGAAAATCCACATACAGATTTTAAAATCGCTAGGACAAATCTGCTGTCAAAATCTGTGTGTAAATTCTAAACTAAGCTAGTTTTTTTTGTGCTGATTAACGCTTCCCCAAGTCTTTCCAGGTAGGTTCCTCTTTTCACGGGCGCCGTCTCAATAGAGAATCTAACGCAACGCTGAGACAGCAGACCAAGAAAGGAATGAATACCCATGTACTTTATAAACCACACATAAGTACTACATAAGTCTGCACCCAAGCTAAATCTAAATTAATAAGTAACAAAATTAATATTCCTAACAATAAAATAAAAGCTGTGTGGCAGGTAATTAACAAAGAAACTGGAAACACAAAACAGCGAGATCAGAATGTCTTTGTCTGTTTTGTCTTTAAAAATTGATAGTGAAACCATTCCAAATAAGTTAAAAGTTGTTGAGACACTAGAAAATTTCTTTACCAACATCCCAATAGAGGTTATGAAATCTCTCCCCTCATCATCTTTACTAGCTGAATCTCTTTTAAAAGAACACTTCAGTAAAGACATTCCAAGTTTTGAATTCAAGCCCATTTCTATTGTCACAATTAAAAAAGCATTTAAAAGTCTTAACATAAAAAACACTGAAGACTTATGGGGGAATTCCGTTAAAGTTCTTGAAGATATAATTGACACAATTACCCCTGTCCTAACAGGCACATTTAATCAATGTTTAGATAGCGGTACGTTTCCTGATTTAATGAAACATAGTAAAGTAGTACCAATTTTCAAATCGGGTAGTAAGAGTGATCCCTCCAACTATAGACCAATATCTGTGCTACCAGCATTGAGTAAAATATATGAAAAAATCATGCTAGACCAGATGTTGTCACATTTTAATTCTAATGGGATTTTACATAGTCACCAGTTTCACGGAATTCGAAACGTGTGTTTTAGTCACGGAATTCGAAAGGTAGGTCGACGACTGACGCAGGAGTAAAACTCATCAGTCACATTTTGGAATCCTGGGAGAAGTCCCAGGATGCAATTGGCATTTTCTGTGACCTCTCCAAAGCGTTTGACTGCGTTGACCACAATACACTGATCTGTAAATTACACCACTACGGAATTCGTGGACAAGCTGCTGATCTTGTTCTTTCCTATCCATCAAAAAGGCAGCAAAAAGTAAATTTTAATGGGGCGACGTCTTCGGGGTTTCTAGTTAAAATGGGCGTGCCTCAAGGTTCAATTCTTGGCCCTTTCTTATTTCTAGTTTATATAAATGATCTTCCTTAAATGATGGCTAATTTATCGGATATAATTCTATTTGCTGACGATAATTGTCTTATTTTTAATATAGACAGGAAAGATACAGATGTCTTACATGCCTGGCTGTACTTTCAAAATGGTTCGCAGCTAATAATCTTTTACTAAATGCGAACAAAACTAAATGTACATTACCAAATGTTGGTTCTCATTACCAAATGTACCTCAAGTAAGCCTAACTCTAAAACTTGATGGCAAAAAATAAGATGCAATAACGGAAACTATATTCTTAGGATTTTTTTTAGATTCAAAATTACAATGGGGCGCCCATATTAGAACTTTTTCAGGTAGATTATTAAGTTCAGCTGCTTATGCAGTAAGAAAAATAAGGCAATTGACTGATATAGCCACAGCTAGGTTAGTATACTTTGCTTATTTCCACAGTATTGTGTCTTATGGCGTCCTGCTGTGGGGATCGGCAGCTGACGTAGATTCAATTTTCATTTTACAAAAGAGGGCAATACGCGCGATCTATGGGTTCTCGCAAGTCCCTTAGAGACAAATTTAAAAAAATTGATATACTGACTTTGCCTTCTCTTTCAAATTCAAATTCAAAATATTTTATTTTACATAAACCTACATGGGCACTTACGAAACGTCAGAAGCTAGGTGCACGGTTCCAATTGGTCGTTTCCTATGGAGAAGAGCCGGCAAGAAACTCCACGGTTACTCTTTTAAAAATAATTGGCATTTACAATACTTTCAAATAACAGTGTTACTAGGTATGGGAGGACAGTGTAGGTCTTTCAATAAGTACTAAGTACTTAACAAAATAGAAAATGGTCTACAGGTCTACAATCTACTAATCCTACAGCGTTCTCACATTCACAAAATAGAAAAGAATCTATACAAAAGATAAATAAATTAATAAAACTAAAAACCTATTTTAATAAAACGCAATTATATGATTGCTATTACAACTGTAATCAATCTGAATAATTATCATGTCCACAAAAGTCACTAATAAAGAGTTGAAATTAAATCGTAGGTACATAATGTCAAATAATAGAATAAATATGTCAAGGACGAATGTAAAAAATAAAATAAATATGGTAATTTGGGAGCAGTTAATAGACTCTTACTTATTTTTTATCTTACTTTATATCTTAGAAAGTATTATGTATATTCGCAAAAACTTAGGACTTTTCAAAATAAGAAGCGATTTCCATAATATAAATACACGTAGTAGACATGAAATTGTAATACCCAAATTTAGATTAACTAAAAACAAGCAAGTCATTTCTTATAAACAGTATCCGTGTTTATAATAAGTTGCCAAAGTCGGTGACAGAATTTGGCGATGGGAAGTTCAAAACCCACATCAAACGTGTTCTTATCAAGAAAGCATATTATAAAATTAAAGACTACGTTGAAGACAAGGAAGTTAGGCGATCATTTCTTCTGCACATGTGGCTTCTCTTGTACCTCATTAACGGCATAAATAAGTAAAAGTCTTAACTGCTCCCAAATTACCATGTTTATTTTAATTTATTTTTTATATTGTCGTCCTTGATATATTTATTGTTTTATTTGACATGATATACCTACGATTTAATTTCAACTCTTTATTGGTGACTTTTGTGGAAATGATAATTATTCAGATTTATTATCTACAGTTGTAATAGCAATCATATAATTGCGTTTTATTAAAATGGGTTTTTACTTTTATTAATTTATTTATCTTTTGTATAGATTTTTTTATATTTTGTGAATGTGAGAACGCTGTAGGCTTAGTGGATTGTAGACAGACCTGTTGACCATTTTCTATTTTGTTAAGTACCTGGTACTTATTGAAAGACCTACACTGTCCTCCCATACCTAGAAACACTGTTATTTGAAAGTATTGTAAAAGCCAATTATTTTTAAAAGAGTAACCGTGGAGTTTCATGCCAACTCTTGTCCATAGGAAACGACCAATTGGAACCGTGCACCTAGCTTCTGACGTTTCATAAGTGCCCATGTAGGTTTATGTGAAATAAAATATTTTGAATTTTGAATTTTTGTACTCCAGGTTTATTTCGCGAAGTCCTCTCTTGTTTTATATATAAAGAATAAATATATTTTTAATTGACTCATTACTAGCTTTTATTTGATAGCAATAAGGTAGTTTTTTTTTTAAACCTACACTTCTTTTTTTTGTATTTGCAGATGCAATATATCGTCGTATATATATAGGTGTCGTTAGATTCGTCTTAATTGTGGAAGTGATATGTCACTTTGAACCTAACGACACCTCATAATAATATGTTAAAATCCATCACGCCGTTTAGGCTACAGAGCATGCCAAAGAAATAGATAAATAAATAAATTTTTATTTCATAAGCCTAATACATAAGGAGAGAAAAGGGTTAACAATGAATTTCTTAAATAACTTGTATCCTTATAGTAATTAGACTAACCACATGCACGAATTTGTGAAACTCCGGACACCCAAACTAGGACATGTCCTGTATCTCAGGTGTCAGCGTTCCTTCCTGCCAGACACATTGTGGAGCGTAACTTATTGTATAATTGTTATTGTATAAATGGAAAAACAACAGAAAATATATTAAAAAATAAATACGTAACTATAATGTATTACCTACCTATTTAATATATATATATGTGTGTGTGTGGAGAGGTGAATGTAGTGTAAGGAAGAGTGAGTGTAGTGTGAGAATGTTTAAGTGGGTGTGTGTGTATGTGTGTGAGTTGATAGATTGCGGATACGTGTGTTTTCAGGTGCGTGCGATATATTGTAGATCAGGCAGTGATGCCAGCCAGCAAATTCTCAGTTTCCTGATAGTCTAGAGAAGTGAGCCAATCCATAACCTTCATCTTACAGTTAATTCTATTTAGATGAAAAATATCTAATTGTTTGTTTGTCTTGTTATACAATCTTACACTAAGGATATAGTAGTGTTTACCTGCAAAAGATGTTCTTGTCCGATCAGCCTTAAAGATTGTATGTTTAATTCTACCACGAGGCTCCAGCAGAGGTCGTGACTTATGTTTACGGGCTATGGTCTGGTAGACATACAGTTGCCTCACCGTGAGAACTTTACATTCAGCGTAAAGTTGAGCCGTAGGGTACCTGTAGGGTCTTTTTGTCATAACCTTAAGAACAGCCCGCTGGGCGATCTCAAGCTGCAGAATCGTTGATTTCGGTGCTCCACCCCATACCGTCAAACAGTAGGACAATAGAGACTGACATAGGGCCAAGTACACCATTTGCAGGGTTTTAGTGTCAGCCGACTGACGAAGTCTTCTAAATATAAATATGAGTCTTCGAGCTCGAGTAGTAACAGCCTCAATTTGTCTATGCCAACGGAAACTCTGATCTATATGTACGCCCAAATATTTAACGCAGGGAGATCTGGTTATGTATAAGCAACAGCAGTCAGGGGCAGGCACCAAACAAGAGTGTGCTTTAACTTTGAAAGTCGGCGGGGGCAGATGGTCAGCTCGCATTGCAAAGGGGATAAACAGGGTTTTATCAATATTCAGTGTCAGAAGATTATTAGACAGCCACGCCATTATAATTTTAAGAGCATGTTCTGCATTTTGTTTTGTTTGGCACCAGTCTCCTCCATTCACAATAAGAGCTGTGTCGTCAGCGTAAGTAAATATTTTACAGTTTAGTAGGGGCATATTGCACAGATCGTTAATAAATATAATAAAAAGTGTGGGGCCCAGGATGCTTCCTTGTGGAACGCCACAGTTGATAGCCTCTTCATTACTTACATGTTCCCCTATTTTTACCACTTGTACACGATCTCGTAGATAGTCGGCAAAGATTTTTAAGGGGATACCTCTAACTCCTACGTGTTCCAGCTTATTTAAAAGTATTGGGACAGAGACAGTGTCAAAAGCTTTCGCCAGGTCTAGAAACAATCCTAGGCATTTTTGCTTCTTATCTAGGTTCCGAACAGCATGTTCTGTTAGAGCCAACACTGCATCCTCCGTGGATATACCAGTACGGAAACCGTATTGGTTCCCAGATATTATTTTATTAAATTCAAGCTACCGTGTTAGGCGCTTGTTTAGTATACGCTCTAATACCTTGGAAAGGGCTGTAAGGACTGATATTGGTCTTTAGTTATTGACACTGCCTCTGCCTCCCGACTTATAGACTGGATGCACAACTGCCTTTTTTAAAACCCTTGGAAAAATACCTGTCGTGATGGACAGGTTACAGACATGGGTAATAAGAGGGACCAAAGTTTGGCGAGATGATTTTAAAATAATGGCGGGGATACCATCCCAGCCCACTGCGCAATCGGATTTCAGATTAATTATTATTCTCTCAACCTCGTCTGTGTCAGTTTCAAGAATGACCATGGAGTTTAAGTTACTTTGATTATTTTGAGGAATAAGACTATAATTGGGAGCGGAAAGATTACTTGATAATTTGCTGGCCATTTCCCTACCAATGCCAGCAAAGAAGTTGTTAACTTTGTTAATAGAGGCTTTAGGGTCATTAAGATTTATAAGTTCGGTGGGTGGGGCTAGTTTAGGCTTTAGATTCGCTACTCTATTGATTACATCCCAAGTTGACTTTGGACTATTCTTCGCTTTCATGAATTCTTCTCTCTCAGAATTCTGTTTTAGCCGCCGTAGTAGATCATTGCAATAATTGCGGTACCTCTTATATGTAATCAATAAGATGCTGTTTTCTGGGGAACTGTTGACTTGACCATGGAGATTATCACGGTGAAAATACATCTAAGAAGCCCTGGAGTAATCCAGGGCTTTATATTTCTATTTTTCCGCGGGATTGTGGAGACCGTGGTGTGCTTGTTAACAATTGCTGACAGGGTGTTAACTAATATATCAGCCGCCACATCAGCGTCAGAAGCATTGAGGACCATTATCCAGTCCGTATCATCTATTTCAGTTTGTACAGCCGCATAGTCTACTTTTTTGACTGTCTTAGGGGGCTTTAATTTTGGTTTTTTGCTTTCAATAAATAGAATGAGGGGCTCGTGATCCGTAATGTATGTCTCTAGCACCAGTGTTACAGCAGGAGCATTTGTGCGAAGTAGCACATGGTCGATACAATTGTTTAAACGTGTTGGAAATAAATGAGCGGGGAGGAGACCATGCATGGCAGTCAAAGCGAGATGTTCGCTACAGTTTGCGTCAGTATTCCCGGTCTTAATGTCAATATTTGTATCGCCCATAACAGCAAACTGTCGGGAAACCTGTTAAGGATGCAAGAACATTTTGAAGACTATCATTAAAATTAGTAATGTTTGTAAATGAAGGCGAACGATAAAGTGCAACCAAGCAATACTTTAATCCTATTTTACACACTAGGCAATTGCCACCGATGAATTGCGGTTCTGTTACTTCACATATAATGTCGCTTTTAATATAAATAGCTACGCCATCGTTTTGGTTTTTTATGTTTTTTGTGCAGTATGAAACATAACCATCCAGAACGGGTAGGACAGGCGCTTTGCTGAGCCAACACTCAGACAGTACTAGGATATCACACTGGAAATCTAGACGGGACAGTAATGCTACTATTTGATCAAATTTTTTATTAATGCTTCGTACGTTGCTGTGAAATATTTTTAACCCGTTTTTGTTGCTTAGTTTGCCTGAACACAATTCAGGAGAACATTTAAATGATTTGGATACCGTGAGATGGTCGAGTTCATTGTTAATTTCTTTTATACTATCCATTTCTAAATAATAAAACATCAAATATGGCAAAGAAACATTGCTCGCGGGGAAACAAAACCTCTTCTAAATGGCTACAAATTAGGTACCTATATGCCAGTGAAATTATTGTGCGTATCCTTAGGTGAGTATGAGTAAGCGGGTGATGCTTGTTTGGGGGGTACAACGGGAGTGAGTAATGTTGTGTGACAGCGCAATTGGTACAAAAACGGTAACGGGTAAACCCAGTTGTACCAAGTTCTCGTTCGAGATCTAGTCTGGCACAAGAATGCATTGTTATGTAAAGTACGAAAGTGTGTGTGTGACAATAATATAATAGCAGAGTGTGAAATAGACTTTTGAGTATGAGATTTGTGAGCAACTTATAAATGCATAAAATATGGCTTATCATTATGATTACCGTAAAACTTTTGCGCAAAATAACAAATACTATTAATAAAAGAAAAGAAAAATCAAAAAGGTACAATAATATCTTAAAAAATAGGCTAATAGACAATCTAGCAATGTCAGTTAGTCACTGCTGGGACAGTAATTTACTGAGGGATAGTTCCGACTCAATGCGAACTTGCTTCATGCCATTGGCTTTTCGCAGAAAGACATTTCCATTTGAACACCAGCAGAATGTGTAGTTGTTTACCTTCGCAAACTGGCGGGCGTAATAAAATAATTTTCTTGTAGATGGGGGCATGTATTCCACTATGTAAACTGGCTGTCGCTTACCAGGTAGACCGAAGGTTTTCGTGTTAAGCTTCTCTTCTAGATCACGACTCCTATTGAAAGAACGGGTGCAGAAAAGTAGGTCATTTTTCAAGTGGACAGAATTGAACTCAGCAAAGATTGACCTGGTAGTACCAGCTTGCCCCGGAAGGCGATATACATCACGAATGTCAGATGGCTTGATATCCAGTTTCATTGTTGTGCCGATTTTAGTTACCAAGGAAGTAAGATCTTTAACAGATTCCTTTTCGGGCATTGGGACATTTTTGATCTCAATACTTGACGTGCGCGAAGTAAGTTGGATGTCCTTTACCTTATTTTCCAGGCCAAGAATACAGTCAATGAATTCTTTACGTTATTTTTCGAATGCTTGTACTTTGGACCTCATGTCCTCATAGTTTTTGTTTATTTGAGACATGGACTTTTCGATCTCTTGATTCGTCTCTTTTATTTGGTCATTTTGAACTTTAAGCGCTGCCACATCAGAGATCAGCTTCTTTAGAACAATGTCCTGCTCCGCTTTCCAGGTCTGCAGCATGAGTTTTATCTCATCAATTTGATTATCCGGGCATTGGTCATCTGATCTCATACGTTTCCGGGTATTAGTGCTGAGTGAATTGCTTTCGCCCATCCCCGCTGTAGACAGGTCAGGCTCAGACTGTGTATCAAAAATAGCCTTAGTAGTAGCAGGACTCGTAGTAGACATACATACAAACATACATACTTACATACTCTCGAAAAACATTACCCTCCTTCTGGGGCAGACGGGTAATTATACACACAAACCATCCGCATGAATCACTCCGTCCATTGGTGAAAACCGTTTGAAAATTCGTTCGGTAGTTTTGAGTTTATCGCGTTCAGACAGACAGACAGACGCGGCGGGGGACTTTGTTTTAAAGAAAAGGATAAAATGACAAAATTTATTATTTTAGTTTAGTCATAGCTTCAAAATTAAAAAAAAAATGCCCGAATAAGTTTGATTATTAAAATTTCTCTTGGAAGTGTACAAAATAAATATTTCAATTTGTTTACATAAATTAGCAAAGGATGTTTAATAAAATTTTACTTTTGGGCATCTTTTGATGCTTTATTACATCGTATAATTATATAATAATTTCATGATTTATAAAAATGTCCATGGTACAACTGAGATACAGTTGTACCATGGACTTTGAACTTTGGTATGAACAATTCAATTTATTATGTTTCATTCAAATAATACACCAAAAATAATTCCGTAAAACAGACAGATACCTACGGACAATTTTTCGTCCGAAATTATATTTTTTATCTATGAATTTTAAACTAAAAGTATATATGTAAGACTACCAAGATACGTTGCTTGAAAAAAAAATTGTGTTTTTAAAAGTAAAATAATATATTTAAACAATTGTTTTGAGCAATGCTAAAAATCAATATAAATCTCGGGATGCGCGGACTTTAGCTCCCCCTATCACCAAGGGTCACAGACTGGAAGAAAGTGTAAGCACTCGTCTGAAATCCAACACGTCCCCCCAATTTGACTCTATCTCCGACCTATTCGACTCTATCGATGACACGACGTCCGCGATCGACTCACTCACTGATCACGAACAAATGTTATAAGTTATAACAAAATTAAAAACGTAAAAACCAATTAAAAATCCTATTAGAACCATTTTCGACTTCTACGCGGACGAAGTCGCGGGCAAAAGCTAGTCTTATATAAAGAGCACACTATGTAGCTAAGCATATTATAAGGTGGGGGATTACATCGCTGATATAAGTGCTTGGCCGAACGCTGGTCCTGCTCCACAAGGGCGCATAAACTAATTGATTAGCATTTGAAAATACTGTTGGAGCTGCTGAAGATTTTAAAAACTATCTTTGCATTGTATAGATTCAATCCCTTAGCATTGTATAATTGCATAACACGTGTGAGTACTATGTACCTACTATAAAGCTACCATTTACTAGGTACGTCTTTCATTGACTTGAATGTGCCCTGGCGGCTGAGAGTATGTCATGCTCACTCTAATGTCTCGCTGACGGTGGCGCGTGTGTTGGATCATTTAGCTCCCTTCAAAATGGTTGAGCTGAATGGTGCTAATCCATGCGTCATGTTCATGAACGGGCGCTGTCAGTAGGGACTGGTCATCTCTTAGCTGCCATGGCTTATTTTAATTTTATTTTTGAATTGTATTATTTGTTTTATTTTCTATTACGGACGCTTTTAACGTTCTGCATCGTTCTCACATGTATAACTTCAACATGAATGATGTAACCAATATTTTGTAACCATATTCTGATTTAAAAGAGTGTCCGTGGAGTTTCTTGCCCGTTCTTCTCCATAGGTACTACTACGCTTTGGAATGGGCAACTAGCTTCATCTTTCTGACTGACCGACCCCTTGACAATTCAAAAGTGCCTGTAATTGGTTTATTTGAAATAAATGCTTTGAGTTTGAGTTTGAGTTATGTATTTTTTCAAAATTTTAGGTCCTGTAGTTTCGAAGATGGGTTAATTTTCATCGAATTTCTAAAATATCTTTAAAAGTATTTATTTTAAAATTATATAAGAAATACATTTAAGATCGTCACAACAAGCCCTTTCATTTGATATGTCACACGTTACTGTTAGCAAAACTTGTTTTTTTTTTATTTTCTTGTTTGCCCCCCATAAGTGACCCCTATATCAAAATTCATTTATTTACGTTACACAATCGTATTTGGGTCACAAAAATGCATATATGTACCAAATTTCAACTGAATCAGTCCATTAGATTCGGAGCAAATAGGCTGTGACAGACGGACAAACAGACAGACATACAGACAGATACACGAGTGATCCTATAAGGGTTCCGTTTTTTTCTTTTGAGGTACGGAACCCTACATAATTAAGGAAGTATCGTCAGCAAATAACACCATTTGTGGTTGATTTTTTAATAAATGGAGTAGATTATTAACATACACAAAAAAAAAAGGAATGGACCCAATATCGAGCCTTGTGGCACACCTATTTTTACCCGACTGCCCCAGAAGGACGGTAATATTTTTCAAGAGTATGTATGTATGTCTATTTCTTTGGCACGCTCTGTAGCCATAACGGCTTGATGGATTTTAACATGTGAGGTCTCGTTAGATTCGTCTTAATTGTGGGAGTGTCATATGCTATATAATATTTATATAATGCATCTGCAAATACAAAAAAGGGAGGGGTAGGTTTTAAAAAAAACTACATTATTGAACTTTAATTAAAAACGTTTATTAAAAATGGGTAAAACAGGCAATATTTTTGTTTTTTTAATCTTTAATGTTGGCAGATTCTTATAAAATTATTGCTTTATTTAGATGTTAGCTAGAAAAAAAGTTATGAGTCCTCAAACTTACAGAAAGATGAAAAAAATACTTAAATCTTAATTTCAACTTGCATTAAAAAAAAACCAGGGGGCCAGGGCCAAATAAATTAGGGCTGAGTAAGTACCAGATGACCCCACCTATCCACCATTTTCGTATGTTCAACGTTCTGCCAAACACCCTGTATATTATTTTAATAAAACTAAAAAGCTTGAACTAAAAACAATTATTTAAAAAACAAAAAACCCGACTGCAAAAACACATAACTGAAAAGAGAAAAACAAGCATTATAATCTATAGAATGTTGGTATTGCAGGCGGGACAAGCAAAATTTACACAATCATTTCAGGTTATTAGTTTGTCCCGCCTGCAATACCAAAATTCTATAGATTATAATGCTTGTTTTTCTCTTTTCAGTTATGTGTTTTTGCAGTCGGGTTTTTTGTTTTTTAAATAATTGTTTTTAGTTCAAGCTTTTTAGTTTTATTAAAATAATATACAGGGTGTTTGGCAGAACGTTTACTAGCTGACCCAGCAAACGTTGTTTTGCCATATACATGTTAAGGGTGGACCACCCTTATCACTTAAAATAGAAAAAAAAAAAAAAAAAAAAAAAAATAGGTGTTGGCCGATTCTCATGGATTCGGTCAAGCCGTTTCGGAGGAGTATGGCAACGAAAACTGTGACACGAGAATTTTATATATTAGAGATAATGCTTGTTTTTCTATTTTCAGTTATGTGTTTTTGCAGTCGGGTTTTTGTTTTTTAAATAATTGTTTTTTACTTTTAAACCTAGTGATACCGTTTATTTGAGGTGTAGGGTATGTTAATAAATGTTATGTGTGGGTATGTGAAAATATCGCTTCCCGCTTATACAACGTGTAACGTTAAATGCGCAAAACCTCAGACACCCCAACTGATTTTTAATTTAATTGACCTATATCAAAGATTACTCACAAATCATAAAAAAATTGTAAAGGTTTTATGTGCTGTTTTTAACCGACTTCAAAAAAAAGGAGGAGGTTCTCAATTCGTCGGGATATATATACATTTTTTTTTATGTATTTTCCCCGATTACTCGAAGACCGCTGGACCGATTTGAAAAATTCTTTTTTTGTTTGAAAGGGTATACTTTCAAGTTGGTCCCATTGTCATATGGTCACGATCTGATGATGGGATCTTGGAGAAATCGAGGGAACTCTTCAAATATTATAGGCACATCTATAGCGATTTGGGTATTTTTGATGAGCAGTTGACATAAGGCTATTGTAACTTAGATAAATTACAAACCAAATCACAAAAAAGTGAAAAAGTGTTTTTTTAGTTTGTAAGATTCGTATTTGCATTAGCTATCCCGCGTATGAGAAAAGTTAAATTGGTCGACAACAATTTCATTTGTGTTTGTTTACCTATTTTAGCGGGTTTGCGCATGTGATGGCTTGACCTATTAAGAAATAGACACGGCAAAGATTTTAATGAAGATTTTTTGAAAAATGTGACATTTATTAAAAAGTGGTTCAATTGATTCTGCTCGTTATTCTGATCAAACTATTTTGAGGTTTTGCGCATTTAACGTTACACGTTGTATATCATAAATACAATTGGCGACGTCCGAGTCCGTGTGGTGCCGGACTTAAAGAATAGCACTACCCTATTTCTTCCCATGGGTGTCGTAAAAGGCGACTAAGGGACTTACTAGAGAATGGGCAGCAGCGTTCTCTATGCATTTTTAACACCATACTGCGATCGCCAACCCGTCTGCCAAGCGTGGCGATAATGGCATACCCCCCCAAAAAATTACAAGCACCAAAACAAAATGGCCCCTAGTGCCCGGCGGCCCACCGGCCCTTGGCTACGGTAGCGGTCAAGGCCACGGTGAGGCAAGGGGTGCGAAGAATCCCCGGAAGAGATCCGGCTACAAAAATCACCGGAAACGGACCTGGCAACATATAACACGCGTACACTTCGGACCGACGAAAACATCATCGAACTCGAGGAAGAATTGAGCAGGTTACGATGGGGTATAGTAGGGTTATCTGAAGTCCGAAGAGAGGGGGAGGACTCGATAATCCTCAAATCTGGGAACTTGCTCTATTTCCGGGAGGACTAGCAGTCCCAAGGTGGTGTCGGGTTTATCGTCCATAAGTCCCTTGTGAGCAACGTGGTGAAGATCGAGAGTGTGTCGACCAGGGTGGCGTACCTTATACTCAGAATATCCGCAAGATATTCGCTGAAGGTCATACAGGTTTACGCCCCGACCTCGTCACACCCCGACGATGAGGTGGAGACCATGTATGACGATATTTCCAGAGCCATGCATGGCTCTAAAACTGACTTCACCGTTGTCATGGGGGACTTCAACGCGAAACTGGGCAAACGAAACGATGATGAGCTGCGAGTGGGGCAATTTGGAGTTGGACGTCGGAACCGCCGGGGTCACCTACTGGCCAGTTTTATGGAGAAGGAAGGCCTCTTTATGATGAATTCCTTCTTCAGAAAACGTGAGCACAGAAAGTGGACCTGGCAGAGCCCTGATGGTGCAACAAAAAATGAGATTGACTTCATTATGTCGACGAAGAAGCAAGTATTCAATGATGTCTCTGAGAGCAACGCAGTGAAAACCGGTAGTGATCACCGTTTGGTAAGAGGCACATTGATCTTGAATATCAAGCTGGAAAGATCTCGACTGATGAAGTCTACGCTCCGCCCAGCACTGATCCAGGTCTAAAACCCCGAGACCTTTCAGCTCGAACTTCAGAATCGTTTCGAGTGCCTAGGGAGCTCCATGGACGATTATAACGATGGGTTCGTGGAAACTGTCCATACGGTCGGGTCCAAGATCTTCAAGACCCGCCGTACAAATCGAAACAAGAAGCTCTCTGATGCTACTTTGCAGCTCATGGAGGTGAGGCGCGAGATGATCCTGCAGTCTTCAGACGATGCGCTCAAATACCGGCAGCTCAATAGACAGATCTCTAAGTCCTTGAAAAGCGACCTGCGCCTCTATAATACAAACCGTATTAAGGACGCGAAAGTATGATCACGTTTCTAACTTTCGCAAGATACTCAAGTGGCTCCCTATTCGACTTCGCAGGAACTCTATAACCGGATATTGTGTCTGCTATTCAACGTCCTTCACAACCCTAAAACCCCATCCTATCTGCGGGAACGCTTCCTACGCCCGTCCTTTTAATGCACCTTGCAGGTCGCATCTTAATAACCTCCTTAAATCCCCTCCCCACTCAACTGACTTCTATTCCTACTCCTTCACTGTGCACGCGGTTCGGTTGTGGAATTCACTACCGCCTGATATTAGGAACTGTCATACTGTTGAAGCATTTAAGCGAAGAGTGAAAGAACACTATCTTTCCAACTCGTCATAGTTATTTTAAATCACATTGTAATTATATATATTGTAGTGATATTTATTTTAATAATAATAATATAATAATAATACCCTAAACAACCACACGTCCTGATTGACCATCTAATCACGTGGGGGGCGGACACACGAATGAGAAATTACTGGCGTGGCTAACGTGGCTCTGGAAACCCATTCAAAATGGAGACACGATCGAAAAGTAAACGTATAGGGCCGCTGCCCGGGGGTGATCGCCGGGGCACACTTGGAGCTGACGCTGAGTGTCACAGCTTGCGAACCGTCAGCGGTGACGAGTTGAACAGGCGGGCTCCCACCGACAAAGATGCTACAGCCGAAATTATTGACGATGGTGACAGACTGACGAACAGGACAAACACCCCTGTAGAACCGTATAGTCCAAGCACAGTACCTTACACACCTTCTAGACCATCGTCACCATCTATACCATCATCACCTCCCATTACTAGTTTAAATTCAATTCCACCCACTCCGACCTTGAATGTTGCGCGGGAGGTTAGTTCCTTCTTACCCGCGTCCACCAAGGCTGGAAAAGCAAGAGTTCGCATGAGATGGAGCAAAGAAGTTAACCTATTTATCATGCGAACTTACTTTTATATCACTAAATTAGAGACCGACATGACCACCTACAGACAACAATTGCATGAACTTTTTACCCGACAATATCCTGAGATAACCGTTTCAGAACAAAGAATCTCAGATCAGCGAAGAGCTATAATTAGAAATAAACTTTTATCTCAACAAATAATAGAACAATTAAAAGAAGAAACACGAATACAATTACAAGAAGCAGAAAATAGCACAGGTGTTAACGCTATCTCACTATCACAAAACATAACCACAATTGCTGAACAACCGCACACCCAATTAGAATCTTAAACTCATTCTCAACCATACAATCAATCGCAAGCTTACACGCAAACAACACACACATCCACACAAACCGAATCTATAACCCTAACTCTAGAAAATGATATTGAAACCTTAACCGTTGCAGATCAAAATCTGACAACAGATTTGTATATCCAAGAAATACATGACAAATTCAGAACAACCCTAGCACAATACTCTGGGATGGATCCAGCAGTGCGACCCAAACTACCTAAACTTCGGTATAGCCCTAACCTTTTCCGTTTAGTTAACTTGTTTAATGAAAACATTCTTATTCAATTTATTTCCGATGACACACAACTCATTGATATACACACACTTATATATTGCACAGCGGTAGTCGTATCTGAAGAACTTAACTTTAAAATTACGCAACACACAGGAAAAACAAGACCAAAACAGAATATCAAACCAGCATGGCAACAGAGGTTAGAAAAAGACATAGAAAAATTAAGAGCAGATTGTAGTAGGCTTACACAATATATTAACAATATCAGGTCAAATAAAGTAGTAAGGAGAGTTGAGGCTATATTTAGGAGCAGTTTCACACACACAAGACACGAAAATAACAACAGAAAACCTGAAGAATTCTTAGACACCTTAAAACAAAAACTAGCACTTAAAGTTCATAGGCTCAGGAGATACAAAAAAGCACAACAGCGCAAAAACGATAATGCTATATTTGCCACAAATGAAAAAATGTTTTATAGAAACCTACACAAACCAGACACTGACACAAATCATGAGAATAACACAGACACGCCTGACCAACCTACAAAAGAGCAACTAGAGACATATTGGTCTAGAATTTGGGAAGAACAAGAACATCATAACGACAAAGCAACGTGGATAACAGAAGAAGAAACAAAATGGAAAGCAATAGATGAAATAGAATTTGTAGAGATTACAGAGGCCGATATCACACACTTAACAGGCAGATTACATAACTGGAAATCTCCTGGTATAGACAAAATACACAATTTTTGGTACAAAAAGTTAACTTCATTATACAAACCCATAGCAAAAAACTTAACAGAAATTATATTAGGACAACAAGATATACCCAATTTTATTGCAACTGGTATAACATACATGCTGCCTAAAACTAAAAATTCATCGCAACCTTCCCAATATAGACCAATCACATGCCTACCCACGATATATAAGATATTAACATCAGCAATAACAACTAAAATTAACTCACACATTGAACACCACAACATAATGGCGGAAGAGCAGAAGGGATGCAGGCGGGGCCATATGGGATGCAAAGAACAGTTAATTATTGATTCTACTATCCATAAACATGCCACCACAAAGAATAGAAATCTTCATTGTACCTATATTGATTATAAAAAAGCTTTCGATAGTGTTCCACATTCCTGGTTGATACAAATACTAGAAATTTATAGAATAAACTCAAAAATAATAGATTTCCTACGAAACATTATGCCACTTTGGAAAACCACACTTCAAATAAATTGTAATCAGAATAATGTTACCACGCGACAAATAGCTATCAAGAAGGGCATCTACCAAGGTGATTCACTAAGTCCCCTGTGGTTCTGTCTCGCACTAAACCCTCTGTCTCATCTACTGCAGCGCTGTCGGGCTGGATATTGTCTCAAACATACGACAGAACAAACAACAGTCTCTCATCTCATTTACATGGACGATATTAAACTATATGCACAAACCGAAAAAGATATGAAGAAACTAGTAGAAGCTACAACAGAGTTTAGCCTAGACATAAACATGCAATTTGGTCTGGATAAATGTAAAACACTTCATATCATACGTGGCAAGATACGACCCGGCAACTATGTAGTAAATAACACAGACACCATAACAGCAATGGAACCGACCGACCTATATAAATATTTAGGCTACACGCAACTGAAGGGACTAGATCATGTAAGGATTAAAGAAACACTTACTGCAGAGTTCAAAAGGAGACTTAGCGCCATATGTAAAACACAGCTTTCCAGTAAAAATCTCATCAAGGCCCTAAATACATTTGCCATCCCCATATTAACATACTCATTCGGAGTTATTAAATGGACAAAAACAGACACAGAACAATTAGAACGAATCACACGCACCACTCTTACAAAACATAACAACTTACACCCTAAATCTGCAATAGAAAGACTAACTATCAAAAGACAAAACGGAGGGAGAGGCCTAATAGATATCCAGCACCTTTGGCGGAAACAAGTCTGTCGACTAAAAACATTCTTTCACTCAAAATCCCGCACTAGTAACATTCATAAAGCCATAGCTCAAAATGATTTCAACTATACACCACTTAACTTAAATGAACAGCCAGATACTCCACAAATTACTAGTGATGACCCACAGAAACAAAAAATTGAGGACTGGAAGAAAAAAGTACTTCATGGCCGTCATCCTGATGACCTGGAACAATGCCATGTGAACACAGTAGCCTCAAATAAGTTTCTTAAAATAGGAAATTTATTCCCAGAAACGGAAGGTTTTATAATTGCAATACAGGACCAGATTATTAACACTAAAAACTATAGAAAATTTATTATTAAAGATCCTTCTGTAACAAATGATAAATGTCGCAAGTGTCACATCCAACCAGAAACAATTCAGCATATAACAGGAGCTTGCACAAATCTCACGCAGACAGACTACACACACAGGCACAATCAGGTGGCAAATGTAATTCATCAAAAATTAGCAGTCAAATACACACTCATACAAGACACAAACACTCCTTACTACAATTACACACCACAAACTATCCTAGAAAATGACACATATAAACTTTACTTCGACCGCGCTATCCTCACTGACAGGACAATCCACTACAATAGACCGGACATAACCCTACAGGATAAAATAAATAAAGTTACTTACCTAATAGATATTGCCGTTCCCAACACACATAACATTCAGAAGACAATATCTGAAAAAATTAGTAAATACGCAGAACTTAAAGATGAAGTAACTAGAATATGGCGACAACAAAAAGTGTACGTGGTCCCTATAGTCCTCTCCACAACCGGCGTTATCCCGAATCACCTTCTCCATAGCCTTAAATTACTAAACCTAAAAGAAACCCTCTATATCACCCTACAAAAAGTTGCAATTTTAAATACATGTCGAATTGTCAGAAAGTTCATGCAAATAGATGAAAACGAAATAGGTCCCCATCATAACATATCCTCAACATAACACACCACACGCTGCATTTACTTGGCTTCGGTCCGTAAATGTTGCAAATACCAGCCAAAGAGCTGAGAAGAAAAAACACTCTACAAAAATAATAATATTTATTCAAAAAATTACAAGGCATAAAAATTAGTACAGATTTGCTTAAATGTTAATTATATTCCTAAGACTTACGTGCCTGAACTAGGTGATCCTGTGTTTCAGGCGAGAAGAGCTTAAATAGACTTATAAAATAAATAAATGAATCATCCGCAGGTTGACAATAGATCACTAATAATATGTAACTTAACTTACCTTAACTCTTAGTATCTAAATTTGATAAATACTTAACGTAGGTGAAATTTGTACATATAATCACTTTAATACAGTTAGTAAATTCTCTGTATCTTCGTAAGACATACTTTGGAGAGCATCCTTGAGAACTGTCTTACAATTTACGAAGTTCAAGGAATAAATGTTTGCTTTCGAGTTTAGTCTATTATAGAGAAGAGGACCTAGGTACAGGTAAAATTTGGATACAAAAGCATGTTTTGATGTATTCTGTGGACAAACAATATCTTTACGTCTTTTATTACTGTCCGCAGTGCTGTAAGGTAGAGCTGTGTGTTGTTTTAATACAATACCCATTATAAATAGCTGTTGAACTGTTAATACTTCACAGTATCTGTACAGAAGGTTAGTAGGAAAAAGGAAAGGGCGAAAAGTAGACACTTTGAGAATCGCCCTTTGAGCTCTCTCGATGGTTAGTAACATTGTTTTACCCGCTCCACCCCATGTGGTAATACAGTAAGTTAATATTGATTGACATAGAGCAAAGTAAACTTGTCTAATGATTTTTGGGTCAGCAATATAGCGTAACTTTTTAAAAACAAATATCAACTTGCGAATTCTATTATTTAAAGCTTGAATATGTTGTTTGAACGAAAGTGTTTCATCTATTATAACACCAAGGTATTTTATTGTATTTGTCATTTTAATGTTGGGACAAACGCATTGATTATCTGTAGGAATTTTACAATAATGAGCATATAATGTCGAGGTAGTGCTTGTTGATGTTTGCTTGCGCATCGAAAACTTAATGTAATTTGTCTTGTCTGCATTTAGTGTTAGTGAATTATGTTGAAGCCATTTATTAACAATATTGAATCCAATGCTTGTAGACATTTTTTTCTGAATCAGCCGAAAATAGAAGGGCAGTGTCGTCAGCATAAGAAACAATTTGGCCGTGATCTAGATTTAGGTTACAGAGATCGTTAATATATATCAAAAATAGTGTGGGCCCTAAAATACTTCCTTGGGGAACTCCGAAGGACGTGTTTTTTTTAATATCGCTGAGAATATTACCAATCCTTACACATTGAGTACGATCTTCTAGATAGCTCTTAAATAATTTCAGCTGGGTGCCTCGGATACCTAAGGCTTCAAGCTTATGCAAAAGAATAGGAATAGAAACCGTATCAAAAGCTTTGGCGAGGTCCAGGAAGATTCCTACTGTGTGGTTGCCATTATCAAGTTCTTGTGCTAGATAGTCAGTCAGATGGTGCACGGCATCGTCTGTTGACATTTTAGGCCTAAACCCAAACTGCCGTTTAGATAAAATTAATTTATCCTCCAAGTATTTGTAAAGCCTTTTATTCATAATATTTTCTAATATTTTAGACATAGTAGGCAGCAAGGAAATAGGCCTATAATTTGTCACTTGATCTTTACTGCCTGATTTGTAAACAGGGACAACAACAGCTTTTTTTAGGCAGTCGGGAAAAAGACCTGTAGTTAAACATTTTTGGAAAACATAAGTTAGTGGCGGTCCCAAAATGTGCCTGAACTGTTTAATAATTTTATTTGTTATGTTATCCCAGCCAACTGCACAGTCGTCCTTCAAACTCATAATTATCGTTTCTATCTCAGCCTCGTCAGTGTCTAGCAACACAAAGTATGATGAAATAGTGCTATACGTAAATGGTGTGCTTGTTAGATTTTGTGACTGGCCCTGAACTTTTTCAGCCAAACATTTACCAACATTAACAAAGAAATTATTCGCAATGTTGGCAGATGCTAACTGTGAGGAGTGTGCTTGTAATAAACCTGAAGATGACTGATGTTGTTTCGTGTTATACGTTACACTTTTAATAAAATTTCAGATTTTTTTACTATTAGTACCAGCTTTTTCTAGTGCAATTTTATCGTAATTGCTTTTTACTTTTTTTAGGAGATTATTGCAGAAGTTACGATATCGTTTATACGACAGTTGCAAAATTAAATTATCTGGATTTGATTTAGCTTTCATATGCAGTTTATCCCTATTTTTCATACAGCGAATGAGTCCAGTCGTGATCCATGGTTTTATGTTGTAGTTTTTGTTATTTCGCCGAGACATGACCGTGTTTTTCTGAATTGCATGTTGTACATTTTTTATTAGATACAACATACAAAACTGCGGATCAGCGGAATCGTAGACTGGGTCAAAGTCGATATTGCGTAAATCTTCTTCAAGTTTATTTACAATTAAACTAGAAATTGTGCGAGTGTCTACTTTTGGTAATTTACAATTTAAAATAAGTAGGGTAGCATTATGATCGGTTATTGTGGAATTTGTTATAAGAGCAAGTGCAGGGAAATTTGACTTGAGCATAATATGGTCCAAACAAGAGCCACTTTGATGTGTAGGAAGCGTGTGAGCAGGAAGCAAACCATGGAAGGCGCATAAGTTAAGATATTCCTCAGCGGATGCGTCAGCACTTTCTGGAAGAATATTTATATTAATATCTCCAACTAAAATAGTATTTTTGAAAGACGACAAGTTCTGCAAGGTGTTGTTTAGAGAGTCAGTGAAATTGTTTATATTTCTAAAAGAGGGGGGTCGATATAAGGCAAGTATCGCTAATTCTAACCCAATTTTAATTAACAATCTGCTACAGTCATGCATAATTGGTTCCTCGACAGTCACATTGAGATGATTTCTTGCGTAAACTATCACCCCATCGTTCTGATTGTAGTTTATGTTACTTTTATACATATTATATCCCGGGATTAGTGGTATGTTATATTGTTTGGAAAGCCAACATTCAGTTAATACAATAACGTCACAGTTTATGTCTAGACGTTGTAGAAAAATGCTGAAATTGTCGAAATTTTTAAAAATACTGCGAATATTTTGGGTAAGTATGGTTAGTGGACTAGTGTGGGAGGAGAGATATTGTTTACAGTGTTCAACGTCACAAACGCGGGATTCAGATACAGAGAAATTATCTATGTCATTAATTAAATTATTAATCATAATTATAAAAACAATAAAAAGGTCTAAAAAAAATACGTAATTAACGGCGCTCTTAGGCGCCTGCATAATCAACAGAATTAATATACCTTTTTTCAGCCATTATTTTTGCTGGGCAGTCAGAGGCATTTGTCTTGTGATTGCTCGGCTTTTTGAAGTGCAAGCAAGTAGCACATTTTGGCTCCTCGGTCTTCTTTGTGCATTCTTTAATGGAGTGACCCTGATCGCCACAGTGGCCACAGGTAACGGTGGTCTCCCGACATGATTTGGCCGCATGTCCATACTGCTGGCAGTTATAACAGCGTGTCACTAGAGTAAAGTCTCTCACAGGGCATGACGACCAATTTACAAACACTCTGCCTCTTGATATCAGGGCTTTACGTATGTCTGCAGATACTTCTATAATGTAATTACAGGTCTCAGCGTCCTTCTTACCTGACTTATGGCTTAATTTAATGGAGGTCAAAAAGGTCTCGAGGCTGCAATTCTGAAGGGTCTCTGCTAGATTCTGGTGGAATAAACAAGTAAAAACTTCCTTCTCTTGCATGCATGAGGGCACTCCAATAACTACTAGTCTAGGCTTCCTTTTCGGGGGTTCGTCTACTGTAAGGCCGGAATTTGATTGCTGCATCGATTTTTTCACCTTCTCAATATCGTCCCTTGTTTCAGTGCTGATAATGACACCGCCATTTTTCGTCTTACGTAGTCCTCTTACCTGAAGTTTCATTTGCTCGGGGCATATAATTTTTTGGACAAGTGTTTTTGTCTCCTCACTGGACTTCAGCTTGTCGTTAGGGTAAATGGCAACTGAGCTTAGATTTATCGGCTGTATAAAATTGTTGGGACCTTGTTTAACCATCTCAGCAAAAGAAGTTCCCGTTACCGGTTTCATTGAAGCTCCGATTGACAGCTTAAGGGCTTGCAGTTGCTGCGACAGATCAATTTGGTCTTCGAGTGTTTGGACGGTGGAGTGGGCTTGGACGGCTCTGCTCTTAAGGGACTGGTACTGCACGGCCATCTGCGATGTGCCGTGACTAACTTTTCGGCATAGGGTACTTATACGCAGTTTTTGCTCCACATTTAATTTGCCCTCTGATACAATAGAGCACACTTCGTTTAGGCACTGCTCAATGGACGACATCCAGTTCTGGATTTCTGGCGTAGGTATCACTTCCATCATGACATCTTCTCTTTGGCTGGGTGGTTGAGGGTGAGGTGTGGGCTCGGGTGCAGGTGCAGGTGCGGGTGCGGGCACAGGTGTAGGAGGTGGGCTTCGAGCACATCTGCTACCCCTGCTGAAGGGACTGCTTGCCATTGTGATACAAGTTTTTAGAAGTATGTATGTAAGTATATTCTCATATTGTATGTTGTTTAAATTGAAATTAGTGAATTGTTTTTTCTTCTTCTTTGATTTATGTTTTTTATTTTCTCTTATACGGTTACACACGTTGTCTACATCTCTTTTTGTATACTTTCCTGTCGCAGGTATGCTGGAAGAGATTTCTTTAGAAATAAGCATTGCCTTTGTACGTATTTTTCTGTTCTTTTCTTCTTGTCTGTTTATATGTGTGTGCATAAATGGTTGAATAAATAAATAAACGGAACCAGGGCTCCAAGGTTTTTGCAAGAGATCTGTCTATTGGACAGAACCAGCTTGCGAAACTGAAGACCGATGATGGCAGAATCGTATCCGCCAAACCTGAACTGTTGAGAGAGATCGAGAGTTTCTATGGACAGTTATACACGTCAACCAGTAATCCCGTTACGAATCTAGCAAACGACCCAAGAGCTAGATTGACCCGACACTATACCGAAGACATCCCGGACGTCAGCTTGTACGAGATTAGGATGGCTCTGAAGCAGCTTAAAAACAACAAGGCGCCGGGTGATGACGGAATTACGGCCGAACTCCTGAAGGCCGGCCAAAAACCCGTTCTTAAGGCCCTCCAGAAGCTTTTCGATTCCGTCATACTCGAGGGCCAAACGCCACAGGCATGGAACAGAGGTGTGGTGGTACTCTTCTTTAAAGAGGGCGACAATGCCCTGCATAAGAATTATAGGCCCATCACACTTCTGAGCCATGTCTACAAGCTGTTTTCAAGAGTTATCACGAACCGTCTCGCGCGCAGGTTTGACGACTTCCAGCCTCCCGAACAAGGCGGATTCCGTAAAGGCTTTAGCACCGTAGACCACAGTACCGACCAAAAGTCCATGAGCAATCTCACAAAGCAATAGACTGACGCTTCGGTTTGACTTACGACCTTTTTCTATAAGTTGTTACAATACTGTAGACACGCACATTACACACACACACTCACTTTGTCTGCAACCAATGACTAGTTCAATAATCATCATTCGTTTTTAGTTTCATTCGTCTTGTTCACATAAATATTAAAGTTTAGCAGGTAGACCACAAAAAACTAAGTAAATTATTTCGATTTCTGTGGGGTAGATGCAGTTTGTTACGAGTATTTAATTAATAGAACTTTTTGGTTCGTGGATAACATTGGTGACGAGTATTTAGCGCAGTGTTGTGGTTATTATTATCAAAAAGCAGGCATAAAATATATTGAAGAGATCAGATCAGATCAGAGAATATTATTGCGCTGCGTAAAAGTGAAGTGAATATCTAATGAAACCGGACTAAGTGTGAGTGTTATCATTAATATATTTCATATTTTACTAAACATAAATCTTAATCAAGGGTATTGTTGATAGAACAGAGGTATTGTTGAGACAGAAGATGCTTTTAAAGTTTTAAATTCATTGTGAGGTTTAATTCGATTAGTGAATAATGAATAATAAGGTATTATGTGTAATAAAAACAATGTTTTTCTTTGTTCTAGAGAAATACTGTGAGGGTTAAGAGATATGAGGAAGGGGCTTATTATCGAGTAGCAGCGACGTCAAATGGTGAATGAAACAAATGGTTTCATACCAACGAGATATTTTGCTGAATTATTAAAAACACGTCATTATGAACCGTTCGCCGTGCACTCTGAAGGCTTGCATCACTGAAGACCAGCTAGAAAACCGTTTTTGACCTTAAAATATTGACCGTACCAACTTAATAAACAACAGATTCGTTATTGCATGAATTTATGGTAACGAATTTTTTAAGCACGTTTCAATAGGGTGTTTGTCGTATTTCTTGCAGATATACCGAAATTGTTTAATATTATTTTAGTAATAGTATTATTTTAGGATTAAAATTTGAGGTTTAGTTTCAATCTTCTTTTCGTAAAGAAAATGAATACTTAAGCTTTAACCTCAATAACAACCAATATTTACTAAAGTCAAATAAAATGTAAAATAATTAATACAAATAAAATATAAACAAACTGCCTATATTTAACCTTAAAATTACCTATTCTGTAAGTAGTTTTTTACATTTTAAGTAGTCTAATATTCTTATTTATTACTTAATTACTTCGACCATGATCAAAGCTTAATATTTATGGTGAAAAAATCCATTAAAAATTTAAAATATTTCATAATTTAAATATGTCAAAATAATACAAACTGCTTCTAAGTTTCTTGACATCTATTTCACATCTTATTCAGCTGAAGTAATGATAAATAATTGTAGCAGTTTATTAACTTATGTAAAATAAATATAACGAATAAACATATTTTTTTAAATTTTGTTATCATATATCACGCATTTTTTATTCTAAAACCTTTATTGCAATAACAACATAAAAAAGCAGCAATATTTAAAAAATATTATTATCGAAAACAAAAATAATAATATTTGCAAAAAACCGCACTGTGTTTCACGAGATTAGAACCTGAGGCAGTTTGAATTCCATACCAACGCTTAACGCTTTCTGCTATCTGCACTTGTTAAGTTACTATCGAATTTTAGCAATGCCATTAACTGGTCAAGTTCACGCGCATAGTGCGTGTGTGCTAGCATGTTTAAAGCGACGGAAATATATTGTTGTTTCGTGTAGCTTACACATACAAATGTACGAGTTATACCGCGTGTTCACAGCAATACGACTCTTAGCGTGCTCATGCACTTTTGAGCGCTTACTGTACATACGCTGCGGCAGATTATACCGAAGACCGAAGAGTATAACCTGCCTCTCTGCTTAGCGTTTGTGGACTACGAGAAAGCCTTCGATTCGATCGAGACATGGGCCGTGCTGCAGTCTCTTCAACGTGTCGTTTTTTATAGTACTAGTTTTTGCTACTTGGGCTGGCGAGATCGACTATCGGTACATCGAGGTGTTAAAGTGTCTATACGAAAACGCCACTATGTCAGTCCGACTCCAGGACCAGACCTCGAAACCTATCCTTCTGCAGAGAGGTGTGTGACAGGGAGACGTTATCTCTCCGAAACTGTTCACCGCTGCACTGGAGGATGTTTTTCAAGGTTCTGGATTGGAAAGGGCTAGGCATCAACATCAATGGCGAGTATATCACTAACCTTCGGTTTGCCGATGACATAGTTATCATGGCTGAGACCATGGAGGACCTCAGTACAATGCTCGATGACCTCAGTAGAGCCTCCGAAAGAGTGGGTCTTAAAATGAATATGGACAAGACAAAGGTCATGTCAAATGCCCATGTGACACCCACTCTCATGAAGATCGGAGTCGCTACGCTCGAAGTTGTGGACGAGTATGTTTACCTAGGACAAACTGTCCAGCTAGGTAGGTCTAAGCTGCTCCGCACGCAACAAAATCTTGCGTTGCGGACCATTGTAGACGATCCTCGCTATGTGAGGAATGATGTCATCCAGCGGGACCTCGGGATCGAGAGCCTGGATGAGTTTGTGAGGCGACTCGCGAAGGCCATGTTCGCGCGTGCCGACGCCTCTGCCTGGCCCCATGTCAGGCAGATAGCGCCATTGCACGTGCGGCCGCCTGACGCGAAAGCCCTGCCCCGCAATCTGGTAGCGGACCCTTGACCCCATCGCACCGGATTGACGCCTCGAGTAAGCAGCACCCAGGTAACACGCAGCTTACTCGAAATAATAAGACTCCACATATGTATTCATACATCTGTTGTGTGGCGTGTGCTAAGTTAATATAGGCACGTCACATAACTAAATACAGACACCCATTACTATACATGCATCTATACACAACACGCGCGGGCGCGATGCGGGTCGCGACGCACGTATACACTGAGCGGTGTTACACTACAACACTAGCCGCTCACACATACGCGACTGCCTACCCCTCAAACCGTAAACGGCTCGATCTGTAAGCGGGGAGAGGGGGAGACTACATATTAGACCTGTAGGGCGTCGAGTCGGCCATCTCTGTCGCTGGTCGTTCTCGCTGGGCCTCCCCCGGGCAACCAGGGGTCTCACCTGGCGGGGACAGACCGCCGAGATGTCGTGAAGAAAGCGGCGCTAGGAGCTAGCGTCGTGGCGCGCCTACAGAAATATTCGGAGCAACCATTTACATAGACGCATTTTGCTTAACAAAATGTGGTCATTTTTGTAAAGCCGTCAGAGGCGAATATAATGGAGGGACCCATTTTGATGGGTCAACGTATGGCCACCGCGGGCGAATGGCGAAGCCCTGACCCCGCTCGCCACGCCCCCTTGCGGGGGCGTCGCGACATCCCAACTCTAGGTAGGTCCAACTTCGAGAAAGAGGTCAATCGTCGAATCCGACTCGGCTGGGCAGCGTTCGGGAAGCTACGCAATATCTTTTCGTCCCACATACCACAGTGTCTCAAGACGAAAGTCTTTGACCAGTGCGTGTTGCCAGTGATGACCTATGGTACTGAAACGTGGTCGCTCACAATGGGCCTTATCAGAAGGCTAAAAGTCACCCAAAGGGCAATGGAGAGGGCTATGCTTGGAGTTTCCCTACGTGATCGAATTAGAAATGAGGAGATCCGCAGGAGAACCAAGGTAACCGACATAGCCCGAAGAATTGCGAAACTTCAGCGACTTTTGTTTTATTTTTATTATTTTTTTATCACTTGTCTTCAGCACTTCTTTTAACCTTTTGTTAAAAGGTGGACAATGGTGTGGGTTACATGTTTGTTAAATCTTAGTTTATTTCTCTGTAATTTGTAGCATGTAACTGTTTTTTGTCCCTAACAAATAAATAAATAAATAAACTTGAGTGGCAATGGGCAGGGCACATTGCTCGTAGAACGGATGGCCGATGGGGCCGAAAGGTTCTGGAGTAGCGACCGCGTACCGGAAGACGTAGCGTTGGAAGGCCTCCCACAAGATGGACCGATGACCTTGTGAAGGCCGCAGGAATCCACTGGATGCGGAAAGCACAGAATCGGTCGAAGTGGAGGTGCTTGGGGGAGGCCTATGTTCATCAGTGGACGTCTTTCGGCTGAAATGATGATGATGATGAATTGGCGATGAGGAAAACAATTAAATTAGAGTGGTTTACATCGTTTAAGTGTGGGACTTCAATATGCCTATCGGGAAAATTAAAGAATTTGACCTATCAAGCAAAAAGTGGTTGGCGTATAGACGTGTGGAACAATTAGGAGCGGCAACTTATGACCGTGATGTGTGATTTATGTGCACCTAATCATCCAGAAAATTAAACATTTCGTGAATTAGTAGACCTTTTGGGTGATCATCTTGAACCAAAACGATCGCAGAACGACATGATTTTAGACTAAGACGTCAGAACACGGGTGAATCTCTACAAACAATGAAACTGCGATTCGAGTGACAACGGATTTATTTTCATATACCCCACACTTATAATTTATTAACATACCCTCCCTACACAATAGATTATGCTACTATCGATGTAGGGCCGTGCTAAGTCGTGGACGATGGTAAAGTACACTCTCTACGACGCGACGACGCCGTAGTGGGCGGCGCTACGTTACTTTATGCTAAAATTCTGGATCATCACTCCAATAAAGAACGAGGTGCTCAATTTGACCGCATGATATTCATCAATATCTTTCGTCAATTATTGTAAACACAATTATATTTTGATGATTCTGAATGAGTAAGGGAGCGTTCAAGTATTACGTAACGAATTTGGGGGAGGGGGGTCTTCTGAAACGTTACGATGCGTTACAGGGTTGGGAGGGGCGGTTTAAACTACGCGTTACGTAACATTGCATTGCATTGTTGGCAGTTTGTGGGTCAACGGTACGCAGAGGGCTCTAGATGCTCTGCGTGTGCAATATAATAACGGCTTCAGGGTGCTGTTGAGGTTGCCCCGGTTCTGCAGCGCGTCTAGCATGTTTGCTGTAGCACGAACTGACGACTTTTATGCCCTTATGAGGAAAAAGGCCGCATCCTTAATAAGCAGAATGAGGGCGAGCAGCAACAGTATTTTGAAAACCCTAGCTGAACAGCATGATGCACCAATACTGAGACACTCTGTCAGGTTGCTCGTGCGGCAGGGATGACTAACAATTATGTGTACATTTAGTAAATACTAACCCTTAGTTGATAAGTTTGTTCTATCTACTAACCATTGGACCAATGTTGTCAAATTAAATAAATAAATAATAATAATAAATAAAATAAAATTGTTTGAACCCTTCAGAACAGTGGCGTAGATAGAGATTATTTTTCTCACGCATTTAAAACGCTAAAATAGGAGAATGCATGTGAAGAACAATGGCGGATAAAGTAAAAATGTGTTAAGGACAGGGCCAAGTCAGAAAAACGACGTTATTAAATGTATGATTAGCAGTAATTAGGACAAAAAAGAAAAAAAAGAATTTGAGATCTCTTGCTTTTAAAAACAAGACATTTCAAATGTTAATAAATAATATTAACGCGATTAAAAGTGTGATACTCCCTGGCCGCGCCACAGTGGAAAATTAAAAAAACATGTTTCTAGATTAATTGTACCATTTATGTACTATACGGTACGTGTAATGAAAATAATTGTACCTCAACGAATAATGAAATATAATGAAGTTTTGGTGGCGCGGCTGGGGAGTATACTCCCTGGCCGCGCCACCACGGTTTTTGTAAACTACTAGGCGCACCCGGATATAGTAAACACTAAATAATTGTACCGGAATTGTTCTTTTCCAATCGCTGCACAGAGACTCGAAAATTTAATTACTTTACAAATTATAGCCTTGTGTTGGTGGCGCGGCCAGGGAGTATGCTCCCTGGCCGCGCCACCAAGAGTTATTAGGCGTACCTGGACATAGTATACACTAAATAATTGTACGCATTATGTACTACCCAAAAACGTAATAATATTACGGAAAAATGTAATATCTTAAGAGAAAACATCAAATCAAGATTAAGCGCATCAGTAGACTTGCTGATCTTTGTAGTTACTAGATGTGGCCTTCATATTAGAAGTACGGGGAATCTCTCCGAGATGGTCGCATAGAAGTGCTAGAATTATGCAACACAATACGAATCTAGATGCATAACAAGAATAATTGACCTTCAAGAAGAAGATAAGAAGTTGATAGGTACTTTTTGTTAGGTACGGTCAGCAATGAAAGTCGTTAACTTTGCTACTTTTACATGACATCTAAAATTACACAAAAGTGTACCGCGGCAGCGGCGGGCGAGCGCTACTTCTAAGTTGGTCGCAGTTGCATGTCTAAGTGTACCCGACTAAGGCGAAGCAAAAAGGAGGGTTATGATTTTGACCGGTATGTATGTTCATCTGTTACCTCATAACTTCTAAACTACCGATCACAATTTGACAAATGAGGTATCATTGGAAGCGTCTTGATCAGGGCTTGTTAACGTTACCAAATAACAAAATAATAACCGTTACGTAACGTTAATTTCAATGTGATACCTTACTAACAGGGGCAACGCCACAAACAAAGAATTAGTGTTTAAAGCGCAAAAAAGATGCGTTCGCGCAATGGCTGGTATCTTTGTTCCAGAATCATGCGAACCATATTTTAAAAAATTTAACATTTTAACCTTTCCATCAGCTTATATCTATGAAGTTGCACTATTTGTTAAAATAAATAAAAATCTATTCGGTGAACTGAAATCAAAAAGGTATATACTGAAAATATCTAGTATACCACAAAGAACTGCTCTTATGGGCAAAAGTTTTTTTGGAATGGCATCTAAAATTTACAATAAGATACCAGTGGACATTTTAAGCACCAAGGAACTGCCACTATTTAAACATAAATTGCGTAATTTTTTAATTGACAAAGCTTACTACACGATCCAAGATTTTCTAAATAATTAGTGCCTACTACAATCTGTCACCATAATTGTTATTTTCTAAGATTTACTTTTTATGTGATGCCTAAGATTTTATTTTTTATTTTTAACTGCATTTTGATTAATTATTGTATGCCTATTAGGCAGGACATAATGGAACTGTAATTTACCTAACATCTGTATGTATAACCTATGCCCACAATAAAAAGATTTGATTTGATTTGATTTGATTTTAACGTTACAAAAAAGTTAACGATACTTGATAACATTACCAGTAATATAACGTTAATTAACATTAACGAAAAATACGATAGCTAACGTTAATTTTATCGTTAATTTAGCTGCGTTGCCGTTCTGTAGGTTAACATTGTGTGCGCTCGCTTAGCATTGGATTACTTTAGATACACTGTTGCCGCTCCGCCGCGCGCCGACCGCGCCGGCTGCGCCGCGCCTTCACACATAGACTAATATTTATAAATGAGCCTTCACAGTCGTGTCCAAGGATAAATATTTTTTTTTTTTAGTGGCATCTCGCAATACTGACCACTAAGGTCTTGGCTGCTTAACCGGATTTTCCTGTGGGTGCCATAAGCTTCTACACTTAGAGCCTCCAGCCAGGAGCTTTTTGAACTTATTCTAAATTAAAATTAAGCGAATGCTCGCTAAGGGCACCCCCTGTGGGGTACCAACCTCGGCTTAGGACATCGCTGATGGGAGGACAGCAAGAAGGGACAGGCTGGATCAAGTTTATATTTTCATCATGATTATTATGCGGGGTATTTAAAGCTACGTGCTCAGCTGCAACAACTGCTTGCTGGCACCTCGTTTTCGAGCAAGGGTCTGGGGGAGTTTCATTTACTCGGGGATTCGGTCGCGATCTCAAAGGACCTCGGCGGCGAGGTCAGAATGACGGGAGGCGTCTGTTTTTGTGCACTGTACTGGTGGCCCTATTCTGCTCCTGGAGGAGTGTAATGGGGTCATCTGGGTCGGAGAGTACATGCATTGGGCGGCGGGTCTGACTAATTCGGGATGGGATATAATCGGCTGCCTCGACAACCAGAGGGTTGCGATGTCTGAGAGCGGAGTCAAAGTAACGCTTGGTCATGCGTTTAAGAAACTGGTGAATGGTTGGCATTTTACAGTCGAGATGGAGGATCTCGTTTCTGACGAACCAGGGGGCTCCTGTGGCCTTGCGAAGGAATCGGTTCTGTAGGGTCTGCATCCAATGGATGGAACGGGGTTTGGCGTGGGCAAAGACTGCTCCCGCATAAGTCATGATGGGACGAATGCACGCTGTATAGATACGCAATTTGCACTTAAGTGACAATTTGCTGCGTGCATTTAGAATGAAGTGAAGTCTACCTAGAGCAAAAGCGGCTCGCGAACGAACCGTCTTTATGTGCTCTGAAAAGGAGAGATGATGGTCTAGGATCACACCGAGGTATTTGGCTCGCTTCTCCCAAGGGATCGGCTTGCCGAACAAGGTGATTAGTCGGGGGAGGGGGAGGGATCTGGATCTCGGTTTTTAGAATAAAACCGCTTGACTTTTGTCGGGATTTACTTCGATTCTCCACCGTCTAAACCAGGCGCCAAGGTTATTGACAGCCCTTTGTAGATTTAGGAGAGACGAAGGGGAATTACCTTAACAGATGATCGCAGTGTCGTCTGCGAACAGAGCGAGCTGCGTCCTACTGTGTTTGGGGATATCGCTAGTAAATAGCGTGAATGCGAGGGGAGCTATCACTGAGCCCTGAAGGACTCCTGCTCTTATGGGGCGGGGGGAGGATAGGGCTCCTTCGATACGGTAGCGGAAGGTGCGGTTCGACAGGTAGTCTCGTAAGATGAGCACGAGACGATCTGGCACACCGAGTTTGTAAAGCTTATATAATAAGCCGTTGTGCCAGACTTTGTCGAAGGCTTTCGCTATATTGAAGAAAACCGCACATGTCTGCCGGCCGTGGGTGAAACCACATTTGACCAGCTCGACGATACGGTGGACCTGATGCACGCTAGAGTGCTGAGTTCTAAAACCGAACTGCTCGTTAGGAATGAGGCCCTTAGTCTCTGCGTAGCCTCTGAGACGCTTATAAATAAGCCTCTCATAGATTTTGCCGAGGACTTTGAGCAGACTGATAGGGCGGTAGCTAGAGGGCTCGTTTTTAGGGTTTTGGGATACCTATGACTGTGGCCTCCTTCCACGTCTGGGGAAAGATATTATTACTTAGAGCACCATTAAAGATGGTGGTCAATAGCATGATCAAGTGAGCTGGGAAGAGCTGGACCACCCTGTTGTTGAGTCCGTCTGAGCCGGGGGCTTTACGAGTTTTAAGACCTTTGATTATCTCGTGTACCTCATCTGGTTCGATGGGGGTCAAGGGAAAGTCAGGGTCATCATCAGGAGGAAGGGAGGCTCTACGTTCAACTTCAGCGTCGACCTTATCAAGGTGAGCTTTGTCTACTGGTAGAGGTTTCCTCTGGAGTTCCCAGAAGGCTAGATGAGAAGGCTCGAGATCGCCCAGCATCTTGTCCCAACCCGCGTCACGCAGCTCCACAATGCGTGTCCTTACAGTTCTCTGAAAGTAGCGCATGTGGGCTTTGTTGGCGGCACAGAGAAAGACGCTGTAGGCACGAGTAGCCGCGTTCTTCTCAGTCATCAGGGCACGCACATCGTCGGGGAGTTTCAAGTAACAGGGATCTGTAGCTGGAACCTTCCTTGAGCAGTCGCTCAGGACGGTTTGTACGTGCTCCGTGAGTGAGTCGATCGCGGCTGTCGTGTCAGCGATTGAGTCAAATTGGTCTGGGATAGCGTCTAGTAAGGGGGACGTCTTGGATTTCAGCTGAACGCTTACTTTCTTCTAGTCCGTCACCTTTTTAATGGGGAGGGGGTGGTTGGGGTCAGAGGGACCTATGCGGGAGATGAGTTAAAGATAACCGGACGGTAGTCGTGTCCAAGGAACGTCGTGTCGCAGTACTTATAGTGAATTGGTTTGTTGGAGACGCTTACAAGATGGGATGGAATAAACGAAATAAGGTTTATAGTTATTTTGAACTCAACGAAAATAAAACATCTAAATGTTTAGTTACAGAATGTGGAAAAATATTAAAGGAAAGTTACGTGTACCTTTATTATGATCTATCTTATCGTAATTGTACCTTTATTATGATCTATCTTAGCGCCTCAGCGTATTTCCAATCTATACAAGGCCAGAACGCAGCCATAGGAAACTGCTCGCGTATACATTGTAATGCTATTTTTAAATCTGTGATTACAATGTATACGAATTTTTCGTATTGCTGGTGTAAAGTTTGTAACGTGGACGAGCGCGTCCTGGTTCCAAACTATACTACATCACTTACGCCTGATAAGAGTTTTAAAGATATAGTCTATAAAAAAAAGAAAAGAACAAAAGTGTGAACTGGATGAAATGGCTTAGGTTAGGTTAGGTTAGAACTGCGACCAACCGCGCGCGAGCCGAGCGAGCGAAGCGAGCGGTGCCGCGGCAGCGGCCGGCGAGCGCTACTTCTAAGTTGCTCGCAGCCAGGTAGGCTATTTAATATTAGCGCAAGGTGCATTACCTCGCAAACAAGTTGGTAACCAGGGGGCCTACCACCAGCTCATAAAGGAGTATTATTTTAATGTTACTTCAGTGTGGGCAAGAGATGAAGGTCTACAGGACGTATAGCTCCATTTATTTCTCCCACTGAAGTAATATTAAAATAATACTGCTTTTGAGATGGTGGTAGACCCCCTGTTCACAATTTCTCGCAATCTAAACTCGATTAGTCCGTATGCGTACTGGCACTGTATACAATGGAGTGAGGTAGTTAATTTGGTCACTACAAAGTATACGCGAGTATTTGCGTACTACTCTTGTATAGAATAGAATAGAATAGAATAATTATTTATTTGCATAGAAAGTAGGTACAAAAAATGCAGATGTTTTATAATTAGAGATCCTTATACTTTTTACCTTAAATTAGGCATGCAAACATTTAGTACAAGTGCTTAATAGTCTAGATATACTGTCAATATGAAAATTCTTATAATAATATGGTCAATAAAATAAAATAAAGATATTAGAATTCATTTGGTAACTATAAAGTTTTATCATTTAGAAATTCACAAATGGAGTAATAACATTTATCAATTAATAAGACTGACAATTTCTTTTTAAACAGCGGAATTGACTCGTTTTTTATTCCATCGGGTATTTTGTTAAAGATAACCGGGCACATACATATAACACTTTTCCTTAATAATGCAGTGTTATGACCACTAACACACAGCATGTTTGTATACTGCTTTCTAACTGGACGTGTTCTATTGTCAGACAATTTATTAAAAAGATGCATATTTGATTTTACAAAAGCAGCTATTTCGAAAATGTAAAGCGATGGGAATGTTAGCAAATTTAGGGACTTGAATACAGGTACGCAACTATCTGTTATTTTCATGTTACACATTGCCCTTATGCATCGTTTTTGAGCCTTGAATACCTGAAGACCTTAGTAAAAAAGTGATTTCCAATCTATACGCGAGCAGTTTCCTATGGCTGCGTTTTAGCCTTGTATAGAATGGAAAGACGCAGCGCCTCAGGCCCCGCTAAAGGCTAGAGCGCTGTCTTTGTGTCGCGTCGCATGTCGCGCTGGTCTGCACGAGCCTTAATTCCACAACTTTAACCGTTTAATAATAACGATAAAATTAACGTTAAGAGAGAATTAACGTTATTATAGATTAACGATAAAAATTTGCATAAATACCGTTAAATCTACTAACGTTATTTTAATTTTAACGGTAACTCTGTCAAATAAGGGTAACGTTATGAAAATTTTACCGGTATATAAAGCCCTGGTCTTGATCGCCCGATAGTTATAGGCTATGTGACGTTACATTAAATGCAATATGGCGCCCTCTAGAGGACGTAAAGTTATGAACTAAAAAAAAATGTTTTTAATTGTGCGATGATGGATATCAAATAAAAGGACTTGACGAGCACATTACAAATATGTATATATATCATATTTTCTAAGTAAAAAGTGTGAAACAAGACAATATTTCAGACAGAAATCAAGACAAAAATTGTCAAGGTAAAGCCGTGGTCGCATTCCTGTACATTTACAAAATTATAATGGCAATATGTGCTCGTCAAGCCTTTTTATTTGATACCCAACATGGCACAATTAGAAACATTTTTTTTTGTTCATGACTTTATCCTCTAGAGGGCGCCATATTGCATTTAATGTAACGTCACATAGCCTATAACTACCGGGCGATCAAGACGCTTCCAATGATACCTCATTTGTCAAATTGTGATCGGTAGTTTAGAAGTTATGAGGTAACAGATGAACATACATACCGGTCAAAATCATAACCCTCCTTTTTGCTTCGCCTTAGTCGGGTAAATAGACATGCAACTGCGACCAACTTGGAAGTAGCGCTCGCCCGCCGCTGCCGCGGTACACTTTTGTGTAATTTTAGATGTCATGTAAAAGTAGCAGATTTAACGACTTTCGTTGCTGACCCTACCTAACAAAAAGTACCTATCAACTTCTTATCTTCTTCTTGAAGGTCAATTATTCTTGTTATGCATCTAGATTCGTATTGTGTTGCATAATTCTAGCACTTCTATGCGACCATCTCACAGAGATAATTCCCTGTAGGTACTTCTAATATGAAGGCCACTTCTAGTAACTACAAAGATCAGCAAGTCTACTGATGCGCTTAATCTTGATTTGATGTTTTCTCTTAAGATATTACATTTTTCCGTAATATTATTACGTTTTTGGGTAGTACATAATGCGTACAATTATTTAGTGTATACTATGTCCAGGTACGCCTAATAACTCTTGGTGGCGCGGCCAGGGAGCATACTCCCTGGCCGCGCCACCAACACAAGGCTATAATTTGTAAAGTAATTAAATTTTCGAGTCTCTGTGCAGCGATTGGAAAAGAACAATTCCGGTACAATTATTTAGTGTTTACTATATCCGGGTGCGCCTAGTAGTTTACAAAAACCGTGGTGGCGCGGCCAGGGAGTATACTCCCCAGCCGCGCCACCAAAACTTCATTATATTTCATTATTCGTTGAGGTACAATTATTTTCATTACACGTACCGTATAGTACATAAATGGTACAATTAATCTAGAAACATGTTTTTTTAATTTTCCACTGTGGCGCGGCCAGGGAGTATCACACCGTTAATCCAATAACATAGTATAATAGCGACTTTCCGGTACTTTACGCCAAATAAAAAAATGGTCACTGGTGGTGGTTACGTAACGTTTTACTAGGGGGGGGGGGGGGTTTGGGGGGAGACTGAAGATGACGGCCAATGGGCATATTATTGCTGCTTCACGCGGCCGCGATGGCAGCGACCTCGTGGCCTCGCCAGCAGACCGCGCGACCTATTAGTACTGCATTTACAATAAATAGAGAAGCAAATAAAACAGCCTGTGTACAAAAATATCACTTTATTGCTTTAATAGTAACGTGTCAACATTGTTGCAACGCGGCGCGCCCGCGGGCGCCGTGTGCGTATCGCTGGCTTATTGTCTAGTCTCCGACGAGCTCCGACTATAACGATATTGTCTACAACAGTGAACGAATCGTACAAACTATCTTACGCTATTTGGCACCAGGTTACCGACAACCGCCCGTCACCGGCCGCGCGCCACCGACGACGCTCCTAGCGCGCGCCCGCCCGACACCTACCTACATACACTAAGGTAATTCACTTTGCCCTTGTAGTTTAACTCAAATCACAGCAAAATGGTATCACAATAATCAGATATGAAATAACGGTAAACGTTTTAAATAAAACTGACTCATGGTTTTCATAATGATGTATACTCCATTTGAAATAAGATTAAACATTTTAATAAACCTTTTTTACAGTCTGTTCAACCAATTTTGACTTGTATTGCGTTGGTGGCATGACAAATGGCAGCTGCAGTGAACAGCTGATATTGTAACCAGTTTTTTGCTTTAATGCCGTCCTTATGCCTACGGTATAACAGTCAAAATCGGTTGAACGGACTGTAAAAAAGGTTTGTTTAAACGTCTAATCTTATTTCAAATGGAGTATAGGTAACGGAGTATATTAGCAGCTAGTTCAGCGATACCCAAGGTGCGGCCGATGCCTGAGCGGTGCCGCGCGGTAGGCACCGAGTGAAACACGAGAATATCTAATGTAATGAATATATTTTAATTTAATACTAGTGAGCAATTTCATGAGGCTCCAGTTTGCAATGGGTACCGCTGCGCTAGATAATCTACTCTAAGTAGCACATCTTCAGGATCTGTGAACGTGAAGGGTGCCACATGCACTACACGAGCACACGTGCCTCCCAGTCCGCTCCACCTCAGTGGGTCTCGAGTCAGTGTTCTAGAGAACAGTTTAGTGTTGGGCGTGTTTGTGTTGATAGCACCACGTCTCTCGATAAGTTCGCTACAAGGCAAGAAGTCACTACTCAAAAGGCTAGAAAACTTACTTTTATAAAATATGGTCTGTTACAGATATATATAATACTTACTACGCACCGTCTCGTATCACGCTACACTAACTACCTACAAGTACATATAGGAGTACATTTAACAACAGCGTCCACCGCGCAACATGCCACTCGCAAGACGTCACACGCATCATGCCACACGCAACGTGATACACGAAACATGCCACACGCAACATGTTACTCACAACAAGCCACACACAACATGCTACACGCAACATGCACACGCAATTTGCCATTCATAACAAGCCACACGCGACATGCCACACGCAACATGCAACACGCAACACGGGCGGCGGCTGCGGCGGTGCACAGACATGACCTGGCACACTGTACAATACATGGTACATTCATATACTCTCATCTCACCCACTTATCACTTAGTATTACTGTTAACTAACTACTACTTAATATGGCAGTCTGTGTTCGTTAATCAGTTTAATAGAAAATAATATAGAAACTTATGAAATATGGGCAGACCTTTACAAGTGGAAGGCTAGTCTCATCGACTCTCTACTAATATAATCACATCGTTCTTGATTCGTTAAATAAAATGTTGATATGATCAACACGGGCATTCATCTCACTCCCACGCAGAGGAACCCCGTGGCAGGCCGCAGCAGGAGGCGCTGCCGCACTGCAGCTTCACGTTGTCTCTGTGACCGACACATGGTCCCGAGCAGGCTCAACAGGTCATACAGGTAACACGTTCTTTCGGCAGCGCTACATGTCGGTATGCAAGATGAGCAGCGCAGCGGCCGGCGCGGAGGGTGGCGCGTGGCGCGGCGTGCGCGCGCGCAGCTGGGCGTGCACGGCGTCGCGAGGCATGCGCGCGCGCAGCTGGGCGTGCACGGCGTCCCAGGCGGCGTCGCGCGGCGTGCGCGCGCGCGTCTGGGCGTGCACGGCGTCCCAGGCGACGTCGCGCGGCAGGGGCGCGGCGGCGGGGCGGGCGCGGCGCGGGCCGGCTCGGGAGCGGCGGCGGGAGGCACGCGCCCGCCCGCAGCCCCCGCCACCGGCACCCCCGCCACTTCCCCGCGGCACCGGCGCTGACGCCTGACCGCCTGTCTCGTCCTGGAAAAGTCAGTCGAACCATTTATCACTGAGACTATAAATAGACACTTGGTAAGTAATAAAAAGAAAAGGGAACTAAATGAGGTTAAAAACTGAAACAGCACAGTTGGTACGTCTTTAAACCGCCATTGTTGTGTTTAATATGTTTACTTTTGTGTCGATCACAAATTATACGAAAACTAGATAAATATATATGAGACTTGAAGTGTACCACTATTAAAAGACGAGTTAAGGACAAGGGAAGCGTCTACCAATGGTAAAAAAGCAGCTTTCGTGGAAACTTATGAACGTTTTATATTTTATAGGTTATTTTGTGTTTGTTGACTTTAAGTTCGTTTTTTGTTAAAGACTGGAAGCGCACGATAGAAATAACCTGACCGAAGTTGAAAATCTTCCTGACTGAAAAACCTCAGAGATAGCACTTCTAGCACTGATCTAATATGATAATTTAAACACACTCATACTTTACTATAATTTACATAATATCACATCACAAGTGCCTGTGTGTAAAGAAAACAGACTTAGTTCTCTTGGGAGCATCACCTATAAACCACTTTCTCCCATAAAAGGCTTAAAGGATAGCACATCGTCTCGACAAAATATCGGATTCCAATTTTTTTCGGAGCTTTCTCCCACAATTTTCTTCTTATAACATCTTTGGCAAATATATGGGTCCCCATATTTTTGCAGTAAATAGCTGCGCAACTAAACTCAATAATTAATTATGCGTAAAAGAAGTCGCTTGTTTACAAAAAATGTATGGCTAGCTGTAAAATTATAAGACGCTGGAGATCAGCGCCATCTGAAGTGAGCAAGTGGCAGTTTTTATCCCCATAGAATTGCCAAACTGAATTGAACGGAAGGTTTAACTTTATAGACTTGAAAGCAAGGAGAATTAACCGCTTGAACCGATCTGGGTGGGACGCTGACCTGCTAGAAAATCTTGTCGAGTATGGTATACATGCGCAGGTTGGCCTTCTTGCGCCAGCCGGGCGGCACGCGCTCGGCGTCGTTGCAGTCGCTGTCGTCGTCGGCGGCGGGCACTGCGCACACGCTGTCTTTCTCGCCGCTCGGCGCCAGCGCGCGCTCACCTGCGCGCCTTGCGAGGCGACGCGCCATTATAAATGCCGCTACCTGTAACATTGCATACATTTTTAACCGACTTCCAAAAAGGAGGAGGTTATATGTTCGTCGCGTATGTTTGTTTTTTTTTTTGTTTTTTTTTATGTATGTCCACCGATTTCTCCGTCATTTGTAGACCGATTTTGAAAATTCTTTTTTTGTTTGAAAGGGTATACTCCCAAATTGGTCCCATATAAATTTTATTAACTTTGCTTGGGTAGTTTTTGAGTTAGCTACAAAATACGTATTTTTTTCCCACTTAGTATGTAGATGATATGATAAGTTCCTGTCACTGGTAGCAGGTAGTGGTATTCGAATATGTGTGGGGTAGGTACCACGACTAAAAAGTGAAAAATAAAAACTTTTCACAAAAAAATAAACAACCGACTTCCAAAAAAAAACACTACAAAGTGAAAAATAACTTTAATTTCGGAAGTCGGTGGCAAAAAACGAAAACACTAAACCCAAGACACCGACTTCCGAAATTAAAGTTATTTTTCACTTTGTAGTGTTTTTTTTTGGAAGTCGGTTGTTTATTTTTTTGTGAAAAGTTTTTATATTACAAAGATAGTAAGCTATAAGCAGTTCAACAATGTCTATACTAAGTGGGACAGGCGTGAGTTTATGTAAATGTTATTTTGCTTGTATCCTAACTATCCGTGCAGAGGATTTGTGTGTACAGAGTTGAGAAGGCACAGCCTGTAGCACTTCAACAAGCTCCAAAGAATCGTTAATCTGCGCGTTCCCATACTCTTAGCCAATAAATTTCTCGACAAGTAGGAATTAGCCCATGGACGACGATAACTATACTCCATTTGAAATAAGATTACACATTTAAATAAACCTTTTTTACAGTCCGTTTAACCGATTTTGACTTCTATTGCGTTTGTGGCATGACAAAGGGCAGCTGCAGTAAACAGTTGGTAATGTAACCACTTTTTTACTTTTAATGCCATCCTTATGCCTACGGTATAGAAGTCAGAATCGGTTGAACGGACTGTAAAAAAAGGTTTGTTTAAATGTCTAATCTTATTTCAAATGGAGTAATAGGTAAAATGTAAGTTATGGAATCAGGTGTTACTTTGAGGAAATACATGACAGTAAGTAAATGTTATGTAGTGTTAATTCCGCCGTAACGATGTGGTGTCTAGCACCCCCTCCCACCTGCAAAAATACACAGTTGACTTGACTCAACTGACCGCCGAGGTGTCGTGAAGATAAACGATGTTCGACAGTCGGTCGTGGCGCGCCTACAGAAATACTCACAGCAGCCACTCACGTGGGCGCGAGCGTATAACGTGCGCGCGGCCTATACTGGCCTGTGGCTGTGGCCAAATAATGTCGGGCCACGCTATAGCTGCTGCGGAGAGCGGGCGAAGCCCCGTGAACGCTTGCCACACCCCCTGTCGGTAGCGTTGCGAACTTGCGAGTGTCGCGACATCCCGGCTGACTCATTTCCGAGCGATAGACGAGTCAACATCTCTTGAGGATGCCCCATGGAGGGGCGAGCGAATCAAAGGTCGAATAGAGGTTTGGGTTGCATTTTGCACCATAATAAGAACCGCATCTTATCTTTCGTACGTGCATATTCTTGGAGTGGGAGGGCGGAGCTCTACTGCATCCAAGCCTGGATCTACATAGTTATTGCGGAATTTAAAAAATATATTTTTGCATATAATTTTTAACCGACTTCCAAAAAGGAGGATATTCTATGTTCATCTGTGTTTTTTTTTATGTACCTATGTCGCTTTTTATGTACTTATCAATATTTTCGTCAATTTGTGGATCGATTTTGAAAATTATTTTTTCGTTTGGTAGAGGAAGTTATATTTATATATATTTATAGTTCGTGTATATGTGTATCCTCATGTTTGATTTTTTTTTTATTCCTCCGTTTTCGTAATTGCACCTACCACAGTTTGTCTCTGCATCACCCAAAGGTTGACTGGTAGAAGATGCCTATGGCATTAAGTCCGCCTCTGTACATTTATGTGCTTGAAGTATTAAATATGTCGCATGAAATACAGTGTTGCCGGCTGAAGTACTCTATACAGTCGGTGCGCTAAGACGGAGTCTAAGGACCGGAGGCCGAGGGCGCGAGAAACAACAGGAGCGCCAGTCACCCTTCAGCCCTAGGAACTGTCACACGTTCATGAGACGCGTGCGCACATTATTCATCCAAAGTTTTTATTTCGATTATTATTATTAATGAACAAGACTAATTAGGACAATAGTTGTTGATTGTGATTTGTGTAACTATAAACTAAGTGTAAGAAGCTGTTATCATCTTTTAATTGCCCGAGATCCACAAACAGCCCACAACAATGTCAGAGGATGGAAGCACGACCCCTGCCCAATGTCCTGTGCCAACAAATAAATAAATAATACCGGTCAAAATAGCTTCGAGAATAACAATGAAATTATTATCAAATTCTGAAAGATAAAAATGGTTATTGTGGGTCATCCTTAGAAGATAGACATATGCCATCGGGGACTTTTTTGTTGAACTTTTTAAGATGAACCATACTGTGGAACATAAATTTTATGTATCTTTTACGATTTCCGCGGCGCACGCCACGCCAATAAAGTTTCCAGACGGCATGATTTTTTCCGACATCTTCAACAATAATCGTAAAATTTCTGCCAATTTACTCAAAACCTTAATGAATTATACACTAAAACCTTCCGCATGAATCACTCCGTCCATTGGTGAAAACCGTTTGAAAATCCGTTCTGTAGTTTTTGAGTTTATCGCGTTCAGACAGACAGACAGAGAGACGCGGTGGGGGACTTTGTTTTATATTATGTAAGGATTCCTGTACTGTTATTTACAGAAAAGGTATTCAACAAGTGGTACACAACTAAAAAGTGAAAAAATAAAAGCTATAAAACTAAAACCCAACTAAGTACGACAAAAACGCCAACGAAAAAGATATAAACTGTTTATACCTGTATTTATTAAGATTACAGTTGTTTTTAGGGTTCCGTATCTCAAAAGGAAAAAACGGAACCCATAGAGGATCACTTCGTTGTCCGTCCGTGAGTCCGTCAGTCTGTCAAGCCCCATTTTCTCAGGAACGCGTGGAGGTATCAAGTTGAAATATATAAAAAATTGGTAGATCTATGTTCCCTTGGAGCTCAAGAAAATGAAACTTCTAAGTCAACGCAATAAAAAAATACGGCCATTTATGTGACATATTTTGATACTCGCAAATAAATCAAAACCTACAGGATACTTCCCGTTGACCGAGAATCATGCAATTTGCCAGGAAACAAGGTCTCATAGCACAAGTAAAGGAAAAAGTCCGAAAATATATAATTTGTAATTTCATCAACTTTTTTTTCCGTTTACAAACTTACATTTGCAGTTGGAGAATTGACCGTGACGTACGTCGATGTATGGGAGAACATGTTTCTCAACTACTAAGTTAAGTTTGTTCTTGGGATAAATTCATTCCAATTACAAAACCCCCATTGTGCGTGGTCTGATACGCACCTGACCGGTTTTTTTTTTTTTGGATTTCTTTCTGTATTTTTTTTAAATCTAAGTCTTGGTTCGTTTAAACGTGGCGCTCGACAAGTTGTAAGCATGTAATACGAGGCATAGTAAAGAAGTGTGCACCTACCTGTAACACCATGCCCAGCACCCCGAACACGATAATCACGAAGGCGTTGTTGGGCGCCTCGCGCTCCACCTCCTGCGATACAATCACACTATTGAGTACTACACTGTTCAATTGACTGTTACAGAAGGATGTTCACACAAATGAACTGTGGGTGTACCTCGATCATGTCGTAGAGCGGGCGCGCCACATCGCGGTAGCGCTCCATGGCCAGCAGCGCCGGCTTGAGGTCGTGCAGCAGGTCCATACCGCGGCGCGCCAGCTCGGCCTGCGGGGCGGAGCGCCACCACGCCGCCAGCGACGCGCCCATCCAAGCGCCGTAGCCCACCTCGCTCAGCGCCAGGCACACCACGCCCGCCGCGTACTGCAACACAACACACACGTCACACACAGTCTCACTCGAGCCAAAACCGCGCGTACTCAGCGCCAGACATGCCTCGGCCGCACACACAGTCACAAGAAGCAACACACACTTGAGTCCAGAGACATGCTGAATCAGTCCCGTCCCGAGCCGGCCACGCCACGCGAACCATGAGTCACCGCACTCACCGCCGACGCGAGCCGTGCTCCGAAGATTATGCGACCGAGGACTGAGGAAGAAGTTTTTGCACGGATCAATGGCCGGGTTTTAACGGACGATAATTAGATACGTCGGTAAAAAATATAGAGTGATTCAATGTTTGCAACTTGGCAAATTAAACAACTGTTACTTTTAACAAACAAATATTTCAAACTTTCAATAATAACTTGCATAGTAACTAAACTACTCATAGGTGCTAACTTTCCTATTAACTTAACTACTAACTCGTTGGATCACCCTTAAAACAGCGTACGAGCGCTGCTCAGGCGCTCGGCTTCCGATATAGCCGATAGCATGCAGCAGCAGGAGCCAAAGCATTTGAACAATATCATCCATCACCCTGGGCGGCCCGGTCAAATTTCAGATGAGAGATTACCCAAATACTGGAAGGGACGAAAAAATTTGGTATTCAGCGCTAGCGCAATTGAGTTTTATACAAAACTAGCTTTACCTGACCCGGTAGTACTAAGATTATCTACGGCGCACCTACCTGTCCTACATACCTACCTAATTACCTACCCTACCTACCAGACATTACTGAGACAATGTGCGGATGACTTAACTCTTCCATTCTATAAACTGGTAAATCAATCATTCGAGGAAGGTGCTTTTCCCAACCACTTGAAAAGGGCCCTTGTTAAGCCAATACACAAGAAAAATGCAAAAACGACCCAAATAACTACCGCCCTATCGCTCTCCTACCAACTGCATCAAAAATATTTAAAAAAGCAATGTGCATCCGTGTCTACGCTTATTGTGAAAAATACAATATATTTAATGACTTTCAAAATGGCTTCAGAAAAAACCGATCCACAACCCCCGCCGTCTATAAATACATACAAGAAGCCCTCGATATCATTAACTCCAAAAAATATGCAATCGGATTACTGCTGGATATGACGAAAGCTTACGATAAAGTACAATTTAACATCTTATTAAACAAACTATATGGCATAGGGATCCGTGGTAAATGTCATGAATGGTTCACATCGTATTTACAGCATAGAGAGCAACACATAACACACATAACATCACGCCTTGTTTCCCCGAAGGGTTGGGCAGAGGTGTCCCTGTAGCAGGTACACCCACATTAAAACATAGAGAGCAATTAGTGGAATTAGAATATTTTAACCAAAAAACTAATGAAATAGAATTGTTCCGATCCGAAACCATATCAATAAACATTTCAATCCCACAGGGTAGTGTGATAGGCTGCTTCCTATTCTTAGTTTACATTAACGACCTCTCGAAGCATATCAGTGAACCTTGTGTTTTGTTTGCGGATGATATATATCCATTCTTGCCTCATGCGAAACTAATCTTAATCTTAATGATAAATTAAATTCAATACTTGACGCTACATACAACTGATTGGATGATGAAATTAACTTTAATAAAACAAAAATAATGACATTTCACCCACGACAAAAAACCTATACATATAAACTTCAGTTTTAAAAATTACAAGTTAGAAATAGTAAATAAATTCACCCTATTAGGACTAGACATAGAAGCACGCATAAATTTGAAGTCGCATATCCAGAAATTAAAAGCAAAATTATCAAAATTTTCTTACGTCCTTCGGGAAATTAAAAAACTACAGACATAAATACTGCGTTGGTAACATAATATTAGATACCCGAAATTCTACACAAAAAAACTTTTTACAAAAAAAAAACAACCGACTTCCAAAAAAAAACACTACAAAGTGAAAAAAAACTTTAATTTCGGAAGTCGGTGTCTTGGGTTTTGTGTTTTCGTTTTTTGCCACCGAAATTAAAGTTATTTTTCATCATGTAGTGTTTTTTTTTTTGAAGTCGGTTGTTTTTTTTTTTTTGTAAAAAGTTTTTATTTTTCACTTTTTAGTTGTGGTACCTACCTCACACATATTCGAATACCACTACCTGCTACCAGTGACACGAACTTATCATAAATTATCATCTACATACTAAGTGGGAAAAAAATACGTATTTTGTAGCTAACTCAAGAACTACCCAAGCAAAGTTAATAAAATTTATATGGGACCAATTTGGGAGCATACCCTTTCAAACGAAAAAAGAATTTTCAAAATCGGTCCACAAATGACGGAGAAATCGGTGGACATACATAAAAAAAAACAAAAAAAAAAAAAAACATACGCGACGAACATATAACCTCCTCCTTTTTGGAAGTCGGTTAAAAAGAGAAGACATACAAACTAAAATGACTTTAAGACATAAAGATAGATTAAACATATCTACATCCCGATTGAAAATGCACTCCTCAAGTACCTATGTCATGTCGATAAAAATATATAATAAGTTACTGGAAGAAATAAGAAATATAAAAACAACACAAATTAATATTAATATTAAAAAATTAAAATTATTTCTACTAAAGAAAAGCTATTATAATGTGAATGAATACTTAAATGAAAGACTATAATTACAACAAATACATTCTTAAATTTATATCTACATGTGTACCTATATTTATCAAGAAGATTATTTAATTGAACATAACATTACTACTAAATGCACAATGACTGAATTCTAAAATGCTACCTACTTGAATGAATCTATAAATTGTCTCAAATTGTGATATAAGTAAAACTTATCTCTTTATTGTAACCTTATAATTGTAACTTTATATAAACGCAATAATAGTATTTTAAGAAAATAGCTTCCTACTTACCAAAAATAGAATTATTTATGTTATTGACTTTATGCGAATGTGAGAATTTAGTTTCCATATGTAGTTTTGTTTTAATTTTTAGTTTTCTGCGACTTGTATTTTTAACTTTAAGTAATAGCTATGTATCCAAATCTAGTAATAATTTTTGCTGTGCTAAGAGCCGTTGTAGACCCTGACAGGGTCTACAACGGCTCTTAGCTTTAAGCCTTTTTAACATCTTGTTTTTATCTTGTGGAACGCAAATAAATTAATGTGAATATGAGAACATGTTTTTCAAATACAAAGTTAAGTTTGTTCTTGGGATAAATTCATCCCAACTACGGAACCCTACATTGTGCGTGGTCCGACACGCACTTGGCTGGTTTTTCTTTTTCCTTTATTAAAAAGAACCAGGTTCTTAATAATTCATTACAATCTAGTAGCCTATAAGACTAATAAGCAATTTTCATCTAACTAAATTTTTTACGTAATGATTATTTTAAAAATTAGATTAGTGTTGATTGTTATTTACACAAGTTCGTTCCACTTTCTTAGAGTCTGATATTATAATATAAACACTTTGTTCATGTGTTATATGTGTGTCATTGGCACTATTATTTCTACACATTTTACACTACACTAACTCAAAAGGTTTTGTTCGTTTTAGTCTTCGCAGCATATTAATTTGTTTGGTCTAGCAGCTGAATTGTCTTGATGTTCATATGTCGGTGGAGTCGGTGTTCATGGGCCTCAGCAAATTTTTGGATGATTCTGGTGATGGGTTCCATTTTTAGGTCACGATGGAGGTCGGCATTTCTTATATACCAGGGCGCAATAACAATACTCCTGAGTACTTTATTCTGGAATGTTTGGATGATTTTGATATTGGTCGGTTTAGTACAGCCCCACAGTTGGATGCCATACGTCCATATCGGCATGAGAATATGCTTATATAATAAAATTTTGTTGTGTATCGATAGGCACGAACCCCGTCCAATCAACCAATACATGTTTTTAAAACGCATGTCTAGCTCCTGTTTTTTCTTTTTGACGTGCGCTTTCCAGCGCAGTTTTGCATCAAGCGTTATGCCAAGGTATTTGGCTGTATTTGCGTATGGCAGTTGTTGGCCATTTATGAAGATAGGTTGGTAATCACAATTCTTGTTGGTGAAATCAATGTGAAGTGACTTCGATTCATTCAATTTTATACTCCATTTTGTGCCCAGTCATGAACTTCATTTACAGCGATTTGTACCTTTTTGATTGCTTCCGTAGTATAGCATAAACTTGTAACCATAATGGCAGTGTCATCCGCAAAGGTTGCAATAGTATTATTTTCCAGCTCTGGTATATCATACGTGTAGAACAGGTAGAGGACTGGACCCAGCATACTACTAAATTATTAAAGCTGGCGTGCCGCAAGCATAAAAGCTTTAATCATTTTTAATCCGGAAAAGGCATCCTCGTGCCTTACTCGAAACATTCTATGTGTAATGTATGATTGCAAGATATCAGCAAAATCATTGGGCAGCAATATTCTTAGCTTGTATATCAAACCCTTATGCCAAACCCATCGATCACTAATAAAGAACTAGTGATCGATGGCCAAACCCTATCAAAAGCTTGTGCCACATCTAAAAATACGGTGGAGCAGACTTTTTTATCTTCAAGCGTTCTTTCAATAATGTTGGTAATTATATGTACTTGATCTATTGTTGAGTGTTTCTCTCTGAAACCAAACTGATGGTTAGGAATCAGGGTTTTCTCGTTTATATTATAGGTTTAAGGCGTTTTAAAAACAATTTTTCAAACAGCTTTGATAGTATAGGCAACAGGGAAATGGACCTGTATGATGATGCTTCGTGAGGTGGTTTACCGGACTTTGCAATCATAATCACTTCAGCAACTTTCCATGGCTCAGGAGGCTCATGTTTTAGCAGGAATGCAGCATTGATGAGCCTAGTAAGCTTAACGATGGCTTTTCGCGGGATATGTTTTAGGATTTCTCCCGTAATAAGGTCATAACCCTGGGGATTTTTTTAGACTCATGGTTTGGATTTCCTTTGCAACTTCTTTCGGGGTCACAAGCTCAATTCTTTGATCTTGCAGAATGTTGGCACATTGTAGGTTGTCTACAGACACGTCATTTGGCTGAAAGGTTTCTTCTAAGTGTTGTGCAAATCTTAGAGCTTATTTTTTGTTCATTGCTTGTGGCCCACTTTCCGTTATCATCTTTGATAGGAGGTATTGGTGTAATTAGCCTTTTGAGTGACTTTGTCGCTTTCCATAGAGTATTGCGTTGTATGGTCGCTGGTTAACTGACGTAGGTCAATGTAGGTCAGAAATTTCGTAATGCGTTCGGCTCGGAGTTCAAACTGTATCATATCTTATACGATTTACAATGTGTGGTTGTTTTTCGACGTAATCGCATTAGGAACATATTAATTTGCATTTTGTTTGTTCAGTATTAATTGAATTCATTAGTTTATCATTACTAGTAGTAGTAATATTTGTTTGCTATATACCGACATAACAGTGATTAAATAGTGTTTAAGAGTTTTGTGTTTAGTGAAAGTAAAGTACTGTAATTAGGTATTTGGGGTAAGTAGATAGTGTAATAAGTTGAAATTACTTATTTAGAGTAGATTTGAAAAGTAATCAGTGCGATCAATAGGATTACATAGGATTAGGATTAGCGGCATTAATAGTTTTAGATTATTGTTTGACAGATTATTTACTTTGTCAGAAAACATGCTTTTCAAAGTTAAGTTTTGAAAATAAGAAACATATAGGCCGTGCTCGCCCAGATATAACTATAAATTACAAACGACGCGATGGTTTTTTATTATACTTGCAAGACACTATTTCAATCTATCAATCTATCAGTGCTTACACGTATAGTAAAGGTGGACTGAATGAAGACACATCATCTGCCTGACAAGACTGAAGCCAGGAAACCAGCCACAGATTTTAAGTAACTGGACTTAAGACTACGTGCACCACGCGTCACGGCTGCAGCCCTAGGTAAGATTTTCTTTTTTGCTCCGGTTTACCTCTCCCATAAAACCACCCTTCGCCATTGCTACTTACCTACCTACCTGCCTTGCCTTGTACCTTTCAATAAATGCGATGGTATTTTCGCGCCTGGACCTTTTTACATGTCTCACTGCATGGCTTTGAACATTTTATATTTATTTATTAGCCTCTTTATTCTATATCGATTTATTGCATTTTTTTCCCTTGTCCTAGGGTTCAACAATAGGATGAACCCTTATCTTATTACAATCTAGCCTTAGTAGCCTTATAAATAGACTAATAAGTAATTTAATTATAACCTAAACTATTAAATTGTCTTTACTAAGAATGTGTCCAATAGCACTTTTCTTATTGTCTCTATTAAGGCGAATACTTCGTTCTCAATACTCAATATATTTATTGCTTCCACATGTGAACTTAGGTGGTAGGTTTAACAAAATAATATGATCATTGTGGACCCTGTCGGGCACAGCAAAAGTAGGAGAGAGGAAGAGGGCTTTTAATTTTGTTACTTATTTAGTACCTATTTATTGTAATTATTTTATAAAACTTGTAAATTAAAATTGGTCATTTAAATAATCATTGATATCATAATAGCATTTAGATAATAGGAATAGTTTTAATTTGTTTATAAATATATTCAATGTTTGTTACCTAATTTTTTATTAATTCTGGTAATTTATTATATATTTTAATTGACATGACTAGTGTACTTGTTGAGTGCATTTTTTACTTAGAACCTGGTAAGTTTAACCTATTTTTATGGCGTAATGTATATTTAGACTGTATGTCTTCTCTTGTCGTGTAAAAGTGCTGGTAATTTCGAACGAATTTCCATATTTCTAGAATGTATAGGCAAGGGAGGGTAAGTATTTTATTTTCTTGGAAATGAGGTTTGCAACTGTCGGTATCTTCTATATTTACAAGGATTCTTATTAATCTTTTTTGTAATGTGAAAAGTGTCGGTGTATCTGTGCTGTTTACTTTCTTGTGTTTGTTTGGCACTTTTGTACTTTACACTATTCACTAGCTCGAAAGGTTTGTTCTTTTTAGTCTTCTAACTATGTTTGTGTGGTCGAGAAGCTGGATTGCCTCGACGTTCACATGCTGATGAAGTCTCTTTTCGTGAGCTTCTGCAAGTTTCTGGATCATTTTTTCGATGAACTCAACTTTTAGGTCCCGGTGGAGGTCATCATTTCGTATGTACCAAGGTGCATTTACAATTTCCCTTAGCACTAGAGCTGGAATCGTTGTATTAGTAATATATTGGTCTGTTTGGTGTAGCCCCATAGCTGAATATCATAATAAATACCATTTGCACGGACAGCGTGGAGTTTCTTCCAAGCAGCCAATGCATTCTTTTGAATCGAAGGTCGAGTTCATCTTTTTTCTTCTTGACGTGTGCTTTCGAGCGTAGCTTTGCGTCAAGGGTCATACCGAGATACTTGGCTGTGTTCTCGTATGGGACTTGTTTATTATTTATGTAAACTGGGGAATACTGTTGGTTTTTGTTGGTAAAATCTATGTGAACAGATTTGGATTCATTAAGTTTAATCCTCCATTTTTTGGTCCAGTCATAAACTTGATTTACAGCCATTTGAACCTTTTCTACTGCTTCTTCGTGGCTGTATCATCAGCAAAGGTCCCAATCGTGTTTTGCTCTAATTCAGGAATATCGCAAGTATATATAGTAGATACAGGACCGGACCTAAGACATTTCCTTGCGGTATGCCAGCTTTGATATGTTTCAGTTCTGAGTAGGCGTCTTCTTATCTTATTCTAAAGACTCTGTTTAGAATGTAGGATTCTATCTAATATATCTGCTAACTGCTTTGGTAAGATGCTCTTCAGTTTATGTATAAGGCCTTCATGCCATACTTTATCAAATACTTGCGCTACGTCTAGGAATACAGTAGAACATACTTTCTTGTCTTCAAGGGCATTTTCTATTACATTTGTGATCCTATGCACGAAAACCAAATTGGTGCTCTGGTATTATGTTTCCGCTATCTATTATTGGTTTAAGCTGTTTGAGTAACAGCTTTTCAAATAGCTTGGACATGATTGGTAGCAAGGAAATAGGCCTATAAGATTATGTTTCGTGAGCCGGTTTCCCTGGCTTAGCTATCATTATTACTTCGGCCACCTTCCATAAGGCTGGTACATATTTAAGCCTTAGTGCAGCATTGATAAGGGTCGTTAACTTAACCAGACCCTTTCTTGGGAGGTTATAAAGTACTTCTCCTGTTATTAAATCGTAACCTGGTGATTTTCGTGTACTTATATTACGTTTTATTTTTCGTTCGACTTATTTCGGTGTTACTAGTTTTATGGTAACTTCATTTTCTGATGTCACCACAATAGCCAAAGTGTGATCTTCAATGATTTCCCCGTCATTTGGTTGAAAGATATTTTCTAGGTGCTCTGCAAACCTCTTTGCTTTTTGCTCGTTTGTAATTGCCCATTGCCCATTTCCACATTTGATAGGTGGGATTTGGGTAATTGGCCTTTTTAGGTGCTTACTGCTTAGTAGCCTTCCAAAGGGAGTAAATCTGTCTTTTGGTCGTTACTTAGGCTCTGAAGATAGGTTTCGGTTGAGTCGTCTTTAAAGCCTTGGATTAGTCTTTTTACTTTTTTGTCAGATTATTTCGTTTTCGTTAGTCTTCAGGGCACCTAGATTGATGCCACGTTTTTCTCTGCCTTCTTTTCTCCATAATGAGCTGCTTGATTTTGAGCGGGTATGTATTTCCCTTCGTCCTCTTGTTGAAGTCGGGTGTATTTTCCCACGCTGCTTGCTGGATGTGCATTATGAACTTTTCTACTTCGATGTTTAGATGTTCGGGTGTTTTTAATGATATTTTATAATTTAATCTGGTCTTGAAGCTCTCCCAGTCTGTATACTTTTAACAAGAGTGGGTCTGGTTTCTTTATACAAAATGTTCTCGCTAATTTCTAGATAGATTGCTGAGTGATCTGAGTTCATGTCATAGCTTTGTTCCGATTTTATATAACTGGTTGATAGATCCTTGGTTACAAAAAAATCTATTAAGTCCGGAATTTTATTTGGATCTGTTGGCCAATAGGTGAGCTTTCCAGTTGATATGACATCACATTTCAGCTCTTTTATGGCATTCAGTAGTTCTTTGCCTTTAGTAGTTGGCCTTTGCCTTGTTAGTCTGGAGCCCCAATACGTATTTTTAGCATTGAAGTCACCTCCTAAGATAAATCTACTTCCAAGGCGAGTTAGAAAGCTCATATAGTGGTCTTTTTTAGGGTACGTATTTGAATATCGAAGATTAAAATACCTACTGTTAAAATATCGATGTTCATAACATCGAAAATGGAAAAATCGAACGACCATAAAACCGAAAATTAAAATAACGAAAGTTTATAGTATCGAATGGTTAAATATCCTACGTCCAATATATCTAAAATCTAAATATCTACAAAAGTTACATCGAAAGATCCAAATATCGAAATACAGATTATCGAATGTCCTAAATATCGAAGTACAAACTATCGAACGTCCTAAATATCGATGGGTACATAGAACATCGAAAATGAATATACCTACGTGTAAAAATGGGTTAATTTTCAACATTTAATACATTCATTAATTCACCCTAAAAATACGTACCTACAAGTTAAAATATCAAAAAAAAATTGATGTAAGTAGTATGAGTGGAAAAAGGTTGCTTCTGCAACGTCTCCGGCGCTACGGGAAGTGCAACCCCTTCGCCCTTGCGTAACAAAGAATAGGCACCCATGTTCACCTCCGCAGCTTCGGCTTGCTGGTCGCCTCCGGCGACCAGCCTCAGCCGCTACGGCTCCCACGGGTGCCTATGCTTTGTTACAGCGGGCGGGGGTTGTCCTCCCTTCGCGCCTCCGGATTTTTATATACACTCTAGGGGTAACAGCCAAAAGACTACGTAAATTCGGGGTGCCCCAATTCGGTTTTGGAACAATTTTGACCTATTTTATCCATGAAAATCAGTGTCTAGTGTACAAGCATAGGTCAATCGTGAAGGTATTATTTAGGTCTTTAAATTAAAATATTTTCTTGAAAGTCAATATGTTGTGCTACTAAAGTTAGTGACAGAAACATATCGCTGCAAAACCGACTCCACGTAGTCTTGTCTGCCCTACCCCTAGAGTGTAATTTAGAATCGCGTAGGCGCGGAGGGGCGAGGCAGCCCGCGAGCTGAGGAGCAGGTGGTTTTAACACCCGCCGCCGCAGCTGAGGTTGGCCGGCGAAGCCGGCCAACAAGCCGAAGCTGCGGTGGTGAGCGTTTAGACCATCTGCGACGTTAAGCTCGCGTGGGACTGCCGGAGCCCTGCAGCGCCGGAGCCGTGACAGAAACCATGCTTGCTTGCATGTTGCATGATTGCTGCATGCTTGTTTGCTGCTAGATGGTAATCAGTTACTAGGTGGGTTACAAAAAAAACAAGGAAAACTTCCTTTCCTATTTTTACATAATAAAAACCCAAAATAAAACACATTTGTACGCAAATGTACAATATAATCAGTGACAATAATACAAAATATTAAACAAAAAATCCTTCTCTTTATTGAATAATAATAATCGAAAACATAAGTCAAAAATCAACTATAAAAATACCGGTCTAAATACTTTAAAGATTTGAAGCTATAGCCATTAACAATTCCACAAAAGAGTACTCTGTAATATTTTCCAATATGTTACTAATTTTTTTCATCGTGTTCGCACACTTCGTCTTCTTCCTTTTTTTAGGCTCTGTTTCTCCGTTAAGGATTTTTTGAATTTCAATTAAATTTACTTTTGTTTCCTTCATTAACTCTGATATTAAACGGTAAAAACCAATATGTCTTTTAGAACATATTTCATTAATATGGTGATGGAAGGATTCAGCACTATTTTGAGTGCGCGGTATCGTAGATTGGTGATTTTGACACCAAAAGTTTGGACTATACTTTGGTTGTTGGTTATTTTTGCCAATGACGTAGTTTTCACCAAACCATTGTGCAATTCTGAGACTGTCATTTGAAAGACTTTTTATTAAATCGTTAAAATACATAACTACATTATTATGGTTAATGTAACTCAACGCTAAAAGACACTTTTTATTTCCTGGTTGAATTTATTGTCGGTATTGTATTTAGAAGCCAATCCATCTTTTTGGATTTTACGATACAATATTTGTCTCAGATGAAAAAAACATCCTTTCAAAGTAATTGACTCGAAATTTTGGCGCAAACTTAAGGCTGGAGCTTTTTCGAAGTCCAAGATTACATGTGATGGGTTCAATACAATTTCATTTTCTGTACAGTACTCAATCATTAAATCAAACATGATGTCGTAGGACGGCTTATCTTTGTGGGTACAAAGCGCAAACAGTAAAGGAAATGTTTTTTCATGATTGTTTATCGAACCATGAATTGTATATAATTGTTGGAATATCTGTGGTACGATTGCAAAAGTACCATCCATTATCCAGTAATTTGCTTCACTCAGATATTTCATTAACTCCTTTGTACTAAATAGTACAACCCTTTTATTTTGAGCAAAAATTCTTTGTTTAATGACAAAATTAGCTTTATTGAGCATTGTCGACTCGAAATCTATGTCAAAGTCGAACTCTGTGGGTTCCATAGGTATTTTTAGTTGTTTTTTTTTCTCACGAATAATCATCTGCCTTAAAGATTCTTTAGTTGGTAACTTCGTTGCAATAGCGGCACTGGTAGATGCAATATGATTTTGTAATATTTGACAAGTTTTAACGGTAGGTTGCTCTGCCGTTTTACTTTTTAAATTATCAATGTTAGCAGCGACACTCACTCTCATAGGGTTCCCTTCATGATTATGTTCGCCACTGCACGATATCAATGTTGCACAATGTACTTCCGTAAAAATGTTGGTTATTAATCGTGATTTGCACTTAAATAAACGGTTTACTTTATATTCACAATCCCAATATATTTTATCTTGGCTCCATCGATTTTTCGTATAAGTAAAACCATTTAGATGCACTTTAAATCCACCTTTTTGAGTTTTTAAAACTTCTAATACGTGTTCCGACATAATAAATCTATAATATTCTATAAACTGTACGTTACATTTACGCAGTAAACAGACTAATGACTCTTAATAGCAACGGGTTTGCAGGGTGTGAGAATTTCACATCTACCTACATTTATGAATACACTCATACTGCCTATATAATTTTTTTTCGGTATTTCAACTAGTAGGTATTTTTAACGTAGATATTATGAATTTAGATGTATGAAATGTTGATATTTTGAACTTAGGCATAATGTCATTCGATATTTTGAATCATTCGAAATTTTAATCACTCGGCATTTCAATCTTAGACGTTTTAAGCTTAGGTATAACAATTTTCGACATTTTGATATAATCGATATTTAAATTTTCGATGTTTTGAACATTGGTATTTTAAGCGTAGGTATTTTAATCTTCGATATTCAAATACGTACCCCTTTTTTATCATATACCGAGGAGGAAAGTAGATGGCAGATACTGTTACAGGATATTTTTTTATTTGTAGGCAAATCGCCACTACTTGGATGTCTTTCTCTTCATATTTAAACTCTTCATAGTGCTGTAGGTTTTCTTTCACAATAATAGCACTACCTCCTCTTGCTGAATTGTCTGGGTGAAGAGCATGGTATACTTTGTACCCTTTAAACTTAATGTAGATTGCTTTGTGAAGTGAATCTCAGATATCAGGCACACATCAATTTTTATGTCTAATACCACTTGTAACTCGTTTTGATGGTTTTGTAACCCATTTGAGTTCCACGCCATAAGTTTTAGTGTAGTATTAATTTTTTTGGCTTAGAAGTTGCAGCTTTGTTGCTATTTTCAATTTTTTTCAATCTTTCGTCAAATGATGACATTAACTTTAAGATTTCATCAAATTTCTAGGGTTCCGTAGTAAACAAGGAACCCTTATAGTTTCGTCATGTCCGTCTGTCTGTCTGTCTGTCCGCGGTCTAGCTGCAAGACTGTTAGTACTAGATAGTTTTATTTTGGCATGGGTATAGTGTCCCCCCCCCCAGCCAGCTAAACGGTTGGTTTTAGATATAAACTAAGGGTAAACATTATTTGACCTACCTTCATCAGAAGCAACCATTAGAAACACTTAAAGCTTTTGTTATCGCAAGTATTAGCGAGATAAGCGCTTGGCCAAGATTCCGTGCCGCTGAGTGTATTTTGACCGGTAAAATATTTTATTTAAGTTGGGCATTTAGTTTAGATTAAAATATGCCTTTACATCATATCATTTTAATGATGAGTTTAAAAGATATCACAGATTCAAAATTACGCGTAGCTACTTAAATATGATTGACGGCAACGCGGGCGCAGTGGTATTAGTCGATGATCTTTCCTCGGCTATTAGGTATATAATCCCGGTAGTACGTTCCCGTGCGATATTTTTCGACATCCACGCGGGCAAAGCCGCGGGCAAAAGCTAGTATTGATCTAAATATGATTCGCGGCCGTATCATTTTATTTATAGAATTATAATCATAAAAGCTGCCTCGTTGGTCTAGTGGTCGCAAGCGCTACTGCTGAGCATGAGATCCCGGGTTCGATTCCCGGGTCGGGCAAAACTGTTATTGGGTTTTCTGTCTGAAATTTCTCAGTAGCAGCTCGGAGTCTGGATTTGTGCAATAGGCTCGCCCCCTATTATAACTGGCGAAATGTGGGTGTACCTGCTACAGGGATACCTCTGCCCGACCCTTCGGGGAAACAAGGCGTGATGTTATGTTATGTATAATCATAAAAATCATCAATACAACTCTCTAAGTTCATGTAATCCTATTGAACGACTATTTCATAAAATCATGACATTTGAAGATAAAGGCTTGTGCAGACCAGCGCGACACGCGACGCGACATAAAGGCACCACTCGTCGCGCGACAAGCGGTGTCTTTGTGTCGCGTCGCGTGTCGCGCTGGTCTGCACAAGCCTTTATGCTAAATTAAGGAGTTGTATTGCTGATTCTATTGATTACTTATAATTCTGTAAAGCCATATTTGTTACGGTCACGAATCATATTTTAATCAACATACAACCTGACACTGACCTGCAAATTACAAAAGACAAAAGAAGATTTGAATTTCGCGGGCTACCTTAGCGCATCCGCCTTAGGGGGAAGCGCCGGGGTAGCCCGCCAAATTCAAACCTTACGTTTTTTTCATTTTGCAGGTCAGTGTCAGGTTTTATGTTGATTAAAATATGTATAATTCGCGGTCGTAACAAATATGGCTTTACTCAATTATAAATCATTACAATCAAAATGAAAAAAACGTAAAAAAAATTTAATTTCGCGGGCTACCCTGGCGCTTCCCCCTTAATAGTGAATTGTATCAGTACTTAAATTATGAACTGTTGATCAAGCAAGAGACCTGCGTTGACTCCGTCAGTGAGTCTGAACAACAATTATGAATCTGACATTAAAAAAAACAAATCTTATTCACAAATATTGATATTTGAAGGTCGAAGCCCACATAGTACTGACTACCTATTTATTATACCTAAGATTTGGATAAGGCTAGATTAGTCATCATGATGACATTTGCGTGAAGCAGTAATCGGTAGACTCACGACGTGCAGGCAGTTGGGGGCGCGGCGCTGCGCGGCGGCGGCGGCGAGGTAGACCAGCGCCGCCAGCCACACGCCGGCCGCGAACACGTAGGCCGCCGACACGCGGTACTGCGCCGCGCACAGGAAGCGGAACCACGTGTAGGTGCTGGGGTCCCACGCCAGCCGCGCCGCCGTCGCCAGCAGCGCGCCGCTGTACATCTGCACAAGCACAAGAACATCGTCAGCAAATCGTCTCTCGAGGTGGGGCAGGGTTAGGCTTAAATCAGGTAGCCAACTATAAACGGATTGGTACCAAAAATACCTATTATGTACAATCTTTTAACCTATACCTAGGCATAAGTACTATAGGTACCTAATTAATAGGTACTCAATTGAATTATTTTAAATTAATATGCCTTACACTTGACAGTAATCCTATTATAAGCAATAAAAGTGCAGCTTAAAGGCATGTGCATACCAGCGCGACACGCGACGCGACACAAAGGCACCGCTCGTCGCGCGACGAGCGTTGCCTTTGTGTCGCGTCGCGTGTCGCGCTGGTCTGCACAAGCCTTAACTGGTAAGTAATAACCTATTTAAAATATGTAGGTACATTTATGCAGATAAGGAGATGACTCGGATGACCTCATGCTCGCATATCTTATACATAGTAACAATAAGATTACAGTCACTCCTGGTGCTTATCAGAAGATGCGATTCACAGGGAAACAAAGATTCTTTGGTGAAATCAGTCAAGCGATAACGATAGAATGTGAATTGGTAATTAGGTAGCGTGGGTACAGAAGCAGTCGTTGTGTCGGACGCGCCCGCGGCGGTGACCCCCGACACAGGCGACCCAACAGCCTGCGGCCACAGGAGCGCTGACAGTTGCCGCATTCATGGACGGACGACATGTCGAACGATGAAATAGTTGCGTTATCGCGACGTGAGCACATTGAGCACATGACACTACTTTATCTAACTCTGGTGAATGGTTCACTGTCGAGTCGAGCTCACTGAGCCAGGTGTTCACTGAATTCCGACTGATAGTGGACTTTTATGCTATTCACATAAAATAAACTACTTATTCTAGGCAGTCCAATGTTATCTATATCCAAAACTTTATGCTTACCTCTAAAGCAGTGTTACTCAAAGTGTGCTCCGTGGAGCCCCAGGGCTCCGCAAAGCCTCTGTGGGGGCTCCACGAAAATACTGGTTCATTGTGACTAGTATTTTCGCGGAGCCCCCACAGGGACTTTGCGGAGCCCAGCTTCCTCAAGAACTAATTTTAGATTTGGCGGCATTTGCTTAATCACGTGTCTAAATGGAACTACAACTAGGGGCTTCACTTTTTATTCGTGATACTTACTGCTCCTAAGTCTAAAAAAAATTTAATTTGGATGGTGGAACAAGTTATGCAACATCTGCAAAAACAACGATTAACGTTCACGGACGGCAAATGCCGCCAAATCTAAAATTAGTTCTTGAGGAAGCGGTCAAAATGAATTTTGTCAAAACTTGTCCGCTGCAATCCCCATTGTTTTCAATATTGTGTGAAGAGTATACGCGTATACCTACCGTGCCTATTCTAAGTATTATTGGTACATGAAAACGTTACTAACAATAAAATGTGTGTGATGATAACCCAACTTATAAGAATAATATTATGGTATTCAACCTGTCATGTGGTGCTAAGCAGTAACTTTCGAAAGCAGAAGAGCAATCGCATCGATCAAGCACGGATAACTGGTCTCCTCACACTTCGCCCCACCGACGAGCTGCGAGCAACTACCACAGCCGCACATTTTAATGTTCAAAAAATTATAGGTTTCACAGTTCCACGCAGATTTGAGCAGTCCAAAACCAGACACATAATTATGTTGGCCTACTAGTAACTTGTAGTTCGGAACTCACTAGGCATACGATCGTAGCCGTAGGACTACGATCAATGTGTGTATATGCAGTGGCATGGTTTAATGTGACGAAACTGCGAAGTAAGCTGATGCCATGTGTTTTGCGCGAATTCGTCCAACGCGTGCCGAAGTCGAGGTCGACCGCGTCTGATACAGTCAGACGAGCGCCGAGTGCGCTCCTGACGCCTAACGTCACCCAACTTACTAAGCACGCCTGCTTATGCTTATGCTGACCCTGCCAAATTATAGTTATTCTAACTTGAACTCGCCTGAAGGCCGCATACAATAATATCGTACATATACTGGTAGCACAACAAACTGTCCAGGCTTATTTACTCATGTGGTCCAAGCGAACGTCGCGCGACGGCAGTTCAATGTTCTAGTTTACGATGAAGTATCCTTTAATGATTGAAAACAATTCTGCCTGAACGTAAACGATGACATAACGAATCCACAAACGACTGTTAAATTTTAATATCGTAAATTGCATTGATGGACTATATGTATTGCAGATGCAATTTATAAGTAGGTATGGGTATAGGGTTAGGTAGGTACCAATCGCCCGCATTCGTCTGAGTTCGGACTTTCGGACCCTACGAATCCGATTTTTCTTATTTTGTAAATTTCCGGCTTTTTATCAGGACTCCAGACGATAAAGTGTTTCTGGTGGAAGTATCTGGATGTAATTATAAAGGTTTGGGTGCTCGGGTCGACGACCTCGCCACAATGTGTCATGCCGTCATACGTTAATGGGTAAGGAGCGAGAGTAGTACAATAAGATGTAGTGCGTCCCCTGCCGCCCGCGCCCACGCGCGCCGCCGCCGCCGCCGTCGGCGTCTCGCGGCGCGCGGTGCCAATACAGTGTCAACTGTACAGACTTACAGAGGGACCAAAATATTCCTACGTTCTTTGCTCACATAACTTCTATGAAAGTGTGAATCTGCACATTCAAAGAATGCTTGGCTTAGCGCTGGTCCAGCTCCATAAGGGCACATAAATTAATTGATTAGCATTCGAAAGTATTGTTGCAGCTGATGAAGATTGTAAAAACTATCTTTCTTTGTATAAATTCAATCTCTTTGTATTGTATAATTGCATATCACATGTGTGGTGGCATTGTGACCACGTAGGTACATTCCATAAAGCTACCATTTACTGGGTACGTCTTTCATTGACTTCAATGTGCCCTGGCGGCTGAGAGTGTCATGCTCACTCAAATGTCTCGCTGATGGTGTCGTGTGTGTTGGATCATTAAGTTCCCTTCATAATGATTGAGCTAAATGGTGCTGATCCATGCGTCATGTACGTGAACGGGCGCCGTCAGTAGGGACTGGTCATCTCTTAGCTGCCACGGTTTATTTTAATTTTTGAATTGTTTTTGTTTTTGTTACGGACTATAACGTGCACGTCTTTCTACATTGTTCTCACATGTATAATTTCAACATGAATAATGTAACGTCACTTTACATTTACGAAGTAGGTATGTGTGTTTGTAATTAAAAATAAGCGATTATTTAAGACTGCAAATGATGTTAAATCCTAGGAACAGACGAGATCCTCATAAACTAGTGTTGAATGATTTACCTAGACTAGCTAAATACAATAATAACTGCTTAGCAATGTGTGTGTGCGCATCTATATCAATATATCAAGGCACTTCAAAACATTAAATACAAGATTATTTAAAATTAAGTTTTTTAAATGGTTATTGGAATGCAGTTTTTATAGTTTAAAAGAATTTTTTATAAACAATGTTGATGTTTTTTAAAAATGTAGACCGTGGTGGATGCCTTCTTCAGCTAACTTTATAATGTTGCATACTATGTTTTTATCCTAGCTAAACATGTTTGTGCCCTATAAATTTGTATTTAACACCATTGTATACCATGTTTTACGCAAATAAATATTTTATTATTATTTCGTTTATTCATCTAGTTTCTTATTAATTTACATTTTTAAATATTTCTTAAAATAAACAGAATAAAAAAAACATTTAAAAATATAAAAAATAGAGGTCCGCCGGTGTCGGGAGCAGGGTCCAAGCTACCGGTGGTTAGGGCTGCAGAGAGAGGAACCTCCTCACAATGCGAGCCGTATCGAGGAGTACTGCTTTCTGGATCAGGCCTTTGATCCAACCGCCTAACGAGAGCCTCAAGAGATGTTGGTCGAGGCTTTTGGCCATCAGGCTGTTGGCCGTTACGACAATCGGCACAATGGTAGCCGAGCTCACACTCCACATGTTGACAACCTCGTGTGCTAAGTCGAGATATTTTATTTATTTCTCTTTCTCAGCTTTCACGAGGTTCTCGTCATGTGGAATGGTAACATCGACTATCACTGCGTGGCGCGCTAATCGATCTATCACCACTATATCAGGCTTATTGGCAACAATAGTCCTGTCAGTAATGATAGACCGATCCCAGTACAACGTGACATGGTCATTTTCGAGAACTGGGTCGGGCACATACTTGTAATACGGTACCTCAGAATCTACAAGTTTATATTTCAAAGCAAGCTGTTGGTGGATAATCCTGGCCACTTGGTTATGTCTGTGCAAGTACTCGCCGTTAGCCAGCCAGACTAGAACAACCAGAGATGATATGTCTGATGGACTCACCCGGCCGGTGGCATGCCCGACACACGTCAACCGTCCCGTCCTTCATACTATGTCTCCGGTAGTTCTTCGTCAAGATAACTTCGTCCATAATTGCACAGACGAAACCTTCAGTTTCTCCGAAAAGGTCACCAAAACGTAGCCAGGATACGGACGCTAGAAAATCTACACTGGGCTCATGAAGAGCCCGATAGAAGCGCCCGTGAAGTTCCTTGCTTTGCCATACCTCCTTGCGGTCATCTGTAGTAAGTAACACAGGTTTGTGCCAGTTCTCTTTAGCCATGGAGAGCGGGGTAAGCCCCTTGTCCACTGCTACCACATCACGGTGCATACCCACTTCGGTTTTAAGAAAACATTCTCTGAGATTGCACACCTCGCGGTTATGGAGGGTTTTCGCATTTAAGAAGCCTCGACCCCCGCACTTCCGCGGGATGTACAATCTCATCACCGATGATCGTGGGTGATGCATCCGGTTTGCGGTCAACAGTGTACGGACCCTTCTATCCAGGGCATCGAGTTCGGTCTGAGTCCATTTGAGTATACCGAAAGAGTACATCAATACCGGCAAGACCCAACCGTTGAAGACGCGCACCTTATTTCCGCCTGAAAGAAGGCTAATTAATACCTTCTTCAGGCGACCAAAGAAGCGTTCCTTCAGCGATTGCTTCATGTCAGCAACGTTGATGCCTAACGCTTCCGATATACCCAAATACTTATAGCTTTCGGTTGAAGAGAGGGATCTTAGGTGTATGGGGTACGAGAGTTGAGTTCCCTCGGATTCCATAATCTCCCCTCGCTTTACATGCATGACTGCACATTTGTCCACACCAAATTCCATCCTGACGGCGCTACTGAATGTTTCAGTTACCTTCAGTAGCTCCATCAGTCGCAATTTGTTGGGGGCAAAGAGTTTCAAGTCATCCATGTAGAGGAGGTGAGATATGACCTGACCACCTCTCCTCAACCGATAGCCTAGACCTGAATCCTCCAGCAGTGTGCTTAGAGAATTCAGGGCTAAGCAGAACCAAAGTGGACTCAAACTGTCGCCCTGGAATATTCCCCGTTTAATCCATACAGGCTCATCATTCCCCTGGATCTGTCGACATCCTGGATAGCGAAGGACCGTCCTCCATTGCCCCATACACGACATCAGGAAGGTGCGTAGAGTTGTATCTATCTTGTACAATTCTAGCACCCTGATGAGCCATGTATGTGGCACCGAGTCGTAAGCCTTCTTATACTCTATCCAGCATGTCGACAGATCCTTGCGGGATCGACGAACCTGTTGGCTTATGGCCATGTCGATAAGGAGTAGCTCCTTAGTACCGCGGGACCCATTCCTACATCCATTTTGAGAGGGAGACATAATTGAGTTATTTTCAATGTGTGTGTTAATTTTCACTCTCAAAATAGATGTAAGAAGTTTATAAACCGTCGAAAAACATGTGATCAGTCTATAATTCTTGGGTTCCGTGGGACTACCTGATTTATGGAGCAGGTGGGTAATGCCTGTTGTTAGGAACTGTGGTAGCGACCCAGACTCTAAGGATGTCTGGAACTGAGATGCCAGGCAAGTGTGTGAACTAATTAGCCATTTTAGCCAAAAGTTGTGCAGCCCGTCCGGTCCCGGTGACTTCCAATTCGGTAACGGACGGACTGCTCTGGCTACATTATTATTCGTTTATTCATCTAGTTTCTTATTAATTTACATTTTTAAATATTTCTTAAAATAAAAAGGATAAAAAAGCTTATTATTATTATATATATATTTAAATATCTCGGGACCTTAGGGTCCCGATCTTTTAGAAGGCGTACGAGGGGCCGAAGCCAACTCGCAGAGGCCCCTTGAACAATTTTAAATGGAATGAGGCACCAACCGACGATTATCCCTGTTCGCACTATGCAAGTGCACCCAAGGAGAACCCCCGGTTGGTGCAAGGCTATTGCAGAACATGGAAACAAAACATATTGGGTTATGGGTTTGGGTGGCTTAAGATGACTGGTGAGCTGGAACTATGGAAGGACTATGGCCCCTGTCTAATCAATGTTTTATATGTACACGGATAAGATGGCAGGGGGTTATTATTATTTACGTCTTTGACATTTCTCGAGACCCTAGGGTCCCGGACCTTTGGAAGGCGTACGAGGGGCCGAAGCCAACTCGCAGAGGCCCGTTAGACGTTTTTAATGAAATGAGGTACCAACCGACGATTATCCCTGTTCGCACTATGCAAGTGCAACCAAAGACAACCCCCGATTGGTGTAGGACTATTGTAAGATATGGAAAAAAGATATTGGACTATGGGTTTGGGTGGCTAAAGTGGACTGGTCTCCTGGAACTATGGAAGGACTATGGCCCCTGCCTGATCAATGTTTTATAAATTTATATGCACACGGATAAAATGGCAGGGGGTGACTTGCACACTCAATAATGGGCCCCCGAAAACGGTCGCTAGCACAAAGTGTCGTAGTGACAAGGGGGCAACATGTCCTGAGGTGCTTGAGGAGTAGAGAGGTATGCCACGGCTTTCAGAACAATCCCAGAGCCCGGAAGATGGTCAAGATCCTTACGAGCACTTACTGGAATACTTCTTCCTCCGAGCACGTTTGCTCTTGCGAATCTCCACTCAAGCCGGCCAATTAAGGCAAGAATGAGGTGGGAGCTCCGTTCCTCGTCAGTGTTCACTCCAGCCGGCCAATAAAGGCAAGCCAGAGGTGAGGAACAAGACTTCTCCCGGGACATAGGGTCCGTGGAGTTGCTACTGCCCAACAGCTCGCCACATGCTGCCCTGCGGGTTTTTGTATCTCTCTTGGTCTGGCTCCTCATCTCAGACCTGTTCCGGTAAAGTAAACTGTACCGGCATAGACCTAGAGTTCGGAGCGCGCAAGCCCCACCACGACGTCAACGTAGAGATACGGCAGTGGGTTATTATTATTATTATTTTTAGTTTTTAACTATTCTCGGGACCCATGGATCCCGGTCCTTTGGAAGACGTACGAGGGGCCGAAGCCAACTCGTAGAGGCCCGTTAGACGCTTTTTAAGAAATGAGGCACCAACCGACGATTATCCCTGTATGCACTATGCAAGTGCACCAAAGGACAACCCCCGGTTGGTGTAGGACTATTGCAGTTCATGAAAACAAAACCTTGGACTATGGGTTTGGGTAGCTAAAGTGAACTGGTTACCTGGAACTATGGTAGGACTATAGCCCCTGCCTGATCAATGTTTTATATTTACACGGATAAAATGGCAGGGGGTGACTTGCACACTCAATAATGGGCCCCCAGAAACGGTCGCTAGCACATAGTGATTTAGCAACAAGGGGGCAACATGTCCTGAGGTGCTTGAGGAGTGGAGAGGTATTCCACGGCTTTCAGAACAATCCCAGAGCCCGGAAGATGGTCAAGATCCCTACGAGCACTTACTGGAATACTTCTTCCTCCGAGCACGTTTGCTCTTGCGAATCTCCACTCAAGCCGGCCAATTAAGGCAAGAATGAGGCGGGAGCGCCGTTCCTCGTCAGTGTTCACTCCAGCCGGCCAATAAAGGCAAGCCAGAGGTGAGGAACAAGACTTCTCCCGGGAGATAGGGTCCGTGGGGTCGCTACTGCCCAACAGCTCGCCACATGCGGCCCTGCAGGATTTTGTATCTCTCTTAGTCTGGCTCCTCATCCCAGACCTGTTATACGTGCAGTCTATGGGTCAAATATACGCAAAAGGCAATCAACGCCCTGCGCGTTCAGTACAACAACGCCTTTAGGATGCTGATGCGGCTGCCGAGGCACTGCAGCGCGTCGGGGATGTTTGCTGACGCTCGTATTGATGGTTTCCATGCCATCCTCAAAAAGAGACCTGCATCGTTGCTAAGCCGTGCCCGCGGCAGTGGCATCAGCATTCTTAGCGTTGTAGGTGGCAGAATTGACTGTCCAATATTGTGGCATTGTGTACAGTTACATGTTTAAAAAAACAGCAATTGACTAAATTATTTTGATTTTTATGTATTTATTTTGTTGTTTTATGATTTAATTAATTTCAAGATTTCAATGAATTTTAATTTTAATTTTTAATATTATTGATAATTTTAAACATTTTAGTAATTTAGATTCTGATTTTTTTTATCTTAGTAATAATAGGTAGTATGATTGTGGTGTGTATTTAAATACTAACATAACTCTTAAGTATATCTACTAACAAAAATATGGATCATTGTGTCTGAATTAAATAAATAAATTTAAATTAAATTAAACTAAATACTGACCTACTATCCAAAATATGTATTATTGTTCCTAGCAGGTTCCCACGGTCACATACCTACAATCTTTTCAGACAATCTTTTCACAAAACCAATTTAGCTGACAACTCTCCCCTTACGAGAGCTACCAAATTGTATAATGCTCTATGCCGCAAAGCTAAAATCGATATCAATCATGACAGTCTCAACACTTTTAAAAATAAATTATATAAGCAGTTTCGGTTAGAGGACATTAGACTTATCATTCTAATCATTAAATAATGTATACTTTTAATTTATATCAAATTTAATTTATAATTCAATTTTTTACTTTTTATTTACACTTTTTTATATGTTTTAATTTTATTTAATTCAGGCATAATATTGATAGTCAAGTTAATGCTTGGTTTTACTGTTTTGTATTCGTGTAAGTTTAAACTTTTATAATAGCATGTGTATTGTTTTTTTTTTTTATTCTTAATTTAATTTGTGTATTCAGAGCATTATGTACTCGATAATGTGTAAGCTGTGGTTACCTGTAATTGAGTGTGCGTTACAGGATAATGTATTATAACTAAGTTTTACTATTGCAAAAGATAAAATTACTTTACAATAGTAAAACTTAGTTATAATACATTATCCAGTTACATTACAATTAGTAACTCGTTGGTAATCCTCAAACAAATAAATAAAATAAATTCTAAAATTCATTATATCCATATTTTCTTCCCGGCCATGCCGGGGGGCCGCGATGTCCCTTGATTGGGACTACTCTCAAACCTCAATCGAAATCAGACATAATTGTCCGCTTATTGGCATTCAATAGCCAGTATTAGACCAATTCAAGTACAAGTAGGTACGTGTGCGTCCTAGCGACCATTACATCGGCCCGGCAACAAGGCACGATATGGTTGGAGCCAATTAACTGCAATTGTCAAATGAATTTGCTGAAACTGGTTTATCATGGTAGAACTTGTGCTTATATTATAAACCTTTATAAAACAATTTTCTCGTGGGAAAGATTTGGTTGTTTAATTAAATAAATATTATGTGATTGGCTCAGATAGATCACAGATACCGCACGCACCTGCAACACGCACCGGTGTACTGCGGCGACGACGGCGGCGATTCTGCCTGCTGACGTCACACGCGGAGCAACAGAGCAACACGACACAGGTGACAGTGACACGCGATGTCGCGGGTCACACCAACACTCAAATAATTGGGACACACCATAGCTGAAATGTACCGACTCGGTACATTACCGACCTATATTCCTAGATGTTGGCAATATTGGCAAGAGGCGGCGCCTGTTAAGAGGCCTGCGAACACGGCTCGCATCGAGATGTTTGCAAAATTCAATTCCAAGCACGTTGCGCTAGTGTGAGTGCCTGTCGGAGCGATATACACCTACAGTGAGCAATACTACCACGCACACATTGACAATTATTGCTTGACGCGATAGCACTACTAGCTTTCGATTTATGATAAATTTGGATGTGTTCCGTAATACCAAAACCGGCCAAGTGCATTCTCAAACGGATCTCTGAATTCAAAAATGGTATTAACACACTCACAATGTTTTTAAAAGACCTTTCCAACGATACCCCACACCAAGGGACAGAAAAAAAAAAATATATCCTCACTTTACGTGTAGGGGAGGTACCCTAAAAAAAATATTTTTCATAATTTTATTTTACGACTTTGTCGGCATGATTAATATGTATACCCATGCCAAATTACAACTTTCTATTACTAACAGTCTTGGAGCTAGACCGCGGACAGACAGACAGACAGACAGACGAACATGACGAAACTATATGGGGAAGAATGGGCAAGAAACTCCACCGTTACTCTTTTAAAATGTTTTACAATATTTTGTATACATTAATTATATAATTATATGTGAAAACGATGCATCTGGAATAAGATTACTATACCACAATAAGTAAAAATAATTAAAAATGAAGCAATGACAGAAAAAATAATTATGTAATGGATACATGATGTTCACATATTTACGAGCATTGTAAAAGTAGGTACCTATACGATATTCCTAAAAAAAATATAAGTACCTGATACAATACTAATAAATCAGTGAGTGAGTTCAAGTAATCACAGAATGTAAAATAAATGTTACAATAATTAATTACACAATTTAATTAGCAACCAGTTTGATTTTGTCTAGACTCTAAATTGTCCTATGGAGCTAGACCAGCATGCTTCCAAGCATTCTTATCTAGGATATAATCCTCTAATTTGTAATATGCTTGTTTACAAAGAGTACTTTTAATATGAGTTTTAAATTTTCTTTCAGTTAACTGTAATATATCACAAGGTATTTTGTTGTAACATTTAACACAGTACCCCATAAAAGATGTTTGTACTTTGGATAATCTGAAAAATGGTTGATCTATCTTATCTTTATTTCTAGTATTAAAATTATGTCTATCACTTATTTTATTCTACACCGCAATATTCTACAATATTCTACACCGCAGTGTTAAAATTCTCTGACGAATATAGACCTCGCCGATGAAAGTTTAAAATGGTACGGACCAACAGTGCGTGAGTCCGACTCGCTCTTGACCGGTTTTTCATTGTAAGTAAGTATATTTATTTGTTCATTGTTTCCCTGCGTCTGTTCCAAAGCGTAATTAATTAAGTAGGCATTGAATTCATAGGATCGTCACCGCACTTGAGGTATCTGTTAGGTGCATTATCCATTATCCTACTCAGCAACTGAATTATTGTAAAATTCCATACTCTAATATTAAGAAACCGAAAGTGCGTACGAGTGAATACTCTGATGATGTTATGTCTGCCTCTGGAAGAATATATTCGCAATATTCGCTGTTCTGTAAAGCCTCATGCAGACTGGCGCGACGCGAGTCTAAAACAAAACAATTTAAAAAGCCAGGTCCGCTGCGCTATATTTTCGTGTTTTATAAACTTTAAACATCAAACACGAACCGATTTGGGGGCGTGGTTTAACAAAAAACACAAACATAAAACATAAACCTATTTGCCGCGACGAACGGATAACATCAACATCGCCTGCGGGGGCCGGGAGGGGTGCTGTGACTAATTTCGTGTTAAGTGCTCTCCAGGCTCAGACGAAGACGTTTCGTAATATTTTTCTTCGTCTTTTAATTCTTGATAAATAGGTATCGAACGAACGTGGTCGCAGGGTCGGACTCAGAATCAATTTTTTCTTTGTAGCAGACACGTCTTCCTCGTCGGAACTCATTTTAAGGGTTTTACTACAAATTCCAGTATTGGGCCTACAAAATCAGCAATAATCCCAAAGCCAAATGATACCCAATTCTAAAGTACCTACTTACTCGAATCGTCGTATTTTTTAATGAAATCATGCACTACCTACTAAATATCGGTAGTACCCGCGTTTAAATGAGACATGCCTCCTCAATTCATACGGACACAATTTGGGGGCGTGGCCTAAATAATAAACACAAACTTATAACATAACATTTTGTCGCAGCGGACTGGCTGTATACCTAAAATGTTTAGTTAACATGTTTTAATAACGATTTTTGTTACGAAAATTGGCGCAGCGGACCCGACTTAAGAAAACTTAACGGTAGAACAATTAGGTACCTACCGGTGTGGCGTCGCGCGTGTGTGCATGAGGCTTAACGCGTGCACGTGTACCTATTTATTTTTAAGTCAGTCCAGCCGCGAGTTTTACTACGAATAAGTACGTACAAAGGTAGTTGCTCTGAGACTCGCTGAGGTTTTCCTTCAATTAGTATTCTACATTTCCTGTAATCTTAATTATCTTTTAATTGTTTCTGCGTTCTTGTATCTACCAAGCGAATGCTGTTCATTTGCTAATTCTGTCTCTCTACAGTTTGAGCAACCGCAAACCAAACCGCAACAGCAACATTCATGAGGGAACAAACGTCCCGCGACACGTGTCTCGAGACACGTCTCCACATTCATAGTCATATTTTATGCATTGTGCAATACAAATAAACAATGTTACCTAATACTTGTGAAGTTATGATTCAAGTTTACGACTAAGCAGTAGGTACCTAAGTCTTGTTACTTTTTCGATAATAATTGACTCTTGCTAGAGATGTTTACATAACTTCAAACAGTACTCTCACAACATATTTTGTAAGTTTCGTGAACAGCACCGTGCTGGTGCAGATGTGTTTGTCTCGCGCTCGGCCAAGACGGCCAGGTTGGCCGGTCGAGAGTTGGCTGGACGCATTCTTTGTTTGTAAACGAAGAGTGACGTGGCCAGGGGAGCTGCCGTGGCCACTGTTGGGAAACTTCTTGGAATCATCTGCAGCGGCGAGAAACCGGGCGGTCTCAGGCGGCACTCGGCACGAACAAGTACTTATTGAATAGGAACCATATCAAGCGCTTGATTCGCTGATGCCAGCGACGACGTGAGCTCAAATCCACATGTTAAATTATGATGCACAATTACACAAAGTACTATCCATCACAGTTGAGCCCACGCACAAGTGCATTATAAATACCTAATATAAGTTTGTAACGATGTAGGTAGTCGTACTTGACGAACAAAGGTAACACAAGATGATATACGACGCTGAACGCCGTGCAGCTGTGCACCTTGAGACGTAAGTGCGAAGCTGCGTAACTCTCAAGTAATGTATAAGATGGCGTCATGGCATGTCGTATTTTAATGGATACAAAAAAATTTAAAACTAAAACCCAACTACGACAAAAATGTCGTCTAAAAAGGTATAAACAATGTCTCACAGACGGGCATTAAAAATCCGGAGTCACACGTGATTTTTAATTTGTCTGTCTGTGATGTCTTGTTTATGCATTTTATTTTATTTTTTAAGTACCTACTTCACTTTATGTCCTCTAGAGGGCGGCATGTGACGTCACATAGCCTATAACCAGCGGACGATTAAGACGCTTCCAACAATACCTTATTTGTCAAATCATGATGAGTAGTTTAGATGTTATGTTATGAGGGAACAGATTAACATAAATAAATACATACCAGTCAAAATCATAACCCTCCTTTTTGCTTGGCCGTAGTTGGGTAAAAAGTTCGAAGCCGACAGGACGCGCCAGCCGAGATGGCGCCAAGGCTGCATTTACACACAATTGTGAAAAACCTTGACTGAAATATGTAAGTGGGTCAAGTTCCCATGCCTCTAAATAATAAGTAAACCAATCAAGTGTGACACAGGCACAGCACATACACACCCACTACGAATATTATATTTGTACCTGACAATGTAAGATGTTCGGAGCGAGAGCGGCAACAATTATTTACAACACAAAGGAGATGGGAAACGGTGGGCCCAAATGTAATAAGTTGAGATGTGATCTAAAAAAATTGTGATATTTTTTTATCCTTGAAAATCAAAAATCTGCTCAATTCTGTATCTGGAAGCGGAGAAATATGATAAAGATAGTTTTCGTGAGATTATCGATTAAAGTAATCGATTACAAAACTACAAAAAGAAAACCTACCCACTAGGTAGCACTATAATTAACTCACAGTAATTAAATGCACTAAGTATATATATTTTTTATACAATACAGTGCATTTAATTTAAATGAAACATCATTAATTACTGAAAAACCAAAATAATCATTGAATGATGAGTCTATTTTTAGTCTATGTCACTGGCAGTGCATGTTTTGCACTGGCATGAGCTGACTGACATTGACCCTAGACATTAGTGGTGGGTCGTTGTCGAATTTTTGGCGACGACGAAAACGGTAGCAGAAAACGGTAAAAGGACGAAACTTATCCAACATGGAACAGAATTGCATTTTCAGAATTTTGTCGAGCGGAGTTTCTTACTTGAAATGTATGAAATGGTTTTTTCGCATCACGAACGACAGCATTGACAACTGGTAATACATTATTGACTGTATTTCATTGACAAAAAGTTCACTTTTTATTGGAAGGACTGTTTTACGAGTGTAATAGATAGTTGAATCATTGTACCCGACTGTATTTTCTTTGATGTAAAATAAAAATCGGACCAAGTAATTCGAAGACTGGATTGTGCAATGAAGACTGTTTGAAATTGAACCCAGGAAGTAAAAAACTTTTTTACAAAAAAAAACAACCGACTTCAGTTGTTTTTTTTTTTTTTTTTGTAAAAAAGTTTTTATTTCTCGCTTTTTAGTGGGTTGGTTTGTAATTTATCTCAGTTACAATAGCTTAATGTCAACTGCTCATGACCTTTTACAAAATATTGCTTATCCCGATGCAGGGACTTTAATCGTTGAGGAGTTCTCCTGGTACTTCACCATCAGCTCTATTTCTCCATATGCATTGTGACGAGCATACATTTCTTGGCAACTATATTAAGTTTTCGAATCGCAATCGGTGAAATACTAATTATTGAGTAGTTCCGGTGGCCATTTGTGGTCTTCACCATCAGTTCCACTTCACCAAATGGTGCTTTCCAAGAGCAATTGCACGAGTTACTATAAACAAGGTAGCTACTGTAAAACGTTGAGTGACCCTTGACTGTCCTTCGTCTTCATCATCAGACCCCTAATGACAATCACAACCCATCTAGGTGTAAATTTCTCATCAATACAAATTAATCAAGCTCAAACACCAGGTAATTGCTGTAAATCGTTGAGGAGTTCCCTCGACTGTCTTTCGGTTCCATCATCAGATCGACTCTAGACCTTCATTAAATAGTAGTGCTTTAAAATACTTAATGAAAAAATTAACAAACGCAATAGTCGCCACAACAATTTTCGAAGGTTTCCCTCGTTTTCTCTGGAATGCCATCATCAGGTCCTGGTTTCCTTATCATGGTACCATCCTTGGGATATCTCCTTTCCAACAATTTTTTTTTTAATCAACATCGGTTTATAAACGACGAAGTTATCCGCGAACAGAAATTAAAAAATATATATAGTATATGTACGGTCGAATTGAGAAACCTCCTCCTTTTTTTGAAGTGGGTTAAAAACGGTTTCATCATCACAAAATACAAAACGGTCTTTGTAAACGGTTCGTCGTCGCAACGTCCACCCCTACTAGACAGCTGCCACTTGTTTCGTGTTTTCCGATGCATTTTGAGTGTTTTCCCTATTACTTTTCATTTCCAACGATCACTGCTTTGTTTTTACGGATTCTGACCCTGCCTACCTTGTACGACCCTTGCTTTCACACTGGACACCGAAAATTGCTCACACGATTGACTTGGAATTGTTATTTTGGATTTTACCGCCGCTTTGGGGATTGGATATTGTTGAAACTAAGGATCGCTGTGTGAGTTGTGGTTAATAAAGTGGCTTTTATTGCACCGCTTTTCACAATGCAGCATATTTAACACGCGTGCTTTGCCTTCTCGCACTAGTGCGGGAAAGTTAGTTGTTTACATACATACTTACTAAATATATAAGCAACAAAAATAAACGAAGACTATAGATAATTACAGTTACAAGAACAAGATCACAACAAGTAATGTTCCTTTACGAGTCTTTTAAATACAAGTAACGATTGCGCACGTTTTATTTGAACTGGCAATGCATTCCACAAACGAGCGTCCTGGACAGTAAAGGACTTGTCGAGGAAAGTTGTGGAATGCATAGGCATTTTAAGCTTTAAGTTATCTGATGACCTTAAAAGTTTCGTGTGGGAGTCGCAAAGAAACTGGAAACGTTTCTTGAGATAGAGAGGGGTGGAAGGGGAAAAAAAAAACATTATACAAAAGGGAAAGAATATGAACATTCCGGCGAAGGTGAATTGGTAACCACTTGAGCTTCACACGAAATTCGGAAACATGGTCATATTTGCGCAAACCGAATATGAACCTTATACAAACATTTTGAAGCCGCTCAAGTTTATCGAGTTGGTCTTGGGTAAGATCAAGATAGCTGGCATCAGCATAGTCAAGGATGGGAAGAAGTAGCGATTGTGCAAGCGCAATCTTGGTGGCAGTCGGTAGAAAATTACGTAATCTCCTCAAAGATGCAGCGGATGCAAATAATTTGCGGCTAACTTCCTGTAGCTGGGCAGTCCAAGAAAAGTTTTTATCAATGTAGATCCCCAAGTTTTTAACTTTTTCACTGAAGGGAACAACTGAATTGTCAAAAGAAACTTGGGGAAGAGTCGTTCAGTCGATCCTTGAAACCGTCCTAGAACTGCCTACCACCACAACCTGCGTCTTTATGGGGTTGACCATAAGTCCATATCTCTTACTCCAGTCGCATATACGGGCCAGATCACGATTAATCGTTGAGATAGCCTCGGATAGACTTCCAAGAGGAGCTCGCGGGTATATTTGTAAATCATCTGCATAAAGATGGTAGAAAGAAATTAGTTCGTCGGAGATCGAGTTAATAAAAACTGCGAAAAGTAAAGGAGACAGAACGCCACCCTGAGGTACACCGGCAGAAGTATTACTCCAGGAAGACAAGATCTCTCCAATGCAAATACGTTGCCGGCGGCCGAACAGGTAAGTACGAAACCAGTCAATTACCGATGGAGTTATGTTAAGAGAGCATAAAATGCCAAGCAAAATATTAAAATCAACGGTATTAAAAACATTACTAAAATCTAGCAAAGCTAAGACCGTTAGATTACCGTTTTCCATGGCTGACCTTATATCATCCGTAATGTTCAGAAGCGCTGTGGTGGTGCTATGACCAGGACGGAAGCCAGACTGGAAGGGGTTGAGGAGATTATTTTTAGAGAGGAAAGTGCTTATTTGATTGTGAATTAACCGTTCAAGTACTTTGGATAGGAATGGTAGGACGGATATTGGACGGTATTCAGAAAAGGATGAGGGATTAGACTTTTTAGGTAAACGAATTATTTGAGCATCTTTCCACGAACATTGAAAGACACCACTAGATGCAGAAAAATTGAGGATGTGACAAATGACGGGAAGGATAAAATCCAGCACAGGTACTAACATATTACGGCTGATACAGTCACTTCCTACTGCATTGGAAGTAATCGATAGTATGCTCTTCTTAACATCACATGCGGACAACTGACTAAAAACAAATGGAGAATAACTGGGAGTTGGAAGTGAAGAAAGATAATTCAGTGTATTTAATTTTATTGTCCTATTAAAATTGGACGAGGCAGTAAAATGAGAATTCATTGCATCAATGTCTATGTCTTTTGGAATTGTGTCTTGTCGTGTTTTACAGACCCCAATGATCTAAGAAATTTCCAAACTTTGGATGCGTCCCCATTTTGGACAGAAGTATGAATGTGGTGACGATTAGCATTCCTACACACCTTATTACAGTGATTACGTACGGAGAAGTATCTTTCCCTGTTAGCGTCATTAGCCCTACGCTTAAATTTAGACTTTGCCGTAACTTTTTTCTGCATAAGCGTTTTAATCTCATTTGTGAGCCACGGCGCCGGCAAATGTCTAACCTTAACAGCTCGAATAGGTGCGTGATGATCGTAAAGTTCGATAAGCTTAGCCGCAAAAATATTAACTTGCTCATCGACTGATGCAGAGGCAAACAGAGCAGACCAATCTATATTGTTGGCATCCTTGCAAAGATCGTCAACGTTCATTCCACCAAAATTGCGCTGCATAAGAATCTTAGCTTTAGCCTTAGGTGGGCGAATTTTGTATGACAGAAAAATCAGGTCATGATAGGAAAAGGCATCGGCTGAACATTGGCCATTCTTAGCGACGTGATCAAGAGAAGAGACAAAAATCAAGTCAAGAAGTGAAGCTGTAGAGTTAGGAAAATGGTGAGTGGCACTCAGCGGAAGAATGGAAAGATTACTAGAAGTCAAAATATTAGTCAGGAAAGAAGAGCGATAGTCTTTTTTCAGAAGACAAGTATTAAAGTCACCCATGATTATACTATGACTGTAAGAAGGAATCAGCATTGTTAGGAGAATTTCAAAAGATGAAAAGCAATTAATGCGTAAAGAGGGACAATAATAGACGCCAAGAAGTAATTTTGAATGGTGTAGTTCGACTTCAAGGGAGAGATGTTCACTAGCATTAGATGGCGGTGGCTGCGCTGACACATTGACAACAGAGTATGGAATATGCGACCGGAGATATATGGCAACACCAACACCACCAACCGACCGGTCGTTTCTTACAAGCTGGAAGCCAGGAAGAGAATAACTAGTTGAAGGGAGACAGGGTTTAAGCCATGACTCGGAAATAAGAATAGCATGTACGTTCTTACAGTCAAAGCTTGCCAGCATATCGTGGAAATGAGCCGGAATGCTCTGAGCGTTAATATGTATTAATTTATTAAAGCGAACAGACACTTCCCTGTTTATTATTCTAGCGTATGGCACTCGTGGGTTGCAGCTGAAAATCAGCGTCAGGTGGTACACTTTGTGTTGTCATCTGACAATATGCTGAGCTGAGGCCCTTTTGGCATTATAATCATTGTTTTCTGTTTTTTATAGTTATAAGGTGTATTTTCTCTGCAGTAATGCCAATAAACGCATTTTTCTTTCTTTCTTTCTTTCTTTATAACGTTAAAATTCTTAGGAACATCAGAAAACTGCGCAGCAAGACTGTCTGCAAGAGAAGGAATACTCACGAAACTGTCGTCGTTGCTTGGTAATGAGAAAAACTACTATTATCACTGCTTTCATCGTTAGACATATTATAATAAAATTAATATAATAATTAACAAATATATAAAAACCTAACTAATAAAAAATAAAATAAACCGTATAACAGCTAGTCCACCTGCCGGTTACGTTATTAAATCTAAAGAAGTCCGGGTAGCAAAAATGTTTAAAAAAACAAAATAAAACGTAAATAATTTCCGGAGAAAACACAACAAGAAGAAAAATAATAAAATTATATAGGAACAAAACATAGAAACGAAAAAATAAGACTACTGCCACAGTCTGCCATTGCACCGTTACGAAAAACGGAACGCACCTAATCAAACTGACTTGACCTAAAGGTCCAAGTTGATATGTCTATGGTCCAAGTGACCAGCACCCTAATTGCGTAATACAACACAATCACAATTTGTTTCGATTTGAAACAGATTTCTAATCCATTGCTTCATAAGTTGGAAACAAAATCTGTTCAACAACGTAAATAACGCAATGAATGTTGTTGAAATGTCAAAATGAAACAAATTTAGCGAAATTGTTTACGAAAATGAGTTACGCAATTAGGGTACAGGTCATCAAACACCAAAAAAAAAAAATGACATGCGTATTGACTGACACTGACAGTGACAACATTGTGACATAAGTCAAGCAAATTGACTTTACACACTTTTATAAATTAACTGAACTGAAGGTAAAACAAAACAATAAAACATGATATTACCCGGAAATTGAATAAGACACAACATCACAAAGAAATCACTTCTTAAAAGTAACAGCACGCTTCAACCTTGCGGTCTTCGCAGCAGCAACGACCGGTACAGAGGCTGGCACAGCCGATACTTGATCGCTCTGCCCGGGCTCACTAGTATTCGGCGCAATCTTGTCCAATTCAGCGAGGGACTCAACCCGATACCGTGCATCATTGGGACCAAGGACATACAGGCAGCCTGCCTTAGTCCAGCTCTTGGAAACACCGCATCTTTCCCTCGCAGCCAAGAACACATCCTGTTCAGGATAACGCGGAAGGAAACGCCCGGGTGTCACCACTCACCATTGTGTGGATCGCCCGGAGGACACGGTGGAGCATACGGTGGAGGTCTGCCAGGCTGGCTTGGGCGGAGCATCACCGTGTCCTCGTGGAAACGATCGGCGTCGGTGATCTCTCGCGTCCGGCCCTGGTCCAGGCCATGGTACGGAGCAAGAGGGCATGGGAGGCCGTCACCTCCTTCTGCGAAGCAGTAATGCTCGCGAAGGAGGAGGCGGAACGCGTGATGGAGAGGCAAATTTCGCGCCCTCACGCCCCTAACTGCCGCAGGAAACGCCCTGGACGTCGGGAGTCGCAGGCCGATTCCCGGCCACCTTAGGCGCGGGCTTGCGGACGGTGAGCAATGGGTAGACCAGGCCCGGGTCGACGGCGCGTTGTGTTCCATGCGCGCCTCAAAGAGATGTCAGCAGAACCGATGGGGTACGATAGGGCCGATGCCTGCCGGCGTTGCGGTTATTGTCCGAAAGGGTTACCGTGACCCCCGGCAATATAGGCAACTAAAAGAACACGGGTGGGTTTTAGCCAGTAAGAGTCTGACACGCCCTCCCGCTCCACCCTGAGCTGGAGAAGTTATTTGGTAATTTAACACCCAAAAAAAAAGGGGGGGGTTCAGAATCATGTACTGAATTCATACCTAACAGTTTTCGCGTCGATGCCCTGCCACCCTGTATATTTCAACAAATAATTTACTAGGTATTGTTAAGAAATTTTCATTAATTTTTGTTAAAATATTCAGTTTGTATATTTTAACAGGGTTGGCATAAAACAAACAAGTGGTTTTAAAACACGTATTTTAAACAATGTTCAAAACCATTTAAAACTGTTTGAAATAAAGCAATGTTTGTTTTTACGTGTTCATAATCAATCACAGTTGAAAACAAGTATCAAACAATGTTTTAAACATTAAAAAAATAAAACATGGTTTAAATGTAATTTTAAACTTATTTGAATATAGTCCGTCCTACGGTCCTACCCACGGAGTACTGAAAGCAGGTCCTACCTATGTATGTCTATAGGTACTTCGTCGCCGGTAAAGTTCTGTTCTGTCGCTTGTCGAAGTGGTGACAGCCCGCAATTATTTTGGGGACAAGTTTTGGCAACTCGGAACATACCTACAGCCCTACAGGGTGTATGTAAGAGGTTCAGTATCCGTGTTACATACCTACTTAGATTGATTACAAAAAAAAGGAAGGATGTTCACAGATTAAATATTATAATATAATTAGTACTAACTTTAACTAGTAGGTATGTTATTCTGATCGATTTTTGTAAATGTTTCCTCAGGTTAATTTTATAATAGTCTAGAAATGAATTATATTAGGCTTGATCGATTTGAGTTGATAATAAAGATACGAGTAAATCACTCAAAAGAAAAAAACTCTTGATTATAACATTTTGAGGTTGTTTTATATTTTTTTTATAAAAAACTGTTTTTTTTCCAACCCTGTTATTATGAGGCGTTTTGGTGTAGGTGCACGAAAAAAAATCGCGAGCCTTTTTTCAAAAATATTTCTAACAAAATAATAATATTAAGTTTTTGTTTACTTTTAATTTTAACATTACTCAATCCTCATTTATATGCCCATCAATGTGGAAACCGTACAGTCAACATGTGTAATTATCCTTTCATCCTCAAAACGGGCAACTTAAAATACCTCGGGGTAATAATAGATGACCTAACCTAACATTTCTAGAAGTTGACGGTCGCGCATTCTTTCGGTTTGTATGGAGCCGTCCGCGTCGTGCGCCTGCTCGTGCTCTCTTTCAGAAAACATTAATTGAAAGTACAGTTAAAAGCACAAGAATAAAAAACTCTTGTGGTTAAAAGAGTGCGCAGACTATTTATTTTTATTGCGATCTTTTGCAGATCATTTATTTGGCTCTATGTCAATCTATAATTCAATACTGTATCACTTCTTAAGGTGGCGCACCTAAACTAATTTAATTCCTCTTGAAAGAGCTCAGAGAGCAATCCATCCCTTTTTCTTCCCACAGTTCTGCTATATAAATCCTGCAACGTACTGACGCGGACGGTTCCCCCCTCAGTCAGATCCGCCGTCCAAGGCATGTCCTTTCCGACCCAGATGACCCCATAACACTCCTCCAGGAGAAGAATAGGGCCACCAGTACAGTACACAGACACAGACGCCTCCCGTCATTCCGACCTCGCCGCCGAGGTCCTTCGCGATCGCGACCGCCCCTCCGAGTAAATGATACTCCCCCCCCGACCCTTGCTCGAAAACGAGGTGCCAGCAGTAGTTGCAGCTGAGCACGTGGCTTTAAATACCCCGCATAATAATCACGATGAAATCCAACTTTGATTGGCTTAGGCTCCATACATTTCTGGAACATCTCCTTTGTTGGGATATTACATGGCTCTGGTGGGATACTCCGGCGATGCCGCTAGTTAACAAAAGAGTGCCGATAACATTGTGTTATTTGCGTAAACCCTATTGGTTTACTCAACATTCTCTCCTAGTATCCTTAGCTAGCGCCACGTACCTACACTATGTAAATGTCGCTGTATAATCTAGTAAACGTTTTTAATGATCATTTTTGTACGCTTGTACCATTCTTCAAATTAATTTGTTAGTATTTTTATGAAATTCCCCTATTTTTTTCCTACTTATCTATGTAGTGTATATGTGGTAGGTAGCCCAAAATCAAACATCTCCTTTGAAAGTAAACTACAAAACAACGACTAAACAATACGCACAAAATTATTTAGTGGGACGAATGGCGCTAATCTAAGAACATATTCCCGTTCGTCCCCCTAAAATCATGAATGGGACGATTGGGAACAAATTTAATAGGTATTATTTTTGTAAATTCCCGTTTGTCCCACTACGGGGACGAAGTCAGCGGGACGAACGGGAATACACGCGTTTGGGTAGCCCTTACATCATATACGAACTAATTAGGTACACGTTGAATTAAGACGCAGATATATGACAGTGACCTTGAATGGTTAGCTTGCGTGTTCTGTACTGTGCTCACGCAACGCGTCGTACGTCCAGCCAGTAATAGGACTCGCCCATCAAGGAGCGTTGTCCCAAATTAGACGCATTATTAATTTATTACACGTAAAGGCTCGTGCAGACCAGCGCGACACGCGACGCGACACAAAGGCACCGCTCGTCGCGCCACGGGCGGTGTCTTTGTGTCGCGTCGCGTGTCGCGCTGATCTGCACAAGCCTTAAAACAAAAGGTATTTTAATAAAACACGTGTACTAAAAGATTGATAATTTAATTATCTTTAAAATGGTGAAGTTTTCAGACAAATACGCTTGATAGATTTTGCGTCATTCTTAGTTTTTTATCCGCGTTAGACATAACTTTACAAATTAATTTCACTATGTAATATAAACATAATCAAAAATATGCCTATATTAAAATATTGAAAAAATGCTCTAATTTAACGTATATTTTTTTCAAATCACTAACACTACTCCTTTAGACGTCATCTTCAGTATAAAATCATTAAAAGTCAGTTATCGTCCCCTTAAGCTTCGGTCAAACCTGAGCAACCACAACGCGGGAAGCGGGAAGCGAAGTGGGAGCGTCTACCGCGCGGCGGACGCTGCTTATTATATGGCGCCTTGCACACCTACGCGACCATAACGCGCGCGGGAACACCGCGTCGGCAAAGCGGGAGTGAGCGGGAAGCACGCGTCTTGTGGTCGGGAGTGAGCGGGAAGCACGCGTCTTGTGGTCAGACGGCAGACGTGTGGACAGATCGTTACATTATTAATTTATAACGGACGTCTCATTATTTAAACTCTACGATGACAGACGATAATAATAATATAGAGATGTTTATCGAAAAAGTAAGAGAGCATACTTACTCTTCTATACGATCTGATAAATCCTGGATATAAAAATATACGTAAAACCGGCCAAGTGCGTGTCGGACCACGCACAATGAAGGGTTCCATAGTTTGAGATAAATTTATCCCAAAACAAACTTAACTTTGTAGTTGAAAAATATGTTCTCCCATACGGAATGTATGGGAAAACATGTTTTTGCAACTGCAAAGTTAAGTTGGTCGATTATTACTCGATAACTTGTAGAGTCTACTTAGCTGTGATAGTTTTCCTTTTAATTTCGCTATATAAACTACTGCTGTGATTTTTTTCACACATCCACAACCAACCATTTAGCTGGCAGGGGGGGGGGACAACTCTAACAAAAATTAGCACTTTAAAGCTTAATATTTCGCAAACGGATCCCTGAATCCAAAAATGGTTTTCACAAACTCACAATGTTTTTGAAGGACCTTTCCAATGATATCCCATAACATGGGTTAAAAAAAAAAACATCACCACTTTACGTGTAGGAGAGGTACTCTAAAAAAAAAAGTTTTTCATAATTTTGTTTTACCACTTTGTCGGCGTAATTAATATGTATACCTATGCCAAATTACAGCTTTCTAGTATTAATTAAGGGTCTCGGAGCTAGACCGCGGACAGACATAACACAACAATTTAGGTGCTACGCTAAGCCATATAGACGTGCGGCTGTGAGTATTCACTAAACAAAAAAATTCGCTGTTCGCGCGCTGTAGTCGCGCAGGTGTGCACGATAATTCCTGCGTTAGTTTCGCGTTGTTAACGCTCCCTCTTCGCTCCCGCGCCGCGTCCCGCGTTGTAGTCGCTCAGGTTTGGCCGAAGCTTTAAGGGTTATTGTCAGTTTTTAGGGTGTCGTACCTCAAAAGGAAAAAAACGGAACCCTTATAGGATCACTCGTGTGTGTGTGTCTGTCCGTCTATCACAGCCAATTTGCTCCGAATCTAATGGACCGATTAAGTTGAGGAGATTGCCCAGGAACAGTACTCTCGATACTCAGTCATCCAGATATTAATTTTAAATAAGACTTAGTTATCCTTATCCTTACATATTATTGTTAGGTTTCAATTTATTAATACGTAATTGTTGGATATTGTACTGGCAACACCCAGATTTGATGTGTCAAAAAGTAGCACCGCACGGGAACGTTCTTCTGGGTCTGGCGCTCGTGACGGTAAGACGTGCTTAGTGGCTGTGTCGGTAAAAAGATAGATTGGCATATGGTTGGAGATCCACTGTAAATTAAGGTAACCTATTAGTTTTATGGCAAATAATAGAATACTGATTAAATAGTGATATTATATGTGGGGAATAGGAGATGTGATGGTATGGTGTAGAATATTGAATTTGATGTTGGCAAAGAAATACAAATGAATGACAAAATATATTGGTGTTTCATATTATTTTCCTTATCCCTGAAATATTGTCAATATGTAGTTTTACAGTATGATATTGGGGTAACGACTTTAAGATTAATTTGGGGATTATCTATTTTGAGGTTAAATAATTATATTCGGAATTAAATTAGTTATTTTCGAGCAAAAATGGTTCTTATCCTTACATATTATAAAACAAAGTCCCCCGCCGCGTCTATCTGTCTTGTCTGTCTGAACGCGATAAACTCAAAAACTACCTAACGGATTTTCAAACGGTTTTCACCAATGGACGGAGTGATTCATGCGAAAGGTTTTAGTGTATAACTCATTAAGGTTTTGTGTAAATTGGCTGAAATTTAACGATTATTGTTGAAGAAGTCGGAAAAAATCATGCCAACTGGGAGCTTTACTGGCGTGCGCTGCGTTAACGAAAAAAGATCCATCAAATTTATGTTCTACGGTATTATTTATCTTAAAAAGTTCAACAAAAAGTCCCCGATGGCATATGTCTGTAGCGGTTACACCGCCACATACGCATCATAGACATGACGTCACAGAAATCCTGCATCGCGCAGTTAGAGTTTACCGAGCGATCGATATACATACAAGATTTCAACTTCAAACCGATGGGCAGTTGCCTACCAGACACAACACCCGTCTGGTAGGAGGATCCTCCCTTTTCTATGGTAGATGAGTGAACTTTACACCCTGTTCATCATACCACTAAATGTCTATCTTCTAAGGTTGACCCACAATAACCATTTTTATCTTTCAGAATTTGATAAAAATTTAATTGTTATTTTCGAAGCTTTCTTGACCGGTATAGTATTAATCCTTTTCCAAAAAAAAAGATGTTTTTTAAATTGGGCATTTAATTTAGATAAAAAATATGCCTTTTAAATCAAATAATTTAAATGAATAGTTTAAAAGATATTACAGTTTCAAAATTACGCGGAGCAACGCGGGCGCTGCGGTAGGAGTCAATGACGTTTTCCTCTGTTATTAGGTATGAAATCTCGGTAGTACGTTCCCGTGGGATATTTTCCGACATCCACGCGGGCAAAGCCGCGGGCAAAAGCTAGTTTCATTATAAAACAAAGTCTTCCGCCGCGTCTGTCTGTCTGTCTGAACGCGATAAACTCAAAAACTACCGAACGGATTTTCAAACGGTTTTTACCAATGGACGGAATGATTCTTGCGGAAGGATTTGGTGTATAATTCATTAAAGCACTGAATTATGACGATTATTGTCGTAGATTTCGGAAAAACTCATGCCAAATGGGAGCTTTACTGGCGTGCGCCGCGTAAACCGTTAGTGATACATCAAATTTATGTTCTACAGGATTGAAGATCCTAAAAGTTCAACAAAAAAGCGTGCGATGACATATGTCTATCGCATCGCAGCGGTAGGAGTCAATAACCTTTTCCTGGACTATTAGGTATGTAATCCCGGTACTGCCTGGTAGTACGTTCCCGTGGGGTATTTTCCGACATCCACGCGGGCGAAGCCACGGGCAAAAGCTATTTATTTATAATGGCATAATTTTTTTAACAATAATTAGTACTTTTAAGTTTCCGACTATAAAGTACGACATTTTTTTATTATCGCCTGTCAATACGAGGGATGTCCTTTTCTTCTATTGCGTGTAATGTATCTACCTACCCAAGGCCGTCTTAGGGTAAGCCGGGGCCCCTGGGCACACAAGAATTTGGGGCCACTTTGGAAAGTAAAAAAAGTCAGTGACAAAAACAATAAAATAGAAATAGAAATAGAATAGAATAGAAATAGTTTATTGTCCAGGTAATACAGTAAGCGTTTACAGGTTAACACCAAGTTGAGACGACATGAGTAGGTAGGTAGCTTAAAATATTACCTATAGCTAGGTTACAAAATCTGCTATGATTTTATATTTAAGTACTATGGGTAATTAAATATAAAATCAAATGTACAAATCAAATATTATCAATAAAATACTGCAGGTTTGAGTTTGTTTCGAATTTACGACAATGGTTTCTTTCGGGATTTCTGTTCTAAAAAAAATCTTCTATTATATCCTCAGTCTATTTTTTTAGGACATTACGTTTTAAGCACTTATTTGACGAATTAGTTAGTCGTTCTTGTAACAATGTTGTTCATAATTCATTTTATATTCTCTTTAGTTGTGAAAATGAGCGCTCTCCACTACAATCAAGTAAAGGAAATATTCTTGTAGAGACTTCAACATTTGAAAAAAAGTTTGTTCTAACTTATCGGATTTTGTAAGGTTGAGATACGCAAATCGGCTGATTCCTTTGATGAAAACATTCTGATTTGAGCTCAATATAATTGTAGTCTGTGTTTAAGCTCATAAACGCATAAGCATTAATATCTTCTGCAAATTCTTTGCATTTTTTTGTCAACTGGTCAGAATCTATTGTTATTTTGTTAATTATATATTAACTGAGAATGAAAACTAAAACGTTTATCATAAAAATAAAAGAAAAGAAGAATGCCCATTTTTCACTTAACAATGTATAGTAATGAAATAAATCTTAAAATTCAGCTAATTTAATTGTATCTTAATTACGCTTATCACAATGTTAAAAGAAACGCAGGAAAAGAATATTTTTTAATATTTCTTTAAGCTTATTCTACGTAAGAGTAAACGTATACCATGTTTTGAATGCATCTCAACTTCCCTGTTTTTACCAACGTTCCATTTTACATACCGCTACTTGACTTTATTCAACTCTGTTTCCGAGTTTTATATATTACTTTACGTTTTATTTAATCAGTAAGTATTTCTATATTAGTCTTTTCCTAATACAGATTCATAAAAAAAATAACATAATAAATAAATTAATCACGCAGTATGTAATTGAGTTTACAAGAGTGAAACGGATTTTTTGGACATTTGACAGTTCTGCGATTGGCATCGGTCATCATCGATGCAGTCCTTCGTTGTTGTGCTTGCGCTTGCGTCTCGTTGTGTATGTACTGTGCCATTTTGTGTGTAATACTTCTTTTTACGACCCTATTGACCGCCACTGGACCTCGATATCTTCCTCAACTGACGACCTTTGCTCGATGATTATCACTATAATATAAGGGAGTTTGTTTCAAGGAATTCTCAAAGTAAAAAAGACTTTACAGTATGCATATCTCGCCGTAGGTGTATTCCTATTTGAGACTATACTTCGAGTGTTAATAATTAGGTCTAGCACATTTATTTCTCTATATTTAGTAAGTAACGGCAAATCCTAACCTAAAAAGTAACATTCATATTTTTTGGACTTCGTAGCGTTTAAACCGTAAAAATTACTACAAGACATTATTTTCTAAACTTACAGGTAGTCTATATACTATACCTCATAACTATACATAAACGTTCATTACCAGGTTTTTAAATGGGCATTGTTCTTTAAAATCTTATCTGGTGCCCGATTAATATTCAATTTAGAAATGTTGACGGAACTATAATTATATTTGTGCGTATCTGCCTGAAAACAGAAGAAATTAACGCTTTTGAGTGCAAGAGTTTAACCGGGCTTACGGGGCCCCCGTTAGGTCGGGGCCCTGGGCACGGGCACCCTGTGCCCTTATGGTAAAGACGGAACTGTACCTACCTACATAAAATAAAATTATTTCAATTCTGTATTGATTGTCAGCCAGTAAGTATATTTTTTCTGCTGGTTTTAGTCGAGTTTGAACCTTTTAGTTCTTCCGTTACTGCTGCTAACCCATTCTTCTTAGCGTGTCGATGGCAAAAATATGAGGTTTTTTTGCCCAAAACATAGCAACGCTAATACCATAGTATAAGGAGACTATGCTAATACCGCTCGCTTACGCAGCCATTAGGTTTCAATGGGTTAGCAGCCTAATAGTTGCTAACCCATTGAAAATAAACATACTTCCAACGCCGCTGCACCGTGTGTCTTGTATTACTAACAGGACAGGACTTTTTTGTATTGTGATATATTGAACATGGCGAGTGCGGCTGTGGAGCGATGTCTAAACTGCTCTTGAGATTAACGCCCCTTATATAATCATTCTTTCATTTATTGTAAGTACCTAGTGTAGCTGTTTTCCATCCCTGGCTACTTACAAAAGCCATTTGATGATACAATCTAACATTTGAGTAGGATCTAGATTTAACACTGAGTAATGACTATCAAGTTATGATTTCTTCTATGCTTTGCATTTTAATGAAACGCGGGAATAAGATCTTGAAGCACGAATATGCTCACAATCGAAATCAAATAAGATTTGGTGTGGTAGTCACAAGTGGTCACCCACAGATTTAGAAATCTGTGTGGTCACCAGTAACAGCTACCTGACATAGCTAAACCGCTACAGATTTTACACAAATGTACTTCAAAGACACAAAGCTCACTCGTAAACCCGTTCAGACCCTTTCAAATAGCTTTTTCAATTCATTTTGTGGTCGTACATAACCTGTAAATAGTAATTTCATTTTTGTAAATCGCTGTCCCCGGCGAATAAAATGGTAATCGTAAAAAACAAATTTTACAGGAAAAATAAAAATCCGTTTTTATAACCGTAGGAAATGAATGAAAAAAATTGACAGAGTGTAATCGGACCTCTTAATATCGAATATGCAATAACCTTAAAACTTTACCATTTTATTCGCCGGGGACAGCGAAATATCTCGGAAATGCCGTTGTAGTTAGTGTTGAATTTTTTGTGGAAGTAGTAGATATGTCATCGAATATTTGATGAAGACACAACAATGTTGACTTGAGTACATTTATCCATAGTGCCGTGGGCAATCTCCTTTGGTACATATTTCAATTTCTGTGATCCAAATTCGGAGTTGTTACGTGAAAATAAATGAATTTTGAATATGAGGGGCAATTTGAGAAATGAATAAGCAATAAAAAACAAAAATATTGCACACTGTGCCGTGTGACGGTGTTGTGTAACATATCAATTGAAAGGGCTTACTGTGAGGGTCTCAAGTATTTTTTTAAAATAATTTTTAAATAAATAGTTAAGTTATTTATGAAAATATATGAAAATTGATAATGGGCCCTTATCTCTGAAACTATTGAGCCTGAGATTACACGAAAACCTATAAGAAGTCTATGGTCTTAAAGTTAAAATAACATGGTAAATCTCCCAATATTGTGCGTTAACTTGCATTTGCAGTTGGAATGTATGGGAGAACATGTTTTTCAACTACAATGTTAAGTTTGTTCTTGGGATAAATTCATCCCAACTACGGAACCCTTCATTATGCGTGGTCCGACATGCACTTGACCGGTTTTTTTTCTCATGAACTTCCATAGAAATACTCTCTTATCCCTGAAAGTGGAATAGGAGAAGTAAACTGGTTTCTGGCGTCCTCCTATCACAAAAACTAACTGGAATTTTAAACGCCTTCAGCTGTCATTAACGAGACACAATAGAATTTTAATTGTTATCCGCCTTAATAAGGCGTCGTAACAGATGATGAGATATATAAGTAGATAGGTATTATCTACTTATATGCATATTATTTGAAGTCTCGGGCCGTGGCTCAAAGTGCTCGTCGTAAAGTATCGGGGCCATGTGTGTACGAGTTTCATTTGTGTACACACGGCTACACATCAAGCTATACATTTCCAGTTTATGATGATCTCGCATTGTATAGGATTTCTGTACAGTGCAAAGTCAGCTTATACTGGAAATGTATAGCTAGATGTGTAGCCGTGTGTACGAGTGCATAATCTTTAATAAATGTAACTGCTTCCAAAGGGGTGGAGACCTGGTGTTTGTGAAGTACAGGCCTCACGCACCTCACGCACCTTACGCACCTTAGGCACCAGTCTCCTACAGTATAAATTAAAACTATCATGTATTGTCCTATGATCATTTGTAAAAGTAAGTTTACATTGTGGTGAGAAATAAATCTTATCTTATCTTATCATGTTGCTTTATAAATAGTAGGAGCGCATAAACATGGGTACTAGGTAAACCTGTCCTGTCCCACTGCTGGGCAAAGGTGTCCCCCACAGCTTTCCATTCTTCTCTGTATTGCCTTCTCTGGCCAATCTACCATGTCAGTAATTCTTCTCGGTATGATCACATGAGTAGTACCGACCTATGATCGTTACTTTATTTTTGTTGTAGGTACGGAACTGATTCAGCCTGTTCCACGTAGGTAGGTACTTATGACAAACTGTATTACGAAGGAACAGTTTTCCTCGTTCGTTTAGCAGCTACCTTGTTAGTTTTCTGTCACTAAATTGCGGACTATTGCCAGACAAACTAAGCTGTGGATAACTTTGGACGGATAGTTCCGTATGGCAACAGAAATATATACGGCAGACAGGAACTTATTACCCGAATTAATTCGGAAAATCTCGTCTCTTTTAGTCATCTCAGTGCCCATTGTGATCCTAGCCAGCCAGAGGTATCATATGTTTACAGTTTTGACTATCAATCCATCATTGTTTTGGTCTGCTTGGACTTCTGGCGGAGTAACTTCTAATCATGTAAGGAAGGGCATAATAGAAGAAAAATCCTGCAAGTGCAGTTATTCTAAACCACGCTAACGAAAGCTCTCTGTAACTAATGTAAGCATACATGTACACGTGTCTCAGTAGGAATATACAGTTGTTAAGAGCCACTAGCCTACATATTGGTATTCAGAGAATTCCCTCCCGCCCGCCATCGTCGCACCGGTCACCGGTCACCGGGTGATCGGAATCCGAATGTGAACGCGGATAAAGCATTACCTATTCAAACTGTCCACTTGCTTCGCTATACCTATTTAGGTGATGTGTCAATGATTGCCGATGTGCTTATTCACGTCACTCACACTTGTGCTGTGCTGCCCCGACTAACTGACTATTTGCTCAGATAAATCTCTCAAAAAACCAGACAAAAGGCCCTACTCCTACACCGCACCGAGCGGAACCTTATATTTTTTACATAAGTATGTGTTCATGAAAAAAACTGAATAGAAGTCTTTGTACCAGTACAAAAACAAAAGTTTAAGCAGTCGTTACACGAAGCTACACAACATCAAGCTATAAATTTCCAGTATAAGCTGACCTCGCATTGTACGGAAATCCTATACAATGCGAGATCAGCATAAACTGGAAATGTATATAGCTTGGTGTGTACCTAAGGTAAAATAAAATAGGCGAAGATTAAGCCCACATACGCACGGACGTAATAAAATCGCAGCGATTTTTTTTCGTGCACTTGATTTTCAACGCTCTGCTCAACGCCGAGAGTTGAAAATCCAACAGTGTGTTTTTTCAACGCGCTGGGACGAGACTCGAGAGTGCGTCCCAGCGCGTTGGATTCTCGACGCTCGGCTTAGTACCGAGAGTTGAAAATCCAGTGACCGATAAAATCCCGCCGCGGTTTTATTACGTCCGTGCGAATATCGGCTTACACGGAAAGAAACATGGCAATGAACCAAACACTGAGATAAAATCGTAAACCGGTCAACATAATAATTTAAGTATAACTAAGTGACGTACATTCCTCTCGCTATTCAATCTTTGATCGACGTTTTTTATGCAAACCGATAGCAGGTTTGTTGTTACATCGGATCACGCGGAGCAGGCGGGCGCGGGGCGGCGCGCTGAGTGTTCGGACAAACACGCTGATGGCCGATCAAGGCCGACTCATTGATGTATAGAGCAGTATACAAATAAGTGAGATGTCCGAAGTCGAGAGCTATCTGACGATGCCGAGCGACGCTGCACGGGGTCACCACACTCACCACGCGGGCTCGTCCGAGCGCCCGTGACCCTGCTTATGTTAATCATAATATCGACAAGCCTTCGGTATTTCATTCAAAATTAGTAAGTCAAACGCGCAAGCATGTTGGTAATTTGATGTATTGTATTTTATTTAACTATGTTTCGAACAAACAATATGAATTTTGTATGCCTCAATGGCGGGACATAGCAGGCTTACCTGTAACTAACACAACATCTTATGAACCTATGATCCACAATAAATGATTTGAATTTGAATGTAAGTAATGTTATTGACAGTAGCACTGGACACGAGTGTGTCCGCAGTGTCAGCAGTAGCACATCCAGTAGTAGGTAAGTATCTAAGTATATCAGATACAAAAACCGTCGAGTCATCGGGTGCTGCTTGCTCAGCATTATGAAGTCACATATAGTATAGGTACATAATAAATAATACATATAGGTATACAAAAAATATGCTAAACCATAACAATTTGATACTAAGTTTGTCATTGCACTTTGCCCGACCCGGGAATCGAACCCAGGACCTCATGCTCAGCAGTAGTGCTTACGACCACTAGACCAACGAGGCAGCTTTTATGATTATAATTCTATAAATAAACTGATACGGCCGCGAATCATATTTGGATCAATACTTTTGCCCGCGGCTTTGCCCGCGTGGATGTCGAAAAATATCGCACGGGAACGTACTACCGGGCAGTCCGCGAATAGTTGTTATAGCGAATAGTCGAATACCGAATTAATCGACATAAAAAGAGTAATTTAAAAAAATTGTTCATACTCAAATACACTTGTAGTAGTCTCTTGAACTTATCAATCATTACTGTAATATATGATAAGATTATGAGAAAAGTAAACAATGAAGTTAAAGAAACCAGTCACATATTTTACTGATTTTAAATGCTGGCAACCCTTTTCTTTGTATGTAATATATTTTACAATGCATGTGCTCGAAAAGAACGTTTACCAACCAGCCAAACTGTGCGGAAAGTGCCACTTTTTCGCACTAGTGCTTTTTACTTTTCAGTTCTTTTTAGGGTTCCGTTGCCAAATGGCAAAAAACGGAACCCTTATAGATTCGTCATGTCTGTCTGTCCGTCCGTATGTCACAGCCACTTTTTTCCGAAACTATAAGAGCTATGCTGTTGAAACTTGGTAAGTAGATGTATTCTGTGAACCGCATTAAAATTTTCACACAAAAATAGAAAAAAAAAAACAAATAATTTTGGGGGTTCCCCATACATAGAACTGAAACTCAACATCTATGGATAGGTCTTTAAAAATGATATTGAGGTTTCTAATATCATTTTTTTCTAAACTGAATACTTTGCGCGAGAGACACTTCCAAAGTGGTAAAATGTGTGTGTCCCCCCCTGTAACTTCTAAAATAAGAGAATAATAAAACTAAAAAAAATATATGATGTACAGTAAGCGCTCAAAAGTGCATGAGCACGCTAAGAGTCATATTGCTGTGAACACGCGGTATAGCTCGTACATTTGTATGAGTAAGCAACACGATACACACACCACAGATAACGCAGTTTTGTTCTACACGAAACAACAATATATTTCCGTCGCTTTAAACATGCTAGCACACACGCACTATGCGCGTGAACTTGACCAGTTAATGGCATTGCTAAAATTCGATAGTAACTTAACAAGTGCAGATAGCAGAAAGCGATAAGCGTTGGTATGGAATTCAAACTGCCTCAGGTTCTAATCTCGTAAAACACAGTGCGGTTTTTTGCAAATATTATTATTTTTGTTTTCGATAATAACATTTTTTAAATATTGCTGCTTTTTATGTTGTTATTGCAATAAAGGTTTTAGAATAAAAAATGCGTGATATATGATAACAAAATTAAAAAAATATGTTTATTCGTTATATTTATTTTACATAAGTTAACACACTGCTACAATTATTTATCATTACTTCAGCTGAATAAGATGTGAAATAGATGTCAAGAAACTAGAAGCAGTTTGTATTATTTTGACATATTTAAATTATGAAATATTTTAAATTTTTAATGGATTTTTTCACCATAAACATTAAGCTTTGATCATGGTCGAAGTAATTAAGTAATAAATAAGAATATTAGACTACTTAAAATGTAAAAAACTACTTACAGAATAGGTAATTTTAAGGTTGAATATGGGCAGTTTGTTTATATTTGATTTGTATTAATTATTTTACATTTTATTTGACTTTAGTAAATATTGGTTGTTATTGAGGTTAAAGCTTAAGTATTCATTTTCTTTACGAAAAGAAGATTGAAACTAAACCTCAAATTTTAATCCTAAAATAATACTATTACTAAAATAATATTAAACAATTTCGGTATATCTGCAAGAAATACGACAAACACCCTATTGAAACGTGCTTAAAAAATTCGTTACCATAAATTCATGCAATAACGAATCTGTTGTTTATTAAGTTGGTACGGTCAATATTTTAAGGTCAAAAACGGTTTTCTAGCTGGTCTTCAGTGATGCAAGCCTTCAGAGTGCACGGCGAACGGTTCATAATGACGTGTTTTTAATAATTCAGCAAAATATCTCGTTGGTATGAAACCATTTGTTTCATTCACCATTTGACGTCGCTGCTACTCGATAATAAGCCCCTTCCTCATATCTCTTAACCCTCACAGTATTTCTCTAGAACAAAGAAAAACATTGTTTTTATTACACATAATACCTTATTATTTATTATTCACTAATCGAATTAAACCTCACAATGAATTTAAAACTTTAAAGGCATCTTCTGTCTCAACAATACCTCTGTTCTATCAACAATACCCTTGATTAAGATTTATGTTTAGTAAAATATGAAATACTAGCTGTTCGTGCCCAGCATCGCCCGGGTGTATTTTCCGACTTTTCCGGTGGATTTTCCAAAATTTTCTTTCATGCAAACTTTTTTTAGAAAATTACGAATACAACAACTAAAAAAGCAGCCATATCGGTCGAGTCATTCTCTAGTGATGATCTTTCATACTTGCGGCAGTAGATTTTTATTTACAGATTTTTTTTTGTGTTCAAAATAAACTAAACGTGAATTCATGCAAGCCTAGTAGTTTTTGTTAGTAATAAACTTCCTGTCTGCCTCATCTGATTCCTATTAGTAGCATAACATAATTTGAATACTATCGTGAATTCATGCAAGCCTAGTACTTTATGTAAGGTTACTACTGCTCAGAAATTGTGCACGTCTAATGATTGAAATACTATTTCTTAAGGATCTCTATTTTTTTTTTATAAATTACATCCTATGTTACTTCCTGATAATTTAGCTTTCTATTGGTGAAACAATTATTAGAATCGGTCCAGTAGTTTCGGAGCCTATTCGGTACAAACAAACAAACAAAAAAATCTTTCCTCTTTATAATATTAGTATAGATATAAATGATAACACTCACACTTAGTCCGGTTTCATTAGATATTCACTTCACTTTTACGCAGCGCAATAATATTCTCTGATCTGATCTGATCTCTTCAATATATTTTATGCCTGCTTTTTGATAATAATAACCACAACACTGCGCTAAATACTCGTCACCAATATTATCCACGAACCAAAAAAGTTCTATTAATTAAATACTCGTAACAAACTGCATCTACCCCACAGAAATCGAAATAATTTACTTAGTTTTTTGTGGTCTACCTGCTAAACTTTAATATTTATGTGAACAAGACGAATGAAACTAAAAACGAATGATGATTATTGAACTAGTCATTGGTTGCAGAGAAAGTGAGTGTGTGTGTGTAATGTGCGTGTCTACAGTATTGTAACAACTTATAGAAGAAGGTCGTAAGTCAAACCGAAGCGTCAGTCTATTGCTTTGTGAGATTGCTCATGGACTTTTGGTCGGTACTGTACATTACCATGTAAACTTCCACCGAAAATTGGTTCGAACGAGATCTAGCAAGTTGTTTTTTTTAATACGTCATAAATCGTAAACCGCAATTTACCTTTCATTCAATGTTACTTGCTGCTACGGAACCCTTCATGGGCGAGTCCGACTCGCACTTGGCCGCTTTTTTTAATTTTTAACTCCATCGTCAGCCCGGACGCAGAGTTTTTATACTTTTTATTATTTGAGAAAAGTTTTACAAATTAGATGATGATGATGATGATGATGATGATGATGATGATGATGATGATGATGATGATGATGATGGCGATGGCGATGACAAAGTCAAAGCTAAAGTCAAAGTCAAAAGGTCAAAGTCAACGTCAGTCAAAATCAAAGTCAAAGCCAGTCGAAGTCAAAGTCATGGCGATGGCGATGATGATGATAAATATTGTTTATATCATTATGTACGTCAGCCAAGATGTCAGATGTTACACATCATATGCGACTACTGTAAGACACGCTCGTTTTTTTTATTTATTTCCTCGCACAATGCATAGTAAAACGTTGTATGATACACGTGCGTAAGATGGTTTCCGACTCGTGTGAACTCGTGTCGACTTATACACACGCTCCCTTCGCTCGCTCTTGAATAAAAATGCCACATCCTTTCCGCATTTGTAGCATAAATAACTATTAAGTACGTTATATAGAACAAGGTATTACCCGTAAAATATTTTATTTTTTTTATGTAACGTTTAAATCTGTAGGGGATGTTCATGTTATGAGGTTTGGTTTCCACACTTAGTCCCTTAGGTGGACCATTGTGCGTGTGCCATGGCGGCCGTATTTCAACCAGCCCACTTCCCTCCAGAAGTTAATCTATAAAATCTGGGTAGATTTTTCTACACCATAATCTGCCCCTTTTGGACTTTAAATATTAAATTATTAATTAAAAAGCCTAACTTAATAACTTCCATCACTGATTTTTGGCAAACTTTTTATATTAATGATAATAATAATACTAAGTGTGTTTTGTTTTAAACATTTAATAAAAGTTTAATTGTTTTTAAATCTATAGTATTTTTGTTAATTAATAGCTAGTTTAGGTATTCGCGGCATCTCTAATAATTACTTACTCATAACTTGTAGTCTGAAATATAAATAAATAATTTGTAATAACGTAAATACCTTAACTAGCACACATACAGACTCTCCCCCACAGGCGCGTTACTATCGGTGGATAATATTGGTTCCGTTATTGCGATAATGCATCCCGATTCTTGCCACACAGCTGCGTTTTTATCGTCCGATATTTCTAACGATACCTCTAACGACTTGTTTTATATGACTTCGGTCGTCTTCCATAGCTACCGTTAGTGATAAAAATTCTTCGTCTGACGATAAATCAATATCCATATTCTAGAAAAAATAAAACCTAACTACGACAATCTAAAATTGTATAAACGAGACATCACAGACAGATAAATTAAAAATCCGGAGTCACTCGTGTTAGGGCATAAATCGAACAGATTACGTGTGACTCCGAGTTATCTAAAAAGGTATAAACACCTTTTTAGATGACTTTTTGTCGTAATAACAGTCGATAAAACCCAATTATTGAGGTACTACTACTAACGTTATTAATTCAGGTGTGTCCTAATACAAAAGGTACTGAAAACAGATATCGCAATAACACATCCGATATTATCGACCGATAATATCGCACCTGTGGGGCAGATATATGCTAGTGACCTTGAGTGGTTAGCTTGCGTGTTCTGTACTGAGCTCACGCAACGCGTCGTACGTCCAGCCAGTAAAGGCTTGTGCAGACCAGCGCGACACGCGACGCGACACAAAGGCAACGTCCGTCGCGCGACGAGCGGTGCCTTTGTGTCGCGTCGCGTGTCGTGCTGGTCTGCACAAGCCTTAATAGGACTCACCCATCAAGGAGCGCTGTCCCACGACTTCGTCCGCGTGAAATTTCAGCACCCGACCCACCGTGTCGATTCCCACCCGCTCTTTTACTGGGTCCGTAACTTAACTCGAGAGTCATATGTTCGATTAATGGAAAGTCGACTGAACGATTGTTCGAATGGAATTTATTGCGAAACAACCTTTTATCACCAAACGCTACTTCGACTGAACGATTCATCGAATATTTATTAATCGATGGACTGCTCTTTCGAATGAGTTTTAGTTATTATGTAGTTTAATAATTGAAATAAAATTATTAAAAAGATTTTTCGTCAAATCAAAAAAAAAATCAAATCAAATCATTTATTTCTTTGCAAAAATGGGTAAAGTACATAGGTGTTTTTATAATAAAGTTCTCCATATTTTACCGTCACATAGGCATGCAAAGGTTTACAATTCCAAATAAAAAAACTGAAATATGCAGATCACACATTATTCACACACACACACACATATTGTCACATATTATTATTCAAAATCAAAAGTAGTTACTTCTAACGAAACGAACAAACGTCAGCCTTCCGTAATTTTTTGGAAAACTTGTTGCGAATTTTTGTAATTTTCACGAATCCTTAATTTATTAGAAAAATCCCTTTCCCCTATGTATAAGACAAAGAATTCGACTTTTCAAATCACAAATAATTTTGTTTAAATTCTGTTTCCCTTTCTCACAACTAATTAACAAAATTGATCAAAATCAGTCGATTTCGTGCGGTGTGGTGCATAAATACATGCTTTTTTTAAAATTATGCCTGCCCCGCCTATCTACTCCATATTTATGCCAAATTGCCAACCCCATATTCCGGGTTTTTTTTCAAAGTCAGCGCCGGCAGCCAATTCAGCAATCGGCGCTGTCAGCCAATTCGGGACATCGCGCCGCGGCGCCGGCAGCTAAGGCACTTCCTAATATAAAACACAAATTGATGTTGATCGTTGTCTAAACTAATTAATTTGAAGAAATATAATGTTTATTTAACGTAATTTTATTTATTTACCTACCTACACAGTTCATAATATATTCCCAAATGCCTCACATTTAGGCTCAAAAAAGTACAAAGACACTTTTCTAAGATTAAAAAAGCGCACGTCTCTGACTAGTAAAGTATGTGTATACATTTCCAGTATAAACTGACCTCGCATTGTTAAGAAATCCTATACAATGCGAGATCAGCACAGACTGGAAATGTATAGCTTGATGTGTAGCCGTGTGTACCTATAGTATCTGTGCATCTTTCCGCACTAGTGCGGGAATGAAAAGTAAAAAGCAGCGTATTATAGTACCTACATTATACAAGTGTTCTATGTTGGTCATTACGTACTCGAGCGGTATTATTCTTATTCAAAGTCAAATAATTTATTTCAATTAAGCACATAAAAGGCACATTTGAACGTCAAAATTTACAAAAAATAGAATTGATTCAAGTCGCCCCTTCCAAAAGGTAGTTTTCGTATAGAGAAGAATGTAATATTTAGCCGACGTTCGCACGGACGTAATAAAATCGCGGAGATTTTTTTTCGTGCACTTGATTTTCCATGCTCTGCTAAGCGCCGAGAGTTGAAAATAATAATATATATAATAATATAATAATATTTTTTTTTATTAACAATAATGTTGATACAACTCATCTATCCTAAACAAAAACACAATGTACAGAGTTTAGAGCATTTTAAAGATAGAGTTAACGACGATGTCTGTGCTAGTATTAACTGTGTGACAGACATCGGCGCCTTCCTCCTACAATCATGATTTGCTATTCGTTTCAAATATAATGATACAAAAATAGTCCTTGTACAAATTAAGTTACGCTCATTTCAAGTATTAAAATAATAATAAAAAATTGAATTGAAAATTGAATTGAATGTAATTATTGGATTGAAAAATAAGCTATTTACTTTTATATTAAGGCATGCAAGGAAATACGTGAATCTGTGTGTGAGTGTGTCTGTACAAACAAGGGTGCGTTTGCGTGTGTGTGTGTGGGTGTGTTTGTGGGTGTGTTGGGGTGCGTTTATATGTGTGTTTTAGCGCTTATTATTTATGAATTCCTGGCAAACAGTCTTTCAGTGTCATCGTAAGTAAGATCCTGAAGGTATTCGCTTACTACGGTCTTACACTTGTATTTTGGAAGGGGATAAATGTTACATGTTTTGTTAATTACATTATAAAGGCGGCCACTCAAACTCAAATAGTTTCGACTTGCCAGGGCAGTTTTTATTCTGACAGGAGGGCAAACAAGGTCTTTACGTCGTTTATTTAGAAGCAATTTTGAGTCATACTTAAGGGAGGAATGCTTACGAAGGATTATATTGAGTACACAGAGTTTCCTGCAAGTGAGTACAGACATGTCCTTGTATAATTGGGTTGTAGAGTAGCGATACGGTTTATGAAGCATCACCTTCAAAACGGCCCTCTGCGCCCTCTCAAGGCGAAGCATAGAGGTCTTAAAAGTGCCACCCCAAACTGAGATGCAATAAGTTAGTAGTGACTGAGCCAAAGCATAATAAATCGTTTTTAACAGCGGGAAAGCAACTACATTTCTGAGCTTTTTCATTGGAAACATAAGCTTTCGTACCCGAGATACTGTTACGTCTAAATGTTTATTCCAACTTAGTGTGCAATCAACGTGCACCCCTAGATACTTCACGCAAGATGTTCTTTGAATAGGGGGGCAATTACAGGTGTTAAGCGCAGCATGGGAGCATGTGTCAAAATCCAACAGTGTGTTTCTTAAAACGCGCTAGGACGAGAGTGCGTCCCGGCGCGTTGGATTCTCAACGCTCGGCTTAACGCCGAGAGTTGAAAATCCAGTGCGCGATAAAATCCCGCCGCGATTATATTACGTCCGTGTGAACGTCGGCTTACTAAAACACGGGGTATCGGGACACTTAATAAATATTCCAACTTATATGTATACCTACATTATTAGCAAATAAATGATTTCTTTCTTTCTTTCTTTCTTTCTCTTTTAAAATGTTTGACAATATTTTGTATACAATAATAATTATTATATTATTATATGTTAAGACGATGCACCTGGAATAAGATTACTATACCACAATAGGTAAAAATAATTAAAAAAAAAACCGGCCAAGTGCGTGTCGGACTACGCACAATGAATGAATGAATTTATTTATCCGAAGAACAAACTTAACATTGTAGTTGAAAAACATGTTCCCCCATGCATTCCAACTGCAAATCGTCGCTCGGTATCCAATACCGCGAATGTGACATTTTTTACGTTTTTTTAAATGCAGGATCACTTATTTGAACGTGTAGAATGAAATAAAACAACAATCTGATTTTCGTAAAAAAAAAAAACACATTCGCGGTATTAATATAATAATAATACCTTTGAACGAGCAATTCTTGTATATATGTATATATAATCTGAATCTCGGAAACGGCTCCAAGAATTTTTATTAAATTTAGTATGCAGGGGGTTTCAGGAGCGATAAATCGATCTAGCTAGGTTACATTTCTAGAAAACGTCGTTCAAAAAAAAATTATCATCCAGATAATGTTTCTTTATTCAAGTAACAAGGACTCATTGTGTTAGTAAACTTATGAACTATGTAAACTTATTTTACGAGGTCACTTAGAAAGTTTTGCGACTAACAGTTTTTGTCTATAGAATGCTGGCTGGTTTTGATGTCAATTAAAACGATGACTATTTATTACAAAAAAACATAACATTCCAAATTCGAAACTCCCTCCACATATTTTTAAAAGCAAAATCAAAATACTGTCAGTCTTACTGAAAACTGGATTTATAACGAGAACATTTTCGCGCGATGGTTTTGTACGATTTCAAATGTCGACCAAAACCAGAAGAATCGTTTGAAAGACTTCGAAGGTGTTCATAGAAAAAAGCCCTTCTAAAGCGACTGTTTTCCGCTGGTTCAACGAATTTATGGGTGGTCGAGTAATTTTGGCTACGAAGAATGAAGTGGCCGCCCTATGACGGCTGTTATATAACAAAACGTGCTGGCTGTGAAAAATTTAATTCAAGAGAGGTTCAACATATACTGCCGATTGGATCGGGAAGTGTGCATGAAATTCTACACAGGCATCTTCGGTTATGGAAGATAGTTTCACGCTGGTACCGTAAAATCTAACGCAGGCTCAGAAGGAAGCTTGGGTAGAATGGTGCCTAAACATGATATCAAAAATTGGTAGCAGGCTCGTCTTGGCGCGTTTAAGATATAATTGCGGGTGATGAATCTTGGATTTATCAATATGATCCAGAAATGAAGCGTCAGTCGACCGTGTGGCTGGAAAAAGTTCCAGCCCATCGTACTCTATTGATCTGGTTACCACACCACTATTTAAAGATGTTTATAAGCTCCGTTGGCAACCTATCCTTCTCCATCTTTCTCCACAATACGTCATAAGCACCCAGATCAAAAGCCTTGAATAAGTCGAGGAAGCTAACATAAATCGGCGTCCCACGCTGTGGATAGTAAGTATGTGATAGTATGCTTAAGACACAACACTGCACTTTCTGTTGACAAACCATGCCGAAACCCGAATTGGTTGTCATGAACATTTACAGTTTTATTTATATGTGTATTAAGCAGACGGTCAAACACTTTTGATATTTTGATATTATAGTAGCTAGAGAGATGGGCCTATTGGATGCCGAGCGACGAAATGTAAGTTTGTACGCACAATATTGAGAGATTTACCATGTTATTTTAAGACCATAGACTTCTTATAGGTTTTCCTGTAATCTATGAGTAAAGAGTCATACTACGTATTTTTTTCAAAATTTTTGGTCCAGTAGTTTCGGAGATAAGGGGGGGGGGAATGGTAAATTTTCATTGAATTTATTAAATATCTTTAAAAGCATTTATTTTAAAATTATATAAAAAATATGTTTAAGATCCTCGCAACAAGATCTTTCATATGATATGTCACACGGTACTGTTAGCAAAACTTTTTTTTTTAATTTTCTTGTTTGCCCCCCAAAAGTGACACCTATATTCAAAATTAAATTATTTACGTTACTCATTCGTGTTTGGGTCACAGAAATACATATGTGTACCAAATTTAAACTTAATCGGTCCATTAGATTCGGAGTAAATTGGCTGTGACAGACGGACAGACAGACACACGAGTGATCCTATAAGGGTTCCGTTTTTTTTTCCTTTTGAGGTACGGAACCCTAATGAAGCAATGACAGAAAAAACAATTATGTAATAGATAGATTGTGTTCACATATTTACAAGCATTGTAAAAGTAGGTACCTATACGATATTCCTAAAAAAATACAAATAAGTCAGTGTGTGAGTTCAAGTAATCACAGAATGTAAAATATACAATTAAATTAGCAACCAGTTTGATTTTGTCTAGACTCTTAATTTTTTATGGAGCTAGACCAGCATGCTTCCAAGCATTCTTATCTCGGATATAATTAGGTATATTTATTATATGTATTCATAAAGCTACGCAATATCTTCTCGTCCCACATACCACAGTGTCTCAAGACGAAAGTCTTTGACCAGTGCGTGTTGCCAGTGATGACCTATGGTACTGAAACGTGGTCGCTCACAATGGGTCTTATCAGAAGGCTAAAAGTCACCCAAAGGGCAATGGAGAGGGCTATGCTTGGAGTTTCCCTACGTGATCGAATCAGAAATGAAGAGATCCGCAGGAGAACCAAGGTAACCGACATAGCCCGAAGAATTGCCAAACTTAAGGCTCGTGCAGACCAGCGCGACACGCGACGCGACACAAAGGCACCGCTCGTTGCGCGACGAGCTGTCTTTGTGTCGCGCGACAAGTCGCGCTGGTCTCACTGGGCAGGGCAGGGCACATTGCTCGCAGAACGGATGGCCGATAGGGTCGAAAGGTTCTGGAGTGGCGACCGCGTATCGGAAGACGTAGCGTTGGAAGGCCTCCCACAAGATGGACCGATGACCTTGTGAAGGCCGCAGGAATCCGCTGGATGCGGAAAGCACAGAATCGGTCGAAGTGGCGGTACTTGGGGGAGGCTTATGTCCAGCAGTGGACGTCTTTCGGCTGAAATGATGATGATGAATGAAATTCATAAATAGATAGTGCATAATATGTGCGTAGGTAGGTATACCTGTCAATGTAAATGAAGGGTGTAACAAGAGCCGTATGCTAAGCCCGCGTGATGACTTGACCTAAGACATCGCTGATGCCCCATCAATAAATAAATAATGCAGTCGCCTATGTTCTACAATTCATTTTATTTTATTTGAATTTGCCGACGCGCGATGCTGGTAATGATCGAATATTTTAAATTAAAAACCCTCTATTATCAAAACAGATATATTTGTCAAGAACGTAACCACTTTAATGTTGAAGGTTGAAACGACCCTCGTCGTAATGAAGAAGGTGCGACAGTCAACAAGTGACAACTGGCGACCTAATTCAAGTTATCAGCAGCGAGCAGGCGCGCGTGCGGCCACGTAGTGGTCAGTGGTCACGAGTGGTCAGTGGTCAACAACGAACATACTCAATTGTTTGTGTCGCGCACAATGGGTAGGTATATTGCATAGCCCACCGCGATACCGCCAGGAGTACCTATACCTACTGCATATATTCAACACGAGTTCAAAATAAACTAAGTAGTTCACGCGCATTTCTTGGTTTAGTGATTTAATGTTATGTTTGGATCACGATCGTAAGCCAAGGAAACATTAGTTCTCGTTATAGGTAGGTTTACCGACATTGTGCCAACTGTGCCAAGCCGAGACGGGGTATCGCAGGATCGCGACTATGGAGGGAGACATTTGCCCACGAGCGGGCGAGTTTCTGTACTCATGTGACAGAACAGAGTGCAGGCCTGTCAGGACCAGACTATCTAATGAACTCCTCACACATGGCACTGGGCGGGTAGCCTTTCACGTATGGCGTAGGTAGCCAAGTTGTTAGTGGCAGTTGGGTAGGGTAGTCTACGAGGTTGTTGGCGTGTGTCACAAGCGCGACTACGGAAAGTTGGCCATTGTGCAGCTGATCGGTTTATTTAGTAGCATGGGAAGTATCTAAACCAAACAGTGCTTTGTTTTATACAGCATGACTAATGTATGTTTGTTCTATGTTTATGGACCAGTCTGAAATAAAGTTTAATTTAATTACCAAGCACGATTCGCTACAGCCTCTTGCGCAGCTTGCGCTCGATGCGTTTGCTTCACAATGTTTTACTAGAGTATTAGTTAATTAATTAAATTAAATAGTGGTTTTCCTCGAGCACTCGTAATAAGTACACAACATGGATAATGGATGTAAAACGGTTTTTTTTTTAAGAATTAGGTAATATTTATTTATAATAATTTATAATATAAATCGCTAATATTTAATATTCACAAACATATTTACAACTAACTACTATGTATATTATGTACAAGTATGTAAAGGAAAAAGTTAAAAATAAAGAGAAGAGAGCTCATTGGGCGTCAAAAAATTCGTCCGCATCGCTGTCAGCGGGAAAAGTGCCCAAAAGGCTGGCAGCATTGCCACGTTGGATGGCAATGCTGATTCTTTGGCCTAAGAATTGGCCAGCCCTCTGGTCACGTAAACAGTCGACCAACCCGCTTAGCGATGTCCCGGAATACTTACTCGGTGAGCACTCGGACCCCATGGCCCTAGTGTTTCAACCCCAAACGGCTCAAAACTATAGCTACCAGTACCGGTTGCTATATTTGCGCCGTTTGAGGTTTTCTGTACCTGCAGCAGCCGCCAAAAACGGTTTTATTTTTTGATTTGACAAAACTCTTGAGGAAACATAAAATATTACGCAGAAAATAATATGACGAACGTGTATGAGTATGACTTGGCTATTTGAATACATTTTTGGAATTACCATTTTTACACTAAGTCATAGGAAACATTGAAAGTGCTCAAGTGCGTTGCAAACCCGATTCGAACATCACTAATGTCGAGTTCCTACATAGAACAAAAAATAGATGAACAAAAAAGTAACATCCGACTTCCAAAAAAACACTACAAATTGAAAATAAGTTAACGGAAGTCGGTGTCTTTTATTTTGTATTTTCGTTATTAGAGACCGAGTCACCGACTTATGTAATTTAAGATATTTTTGTTTTTTTGCACCGACTTCCAAAATTTAAATTATTTTTCATTTTGTAGTGTTTTTTGGAAGTCGGTTGTTTTTTTTTTTTGTAAAATGTTTTATTTTTCACTTTTTAGTTGTGGTACCTACCCCACACAAATTTGAAAACCACTACCTGCTATGTAAATAACAGTGTCAGGAACTTATCATATCATCCACATACTAAGTGGGAAAAAGTACGTATTATTGTAGCTAACTCAAAAACTATCGAAGCAAAGGTAATAAAATTTATATGGGACCACCTCGAGAGAATACCCTTTCAAACAAAAAAAGAATTTTGAAAATCGGTCCACAATTGACGGAGAAATCGGTGGACATACATAAAAAAAAGAAAAAAAAAAACAAACAAACATACGCGACGAACATATAACCTCCTCCTTTTTGGAAGTCGGTTAAAAATATTTTCCCGACGCAGGGACGTTAATCATTGAGGAGTTCTCCTGGTACTTCACCATCAGCTCCAATCTTCCATATGCATTGTGACGAGCATAAATTGCTTGGCAACCATATTAAAGTAATCGAATCGCAACCCGTGAAGTGTTGAGTAGTTCCAGTGGCCATCTTTGGTCTTTTTAATCAGTTCCACTTCACTAAATGGTGCTTTCCGAGAACAACTGCACGAGTTACTATAAAAAATACCCAAATAGCTATAGGTGTGTGTGCCTATCACATCTGGAGAGTTCTGTCGATTTCTCTAGGATTCCATCATCAGATCCTGACCATGGGACCACCTCGGAAGTAAATACCCTTTCAAACAAAAAAATAATTTTGCTAATCCGTCGACGTGACGTGACGTGACATAATATTATTATGTATGACGGAGTTAACTATTAACTATTCATTTAAATTAAATGATTAAGAGGCATATTTTAATCTAAATTAAATGTAATTAAATATAATTTAAATAACATAGGTATTTTTTTGGATAAGGATTAATACTATATCGTTCAAAAAAGCTTCGGAAATAACAATTAAATTTTTATCAAATTCTGAAAGATAAAAATGGTAATTGTGGGTCATCCTTAGAAGATAGACATATGCTACCGCGGACTTTTTTGTTGAACTTTTTAAGATGAACAATACCGTTGAGCATAAATTTGATGTATCTTTTTCGGTTTAGGCAGCGCACGCCAGTAAAGCTCCCAATCGGCATGATTTTTTCTGACTTCTTCAACAATAATCGTCAAATTTCAGACAATTTACACAAAACCGTAATGAATTATACACTAAAACCTTTCGCATTAATCACTACGTCCACTGGTGAGAACCGTTTGAAAATCCGTTCGGTAGTTTTTGAGTTTATCGCGTTCAGACAGACAGACGCTGCACGTGTAGAAGGTTTGGCAGTAGGCCTTAAAAAGATACACCTTCACATCCCTACCTACTACAACGTGCAAACCTGCGGGCTAACATATTGCACCGAACCGCCAACGCCCTACGCTCCCTGTCCAAATCTGCATCATCAGATAAGTCCTCCGTAACCAAATGTCCTAGGTACTTAACCTGAGCAACACGCTGCAAAGGTGTTCCGCTTATAGTCACTGGAGGAACGTTAGCTAACGATGCATGTTTGCACTTAAAAATCACCATCTGCGATTTCTTGACGTTGTATGTAAGCCCATGCGTCGCCGCATAAGACTCACAAACAACAAGCAATTTGCGGAGTGCACTGATTGATGGGCTCAGTAGCACCATGTCGTCTGCATAGCTCAAATTGTTAACCATTACACTATCTATTGAACAGCCGACATTGGTTCTGCTGAGCTCATCGATCAGGTCATTCATGTATAGGTTAAACAGAGTCGGCGATGTCAACCCACCCTGTCTAACACCACACTGCAACAAATATGGCTCGGAAAACACATTACACCACCTAACGCGATTTGTTTGCGAGCTGTACCAGAACTTCAACAAGTTAACTAGCTCTGTAGGCAAATTTAAACTATGGAGCTTGGACCATAACTTCTCATAGGATACGAGGTCAAAAGCCTTGGAAAGGTCAAGAAAAGCAGCATAAACTGGCGTCTGTCTGTCCGTATAATACCTTACAGTCTGCTTGAGCGCCAGGATAGCACTCTCCGTCGATAGTTTAATAATAATGTCCCCACCGCCGTATCTCTACGTTGACATCGTGGTGGAGCTTGCGCGCTCCGAACTCTAGGCCTGTGCCTTTGCCGGAACAGGACTGGGATGAGGAGCCAGACCAAGAGAGATACAAAAACCCGCAGGGCAGCATGTGGCGAGCTGTTGGGCAGTAGCGACCCCACGGACCCTATCTCCCGGGAGAAGTCTTGTTCTTCACCTCTGGCTTGCCTTTATTGGCCGGCTAGAGTGAACACTGACGAGGAACGGAGCTCCCACCTCATTCTCGCCTTTATTGGCCGGCTTGAGTGGAGATTCGCAAGAGCAAACGTGCTCGGAGGAAGGAAGTATTCCAGTAAGATGCTGGTAGGGATCTTGACCATACTTCCGGGATTGTCCTGATAGCCGTGGAATACCTCTCCACTCCTCATAAGCACCTCAGGACATGTTGCCCCCTTGTCGCTACGACACTTTGTGCTAGCGACCGTTTTCGGGGGCCCATTATTGAGTGTGCAAGTCACCCCCTGCCATTTTATCCGTGTACATATAAAACATTGATTAGGCAGGGGCCATAGTCCTTCCATAGTCCCAGGTCACCAGTCAACTTAAGCCACCCAAACCCATAGTCCAATAGATTTGTTTCCATATTCTGCAATAGTCCTACACCAACCGGGGGTTGTCCTTGGGTGCACTTGCATAGTGCATACTGGGATAATCGTCGGTTGGTGCCTCATTCCATATAAAATTATCTAAGGGGCCTCTGCAAGTTGGCTTCGGCCCCTCGTACGCCTTCCAAAAGACCGGGACCTATATTTAAATGTATATAAAAATAATAATGTAATAATAATATGTAATGAGACTGTATATCCCGCGAAAATGTGGAGGTCGAGGCTTTTTAAACGCTAAGACACTCCACAATCGCGAGATATGCAGTCTTAGGGAATATTTCCTAAAAACCGACGTGGGGATGCATCGAGATGTGGTTGCGGTGGACAAGGGCCTTACCCCGCTCTCCTTGGCTAAAGAGAACTGGCGCAAACCTGTAGTGCTTGACACTAACGAACGCAGGGAGATATGGCAGAGTAAGGAGCTTCATGGGCGCTTCTTCCGGGCCCTACATGGGCCCGATGTAGATTTACTAGCGTCCGTAGCCTGGCTGCGTTTTGGTGACCTCTTTGGGGAAACCGAAGGTTTTGTCTGTGCAATTATGGACGAAGTTATGATGACGAACAATTACCGGAGATTCATTGTAAAGGACGGCACGGTTGACATCTGTCGGGCATGCCACCGTCCGGGAGAATCAATCCGACATATTATCTCCGGGTGTTCTCGTCTAGCTAACGAAGAGTACTTGCATAGACACAACCTTGTAGCCAGGATTATCCATCAGCAACTTGCTCTGAAATACAGCCTTGTGGAATCGGAAGTGCCGTACTACAGGTATGTGCCCGACCCAGTTCTCGAAAATGGAAATATCACATTGTACTGGGATCGATCCATCATCACTGACAGGACTATTGTTGCCAATAAGCCTGATATAGTGGTGGTGGATCGAGGAGAGCGGCGCGCAATGATTATTGACATAACGGTCCCGCATGACGAGAACCTCGTGAAAGCCGAGAAAGATAAACAAATCAAGTATCTTGACTTGGCTCGCGAGGTTGTCGACATGTGGGATGTGGACTCAGCAATCATTGTGCCGATAGTCGTATCAGCCAATGGCTTAATTGCCAAGAGCCTCGACCAACACCTAAGGAGGCTCTCGTTGGGCAGCTGGATTAAGGGCTTGATTCAGAAAGCGGTACTCCTGGACACGGCTCGCATTGTTAGGAGGTTCCTTTCTCTGGAGCCCTGACCGCCGGTAGCTTGGACCCTGTTCCCGATACCGGTGGGGATACTATTTTTTATATTTTTAAATGTTTTTATATTATTTTGTTCTAATATTTAAAAATATAATTTATATGTAATTAATTAAATAAAGACTATAATATGTAATAATGGGTGTAGATAAAAAAATATACAGGGTAGCAGGACATCGACGCGAAAACTGCTACCATGGATTCACTGTACATGATTTTGAACCTGCTTTGAAATTTTTCGTCGGTTATAAAAAAAAATCTGCTGTTCCAAAACAGGTTTGTTCAAAATTATGTACTGAATCCATGGTAAGAGTTTTCGCGTCGATGTCTCTGCCACCCTGTATAGACATCCGAATTGATAACCTCCTCCTTTTGGAAGTCGGTTAAAAATACATATGAACGCATTACCAACCGAAAGTACTTGTTGCTTTTAGACTGCTGCAGGAAGCAGGAAGACGAACAAATCTCGCCGGCAATACGGCTCTCTCTCGGGGTAGCAGGCAGGCGACGAATAACAAACATGAAATGCGTTACTTTACCAGAGAGGCGCGACGCAACGGTATTTGTTCTACCGTGAAGTTATCTTAGAAATTGTTTTGTTAGAGTCGCGTCGCGCTAGTCTGCACGAAGCTTTATTGGGATAAAGTGAGGTAGTATCACATTGGTATGAGGAAGAGGCTGATGCAGATAAAACAGGTGCTCCACATTCACATAAGGAGCGAGGAGTGCTCCAGTGGAGAGCCCAAAAGTGCGCGCATTCACTTCAGCACCACTCCAATTATGAGTAGGTACTCCAGATCACTATCACGCAGACGACGCGCAGCCAGCCCGCCAGCCCGCCAGCCCGCCAGCCCGCTAGCCCGCCTCGCTGTCGTGTTTGTTCTAGTGTAATACAACATGCATTATTATCTCGAGGATGTGCTCAAGCTATCATTAATGTTACTCTCAAACACGACAGTCAAGGAAATAAGATTTAACATTTAACATGATGTTGTCGTCGAAATCTTAATAGTATGTAATTGGATGACGTCTTTTTGCTTTCCTTTTTTTACTGAATGTGCTCTTGATTGACCTCGATCGCGCCCGGTGGAGAATCAAGGAGTGACAAATCATGCGTCTCTAATATTCTTCTTTTAGTGCAACTCCAACAGCAATACTAGCTTTCTTATGTCCGTGACCACCGCAGGACCTCCAACGTCAATCGCTTCCATATTTAGTAAATAATTAGTACCTAATTGGTACTAATTAGTGCTCGAACGACAAAATTGGTACCTTAGTAGTTTTCGAGAAACTCGACTTTGAAGGTGGTCCGGCCGTAGTCACGCTCCCTTCAGCAGGACCACCATGAGCGCCGTAAAAGGGGGCATGCTGCAGCTATTCTAAGTATACAAATAATTAGTACCCTTAAATGTGATTCATTGCGATAAAAAAAACAGAACTGAAACATTTATATTTACCGAGAAATCAACGATGATAACTTTCGTGCGCACGTTCAGCAGGACCACGACTTTGAATGTTTATTCCAAGTTTGAGGAGCTTGTCGCTTTCCTCAAACCTACATAGAAAATTAGTACCCTGCAAGATAAAATTAGTGCCCAAAATTCAAAATTCGTTCTTCAGTAGTTTACGAGATATACCATGCCATTGGGTGGGGTGGCGGTAGTCACGGTGTAAAATTTTCATTTCAAAATTTCCCTATTAAAAACTATGTGATTTCTTCCCAAATTTATACAAAAATTAGTGCTCCTAAAGAAGTTATAGCGACCAAAAATTCAGATTCCTAAGTGTTGTATTTTAAGAGAAATTAGCTTTCATTACTTTTCCATACTAAATCTCAGCGTATAACCCGACCAAATTAAGTTGTCAATGGTATTGAGCTGTTTAGGAGATGTACAGTACCGACCAAAAGTCCATGAGCAATCTCACAAAGCAATAGACTGACGCTTCGGTTTGACTTACGACCTTCTTCTATAAGTTGTAACAATACTGTAGACACGCACATTACACACACACACTCACTTTGTCTGCAACCAATGACTAGTTCAGTAATCATCATTCGTTTTTAGTTTCATTCGTCTTGTTCACATAAATATTAAAATTTAGCAGGTAGACCACAAAAAACTAAGTAAATTATTTCGATTTCTGTGGGGTAGATGCAGTTTGTTATGAGTATTTAATTAATAGAACTTTTTTGGTTCGTGGATAATATTGGTGACGAGTATTTAGCGCAGTGTTGTGGTTATTATTATCAAAAAGCAGGCATAAAATGTATTGAAGAGATCGGATCAGATCAGAGAATATTATTGCGCTGCGTAAAAGTGAAGTGAATATCTAATGAAACCGGACTAAGTGTGAGTGTTATCATTTATATATTTCATATTTTACTAAACATAAATCTTAATCAAGGGTATTGTTGATAGAACAGAGGTATTGTTGAGACAGAAGATGCCTTTAAAGTTTTAAATTCATTGTGAGGTTTAATTCGATTAGTGAATAATAAATAATAAGGTATTATGTGTAATAAAAACAATGTTTTTCTTTGTTCTAGAGAAATACTGTGAGGGTTAAGAGATATGAGGAAGGGGCTTATTATCGAGTAGCAGCGACGTCAAATGGTGAATGAAACAAATGGTTTCATACCAACGAGATATTTTGCTGAATTATTAAAAACACGTCATTATGAACCGTTCGCCGTGCACTCTGAAGGCTTGCATCACTGAAGACCAGCTAGAAAACCGTTTTTGACCTTAAAATATTGACCGTACCAACTTAATAAACAACAGATTCGTTATTGCATGAATTTATGGTAACGAATTTTTTAAGCACGTTTCAATAGGGTGTTTGTCGTATTTCTTGCAGATATACCGTAATTGTTTAATATTATTTTAGTAATAGTATTATTTTAGGATTAAAGAGGTTTAGTTTCAATCTTCTTTTCGTAAAGAAAATGAATACTTAAGCTTTAACCTCAATAACAACCAATATTTACTAAAGTCAAATAAAATGTAAAATAATTAATACAAATAAAATATAAACAAACTGCCCATATTTAACCTTAAAATTACCTATTCTGTAAGTAGTTTTTTACATTTTAAGTAGTCTAATATTCTTATTTATTACTTAATTACTTCGACCATGATCAAAGCTTAATGTTTATGGTGAAAAAATCCATTAAAAATTTAAAATATTTCATAATTTAAATATGTCAAAATAATACAAACTGCTTCTAGTTTCTTGACATCTATTTCACATCTTATTCAGCTGAAGTAATGATAAATAATTGTAGCAGTGTGTTAACTTATGTAAAATAAATATAACGAATAAACATATTTTTTTATTTTTGTTATCATATATCACGCATTTTTTATTCTAAAACCTTTATTGCAATAACAACATAAAAAAGCAGCAATATTTAAAAAATATTATTATCGAAAACAAAAATAATAATATTTGCAAAAAACCGCACTGTGTTTTACGAGATTAGAACCTGAGGCAGTTTGAATTCCATACCAACGCTTAACGCTTCCTGCTATCTGCACTTGTTCAGTTACTATCGAATTTTAGCAATGCCATTAACTGGTCAAGTTCACGCGCATAGTGCATGTGTGCTAGCATGTTTAAAGCGACGGAAATATATTGTTGTTTCGTGTAGAACAAAACTGCGTTATCTGTGGTGTGTGTATCGTGTTGCTTACACATACAAATGTACGAGCTATACCGCGTGTTCACAGCAATATGACTCTTAGCGTGCTCATGCACTTTTGAGCGCTTACTGTACACTCGTGCATATCACTTAATGGATGTCGGAATAGTAATAACAACAGTTCAATATCTATAATAATAGGGTTGAGTAAGAACAACTACTAAAATTCGTTCTTCAGTAGTTTACGAGATATACCATGCCATTGGGTGGGGTGGCGGTAGTCACGGTGTAAAATTTTCATTTCAAAATGTGAAGGTGTCGACTCTCTCGGACACCATGTCCTATCCTGCAGTAAGAGCGCAGGCCGGATAGCACGGCACGCCAGCATCAATGACATCATCCGTCGTGCTCTTGTCACCGCCGGAGTGCCAGCTGTTTTAGAACCCAATGGCTTGGCACGCGACGATGGGAAGAGACCAGACGGAATGACCATAATGCCTTGGAAGGTAGGTAGGCCTTTGGTGTGGGATGCAACGTGTGTCGACTCCCTTGCGCCATCCCATCTTCCTAGCACGGCGAGCTGTGCTGGGGCTGCTGCTGCAGGTGCGGAAAACCTCAAACGGCGCAAATACTCCAATCTTATTGGGACTTATATGTTTGAGCCGTTTGGGGTTGAAACACTAGGGCCATGGGGTCCGAGTGCCCACCTAGTTTTTCAAGACATCGCCAAGCGGCTGGTCGACTCTTCACGTGACCAGAGGGCTGGCCTATTCTTTGGTCAAAGAATCAGCATTGCCATACAACGTGGCAATGCTGCCAGCCTTTTGGGCACTTTTCCTATTGACAGCGATATGGACGAGTTTTTTGATGCCCTATGATCATTTCCCCGCCCTTTTTATATGCTTGTACATATTATTATTTTAAGTCTGATCGTTTTTAAATAATGTAAATACTTAGATATAATAACAATTAAGTAATAATAATAATTGATCTATAGAGAAAAACATCTTATATCTGGATCATCATCATCAGAACAACTACTAATGCTATCAGCTTGAAATTTGGAATAGTTTTAGATAACGTTTGCCCAATAGAAAGATTTTTTTTTTTTTCTACGTGGATTGAACGGGGTTCTTAAAAATTCGAAGTGGGGCTACTAGGACATATGGAGTATCATATATGAAAACGCGCTATTTGCACATTCTCAAAAAATATTTTTTAGGCTTATCGACTTTTGACAAAAAAATAAAAAATAAACCGTTCCCCCCGTTATTATATCCCCGTGTTGTTATATCTTTTTCCATGTTGTGATATGAGTATCATTAAAGAGCAATAGGTATTAATTTATTTCTTTAAGTTTTGCATTCTAGTAACTTGTAAATTAGTACAACACAGAAGGTAGGTACTTTCAATACAGAAAAATAATTATTCGAGTCATTTACAAAGGTATGTATCACAGGCCATGGATATTTTTTTTCTTAATATGTACCTAGGTACATAGTTTGTATAAAAATTGTAGATATTGAACTGTTGTTATTACTATTCCGACATCCATCAATTTATGTGCACGAGTGTACATCTTCTAAAATCAAATCCGTGAAAACTTAGGTGAAGTGAGCTGTCATTCCACTTGATGCTAGGGATTGGCACTATTGTCACCTCACTTCACCTAAGTTTTTACGGTGAGATCTTTACAGAATTAGATAGACTGCTCAATACCATTGACAACTTAATTTGGTCGGGTTATACGCTGAGATTTAGTATGGAAAAGTAATGAAAGCTAATTTCTCTTAAAATACAACACTTAGGAATCTGAATTTTTGGTCGCTATAACTTCTTTAGGAGCACTAATTTTTGTATAAATTTGGGAAGAATTCACAGAGTTTTTAACAGGAAAATCTTGAAATGAAAATTTAACACCGTGACTACCGCCACCCCACCCAATGGCATGGTATATCTCGTAAACTACTGAAGAACTAATTTTAAATTTTGAGCACTAATTTTATCTTGCAGGGTACTAATTTTCTATGTAGGTTTGAGGAAAGCGACAAGCTCCTCAAATTTGGAATAAACATTCAAAGTTATCATCGTTGATTTCTCGGTAAATTTAAATGTTTCAGTTCTGTTTTTTTAACGCAATGAATCAAATCATTTAAGAGTACTAATTATTTGTATACTTAGAATAGCTGCAGCATGCCCCCTTTTACGGCGCTCATGGTGGTCCTGCTGAAGGGAGCGTGACTACGGCCGGACCACCTTCAAAGTAGAGTTTCTCGAAAACTACTAAGGTACTAATTTTGTCGTTCGAGCACTAATTAGTACCAATTGGGTACTATAATCCTTACATATTATAAAACAAAGTCCCCCGCCGCGTCTGTCTGTCTGAACGCGATAAACTCAAAAACTACCGAACGGATTTTCAAACGGTTTTCAACAATGGACGGAGTAATTCATGCGGAAGGTTTTAGTGTATAATTCATTAAGGTTTTTTGTAAATTAGCTGAAATTTGACGATTATTGTTGAAAAAGTCATGCTGACTGGGAGCTTTACTGGCGTGCGCTGCGTTAACGGAAAAAGATACATCAAATTTATGTTCTACGGTATTGTTCATCTTAAAAAGTTCAACGAAAAAGTCCGCGATGGCATATGTCTATCTTCTAAGGATGACCCACAATAATCATTTTTATCTTTCAGAATTTGATAAAATGTAATTGTTATTTCCGAAGCTTTTTTGACCGGTATAGTATTAATCCTTATCCAAAAAAATATGTTATTTAAATTGGGCATTTAATTTAGATTAAGATATGCCTTGACATCATATGATTTAAACGAATAATTTAAAAGATATCACAGTTTCAAAATTACGCGGAGCAACGCGGGCTCAACGGTAGGAGTCAAAGACGTTTTCCTCTGTTATTAGGTACTAGCTTTTGCCCGCGGCTTCGCCCGCGTGTATGTCGGAAAACATCCCACGGGAACGTACTACCGAGATTTCATACCTAATAAATAACAGACGAAAACTTCATTGACTCCTACCGCTGCGCCCGCGTTGCTCCGCGCAATTTTGAAACTTTGATATCTTTTAAACTATTAATTTAAACTATAATGATTCAAAGGCATATTTTAATCTAAATTAAATGCCCAATTTAAATAATATATTTTTTTGGATAAGGATTAATACTATACCGGTCAAAAAAGTTTCAGAATTAACAATAAAAATTTTATCAAATTCTGAAAGATTTATTTATTTATTTACTATTTACACTTACATTTGTTTTAACAGGTTTAAATACAGCAATGTAGTCAGAATGTCCACTGTGTGGCACAAGTCATACAGAGGACAATATGTTAAGTGTCACCCTCTGGAATTCCGCCAATGAGCATGTAAGATATCCACTTGCAGAGAGTATCTTGTTGAGTATCTTTATTGCCCGCCCCACTGGTGCAAACTTTAACAGGTTCGTACGAGCCACCGGGACTTTAAACAGCCTCTCTCTCGGCCCTTGTCGCAGCCTACTGTTTGGAACGAGCAATCCCAAAGATTCTAGTATTTGAGGATTATTCAGCATACCACGAAAAACCATAAAAACATATTTAACTAGTGCGAAATTGCGCCTTACCTCTAACTTATAGTAGCCAACCATCCCTATTACAAAGAGGGTTGGATACATAAGTGGATAGAATGGGTAGACGCCAAATTGCTTCATATAAAGGAACCGGGTAAATTTATTTTGCATTTTTTCTACCATCAGACAATACTTAGATAAAATGGTTATTGTGGGTCATCCTTAGAAGATAGACATATACCATCGCGGACTTTTTTGTTGAACTTTTTAAGATGAACAATACCGTTGAGCATACTCGTAAATTTGATGTATCTTTTTCGGTTAACGCAGCGCACGCCAGTAAAGCTCACAGTCGGCATGATTTTTTCCGACTTCTTCAACAATAATCGTCATATTTCAGCCAATTTACACAAAACCGTAATTAATTATACACTAAAACCTTCCGCATTAATCACTCCGTCCATTGGTGAAAACCGTTTGAAAATCCGTTCAGGACATAGAAATATAAAAAACTTATATCTATGGTTCAGGAGTTTTTGAGTTTATCGCGTTCAGACAGACAGACAGACGCGGCGGGGGACTTTGTTTTATAATATATGTAAGGATGAAATCTCAGTAATACGTTCCCGTGGGATATTTTCCGACATCCACGCGGGCGAAGCCGCGGGCAAAAGCTAGTTATTTACTAAATATGGAAGCGATTGGCGTTGGTGGTCCTGCGGTAGTCACGGACATGCTTTCTTTACCCAGCGCGTCTCGTTTGCCTTCAAGCGTTCATCCATAATCGCAATTTGAAGCAACTGGCGTAACATTATCTTAGACCTTGCCCGAAATATAAGCACTGGGCTTTCTCTTCTATATTCCAAATCGTAATGACGCAATGGGGAACTCTGAAGATGAACGTCCGGCCCGTGACCCAGCTGATGCCAACCTCCTTCTTCCTATCCTTATCCCCGGTTCGGCGCTAAATATTTTCTCTTCCATACTCCCCATCAGCCGCTACACAATCCAGTGTTTTCTGCATGCGACAGTAACATGACGTCTGAACAATTTGTTCGTATCCGTACAAGAAGACCACAGGCCATAAAACAAATGAGTGTTGGTGTCTGAGCTTTATGCCCTAACTTCTTGGATAATATTTAAACTATCCTTATTTTTTTTATCAAATGATGCTTGTTGTATTATCCTATTTTCACGTACCATAAGTATTGCCGACAAGGATTATGATTGTTACCCGCATTTTAGCACTCGTACACACGGCTACACATCAAGCTATATATTTCCAGTTTATGCTGATCTCGCATTGTTTAGAATTTCTATCCAATGCGAGGTCAGCTTATACTGGAAATGTGTAGCTTGATGTGTAGCCGTGTGTAGGAAGGCTTAGAATATCAATGATTGAGTGCAATCTGTCAAGGACTGTTCTGTTCGGAGATCACAGTCACTTGGGTTCAAGAACTCAAGAGAACTGTATCATCTGCGTGCACTTCATTGTTTAGGAATTTCCGTTCACCTTCACCCTGATTTTAAGTCTCCTCCAAAGTTTCCTATAATATACACTGGGCCGCTAAGAAAGCGGGTCGGTAACAAAAACCTCTATAACTTCCAAAATATTGGAGACAATTATTGTATTATAGACAATTTTATAGAAAGAAAGAAGAAGAAGAAGTTAAAGAGAGAAGAGAGAGTTGAAGTTTATTTTGAATAAAAGTAAATTACGTAAAAATGACCATTTTCACTAGTTTTCGAAAAATGTGCTTCGGTATCAAATATGCTATTTATACACATTTTAGTATTTGTATTGCCACTATGAGCTGTTGATACAGGTGTTATACGGTTTGGCATACTTTCCATCAGATTTCTGAGTACAATGCTGAGGAATATTCACCCATTCCTCTATCGCTGCTTCTTCAGTTCACTAAGCGTGATTGGAGGGGAATTTCGAGGGCGTACACGTCGTCCGAGTGCGTCCCAGGCATGCTCGATGGGGTTCAAGTCTGTGCTGCGTGCTGGCCACTCCATGCGTGTGATAGCGACATCTTCAATGTAGTCAAACACTATCCAAGTTGTATGGGGACGAGCGTTATCTTGCATAAAGATGGCGTTCTCGCCCATGTTTACTAAAAATTGGCCAACATACTCATTTAAGATTTAATTCAAGCACCTTTCTGCAGTGCGGTGCCATTTTCTATTACCAATTCACCACTAGGACGGTGCGGTTTTCGAAAGAAATTCCAGCCCTAACGTGTATGGAGCCTCCGCCGTATGGCACTTTTTCTCCAATGCAAGCTTGGTTATAGCACTCTCCTGATCTCCGTTAGACTCTTTGCCACCCATCGTGCGTGTATAGCATGAACCTCGACTCGTTCGAAAACATTACTCTTGACCAGTCATCCAAAGTCCAGAGTCCAATTCATGTGTTCTCTAGCGTAACTTGGCCTTAAATTTTGATGCTGCCTTTCGAGTTTTTGACCATTTGCAGGTCTAAATGACTTCAAGTTTGCTTCAGCAAGACGCCGCTTCACTGTACACGTGCTCGGAATGCTCCCTTCAGCACGAAGAAGGTGATTTGACTTCAACAGCCGTTTGAAATTGATTTCTTAACATCGTTGAAACCATAATTATCGATCCTCCCGCGCTGTCGTGCACCTTGTTGGGCTTGTTCCTGGTCAGCAAATATTGGATCCAGTCTCTTCAAATCGCTGGAGCACTCTTTGAACGTTTGATAGCGGTTCTCACTGTATAAACGCTGACTGCGCCCGTCTTCAAGCATTGTCAGAATTCTGGATCACTCTTCAGGGTTTAGTGGCATGGACTCGAGGTGGCCCTGCACAAGTATTTTTTTTATTTTTTTTTATTTAATCATATTATAATACAGAGGTGTTACTTAATTCTAAACTCGCCAAACTTTTACGTTTGATGGCGAGAGGCGCTCTTTTACATAACAATGCACCACCTTACGCACATACCTACTACTCATAAATTAACAATGTTTTTAATTTTATCTGCTATCCTGTATAATGTTCTTTAATTTTGTCTTAAGTGATCCTTTACTAATTTTTACTTTTTCTCTTAATACATCTAGTTTGTGAAACACTTTAGGTACCAAATACTTAGATGTTCTCTTACCATAATAATTTGTTATCTGTGGTTGAACCAATTTGTTCTCTCTAACCCTACGTGTGTTGTACTTGTTGTTAACATTAACAGAGGCCATGGGTTTTTATGGTCCTTGGAGAGCGCCACCGTCGGGTTCCCAGGTAATGGCGGGAGGGGTTCACATCGGCTTCTAGTCGACGATGAAGTATCTGGGACTCATCCTCGACAGCCGGTGGAACTTCGTGGAGCATTTCTGACGTTTGGCTCCCAGACTGGACCGGGCCGGGGCTGTCTTGAAGCAGCTCCTGCCCAATCTAGGGGATCCAAACGCCTCCTGCCGGAGGCTCTACGCGGGGGTCGTGCGGTCCATGGCCCTTTACGGGGCGCCGGTGTGGGCGCGTTCATTGAGGCTGCCGCCAGCCCGCCGATTGAACGAGTCCCAGAGGGTCATGGCCATCCGGCTGGCCCGAGGATACCGCACGGTCTCCGGCGCGGCGGCGAGTCTCCTTGCCGGATTACCGCCATGGGATCTGGAGGCAAAGGTCCTCGCGCACATTTGGGAGTGGCACAAGGAGGCGAAACGCCGGGGCTTAACTCCGATGCCGCAAGAAATCGCGGCACAGCGGACAGTGCTCCGGCGGAATCTCATGGCGGCATGGAGAGTGCGATTGTCACAACTCAGCGCTGGGCACGCCACAATTGAGGCGATAAGACGCCTCTTTGAGGAGTGACTGGAGAGGCGCCACGGCGTCCTCACCTTCCGCCTGACGCAGGTCCTCACCCCTCAAGGCGGGAGGAAACGCCCGGGTGTCACCACTGTGTGGATCGCCCGGAGGACACCCGGAGGACGCCCTGATTCGGGCCATGGTACGAAGCGAGAGGAAATGGGAAGCCGTCACCTCCTTTTGTGAAGCAGTAATACTCGCGAAGGAGAAGGCACAACGCGTGAGGGAGAGGCAAAATTTGCGCCCTCACGCCCCTAAACGCCGCAGGAGGAGATCTGATCGAGAGCCGATTTCTGACCACCGTAGGCGCGGGCTTGCGGACGGTGAGCAATGGGTAGCTCGCCGCCCGATAAGGACCAAGCCCAGGCCCAGGTCGACGGCGCGTTGTGTTCCACGCGCGCCTCAAAGAGATGTCAGCAGAATTAACGGGGTCCGCTAGGGCCGATGTCTGCCGGGGTTGCGAATAAGGCCGAAAGGGAAATCGTGGCCCCCGGCAACATGCCAACTGAAGGAACACGGGTGGTTTTAGTCAGTAAGAGTCTGACACGCCCTCCTGCTCCACCAAGAGCGGGAGAAGTTATTTGATAGTTAACCACCCAAAAAAAAAATTTTTAGTGGCATGTTATTAATTGAATTTGATTAAAATAATGAATTTCTGCACAAAAAATGTAAACAGAAACAAAAGTTGTTCAAATCTTAAAAATCGTCTTATTTTTAAAGGGTTAAATACAATCACCAAAAAGAAATAAAAGATTTTACTTCTTCCTATATTTGTAATGAAACCAACTTTAATTTAGTTTTTATTTGAAAAGGATTGCTCAAATATTTTAAAAGTTATCGCCACGCATTTTTTTTATAACCGACCCGCTTTCATAGCGGCCCAGTGTAGATAATAGGTAACAACTTGCGTGACAGACTGAAAAATACGATGGAAAATACAGATTTAAAAAGTGAAGCCAAGTTGTAAAGTTAATGAAGATCCAAATATTATTCATTACAGTGAAGTGAAGCAAAAGTGTTAAATATTAAAAGTAAATAAAATAATTGATAACTGCCTAGCCGTCTACACGTAACGGAGGGCTACGATAGACCGGGGTTGCAGGTAGTCAATTTATTAGCTCCGGTGTCAGTAGAGCGTATTTTTTGTAAGCTCGCCTCACCGCTCACCGCGCTGTCATGCTCGGGCCACACCAACGGGAAACGCCGTTAATTATCACGATGATGGACCTTAACCCGTCGGAATAAAGTCTATCATCGCGATAATTAACGGCGTTTCCCGTTGGTGTGGCCCCGGCATCAGAGCGATGCCTGCGTGCATCGGTGCATCGAGCGGCGAGGGGCGTCGGGGTACTCGCATTGTTTACAAGCTGCATTCTTCACGTTACGGGACACCAACAGTCCAACACCGCTGAGACTGACCAATCCAGTTTAAACATCGTATCATTTGAAGACCTTGGAATGTTATGCTTTTGGACGTATTCGTGACTAAAAGTTCAGATAACGGCGGTCAGTGCCAGTGCACAATACCTGAACTTTATTTCATTGCTTGTCCCGGTTTTTTATTTGGACTGAGCTTGTCCCTAGGATTTTATTTTCACGTTATTGTTGTTTTTAAAAATAACCATGTTTTGCAAGTTGAGTACTTAATATATTTTTTATTAACAATTGAAGGTATCTTAAGGTACTTATTAGGTACCTACTTACACGTTACCTATATTTCAAATGAAATTAAAAGTAACTGAGGTTTTGTTTTAAATTCAAGACAATCCCCATCCCCAAAACGTTGTATCGTTTTTTAAATACTGGGAATACTGACCGCGAAGGCGATGTTGATGAAGATGAATATTTTCTCAGCGGTGCAGAGTCCCCTGGCACAGCCCATGGTGCAAGCGGAGGTGGCAGGTGGCAGTGAGCGGCGTTCATGCAACGCGCATAGAGTGTGTCCTGTGGTCTGACGTGTCAGCACTGTGTCATGAAGCTCGCGTGCACTTCACTACATTCCGTGGTACGTCGTCAGCGCGGCAGGCGCGTGCTCGCGGTCGCGCCTCGTAAGGCACTGACTGACTGAGTGAGTGAGTGAGCCAGGCGCGCGGCCGGGCGGCGGCGGCGGGTGCCGGGTGCCGGGTGCGGCCCGGCCGCCCGGCCCACCCGAGGATCATACTAAAGGGCTAACGCGCACTGCGCTGCGGTGCGTCTATATAGTGCGTTATTTCTGCGCACTGGCGGTGAAAAAAATGCAATTTTCGTACCTACCCAAAGTGTTTTGGGATCATCGCTTGACTGCCTTAAGGCCTATTAAGGTCTACTTTATTGTAAGATATAGGGCGTATCTTAAAAACAATAGTAGATTGTTATACAAGGGGCTAAAATGATCCATTATAACGAGGTAGTATTACTCCCGAGCTTCAGTGCGGGAGTAAATAGAAACCGAGTTATAATGGGTTTTAGCACCGTTTGTTACATTCTACTTTTCACTACGATTGCGAGAAAATAAAATAATCCAACACAATATTAAACAGTTTATTTTATTTTTAAATAAATTACAATTTGTTCAATCTGAATTTTTAAGGAAACTTTTTATCCCGGTATGCAGTAGTAAAAAGCTAGTTTTACATAGGAATACTTTTCGTTTTTTAAGCTCTCTGGTTACAGACAAAAATTTATTTTTCACCTGAGCACCTCAAACAAGCAGGTTTTGCTATGTATGACAGTAAACAAAATTCGATTTTGCTGCGAGCGTGAGACAAAGTAACTTTTTAATATTTTTTTTATGCCTAGAGCTGTGCTGGGTCTACTCACAAAATTCAAAAGATATGAACTTAACTTTGTTCTGTCACTTTCACTTAGATACGAAAGGAGCGAGAGATACAAGTCGAATCGAAGTTCGAATTTAAAATTCCCTAACTAGTAGACCCAAAAAAGAAACAAACAATAAAACGTTCGGATACACACAAAACCGTAAAATTGCAAATCATTTGAGGTTTAATTTAGATGCTGTTTTATTATATTTTTTGGAATGAAGTTCTTTAACGCGGCTTGCAGTAGGAGTGCACTGGCAGAAATCGTCACGCGAAAGGGTGCTTGCGACTGTCTTCTTCTAATTCAAAGAGAAAGAGAGAGAGAGAGAGAGATAGATAGTGAGAAGATTGGTCAAAAAGCAAATCCAAGATGGCGGCTGCGAAAATTTTCAAATTTTTCGTCATGGGTGTCGTTTTCATAGTTTTCGAGGGTGCTAAAGTCGATAGTGAGTTCAATATGTAAACCCAAGATGATAGCTGCGAAAATTTTCAAATTCTTCGTCATGGGTGTTGTTTTCATAATTTTCGACACTTCTGCTGAAACTAGAGCACTATGGGATTAGGAATACAGCTCTTGATTTACTTAGATCATACCTGAAAGATAGAAATGTTAAAGTTCAGGTAAACGGCGTAAACTCATTAGGGTCTGAAATGGCAATGGGCGTTCCTCAAGGTTCGATATTGGGTCCATTCCTCTTTTTAGTTTACATTAATGATTTACCCCAATTACTTCAAAATCAACCGAAGATGGTGTTATTTGCAGATGACACATCATTAATCTTTAAAATAAACCGACTGTCACAAAATCTTGACGACGTGAATAGCTCTATTCTGCAAGTCCAAGATTGGTTTACGGTAAATAATCTGGTACTTAATAAAAAAAAAACCAAATGCATTAGATTTAAATTACCTAATGTTAAAAGTAGCGAATGTGACATCATATTGAATGGAGAAAAACTGGAATTTATGAATCAAACAGTTTTCCTAGGAATCACGCTAGACGAGAAGTTACAATGGGGACCTCATACTCGTATAACATCTCTTGCGGGGCGGTTAAGCTCGGCCGCTTATGCTGTTAGAAAGATAAGACAGTTAACAGATGTGGAAACAGCGCGTTTGGTATATTTTAGCTACTTCCACAGCATTATGTCGTATGGCATTTTACTGTGGGGTCGGCCTGCTGACATTGAATCCATCTTTATTTTGCAAAAAAGAGCTGTCAGAGCCATTTATGATCTACGTCGCCGCGAATCTCTCAGGGAACTTTTTAAAAGGATTAATATTATGACGGTACCTTGCCAATTCATTTATGAAAATATTATGTAAGTAAGGAAAAATCCACATCTCTTTAATAAAATAAGTGATAGACATAATTTTAATACTAGAAATAAAGATAAACTAGATCAACCATTTTTCAGATTATCTAAAGTACATACATCTTTTATGGGGTACTGTGTTAAATGTTACAACAAAATACCTTGTGACATATTGCAATTAAATGAAAGAAAAAAAACTCATATCAAAAGTACACTTTGTAAACAAGCATATTACAAATTAGAGGATTATATCCAAGATAAGAGTGCTTGGAAACATGCTGGTCCTGCTCCATAGGACAATTTAGAATCAAGACAAAAATCAAACTGGTTGCTAATTTAATTGTAAAATTGATTATTTTGTATTTTATGACATTGATTTTACATTCTGTGATTACTTTCTCACACACTGACTTATTAATTACAAAATTTTAGGAAAATCGTCTATTTTTACAATGTTTGTAAATATGTGAGCACCATGTATATATCAGTTATTAAATTATCTGTCGTTGCTTCATTCTTAATTATTTTTACCTATTGTGGTATAGTAATTTTATTCTAGGTGCATCGTCTTCACATATAGGTAATATTATTTAACTAATGTACGTGCATATACAAACAATTGTAAAACATTTTAAAAGAGTAACGGTGGAGTTTCTTGCCCATTCTTCTCCATAAGAAAACTACCTTTTGGAAGGGGTGACTAGAATCAATTTTAATATTTTGTGTAACACCGACCAAGTAGTAGATAATAATCTACTACTTGGTCGGTGTATCGGTGCGTTTTTTTCACTGCAGTGCATGGTACTTACTGCATACATTATATTTCTTTGCAATAAGTACAAAATACGTGCGGTGGTCTCACCGCAAAGCAGCGGGAAGCCCACTTCGAATGAACCGCATGCGTTTTTTTCATCGCAATGCGCACACTTAGTGAGTATGACATTCCATAATTCACAGATATTGCGGTCAAAAAACGCGCGGTAGTGCGCGCTAGGCCTAACAATGCCATCCATTGTGAATCGTTAGCTTGTGTCCATCGCAATTTGACGACATGGCATTCCTGATAAATCGGTCAACTCAAGGTTGGAAGGAGATAGGTAATAATTCGTTACGTGAAAACATCAAGCTGGATCTGAAATGAAATTGCAACTAGCCGGAACTTAATTATAAGTTTCTGCTCATGGTACGAGTATCATCCTGCTATTCCGGGCTGGGCTGCACTGCTGCCACGTCGGGGTGTGCCGTGGTGTGCGTGTCTCCTCTCCTCCCCCGAGTCGAGCGGACGCCCGACTTGCCCCGAGCGTGTCCCGAGCGTGCCCCACTGCGAGCCACCGACGACGGCCGAACTTCGTGCGAGCGCCGAAAGCTGCGCCCGCCAAGAGGCGCAAGTGCACAGACCCGCTAGCGACCCCCTAATCATACAGTAATTAGGGCAAACGTACACCCTTGACCTTATAGCTTAAGGCTATGTATGTACCTAATCCGATATTTTTATTTTTGAAAATTCTTTTTTATTTTAGACTAGCTTCCGCCAGCAGCTTCGTTCGCGTGATATCTTTATAAATTATAGCCTATTTTATTTACTCAGTGATAATATAGCAAGGGTGGCCAATCGGTCGATCGCGATCGATCTTTTGATCGCGGCTATTAGTCCAGTTGATCGTGACAAGGTAAAAAAATAAGTTGAATGTACCTAATAATATTTATATTAAAAAAAAACCAGCTAAGTGCGTGTCGGACCACGCACAATGAAGGGTTCCGTAGTTTGTTTTTGGGATAAATTCAATCCCAAAAACAAACTTAACTTTGTAGTTGAAAAATAAGTTCTCCCATACGGAATGTATGGGAAAAATAGTTTTTGCAACTGCAAAGTTAAGTTGGTCGATTATTACTCGTTAACTTGTAGAGCCTACTTAGCTGTGGTAGTTTTCCTTGTAATTTCGTTATATTAACTACTGCTGTGGTTTTGGCATAAATAAGTAAGAGTCTATTAACAGCTCCCAAATTACCATGTTTATTTAAATCTTTATTTTTTATTTATTTTTACATTCGCCCTTGACATGTTTCTATTATTTGACATTATATACCTACGATTTAATTTCAACTTTTTTTTTTTTTGTTTGTTTCTATTGTGGACATGATAATTATTCAGATTGACTACAGTTGTAATAGCAATCATAGGAGTTTCTTGCCGGCTCTTCTCCATAGGAAACGACCAATTGGAACCGTGCACCTAGCTTCTGACGTTTCATAAGTGCCCATGTAGGTTTATGTGAAATAAAATATTTTGATTTGATTTGATCCAAAACCAACCATTTAGCTGGCAGGGGGGGGGACACTTGACTCCAACAAAAATTAGCACTTTAAAGCTTAATATTTCGCAAACGGATCCCTGAATTCAAAAATGGTTTCCACAAACTCACAATGGTTTTGATGGACCTTTCCAATGATACCCAACACCATGGGTTAAAAAAAAAAACTTCACCACTTTACGTGCAGGAGAGGGTACCCTAAAAAAAATGTTTTTCATAATTTTGTTTTAAGTACCACTTTGTCGGCGTAATTAATATTTATACCTATGCCAAATTACAACTTTCTAGTACTAAGGGTCTCGGAGCTAGACCGCGGACAGACAGACAGACAGGCGGACATGACGAAACTATAAGGGTTCCTTGTTTACTACGGAACCCTAAAAATACGTAGAACAGACCACGCAACGTAATCACCAACTACTGCGCGTGTTAGAAAGTGCAGTAAGCACTGTAAATCTTAATATATATAAATCTCGTGTCACAATGTTTGTCCTCAATGGACTCCTAAACCACTTAACCGATTATAATAAAATTTGCACACCATGTGCAGTTCGATCCAACTTGAGAGATAGGATAGGTAGGGTAGGTAGGGTAGGTAGGGTAGGTAGGGTAGGTAGGGTAGGTAGGGTAGGTAGGGTAGGTAGGGTAGGTAGGGTAGGTAGGGTAGGTAGGGTAGGTAGGGTAGGTAGGGTAGGTAGGGTAGGTAGGGTAGGTAGGGTAGGTAGGGTAGGTAGGGTAGGTAGGGTAGGTAGGGTAGGTAGGGTAGGTAGGGTAGGTAGGGTAGGTAGGGTAGGTAGGGTAGGTAGGGTAGGTAGGGTAGGTAGTTAAGAAAAGTACTAAGTGCTACCCGTGTGAAACCGGGGCGGGCAGCTAGTGTATATATAGGTATTACTCGAATTAGCAAGCTTCGAATGTCAGAATGATTACTGGTTATTTACTGTGTATGAAAGTTCTGATGTGTATGTTTTATAGGGAAAAGGTTTCATGAACTAATCCACAGAAAGACAAGGCTAGACATTTATTTAATTAGACTTGTCAGTATTTAATCAGAAAGCTAGTTGTCCGTTCGCAAAACTAGGTCTTCATGGAGAAGAAGGACAAGAAACTCCATGGAAACAGTATTACAGTATTCTATCAATACATTTCTTATATTTCCATAAATTATCGTTATCTCAAAAACAGTTTAATTCTATGTCTTGAATAATAGCAACATCATAAAAATAGCAATATTGGCAATAATATACCATACACAACAACATAATCATAATAAGCAATAATTACCTACTGGGTGGATCGACAGGGTCCTTACTTAAATTATAGGTAACTTTAAACATAACTTTATGGCCGTCCACTGTCTCTTAAGATACAGGTATACCCTAGTTTAAGAGACAGGGTAACGTAATTTGTCAACAGATGTTCCATGTACTTCATCAACATGTTCTACCATAAATAGTAGTTACATAACTTTGTACAACTTGCTTGTAACTAGTTAAGCTTTGTTTTTCTCACCATCTGTACCTTCTTGATCAATAAACAATTTATTTATTATTTATTTATTAATATCAAATTACTAACTTACATGACATCTGGTCCATCTATTCCACACAACAACGGCACTAGAACCAACCAACTGAACATCTACCGAGCAACTGACTCGATAACTTTTTTTTTTTTAAAGGGCATCTCGCAGTACTGACCACTAAGGTCTTGGCTGCTTAACCGGGTTTTCCTGTGGGTGCCATAAGCTTCTACACTTAGAGCCTCCAGCCAGGAGCTTTTTGAACTTATTCTAAATTAAAATGAAGCGAATTGTGTAGTGCTCGCTAAGGGCACCCCCTGTGGGGTACGAACCTCGGCTTAGGGCATCGCTGATGGGAGGACAGCAAGAAGGGACAAGCTGGATCAAATTTATATTTACATCATGATTATTATGCGGGGTATTTAAAGCTACGTGCTCAGCTGCAACAACTGCTGGCACCTCGTTTTCGAGCAAGGGTCGGGGGGGGAGTTTCATTTACTCGGGGATTCGGTCGCGATCGCAAAGGACCTCGGCGGCGAGGTCGGAATGACGGGAGGCGTCTGTTTTTGTGCACTGTACTGGTGGCCCTATTCTGCTCCTGGAGGAGTGTAATGGGGTCATCTGGGTCGGAGAGTACATGCCTTGGGCGGCGCGTCTGACTAATTCGGGATGGGATATAATTGGCTGCGTCGACAACCAGAGGGTTGCGATGTCTGAGAGCAGAGTCAAAGTAACGCTTGGTCATGCGTTTAAGAAATTGGTGAATGGTTGGGATTTTACAGTCGAGATGGAGGATCTCGTTTCTGACGAACCAGGGGGTTCCCGTGGCCTTGCGAAGGAATCGGTTCTATAGGGTCTGCATCCAATGGATGGAACGGGGTTTGGCGTGGGCAAAGACTGCTCCCGCATAAGTCATGATGGGACGAATGCACGCTGTATAGGTACGCAATTTGTACTTAAGTGACAATTTACTGCGTGCATTTAGAATGAAGTGAAGTCTACCTAGAGCGAAAGCGGCTCGCGAACGAACCGTCTTTATGTGCTCTGAAAAGGAGAGATGATGGTCTAGGATCACACCGAGGTATTTGGCTCGCTTCTCCCAAGGGATCGGCTTGCCGAACAAGGTGATTGGTCGGGGGAGGGGAAGGGATCTGGATCTCGGTTTTGAGAATAAAACCGCTTGACTTTTGTCGGGATTTACTTCGATTCTCCACCGTCTAAACCAGGCTCCAAGGTTATTGACAGCCCTTTGTAGATTTAGGAGAGACGAAGGGGAATTACCTTTACAGATGATCGCAGTGTCGTCTGCGAACAGAGCGAGCTGCGGTCCTACTGTGTTTGGGGATATCGCTAGTAAATGGCGTGAATGCGAGGGGAGCTATCACTGAGCCCTGAGGGACTCCTGCCCTTATGGGGCGGGGGGAGGATAGGGCTCCTTCGATACGGTAGCGGAAGGTGCGGTTCGACAGGTAGTCTCGTAAGACTACCAGTCGCCCCTCCCGGACCGCGAAAGCGAATAGACGTGTGCACTTTTAATATTTTTAATTAATAAATTCGTCAAAAATACTACATAAAAAAAAACAAAAGTACCAGGAGCGCATATATCACAGCGGTGATTGTGGTGAACGTGGAGTCCGCGAAGAAACAGGATAGCAACTCCTGAGACGGAGATCGCCGCCTGAGCTACGCTGCGCCTGCGTCACACGTCCTTCGCACCACGAAAACGTCATAGCACCGCTCTGACGCGTTGCAGCGCCGCTGCCACAACTTACAAGCGATAGCGGGTAGCAGAGAATCAAAGGGTTTGGTCCAAGTAAAAATACTCAAGGTAGTATTTGTAATAATTAATTATGCCGCTAAAACGTACACCACCGAATACCCCTTTAGTAGAAGAAACTCCGGGCCAATCTACAACTAGTACTTCTGGCTCCCGATTGTTTACTCAGTCCGGATCTTCTCCTGACCTCACGACCCTAAGTCAAGATAGTAACAACACAAACCGCAAACTGAAGCGTAAGCGTGACGATTGTGATTGCATGCCTCGTCTGGATGAAATTCGAAATTAACTATCAGCGTCTACTGCCAAGTCTGAACAGAAGTTCGCGGCATTACAGGCCTCCATCTCTGAAATTAGTACTCAGAATGCAGGGATACTTAATTCAATGGAATTTATATCTAAGGATTACGACGACTTGAAGATAAAACTGGCAAACTTAGAGTCTGAACGTGAAACCGACCTCCGCTATATCCATGAGCTGGAAGAAAAAGTGGACCTTATAGAACGACATTTATACTCCACTAAGATTGAAATAAGGTATGTGCCCCAGAAACAGGAAGAAAGTAAGGAAAGTCTCCGCTCTATTGTAACAGAGGTTGCTAACGTGTTCGGCACTCCGATAAATGGCAACGAAATAAAAGATGTCTTTCGTACAAAGAACAAAAACAACACTTCCACGGTTACAGTTGATTTTATAAGTTCAATAACCAAGGACAGTTTCATAAAAAAGTCTCGCAAGTTCAATAATGCTAATAAGCAAAACAAGCTGAGTACAACACACCTAAAACTTGACGGACCCAGGAAACCAATATACATATCAGAAAAACTGACGCCCAAAACTCAACGAATTTATTACTTAGCCCGCCGATTTGCTGCAGATAATGAATATAATTACTGTTGGACCTCTTATGGGAAAGTTCTAGTGCGAAAAGCGGATGGCGAGCAACACGTCGTTATTAAAACCGAGGCAGACCTCAACAATCTCCGGCTAAGTAAATGACTAATGTCTGTGGTTGGTTTCCTACCTAAAATACTAATTATGTCTAGCTTGTTGTTTACATATTTATCTTTTTATAAAACCTTGTTATTTTGTAAGCCTATACTACACACAAATTCAATCATACACACATACTTATCTGATATTTACCTCAACACAGGGAAACTCTATTTTATTTACCCATAAAAGCATACCTCTTAATTACTTAATGCGTAATGTATTTCGCGTTCTAAGTGTCGTCCTAAACCTAAATTATAAACACCTCAGTCAATTAACAGTGACGAAAATACTAATTGTTAATAAAAATGATGAATATTGATCAAATATCTCAGGAAATAGATAACGTTTCTATTGCTGAGTCTTATATGTGTACTCCAGATCAATTCCAAAATTTTGTAGGACAGTGTGATCGTAGCTTTCGTATTGTTATTAACATCAGGAGCATTAAAAAGAATCTGGACCAATTTGTCACCATGTTAACAATAACGAAAGTTGAATTTGATTTTATAATTTTTACAGAATGTTGGTTGCAGGTTTCAGGTCACATCCCTATCTTAGAGGGCTATACTTCACACTCCACAAAAAACAACCCAGTAAAAAATGACGGCGTCGTCATTTACGTCAAAAATACAATTAATTGTTCAACGCATGAACCTTTGATTTTAGACGCCAACTGTTTAGTAACTTGCTTTAATAACACAGCCATAATCGCAGTATATCGTTCCCCATCCTATTTAAACCCTACTAACTTCTACTCTAGTTTGAGTGAAATAATAACATCTGTTAAATCCCAAAATAACATCATGCTTATAGGTGATATTAATATTGATATCAAGTCCGGCAATAGTGATCGTCATGCGGACGATTATTTAACTTTAACAGCAACACATGGCTTATTGCCGGCTCACACTCTCCCGACAAGAATAAATAACTGTCTGGACCATGTCATGATGAACACCAAATCCCCTGCAAAGGTTATCGTGCTGGACACGCACATTACTGATCATCTTCCTGTTGCTATATTCCTGGACATAAATAAATCCTCTGGATCCCCATTAAAACATAATAAGTGATAGACATAATTTTAATACTAGAAATAAAGATAAACTAGATCAACCATTTTACAGATTATCTAAAGTACATACATCTTTTATGGGGTACTGTGTTAAATGTTACAACAAAATACCTTGTGACATATTGCAATTAAATGAAAGAAAATTTAAAACTCATATCAAAAGTGCACTTTGTAAACAAGCATATTACAAATTAGAGGATTATATCCAGGATAAGAGTGCTTGGAAACATGCTGGTCCTGCTCCATAGGACAATTTAGAATCAAGACAAAATCAAACTGGTTGCTAATTTAATTGTAAAATTGATTATTTTGTGTTTTATGACATTGATTTAACATTCTGTGATTACTTTCTCACACACTGACTTATTAATTACAAAATTTTAGGAAAATCGTCTACTTTTACAATGTTTGTAAATATGTGAGCACCATGTATCTATCACATATTAAATTATCTGTCGCTGCTTCATTTTTAATTCTTTTTACCTATTGTGGTATAGTAATTTTATTCTAGGTGCATCGTCTTCACATATAATTATTTAACTAATGTACGTACCTATACAAACTATTGTAAAACATTTTAAAAGAGTAACGGTGGAGTTTCTTGCCCATTCTTCTCCATACGAAAACTACCTTTTGGAAGGGGCGACTAGAATCATTTTTAATATTTTGTAAATTTCGACGTTCAAAAGTGCCATACATGGGCCTATTTGAAATAAATGCTTTGACTTTGACTTTGACTTTTGATCCGATATGACTATGAGGCCATAAAAAATGAAATAAGTAACCATGATTTCACTCCTATTCTTAATACAACAAACCCAGACTTAGCAACCAACATTTTAATTTCCGACATACAAACTACCATAAGAAAGAAAGAAAAGAAAGAAAGAAAAAACGTTTATTTGCGGTAAACATGACGCAGAAAAGTATTGTTTAGAATATAAAAATGAGATAAGGTTGGGGGAAGCATGCGTCACATCCACGCAAATCGGCTATCGCTCAGCATTATGCTACGACCCTATGCAAGACAGAGCCCCAGCGCTGGTTTTCAGCGACAGCCGGCGCCGACGTAATGACGTCAACCGGTGCAGCAAACAAATATGACGCTGTATAAGTGCAGCGTACTTAAAGAAAAATATATATATATTTTTAATATAGTGTGATGCAATATACTAAATAAATGTAAAAAAAAAAAAAAAAAGAAATGGACATATTTTATTTCTATGTTACGAGAATATCATCCTCAAAAAAAAACGTATTACGTTTTATATAGTGGCAACATTTCGACGCGTCTTATTTGACGTTCACCCAAATTGTGATGTAAGAAATTACAAAATGGCCAATGATGTAATGTGTTTAATATTATGCAAAAGTTATATGTCAGTGCTTTATGCGTTTGTGAGTGAATGTGAGATGAGACGGACCCAATAAAAACAATACCCTGGAAAACTGGAGGGTGACCCGACACACCAAACACTTACAAGAAGACATACTAAAACATTTCACACATCTAACAGAAAAACAGTTATAAAACCCTGGATGACTGCTGGCTTGGTTCGGTGCCTACGTAATCGTGACAAAATGCACCGACAGGTCAGTAAGTCTCCCAACAACCTAATACTAAAAACTTCATATACGCGATACCGCAACTTCTGTAATTCCCTACTCAAAAAACTAAAACGAGCTTATGAGAAGGCAGAACTTCTTAAAGCTAATAACAACCCGAGAGCTACGTGGAAAGTTATTAAATCTATCACACACAGTAACCAACAAAGACACTCTCCTAATGCTCTGCTACAATCTTCCGTCGACCCTATCGTATCAGTAAATAATGTCAATAAATACTTTGTTAACATTGGTACGAACCTTGCATCAAAATTTGACTCTACCAGACCATCTGTCTACTCATCTTCATCCCCGTCTCCAATTAACTCTCTAGTGATTCCATTAGTTGATGAAGCTCTTGTAATTAGTACAATTCAAAGCTTACGCAGCGATTGTGCTATTGGATGGGATAACATCCCAGCAATCATCATAAAGCAATCTAGCTCCATTCTGGCTCCTTTCATTGCCCATATATGTAACTGTGCCATCAATTCGGGAATATTCCCAAAAGCTTTTAAACGTGCAGTAATCCATCCAGTGTACAAAGGCAAAGCTAAAGACGACGTGTCCAATTATCGGCCAATCTCAGTGCTTAGCTCCTTGTCTAAAATACTTGAACGAATCCTCAACACTAACCTAACTAAATTCCTATCAAAAAATAAATTAATCGCTGACAACCAGTACGGATTTCGTTCGGGTATCTCTACAGAAGATGCCGTCTCTGATTTCACCAACACCCTGATTGACAAACTGGACACCCGCCTTAAATGCTATGGTGTATTCTTAGACTTAACGAAGGCTTTTGATACAGTTTCTATTCCCAGACTTTTGGCCAAAATGGAGCATATAGGAATACGTGGTGTGGCCTTAAATATTTACAAAGATTACCTCAGTGGGCGTAGCCAGCGTGTTAAAATTGACTCCGTTTTTATAGTAGTTTATTTTTTTTGCGTAGTGGCAATGAGTTTATCAGCTACGGCATACCTCAGGGAAGTATCTTGGGACCCACACTATTTCAAATTTATATAAATGATCTCTGTCAGTTACCCCTCATTTGTTGTGACATATTTACCTACGCAGACGACACAGCACTTTTGATATATGATGAGACCTGGGACAAAGCAAAACATAGAGCTGAAACGACCTTGCGAACTGTTATGGACTGGCTTTCCATTAACCTCCTGACGCTCAATGTGTCGAAAACTAAAGTTATTCAGTTTCTACCACCAAATTCACCCAAACTACCAACTGATTCAACCAAAATAACAGCGCATATTTGTCATGAGGCCTCAACATGCAACTGCAATTGCCTCGATCTGGTATCATGTATTAAGTATTTAGGTGTTCATATCGACGAGAGACTAGACTGGCGGGTTCATACGGATACACTATGCTCCCGGCTTCGTAAACTAATTTATTTATTTAAAGAGCTCAGACATTCAGCCGACATTGAAACAGCTTCGCTTGTATATCGTTCCCTGTGTGAGTCGATTATTACTTACTGCATCCCTGTGTGGGGAGGGACTTTCAAAACCGTGATGCTTAAGGTGGAAAGAGCTCAGCGGGCTGTCCTCAAAGTTATGTATTTCCGTAAAAGGGACTACCCCACAGCCCAGTTGTAGTACGAAGCCCAAGTACTCGCGGTAAGAAAACTTTATGTCCTCCGCACTGTCTTGCGTCGACACTCCATGATGCCGCTAGATAGAAATCTATCCAATCGGCGGATTGGCTTTCCTATCTGTGGATCTGTTCAGTGTCGTTCTGCGCTTGCCCGACGACACTATCGTGCCCAAAGCTCCAAAATATACAACAAAATCAACAAGAATCTATCAATTTATAAACTCACCCTGCATAAGGTCAAGCAGAATCTTAAGTCATGGCTACTGTCCCTCAATTATGAAGAAACAGAGCAAATTCTTGTAACTCTTTCGTAATACGAAGTCTACTCTATGAGAGGCACTCAACTTCATCATAACGCGCGATCCCAATAAATCTTTCCTGAACATTCAACTCAATTTACAGACACACTCATACATACACACACACACCCCCACACACACACACACACACACCCTCACACACGCACGCATGCACACTACACGCATACATACAATCACCATTACAGGCTATTTCTAACCATTTATTTTTGTTTTGTATTATTTTAATCTTTTTATTTAATTTTCTCCTTTGTTAATCTTATTGCATAAGTTTTCAATTGTATTTCCTCCCGGGAGAGGGCACTGGCTCTTGTAACACAGGTTAACCACCTAGCACAAGTGTCAGGGACTTCACACATTTTGTAACCACTTCATATGTAATAAAGATTATTATTAGATTAAGATGAGCACGAGACGATCTGGCACACCGAGTTTGTAAAGCTTATATAATAAGCCGTTGTGCCAGACTTTGTCGAAGGCTTTCGCTATATCGAAGAAAACCGCACATGTCTGCCGGCCGTGGGTGAAACCACATTTGACCAGCTCGAAGATACGGTGGACCTGATGCACGCTAGAGTGCTGAGTTCTAAAACCGAACTGCTCGTTGGGAATGAGGCCTTTAGTCTCTGCGTAGTCTCTGAGACGCTTATAAATAAGCCTCTCATAGATTTTGCCGAGGACTTTGAGCAGACTGATAGGGCGGTAGCTAGAGGGCTCGTTTTTAGACTTGCCGGGCTTTGGGATACCTATGACTGTGGCCTCCTTCCACGTCAGGGGAAAGATATTATTACTTAGAGCACCATTGAAGATGGTGGTCAATAGCATGATCAAGTGAGCTGGGAAGAGCTGGACCACCCTGTTGGTGAGTCCGTCTAAGCCGGGGGCTTTACGAGTTTTAAGACCTTTGATTATCTCGTGTACCTCATCTGGTTCGATGGGGGGCAAGGGAAAGTCAGGGTCATCAACGGGAGGAAGGGAGGCTCTACGTTCAACTTCAGCGTCGACCTTATTGAGGTGAGCTTTGTCTACTGGTAGGGAACTGGGTGACTCGATAACGCCATTACAATCCTTTTTATATCCTACCAAACGTCACTTATGTCAAACATTTACCGTCATTTTGAATAAATCACAGATCGTCATACATTTTGGTCAACTTCTAATATAGGTAATATTAAACAAATCTTATGTAGTGAAATCATATTAAAATATTATAAGGTAATTAAGCAATTTAAAAGCTGATTCGTAATTCCTAGATAAAATTCAATAGAATATCAACATCAACCGACAGTATGGTGACAATCGTTTGAAACAGCTTATTATATTAAGTATTACGTAACAATTAATATTAATATGTTATTTTATTTTTTAGGTAACACAATACCTAGTCAAATTAGGTACTTCTACATTAGTCCCAAGCTTCGTAAATGGGACAGATGTCATTTACAAACCAACAATATTTTAATATTATACTAACCTCAACATTAATTATCTAACACGGCCAGACTAACAAGTACTTCGTTCTCGAAGTACCTATGTATCTATTCTAATAATCTCAATAAATTATGTAACACGCGCATCATCTTGTATCAATTCAAAACTACGCATAGAATAAAGTTTAAGGAAACATGTATAAGTATCTGTTAATTATATAATATATATATTTATATAGGTAAATTTATGCTTTATGTATCTGTGTATCTATTGTAAACGTAAATGGTACACCACTGACTACCTGCAGTATTGTCTCTCCTTTTCCATTTAAATCCATCCAAAGTTTGTCTGTAAAAGATCGCTTTTAGCGATAAGACCGCCCATTGTGTCACCCAACGTAAAATTTATTTTATGTCTGTAATTTTTATGGTGTACATAATAAAGAATACTCTATCTATATTCTATCTATCTATCTATGTCTTAAATGTTTCAGTTCGTACATGATACATCAGTTCTGTAGAGGACAATCTAAGTAGCAACATAAAACACTTCTGGACCTATGTTTCTAATCGTAAAGATAGACCTGGAATCCCATTTAAGCTTGAATACAAAAATTCTGAAACAAATAGTTTAGATTTGGTTTGTTATATGGTTTTCTGACTTTTTTTACTCGGTATATGAACCAACATCTCCTCCGTTGTCTCAATGGAAGCCTCCGCACGACATCTCTATTTGCAGCCTTTCTTTTAGTGAAGATAATATATGGAAGGAGCTTCAATCCCTAGATCCAGCGAAAGGCCCTGGACCTGACGGACTATCGTCTTACTTCCTTAGGAATACTGCGACTTCCATCTGCAAGCCCCTTTTATATAATTTATAATAAATATATTTCTGAAGGAATTGTACCGAAACTGTGGAAGCATGCGTATATCGTGCCCATTCACAAAAGTAGGTCCAAACGCAGCGTAGAACACTATCGTCCCATTTCCATCCTGTCTGCCTTGTCGAAACTCTTTGAAAGATTGGTCCATAGTGAAATTTATCCTGTACTCCACAACATCATTATTCAACAACAGCACGGTTTCGTCAAGCGGCGGTCGACAAATACAATTAATATATTCTAGCTTCTTGTTTGATTGTGTTGATAGCCATGTACAAGTGGATGCAGTGTACACGGACTTCTGTAAGGCCTTCGACAAGGTAGACCATGAAATACTATTAAATAAAATAGCGTCAACGGAATTCGTGGAAATCTTCTGACGTGGTTTACTTCTTATATAAGCAACCACAGTCAGAGGGTTGTAATCAATGGTCACCAATGTAACATCGCACAGGTGACCTCTGGCGTGCCTCAAGGCTCTATTCTTGGTCCCCTTTTGTTCATTTTATCCATAAATGACATCAGTCAATGCTTTCGCAAAGTTTCTGCTATATGCCGACGACCTCAAGGAATACAGAGCCATACGACAAACAAATTGTTGCCTTCTGCTGCAACAAGATTTGGACCGACTATCCTGTTATTCTGATCTGTTTTAGTGTCTTATCGTTTCGAGAAAATGTCCCACTGTCATATCTCCTTGCACCAACACTAGTTGAATTTCTTGTATAAATTGATCTCTAAAGATTTGTTTCGCTTTTCTTTGTTTCAATGGATTTTTCTGTTTTACTCTGCTAGTACAAACACTGGAATATGAAGAATCATTTCGCAAGACGTGTAGTAAACACATGAGGTTAGGGTGCGTCGTGCCGACTTCGTGGTTTAATTTGTTATGCCAGCCTTCTAGATAATTTGTAGTTCGGTGCTGTTGCCCGTATACACACCAAACATCCATAAATCCTTCTCTTAGCTACTGTTTTTCCATATAGGTACGGTTTTTTCATATTCTCATCTTCACAAGGTTTTAATTATCTGTGATTGATAAGTGATGACTAGCTTTATTTACAATAATTATACTACCTAACAAAAGCTAGTCATCACTTATCTACTAAGATTTTCTGTGATACGAATTTACACCAAGTTTTTATGATTAGGTACTAATAATAAGTGATTAAAAGCAACTACAATGAAGAAAATCTTGTTTGTATGTCCCTAAAAATATCACTTAGTAGATAAGTGATATTTTTAGGGTAATAAAACCACATTGGAAATGTGACCGCCAACCCCCTCATCGCGACCGTGAGACAGATAGCGATGAGGGGGTATGGCGATCCACGCCGCAATGTACTGTGATTTGAAGTGGGGGCAATAAGTTCCCAGTTGCCACCCGGTGGCAAATGGGATTTTTTTTCCCAATTGCCACCTGGTGGCAATCCATGTGGGGGCGACTGGGACTATTCGCAAAAACAGTACTGTATTTTTTTTTTTCTTTTGCTTAAATCTCGAAAATGGCGTGGCCAATCGCAAAAATAATGAAAATACGACCCCCTTTATGATACGACCCCCTTTATGATACTCCCCCTAGACTCAACATGTAGGTATTAATTTTTCTTATTTTTCATACAAAAAGTGAAAAATTCCATATAAATAAAATACGTGGAGTCCGCGCGCCTCCGGCTCTAAAAAAAATTCACGGGGTTGGACAAAGAAGTACCACGTGGCTTCCGATTGTCAAATACGATTTTAGTTGTGTCAATATATTTTTTAGAGATTTTCTGTTGCAAAATAGCTTTAAGATTCTCATAGCCAAAGGAATTTTAGTGATAGTTTAGTTAGTTTAGTTCGGTGTACAAGAGAATCGACACCATTATCAAGAAAATGGTTAAATCCAATTTTACTGTAATTTTTTTTCTTCCAAAATACGATATTTCGACACTTTGAGATTTTTTTTGTAGTTGACGTGACTTAATATCAATTGTATTTCTTCGCTTCATTCTTCAGATATATTATAACCAGATAGTCCTTTTAATCTTTACTACCTACGTACTTTTAGAGATTTATGAAAATCGATATAAGTATCGACTTTTTACAATTAAATCGATTCTTTGCCAACCATAACCACACCACTTGTCTAGCTGTCATTCTTTTTTCGTGCACGATAACAAGCTTCTTTCTTATATCTATGGCAAGCACACAGGTGCTCACTAGTTTTTAAAGATGCCGAAGAAAAGGGAATATTCTCAAGAAATTGAAGACTATCAACGTAAAATCAAGAAGCTGGAAGATGAACGACGACGTAAACGTAGAATCATAATTGAATCTTCATCTGATTCCGATATGTATTGTAAACTACTCAAAAGAAAATAGGGCCCACAAAGTTTTTTTGCTGTTGTTTAAAACTATGAATGATTAATTCTAGCAATGTTGTATGCGTTTTGTATCCGTCATACTTATCTACCAATGGAGCTTATAGAAAGCGTGGTGTGCCTGTGGTTAAAAATAAAACAGGCGACATAGCGGACAAAACCAACTACAGGCCCATCTCTTTGGCCGCTATAATTGGAAAGGTCTGCTTGAGCGCCGGCTTGGTGAATATTTAAAGTAAAGTGATGCTTAGTTTGGTTTTAAGAAGGCGCTATCAACTGAGACCGCTATCCTGGCGCTTAAGCAGACGGTCAAGTATTACACTGATAGGGGAACTCCAGTATATGCTGCTTTTCTTGACCTCTCCAAGGCTTTTGACTTGGTTTGTTACGACAAGCTTTGGTCGAAGCTTAAACTTCTGGAGGTACCCGCGGAGCTTATTAATGTACTGAGGTTTTGGTATAGCTCGCAGACTAACAGTGTTAGATGGGCAGGTGCTCACTCTGATACGTACGTCTTGGAGTGTGGTGTTAGACAGGGTGGACTAACGTCCCCGACCCTGTTTATTGTTTATATGAACCAGCTGATTGATGAGCTCAGCGAGACCAAAGTTGGTTGCTCGATTGATGGCACTATGGTGAATAATCTCAGCTACGCAGACGACATGGTCTTGCTGAGTCCATCAATCAGCGCGCTCAGGAAGTTGTTGGCTGTTTGTGAGTCCTATGCTGCGTCACATGGACTCACATATAATGCCAAGAAAAGTGAGCTTCTAATTTTTAAATCGAAGTCTAGCTCGTTGGATAATGTTTCTCCAGTGACTTTAAGCGGAAAGCCACTACAGAGAGTCACACAGTTTAAATACCTAGGGCATGTAGTCACAGAGGACTTATCTGACGATGCTGATATTGAGAGGGAGCGGAGGGCGTTGGCGGTTCGATGCAATATGGTAGCCCGCAGGTTTGCGCGTTGTAGTAAGGATGTAAAAGTCTCGCTTTTCAAGACATACTGCCAAACCCTCTACACGTGCAGCTTGTGGGTGAAATATACTCAGAGAGCCTACAACGTCCTTCGCGTACAGTATAATAATGGATTTAGGATGTTTATGGGGCTTCCGCGCTTCTGCAGCGCTTCGCAGATGTTCGCGGAAGCCCGTGTTGACGATTTTCATGGTATTGTGAGGAAGAGAACAGCTTCAATAATGGATAGGTTGCGCGGAAGCTCCAACAGCATCCTAAAAACATTATTAGACAAAATGGACAATCCCTTTATAAGGCACTGGGTACGGAGGCACGTGCCAACGTGTGTTGGGCCCTGTCAGTTTTAGTTGTTTTAGTTTGTAAAAGTTTACTTACATAGTTTTTAAGTAATTGTTACTAACACTATAATTATGGATTGTGTGTACTTGTATGTGTAGTTTATGTATGTATGTATGTGTTTGGAGTAGGGATTTAAAAATTATTTAAACCTATCTGACTTCGTGTTTTATTGGAACTACTACGCAGGCGCTAGGCCAGCGTGGTGCCAACGGACAACGGAAAGAAGATCCAGTTTATTTATAGAAAGAAGTTTTGATTAAATTAATGTACTTATGTAAAACTTCTACAGAAGAGCGGCAAAAACAAAATGAGATAAGAAAACTATTTTAAAGCATATCGTCGCTTCTTAGGAATAGTGTTGTAACAAAAATGCTTTATATTTAGATTTTTACATAAAACCGGCACGTCATTTCGTAAACTTTCTCGTAAAAACGCATTAAGACCTACATAGTTCCAAAAATTACCAACGTGGCGCGGTTGTGCCGAAATAAGTATTTATATTCCATTGGTCGAAATTGCACTCCGTTTTCGCACGAATTATCACGAATAACAAACTATTGTCAGTTGTACATGTGCGATTCAAGTAAAACGTCACATTTTGTCATGACCTACAGGGATGGGCTACACATCAAGCTATACATTTCCAGTTTATGTTGATCTCACATTGTATAGGGTTTCAGTACAATGCGAGGTCAGCTTATACTGGAAATGTATAGCTTGATGTGTAGACGTGTGTACTATTAAAAAGTCTGGAAAAATAATGGTTTAATTCAATTCGTTAAATCCAAAATGTGACACTGTTCACCAAAAACAAACTGTAGTAAAATAATATATTTCGACATAGTACGGTATTCACGAGAAAATGTCCAGGCTCACTTTGAGAGTTATGTTGTTATTTGATTATTGAGGATTTCATCAATCTATATTTTAAAACATTATTGTTTCTTTTCTAAGGAATTGAAAATAAACCCACAAATATTTGATTATTTTTATGAACACACAAGTCGAAAGGGTTGATGTCGGGTATCCTCGGATCAACTATGGAAAAACGTATTTGATACTTGAATATTTAATTTTGTTTTTACAGATTAATAGGAAAGCATAAAGCTAAAAATGGTGTAAAACTTCGCTTTATCGAGTAGTTGCGGTTGTAGACTTGTGAGCCAATAAGAGTGCGCTACTTCTGCTACGACTCCACGACTACGCGGCTCTCGTAGCCCGGCTTGCGTAGCCGCGCGTGGTAGGCGCGGAAACCACATGCTACGTGTTATGAACAACATTCGATATATTCTGTGAAAACTAAGGTGAAGAGAGCTTGAAGTGAGCTGTCGTTCCACCCTGTGGTTCCACCTGTTGCTGAGGTGAAGAGAGCTTGGAGTGAGCTGTCGTTCCACCCTGTGGTTCCACCTGTTGCTGAGGTGAAGAGAGCTTGGAGTGAGCTGTCGTTCCACCCTGTGGTTCCACCTGTTGCTGAGGTGAAGAGAGCTTGAAATGAGCTGTCGTTCCACCCTGTGGTTCCACCCTGTGGTTCCACTCTGTGGTTCCTCCTGTTGCTGAGGTGAAGAGAGCTTGAAGTGAGCTGTCGTTCCACCCTGTGGTTCCACCTGTTGCTGAGGTGAAGAGAGCTTGGAGTGAGCTGTCGTTCCACCCTGTGGTTCCACCTGTTGCTGAGGTGAAGAGAGCTTGAAGTGAGCTGTCGTTCCACCCTGTGGTTCCACCTGTTGCTGAGGTGAAGAGAGCTTGGAGTGAGCTGTCGTTCCACCCTGTGGTTCCACCTGTTGCTGAGGTGAAGAGAGCTTGGAGTGAGCTGTCGTTCCACCCTGTGGTTCCACGTGTTGCTGAGGTGAAGAGAGCTTGAAGTGAGCTGTCGTTCCACCCTGTGGTTCCACCCTGTGGTTCCACTCTGTGGTTCCTCCTGTTGCTGAGGTGAAGAGAGCTTGAAGTGAGCTGTCGTTCCACCCTGTGGTTCCACCTGTTGCTGAGGTGAAGAGAGCTTGGAGTGAGCTGTCGTTCCACCCTGTGGTTCCACGTGTTGCTGAGGTGAAGAGAGCTTGAAGTGAGCTGTCGTTCCACCCTGTGGTTCTACCCTGTGGTTCCACCTGTTGCTGAGGTGAAGAGAGCATGAAGTGAGCTGTCGTTCCACCCTGTGGTTCTACCCTGTGGTTCCACGTGTTGCTGAGGTGAAGAGAGCATGAAGTGAGCTGTCGTTCCACCCTGTGGTTCCCCCTGTTGCGCCTGTGCGCGACGTGCGACGTCGTCCGCGTGAAAGTCCTTGTTCCCTCGCAGCGCGCGCTTGCGCTGTTACTTGTTCCCTCGCAGCGCGCGCCTGCGCTGTTACTTGTTCCCTCGCAGCGCGCGCCTGCGCTGTTACTTTGTTGATTTGGGCCCAACATTTTCCATCTCCTTTCAATGTCAAAAGGATACTGAGTCACAGCCACTACCAGTGAGAAAACGTTTCTTAAAGAGAAAACATTTAGAAATAATAAAAAGCGCTCTATCTGCGCCTCCTGCTAATTTTTATACCGAGCGATAATGTTGTTGAGGATCAAGTAGGTACTGCAAAGGAATACTTTGTGTAAAATCAAAGGAAGTGCCATTTTGCAATTGCAATTTTCATAAATGAAAGAAAAATTGTTACATCCTTCGATTTTACACAATTTTAAAAAATGTTCAGAGCTTTTATCTACACTCAGCTACACCATCGCTTAGTTATTGCACTAAAACAGGGTGCTATTTTTGTAAAATAAATCGGGTTTGATTCTAGGCACAGGCAGAGTACGCTTTTATGAAAATTAAAAATGCTCTTTCTTCATGGGTATCATTAAAATCGAGGTCATGGTTCCTTTTATCCCTTTGCTCTACAAGCGGATTTTGCCTTGTTTGAAATTCCATCTCAAACACGAAAGGCATCGGGTTTTACTCCTGGCGCAGACAGAAGCTTTTTCAAAAAAAAATTGGTTTGTAAAATTGAGGTCATCTTTCCATTCCGTCGCACGCATCCAACTCGAGCGTGCTGCCGAGTGCTTTTCGTTTCACTCCAGAAGCTTCCAAAGTTCCTTGCTGAATGGTGACTTGGTGAGAAGCACACACATTTTTTTGAGAATTTCGCTCTATATACTAACTCGACAGAAAGTTGTAACGTAAATTAAATCCGAGTACATAATCTAAGTAGGTATACCGATCTACTTGATACCTCCATGCAAACAAGATTTAGAGGTTGTACCTATTCTGGCTGGAAGTCATATTGTAGGTAGTATTGTACTAGTCGGTCGACTTTCAATGAGTACCTACATGTGTTTAATTTGGTTCGTCGTTTGATTGCTTTCAATAGGTGATCGTTGGCGGCACTCGTTGATCGGTCAGAGGGCACGCGGGAGACGCGGCGCGGGCGCGGCTCGGCGGCGGCGTGCGGCGGCGGCGCGGCACAGACGGAGCGTTGTCGTCAATTACGAACTCATAAAATGCCAATGAATGACAATTACCAGCAGAACGGGTGGGCAGACACCCGACACACACGCGGACAGCTTCCTTCAATGCGTCGCAGTCAACCTACATCCGAGTGGAATTCGATTGATCAATAAAAAACATTAGCCTGGCATGTCATTTCACGTTTACTGAGCTAGGTACGAAGTTGGACCTGCTTGAGTTGAAGTAGGTAGGTAAGTAATTACAGTCATGCAGTGCGGCACTGCGTCGTTGAACGTTCCTCGAGTGTCATCGATTGCATCAGACACTCGCGTCACATGACTTTTATATTTATGTGCTCGCGTTGCATCATTCCTACTTACATCACGTCGACGCTTGCAAATGCGAAATTGATGAGCCTGCAGTGATGTAGTGAGGCATTACTATAATAATTTACCTGTGGGTCCACTAAATGAGTAACTTATTATGAAAACGTACCTACGTAGTTATGCATACCAGGCATCAGTTCCCACAGTAGTAAATCACGACACTCTGTTTCTAACCTTTTGTATTAATTATTTTGTTAAATTGCCATGTCACCGATTGCAGTTATTTATTATGCATCTCTTTCGAACACTTTACCTTTTTCTAACACATGTGTCAACGTTCATCTGAAGTGGCCTTGTGGACCATTCCAGAAATATGCTTTTTTATATTAACCTTTTTTTTTATTAAAGATGTATCAATAGTTCGTAAGCATTCCGTCTGTATCGCTCTAACCGATCACACCTGATTACTGTAAATATTATAATTAAAGTTTATTTTAAAACAAAATGCCAGCCGTTCATATTTGACTACGTACGGCGCAGTAGTTGACTGTACCAGGGGTGTTGTCGCTCTCAAGCGCCACTGCTAAGCGTTTGATGCGGACATTCTGAGAAGTGTAAGTTAATTACCAGAAGTATTATCTGAACCAGGGTTCGCCGATATATATCAGCGGATATATATCATGATAAATATCACGATATATATCAATTGATTTTTATCTTGATATTTATATCAATTGATTTTTTCCTGTCTTCTGAACTAAACATTTTGGAGATTAATGTTTACCCTGGCAACACGTAGCGAAAACTACAATTCAGAATAATTTAGATTGTTTCCCAAAATGGCAACCTCATTTAAAGTTGGGGAAATCCCCTTTAACTTACCCGTACGGCTAGCTTTTTATTGAAATTCAAACCTTAACTTCATATCATATAAAGTTTATTTTACGAGGTAATAAAAAATGGGGATTCCCTGGTGCTCCGTCTGAAAGGGGCATCCATAATACAGCTGCAGCTCCGTCATACAATATGGACTGGATTTGGAATCCCAGTGTGAATGAGGACAATAGAACAGAGGTTGACTGGGACTGGGAGCCAAATGATGATGTCCCACTCATAGGTCTATGCTTAAGGCCTGACCCTGAATGAATACTTTTTATGATTACAAATTATTATTAAAATTAGTTGGTTTATTTCACAAACAAATGAAGATTATTATTGACCGAGCGAGCGTAGCGACCGAAGCGTCTATGGATCAGGGGGCCGACCACAATCTTTTACGAAACAATCGTATCTCAGGAGAGTTTTGTTTCAAGCTTACAATAACATAACTCATATTCGTACCACGACCTTCATCGTTCAAGAATGTTTTATTCCTGCTTAGTGCTGGGAAAGAACGAACTATTTGTAAGATTTATCTATTGCCTGCTATAGTAGAAAAGAAACAACGCTATGTGAACTGTATAGCGCTATCCCTTTCACACGTTGGTCCAAATCGCTACTACGAAGTATTGGTCTTGAAGCAAAATATTATTCTCTTTTACTTAAAATATTACTTTGCATTAGAATCTAATTTTTATGAGTAATTTCCATGAAATTGACACAAATATTAAAAGATTTGGCTTTGAAAAATAAGAAAAACAATTGAAAAAATTGAAAATAAGCTACGGCTAAGCTATTACATGATATAAATCGGAACAGAACGAAATTTGAAACTCGGGCCGCATTCGGAGTTACGCCTTAATCGCTCACATCAATATTTTGCGGACCGATTTAGATATACTTGCACAAGATGGTTGGATTACAGTATTTCTTTGAGTATACACAAAAAATTTCTTCTTCTTTGATTAGGTGGTGACTGTAGACTGCCAGAAGCACAATTTCGAAAATGCCACGTTAGTTTAAAGATATGGTGCAACTCAAAACAAAACAGCACAACTGTCATTTTGACAGCGCTCACGGTGATATTAATTTAGGGCATGGTCAGCGTTATCGCAAGATGGCGCATGCTATGACGTCATCTATGATGATTCACAGCACGTTGTTATCGCGCTGACACTAATTCGGTATGGGTGTTAGCACGCTCTAATCGATTGCAGCGTAACTCTGAACACAGCCTCGATGTAGCAATATTTTTGTTTACAAGTGGATTACTACGAGGTTGAACTTATTTTAACATATTAGCTTATGAATTTATGATCTAACTGGCTACAAAGTCGACATGGAATCAAGGGAAGGTTAAGGTTACTCAGTGAATAAGTTTTAAAACAAAGAAATGTGTAATGTTTTGACGAAGATAGTTCGAAACAATATATTGTGGTCAGACTCAGTGATTAGTGTTTTGTTATTAATTTTGCAGTCGGGTTTCCGGGCGGCAGCTAGAGGTAGGTACTCTGGGAATTTTTATTTTTCTGCGTTATCCGCTTCCAAAAACTCAAATGTTTCGTATGCATTCGCCATCAAACAAGAAATTAATTACACATGTACTAAAATCTGTAGATATACAATTCATTCGGCAAGTTTACGTAAATAAATACATTTTACTAACTTTACATGACACAAAAATGTTTTTTCTTAATATAAATTGCAAAAAAATAATATTTCCGTCGAGTCTGAGGAACTTTTTTAAGATTGCTAAATTTGACATTAAAACAATATTGCTAGTTGTCAAAAGTCACGTCGTGGTACGAATTGAATGAAGTTTTAGAGGTGACGTCACCAAAATCGCTAAGAAAATAAGATTGTTTAAACCAGGGATCCCCAAACTATTTTGGACAAGTGACCCCTTTTCCAAATTGAACTGTTACCTCAGACCCCCATGGCCAAATTACCTACTTTTAAGATCAATCCCCTTATTCATAATGGTCCGCTAACTTAAAACAGCTGCTACAGAGTGTTATTTTTCATTCTGACTTCGTTTATGTCGACCCCTAGGAAACCGATATCGACCCCAAGGGGTCGATATCGGTTGGGCCTTGGGGTCGATATCGACCACTTTGGGAATCCCTGGTTTAAACATTACAGTAAGCTTATTTTATGGACGTCATGGTACGAAAAGTCAAAGTAAGATTATAATAATCCTGCTATAAGAGCTGGTGGTAGGCCCTGGTCTGGAAAAATGCTTGCTTTCGTGTGTCAGTTTGTACGTACCCGTCTACAGGTCGTATTTTATAACCGATCTGGACGAAATTTGGTGTAGGTAGGTACCTACAGGTTTAACGAATTTTTTGTAATTTTTAGTCGTCGGGGATTTTTGATTGGAGGGCTACTTCCTCCAAAATGGGGCATGATGAGCAGAATTGCTTCTCAAAATGCAGTCAATTGCTCACTATTAATTAAAACCTATTAGTTAATTTTTCTAGCTGGCCTACAAATTTTTCTCATAATTTTTTTGGTTGTTAGGTTTCTGTAGTCAACAAGGAACCGATATAGTTTCATCATGTCCATCTGACTGTCTGTCTGTCTATCCGCGGCTTAGCTCAGAGAATCTTAGTACTAGAAAGCTGTATTTTGGCATGGGTAACCTATACATTAAACACGCCGGCCGACAAAGTGGTAAAATATTATCATGATAAATATGTTTTTAGGGTATCTCTCCTTCCTACACGTAAAGTGGGGATGATTTCCTATGTTATGGGGTATCGTGTGGGTGTGTGAAAATTATTTTTTTGACTCAACAATCCTTTTGCGAAATATTAAGCTTTAAAGTGCTAATTTTTGTCATAGTTAAATGTTGTCCCCCTTTTTTTTTGGGTGGGAAATTATCAAATAACTTCTCCCGCTCTGGGCGGAGCGGGAGGGCGTGTCAGACTCTTACTGACTAAAACCCACCCGTGTTCCTTCAGTTACCGTTTAAGCGTATTACTATTAGATTACACAAAAGACCACCATGGGTCTCCCGTGGAATCCGAACATGTAGCAAGAATAAAAGAGCTCTCCTGTGGCGTTACAGACTTTATCACAAAGAACAAGACAAAAAAGCCTTTAAAAAGTACTCAGCAGTGTATAATAAAATAATTAAATTAACGCAACGTGCTCAGAACAACTATAAGATCAAATCATCATCTAACAAGTCTAAAACTACGTGGGAAATAATTAACCAAACTAAACTGAATATGCCCAATAATAATTTAATTCATAGTATTAAGATAGGAGATAAAATAGTGACTCATCCACCTGATTTAGCGACCGCATTTGACGACTTCTTTGTTGATAAAATAAAACCTATAACGAATTGCGGTATACAAGTGACTTCAAATATAGAAAAGAATAGTAACTCGATGTTAATGGCACCAAGCAATGACAATGACATTAATGCTATAATTACAACTTTGAAAAATTCCGGCAGTGTAGGTAATGATGGCATCTCTACCAAAATAATTAAACATGTCTCTAACTGTATTAGTGGACATTTGAGCCATATCTCAATCTGTGCATATCACATGGCACTTACCCAACCAACCTAAAAACAGCTGTAATAAAACCACTGTTTAAAAAAAAAATGACAAGCAATGTATGGAGTCTTATAGACCCATTGCGCTTGTGCCAGTTATATCAAAGATATTTGAAAAATATATTTATATTCAAATATTTAAATATCTAGATAAAATAAACATATTAACCGACGAACAGAAAGGCTTCCGAAAAAATAAAACCATCAATATGGCAATATATGACTTTTTGAACAATGTCATTACGAATGTTGACAAAAGAATACCTGTTTGTTAAGTTTATTGTGACATGACTCAAGCATTCGACTATGTCGATCACAATATCCTACTCAATAAGCTGGATGCGTACGGTATTAGAGGCAATATCCTCAGTTTAATAAATTCATTTTTGCGGAACAGGAAACAGTACGTTGAAGTAACCGACATAGATCCTAAATCTAAATACCAACGAACCTATAAGTCTAGTTATCGCACAGTTGCTTATGGTGTACCCCAAGGCAGCGTCTTTGGGCCCCCGCTGTTTATATTATACATAAATGATCTGCCAAAAGTAACAAGTCATCCTATGTCACTGTTTGCTGATGACAGCACTGTGACCATTAAGGGTACTGATGATCAAAACTACAACGACTCTGTCACTCAGACAATAACCTCCATAGTGAAATGGTTAGATAATAATAATCTTAAAATAAATATTGATAAGACTAAATTAATGATGTTTAGCCAACGTGCGAATACCAATATGACAGTATGTTATAACAATAAAGTTATAACACAAGTTGATACATCCAAATTCCTAGGATTAACGATTGACAAAAAATTGGACTGATAAGAACACACGGAGGAGCTAACTAAACATATTAGCAGATCAGCCTATGCTCTATTTAAACTGACCCCCCCCAGTGATTAACGTCGATGCTATAATCACAGCGTATCACGGTTTGGTGAGTTCAGTGTTGAGGTATGGTGTCATTTTCAACGGTAACTCAACCAATAGGGAATTAGTTTTTAAAGCACAAAAAAGATGCATTAGGTCAATGTTCAGACTCCACAGTTTAGATTCTTGTAAGACATTCTTTATCAAATACAAATTATTGACATTTCCTTGCTTATATATTTTTGAGGTAGCTGTATTTGTTATGACCAATCCTGACCTGTTTACTAGAATATCATTTTATCACAAACGAACTCGACCACAGAACAATAACATGTGCGTAAAAAGGTCTCATACAGCATTGATGCAAAAAAGTGTTTTTTGTATGGCACCAATCATATTTAACCACATACCTAGTTCAATTAAAGAATTAAACATAAACTTATTTAAAAAAAGGCTTAAATCTTTACTATTGAATAAAGCATACCTACTACGGCATTTCGGATTTTTTGACAGACAAAATGCTATGACTGTTTTTGACCGTAGTTGGTACTCAACATTGCACGTGTAATTTTTTGTATCCTTTTAATTAGGTATTACATTACTTTTTCTCTCTTGTTCTTTATACTTTATTTAAATATTGACGTAGTAAACTTATTTTTTCTTTTTGACATGTATATTTTTTCTTATCATTTATTTTGAGAAAGTCAACTATCGTTTGATTAATGTAATTATGTTATCAATTTTTTTTATCAATGACATCTATGAATATTTGTACGCCTTCTGGTATAACATAGCGGGCTTGTATTTTTTTTAAAAACTATTTTATTGTACCTATGTTAACAAATGATTAAATGATAATGATTATGATTATGATTACCATGTTGCCAGGGCCACGATCTCCCTTTCGGATTTCTTCGCAACCCCGGCAGGCAAGTGTTGTCCCCCTGCCAGCGAAATGGTTGTTTTTGGATATGTGAAAAAAATCACGGCAGTAGTATACCTATAATATATAACGAAGTTTAAAAGAAAACTATCACAAGTTTACAACTAAGTATGCTTTACAAGTTAACGAGTAATAATATGCCAACTTACATTTGCAGTTGGAATGTATGGGAGAACATGTTTTTCAACTACAATGTTAAAGTTTGTTCTTGGGATAAATTGATTCCAAGTACGGAACCTTTAATTGTGCGTGGCCCACGCGCTTGGCTGATTTTTAAATTTGAATTTGACGTATTGATTGATGTCATGTTTTATGATAGAAAAAAAATAGGTCATCGCCGTCAAATCATAGTCAAGTGCGTTGGTAGCATGAAATATTTTTGAACGCTAAAACTATGAACTATCGCAGGTCTACTCCCTAAACACGAAATCCAAAGCGAAGTTACGTGCGGATTTTGAGGCCCGATCAACGACAACACAATTTGACAGTCTGTTGTCCTTACACCCAAAGTTTTTGCCCGTTCAAAAAAGTTCATTATTCGGGTCTAGGATTCGGGTGTACTTGCTGGTTGAGGGCAAGAAAGGCCGATCGCGGCGCAGCCACAACAAACACCGTACCACTCCTGCAAGCGAGGATTGTTGAGCTGTAGTGCTCACCATCCTCGTGTATATTTCCCAGTTGGTCCCACAGACATCGAGAGAAAAGGAGTCTAATCAATGCCGAAGGAAGAGGGTTGCAGTCGAGCAAGACTATACATTTTAATTTCGACATCCTCCAGGTTCCCGTGCTGCAAAAGGCCTCAGCCTAGAATTTTGGCCGGCTGGAGTTGTATTTAGATGTTACAGAAAAGCATGACTAAAACTAAACTCATGTGTGGTGTGATAATATGTTAAGGTATTTATGTAAATGTTCTTTTATCACTAGAAATAAATGATATACCTACTCGCCTATTATGATTGTACCACCAACATGATGCAGTGTTTCAAAAGCATTAAAAAAACGAAAGATTTCAAAGGTTTTTATTTTTATTTTTAAATCTTATATAAAAAAAAAAACACTATACATACATAAACAATACATTATACACGTAAAGTGTACATTCACATTAGTATGGTCAATATTCACAAGTACACGAATAATCGGCGTCATGTATTGCGCGCTGTCCGCGAGCTTAAAAATCACCATTTCACTTCTCGCCCAGTCTTCATGAATTTAGATAGACGTTTGTAAGTACAGCAGCGTTGGTGCAGTACCCAGTACCACACTCTTTACGAAAACCACACTTCTTCTTTTTCTCGATCTTGATAACCCTTGATGTTATTGTGGTAGTCATCAGTTCACTTATTGCATTGTTATTTTAGTCATTCTGTTTTGTATAATTACTTAATTTATGTAGATAGCCAAAGTAAACAAACAATAAAATTGACTTTAAAATAAAATAAAATAAAATCATTTATTTGCATAAAACATGGTAACAATAAAAAAAAAATAATTAGTAAAATATCTACACTAATATTATAAAGAGGAAAGATTTGTACCTATTTTTTTTGTATGTTTGTATGTTTGTAATGAATAGGCTCAAAAAGTACTGGGCCGATTTAAAAAAATCTTTCACCAATAGAATGCTACATTCTTCCAATTTGACATAGGCTACATTTCATTTTGAAAAAAATTAGGGATCCTTGGTAAAATTTGACCAATGTAACAGAAGGTGTAGAAAAATGAGTCTTAAAATGTCTTTCGTCGAATGCGCTGCCGAAACTATTAGCGATAGAACAAAATAATGTACAACAATATTGAAGAACATCATAATGTCTACAAAAAACTCCGCGGTAGCATATGTCCAACTATTGTAGTTATGTCACTACAACAACTTTTTTCATTTTAAACATTAATGAAAATGCTAACCAAATTCAAACCATGCTATTTATGTGTTTATATTAATCCTTATCCAAATAAATTATTTTATGGTCAAGACCATTTAACTACCTATAAAATAGTTTTTAAATTATTTAAATTGAACTTTCCATTCAAAAGATATTACGAATTAAAAAATTCAAACAGTAAACAAAACCGCCATAGCGCCGTGGCCGTTGTTTGCGATGCAGTCTGAAAAGCGCGCCGGGCATCGCGGCGGGCGGGGTGGAGGGGGCACTGAAATACAGGAGTGGGGCGTGCACGTCTGTAAGATAGGTAGCCGCGCGGCTCAGTCGCGCGTTCGGCTCCTTACGCAGCGGATGCTACCGATATTGAACATTTAGATTTTTCCATAGAACACATTTCAGATAGAGCACATTTTCTTTCTATCGATTAGGAGTTATTTTCAAAACTGCGCATAAATTACTTGATTAAACCTTGACAGTTTATTTTTATAGCAGTGTCACACTCTTTTTAAAGCACCTATTTAAGTATTGTATGTATTTTTTTATGAAAACTTCTATTCAATAAACTGTTCATATTAAAATCAAATTAATTCTTATTTATTTTACTTGAAAACCAAAACTTTCAAACAATTATGCCTATCAACGAATTGCAGACCATGTTGAATAGTCACAACGTTTACATACGAAGTTTTAAACAAAATATCGAATCGACATCTCCAGAGAATTTAAAATTAATTATTCACGCTGACCGCACACCTCAAGCAGAACACCGAGGCAGATACAACGCGCCTTCCGTCAACGAAGTGGCCGTTCTCTTGGTTGATGAAGACAAAGGCCCCAGAGATATAGTGCTGCACGGTAGAGACGGGCAGCTGAAGCGAGTGTCGGAATTGCATAGGGCTTATGATCCGTTACAATATCCGCTAATGTTCGTATCAGGAGACGACGGATATTACTTAACTATTCCTCAGCAGGATTCCTTAAGAAATAAAACTGTATCATGCATGCAATATTACGCATACCGCTTAATTATTAGGACCAGTCAATTTAATTCGCTGCACTATTACAAGGATTTGTTTAGTCAATATTGTGTGGATATGATGGCAAAGATGATTTCGGAACGATTAAATTTTATAAGGCGAAACCAACAAAAACTTAGAGCAGATGACTATATTCATCTGAGGGATAATTTTTTAATAAATAAAAATATTTGTGAAAAAAAGTGTTTTATATCCAAATTTCCAAAAATAAATAATTGTCTACCCCGTGCGAAGCCGGGACGGGCTGCTAGTAGTTATATATAGTAATTAGTTAAGTAAAATATAATTATAATGCCCAAACATGTTTAGCCAGGATAAAACATAGCATGCAAAATTAGAGGGTATTTGAAAAATGCAAAATTTTACGGTTAGTATTTGAAAATGTCACGTCAACGTTTTTTATCCATAAATTCTTTTAAACAATAGAAGCTGCACTCATTCAACCACTTGTAAAACTTTGTCTTAAATAATCTAGAATTTAATGTTTTGAATTGACTTGGTATCTTATTATAAATACGCACGCACATTGCTAGGCAGTTTTTATTGTATTTGGCAAGTCTTGGCAAGTCATTCAGCACTAATTTATATGGATCTCGTCTATTCCGAGGATTTACATCATTTGCTGTCTTAAATAATGTTTTGTTTTTAACTACGAAAACACATATTTCATAAATATACAGAGATGGCAATGGTAACAAGCCAAGTCTTTTAAACACTGGTCGACATGACTCATCAGGTTGAAGGCCACATATTGCTCTTATGGATTTTTTTTTGAGCGACAAATGCTCTGTTCAGATCAGTACTATTTCTCCACATTACAAGACCATAGCGTAGTAAAGATTCTACTTATGCGTGGTATGACATAATAGCAGTTTTTACATTTGTTAAATTTTTTACTTGTTTCAATGCATACACGAATTTATTAATTCTAGTGCTAATGTTATCTACGTGTTGTTTCCAGTTAATATTTGTATATATTATTACACCTAAGAACTTTGTATGTGTTACTTCATTGATTTTATTTATATTAATTTTGATATTGTATTTATTATTATTCGATTGATTAAATTGAATGTAAACGGATTTATCTAAATTTATTTTTAAATGGTTCATGTCAAGCCAATGCAATAATGTGTCTATTGTATTATTAATATCCAACTCATGATCTGTAATGGTACTATTCTTTAATCAGATGTCACTAAAATAGATATATCGTCGGCAAATAATATGCATTTATGCTTGGTTATTTGTATAATGTCATTTATATATAAAATAAATAATATTGGGCCTAGTACGCTTCCCTGTGGAACGCCATATTTATTAAATTTATATTCTGAGGAGTAGGGAGTCATGTCTTTATTTTTAGTCATTTTATTGATAATAACACGTTGTTGCCTATTACTTAAATAGGACGATATCCACTGGAGTGCAGGTCCCCTAATTCCGATAGTCTCTAACTTATCCAGCAATATATCGTGTGACACCAGATCGAAGGCTTTCGATAAATCAAAGAAAATACCAGTTGTCAGTTGATTATTGTTAATATTCGAAAGTATTTCTTTCATAAGAGAGAAAATGGCTAATGATGTGGATTTGTTCTTTTGAAATCCAAACTGATCGTTACTTATTGTTTGGAACTTATCAGTAAGTCTTTTATACATACATTTTTCGTATATTTTAGACAAAATAGGTATTAAAGTTATAGGTCTATAATTATTGATATCAAGTTTGTCTCCCTTTTTGAATAACGGCTTTATAATGGACAGTTTTAACTTATCGGGAAAAATTCCTGCCAAAAATGACAAATTGAATTAAATGAGTTAAGATACCAGTCAGTTCATTACAGCAGGCTTTTATGATTTTTGTGCTAATTTCATCATAGCCCTCTGCTGTGGTGTGGCGCAGAGAGATTATTTCCTGTCGCACCTCACTTTCTAGCATAGGTTTGAGAAACATAGAGTTAATACTTATATTTTTCCTAAAACTTTGGCCAGCAATTTGTTGAGTTTGTACATGGGTTAAATTTAAATAATGGTCGTTGAACACAGAAGCCATTTCTACAGGATCTGTAATTACGGTATCATTTAACTTTATTTTTACTACTTCTTTGGGGGTATTATTATTTATTTCATTTTTAATGTGAGTCCAACTAGCTTTGCATTTGTTATCCTGTGTGTTAATATATTTTATGTTTGCATTTTTTTTTGAACCGTAAATGCATTTCTTTAGCAAATTGGAATACTCGTAATTATTATATTTATTTTGATTAGTAGGATTTTTAGTTTTATAGTACTGGTAACGCAGTCTCCGTTTAGTTTTGCAACTTTGCCTTAGACCTTTGCTTATCCACTTTTGAGTATTTTTATTATTACTGTTTACTTTAACTCGAACCTTGGGAAAACAGAGTTTGTAGAATAGGCACACCAATTCATGAAAATCACTGAATGCGGAATTTGCACCGGTATTTTGATAGATATCGGACCAAGAAAGGTTTTGCAAGCATTCTTTAAATTTCCGGATATTATCTAAGTTATAATCTCTTTTATAAATGTAGTATATTGGTGCATTTTGTGGTTTATGTTTATTAGGAAAGCTTAGCATTTGTGCTGTGTCTGAAAGATGCAGAGGTAGTACCGTTTCAGTTGCATTGGCAATGTTGCTCAAAATATGGTCAATACAAGACAGTTTACGTGTAGGAACATTGATGTGGATCTTCAAATTAAAATTGTTGCACAAGTCTTGCAACTCATTTGTAATATTACCTTTTTTTAGCGTATTTAAATTGAAATCACCGGTTACGACTATATTTACTTTAGATTTATATTTCTTTAGCAAATCGTGTAAAAGTTTATGCAATTTAGTTAAAAACTGATTTGGATCAGATTGCGGTGTTCCATAAACACATATAACAACTAATTTGCCACACATTAGCTCTATGCCGCAGGCTTCAAACGTATTTTGTGTTGCATGACTTTTGATGAACGATAACTCCTTGTAATTTAATCATTTTTTTACTAATAAATAAGTGCCGCCCCTCTGCTTTTCTCTACAGAAGTTGGAAGCCATTTTATAGTTATATATTTTGACATAATTTTCAAAGCCTTTTTTTTATAAAAGTTTCAGATAAACATATTACGCCTGGATCATTATTCACTTCTTTTAATTCCTGAATAGTTATTTCTAGTAACTCTTGTTTGGATAATACACTAGCTATATTTTGATAAAATATTCTGAAATGGTGCGTAGTGGTTTTAGACACGAAAAAATGAGTCGCTCTTGTTTAGAACTGAAAAATAATAGGGTATAGTACCTTTCTGGCTATTTGCATTGGATTGTGTAGGGGTGTTACATTCAGGAGTGTTTGCATTTCCAAGACGACTTTGTACTTTGAAGTAATATGGAATTGTACCTTTTTTAGGTTCCTGTAAACCAATGTTCAATTTTAAACTAGATTTGTTACTCGCCAATCTCTTTCGATTTTCGCTAGGGTTCAAATATTTATCACTATAATCATTACAATCTATAAGGTAATTTAATGAGTTACAAATCTCGGATAGTTTTGTGTGTGCTTGTTCGACAAAGTGACATTTTTTATACCCACTACATATATTTTTTATAAAATAGTTTAATTTATTGACATTCAGGTACACGTTATTTACGACGTTTAGTACAATGATAGTATTATTTTTAAATGTATCTAATATAATTTACAATTGAGATAAAATTAAGTTTAAGATAAGGTCATTTTCACCTACGCAAATTACAAGTTTGTCGTCTGTTGTCAATTTGACATTTCTACAGTTAGTTATTATTTCGGTGCATGGTGCATTTGGCTTCGTTTTGGCGACAACTTTGTATTTTTCGTATTGTGTATTTGTTCTCGAATGTGAGATTGCGGCCGCAAGCCCGACACAACGCTGAGTACCAAAAATAAATATCTCCTTCTCCAGAATCACATGTTGCCGATTTGCGGCAGTGCAAGTCTTAACACTAGCGATGTTCTCAGTATCCCGCCTCGGTTTCTGAATGACAGTTTCACAGGCATTTTGGCTACGTTGCATTAATATTCCAATGCGCTCTGTAAGGGTTGCAATCTCCTTTTCTGCGACCTTTAATTGCTGTTGAAGGGACATAATTTCCTGTTTAATTTGACGTGACAAATAAATCGTTGACATTGACAATTAATCGGTATCAGCCATGCATTCCGCTGTAGCAAATATGTACAGACGCAGCACATTAAGCTACTAAAATCTTTCAAATTTATTTCATTTCAACTTTATCGCTGAAAAATAAGGTTCAAAGTTGATTGGGAAAATTTGACAGTTTCGGGTAGCTTGATGTGCTGGCGTCTGTACCAAGGAGAACTTATTTCAATGTTAATAATATTATAATACAAATGGAGTAACGATCAATAATGACGATAATATTGATAGCTACATGTGTAAGAATACATATAAAAAATGTTGCTCTAAACCTTTAATACGCTTAAGGGGGCCCTTCCCGATCCGTCTATCGTCAACGCGAGCATGGTCGAAAAGCTTGTTGTTTCATCCAGCACAAGTGAGAACCGCTAACAAGCAAGTGAGAACGCGATAACATTGTACGAAAAATAACTGGTTTCAGGAAATACGTGTTTTTGAATACGCCTTACAAGTTTGTAAAATATTTTTTTGTAATTTAGAATCTCCATTACATGGGCGAGGTTTCTATAAAGATGTTTTCTTTACTTTTACAATTTATAAGTACATTATGAACGGTTAAAGTTGAGGTAAAATTTGTGCAAAAAAGCAGATTTTTGGAGGCTTATATTGAATTTGTTTCGCCAAATTTTTATTTTTTGATTTCATAGAAACCTAGATATAGTGCACAAGATACCCATTAGTTTAAAAGAATTAAAGAAAGATGTGTTACAACGCCATAATCACGTACGAGCGTTTGTATGAAAAGTATGACGGGTTGGCCACTCTTAACAGTCATTTTTAATAGGTACACTCTTAATCTTTGGTTGCGTTTAAAAAGTAGCATCTTTATGTGGAATGGACTGTTTCGCGCGACGTAAATGGCTACATTTTTGTCCTTTGACTCGTAATGTGTACGAACGACTTTCAAGTAGTGAGAATACAAGTATCTGGATAATTTACGGGGCGCCGGTGTGGGCGCCTTCATTGAGGCGGCAGCCAGGCCGCCAGCTGAACGCGTCCCAAAGGGTCATGGCCATCCGGCTGGCCCGAGGATACCGCACGGTCTCCTGCGAGGCGGCGAGCCTCCTTGCCGGAGTACCGCCATGGGATCTGGAGGCAAAGGTCCTCGCACACATTTGGGAGTGGCGCGAGGAGGCGAAGCGCCGGGGCTTAACTCCGATGCCGCAAGAAGTCGCGGCACAGCGGACAGAGCTCCGGCGGGATCTCATGGCGGAATGGAAAGTGCGATTGTCGCAACCCAGCGCTGGGCACGCCACAATTGCGGCGATAAGACCCCTCTTTGAGGAGTGGCTAGAGAGGCGCCACGGCGTCCTCACCTTCCGCCTGACGCAGGTACTCACCGGACACGGCTGTTTCGGGAGGTACCTGTTCAGGATAAAGCGGGAGGAAACGCCCGGGTGTCGTCACTGTGTAGATCGCCCGGAGGACACGGTGGAGCATACGGTGGAGGTCTGCCCGGCTTGGGCAGGGCATCGCCGTGTCCTCGTGGATGCGATCGGCGGCGGTGATCTCTCGCGTCCGGCCCTGATTCGGGCCATGCTACGGAGCGAGAGGAAATGGGAGGCCGTCACCTCTTTCTGCGAAGCAGTAATGCTCGCGAAGGAGGAGACGGAGCGCGTGAGGGAGAGGCAAATTTCGCGCCCTCGCGCCCCTAACCGCCGCAGCAGGAGACGCCCTGGGCGTCGGGAATCGCAGGAAGATTTCCGGCCACCGTAGGCGCAGGCTTGCGGACGGTGAGCAATGGGTAGCTCGCCGTCCGATAAGGACCAAGCCCGGGTCGACGGCGCGTTGTGTTCCACGCGCGCCTCAAAGAGATGTCAGCAGAATTGACGGGGTCCGCTAGGGCCAATGCCTGCCGGGGGTTCGAAGAAAACCGATGGGGAAATCGTGGCCCCCGGCAACAACATGGCATAGGAAGGAACACGGGTGGGTTTTAGTCAGTAAGAGTCTGACACGCCCTCCCGCTCCACCCAGAGCGGGAGAAGTTATTTGATAATTTCACACCCAAAAAAAAAAAAAAAAAAAAGTATCTGGATAATACTAATAGTTCTAAAAGCGACATAGGTAGACGAGCGACATTGACGAATGCGACAAGTACGAGTGCTAACGCGAGAATTGGCCTGCTGGGACCACCAAGTTGGATAGGTATATTAATTATAGGATTTTAAACTGACATGGTTATTTTCACTACTAAAGTTCTTTAAAACGGGATATTTATCTTGTTTTTTTTTTAACAAAATATCCTATTTTAAATAAAAAAACATGGTAAATATCCCGTTTTAAATAACTTTAGTAGAATATTAATTATTGTAAAAAGTTTGTGCTCGCGAGGTCTACTGTTCGCAGAAATACTGGTAATAATAGGTTCTTGTTTTTGTAAATGTTCATTAAAAAAAAACTCAAATAAACACTAATTCTTTTGTTACTTTTTAAATAAAAAATGTGGTAATTAGACACTTATATTATTGTTAAGTGTTTAATCCCCTTACAGAATGAAATTCGCTTCTTTTTCTTAGCCTGGATATATATCCGATTTATATTAAAAAATCGGATTTTTTCGAACCCAGATCTGAACAGTACGTGAACTACGTAACGGACAGCTGCCTATACACAACGCCCAGTAGCTGCCTACTTCTATCAGTCAGTGGCGCTCAACAGACAAAGATGAAGCATGTGTACGAGTATATTATTATTAACGAAGCTATATTGATTCTGACCCAATTCTTTTATTTGTTCTGCGCAACAGGCGTGAGTCACGACATCACGAGTACAAGCTCTCGCTCTCGCTGCCATTAGGGATGTTATGGATGTGAAAGGATAGTGGGCAAAAATATATGGGAGCTGGTCCCACTGCCGCCACAGCTAAAACCACTGTAGTTTTGAAGACATTATTTCTTCCTTTACTCAGGCCAAGGTGTATCAAAATCTATCCCGGGGTTATTCAGTTCCGGCTATGTTAGGTTAGGTTAGGTTATGTTAGTTACGACAGCAGGTGGCGCTTCGGTCCACATTTTAGCGGGCTGTCGTCGCGCCTGCTGAAGACCGCGGGCGCACTCTCGTGGCTGCTTCCTAACTTGGGGGGGCCCAGCGCGCGATGCCGGCAACTTTACGCTAATCTTGAGGAGTATGGCCCTCTACGGGGCTCCCATCTGGGAAGAATCACTCCAAAGGAGAGAAAACGCCGCTGCCTTGCGGGCACCCCAAAGGGCCATAGCCCAGCGGGAGGCGCGGGCCCACCGTACGGTGGGCTTTGCGGCAGCATATGCTCTGGCCGGCACCCCTCCTTGGGAACTTGAGGCGTGGGTGCATGCCAGAGTATATGAATGGACGGCAGGGCGGAGGGCGAAAGGAGAACGCCCAGCCCCGAAAGAGCGGGAGGCGGGCCGACGGGAGGCGAGGGACGCCATTGTCGTCCATTGGACGAAGGACCTCACCATCGCAGCCTTCGGCCGCCGAACCCTCGACGCGATTGGGCTAGTCCTGCGAGACTGGCTCCTTCCGTCTCGTGCAGGTGCTGTCCGGACACGGTTGTTCAGATAGTGTTTCGTAATATCCACAGCATGTGTAATGCATTTTTTGGCTTCAAATATACCAAAAATATGTAAACTATAATGCTTAAGATGTTTTTAACGTGAAATTGGTACGCGCCCACAATATGCTTAGAATAGCGTTAAGGACAGTGTTTTAAATGGAACGCGCCGTTATTGTTTTGAAAAATAATTATTTACAACGATCACTTTTAGGTTTTGGCACTGTTTTTACATTTGCTTGGACTGTTAGCAGTCTTGCTTGTTTAAAGTAATGACCTTTTTAACGGAGTTTGAGCCATTTTATTGTTTTAACATAGTTCTATACAAAATCACTGAGTCACCAACTTATCAAAGTTGTTGTGTATCACTGAGTTAGTCATTCGCTTTGCAAACGATAACACTGGACTATCAGATGTATAAGATATTAATTATGTAGTTTATTTAAGAATCACTGCACTTGCAAGAACTGTCAAGAAGTCGAACTGTTTACTTTGCGATCTACCGTCATCGATTGTGATCTGCGGTCATAATAAAAAGATTCAGTTTTATTTGCTCTTTTAAGTAATTCACACTTAGTGGCTGGCGGAACTGGGACCACTATCATAAGTCATTTATTCATTTGTTTAACATAGGTGTACAATAGTAATGGTATGTAAAGATAAAGAGTTAGCTATGTTATACCAGAGGGCGTACAAATGTTTGTATTTGAGTAATTATTGAAATAAATAAGCCTGAACAATAAAAAACAAAAAACAATTATAAAAAATCACACATTTCATAATACAAATTAATTCATAATAAATAGCAATAGAAATCAATGTCAATATAAAAAAAATATAAATGTCAATACAGTGCATGACAACACACAGACTGAAAACAAATAATAAGGCTATGTCATTAAACAATACTAAAGTTAATATAAAAAAACTGATGTCAATAATATTAATGTCAATAAATAAAATTTATGTCAAGGATCACAACACATTTTATTTTCTTAGCATGTCATCATTCTGTCATTAAATTTTTGTCTGTTATAAATTCCGAAATACTGTAATATGCTTTGTTCACCAGTAAGGACTTTAGGCGTTTCTTAAATAAGCTCACGTTCAATTCTTTGATTGACCCCCACGGTCAATCAAAGAATTGAACGTGAGCTTAAATATGACTGGCGCCATGCAGAATACACTTTTATACATTAATGCTGTGTGGGACCTTCTTACGCATAAGCTATTGATATCCCGTCGACTTCGGTTATTAATGTCTGACATTTTTTTAAATAACTTTGAATTGGTCTTAACAAATACAGCAACCTCAAAAATATATAAGGCTGGAAGAGTCAATATTTTAAATTTAATAAACAATGGTTTACATGTATCTATGACCTGTAATCCAAAAATTGTCCTGATACACTTTTTCTAAGCTTTGAAGACTATTTCCCTATTGGTTGAATTCCCCCAAAAAATGACACCATATCTCAGAACTGAACCCAGCAAGCCATGATATGCTGTGACTAAGGCGTCCACATTCATAACTGAGGTAAGTTTATTTAGGGCATAGGTAGACTTACTAATTCGTTTAGTTAGCTCCTCTGTGTGTGTTTTCCAATCTAATTTATTGTCAATGATTAAACCTAGGAATTTAGATGTGTTTACTTGTGTTATGCATTGGTTGTCATAGTATATTTTCATATTTGTATTTGAACGTTGACTAAACATCGTTAACTTCATCTTTTCAATATTTATTTTTAGATTATTATTATCTAACCATTGTACTATGGAGGTTATTGTCTTTGTAATTTCATCGTTATGGTTTTGAGCGTTTGTGCTATTAATGGTCACAGTGCTGTCATCGGCAAATAGAGACATAGGGTGACTTGTAACTTTTGGCATATCATTTATATAGATTATAAATAGAGGAGGCCCCAACACACTGCCCTGGGGTACGCCAAATGTAATTGTACGACGATCAGACTTGTAGGTTTGTTGACATTTAGTTTTAAAATCTATTTCTGATACTTCAACGTACTGTTTCCTGTTCTTTAAATAAGATTCTATTAAATTCAATACATTTCCTCTAATGCCGTAGGCGTCAAGTTTACTTAGCAAAATATCATGGTCCACATAGTCAAAGGCTTGAGTCATGTCACAATGTATTGAGCAAACATGTATTCTATTGTCAACATTCGTATATACATTATTTAAAAAGTCGTAGATGGCCATATTGATAGTTTTACTTTTTCGAAAGCCTTTTTGTTCCTCTGTCAGAATATTTTGTTTATCCAGGTGCAAAATTTGTGCATAAATGTATTTTTCAAATACCTTGGATATTATTGGAACAAGCGCAATGGGCCTATAAGACTCCATGCATTCTTTGTTATTTTTTTTAAATACAAGTACAAGTTGTTTTTAGGTTAGTTGGATATGTACCGTGTGTTATGCACAGATTGAGAATATAGCTCAAATGTCCGCTAATGAAGTCTGAGACGTACTTAATTACTTTGGTAGAAATTCCGTCATTACCCACACTACAAGTATTTTTTAAAGATCTAATTATAGCTTTAATGTCATTTTCATTACTTGGTACCATAAACATCGAATTACTTGACTTTGAGATATTTGATATCACCTGTACGCCTCTATTACTAATTGGTTTTATCTTGTCAACAAAAAAGTTGTTAAAGGCTTTCGCTATCTCGTACGGGTGTGTTACATTTTTATTTCCAATTTTAATGTTTCCAATTCAGTTTTTGTTAGGCATATTCATCTTTGTTCGATTAATAATTTCCCAAGTCGCTTTTGACTTGTTAGATGCTGATTTGATTTTATAGCTGTTCTGAGCACGTTGTGTTAATTTAATTATTTTTTTATATATTGCTGTATATTTTTTAAAATTTTGTTTGTTTTGTTCATTGCGTTCCAGTCGGTAACGCCACAGAAGTGTTCTTTTATTTTTACTGCACGTTTTAATTCCTCGCGACATCCATTGTGGTCTCTTGTGTATACTTAATTTGATACGTTTTAATGGAAAACATAAATTATACATTAGGGTGAATGTCTCCAGAAAGAGATCATAGGCTGTATTCGGATCGTCAAGTTTATATATTTCCGATAGAGAAACATTTTGTAAACATTCCCTGAACTTATTCATATTTTCTTGATTGTAGTCGCGGTGTTTAATAAATCAATGCTTTACAACACAAATCCTTTTCACCGGACACTTAAGATTTTGACAGGTGTGGTCAGATAAAGCAAAATCGAATACGTCATATTTACATTTTTTACCTAGATTATGCGCAAAATTGTCTATGCATGTTTTACTGGATAGTCTAGTTGGCTGATTAATTACTAATTTAAAATTGAAGTTGAGCAAAAGACATTCTAGATCTAGTGTAGTATTATTACGCTTCAAAGTATCAATGTTAAAGTCACCGCATACTACAATATTTCGTTTATTTTTCTTTGTTATAAGCTGGCATAGTTTATACAGTCGCTCAAAAAAAGTTGTTAAATTGTTTGCATTTGGAACTCTGTAAATGCAAAATTACAATGGTGTCAGTATGGATTATTTCAATAGCACCACATTCAAATGTGCTACTTATCGCTAAGTTCCTAACTTCAGGAATTTCCTTCCAGTGGTGTCCTTTTTTATCAAGATACATGCTCCACCTCTTTTAATGTCTCTTCTACTGAAACATGTAGCTAGATCGTAGTTAGAGATTGACAGATACTGTTCATAACCAGCCATCATGAAATGCTCAGTTATGCAAATCACGTCAATGTTAATATTCTTCACCATGAGTTCTTCTAGGCATACAGAAAGTGCGTCAGATTTATTTAGCAATCCTGCAATGTTTTGATGTAGTATATTTATATATTTATCATAGAAAAAACTGGGTGTCGAATTTTTCGTCATTAGGTGTTGTATCGATGTCTATTGTCAATAAGTCGTATTCTTTTACACCACCGATAAAATCGTCAATATCTTTAAAAATTGTCTGCATGCCAAAATTGTTCAGTAGTCCTGTTTGTTTGTTAAACATTGTATAATCATTTGCCAGATTCTTGTTCGAGTCCAAGAGATACGCGTGTTCATGAGACATTATATCAAGATACAGTAAATTATTGAAGTGTTCTATTCTCCAAATATACATATTTTTGTGATAATTATACTTATATATCGGCGTGCAGACTATTATGTTCGTATGGTTTACTTTTTGTAAGGTTGTTCTGATGTGGAGTGTCAGTTGAAGGTAGTCGTTCGTAGTTTTAAAATCTTCCTCTCCTATTAGAATTATGCAGAAGTCTTTCATCGTAAATGTTTTTAATTTAGTTTCTATGTCGCACAATAGTTGTTCTGTTTTACAGTTTGTCCGTATATAATGGCAAGTGTTTTCCGAATGTTTGTGGAGAGTATTTTCAGCAATATTTCTGATGTCATTTTTGTTGTTAATACTCAGAATACATATTTTACTCTCTTTTTTATGTTGTTGGATTTGTTCCGGAATTGTCGTATCACTATTAGTTTTATTTTGTATGTCATTGAGTGTTATCGTAACTGCTTTCTGGTTAGATATAAATAAAGGCTCTGTTTGTGTTTGTTTGTTCTTCGGACATTTCTTGATTGGAGTTGAGTTTTTGTGTTTTTTAATGGGGCTATGAGTAAGTTCTTTATGGAGGTCGTTTTTGCTTTGTAAGTCAATATTTCTTTGCTTAAGGTCATTGTTCTCCAAAGACAGTGACTCGATTTCCTGGTGCGCAGTATTTAATTCTATCACAAGCTTGTCAATTCGTTCTCTTAACTTAATTATTTGTTGTTGTTGTGCATCATTAATACCATCACTTGATAAATCGGGTAGGCTGTTTACGGTATCTTCGAATGTGTCATTTTGTGATTGGTTGATGACGGTATTTGAATCCGATTAAGTACGCGTACGACGCACAGTGATGTTTTCGGAGAAACTCATTTTTGGATTTGGTTGGTATCGTGTATAACTCACTCTGACCGACCAAATTCGATGGAATTATGATGAACACAATTAATCAATCAAAAAGAACACGTCGACGGCAAGATTTGAACCAGCGTCCATGTAGGCAGAAGTCTGTACGTCTCCCTATAGAGCCACTTGGCACCTATTCTGACATGTTAAAATTATGCATCCGTTTCTTGTAGTACAGAATTAATAAAAGTCCGTTAGGATGACTCGCAAGATTGAATAATTCGAGTTTGACCGATTGTTTTTAATACAATTTTTGTTTTGAGGTTTATTGTTGTGTTTCACTTTATTATTTATGTTTCCACTGTATTATTATTGACCTTTAATGAGTTTTTAGATCACTAAAACACTGAATTAACCTAGTTTTGACAGAGTTCACTGTTCAATTGAATATAGCACTAAAACATTTTTATTTATGCGAATTTTTATGAGATAACACTTTCATTTATTATTTACAATGTCTTCTTCAATATTTACATAAATACACAATGAAAAAACGTTTTTTTGCATTTTTTATCAAAATTAGTAACGGAGCACAATGTTCACTTGACGGATAACGCCATCTCTCACGATCAACGATATCGCCCACTGTTGCAGGTAATAAGGTTGACTATTGTTGGCACGGTGTCACTAGATATTTAAAATGAAATGCGTCTGTCTTCTGTGAGGTTTATTGGCAACCAAAATCAATATAGGGTCATGCATCTTTTTATATAGTTAAAATTGGCGTTAACATAAGCCGCCCACCAAAGGACTATGATAGTCCTTTAAAAACGTATAAACGTATAATAAGTTAAGTTACATGTAAAATAAAGCTAGATATATTAAACTATCGTCTCATCTGGTACTGTGTCGATTGGTAAAGCACACAACTTTGTCACACATCGCTTGATTATACTGTTACCGCTCTTCACGCTATATACTCTAGTCAAACCGTCGGGACCAGGGTGTTTGTCGGTAATGCGTCCCATGGACCATTTTCCCGGTGGGAGATTATCTTGCTTGATCAGCACTATATCTACCTTCTTAAACTCTTCTTCGCGTTTTAACCATTTTGGTCTCTGCTGGAGTCTCGTTAGGTACTCTTTCTGCCATCACGACCAGAAGTCAACAATTTCTGAGTATATTGCCAGCGTGTCAAATTGCTTATTTTAGCATCCATTATGTTCGGGTTTGGGGCAGTGACCGGTGCTTCCATTATTAAAAAATGACCAGGTGTCAGTGCTTGAATGGTGTCATCGTCCATTGGACATAATGGACGCGAGTTTAGGCATGCTTCTATTTCACAGAGAACCGTCGTCATCTCTTCGAATGTCAAGTTTGTAGTGAGAACTCTCTTCATGTGATATTTTATGGATTTTACTCCGGCTTCCCATAGTCCTCCGAAGTTAGGTGAATAGGCCGGTAGAAAATGCCACTGAGTCCCGTCGTTAGCAAGTAATTCGGCGATTTTTTTCCATCAAATTGCAAACTAGCTTCTGTCCAGGCTTCATATAGTTGTTTGTTAGCGCCAACAAAATTTCGTCCTTGGTCGCTCCACAGATTTATGTATTTTCCTCTGCGGGCGCAAAACCTTTTGAAGGCGCCTATGAATGCTGCTGTACTTAGGTCACCAACCAATTCCAAATGTAGTGCCTTGGTGGACATGCAAATAAATATGGCTATATAGGCCTTGCTAGTTCTGGCTCCTCTGCCCTTACTCATAAATATTTGGAATGGTCCCGCAAAGTCGACACCTGAATTGACGAATGCTCGTGCTGGTTTCACCCGTACGCTTGGTAAGTCACCCATTACTTGTGTTCTCACTTTTGCATTTAGTATAGCGCATACCAAACAACGATGGATATACCTATTGTTTGACCAGCGTTTTTGCTCGCAGTATCCAATACTTGGATCTGAGGTAAGTAAGCATCAACTGTATACCTTCATGCAACGTCTTCGAGTGGGCTTCTGCTATTATAAGATATGTAAGTTTACTGTTACGACCCAGAATGATTGGATTTTTTTGCATTCGTCACTCAACTCTGCGTACCTGAGCCGGCCGCCCACGTTGAGGACGCCATTCTCGTCAAGGTAAGGATTTAATGATTTTAATTTGCTTGTTTTTTTTTACTCTTTTCTTCCTCTTTAAGCTTTCTATCTCTTCTATAAATTCTTCTTCTTGTTCTCTTTTTATACAGGTTTGCAGGGAGAGTTGGAGTTCTTCAGCTGTGATTGTACTATCTATGTTTTCCTTTGATTTGTTTTGTTTCAGGAATCTTCGGTAGTAGGTGATAGCTCTCAGTAGTTCAGTCAGTGTATCAAAGTCGTCGAGTTCTGTGGATAATTTATTACTTTCATCATTTTTTTTATTATTTTCAGAGCTCGTATGGTGTTTTTCTTTCTTTCTAGATCTATTGGTGTTATGTTTAGTCTAGTGAACTGTATCTTCTGGTGTAATAACCACTGTGGTCCTTTCCACCATAGGTCGCAACCTTTCAAGTTGGCTACTGACATACCCCTTGATGCAAGGTCAGCTGGATTATCGTGGGATTGGACATGGTGCCACTGACTGCAATTTACATTAGTTATGATCTCGACAACGCGGTTAGTCACAAACGTCTTCCATTTGTTCGGATCTCCATGTAACCAAGAGATAACAACAGAAGAATCTAGATTTGTGTTATAGGTATCTTCATTGCTTGCATTATTTGCTTAAGTAGTTTGGATAGAAGCAAAGCTCCACACAGTTCTAGTCGAGGCAATGAAATGTTTTTCAAAGGAGCTACTCTTGTTCTTGCAGCAATGATTGTGGTTTTTACTGTACCATCTAAGTTTATGACTCGGCAGTATGCCACAGCACCATATGCTTGTACAGAGGCATCGCAGAATCCGTGTATTTCGATAGAATCTTTTCTTGAGCTAAACGTTCCCATTCATCTATTTATATAGATTCCGTTAACAGTTTCGAGATCAGATCGTATTGTAGCCAATTTTTCAGCCAGTGTCGTATTCAAGACTTCGTCCCAATCAATTTTTTCTTGCCAGAGTTGTTGAATTAAAATCTTCGCCAATAAAAGGTAAGGTGCAATCCATCCGACCGGGTCGAATACCTTTTGAATGTCGGATAGAATGCTTCGCTTCGTAATTGCTTTTCCGATAACAGGAAAGTTCAGATTATATTCAAATTGGTTTTTACCCAAATTCCATTGTATGCCCAGGGCTTTGATTGTTCCATCAATCTTTAGTTCTAGATGTGCATTGGATGATCTTGGTTCAATAGTCTCCATAGACTTTTCATATAGTTTGTACAATACATTCTTTGAGCCGACTAGACCTCCACGTTGTTCTCGAGTTGTATTTTTCAACAGATCATGGTGTGCTTTCTTAAAAGTTACCCAGTATTCTTCAATCGTTTGAATACGAGTTTGTAAATATCCAGGTTTCGATAACCGGTCGTGCGGTCCATGGCCATTTACAGGGCACCGGTGTGGGCGCGTTCATTGAGGCTGCGGCCAGCCCGCCGGTTGAACGCGTCCCAGAGGGTCATGTCCATCCGGCTGGCCCGAGGATACCGCACGGTCTCCTGCGAGGCGGCGAGCCTCCTTGCCAGACTACCGCCATGGGATCTGAAGGCAAAGGTCCACGCGCACATCTGGGAGTGGCGCGAGGAGGCGAAACGCTGGGGCTTAACTCCGATGCCGCAAGAAATCGCAGCACAGCGGACCGAGCTCCGGCGGGATCTCATGGCGTCATGGAGAGTGTGATTGTCGCAACCCAGCGTCAGCGTCTTTAAGGAGTGGCTTGAGGTGCGCCACGGCACCCTCATCTTCCGCCTGACGCAGGTCCTCACCGGACACGGCTGCTTCGGGAGGTTCCTGTTCAGGATAAGGCGGGAGGAAACGCTCGGGTGTCACCATTGTGTGGATCGCCTGGAGGTCACGGTGGAGCATACGGTGGAGGTCTGCCCGGCTTGGGCGTCCGGCCCCAGTTCAGGCCATGGTACGGAGCGAGAGGAAATGACAGGCCGTCACCTCCTTCTGCGAAGCAGTAATGCTCGCGAAGGAGGAGGCGAAACGCGTGAGGGAGAGGCAAACTTCGCGCCCTCACGCTCCTAACCACCGCAGGAGGAGAAGCCCGGGGCGGGAATTGCAAGCCGATTTCCAGCCACCGTAGGCGCGAGCTTGCGGACGGTGAGCAATGGGTAGCTCGCCGTCCGATAAGGACCAAGCCCGGGTCGACGGCGCGTTGTGTTTCACGCGTGCCTCAAAGAGATGTCAGCAGAATTGACGGGGTCCGCTAGGGCCAATGCCTGCCGGGGCTGCGAATATGGGCCGAAAGGGAAATCGTGGCCCCCGGTAACAAGGCAACCGAAGGAACACGGATGGGTTTTAGTCAGTAAGAGTCTGACACGCCCTCCCGCTTCACCCAGAGCGGGAGAAGTGATTTGATAATTTCCCACCCAAAAAAAAAAAAAAAGTTTCGATAACCGTTCTTTAGGGCACTTTTTAAGGTTTATTTGAGTCTTTTTGAGTATCGACGCCAAATCTTCTAGTGCACTTAACGCTTGGTCTGCTTGAGATGTCATAATAAATCACAAGAATCGTCAAATGTCTATTTGCTAAGTTATTAATGTTCAAATGACACACCGATACACTTAATTGACCAATTCTAAGAAATCCGTGCAAAACAACACCAGGTGTTCCCTTATTGGGCACGCCACAATTACGGCGATAAGACCCCTCTTTGAGGAGTGGCCTGAGAGGCGCCACGGCTTCCTCACCTTCCGCCTGACGCAGGTCCTCACCGGACACGGCTGCTTCGGGAGGTTCCTGTTCAGGATAAGGCGGGAGGAAACGCCCGGGTGTCACCATTGTGTGGATCGCCCGGAGGACACGGTGGAGCATACGGTGGAGGTCTGCCCGGCTTGGGCGGAGCATCGCCGTGTCCTCGTGGAGGCGATTGGCGGCGGTAATCTCTCGCGTCCGGCCCTGATTCAGGCCATGGTACAGAGCGAGAGGAAATGGCAGGCCATCACCTCCTTCTGTGAAGCGGTAATGCTCGCGAAGGAGGAGGCGGAACGCGTGAGGGAGAGGCAAACTTCGCGTCCTCACGCCCCTAACCGCCGCAGGAGGAGACGCCCGGGGCGGGAATCGCGAGCCAATTTCCGGCCACCGTAGGCGCGGGCTTGCGGACGGTGAGTAATGGGTAGTTCGCCGTAGAGGCTTCGCCTCACCAAGCCCAGGTCGACGGCGCGTTGTGTTCCACGCGCGCCTCAAAGAGATGTCAGCAGAATTGACGGGGTCCGCTAGGGCCAATGCCTGCCCCGGCTGCGAATATGGGCCGAAAGCGAAATCGTGGCCCCCGGCAACAGGGCAACCGAAGGAACACGGGTGGGTATTAGTCAGTAAGAGTTTGACACGCCCTCCCGCTCCACCCAGAGCGGGAGAAGTTATTTGACAATTTCCAACCGAAAAAAAAAAAAGATGTTCCCTTATCGCTCAATGGAATGCGGTTATTTTGTTCCCACGGCGGCGCTCCATCAGTGCATAATGAGGTTCGATCTGGCTCGTATTCGACCATATGTTGCAGGTAATAAGGTTGACTATTGTTAGCACAGTCACTAGATATTTAAAATGAAATGCGTCTGTCGTCTGTGAGGTTTATGGGCAACTAAAATCAATATAGGTTAATGCATGTCTTTATATAGTTGAAATTGGCGTTAACATCCTTTCGGATCTAGATAAGAATATAGAAATAATATGATACCGGTTTCGGATAGAGTGCTATCCGAAACCGGTATAATATTATTTAGTGGGGGCAAGATCGAACGGTTTCGATGTCCAACAATGAAACAGTGGAACACAATAAAACGTTGTGGTATTTCTAAAATGCTGCGTTACCCGATCGTGCATTATATCGCGTAAGGACACTTTTGAGAACCCCCGCCCTACCCCAGTTTGCATCAGCGCCACGTGGGAGAAAACATGTCATGTATTTTAAATTTTTTCGACAAAAATTTAAGTATTTTCAGCATTCCTTATAGATTTTTGGCTTATGTAAACTTTCAGAAATCGTCACGCTAAAAAGTGTTAATACTTGCGACTATCTTCTTCTAATTCAAAGAGAAAGAAAGAGAGAGAGAGAGAGAACGCCGGCAGACAAAAACAAAAGAGTTAAGTGATTACAGTGTCGTGGGATAAAATTATACACATCGGCCCGAGTACCTACAGTGCATTCCTGAGGGATAGAGAAAGTGTGAATTTGGTCAAAATGAAGATCCAATATGGCGGCTATACAATTTTTAAATTTTTTGGTCAAGTGTGTCGTTTTCATTGTTTTCGAGGATGTTAAAGCCGATAGTGAGGTCAAAATGTAAATCCAAGATGGCGGCTGCCAAAATTTTAAAATTTTTCGTCTTGGGTTTCGTTTTCATGGTTTTCGAGGGGCATCTCGCCACCTCACTTTGAGAAAGTTTTTAACCAAAACAGAGCGTATTTCATCCGATTTTCGTAATGTCTTTTGATAAGTTTATTGAATATTTGTATAATAATCCATACGTATTAGAATTTATTAGAAAATCCCTTTCAGCCACATGCAAAACCAGGGTTAGATAGCATGGGGTGCGTACAGAAAACCTCCTCGTGTGCCAGGAAGCTCTGCGCAGGGCGTGCGTTGCTGCACGACGCTGGTACGCCAGGCACCGCAGGCTCCGTATCCGTCCTCCGAATATGGAAGCCATTCAGGCGGAGCTGTATGAGTACAGAGCGGCGAAGACCGCCCTCCAAGCGGAGATCTTGCGGGCCAGGGCACTGGCCTGCGAGGAGTTGCTGGGGACTCTGAACGGAGACCTGTGGGGATGCCCATACAAGATGGTGCGGGAGAAACTCCACCCATGGGCTCCCCCGCTGACGCAGTCTCCAGCCCCAGCTTGTGGAGGACGTGGTGAGCGCTCTGTTCCCTTCAAGAGGGGAATATACGCCCCCGCCCATGGCTCCGCCTACTGCGATGCCCGATGCGGACCACACCGCCTACGACGACGACGATGCTCCGGATGTGACCGAGGTAGAGATGAGAGTGGCGGTACGCAAGATGAGAGCGAAAAATACTGCCCCAGTACCCGACGACATACCCGGAAAAGCCTGGGTCCTGGCGATGGGGGCTCTCGGGCCTCGACTAAGGGGGCTCCTAAGCGCATGCATGGAGAGGGGCCAGTTCCCACTTCGTTGGAAGACTGGGAAACTGGTCCTCATCAGGAAGCCGGGGCGCCCAGCGGACTTTCCGTCCGCCTATCGGCCCATTGTGCTGCTCGACGAGGTGGGCGAGCTCTTTGAAAGAGTCATTGCAGACCGCCTCATCGGGCAGCTGGTGCGGGTGGGGCCGGATCTGGTGGAGAGCCAGTTCGGTTTCCGCAGGGGGCGCTCTACGGTGGACGCCATCATGCGCGTGCGGGCCCTTACGACGGGGGATGCTGTGGCCCGGGGTGGGGTCGTCTTGGCGGTGTCTCTAGACATTGCCAATGCCATCAACATCCTGCCCTGGAGTTGCATCAGGGAGGCACTTCGGTATCACCGGATGCCGACCTAACTCTGTCGTGTGGTCGAGGCCTATTTGACGGACAGGGCTGTCATTTACCCCGGTCACCAAGGAGAGTGGAATCGGCGAGAGATGTCGTGCGGTGTCCCACAGGGATCGGTCTTGGGGCCGCATCTGTGGGACATCGGATACGACTGGGTGCTGCGCAACCTGCGTCAGCGTCTATTCTATGCAAGTATTTTTCTTCCACCAAGGCCTTTCTTTTTTTTTTGGGTGGGAAATTATCAAATGACTTCTCCCGCTCTGGGTGGAGAAGGAGGGCGTGTCAGACTCTTACTGACTAAAGCCCACCCGTTTTCCTTCAGTCGACATGTTGCCGGAGCCCACGATTTCCCTTTCGGCCCTATTCGTAACCCCGGCAGGCATCGGGCCTAGCGGACCCCGTCAATTCTGCTGACATCTCTTTAAGGCGCGCGTGGAACACAACGCGCCGTAGACCCGGGCCTGGTACTTGTCGGGCGGCATTCCCGACGCTCAGGGCGTCTCCTCCTGCGGCGGTTAGGGGCGTGAGGGCGCGAATTTTGCCTCTCCCTCACGCGTTCCGAAAAAAGTGAAAAATAACTTTAATTTCGGAAGTCGGTGCCTTGGGTTTTGTGTTTTCATTTTTTGCCACCGACTTCCGAAATTAAAGTTATTTTTCACTTTGTAGTGTTTTTTTTGGAAGTCGGTACCGTAAAATGGGGGGAATAGGGTCTAGGGGGTGAATTGGGACAAACCTCAAGTTTTATTTGCAACCTTATTCATACATTTATGTTACGTGTTACACTTTGTGGTAGGATTTAAATTTGAAGCTTGCAATATTTTTTCTATAATCTGGCAACACTCACTCATCCTGTCATAAGTATTTTTTTAAAAAACGTACTCCGGTAAAGGACCGGCGTCTCTCATGAGAGACGGCACACCCACGCGACTTACATCTCTATTTGTACTTGTTGTAATGGCTATTATCGTCTGTGGATTTTTCTGTCTATGGTCGGATAGATATTCTCGTCAAATAAATCGACTAAAAGCAAAAATATTAATAGGCAACATTTTAAAAAAATGTTGAAAATCACGTTCCCGCGCGGTAAAATGTCAGTCAAATGTCACTCCCGTCCGCTGTAATAATTCGTTTTTTAATGGTTTTTGTGTGTAAATCGTCGGAAAGTGGTGATATTTTCATTTTGAAGTAAATATTACATCGTTTTAGATAATATTCGCACTAAATAACACCTATTTTGACCCAACCAAAAAAGTGTAAACAAACAAAAAAGAGAAAGTTCCCGTCACAGTGAAAGTTGTTATATTTTGTGGTTTTTCTGTATGGATCTGATCCGTAAGTGTTTTATTTCTTTTCTATATTACATGTATCATCGTTTTAGACAACATTTAGAACAAAATAAAACAAAAAAATATTTTTTTGGTACGGTGAAAGTTACGTAAGCAATAGAAATTCTAGATCATAAAAAATCTAGATTTTTTGAATTTTTTGTTTTCAATGTTTGTCTCTAAAAACGCTTTTGTTAGATAACTTATCTATCCATAATGTACCCTGCAAAATTTCGTGTGAATTGGTACGGTAGTTTTATCAGAAATCCTTATCACAAAGAACAAAAGAAATAATAACAAAAGCGGGTAATAAAGATAAGTGAACGTTGTTTACAAAGACTGTAACCATTTGAAACGTATTTCTAATCTATTCGAGTAGCAAAAAACATAAACAATACTACTTGAGACGTTATAATGAAACCTGAGTAATTGTTTATTTAAGTGCGGTCGTAAATCTGTCACGGCCGTTGGACGCACCGGTGCGTCCGCGGTCCCTTACCGGTTAAAACATTGGGTCAAAGTCATGTGAAATTTGCTCCGTAAAACATTTTAATTTTCTTTGGTGTTTACTAGACTTGTACTAAAAGTGAAGTTTTCATAATTATCTTCAGTTGTTTGGGAACGGATTAAGCTATAATGTAAGTGATATAATCTTATTGTTTTTCCTTTAGTTTAACAAATTCTTACTAAAGTAGACTTGAACAATAATTGGGGGGATAAGGGTCGAACTATGGGGTGTATAGGGTCAGGAATGGGTTTAATAGGTACCCGATTAGGGTTAATTGGGACGACTATGGGTGAATTGGGTTTTTGTTTCTAGGGTTGTCGCAATCTCTAAATTACATAAAACGTAACTTAATAAAAGTGTTGGTAGGTACCTAATGCATACTTAACTGACTGAGTACATTTACCTACCTACACATTTATTTAAATTATAATAGTTTCCTAGTAATGATTGATTAGTTGATTAATAATAATTGAAAATTGGTACCTACGTAATTTAGGCGATATTAAATTTAAATTGTTTGATATTAGCATGTGGCGCCCTGTAGTTTTTGCCTATCTCCATGGTAATTCATACGCGTGAATTTATTTATACATTTAAGTATGTATACATATATAAATTTTATTGATTTTTTTACGTCATATTATTTTTTTGTTTTAGTTATACTCTAATACATAATGCCACGAGTATATAAGCCAAAACCTGGTGGAAAACAATATAAAAAATATGACGAGACTGTAATGAAACAGGCGCTCGATGAGCTAACTTTAAATCGTCATGCAACAATCAGATCTATAGCAGAAAAATATAGTACTAGCAGATCAGTTTTACAGAGGCATAGCAATAGACAAATGAGGTCGCCAGGAGGCCAAACGGCACTTACTAAAGAAACAGAAGATTACATTGTGCTCAATCTGAACACTTGTGCTGAATGGGGATATCCTTTAGATGTTACAGATTTAAGACTTTTAGTAAAAAGTTATTTGAAATGAAAGTGTCAGCCCTAGCAAAAAACTCTATTAACCCCTTAAGCGACCCGATTCACCCCAACGCCTGGGTGAAGAGGGACAAGTGAGTTTTTGTAACTTTTCATGATTATTCTTTAATAAACTATATCTTAATGCATTACAAATGAAAATTTAAACTACCGGAACCATTATGATCTCCGTTTTATTACTATAACTACAAAAAAAAACGATAAAAATCAACGCCGAACTTAAAAAGTGTCCCGATTCCCCCCATTTTACGGTAGTTATTTTTTTGTAAAAAGTTTTTATTTTTCACTTTTGAGTTGTGGTACCTACCCCACACACATTCGAATACCACTACCTACTACCAGTGTCAGGAACTTATCATTATCATCTACATACTAAGTGGGGAAAAAAATACGTATTTTGTGCTAACTCAAAAACTACCCAAGCAAAGTTAATAAAATTTATATGGGACCAATTTGGGAGCATACCCTTTCAAACAAAAAAAGAATTTTCAAAATCGGTCCACAAATGACGGAGAAATCGGTGGACATACATACCTCCTCCTTTTTGGAAGTCGGTTAAAAAGCGTGGATGATCGCTCAGATTCTGACGATGAGGATATTTTCGTGTTTAAAAGGCCTCAATATGATAAACTGACAAAAGAGTCTCACGCCATTGGTGAAGATTACAGAAGATATTATTGTTGTTGTTAAAATATGAATATTTTCTTAATACAGAGCCCATCTGCATACATTTTTATTTCTGTTTCTGATTAATCTGTAACAAATTCTGATTCATCTGGGCACAAAATATTTGAACGTCGATATCTTGAAAACCACTTTATAAAAACGAGTCCCTCATTCAAATATATGTTATTTGGTAGACCTATTTTCATATGAACATGTGTTACAAAGCTGAAAGTGAAATTAAATTTTGGCCATATGAATCAGTCGAAGAATCAAATTTCGAGTTCTGTTTTTTTTACGCAATGAATCACATTTCCCTTAAATGTGAATTTTTTGTGTTTCATTGTTGGACACATGTCTCTACATTATGATGTACGTGACTACCGCAGGACCACCAACGCCAATCGCTTCCATATTTAGTAAATAATTAGTACCCAATTGGTACTAATTAGTGCTCGAACGTCAAAATTGGTTCCTTAGTAGTTTTCGAGAAACTCGACTTTGAAGGTGGCGGCGGTAGTCACGCTCCCTTCAGCAGGACCACCATGAGCGCCGAAAAAGGGGACATGCTGCAGCTATTCTAAGTATACAAATAATTAGTACCCTTAAATGTGATTAATTGCGTAAAAAAAACAGAACTGAAACATTTGTAGGTATTTACTGAGAAATCAACGATGATAAGATAACCTTCGTGCGCTCGTTCAGCAGGACCACGATTTTGAATGTTGATTCCAAGTTTGAGGAGCTTGTCGCTTTCCTCAAACCTACATAGAAAATTAGTACCCTGCAAGATAAAATTAGTGACCAAAATTCAAAATTAGTTCTTCAGTAGTTTACGAGATATATCATGCCATTGGGTGGGGTGGCGGTAGTCACGGTGTAAAATTGTCATTTCAAGATTTCCCTATTAAAAACTCTGTGAATTCTTCCTAAATTTATACAAAAATTTGTGCTTCGAAAGAAGTTATAGTGACCAAAAATTCAGATTCCTAAGTGTTGTATTTTAAGAGAAATTAACTTTCATTACTTTTCCATACTAAATCTCCGCGGATAACCCGACCAAATTAAGTTGTCAATGGTATTGAGCAGTCTATCTATTCTGTAAAAATCTCACCGTAAAAACTTAGGTGAAGTAAGCTCGAAGTGAGGTGACAATAGTGCCAATCTCTAGCATCAAGTGCAATGACAGCTCACTGAAAACACAAATTCGAATACCACTACCTGCTATGTAAATAACAATGACAGGAACTTAAGATATCATCCATATCATCATATGCTAAGTGAGAAAAAAATACGTATTATTGAACCCAACTCAAAAACATCAAAGCAAAGTTAATAAAATTGATATAGGACCACACGGGAAGCACCAGCTAGGCAGCTTTCAAATAGAATATCGAAATCGGTTCACCCAGTCGAAAGTTCTGAGGTAACAAACATATTTTTTTTTTTATGCATTCGAGTTGAGAACCTTCTCCTTTTTTTGAAGTCGGTTAAAAATAAGTCAGATCGACAGCATAACGCAATACATAATTATCGTTAAAAAGGCTTCGTCATTTCAGTAGGTAGTGCTCGTGGGGACAAGCTGGAGAAATAAAACAAGGTATACACAAGAAGACGTATAATAGTGTTAACATTTAGTTTGTATTAGTACCCAACGGGTTTACGCTACATGGCACCAGGTGGCGCGCAACGCACTACCACCGACTTGCCACAGAACACAACAGACACTCCTCACAAAGCTCTCTAAAATATGCGCAATCGGAACTCTTACCTAGTGTACTCGTACCTAGTGTGCGACGTCCATGTAAAGCAGGGATTCCCAAAGTTTCCTAGGGGTCGACATAAACGAAGTCAGAATGAAAAATAACAGTCTGTAGCAGCTGTTATAAGTTAGCGGACCATTATGAATAAGGGCGTTGATCTTAAAAGTAGGTAATTTGGCCATGGGGGTCTGAGGTAACAGTTCAATTTGGAAAAGGGGTCACTTGTCCAAAATAGTTTGGGGATCCCTGATGTAAAGCTTTGTAAAAGAAGTAAAAACGTTGTTCATGTTGTTGACGTATCTAACATAATTTCAATAATAATATATATTGTATTTCTATAGAAATAAGCATCACCTTTGTACGTATTTTTCTGTTCCTTTCTTCTTATCTGTTTATGTGTGTACATAAATTGTTAAATAAATAAATAAATAATAACGAAATGAGTAGGTACCGACCCTGCGAAGAGGCGCATGTCCATGTCGTGGCAAGTGGGTGGCACCAGGTGGCGCCGCGGTCGCTAACATCGATCATCATATACTTACACGTAACTACTTACTTAGCACACAAACTATTATAATCAGAGTGCGGCGACCGGCCGGCAGGCACTTCATACCTGTACGATTTCAGATCCCTGCAATAGTAGGTACGCGTAATATTACTGCAACTAAGTACTTAAATGCCATAGGTACAATGCTCATTGCTCATGTGAAACATTATAACACAATAATAATTATAATACACAGGAAATAGTCCGATGAATGGGTATATAATAATAAAATATTATAAGCAGCCTTACAAGATAAGCATCATACAAGTAGCGAGTTTGTTGACGTGAACATGACACTGTGAAATGAGGCGGCCGGCGCAACACACTACGTAAATTTATACATATAAAAATCAGTCAAATGAATAAATGCATTATCTTTATAATATAGACTCGTGGAAACTAATATAACAAATAATTACTAAAATATTTGTACTGGGTTACAACTTAAGTACTAACGAAAAGAAAATAAAATCAGTCTCAACATAAAAGTCTTATGGGTTTGTGTAAAATGGCAGTATAGAGATCAAGTATCATTATTATAATTATGTGAGTATTTGTACGATCGTTTTGTATCACGGATAGTAATCGGAGACACAGAGCAAGTACTACACACAGTACACACCGCACACATCAGTAACCGCGCGGCCGCGCTCACGCAGCATGCATCGACAACGTGGTGTAGACATCGGTATAGTACGTGGCGCAGCGGCGCGGCACATCTGCGGCATCATCAGCTGCGACTCTGGCAGACAGTTGTTAGTAACTATTACACACGTGCACACGCATACCAACCTATTAAAATGTGTTAAATAAAAACTTAGAAAAACATAAGTAGGTACGTAAAATAATTCTATTTTATCAAGTACTTTATTTACTTAACTAACGAACCTAACTAAAAAAAACCTACTTCTAAAAAGTGCCAGATCAACCGAGACTAGTGGAAACATTCAGGATCACTTACTAAAACTAGATGCATTGATGATTGACTGTTCGTTTTTCAAATCTGTCCACGAATGTGTCCTTGCACCTTTACCGTGCCTATTACGTTGTCAGCAAACATTACATTGGCTATCAATATTCATGGATCGAATATCTCCAGAAATGTGTGTGAAAACCTTGGATAGACTAGAATCTGTGCTTTTATTTAAAAAAATCTAGTTATTAGGCAATTGCAATGTGTTTCACGTCCATTTTAGTTTTAGGGAGTGGTAAAACGCCGCGCGACGGCTCGCTAGTTAAAATAAATAGAGCATAAATAACAAGTATAATATAACTTAAATCTAACACACATTTGGTTTAGCTCTACATTTACAAACTATAATTATTACTCTTTGATAATTATTTCCTCCATAATTCCATCAGATTCACAAATAAATTCGTAGTCACAGAGTAGGAAGCAAATGGAGTGTTAATTATTTTCAGAAGTAACTGCCGTTGTCGTACGGTACAGCGTGTCATTTATTAGATCAGCAGATGTGTTCATCGCTCGGAGGCATTCCATTATAACTTCACGCTCGTTTTAAAATTTGACAAATTATACTCTTAAAAAACAACTGTTACTATTTTCGCACTGACGCACATAGGGGTTTTTTGCTGATCTAGCCGGTCAAAATTATTTATTTAGTTTTTTTACTCCAGGGAGTTGCCCTGGTTAACTATAAGGCATAATTTTCTTTTTTTAATGAATAATGACTTAAAATATTGGGAAAAAATATAATAAAAATATATTATATTTTTCAACACATCGTTATCCGCTGTAATACGTAAGGTTTCAGTTTTCCTTCTCTTACTTCTTTCGCTTAGCTCATTAAATGGTTTTGATGATCGATCCGAACTTTTAGGCTGCGCTCTCGGTATTTCGAATGTATTTTTTAGCCATTCGTCATTATTATGAAGAAATCTAGCTTCCGCTTTATCAGCTTTTTTCCACCTTTGTTTAAATTCCGACTTAATATGCGAAAACTTGTGCTTCAACGCTTTTAAGTCATCTTCAGAAAAGTTTTTGCTGGACATAATCCAATTTTCCAAATAATTTAATTTTTCTTCAAAATTAGGCAAATTTTGCTCTTTCATTTTATCAAAAAGTGATCTACGGGTCACTACTCTAACACCTGAGTGACCAGGTGACCCTAAAACCAAATTACGAAGGTAACATAGTGTAAATTCCAAATATTTTTTTTATATTTTTTTCAGTGTCATGGTCTGTCACCTCTGGCAAAAAAGGGGGCGGGTATGGGCGGCTAATTAGACGATAATAATTTTATATAAACTATAGCCTGTCGTTATCAATTAACATTATAACCGGGAAGAAACCGGAAATGCAACAAAAACCTTTTCAAACTTAAAATTGGGTTCGAAATTTTAAGAATTTTAAATTATATTTTCAAACGTCAAATAACAATATCCTATAAAAAAAAAATAGCTTCTTATTTTAACAATATGCGATCTTACTTTCTTGACCCATATCCATAAAAAATATTTTGAAAGAAATCAGTAGTCACAAAAATATTTAACTTTTTGTTAGATACTATCACACTTAGGAAACGCATAAGATACGTGCAGTTAAAGCGATGACCAACTTCCGACAAAACAACCACGTAGGGGCATCCGATAAGAGACCGGGACGGGCTGGCTATTGTTCTCTCGTCATTCGAGAACTATAAGAACCAGTTGCTTTTTATCTGCGAAAACTTCTTATAAATTGATTTTTGACCGACTAGATCAGCAAAATACCCTTATGTGTGACGCTGCGATCAGCGAAAACATTGCGATAATAGAACAAAATAGATGAAAAGTATCAAGTTTCGCAGCGAGTATCGCATCCGAACGTCAGTGCGCTAACAGCGTCGATACGGTGGGTCTACGATCGAGCGGCTCGCGGGTCTAGGCCTTGTAGGCGGGGTGCGGGTGCGCGCGCAGCCACAGCGCCGCCGCCAGCGGCAGCGCCAGCGCGTGCAGCGCCAGCAGCGCGCCGCCCAGCGCCAGCGGCACGCGCGCCAGGCGCCCCAGCGCCGCCAGCACGCGCGCGCCGCACGCCGCAACGTGCAGCCCCGCGCCGCCGCCGCTGGCCGCCGCCACGCGCCGCGCCGCCGCGCACGCGCCGTCCGCCCCGTCCGCCCCGACCGCCTCGTCCGCCCCGACCGCCCCGTCTTCCTACCACACGATGCCACTTTTAGTACAGGCACAGACACCACATATTCTTTTTCTTGTCTTCTCTTAGGCCGCGGGCTCGAAGCCAGCGGGCAGCGGGGCGGCAGCGGCAGCGGCGTGTTCAAATACACAGTTAAAACAATGGCACGTAATATTTAATCGGAGAGGCAACCGGATAGCGAGTGGTAATCTGGGTATTGAAGTGATACCGAATCCCCCCGTACCGTCCGAACGGACCCTAAATGGACGGGGCCGGAGATATGGGGATGGGGGAGCGGCGCGGGGAGCGAGCAGTTCCATATACAACTATGCGTTGCCGCGCCGCCGCCACCACCACCGCCGCCGCCACTTCGAGACCGAGGCCTAAGTCATTGTCGATGACTCTACGACACCTCGTATCCAGTACATGAAAAAAACAAATATTACTGTAATGCAAAGAAGAGAGGAAATTTATTGGCAACAGATACCTCATGTTTATCGGTGAGCACGCAGCAGGAGGGCGGCACCCAGTAGTAGTTGGTGGGCGCGCCGACGGACAGGTCGAGCGCGTCGTCCGCGGGCGTGGGCACCGCGCCGGCCGCGCCCTCTTGCGCGCGCGCCCACGCAGAGTGCTGCCAGTCGCGCGGGCCCTCCGCGCCACAGCACTCCAACTGCACCAGGCAACATAACATTAATAAATGATAGATAGATAGATGCACATCAAGCTTCCACACGATCGCGTAATGTAGGGACTTATGAATTCAAATTCATGGGAACTTTCAATAAACATCAATCATCTTTGAATAAATGCGAATTCTCACAGTTTTTACACCACCTAGACTTTAGACGTGATCTTCTTGATTTGCGATGTTTTCTCCTTGACACAATACCTACTAAGTTTGCAAGCATAGTTATAGTTTCGGGTTTGGCCATCAATGCACACTTGAAAAGTTCTCCGGTGTGTTCGCAACTTTCTCATGAGCCCTCTATTTGTTACTTCTCTATGGTAATTAGTAATACAATACTGAGATTTGTTTTTTTTTTTAATGTTATATAATTTAATTTGATTTTGAAGTACTTATTGTAAATTATGTAAAAAATGTATAAGGATTTTGAAAGGTTTTCATCAGATGGTGTTCAGTAACATGCCTGAAAAGGAAAGAAAAGGCTTTCATTTCCCTATGAAAAGGCTTTTATTTCAAATGAATGAATGAATGTAAGAACGAAATGCACCAATCCCAGCGTGGTTTAACCAGACTCGATAAATCGAATGAACCACATGATTTGTACTAGCCCCTGGAGCCTCATGCTGCATGGGGCTTTAGGCCTGAAACTGCGTCAAGCGGACGTCCGCGCGGTTCCATTCAAAAGTGCTTCGTTACTGGGACAGGCGCGGGCGTCCGTCGCGGGGAAGCACATCCCGCGCTCGCGCTACCTGTCCCGCCTACGTGCGACGGACGCTCGCGCGGGAGCACGCGCGGTGGCGCCAGCGATTTTGCAATGTAATCCTATACTATTAAATGAGCATTCTCATTCTCTATTTTCACCAGAACAGAGCTCGGTCGCCTAGGTACTACTTAATATATTAAGTTTTTCATCGACACGGCTGTGCATGCACACCGTTAAAATGGAACTAGCGACAATGCGTAAATAAAATAATATGTTCTCCGCGACGGGTACCCGCAACGGGGGCCGTCGCGTTCCCACGGAGACCATCCGCGTGTCCACGCGCGTAGACACGCGACGGGTGCCCGTCGCGGGCGCCCGCTTAACACAGTTTCAGGCCTTAGAGGCCATTACATATCAAGGAGTAGACCGGGGGGCGCGATAATGGTAAGGAAGACGTGCCCTTAGGATATGGAAGGATTTGCGAGCCATACCGGATATGCATCCTTGAGTAGGCAATGGACTAATAGAGAGACGGATGATATATCTATGGATGGACATCTTTTAACGACGTCGTCACCAGATTGGTTCATGTGCAACTTCACCGGTGCATCTTTTTGCGGGGTTAACTGCTTTCTCGACTCTTTTCTATGTCACTGCTATGCTGTGTTACACGTTACTATTTCCGTTGTCTTCATCTGGCTACTATCCGTCTCAGGTTTCTTGTAAATCTCGCTAGCAGCTTTCTTAATCTTATCTCGGTCTTCTGCCGTCTTAAACTTCACAAATATTTAAATATGAACTTACAACACTTCTTCACAAAAATAACTTTACCACCCAAATAAACACAAAACTACACTTGGCTTGGAAGTTATAAGGTACAAAATCCAATGTCAGAGTCAAGAGCAATAAAATCTAAAAGGAATGCTTTGTTGGTCAACAACTACCTGCGACCCACTCCAAATGTATAAAAAAAGAATGCGCCCTCGCAAAAAACAAACCATTTTTGTACACTGCACTACACAAATAATCACACAAGTTAGTCGAACAAATTGTAAATGCAGCATTTATGATGAATGTATGGATTTATAATGAGATCCACTCATGACTTTAGGCGGACCTCTTCAGCAGATCCCTGAAAGATATGGAAAGATCTCACCAGATTAGCTTGGAAGTTATTCCCTCGCCCTGGAACATTCGCCTAAGATCAGGAACGCTTAGTCCACCCACTTTTGTATTGTTTTTTAGTAACAAACAAAGCAAAACAAAAAAAAACCGACCAAGTGTGCGTCTGACCACGCACAAAGAAGGGTTCCGTAGTTGGGATGAATTTATTCCAAAAACAAACTTAATTTTGTAGTTGAGAAACATATTCTCCCATACATCGATATAGGTACGTCACGGTCAAATCTCAAACTACAATAATGTAAGTTAGTAATCGCCTTTTTTTATCTGAGAAATCTACAAATTATCAATTTTCGGACTTGTTCCTTTACTTGTGCTGTGAGATCTTGCTTCCTGCCAAATTTCACGATTTTAGGTCAACGGGAAGTACCCTGTAGGTTTTGATTTATTTGCGAGTATCAAAATATGTCACATAATCATATCATACATAATCCTTGGATACTTGTGTTGTACCTGAACTTTGGAAATCGGCTTTCATAACGCCTATTCATTAAAAAGGTGTCAAAACCGAAATTGTAAACTATAGGCCGATATCCAAGCTCTGTATTGTGGCAAAAATCTTCGAAAGGATTATCTATAACCAGGTGTACAATTAGTTCATTTCAACATGGTTTTTTGAAAGGAAAGTCTACCGTCACCAACTTAATTCTGCTCAATAATTTTATTACTGACGCCATGGATAACGGTAAGCAGGTTGATGTCGTTTATACTGATTATATGATAGCTTTTGATCGAATTGACCATGAGATCTTACTATCAAAGTTATATGGTATGGGAATACGAGGTGATTTACTCAGATGGTTTAGTTCTTATGCTGAGAACAGGTCCCAAGCAGTAGTATTAAGCAATTACATGTCTGGTTGGGTGCCTGTCCTCAGTGGAGTCCCCCAGGGTTCATTGCTCGGCCCATTACTTTTCATTATAACGACATCAACTCTTGCTTGATTTCATCCAAACTGTTGTGTTTTGCTGACGATATGAAGATCTACACCACAATATCATCACATGTGGACTTGATTGAACTTCAGGATGAGTAAGCTCGATCTCAACCCTGCTAAATGTTCGGTTCTAACATATTCTCGAAAGCGCGCAATTATACCTTCATCGTATATCTTGGGTGATCAAGTACTACCTAGAACGAATTGCATCCTAGATCTGGGGGTATATCACGATTCTAAGCTTACGTTTGAATTTCATGTAGATGCCATAGTCGCTAAAGCATCTAGAGCACTAGGTTTCACAATGCGGCTGTCCAGGTGCTTCACTCAAGCCAAAACTTTAAAAATTATTTCCTGTACATTTGTTAGAAGCCACTTGGAATACGCGTCTGAAATCTGAAATCCATGTTATCACAATCGTATAGAGAGCATCCAGAAAAGGTTCATCAAGTATTTGTGTTATCATCAGAAAGTTCCCTACCGGTCTGAAGATTACCTCAACCTCTGTAAGAAGTATCATATATTACCCCTAATTATTCGGCGAGCAATCTCTGACTGTATTTCACTAGTTAAAATTTTCAATAATTCTATTCATAACTCCAATATTCTATCCAAATTTTATTTTAACGTTCCCGGAAGGTCGAAGCAATGGAATGCACCGTCGCGTGTTCCATTTACCTCTACGAATCAGGCAAAATTCGCGCGTGCAAGTAGCAACTTTAATAGCATGTGCAAACGGCATGATTTTAATCCATTCATAACAAGTGTGTCCTCGGCCAGAAAGTGCCTGAGCCTTGACTTTTTAAATTAAGATTTTGCATGTTCAGGTTTTGTTGTACCTATTGAACATGTAATGTGAATTTAGTTTATGCTTGAATGTTATGCGGTTTTCTTCTCTCTATTCTTTTTCTTTGGTAGCCGTGTTGTTCACACTCTTTCTTTCCAATCTGTTTTTAGAAGTGAAGACTTTTAATTGGCTGTCAGTCTCACATACAATTTTTTATTCTATTTGTTTTAGTTTTGTTATTCTGTTTGTCATCCATAGTTAATAAATAAATAAATGGCCGTATTTTTTTATTGCTTTGACTTAGAAGCTTGATGTTTTAGAGCTTCAAGGGAACATAGATTTACGTATTTGGTATTAATTTAAACTTATAACCTCCCCGCGTTCCTGAGAAAACAGATCTTGACAGACTGACGGACGGATAACCAAGTGATCCTATAAGGGTTCCGTTTTTCCTTTTGAGGTATGGAACCCTAAATATCACTTCGATTTTGATACCCGACTTGTAACTCAAACTTGCAACATGTGGTGTGCACATTTCACTAAAAGTATAGTAAAAAAAATTGGCGGAGCACAAATTGGGAGCGTTCGTGCTCTTCAACGTCCGACGACCGAATCCCATGAAAAAGGTTTTTGTTTCACATAGGTACACAAATATTAATTTAATCACTTGACAGGTTCAGTCTCTGCAACGTTGTAGTAAAATAGTTAGTGGTTATGTCTTAAGATAAGAACTATCAACCTATACGTCAACTTAAAAAAAAAATACAAGAAAATAAAATTAAGAGCGTTTACGTCTAGCGCGGGAAGTTTAGGTATAAATTCACTCAACAGAAGCGCGCGTACATGTCATTGTGTGCGTAGAGTTGGCGCGTTCGCTCTCTTTATAGTCAGACTAACCCACTATGATCCGTTCTATTTAGAGCAATAATTGTTTTAGTAAATATTTAGTTGGAATTTAAATCCAACTTCAATTTATTGATTACTTATGATAAATATATTTAAAAAAAACAAATTAAATAAATAATTTTATATTTTAATGGAACAGTTTACATATTTCTACGCTTCTTCGTATTTATTTTACATTAGGCATAACAATTTGATGAATCATATTTATTTCTTTTAACATCTTATCTTATTATTACTCCGAGTAACAACAAGTGCAACATGTCATACTCATAGCTACATTATGGGTACCTACTGTTAATATTAGCATGTCGGTGACGCGAACCCATAAGATTTTCCTCTACCAATAATCGCACATCGCGCCTAAAGCTTTCACCTTAAAAAAAAAAGTGTAGGTTCGGGGGAACCCCCTCAGGAACAAAGTTCCTTCTCACGTATCATTTAAAACAAAAACAAAATTTTCGCAGCCGCCATCTTTTTTTTTTTTTTTTTTGGGTGGGAAATTATCAAATAACTTCTCCCGCTCTAAGTGGAGCGGGAGGGCGTGTCAGACTCTTACTGACTAAAACCCACTCGTGTTCCTTCCTATGCCATGTTGCCGGGGGCCACGATTTCCCTATCGGTTTTCTTCGAACCCCCGGCAGGCATTGGCCCTAGCGGACCCCGTCAATTCTGCTGACATCTCTTTGAGGCGCGCGTGGAACACAACGCGCCGTCGACCCGGGCTTGGTCCTTATCGGACGGCGAGCTACCCATTGCTCACCGTCCGCAAGCCCGCGCCTACGGTGGCCGGAAATCTTCCTGCGATTCCCGACGCCCAGGGCGTCTCCTGCTGCGGCGGTTAGGGGCGCGAGGGCGCGAAATTTGCCTCTCCCTCACGCGCTCCGTCTCCTCCTTCGCGAGCATTACTGCTTCGCAGAAAGAGGTGACGGCCTCCCATTTCCTCTCGCTCCGTAGCATGGCCCGAATCAGGGCCGGACGCGAGAGATCACCGCCGCCGATCGCCGCCATCTTGGATTTACATTTTGACCTCACTTTCGGCTTTAGCACCCTCGAAAATTAATAAAGTAAAGTAAAAATTTATTTGCATAGATTGCAGGTACAGTAAATAAGATGTAACAGTTAAAATATGGGTGATACCTCATTTACATTGTCCCTGCCGCTACTGTTCGTGCTGCCGGCCAAAGAAAGCCGGCGAAAGAAGTGTGTTTTTACAAACTACCCTACCAGTCACATCGCTTTCGACTTTCGGCAATGGTAGACGTCGAAATAATTACAGCGTCCGCGCTTTGTAGAATACACAATACATAATTATGTTCATTATTTAAAAGATATCAAATTTAAAAAAGAAAATTCGTCTTCGTAGAAGATGGTGGATCCTCTCCATAACATTGAATACAAACCATATCGTATGAAATATATCGTCAGCATCTGCTCCAGATCGGCTAGATGATTTTTTATTTTCAAAAGAGGCCTGAACGTGACCAACAGTAACTTCTTTGATTTCAATTCGTCAATAGGAAGGATTATCTTCTAAAGCTTCACTAATTCTCTTCCAAGCGTCGTTGTGAACTTTATTTTAATTTGTTGTTTTTGTCCTTTAAATCCTATATACTTTATTGGATTCCAGTAGTTTTAAAAATTTTATAGTGTTTTCATTACTCCACTCGAAGGGCATTTTGACAGATCGTTAAAAAAAGGCGGCACGCACGTCCGATTCGTCCAGGCTCTCGGCGAGAAGTGAGCTGCGGAGGTGAATGTAAATACGCACTGCCGCTCGCGCTGCGCGCCCTTTGACTTCCGCATAACAAACCACTCATTTGAGGAGCGCAGGGCAGCGCGAGTAACAGTGGCAGCAGCATGAGAAGTATTGTGTTTACATACTCGTCCTGCCCACTTTCCTGCTCACTGCCGTGGAAGTGAGCTGAATGTAAACGGGGTATATGAAAACGACACCCATGACGAAAAATTTTGAAATTTACGTAGCCGCCATCTTAGATTTACATTTTGACCTCACTAGTGCCGATTCTCCTGTACACCGAACTAAACTATAACTAAAATTCCTTAATTTTGGCTATGAGAATCTTAAAGCTATTCTGCAAAATAAAATCTCTATATTTAAAAATAATTTTGACACAACTAAAATCGAAATTGATAATCGCGACTCCACATGGTAGGTACTAGTTTGCCGGCGGCGCGCATCGGGGGCAGCCTCGACGTGTTTTATATGGAATTTTTCACTTTTTGTATGGAAAACCTTTACCTACGTGTTTAGTTTTATGGGTTTATGGATTTTATAAAGGGGGTCGAAATTTTAATTATTTTTGCGAAAGGTCACACCATTTTCGAGATATAAGCAAAAGAAAAGATAAAAAGATACAGTAGGTACTGTTTTTACACCTGAAGTCGAGGTGTGGGTATGTCAACTAATTCAGTTCATGACAACTAATTTAATTCCACAACTTTTTAATCGCGATTAAAAATAGTCAGATTTAGTTAGACAATCAAAATTTTAAGTGAAAATAGTCAAAGTCAAATAGTACTTCATTGACATAATCTTTTCATTATTTGAAAATGCGCTTCAAGTCGAATGCGCAGAACCGCCTCTTTACCTAAGAAGACAGTATTTGGCAGATCGGTTCCTATCCAAAATATTTTCCCATTCATCCTCCCAATTTTAGAGCAAATCGTCCTTTCTTTTAATGACTCTCAATATTGGGACAATAAAACAATTCCTCTATTGATAAATAGGTACAGAGAGCTTAAACACCTCTCTTCGCCTGTTTGTCAATATCCAATTCTCCCCGTTTTTTCCTCCGCATACGAGACGATTCATTTTGAACCAAAAGTCGTTTTGGGACTAGGTATATCAAAGAATTCCCAAAACGCAAGAGGCGACTTCGAGTTAGCTCTCAAGCGTTACTGGGAAGAATGGAATCTCTTTTTCACTGATGCATCTAAACTATCACAAACAGATTGTACAGGAGTAGCAGTCTATTTTCAAAATTCAAAAATAGCTTTACTTTATCAATGTCCGCCAGAAACATCAGTTTTTACAGGAGAGTGTATCGGTATTTTAGAAGCCATCCACTTTATTAAATCTCACCAAATTAAAAAAGCAGTATTTTTATCGGATTCCCGTAGCAGCATTCAGGCCTTAACACAAAACAAACTTAGAAGCAAAATTCATAGTCAAATCATTGTAGAAATTAAGAACTTATTATTTAATTGTTCCCAAAACGGCTTGGACATCGAGATAGCTTGGATCCCTGGTCACTCGGGTATTGTTGGCAATGAGTGCGCTGATTCGCTAGCAAAGTACCACATCAAATCCGGCTGATCGAAAGCACTACGTAGCTCATAACTACGATTTGCGAAATGGTGCCAAGCCCAAGTTATTCGACTCGTGGGCAAAAGCATGGCGGAATACCTCAAAAACCAAGGGCGTCTACTACGCAGCGATACAGCCCGACATCCAACAGAAATCTTGCTTTTTCAAACGCCCAAAGTTGTCCAAAAGAACTGTTTCGTCACTATGTAGACTGAGACTCGGACATTGTTGTTCCTGAACAAGATCCATGTTCGGGACAATTCACTATGCGAGTGTGGCCTTGCGGAGGGTACTTTAGATCATATATTTTTCTCCTGCTCTTTGAACACCAATTCCTTCTTAGACCTTCAACTATCGAAAAATTTCTAAATGTAATATTCCTCTCTCAACTAACTTCCATTCCCTTTTATCCCACTTATCCCCCAAACTTATAAAAATATTAGTCACTTTTCTAAATGAAAATAATTTAAAATTTTATTTAACTAGTGCGTAAAATAACTATGTAATATATTTTTGTTGTATATTATCTACACTAATATTATAAAGAGGAAAGATTTGTACCTATTTTTTTTGTATGTTTGTATGTTTGTAATGAATAGGCTCAAAAAGTACTGGGCCGATTTAAAAAAATCTTTCACCAATAGAATGCTACATTCTTCCAATTTGACATAGGCTACATTTCATTTTGAAAAAAATTAGGGATCCTTGGTAAAATTTGACCAATGTAACAGAAGGTGTAGAAAAATGAGTCTTAAAATGTCTTTCGTCGAATGCGCTGCCGAAACTATTAGCGATAGAACAAAATAATGTACAACAATATTGAAGAACATCATAATGTCTACAAAAAACTCCGCGGTAGCATATGTCCAACTATTGTAGTTATGTCACTACAACAACTTTTTTCATTTTAAACATTAATGAAAATGCTAACCAAATTCAAACCATGCTATTTATGTGTTTATATTAATCCTTATCCAAATAAATTATTTTATGGTCAAGACCATTTAACTACCTATAAAATAGTTTTTAAATTATTTAAATTGAACTTTCCATTCAAAAGATATTACGAATTAAAAAATTCAAACAGTAAACAAAACCGCCATAGCGCCGTGGCCGTTGTTTGCGATGCAGTCTGAAAAGCGCGCCGGGCATCGCGGCGGGCGGGGTGGAGGGGGCACTGAAATACAGGAGTGGGGCGTGCACGTCTGTAAGATAGGTAGCCGCGCGGCTCAGTCGCGCGTTCGGCTCCTTACGCAGCGGATGCTACCGATATTGAACATTTAGATTTTTCCATAGAACACATTTCAGATAGAGCACATTTTCTTTCTATCGATTAGGAGTTATTTTCAAAACTGCGCATAAATTACTTGATTAAACCTTGACAGTTTATTTTTATAGCAGTGTCACACTCTTTTTAAAGCACCTATTTAAGTATTGTATGTATTTTTTTATGAAAACTTCTATTCAATAAACTGTTCATATTAAAATCAAATTAATTCTTATTTATTTTACTTGAAAACCAAAACTTTCAAACAATTATGCCTATCAACGAATTGCAGACCATGTTGAATAGTCACAACGTTTACATACGAAGTTTTAAACAAAATATCGAATCGACATCTCCAGAGAATTTAAAATTAATTATTCACGCTGACCGCACACCTCAAGCAGAACACCGAGGCAGATACAACGCGCCTTCCGTCAACGAAGTGGCCGTTCTCTTGGTTGATGAAGACAAAGGCCCCAGAGATATAGTGCTGCACGGTAGAGACGGGCAGCTGAAGCGAGTGTCGGAATTGCATAGGGCTTATGATCCGTTACAATATCCGCTAATGTTCGTATCAGGAGACGACGGATATTACTTAACTATTCCTCAGCAGGATTCCTTAAGAAATAAAACTGTATCATGCATGCAATATTACGCATACCGCTTAATTATTAGGACCAGTCAATTTAATTCGCTGCACTATTACAAGGATTTGTTTAGTCAATATTGTGTGGATATGATGGCAAAGATGATTTCGGAACGATTAAATTTTATAAGGCGAAACCAACAAAAACTTAGAGCAGATGACTATATTCATCTGAGGGATAATTTTTTAATAAATAAAAATATTTGTGAAAAAAAGTGTTTTATATCCAAATTTCCAAAAATAAATAATTGTCTACCCCGTGCGAAGCCGGGACGGGCTGCTAGTTTTATATAAGTTTGTAGATTAGAATACATGTTTTATTAACCCTTGTCTTCGTCCTTGCAGCTACTAACATTTATCTACCCACAAAGTACAAAATCCGACGGCCTGCCACCCTAAGCTGCCGTCTCAACGTGACACTGGCAGAATAGTCGACACCGGCTCAATAGCCAAGAAAGGAAAAAAAAATATTGACAATATTGACATCTAATTTGATTAAAAAATATAGAAAATTGTAGGTATATAAAAATATTGACATTATATACCTACAATTTTCTATATTTTTTTAATCAAATTAGATTCGTTACAGCTGTAGTGGCAATCATGTTATTTAAAGCACAAATTAGCCTAATTAATTTTACTTATTTGACTTACCGCCGTCTTAAATTAAATAGGTCCTTTTTTTACTATTTTGTTAATCTTTTATATAGATTCTTTGCTTTTAGATTTTGTGAATGTGAGAACATTGTAGGCTGTAGACTTGTGGACCATTTTCTATTTTACTAAGTACGTGTGTACTTGGTAACTATACATTTCCAGTATAAGCTGACCTCGCATTGTACGGAAATCCTATAGAATGCGAGATCAGCATAAACTGGAAATGTATAGCTTGATGTGTAGCCGTGTGTACTTGTTGATAGGCCTACACTGTCCTCCCATACCTATTAACACTATAATTTGAAAACATCGTAGAAACCATTTATTTTAAAAAGAGTAACCGTGGAGTTTCTTGCCGGTTCTTCTCCATTGTAAGCGACCAATTGGAACCGTGCACCTAGCTTCTGACGTTTCATAAGTGCCCTTGTAGATGAAATAAAATATTTTGAATTTGAGTAAAATTGCCATTTTTACTAAAGTATTAACTCAGTGCCATCTTAGTGCTGTCAAACTAAAAATTTAATTAAGTTGTGTCACTTTAGTTTTTTCAGAATGCGAAATCGTCGTTTGACAGGAATAAACGTCATGTTCGTGAACGGGCGCCGTCAGTTGAGACTGGTCATCTCTTATCTGCCAGGGCTTATTTTTAATCTTATATTTTCAATTACTTTGATTATTTTTTGTACATTGTTCTCACATATAGAAACAACAAGAATAATGTACCCAGAATTTTGTAATATCTATATTTAAAAGAGTGGCCTTGGAGTTTCTTGCCCGTTCTTCTCCATAGAGATCTACGTTTTGGAATGGGCAACTAGCTTCAACTTTCTGACTAAATGACCGATTCTTTGACAATTCAAAAGTGCCTGTAAATGGTTTAATTGAAATAAATGCTTTGAGTTTGAGTTTGAAAACTAAATGGGAAATAATAAAGCTTCCGAAAATCTGTGGTTGACTGTAATACAAAAATTAAAAAAAAACTGTTTCTGAAAAGTCAATATATCAGACTATAAAAGCTACGAATCGATGCAAAAGACTCCACGTGGTATTGTCTGCTCTACCCCTAAGGTATTGTCTGCTCTACCCCTAAAGTGTAATTTTAGCCCGCGTAGGCGCGGAAGGTCGAGGCAGCCGGTTCCCTATCCATTTGCATAAAATTTTAAGACCTAATATAACTTAGCATAATTTTGTTTGGCATAATTATATTTTCGTATAATATAATTACGCATAACAGCTTACGCACAATTTTTTTACGCATAATTTCTCTAATCATTATAATGATTAAGCATAACATTCACAAGCATAAGCTTTTTTCGCTGTAAGAAACATGCAAACAAGCATATACCATGCATGCAGCAAGCATGCAACATGTAAACAAGCATACAACGGGCATGCAAACAAGCATGCAGCATGCAAGCAAGCATGCAGCATGCAAGCAGGCATGCTTTCTGTCACGGCTCCGGCGCTGCGGCCCTCCGGCGGCCCCACGCGTGCTAATCGTCGCAGACGGCTTTCGCTCACCACCGCACCTTCGGCTTGCTGGCCCAGCCTCAGGTGCGGCGGTTCGCTCCCAGCCGCCTCCTCCTCAGCCCGCGGGCCGCCTCGCCCCTACACGCCTACGCGATTTTAAATTACACTCTAGGGGTAGGGCAGACAAGACTACGTGGAGTCGGTTTTGCAGCGATTCGGTTCTGTCACTAACTTTTGTAGCACAACATAATGATTTTTTAAGACAATACTTTAATTATTTATTTTATTTTATCATATCGGCTAGAATTTCTGACGATCTTAGGATCGTCAGAAATTCTAGCTGGTGTTAATTATTAGTTCTGGTAAGTAAAGTAGGTACCTACCTACTTAGATACTTTCTTACATCACAGTTCAGAATGTAGGTACAAAATTGCACGCAAAACGCCATATCCAACACCACTCCACATTCAAATAGTTAGAACACTTAGAACTCATTTTCACAATAAAACGCGCGATACGTGCCCGTGACGTAAGTACATCGGATGCATACGTGTGACCCGCTCGAGAGATTTCGGTAGACTGGCTACCGCTCGGGTGGCGGGGGCAGCTGGCGACAGTCAACAAAAGAAATGGGCGGGACGATATTTCGCGCGATTGCATGTCATTGGCTAATGATTTATTTGCATTTCGGCCCACATTGGCTGGACATCCTTGTAGTCCACGTGGCATAGGTAGCTCTTTTGAATGCCATATCACTGCCGCGATGAGTAATTTGATGTTACGGTTAATGTTTGAACACGTTTGAATAACATAAGACTTATTTGAGAACGCCTAGGTCAGTTTGTTTTAATAACATATTTGATACTTTAGAATGGTAGTAGACCATGGTCTGAACAACGTTTGTTCTAGTAAAACTGTGATTTAAATTTCACGGTGTATATGCGTATGCAGATGACACTGCTATCCTCGTGAAGGGACTTACGTGGGATATAGTCAAAACAAAAGCAGAAATGGTTCTGACTCAGGTAATGGAATGGCTCAACTCAAATCTACTTACACTTAACCTGCAAAAAACCACCTACATTCCTTTTGCAATACGTCGTAACACCGCACCGACAAATACCTTTAATTTAACTGCTCACACATGCTCAAACTCCTTAGGACCCTGTACATGCCCAGCACTCACTAGAACTGACAGTGTAAAGTATTTGGGAGTGCAGATAGACGACAGTTTGCGGTGGGATAAACAAATTGATGCCCTCACTTCGAGAACGTTGCGCCTGATACACATTTTCAAGTCTCTCAGACAGTCTGCTAATGCTGACACTTTGAAAATCGTGTACTACGCTCTATGTCAATCGGTCATTGGCTATTGTATCGCTGTTTGGGGCGGTGCAGCAAAGACTATCCTTCTGAGGGTTGAGAGAGCACAGAGAGCGATTCTAAATGTCATGACAAAAAAACCCTATAGATACCCAAGCACTGAACTCTACTCTGATTGTAAAGTCCTTTCGGTTCGTCAACTCTTTGTGCTTAAATCGACTCTTAGAAAACACTCCAGTCTTCCTAAGTCCGACCCAAACAAACGAACAGTTGTTATCCCGGGTACTCAGCACAAAACTTCTTTCGCTAAACGCCAGTTTTATACCCTAAGTGGGCAGGCACATTTACAAAAAAGTTAATAAACATATAAAAATTATAGATTTAAATTCACACACATTAAAAAAAACATTAACAGAGTGGCTACTACAGAAAGACTACACATACACGGAGTCTTTACTCACTTACATCGCCTAATTGAAAAAACGCACACTCACAAACATATTCACATATACATCCACACACATTCACCCCATATTCATTCACACATACAAACCCACAACAAGCACATAACACATCACACCACTACACATCCCCTCCACGTGTTACTCGTACACGCACCACTATTACTGCTGTCAAGTTTAAACGGTAGATCGACACTGGTGCCGATTCTCTTGTCACAAATGCCTCTAAACTAAACTAAAAATCACCAAAATTTAGTTTATTCCTGTCAAAAGACGATTTCCCATTCTGAAATAGACTAAAGTGACACAACTTAACTATATTTTAGTTTGACAGCACTAAGATGGCAACGAGATATTAGTTTAGTGAAAATAGCAATGTTGCTATTCTGAATTTGACGTTTTTTACCTAAAATTTAGATTTTCTAACTAAATCTGACTATTTTTAATCGCGACTAAAAACGTGTGGAATAAAATTGGTTGTCATGAACTATAAATTCACACCAACACCTCGACTTCAAATGCAAAAACAGTACTGAATCTTTTTTTTTTCTTTTGCTTATATCTCGAAAACGGTGTGTCCAATCGCAAAAATAATGAAAATTTCAACCCCCTTTATAAAACCCTTAAACCCCTGACACTCTACATGTAGGCAATAATTTTTCTTATTTTCCATACAAAAAGTGAAAAATTCCATATAAAACACCACGAGGCTGCCCCCCCTGCGCGCCTCCGGCTCTAAAAAGATCACGTGATTAAGTATCACGTGTGGAGTCGCGATTGTCAAATTCGATTTAGATGTGTCAAAATTATTTTTAAATTTAGAGAATTTATTTTGCAGAATAGCTATAAGATTCTCATAGTCAAAAGTAAGGAATTTTAGTGATAGTTTAGTTAGTTTAGTTCGGTGTACAAGAGAATCGGCACCATTGTCCACTGTGCCGATTCTCTTGTTCACAAACTAAACTAAATTTAAGTTCAGTGCATCTTTTTCTTTCTATTTCATTAAGAAAAGGACAGAAGAGAAATTTTAGTTTAGTCCTGTCAAATTAATCAGCGCTTGACGTAAATTGACGTAATTTTAGTTGGCAAGTTTTTAATCACGTCTAAACTTGTATGGAGTATGACAGGCGCTGATTAATTTGACAGGACTAAACTAAAATGTATCTTCTGTCCTTTTCTTAATGAAATAGAAAGAAAAAGATGCACTGAACTTAAATTTAGTTTAGTTTGTGAACAAGGGAATCGGCACCACTGTCTCTTTAAATACAGGTTAGCCTAGTTTAAGAGGCAGGGTTACATAAAATTATGTACAGAAATTTTTGCAACACACTGTAATGCCTAGAATAAGTCTACCCACTAGTTATATCTACCTGTGTACTTTTCTGTAACTATTTTGGTAAATAAACTTTATTATTTATTATTATTTTTCTTGTCTTTAACATATCTCGGGTCCCGGACCTTTGAAAGGCGTACGAGGGGCCGAAGCCAACTCGCAGAGGCAAGGGGCCTCTGCGAGTTGGCTTCGGCCAGACGTTTTTAGTGAAATGAGGTACCAACCAACGATAATCCCTGTTCGCACTATGCAAGTGCAGCCAAGGACAACCCCCGGTTGGTGTAGGACTATTGAAAGATATGGAAACAAAGATATCGGACTATGGGTTTGGGTTGCTAAAGTGGACTGGTCACCCGGAACTATGGAAGGGCTATGGCCCCTGCCTGATCTATGTTTTATATGCACACGGATAAAATGGCAGGGGGTGACTTGCACACTCAATAATGGGCCCCCGAAAACGGTCGCTAGCACATAGTGTCGTAGCGACAAGGGGGCAACACGTTCTGAGGTGCTTATGAGGAGTGGAGAGGTATTCCACGGCTATCAGGACAATCCCGGAAGTACGGTCAAGATCCCTACCAGCATCTTACTAGAATACTTCCTTCCTCCGAGCACGTTTGCTCTTGCGAATCTCCACTCAAGCCAGCCAATTAAGGCAAGAATGAGGCGGCAGCACCGTTCCTCGTCAGTGTTCACTCCAGCCGGCCAATAAAGGCAAGCCAGAAGTGAGGAACAAGACTTCTCCCGGGAGATAGGGTCCGTGGGGTCGCTACTGCCCAACAGCTCGCCACATGCTGCCCTGCGAGTTTTTGTATCTCTTTTGGTCTAGCTCCTCATCCCAGACCTGTTCCGGCAAAGTAAACTGTAGGTACCGGCACAGACCTAGAGTTCGGAGCGCGCAAGCCCCACCACGACGTCAACGTAGAGATTCGGCGGTGGGGTATTTATTATTATTTTATTACAGTAACCTATTATTATATTAAATTAAGGAAGTTATATTGGTCAAAAAAATTGTTTGGATTTTTATTTCTCATGTAGGGAACCTAAAATGAAAATTTCTTTTAACTAAGTTTTTTCTTAAGAATCTTTGTAGCTCGATAAAAAGTTGTTGGATGATCAGTGATTTAAGATATTTTAAGCTTCTAAATTGACGCTTGTACTGAAATTAACAAAACCTCTGTTCAGTTATCTTGAAAAGTTTCCTAAGTGTTTTGACAACAATATTTCCTAAAATGATTAGTAATTAATGTGTTTTTAAAATAATGTTTGAGGGATATTAACTGGATCGAAAAGTACTGTTTTTGAGCTAAACAGCGCGCGGATGGCGTTCTTCACTTTTTATTCTGTAGGAACTGAGCCCTGTGAAGAGACCAAAAATCTTGTAAACTGAATTCATTCAAACATCTTTGTTACAACCCAGTACAGCCGGTATAGCCTGTGCAGCCGGTGCAGCCGTGCGGGCACTCATAGGCTACTCTTCTACAGCTATGATCATGTCACTTGTCAGTGATGATTTTTGTTTTGGAATAAAAATATGTCCCACCAAAAACATTTAATGACAAGCAGGTTGCCAAGACTTACATAACGCTTTCACTGTAAAGTTATCTGATCTTAGAAAGAAAGAAAGAAAATTCGTTTATTTGCAGTAAACATGACGCAAAGAAATATAAAAAAAACAAGTTAATAACAAATTGGGGGAAAATATGCGCCACATCCACGCAAAACGGCCATCGCTCAGCATAATGCTGCGACCCCATGCGAGACAGAGCCCAACACTGGTAGCACTGGTGCTTATATAGAGCCAAGCCCCTAACTCTACGAACCTTACATCTTGTTTAAAATATATGTGCCCCCAGATATAATCAGCCTATAGTGTTCCCACTTCCGACACAGCCCTCCTCTCCTTGAGAGGGAGTGAGCTATAATCTATCCACGCGGGCCCAGTTGCGGGTTGGTAGATGTCACATGTCTTTGAATTTTTGGTTCTAGAACATCCTGGTTTCCTCACAATTTTCTTCACTGTTTTGAGAGCAGTGATAAAATTATTTACATAACGTAAAGCACTTGCCTAGGTTCGAACCCATAACCTACAACTTGTAAGTCGAAATCATTACCACTGGGCCACCAACTTTTATAGTTTCATAATAGCTGTCCCATCTGTGTCACAAAAATGCATAGAAATAGATGAGGTAGGGCGCACAATGGTCCACCTGATGGACTAAGTGCGGAAACCAAACCCCATAACATAGATGAGGTGGGTTCAGCCCGACCCGCACTTGGTATTGCATGGACCATCAGTGTAAAAATATAAGAAACATAAGAAGTTAGCCGACCCCTTGCTGTATGACGTCCAGGAGCTGCGTGCGCGTGTGCAGCACGCCGTACTCGTGGCGCACGGTGTGGTCGAGCGCGTCCAGCAGCGCGCGGCGCAGCTGCGGCCGGTGCGCCGCGCCCCACCACGCCGCCGCCGCCTCCGCCACCGCCGTCAGCGCCAGCAGCGAGAAGGCGGCCGCCAGCAGCGGCGCCGAGCTGCGCGCCGCGCCGCACAGCGCCGCCAGCGCGCCCAGCGCCAGCGCGCCGCCCCACGCCGCCAGCGCCAGCAGGCCCGCACGCGCCGCCGCGCTCTCGTTGCCGCGCCCGTCCCACAGCGCCCAGCCCGCGAACCCGCATGCCGTACTGCCCACGCACTGCAACAGTACGAATGTACGACAGTCACTCCACCGTGCCTAAAGCCGGGTCCGCTGCGCCATGTTTTCGTGTTTTACAAACACCAAACATTGTTTGGTAACCTAGGGAATACTTACAACATCACAGAAACGCACATAATATTCAAATTGATATTGATGACGATGACTGATTGACGGTGATGACCTATAACTTCTGTGATTAATAGAAATGAGCTCTGCCAAGCTCCCAGCCCCCAACAGTGTATCAGGTATCAGATACATCAACTTTCTTCGTCGTATTTGTTTATATTTCGTAACGTGCGTAAATAGGCCGCGCGTTTTTATAGTCACCTGCATAGAGGAAAGTAATATATCGGTCACCTGGCTGGATTAAACCATTTCTGTTTACGACACGTCTGATACATACAAGCAAAAATTATGGTCTGATGGGATGGTTGATGTTTATTGATGATTAACACATACACTAAACATCAATTACAATTCGACACCCAGCAAAGTAAATCAAGCGACAAAAAGCCCCTAAGACGACCCACTGACCAAGATTTCTTCTCTACTCATGTCAATAAAAGAAAAAAATAAGTTTTCAGCTTCTTACCAAAAATATTATATTGAATAGTATCAGCAAGCACTTCATTAACGAATAGCACCGAGACATGCCCATGGCTTTCTATGAGATATTTATGTGGGATTCAATAACAATGTTTCAAGGTTTTTTAGTTTTTGAATAGACAAATCATTGATACTAATTTTCACTACCCACGCACTACCTGTTTATTATGTACTAAATATTCGAATTTCAAAATCTATTTATTTTCCCAAAGTTCAATGCCTTCGAGCACAGACCACAGACAGACTTTCAGTTTCGAGTTTGATTGACGACGAAAAGTAAGTTATTGCTAGAGTAAAAAGTAAGTCTATGCTACTTTTATACACATAATTAAAATGATTTAAATTGTTGTACATTTTTGTTGTTTTCATTACAAATAAATTCGTATTTTTTTACAGAACTAAATCGTTCAAATAGATTTAATAAAATTATTTCGACTACGTGAATTTAGTAAGCCATAGACAAATTATTTATCCGGTGCAGTTTCAGAGCGCCGAACAGCGAACGTTCGGGGCTTTGACAGCGAGCGCGAAACACGGAATGTCTCTCTCGAAAACATAAATAAATGGCCACCGTTGTTATTACGTTCTTCCTATTTGTACGATTTTATGTTTGTAAAATGGACGCCGACTACATTGAAAACCAAAGGTAATTTTATGTGATCTAAGTGATTAAAAAAACAGATGCATGTAATCTAGTTTTGCAATAAAGTTTCTAAAATTGAAAAGGTGTCGTTGACAGAAAGTTTCGCGCCACTGAGGAAGCAAAACTTTATAGTTGTGTTGTATTCCGCTGTCCGCGACACCTTTCAGTATCAGTCAGTAATGTTTTCAATGCGAGGACGCTATTTCCAGGGATCAACTTTTGTCCCGGAGAGAAAAACGGTGGAGTATGAACTCTCAAAGAGTAGAGGAAATTGTGGCGGAGCTGATGAGGCCCATCAGCAGCGATGCCCGCCGATACTTCGACACGGACCTGGCCGCGGTAAGTCCCTGATGGCCTGACACCTCCGCCGGTGCATCGCCGCGCGCATCTCTTCCGATATATCATCACCTGTGATTTTCAGTTTCACGACACCTTGTGCCTTGAGTGCAGTTTATTGACATTTTACTGAGAAATTATCTAATATCGAGTCTAAGCGCGAATAACTTAAATGCATAGCTCATACAATGTTGTTTATGTTTTGTCTAGTAGTCCTCTTGCACTTCAATATTTCACTAAAATCAATATGTATTAAGTCAATCAAATTCGATAGTTGGTACCTTCACGTTTTATAATGAAAGGTGAAAAGGTAGTAGATACTGAAATATCTGAATGCATTATTTACTAACAAAATTATAATAAACACCTGAAGAGCTAATAACTTTTTTTCAATGCTTATTTGTTACATAAATACCATTACTGTGCCTGTATCAATGTATAGGCACAGTAATGGTATTTATGTTAAGCTGTTGACAATATCAATATATTGTCAACAGTTTCTGTATGAAAACATGAAGATTTGTGGTTGATAGACAGTTATATAGCCAAGGATAGGTATTCTAAAATTGCATGTCCCTCCATTGCTTGTGACATACACATTTTGATTCATATTAGTTTTATACATAAGAACAGCAGGTACTATGGATACTGTTCATACTTAAAATTGAGATGTGATAATCAAGGCCAATGATTTCCTCAGTTCCAGTAAGATGATTGATGAGCTGCGCGTGTCTTGTGTAAACTTATTTGTATAAATCCGGTGTAACTCAATGAAACAACCTTCAAATGGTTTTTGCAGTATTCCAATAGTTCGAGGCCATCAAAATTAATGACAAGAATATCTTGTTCTAAATTATTGTACACTCAACTTGCTAGATGCTACTTATCAAAGATTACTCTTAAATTATTTTGTAAATTAATACTTTCTTGCCTCAACAATATGCAGTAAATACAATCAAGAGTACTTAATGTGTTTGTTATTCGAGTGTTTAAACAATTTGAGCCAGCAACATAATGAGGCCAGTAAGCTGGGGGCCACCCAATCTGCTTGCTTACCCTCTTTTCTCATTATTTGCCTCTTTACTATTGTCTACTAAAATGTGTGGAGCAAAAGACGAAGGTTGTTAGTCACTTGCAAAAGAAGATAAGTTTCATTTTGTATAAAAAATACACCCGTATTTTTGAGATGGAGCAGTAAGGGCAGCTGCCTTAACCGTTGTAGCTACAGGAAAACGATCTTAGGAGACTGTCCTTAATGGGCAGTTTTCACAAAAACCGTTTTTTATGCCAGTCGATCCCGTTTCTTTTATGGATCAAAAAACTATCAGACCTTTTCCTGCCTAAAGTATGGAAAAAGTTTTTTGAGATTTTTGACTACTTCAAGCATAAATATGTACAGAGACGGACCTAATGCCATAGGCATTTTCTACCAGTCAACCTTTGGGTGATGCAGAGACAAACTGTGGTAGGTGCAATTACGAAAACGGAGGAATAACAAAAATAAAATATTCAAATATGAAGATACACATATACTTATTAAAAACTATAAATATAATACATAGGCCTAATTACATATATTATAAAATAAGCACACAAATACATGAATATACTAAATCAAATAAGACAACAATGGGAAACATTAATGTTGTGATGATACTGCCAGCTTCTTACGAATGTGCTCATGAATTTTAACTTTAAAGGATAATCGGTTGGTTGCCATCCTGATTTCCAAGGGGAGCGCATTCCACAGAGAGATAGACTAAACGAAGAAGGAAGATTGAATGAAGTCTGTGCGGTGAGTGGGACACTGAAGAACTCTGTTATTTGATGACTATAGATTCTTATTGTAGTTTTTACAAATGTACTGAAAGTGGAGGGCTAGATAACTAGAGTAAGAGAGAGTTGGTCCGATAGATTTATTTGTTCCTTATAAGAAATAGAATTTTAAAATTGTAAATTTTAAATTTTAAGATTGTAAATTTTTTTTTCAAAATCTGTGAATCAAAATCAAAATATTTTATTTCACATAAACCTACATGGGCACTTATGAAACGTCAGAAGCTAGGTGCACGGTTCTAATTGGTTGTTTCCTATGGAGAAGAGCCGGCAAGAAACTCCACGGTTACTCTTTTAAAAATAATTGGCTTTTACAATACTTTCAAATAACAGTGTTTCTAGGTATGGGAGGACAGTGTAGGTCTTTTAATAAGTACCAAGTACTTAACAAAATAGAAAATGGTCAACAGGTCTACAATCCACTAAGCCTACAGCGTTCTCACATTCACAAAATATGTAGAAAAGAATATATACAAAAAATAAATTAATTAATAAAAGTAAAAAACCTATTTTAAATAAAACGCAATTATATGATTGCTATTACAACTGTAGTCAATCTGAATAATTATCATGTCCACAATAGTCACAAAAAAAAAAAGTTGATATTAAATCGTAGGTATACAACATGTCCCAAAATTCAACGATAAGCCGGCACCAGAGGATGGACCTACTAATGACTACTCGAGAAAAAAAAAGAAAAAAAAAATACCGCTACTTTTTTTAAAATTACTTAAAAAAATGGAAATTCTTCGAAAATGTATACCCCTTATGACACTTTTAACTACCATGACCACAATTTTTCAAATATTTCAGTTTTTTTGTTTGTATCGGCAACCTAAGTAGTACTACTATTCACCATAATCTTTGAAAATTACAGAATTTTCGTAGTTTTCTACAAAAAAACAACCAAAAAAAATTATTTCCCTAAAATTTTGAAAGATTTTAACGTTCAGTACACTTTAATTCATCGTAGTGTAAAAAAAAAATATGAACACTACTATGGCAAGTTTTTTAAAAAATTAGCGCAACTAACCTAGATTTTAAAATGGTATAATACCTTAGGAAAACTAGCCACAAAAAAAAATAATGACACTTTTTCTTATCAAGAACCAAATTTCATAAGTTGTTGTTAATAGTAATCACTTCTTCTATGTGCCCAAAATAGATTTTTGTTGTAAAAAAAGTTGTTGAAAAAAAGTAGAGGTATTTTTTTTTTCTTTTTTTTTCTCGAGTAGTCATTAGTAGGTCCATCCTCTGGTGCCGGCTTATCGTTGAATTTTGGGACATGTTGTATAATGTCAAATAATAGAATATGTCAAGGGCGAATGTAAAAATAAATAAAAATAAAGATTTCAATAAACATGGTAATTTGGGAGCAGTTAATAGACTTACTTATTTATGACGTTAATGAGGTACCAGGGAAGCCACATGTGCTGAAGGAATTATTGCCAAATTTCCTTGTCTTCAACATAGTCTTTAATTTTATAATACGATTTCTTGATAAGGACACGTTTGATGTGGGTTTTGAACTTCCCATCGCTAAGTTCTGTCACAGACTTTGGCAACTTGTTATAAAAGCGGATACTGTTTATAAGAAATTACTTGCTTGTTTTAGTTAATCTAAATTTGGGTATCACAATTTCATGTCGACTTCGTGTATTTATATTATGGAAATCGCTTTTTATTTTGAAAAGTCTTAAGTTTTTGCGAACATACATAATACTTTCTAAGATATAAAGAGAAGGCAAAGTCAGTATATCAATTTCTTTAAATTTGTCTCTAAGGAACTCGCGAGGGCCCATTTTATAGATCGCATCGAATGCAGATCTAAATGCCTCAAAAAGATAGTCTCCTAAGACCGTTTTCCTGTAGCTACAACGGTTAAGGTAGCTGCCCTTACTGTCCCATCTCAAAAATCCACCCTGTATTTTCATATTTTTGTGAACTAACTTTTATCAGAGAGGCAACTGGATGGCGAGTGGTAATCTGGGTCTTGAAGTGATACCGAACCCCCCCCCCCCCCGTACCGTCCGAATGAACCCCAAATGGACGGGGGCGGAGATATGGAGGATGGGGGCCAAAAATTTTTTTTTGACTCAGCATTCCAAATTTAAGCTCTATTAAATGCAAGGAATTTGTGTGTATCAATGCCCTCTGGTTTTGATAAAATTAACCCTCATTTTCGGTGATAAATCATCAGTAAGGAGTTTCAAGAATTATTTACATTATTTCAATTATAACGATGTCGGGGGGTGGCAACCGGATGGCATTGACACACACAAATTCCTTGCACATAATAGAGCTTACATTTTGAATGCTTTGTCAAAAAAAAAATGTTAGGCCCCCACCCCCCATATCTCCGGCCCCGTCCATTCGGGGTCCATTCGGACGGTACGGGGGAGTTCGGTATCACTTCAATACTCAGATTACCACTCGCCATCCGGTTGCCTCTCCGAAAAAATTTTACGTGCCATTGCTTTAACTATCACTAATAATAACAGATAATGGTGCCGATTCCCTTGTTCACAAACTAAACTAAATTTAAGTTCAGTGCATCTTTTTCTTTCTATTTCATTAAGAAAAGGACAGAAGATAAATTTTAGTTTAGTCCTGTCAAATTAATCATCGCCTGTCACTCTCCATACAAGTTTAGACGTGATTAAAAACTTGCCGACTAAAATTACGTCAATTTACGTCAAGCGCTGATTAATTTGACAGGACTAAACTAAAATTTATCTTCTGTCCTTTTCTTAATGAAATAGAAGGAAAAAGATGCACTGAACTTATATTTAGTTTAGTTTGTGAACAAGGGAATCGGCACCATTGGTGCCGCTTCTCTTGTCACAAATGCCTCTAAACTAGACTGAAAATCACCAAAATTTGGTTTATTCCTGTCAAAAGACAATTTCCCATTCTGAAATAGACTTAAATGAAACAATTTAATTATATTTTAGTTTGACAGCACTAAGATGGCACTGAGTTATTAATTTAGGGAAAATGGCAATTTTGCTATTCTGATTTTGGCGTTTTTCACCTAATATTTTAATTGTCTAACTAAATCTGACTATTTCTAATCGCGATTAAGACCAGGCACTCCAAAGACAATTTCCACGCAAACTCCGCCCCAATGCACCCCCACTATGTGCTAAACACTAACACATCAGTAATAAAGTTGAATATCGCGTGCGCTCTTTGGTCGTGTTCGAGCACAGAACTAAAATGTCGCAAGTCTTAATTCTTATTTCGTTTTAAAAGTGCCTTTTATGTGCCTAATTGAATTAATTATTTGACTTTGACTTAACAACTAAAGTAATAACTGATCTAGAGAAAAAGTGTCTTATATCTGGATAATAAACTATATTTTCTTACTGTCAATAATAATTTTAGACATAAAAGCCAAGTAATCTTGTTTTGTTTCAAATAATCTTAAAAAATTACATGATTTTCAAATAAAAAATGAATCTAGCGAAAGTGTTCCAATTACGTAAGTTCTGTCTTATATACGGAAAGAAAAGATTCAATAAATCATTATATGTTCCATTTTGATAGTATGCGTGACTTTTTCAGAATATTTAATGCAAATTAATAATAATATTTTTAATATTAAATAATAATAATATTTCTGTTGGATAAAAACGTTTACGTAAACATTAGGTAGCGACCCGCCCGATGTAGGTTAATTCAAACCTGTGTTTCAGGACATTACTTTACATTTGAATTAAATTGGAACACTAAAATTTTAAGTTAAACTAAAATAAAATAATTATTAACAACTATGAAAAAAAGCATATTGGTACATTAAGATCTGAAACTAAACCTATGTAAATATATAAAAGTAAATAGTTACGAGGGATCAATTATTAGAAAGAGAAGCCTCCTCTTAAAAGGTGTGGAACAAAATTTGTTGTCATGAACTAAACACAACACCTCGACTTCAGGTGCAAAAACAGTACTGTATCTTTTTTTCTTTTCTTTTGCTTATATCTCGAAAATGTTGTGTTTGAATTTCGACCCCTTTATTAAACGCGTAAACCCCTAAAACTCACATTTACGTAATATTTTTTCATATTTTCCATACAAAAAGTGAAAATGGAATGTTTCACTTTTTGTATGGAAAATATGAAAAAATAAAACACGTCGAGGCTCTAAAAAAATCACGGGGTAGTAGGGCAAACAAGTACCACGTGGAGTCGCGGCTGTCAAATTCGATTTTAGTTGTGTCAAAATAATTTTTAAATTTAGAGATATTTTTTTGCAGAATAGCTTTAAGATTCTCATAGCCAAAAGTAAGGAATTTTAGTGATAGTTTAATTAGTTTAGTTGGGTGTACAAGAGAATCGGCACCGTTAGGTAACAAGTTGGTATTATAATGTAAATTAGCACAAACTTGTCATTTCTAAGCGTATACATAGTGACTATTGTTCCAATTCAGGCTAGAATACATTTCACTTAACTATCTTAAACAGGGAATTTGGTCTATCAATGTCCTAAAAGTAATCAAATATATTTTGCGATGCTCATTAATTATTTATTTATTTAGAATATTCAACAAAAGATGTACACAATACATAACAAATAAATATAGGGCAACATCAGGTATGAGACCAGAGCATGCACAATTAAGTTAAAAACTAAGCTAACAAGGTTAAAACATTAATAATACATAAAAAATTGAAAATAAAATAAATATTCAAATGGCATAAAAAAAATGAAAATTTAACACGACTAGCTGCGCCTCGCGGTTTCACCCGCATAAGTCTCGATCCCGTGGGAATATCGGGATAAAAAGTATCCTATGTCTTAATCCAAGTCATGGTCTACCCATGTCCAAATGTCATCTGAATCTGTTCAGCCGTTTTAGCATGAAAGCGTAACAAGCAAACTCACTTTCGCATTTATAATATTAGTTAGGATTATAGTTAGGTAGGATAATTTAATTTAATCTAATCCATACTAATATTATAAATTCGAAAGTAACTCTGTGTCTGTATGTTACCTTTTCACGGCTAAACCACCGAACGGATTTCAATAAAATTTGGCAAGGAGTTAGACGGCATCCTGTAGAAGGACAGGGTACTTTTTGTCTCAAAAATAATCCTAAAGGGGGCTATACGAGGGTGACACTGAAAGTTCTTAGAAAATCAAAAACTGAACAAACTAGCAAGTTATTAGTTTTATTATATCTTTTCAAAATAGTGTCCATTTACATCAATAAATCGCTGCATCCGATGGAACCACTGAGAAAAGCATTTTACCCACTCGTCCTTAGGGGTCTCTTCGACGGCATTTTGAAACGCAGCCACTGCTTCCTCGGCGTCCATAAAACGTTTTCCTCAAAGTTTTTCTATTATTTTCGGAAATAAATAAAAATCGCAAGGTGCGAGGTCGGGGCTATAGGGCGGGTAACCCAGTAATTCCACGTCTGACGTCACCAAGTAGTCGATTGTTTGCTTGGCGGTGTGTGACGAGGCGTTGTCGTGGTGAAGGAGGATCCTACTGCGAGGTCGTTTCTCCCGAACTATTTCTAAGACAAGTGGCAAACAATTGTTAGTGTACCACTCTGTAGTAACTGTTTTTCGATCCTCTAAAACAATTTTTGCGTAATGACCTGTCCTTCCGAAGAACGAGGCCACCATCTTTTTTCCCACGCTTCGACCTCTCTTCACTTTAGTTGGCAACTCCTCGGAAGGAAACACCCAGACAGCAGACTGTCTCTTAGTTTCAGGATCATAACAATAAATCCAGCTTTCGTCACCAGTAAGAATGTCGAACACAGCTTTTGAGTCACCTCCGTTAAATCTTTGAACCATTTCACGACACCAATCAACACGACGGAGTTTTTGGGCCTCTGTCAAATCATGAGGTATTCACCGGGCACAAAGCTTCCTGACCGCTAAATGTTCATGGAGGATTTTGTGCACTTGACTCATACCGATGCCTAAGCTTGTCCGAATCTGCTGATAAGTCACTCTTTGTCAGTCTCTATCATACGCCGCACAACACTGATGTTATCTTCAGTCGTCGCCATAGAAGGCCGTCCCTCACGCAGATCATCGGTGAGATTAGTGCGACCACGTTTAAACTCATTAAACCAGTTGTAAACAGTGGCACGAGACGGGGCTTCATCGTGAAAGGCCAAACGAAGTCTATCATAACTTTCTTGTTGACTTAAATGACATCGAAAGTCATAAAAAATCATTGTAAGAAAATTTTCTCGCGTTAAATTCATGCTGACGTGACACAGACAATTTTCAATTTGCTGCCAAATCGTAAACAAAATGACAAATGAATAAAATACATACATACAATAATATTGGCAAAGAGTCCCATTTTCAACATTTGAACTGTTTTTTTTATTATATCGTGTATAAATGGCCTGTTCTAAAAACTTTCAGTGTCGCCCTCGTATAGGGGATGAAAGTTAAATGGGAAACCCAGCATTTTTAAGTTAGGGATATTAAAAAAAAACAACCGACTTCCAAAAAAAAACACTACAAAGTGAAAAATAACTTTAACTTCGGAAAAGAACTTATCATATCATCTCCTCCTTTTTGGAAGTCGGTTAAAAATTCAAATTTATGCTTTTGGTATGAAATAAAGAACTACGCGTTTCAGCGTTTTTGTGAAATCATCACCTTTGGGGATGATTTTACAAAAACGCTAAGCGGGTAAAATAGGGGATGAATTTAAATAAAATTCTCATTTTTTTTTGGTCTTCTATTCAAGAGAGCGGCCAACCCGTCATACTTTTCATACAAACGCTCGTAAGTGATTACGGCGTTGTAACACATCTTTATTTAATTTTTTTTAACTAAAAGGTATCTTGTGCACTATATCTACGTATAGGTTTCTATGCCAGCGAAAAATAAAAATGTTGAGAAACAAATTCTACTACAATACAATTTCTACTACAAAAATCTGCTTTTTTGCACAAATTTTACCTGAACTTTGACCGTTCATAATGTACTCATAAATTGTAAAATTAAAGAAAACATCTTCATAGAAACCTCGCACATGTAATGGAGATTCTAAATGACAAACATTTATTTCACAAACTTGTAAGGCGTATTCAAAAACACGTATTTCCTGAAACAAGTTATTTTTCGTACAGTGTTATTGCGTTCTCACTTGCTTGTTAGCAATTCTTTCTTGCGCTGGATGAAACAACAAGCTTTTCGACCATGCTCGCGTTGACGATAGACGGACCGGGAAGGGCCCTCTTAATGAGACCATGTCAAGTCAAAAAATGAACTGGCATTATGACTTATTTTCCTTTTTTAGGGTTCTGCACCTCAAAAGAAAAAAACGGAACTCTTATAGGATCACTCGTGTGTCTGTCTGTCTGTCACAGCCAATTTACTACGAATCTAATAAAACGATTAACTTGAAATTTGGTACACATATGTATTTCTGTGACCCAAACACGAACGTTCAACGTAAATAAATGAATTTTGAATATAGGGGTCACTTTTGGGGGGCAAACAAGAAAATTAAAAAGAAGTTTTGCTAACAGTACCGTGTGACATATCAAATGAAAGAACTTGTTGCGAAAATCTTAAAAATATTTTTTATACAGGGTGGCAGGACATCGACGCGAAAACTGAAACCATGGATTCAGTACATGATTCTGAACCCCCCTGCGTTGAACTTTTTCGTCGGTTATTAAAAAAAAAAAATCAGCTGTTCCATACATTTTGACCGTGTAGGTATTGCAGTACACACGTTACGTTTAGATAAAACTATTCATTTAAGACTTCTTACTAAAAATAAATTGAAAATGTTTAATAATAATGTTCTTAGCAATCTTTCAACAGCTAGTTTTGATTCACAAGACCCCAACTTAAACTATGGTACATTATTTTCTACAGTATGCCAAGAATTCAATAAAGCATGTCCTGTAAAAACAGTAACAATACCAAACCAAAATTTTATGAATGGGGCCACTCCTGGCATTAGAAAAAGCAGAGATATTTTATATAATTTATATAAGGAAAAATCATTGACTCCTGATCAAGTAATTCATAATTATGTTAGAAACTATTCTAAGATAAGATAATATTTATTTGCTTAAACATGTGTCATACATACAAGAAAATACATGCATGCAAGATGGTAGGAACATTATTAGGTACCGGCCACATGATGTGACGTGCAAATATTCAGGAATATTATTAATTAATTAATTAAAACATTATCTTCGAATAACACTAAATTAAGTAGTTAAAGAGCAAAATAACAAAAATCAAACAGAACTCTAAAACAAAAATAAGTTAATAATACACAATAATCGAGAATAAGCGAGATCAGAATGAATTGTCTTTAAAAATTGATACTAAAATCATTTCAGATAAGTTAAAAGTTGCAGAGACACTAGAAAATTTATTTACCAACATCCCAATAGAGGTTACGAAATATCTCCCCTCATCATCTTTATTAGCTGAATCTCTTGAACACTTCAGTAAAGACATTCCAAGTTTTGAATTCAAGCCCATTTCTATTGTCACAATTAAAAAAGCATTTAAAAGTCTTAACATAAAAAACACTGAAGACTTATGGGGGATTTCCGTTAAGGTTCTTGAAGATATCATTGACACAATTGCCCCTGTCCTAACAGGCATATTTAATCAATGTTTAGATAGCGGTACGTTTCCTGATTTAATGAAACAGTAAAGTAGTACCAATTTTCAAATTGGGTAGTAAGAGTGATCCCTCCAACTATAGACCAATATCTGTGCTACCAGCATTGAGTAAAATATATGAAAAAATCTTGCTAGACCAGATGTTGTCACATTTTAATTCTAATGGGATTTTACATAGTCACCAGTTTGGTTTCACGAAAGGTAGGTCGACGACTGACGCAGGAGTAAAACTCATCAGCCACATTTTGGAATCCTAGGAGAAGTCCCAGGATGCAATTGGCATTTTCTGTGACCTCTCAAAAGCGTTTGACTGCGTTGACCACAATACATTGATCTGTAAATTATACCACTACGGAATTCGTGGACAAGCTGCTGATCTTGTTCTTTCCTATCTATCAAACAGGCAGCAAAAAGTAAATGTTAATGGGGCGACGTCTTTGGGGTCTCTAGTTAAAATAGGCATGCCTCAAGGTTCAATTCTCGGCCCTTTCTTATTTCTAGTTTATATAAATGATCTTCCTTACATGATGGCTAACTTATCGGATATAATTCTATTTGCTGACGACACTTCTCTTATTTTTAAAATAGACAGGAAATATACAGATGTCTTAGATGTCAACGATAGTCTGGCTGTACTTTCAAAATGGTTCGCAGCTAATAATCTTTTACTTAATTCGAACAAAACTAAATGTAGGTTCTCATTACCAAATGTACCTCAAGTAGGTCTAAATCTAAAACTTGATGGCATAAAACTAGATGCAATAACGGAAACTATGTTCTTAGGAATTACTTTAGATTCAAAATTACAATGGAGCGCCCATATTAGAACTCTTTCAGGTAGATTAAGTTCAGCTGCATATGCAGTAAGAAAAATAAGGCAGTTGACTGATATAACCACAGCTAGGTTAGTATACTTTGCTTATTTCCACAGTATTATGTCTTATGGCGTCCTGCTGTGGGAATCGGCAGCTGATGTAGATTCGATTTTCATTTTACAAAAGAGGGCAATCCGCGCGATCTATAAAATGGGTCCTCGCGAGTTCCTTAGAGACAAATTTAAAGAAATTGATATACTGACTTTGTTTTCTCTTTATATCTTAGAAAGTATTATGTATGTTCGCAAAAATTTAGGACTTTTCAAAATAAGAAGCGATTTCCATAATATAAATACACTTAGTCGACACGAAATTGTGATACCCAAATTTAGATTAACTAAAACAAGCAAATCATTTCTTATAAACAGTGTCCGCTTGTATAACAAGTTGCCAGAGTCGGTGACAGAACTTGGCGATGGGAAGTTCAAAACCCACATCAAACGTGTCCTTATCAAGAAAGCATATTATAAAATTAAAGACTACGTTGAAGACAAGGAAGTTTGGCAATAATTCCTTCTGCACATGTGGCTTCCCTGGTACCTCATAAATAAGTAAGAGTCTATTAACTGCTCCCAAATTACCATGTTTATTTTAATCTTTAATTTTTATTTTTTTTACATTCGTCCTTGACATATTTATTCTATTATTTGACATGACCTACGATTTAGTTTCAACTCTTTATTAGTGACTTTTGTGGATATGATAATTATTCAGATTTATTACAGTTGTAATAGCAATCATGTAATTGCGTTTTATTAAAATGGGTTTTTACTTTTATTAATTTATTTATCTTTTGTATAGATTTTTTTCTATTTTGTGAATGTGAGAACGCTGTAGGCTTAGTGGAGTGTAGACCTGTTGACCATTTTCTGTTTTGTTAAGTACCTGGTACTTATTGAAAGACTTAAGCCAATTATTTTTAAAAGAGTAACCGTGGAGTTTCTTGCCGGCTCTTCTCCATAGGAAACGACCAATTGGAACCGTGCACCTAGCTTCTGACGTTTCATAAGTGCCCATGTAGGTTTATGTGAAATAAAATAATTTGAATTTTGCACTTTTCTATAAAACAGCAGATGTGTGGATTTGTGTGTCAATCGACGACGTCGTAGGTAGATCCCAAAGGTTGTTGTACCTAATTATTGTTACTTCTTCTATCTATTAAAATGTATAATTATGCGGTTGTCAAATTTTTAATTTTATAAAAAATTTGACAACCGCATAAGTTACTTTGTAATCCTATTTAAATAATATGCGATTACAAAGTTACTTATGCAGTTCGTATATCTAGAAAACGAGACTGAAATTGCGGTATATTTTAATTTTTCCTTGCTTTATAGGCTAAACACTAATTGTGTTCAAAAGATTGTGTGTCTGCTAGAAGGGTGTGTAATATTTGGTATGATAACAGATAGTCTAATTTCATTTGACATAACTTTCATTATGATATAATTTTCATTTTCTCTAATTTCATTTAGTATACTTACGTTCATTTCATATAATTTTTTTTTCCGTACTAACCTTGGCCATATCATTGAAATATTTCCAAATTATATTAAACGTTACTTTGACTGCCTCGTTGGTCTAGTGGTCGCATGGGGTCTCCCTTGTTTTACCGAAAAGAAATTGCCAAATTATCACTTCCCAAACAAATTTTCGCATAATTTCATTTGCCAAATTATTACGTACCAAAAAATCTCTTTACAAATAATTGTTACGAAAACCTATGTTTGGCAAGTGAACGTTTGAACAATAACTTGTTCACCAACTAGTACTTTTACCATTTTTTATCTAGTCAAATATTTCAGTTGGTATAACATATTTTACGCAAAATTAAATAAGCCAAATATTTTTTCTCTCGATAGCCTCCTATAAATAATCTCTTTTTTCCATATTTTTTTCTATATAATCTAGTCGTTTCTGGCACTCGCCGGCCGCTGCCGCGGCACCGCTCGCTTCGCTCGCTCGGCTCGTGCGTAGGTGGTCACAGTTTTAACCTAACCTAACCTAACCATTTTTTTTTAATTAATAACCTACTGTAACTAGTTCCATAAATAACCTAATGTCTAGTAACCATAAATTTGACTTGTTTCAGACAAATTCAAGCACATAAGTTTACAAAGAAATACGCAAATGACATCAAATTTAACAAATAAATTCCCAAAAATATCTTATTTTTGCCTTTATATTTTTTGTCATAACAAATCATTTGACTAAACGTTTATTGTCTAAATATTGTTTGCTGTAATAAATCATTTGATTAAAGACCAAAAGCCTTAATGACATTATCCTTGGTAACAATCTGCCAAGTAAACATTTGACCAAATGAAAATGTGCATACTAAAATTATTCCAAATATTACAGTGGTATAAAAAAAGGTTGCTAAAATTTGTTTGGGTAATGAAAATTTGGCAAAATCTTTTCGGCAAAACGGCAGGATCCCGGTCGCATGCGCTACTGCTGAGCATGAGGTCCTGGGTTCGATTCCCGGGTCGGGCAAAGTGTTATTGGGTTTTTCTATCTGAAATTTCTCAGTAGCAGCTCGGAGTCTGGATTTGTGCCCGGTTGATGGCAATAGGCTCGCCCCCTATTACATGGGACTTAAACATAACTGGCGAAATGTGGGTGTACCTGCTACAGGGACACCTCTGCCCAACCCTTCGGGGAAACAAGGCGTGATGTTATGTGTTATGTATGTTACTTATAGATTTTGAATATTATAGCAACTGAATATTATACCATATGAAACTAGGTAAAATGAAATTATATCAATAATTCATTACATCATTTGATGGTTACTTACATAAAAAAAATAAAATTGAATTAAATTAGGTCTTATGATCATAGAACTTTTGTTATTATATCAAACGTTACACACCCCTGCTAGAAGTACCTTAGAATTTTGATGATCGGTGAGTGAGTCAGTATGTCAGTGACAAAATTAAGGAACTTTGACCTACAATAGTTTCTAAACTACTGGTTCAAATTGAATGTAATTTGGAAATATACCTAGTTATACTAAGCCCTCTTGGTCACTGAAAATTCAGGCTTCTAGCTTTATCCACAACGAAGTTACAGGCCGTTGAAAATGTCCAGAATGGCTTCGAGAACAGATGGTACGGCTGTGCCTTTGTGTTTGTTTTGCTCGACTTGGCGGGGCCTTCGATACACACATCGAGTGTGTTATGTTATCTTCGAAACTATGTATATATGAGACAATAAATAGAACACGTTCTAAATGGTTGTTTGTCATTATTATTCAAAACTACCGGCCAACGGGGTTGGAGGGCAAAAACACGAAAGCGGACGAAGTCGCTGGCTAAGTGGTAGTGTAGAATATTAGGTCACAGGTGGTGATTGCATGGTGCTTTGCAGCTGCTGGAGGAGTACCTGACGGAGGCGGGGCTGCACGCGCTGGACGCGGGCGAGGACGGCGAGGACGCCGACACCGCGCCGCCCAACTACGCGGAGCTGGCGCTGCTGCTACAGCAGTCCGCAACCATTTACGGCCGCAAGGTGGACTTCCTGTACCAGCACGTCATGGACGTCAGCGAGGCGTTGCACGCCAACGCACTGTGAGTCTTAACTTATTGGAAACGCCACTTTTCTCCGACTACATTTTTGCCACTATATCGATAAAACATGGCAAAAATGAAACGATGAACAATGGCGTTGAAAAATTACGATTTTTTTAAAGCTATTGCATAGCTTTTATCGCGGGCTTTGAGCGTGGCGACCGAATCTAGAAATTCCGTAACGTAACGAAAATAAAACCTAACACCAACCTAACTCCGCCTACCATGTAATGACAGTTCCCATGACAACGTGATGTTGTCATGGGAACGTAATTTTTGTTTTATGTCATCACGTCATCATCCCAAGTGTAGCGTTGACAAATAGGAAGTATGGAGGTTACAAATGCTATGCAATAGCTTTACCGCGGCAGTCCCCGAGTGCCACACGTTTTTAATTTTTTTTTTCATTTTTAACCGACTTCCAAAAAGGAGGAGGTTATATGTTCGTCGAGTATGTTTTTTTTTCGATCGATTTCTCCGTCATTTGTGGACCGATTTTGAAAATTCTTTTTTTGTTTGAAAGGGTGTGCTCCCAAATTGGTCCCATATAAATTTTATTAACTTTGCTTGGGTAGTTTTTGAGTTAGCACAAAATACGTATTTTTTTCCCACTTAGTATGTAGATGATATGATAAGTTCCTGTCACTGGTAGCAGGTAGTGGTATTCGAATGTGTGTGTGGTAGGTACCACAGCTAAAAAGTGAAAAATAAAAACATTTTACAAAAAAAAAAAAACAACCGACTTCCAAGAAAAAACACTACAAAGTGAAAAATAACTTTAATTTCGGAAGTCGGTGGCAAAAAACGAAAACACAAAACCCAAGACTTCCGAAATTAAAGTTATTTTTCACTTTGTAGTGTTTTTTTTTGGAAGTCGGTTGTTTTTTAGTTCTTCTACTGGCCACTATGGCGTAACAAAGAATGACACTTTGTTCCAGAACGTTCTATGTGCGTTAGTATGGTGGGAACACATTATTTATACCTAACTGTGTGCGAAGCCCAAAAGATGGGTGACATGAGTTAACATTTTTAGTAATTTAGTATACAGGGTGGCAGGGACATCGACGCGAAAATTATTGTCATGGATTCAGTACATGATTCTGAACTCCCCTGCGCAAAAATTTCTCGTCGGTTATTTTTAAAATATCTGCTGTTCCATACATTTTGACCGCGTAGCTATTGCACTTTTCTATGAAACAGCAGATTAAAAAAAAAAATTTCAACGCAGGGCGTTTTAGAATCATGTACCTACTGAATTCATGGTAACAGTATTCGCGTCAATGTCCCTGCCACCCTGTAGGTAGAAAATAAAAAATAAAATCATCAATATTTATTGGACATTGCTTATTATTGGCCACTAAACAATACAGTTTTATTTAAATGCTGTCTTTTAAACAAAACAATGTTTTCGAGCTTACTGTAATAAGTCTCGTATTACAATAGTTGTGGCTTATAGCTTTGGTTAACAACGTGACATGGTTGAAAATTAGATATTATTAATTAAGATAACAAATTCGATAAAATAGGGTCTTGCTAGCATGATGCACACATTTTTATTTAACAGTTAGTACCGGCAACTTACCGACAGATGGCGCATTTTCTTATTTTAAATTCTTCTTATTTCATGTATCAAGGAACGTATTTATCTATGAATTAACTTATAGCGAGCAAAATAAAACTTAAGCAAGTAATTTGAGTCGCAAATTAGTCACAATAATATGTATTGATAATGATGAAAATACGAAATCGGTGAGAATTGGTTAGAATGCACCTCCTCGACAACAGATGTCTCTAGCTATAATCTGACGATCAAACGAGAAAATGTGTTTTAAAATGAAAAGAATTAGAATTTCTTTATTTTGCATAAAATATGGTACATTAAAGGTCTTAAATATAAGAAGTTCCACATATTTTGCTTACTTACATATTTCAGCATGCAAAAAATATCTTATAAACTATTTCATGACGTAAAAACTAAAAATCCTTAAAATTATGAATATGTATTGATAATGATGAAAATACGAAATCGGTGAGAATTGGTTAGAATGCACCTCCTCGACAACAGTTTTTTTTTTTTTGCCCCTTGTCCTAGGTTTCAACAATAAGATGAAACCTAATCTTATTACAATCTAGCCTTATAAATAGACTAATAAGTAATTTAATTATAACCTAAACTATTAAATTGTCTTTACTAAGAATGTGTTCAATAGCACTTTTCTTATTGTCTCTATTAAGGCGAATACACTTCGTTCTTGTGTTTGTTTGGCACTTTTGTACTTTACACTATTCACTAACACTAAACATTAGCTCGAACGGTTTTGTTCTGTTTAGTCTTCTAACTAAGTTTGTGTGGTCGAGAAGCTGGATTGTCTCGACGTTCACATGCTGATGAAGTCTCTTTTCGTGAGCTTCTGCAAGTTTCTGGATCACTTTTTCGATGAACTCAACTTTTAGGTCCCGGTGGAGGTCATCATTTCGTATGTACCAAGGTGCATTTACAATTTCCCTTAGCACTTTGTTCTGGAATCTTTGTATTATTAATATATTGGTCTGTTACCATAAGTCCAAACTGGCATCAGGACTTGTTTGTATAACAACAATTTGTTTTGCACGGACAGCGTAGAGTTTCTTCCAAGCAGCCAATGCATTCTTTTGAATCGGAGGTCGAGTTCATCTTTTTTCTTCTTGACGTGGGCTTTCCAGCGTAGCTTTGCGTCAAGGGTCATACCGAGGTACTTGGCTGTATTCTCGTATGGGACTTGTTTATTATTTATGTAAACTGGGAAATACTGTTGTCGACAACAGATGTCTCTAGCTACAATTTGACGATCAAACGAGAAAATGTGTTTTAAAATGAAAATAATTAGAATTTCTTTATTTTGCATAAAATATGGTACATTAAGGTCTTAAATATAAGAAGTTCCACATATTTTGCTTACTTACATATTTCAGCATGCAAAAAATATCTTATAAACTATTTGATGACGTAAAAACTAAAAGTCCTTAAAATTATGTTATTTAATTAAATTACTAGTTAAAGTTAAGATATATTGTAACAATTGTTCTGAAATAGTGTGCTTCTACATCTTGTGACAGCCAGTCGGGTTGGATCTCTTGAAAGGATTTTTTTATTTTTTATGGCTTTAGTATATCGCTCGGAGTGCTTTTTAACAAATAATCCTACTTCTAATACATACAGACTAGGTAGAGTTAGTAATCCTAATTTCTTAAATAAAGGTCTACAAGATTGAAATGGTCCAACCCCACAGACTGCTCTGACACATTTTTTTTTGTGTAATAAATACATTTTTAGCCTGAGAAGAATTACCCCATATAAGAAGACCGTATCTAAGTACTGACTCGACGTAGCCATGGTACGCAGCCATAGCAGTTTTTTGACTTGCTATCTTTTTTAGCTTTTTTAGAGCAAAGACAAATTTGTTTAGATTAGAGCAAAATATAAATTTTAGGGACTTACACATGAAATGTTACGCCATCAATATGTTTCAGTTTTGATCCTGAATAATTTTTGCATCCAACAACAGCGCACTTCATTATTAAAACAATTTAACTATTAAAAAACGATTAGAATACAACGCACCCGAACGCGATGAAGATTCACTCGCAACTAAGGTTTGCGGCCCCGCCCACTATGACGTCAGGACCTAATTGAAGGCGCAAGACCTACTTGCCTTACGGCATCTCGCTTCTTTCTATACTCCGTGGTTTAAACCAATAGACGGAGTAATTCATGAGAAAGGTTTAGGTGTATTTAATAATTCATTACGGTTTTGTGAACGATGTTTTTTTATCAAGCGCTAAAAACCGTGCGAAGCAGGAGCGGGTCGTTAGTTAATTAATAGTTTTGAGAAATAATAAATTGCGAGATATATGAGTAATAGATATCACGTGACTTCGAACACGAATCAGAGCGCGACACGTCAATTCTTGCGGACGACTGTGTTTCAAAATGGTTTCAAATTAAACAAAAACAAACTATGCGTCCGACATAGTTTCTTTTGCATTAACAATAAACGTACGAAAGGAATGTTTTTGAAAGGACCACCTCTCAAAGTCAAATAATTTATTTCAATTAGGCACAAAAAGGCACTTTTGAACGTCAAAATTTACAAAAAATAGAATTGATCCTAGTCGGTCCTTCCAAAAGGTAGGTTTCGTATGGAGAAGAATGGGCAAAAAACTCCACCGTTACTCTTTTAAAATGTTTTACAATATTTGTATATGTCACGGCTAAAACCCGAAGTGTGGCTACACCTAGTTTTAGCCGGCTAGAACTTGGTGCGGTTAGCAGTTGGTTAAAGTTAGTTGTAGCAAATGAAAATGGCTGAAAGGTAGGTTAGGTTAGGTTAGAACTGTGACCACATAACACACCGCACGAGCCGAGCGAGCGAAGCGAGCGGTGCCGCGGCAGCGGCCGGCGAGTGCCAGGATCCATTTAGGCAAGTTTAACCAACTGCTACCGGCCGGCGGCCGCATCTAGTTCTAGCCGGCTAAAACTAGGTGTAGCCGCACTTCTGCTACCGGCCGCACCTAATTGTAACCGGCTAAAACTAGGTGTAGCCGCAATTCGGGTTTTAGCCGTAACATATACATTAATTATATGTGAAGACGATGCATCTGGAATACGATTACTATACCACAATAGGTAAAAATAATTAAAAATGAAGCAATGACAGAAAAAATAATTATGTAATGGATACATAGTGTTCACGTATTTACAAGCATTGTAAAAGTAGGTACCTATACGATATTCCTAAAAAATTATAAGTAATACTAATAAGTCAGTGTGTGAGTTTAAGTAATCACAGAATGTAAAATAAATGTTATAATAATTAATTACACAATTAAATTAGCAACCAGTTTTTTTTTTAGTTTTGAAAATTAAATTAAATTTATTTCATAAGCCTATTACATAAGGAGAGAAAAGGGTTAACAATGAATTTCTTAAGTAACTGAGTTTTCATAGTTTTCACAAGTTTTATTTACACACGTATTTACATCATTTAAAAACTATCAGACTTAATATAATATTAAGCACAATTATATAAAAAGGGGGAGGAATAATCATAGGGCATCAAAAAATTCGTCTGCAGCGCTGTTAATAGGAAAAGTGCCCAAAAGGCTGGCAGCATTGCCACGTTGTATGGCAATGCTGATTCTTTGACCAAAGAATAGGCCAGCCCTCTGGTCACGTGAAGAGTCGACCAGCCGCTTGGCGATGTCTTGAAAAACTAGGTGGGCACTCGGACCCCATGGCCCTAGTGTTTCAACCCCAAACGGCTCAAACATATAAGTCCCAATAAGATTGGAATATTTGCGCCGTTTGATGTCTTCCGCACTTGCAGCAGCAGCCCCAGCACAGCTCGCCGTGCTAGGAAGATGGGATGGCGCAAGGGAGTCGACACACGTTGCATCCCACACCAAAGGCCTACCTACCTTCCAAGGCATTATGGTCATTCCGTCTGGTCGCTTCCCATCGTCGCGTGCCAAGCCATGGGGTTCTAAAACGGCTGGCACTCCGGCGGTGACAAGAGCACGACGGATGATGTCATTGATGCTGGCGTGCCGTACTATCCGGCCTGCGCTCTTACTGCAGGATAGGCCATGGTGTCCGAGACAGTCGACACCTTCACCGCATTGGCAGCGATGCGGAGACACACAAGGAGCGCCCAGACGCAGACAGGTAGCGAGCCGGAAGGTGGTATCACCCAGCATAGTGCCTATGTTGGGTGACAGTAGCGCCTGAAGCCAGAAGCCCGACTCCCACTCGCCCACAGCCAGCAGGCGGGCACGCTCAGCAGTATTGGTGTACGTATTAATAAGATTGTTCCGTACCAACCTGCAGAGCGGCTCATACCACTGCCTCTGGGAAGATGGGTTCACGGGCCGATCTGTATTCGAACAAGTCGCTTTCCAGGCGTTCTCCGCATCGGTCAAGCACGGCACTTCAGAGTTAACCAGGCAGGGAGCTAAAATTTTCCCGGTTAACTTTTCAGTGCTGTGGAACTGTGCAAAATCAAATTGTGCAACCAGTTTGATTTTGTCTAGACTCTAAATTGTCCTATGGAGCTAGACCAGCATGCTTCCAAGCATTCTTATCTAGGATATAATCCTCTAATTTGTAATATGCTTGTTTACAAAGAGTACTTTTAATATGAGTTTTAAATTTTCTTTCAGTTAACTGTAATATATCACAAGGTATTTTGTTGTAACATTTAACACAGTACCTCATAAAAGATGTTTGTACTTTAGATAATCTGACAAATGGTTGATCTATTTTATCTTTATTTCTAGTATTAAAATGATGTCTATCACTTATTTTATTTAAAAGATGTAGATTTTTCCTTACATACATAATATTTTCATAGATGAATTGGCAAGGTACCGTCATAATATTAATCTTTTTAAATAGTTCCCTGAGAGATTCGCGACGACATATATTATAAATGGCTCTGACAGCCCTCTTTTGTAAAATAAAGATGGATTCAATGTCAGCAGCCCGACCCCACAGTAAAACGCCATATGACATAATGCTGTGAAAGTAGCTAAAATATACCAAACGCGCGGTTTCTACATCTGTTAACTGTCTTATCTTTCTAACAGCATAAGCGGCCGAGCTTAGCCGCCCCGCAAGAGATGTTATATGAGGTCCCCATTGTAATTTCTCGTCTAGCGTGATTCCTATTCTCACACAATGAGTTCAATAATCATCTACTAAATTAGTAGTATTTTGTGTGCCTTCACAAAATACTACTAATTTAGTAGATGATTATTAAAATTTAAACATTAAAAATTAGAACACAAATAATTATTATTTGTCTACTCTGAATATTCAGTTTTAAATATTTAATAAATAATAATAAAAACACAACTGCCCTGCCACTACTCGCTGACTAAACAGATAAATAAAATCGTCATTGCAGTCGGGGGACCGTTGTGTTATAGTGTGGAACACTTTTTAATCTAATCCGACTGCAATGTAACTACTACAACGATGTTTTCCTTCACCGTTATGAGAGCAGTGGTGATGAAATAATTTACACAAAGTATAGCGCCTGTCAAGGTTCGAACCTCCGACCTACAACTCGTAAGTCGCGGCCGATACCACTGGGCCACCACTGCTTCCCCCCTGTAAATTTTCATCTAGTTTCTTAAATATCTATATATATAGTATAATATAAAGTATTTATTTTAAAATTATAAAAAATATATTTGAGATTTTCACAACAAGACCTTTCATTAGATATGTCACACGGTACAGTTTGAGTTTTTTTTTTTTTCTGTTTGTCCGAATTTTTTCAAAATTCATTTATTTACGTGACACGTTCGTGTTAGGGTCACAGAAATTTATATGTGTACCAAACAACTAAATAAGTTCAGTAGATTCGGAGCAAATTGACTGTGACAGACGGACAGACAGTCAGCCAAACACGAGTGATCCGGAACACGGAATAGGGTTCCGTTTTTTCATTCAGACGTAGTACGGAACCCTAAAATCGTGTTTAATTCAGACTTCCGAATATTCCGAAAGCGGCGTTAGTTCCGATATTAGCCACACGCCAAAATAATCTTGTAGCGGTATACACGGCACCTGTAGCCTTCACACCGGAGCACAGCAACGCTGCTCGGCGGCAGAAATAGGTATATGAAGGTAGCAACTACCCGACGAGCTCCTTCACTAAGAGGTCGACTTATACTATGATTGACGCGGGGACGCTTCGCGAGTTCGCGACCCGCGCCCTGTGTGACCTCGCCCCGCCCGCAGGGACACGGCGCCAGGCGAGGCGGCGCCGGGCGCTGAGGCGGGCGCGGCGCCGGCGCCGGCCGCGCGCACGGCCCGCGTCGCGCCGCCGCGTGACGAGTTCGCGCGCACCGCGTCGCCGTGGGACGCGAACCGGTTCGCGCGCGAGCCCGCCGCGCGGCGCCCGCACCCCACGCTGCCGCGCTTCTTCATGGAGCTGGAGCCGCGCCTCGGCTCCGACGCCAGCTGGCAGGCGCTACGCGACCACGCGGGCGAGCTCGTCGGCCTGCTCGACGACTTCCAAGCCAACATGGAACAGGACCCACACGTCAGTATCTCCGCTTATATTATAACAATCAGAGAGCCTCCCAGCCGGGCACAAGTTACCGTGGTCTACTTGGACAACCTTCGTACCCAAGTAGGTCGCAGTAAGGACAACCTCCACAAGTGGGAGTTCATGGACGACTTAGATCTCTGGTGTGTATGCGGCGTCTCTCCACAGCCAATGGCTCACCTCCCATCTTGCACCGCATGCCCTGTCACCTGCACGCGTGAGGACCTAATGGTTACGTCAGCGAACGATTTTCGCGTTGCTGAGTTTTGGGCCAAACAAATTCAAAAAACTAAGAACTTATTTTTTCGTGTTATTTTTGCTATCGACACGCTAAGAAGAAGTAGTATCCGCGAGCCGCTCCAGCGAGGACGCGTACGGTGTCGTGCCGCCTTTCGTGGTATGCGTAATCCCAGCAAAATGTTGCGCCTTAGAGAATAATGAGAGTATAACAGATAATTAGTTCATAGTTAGTTGCAATTTGTTCAAGTATAGCAAAATTTGCTCAAGTTGTATTTTTGAAGGTATTCGAGAAAAACTGATTTTGCTGGAGTAACGTTACCCCAGCAAAATGTTTTTCAAAAAGGGCATTTAGCCTGGAACCAAGTACATGAAAAGATAGCTTTTGATGAGTTGTAAATGTATACGAATAGCAAAATTTGTTCATCTTATAGTTTTTGAGATATTCAAGATTTTGCTGGGGTAAGGTTTTGGGATTTTCAAAATCTCAAAAACTGTTCGTCGCAGAAGTTTGAAAAAAATACCAGTTATAGGCCTTAATTTGTTCAAATTTGTTCAAACATAAGTATTTCGATTCATCAACAAATATCGATGTAATTCATTGTTTTTAAGAATCAGAAAAAATCGATTTACTCGTAAACTGACATTTACCAACAAATAAAAAGCAGTTACATATACCTATCATATACCCTTTTAAGGTATACAAATCTGGATTAAAAAACTTTACGCGATATGAAGATATAAAGAGATTTCATCAAATTTCAACCGGTGTTTCTTTGGCGATCGAATACACAGCTCCCTCTGTCTACAAAACGATGGACCAAATAACCTATTCTTAAAACATTTGAGATTTCGGTTAAGTTTATTAATATTATTCTGCCCGACTGTACTCAATATCGGTTATTAGGCTGCTTATTTGAGTAGGACACCCGCATGTATGAAACGGTCGCTTTGTCGTAGCCTCCGTAATTAAGTCGGTTTATAAGAGAATTGCTGACACTTTCTTGTTTTTTGAATAACTTTTATTCCATCCAGGATTTAAAGCTGAAACTTTCAGGGATGTTTTATAACAAAATGAACAAATTTGTTCTCTATAGTCCATCGTTTTGTATTCAGAGGGAGCTGTGTATTCGATTGCCAAAGAAACACCGCTTGAATTTTGATGAAATCTCTTTATATCTTCATATCGCGTAAAGTTTTTTAATCCAGATTCGTACACCTTAAAAGGGTGTATGATAGGTATATGTAACTGCTTTTTATTTGTTTGTAAATGTACTAGTTTATGAGTAAATCGATTTTTTCTGATTCTTAAAAACAATTAATTACATCAATATTTGTTGATGAATCGAAATACTTATGTTTGAACACTTTGAACAAATTAAGGCCTATAACTGGTATTTTTCAAACTTCTGCAACGAACAGTTTTCGAGATTTTGAAAATCCCAAAACGTTACCCCAGCAAAATCTTGAATATCTCAAAAACTATAAGATGAACAAATTTTGCTATTCGTATACATTTACAACTCATCAAAAGCTATCTTTTCATGTACTTGGTTCCAGGCTAAATACCCGTTTTGAAAAACGTTTTGCTGAGGTAACGTTACTCCAGCAAAATCAGTTTTTCTCGAATAAGTTCAAAAATACAACTTGAATAAATTTTGCTATACTTGAACAAATTGCAACTAACTATGAAATAATTATCTGTTATACTCTCATTATTCTCTAAGGCGCAAAACATTTTGCTGGGGTTACGCATACCCTTTCGTGTGCACACTTTGGTGACTCATTGTAAAATTTCGTGTCGGCACAGTCGGGGATGCTGGTGGGCGACTGGTTCGACGTCCGGACGGACGGCGAGCAGCAAGGTCCGCCGGCGATCTCCATGTTGGAGCTGCAGGCCGCCGTCGCCGCCGCCGCGCCCCCCGCCCTGCCGCCCGCCGGCCCGCTCGCCCCGCCCGTCTCGCCCGTCTCGCCCCCCCCCACCTCCCCGCTGCGCACCAGCACGCCGCTGCCGGAGTCGCAGCTGGACGCGTCTGTCGCCACGACTGATGCATCTGCCGCTGTGACCGATGCGTCTGCCGCTGCGACCGATGCGTCTGCCGAGCCCGACACGTCTGCCGAGCTTACACTAGCGACGCCCGTTAAGAAGGAGCGGAAGAGGCGGCATAGCGTCATCAATATAGATGAAATTTTCGAAGGTGTGAAACTTATGATCAGTGAAGGTAAGTGTGGATTATGGTTAGGTTAAGTTACGTAGGTTTACGATTTATTGGACTTAATGGAAAACATCCTCCTTTATTTCTTTGAAGTCGTTTAAAATTTAATACAATACTAAGTTATTTATCTCTTTTATAGACCTACGGAAGGAGTTAAAAGAGATTCGCGAATTTAGTATACCAACTACATGGATCAGAAGAGAAGTAAAAAAACGAATGAGTCACATCTTGAGCGAGAGACGGCGGTTGCGCGAACTAGAACCCGACCCGAGGGCAGGTAAGCGTCGACGGACCCTCGGCACGGCGCCGTCCGACGGAGCCGAAGAGCCGGGCGGCTGCGACTCCGGCGCGGACTCGTCCACTGACGGCGTCGTCGCTCGGTTCGCAGAGTTCGCGGGCTGGAGCGCCGCGGAGGCGGCTTCGGCCGCGGCCCGGGCCAAGGGCGGGCGCGCGGGCTCGCCCGACAGCGACGACGACGGCTTCTTCGAGCAGAGCTCCGTGGGCGACGGCTGCGACACGTCGCGCGCGGACGACGCGCCGGCCGCCTGGGCCGCGTGGCAGGCCGGCGTGCTGGGCCGCGCGGCGGCGGCCGAGGCGCGCGGCCTGGACGTGCGCGCGCTGGGCCGCGCCGTGCTGCGCGCGCTGCCGCCCGACGCGCCCGCGCCCTTCGCCGACGTGCTGCGCAGCACGGCGCGCGCCGACCGGGAGGTGTCGCACGTGCTGCTCGCTACGCTATTCCTGGTCAGTCTCCTCTGCCTATATCGCTACTGACTTTCGCTCGACGTCTTGCTATGATCGCGGTGACAACAAATATACGATACTATGACCGCAATGAGACTAAGTCGGCATAACGACGGCCGTCCGTGAAGTTGTGCCGTCCAGCGCACACTGTATGAACGTAGAACAACCTAGCTAGACAAATATATTTATTTCTTTATGTACTTGCATAGACATAACCTTGTAGCCAGGATTATCCATCAGCAACTTGCTCTGAAATACGGCCTTGTGGAATCGGAAGTGCCGTACTACAGGTATGTGCCCGATCCAGTTCTCGAAAATGGAAATATCACATTGTACTGGGATCGATCCATCATCACTGATAGGACTATTGTTGCCAATAAACCTGATGCGCCGTTCTACTCGATCCACCACCACTATGGTGGTGGATCGAGTAGAACGGCGCACAATGATTATCGACATAACAGTCCCGCATGACGGGAACCTCGTGAAACCTTAAACCATACCTTCGTCCAGCGCACGCTGTATGAACGTAGAACAACCTAGCTAGACAAATATATTTATTTCTTTTATTATTATTAAACATTTTTTCAGCAATATGGGAAACTTACAAATAATGTAGTTTTTAATCTATGTAGATACATTTAACACCATGGATCAGGCGAGCACCGTCATACAATAAAACTAAAGTTGCTCTAGTGACTATAATACGTATTTACATGCATTATATTGAGTACCTAGATGTTAATCTACTAATTGTTTTCTTCCAAAGTTCGAATATTGTTCTTCATGATATGTCAAAAACCCTTATCTGGAAAAAAAAAATGAGGGTTTCCGAGTCCATTTTATTTTTAAAGTATCTATACTAATAATCTTCTATACAACAAAAAAGATTCCGACAAACTGAGAACCTCCTCCTTTTTTTGAAGTCTGTTAATAAATAAAATTGAAGTGTCTCTTTGTAATGTCAAAATAACAGCTTTTTAATAAATGCATATGAAAATATATACGATACATACAACGAAAACACAATTATCAAAAAAATTGTCTGTGGCTAATCTCCGAAACGGCTGGTCCGATTTTGACGGGACTTTCACGGGAAGATAGGTGATGTTTTAAAGAGTAACTTAGGCTTAGGAGTACCTTTTATTTTAGAAAAAGAATTAGGGTCCACGCGGGCGAAGCCGCGGGTAGCAGCTAATATATATACATATATATTATACTAAAGAGGAAAGACTTTTTTTGTTTGTTTGTACCGAATAAGCTCCGAAACTTCTGGACCGATACAAAAAAAAATCACTAATAGAAAGCTAAATTATCAGGAAATAACATGGGCTATATTTTTTTTTTAATTGAGATCCTTAAGATAATTGCAATAATGTAACCCAAAGTAGCAAAATTTTGCCTATAATATTCATTATTTGGCGTGCGCTGGGAAAACTATTGATGATACACAAAAATTATGTACTATATGATTAAAACTACTCATTTTTACCTACAAAAATCCACGAGGAAATATATCTAACTATCTTAACTATAAGTCACAATAGCAGCTTTTGTGTTTTAAAATTAAATTAAATCGCCGGTAGACACAAAAGTTGGTTACATTCGTATCGTAGTATTAATTCTTATTCAAATGAATAGTTTTATCATCAAGGGTATTTATGTAGCAGTAAAATACTTTTTCCCCCTCTAAAAAGCTTATTTTGTTCACTGAAAACAATGAATAAAAAACACTTTTAATCACCATTTTGGTGTTTGAATTTAGAACACACCAATATATTCGACCTTCATCTCAATGCTATGCAAAGCGAAAAAATACTCTATACAAACTCCTTGTCCAAAGCATACTCGACACGACAAACAAACTCCTTGTTCAAATAACTCCTCGAGATTTGATTGGTCGACATTTTCGACGAGGAGTTTAGCATTAAAATAAAAACGGTTTTGTGTGCTTTGCTGTCATTAGTAAATTGGCGCTACTTTAATGATAACAAGAAAATTACTCTTAATTTTAGTAATTGTTCCAATTTTAATTAATTTAAACTTTCCTTTTTCTTCATTAAATGTCCATTTTCTTTCGCAAAAATTTATCTTTTTCTCGTAGTTATAAAGTATAGTATACAACTCTTGAATAAAACGGATCGAAATCGAGGGTCATGAATCACTCTCGTCGTTCATGATTCTAACACTCCCTTCGGTCGTGATTCAGTCGTTAGAATCCTTCACTTGCTTGTGATTCATCTATGGCCCTCGCTTTAAATCCGTCCTTTAATTCACTAATTGCATAATATACTATTAATTCATTCGAATCGGATATAACATTTTGAAGTTATCACGAGTATAAAAATGCAATATGCGAACCGTTCGACGCCGCACGGTGGGCTGAAAGTCGGCTTTCATAGACTTAGGGATTTCAATTTGCAAGTGCCGGATTTTTTTTCCGGATATCGCTTCTATTAGTTATTACTATATACAAAAATGACACCCGAGTTAATTCTGCACAAAAACGAAGGAATTATATTTTTTTTTTTTTACCAAAAATTATTACGAAGCTAGTATGAAAAATCTAATTATCTCTTAAACGGCAAGGAAAACCGTAATATCCTTAAAGGTGGTTATGGTACTAGTTATTTATGTTTTTTTTTTTCATATTCCATTTATCGATTATCGCTGCTGTTTTTATTTTTTTAGTCGTCAAAATATTTTTATTTATTTTTACATATGAAACGGTTCATTTTAGTGTTTAAGTTGAGGAACACAGACTTTTAACAACACATAACATAAAATAGCATCACCCCTATGTCCCCGAAGGAGTAGGCAGAGGTTTATAGTACACCTACACTTAGACAACTATATTCGAGCTAGTTATTTATCAACACAAAATGTGTAAAACCAAAACACCAAATAACAAAACCACTTCTAATGAGTCTGAAAACAAATGATGAAGTAATTGCAATGATTTAGTCTTCTAATAAGTCTGAATAGGTGATTAATTGATTTGCAATATCGCCCAACAATGCCAAGCATGGACTACATTCACATTTTTCCGAAAACCATTCGAACATCTGGGAAGTAAACAGAAAAAGAGAAGATCTGATGATCATACAGGCGAAGATTCCAGTGAATTGGTATGTACAGCTGCAGCACGTTTAAAAGAAGGGCATGAGGATATCGCATCTGTGATCGAATATATGATGAAAAAGCCTAAAGCAGCCGTTAAAATTAATGAAACGCTTAAGAAACCAGTGAAAACAGTCATATTTACACCAGAGAATGCGTTTGGATTGCTTCTTTCACTAAAACTGTCAAAGTGGCAATATATTAAGTTGTGAGAGGCTGCCATTTGGGAAGGTGCTAAGGATATTTATCCATCCTACTTTAAAGTGCAACAAACTAAGCTACCCTCCGAAGCAATCAGTGTCAATTACGGATTCATCGGCTAGGATTACACTTCAAGCTTTACTTGACATCACGGTGACGAGGATCCTTCAGTCTTTCTGACGAGATGTGCAAAATAAGCAGCTAAAACTGATTATCCAAGAGGGGATTTGATGGTGCTTCCAACCAAAGCCGATACAAGCAGAAAATAGAGGGTGAGCAAGATGATTCAAGCATTTTCATGACCTCCTTGGTGCCACTAAAACTGACAGATGGAGATAATATTTTACGAACGAACCCAAAACCATGCTCAGCTTTATATTGTCGTCCAGTTCAGTTTACTTTTGTAAAGGAGAGCGAAGCAGTTGGCATTGATTTCAAAAGGCAAATGGATGATAAAATGAAGGCCCTTATCTCCACAGAGTGCAGTAATAGTAACAGGGTGACTCATCGACTAATGATGACAATGATCGACGCTAAAGTCTGCACGTACCTTTCTGAAGCCAGATCAAATACATTGTGTTACCTGTGCTTAGCAAAACCTACATAAATGAACCGCTTAGATGCTGTAGCATCAAAGACTGTGTTCTGACATATACGAATTTGGCTTGTAATTACTTAATCACTTGTTTTCAGACTCATTAGAAGTGGTTTTGTTATTTGGTATTTTGGTTTTACACATTGTGTTGATAAATAACTAGCTCAAACATAGTTGTCTAAGTGTGGGTGTACTATAAACCTCTGCCTACTCTCTCGGGGATATAGGGGTGATGCTATTTTAAGTTATGTGTTGTTAAAAGTCTGTGTTCCTCAACTTAAACACTAAAATGAACCGTTTCATAAAATTTTTCGATGATTAAAAAAAAATATCTGCAGTTATAACCGATAAGTGGAGTATGACAAAAAATCATTAATAATTAGTATTATAATCACCTGTAAGGATATCCCTTCCACTGTCATTAACGAGACACAATAGAATTTTAATTGTTATCCGCCTTTATAAGGCTGCTTAACAGGTGATGAGATAATTATTACGGTTTTCCTTGCCGTTTAAGAGATAATTAGATTTTTCATACTAGCTTGTTCGGGCGTCTCCGACCACTCGGCGATCTTCGGCTGCTGTCGGGGACAGCGGAAGGCGGCGGGCGGCGGCGGGACGCGGCCATCGAACCACTTCGCTACCGATCACGGACGACGGCACGCGCGCGCACTCCATACGTTTACCAACATCGATATATGTAGACCAGGGTCGATAATTTTTGAAACCAAAAATAATAACAGTAGGATTAAACCCATTAGAAAAGAAGGGGAATATGATAAAAATGAAAGGAAAAATAAATTACGGGCGATCTGAGTTACTAGACTAGACTTGTAGTTTTGCCGGAAATCGAGATAAACAATTTTTTACCCTTAAAAACTTACCCCCTCCCACTTCCCGAACTCAGATCGCCCGTAATTTATTTTTCCTTTCATTTTTATCATATTCCCCTTCTTTTCGGGTTTCATCCTACAATTTTTTTTTTCACTTTTTTACCATTTTTGAAGGCTTCAGCCCTGGTCTAATATATTTTGTACCTATTTTAGATTACACCATTTAACATACAGTCCACTGCTTTTAGTAAAGTCCTTATTTTAGGTCCCTAACAAGCTTCATACAAATTTTTCGTAAAAAAAATTATAATTCCTTCGTTTTTGTGCAGAATTAACTCGGGTGTCATTTTTGTATATGGTAATAACTAATAGAAACGATATCCGGCAAAAAATCCGGCACTTCAATTGAAATCCCTAAGTCTTTGAAATCCGATTTTCAGTCCATCGTGCGCCGCCGCGACGTTCCTTAATAAAAAAAACCGGCCAATTGCATGTCGGACCACGCACAATGTAGGGTTCCGTAGTTGGGATGAATTTATCTCAAGAACAAACTTAACTTTGTAGTTGAAAAAAAAAAATCTTTCATACGGAATGTATGGGAGAACATGTTTTTACAATCGTAAATCTAAGTTGGTCGATTATTACTCGTTAACTTGTAAAGCCTACTCAGCTGTGATAGTTTTCCTATTAAATTCGTTACATAAGCTACTGCTGTGAATTTTTTCACATATCTAAAACCAACCGTTTAGCTAGCAGGGGCCCCGGGGACACTTGACTCTAACAAAAATTTGCGTTTTAAAGCTTAATATTTCGCAAACGGATCTCTGAATTCAAAAATGGTTTTAACACACTCACAATTTTTTTGAAAGACCTTTCCAACGATACCCCACACTAAGGGACAAAAAAAAAACATCCCCTCTTTACGTGTAGGAAAGGTACCCTAAAAAAAAAAAAAATTTTCGTAATTTTATTTTACCACTTTGTCGGCATAATTAATATGTATACCCATGCCAAATCACAACTTTCTAGTACTAACAGTCTTGGAGCTAGACCGCGGACAGACAGACAGACGGACATGGCGAAACTATAAGGGTTCCTTGTTGACTACGGAACCCTAAACACCACTTACCGGTATTCACAGAAGCCATAGTAACAAACACAAAGCGAAATTCTTTAAACAAAGCGCATGACTACCTTTACGAGACACGTTCAGGTGCGCACTAAACCGGTGTTAGTGTTGAATGTCGACTTTGTCTCTTTCTAATGCCTCTGTTTTTCGTTGGTTGTTTTTTAATTACTGTGATTGTATGCCACTGTGGTTTGTTATAAATAATTTATAAAACTTTTCGTTTTACATCTAATTTTTTTAATACATATTGTCTATCTAGGTCGTTCTACGTACAAATAGTGTGCGGCAATGGTGTGCACTGCTACCATTTTTACATTTTTCGTGCATGGAATGTTATCGTCTAATAGTTATTTATGCAACTGTTGTATAATAAGGGGTATTAAAACATGAATGTGATAAAGGCTCTTTCAAATAGGCGCGACACAAAGACACCGCTCGTCGCGCGACGAGCGGTGTCTTTGTGTCGCGCTGGTGTGCACAAGCCTTAATAGTATCACATGAGTGTTTTAATACCTAATTATAACAGTTGCATACAATATTTTATCTACACCCATGATATGAATCCTCTATAAAAGTTTCTGAAACCATTGGGTGTTTGTAATTCAAGATCAAGAATAAAGAAATTCCCACGAAATTCAGTACAACTGAACGTATGTCACGTACGTCGCCTGCAGCAGCACATCACACACACATGCGTGCAGCGGGTGTGCTGTCCCCCGCTTGAACGTTGAAACGAGTTGCGTAATGAAATTTAGTACAACATTGTAACACTCGTTTGGATGATGTGATGGTTACTATGACACTGGCTGTTATAATGTTGCCAATAAGCTAACTGTTTCAGAATTTTTTATAGAGGTTTTATAGCATGGGTGTAGATAAAAATATGAAGTACAGTGGCACGTGGCCCCGTGTAGCCGCTGCTGTAACAGTGCGTGTGCGCAGGCCAACGCCGGCAACGTGCGCGTGCTGCCGGGCGCCGACAGCTTCTCGCTGCAGCTGTTGTCGCCCGACGAGCGCCTGTACCGCGCCGCCGCGGCCGACCAGTTCCTGCGCTGACTGCACACGCCGCGATGTACTTCCGCGAACGATAACTACAAGTGTCCAGGCGCTCCCGGCCCCTTCTGCACTTAGTTCTCCGAGTCTTCCACGTCGCTCTCCGAGTGATATTCGCAGCGTCGTGGGAAGATCTTTAATGTGTTCCTGTATACTTCTCGTTTTTGTTTATTATTCGTAAGGGGTGCTATGCTTGCTACACATTTGTTCGGGTTGGCACAGCCGGGCGGCAAAATCGAATATATCCACACTTGCATACTTCTACGTACTTATTACCCATGTTCGCAAAGTAATAAATGATTTAGTTTACGCTAAATGGATTTGAATGAAAATTGGCACACGGATAGGTCTCACTTGGGTTAAAAACATAGAATACTTTTTATTCCGGTAGTTCGTTCTCGTGGGATCACTTCTAACCTACACGCGGGCGAAGCTATGGGCAAAAGCTTGTGTAGATGTCGCGGATAGATTGTCGAAACCACTGCTTTACAAAACCGCTAGATGTTTTACAAAGCAGCTCCGTTATAATACAATAGCTGAAAAACGTTAAGTGGTTTTCATAATTACTGAACTTTAACACGAAGAATTGCATAAACGTTTTGCATTTATCAATGCAGCTGGTCAACGTTTAGAGGTAATGTAAAACAGCATGAAATGAACCGTCAGGTTGTAGATTTCAGTTCAACATTTTGTCGCTTGTGGCTCTGTGTGCCAGAACAACAATAATGACGTCCGAAACAGAAATAATTAAAACGAGTAATATGAGTGAAAATGATCCTAACTCAAGTGAAAACATCAGAGTTTTAAAGTCAGTCCTAAAATACTAAATAGCGAATAACTTGGAAGTAGAGTTCGCCGGCTGCTGCTGCGACACCGCTCGCTCGGCTCGCGCGCGGTTGGTCACAGTTCTATCGTAACCTAAACCAATTGGTCAGGGTGCCCTAGCTTAGTTACTGCGACCAATTCGGCATTAGAAAACACACCAAACGTTTATTGGGGCTGTACATAAGCGATTCTGCATTACGTCTAAACGGTGGCGGTTTTGTTACGTAGCGCAATGGCAATTCAGCTGAACGTTATTCAGCTGTTTTACATAATGGAGCTGTTATGTAAAACAACTAGCGGTTTTGTAAAACAGCGGATTCGACATAGATGTACCTATGTTCTGGAAAAAGCCGCTTGGCTTAGCTCGAATTATTGTACCGAGCCGAGCCGAACATGATTCAGCGAGGATAGATGCTGAACGGAGTTTTCCGAGCCAAATGAAATTCGAATATGTGTAGTAAAAATTGTTTCGGATCGGTTTTGTTTAATAAAATTAAATACTGCCGAATTGAATGAGCCGACCCAAACACGTGTGTAGCACCCCTAACATAGTATTTTTTTTAAATCAAATATCAAGTTTATATTTTGACTTGGAAGTTTTGTTTTACATAACGTATTAAACTACACACATCATGGATCCATTTATAGATTTTGTATGTATATTATGAAGCTATATCACTACACTAATACCTGATGCAATATTGTAAATACAAATAAGTTTTTTTTTTGTAAATATAGTGTTAATAAGCTAATGTAATTAATCAAATGTATTTTTACAAGTACAAGAGTTCTTATGTAAGTACTTACGCGCCAGTGGTGACTCGTACACTATGTACAGTACATATGGAGCGCAGGGTAAACATTATTGTTATAACCACTGGTGCAGTACATAATCAGTGCACTCTACGAGGATACTATCAGTTAGTATTATTATATTAAAGATCTCTATTCGTGAATAAATATGTAAATAAGTCTTTATAGAGACATTATTATTTAAAATGTCAAAGACTCGAGTCTTCATCAAACTTGTATATACATTGCATCGTGTGCCAAATTGAAATGGTCGACTGAAGAGTTCATCTGCTATCCTTTCAGACCCCTTAACACCTCTCATATTCCGTGGATTTTTTTTTTATCGACTTTTAATTTTTTTTATTAGAAGAAGACCCAATTTTTTTTTTTAAGTAAATGGCCTATACTCTGAATTTAAATTTTATTTAGATATGTATTGTTTTAGAGTACTTTTGAATACAAAATTAGTGACATTAGCCACCTAGTTTTAAAAAAAAATTTGTCGCAAAGTTTTGGAATTTGTAAAACTAAACTTAAGCTGTGACTTCACTAGGCTACAAAAAAAAAACCAAAAGCGATCGGAATCTTCCAACCCCCTCAAAAATTCTCTAGTCTATACTCTTGCTAATGATGGGCCACATGCCATAAAAATCTTTTAAAAACTTTGTGAATTCGCTAGAATTGTGAATCGAGTCGCATAAGACTAATATTCATAAGAATAATAGTACTCTAAAAATACACATCTAAATAAAATTAAAATTCAGAGTCTACGCCATATACTTTAAAAAAAATGTATTTGAACGTAAAATTTGGGTCTTTTATTAATAAAAATAAAAAAGTCAAAAAAAAATCCACAGGGCATGAGAGGTGTTATGGAGTCTGAAAGCATAGCAAATGAGCCTTTCAGTCGGCCATTTCAATTTGGCACACGATGCACCAAACATCCTGTAAATGCATACTATTTATATCTTCTATAACATATTGTACAGTCAACCGCAGTAACACTTACTGCTACAACATGAAGGCGTTACTAATTTCATAATTAGGGTCATTCTGAAATGATGTTCACCAGGTGGCAGCGCTGAGACGTCAGCTCCGGGCACCTGTCAAGTGTCAAGTGGCCTATAGTTGCTATAATCGTATTCCTTAATGAATGACGAACGTCATCATTTATGCATTGTCGATTGGGAAGACCTCTTGCCAAAGTGGCGCTAACTGGCGGCGTGAATTTTCATGAAACCCTCATTGTTACCCGCTGAAGTGCGGTTGACTGCAGATTGAAGAAAACTAATTAAAACTTCATCATCACGGTTTAGGACACAACTTTCGAACTTTGATACAAAATTATACCGTCCTTTTAACACGTATTAAAAACTCTTCCTAGAAGTAAAGGCCCTAGAAATTCAAATTGCGGGATCGCATCGGGCTGTACGATCATGGAAACTCAGGATTAGGGATCTCGCGCACTAGACGGCCACGACTTCGGCCAGTTGTGGCCGTCTAGTGGTATTGAATGGTCTGCAGCTAGTTGGCCGTTGCAACCAAGTGCGTGATTCGCATCAGTTTCTATAGTTTACCTGGTCGCTGCGACCACTGGTCGTGGTCGAAGCCGTCTGGTGCGCGAGATCCCTAACTCGCAACGCGTTAGAGGCTGATCCCGCGCCTGACTAGCGTACACTGTTACCGCGATATTGAATAAGGAACATTTCTGAATGAACATTTGTGAAAAAGAAAATCTTCTGGCATAGCTTTTTACTAAGTATTCGATAGTTCACACATTATAATATTGACTGTATAAATCAGCAGTCTGTTACTTTGTTATAAATCTTTTCGAAAGGCTATGTCAGAAGGTGTAATACTATATTTAATGTTAACTTATGGACTAATAATTATTTTTTTTTAGAGAAACTCTAATTTTATTAGAGTTTCTCTAAATGTTACGTTCAAAGATTCTTCAGTAAAAGATTTATAACAAAAATTTCAATTTATTTATAAAATAGCCTCCCAGGCAATCATTAGTAATAAGCGGGATTAAAATAAGATTAGTATTCTAGGGTTAAAATGTAAATATCATCGCAGGTATGCTGGAAGAGATTTCTTTAGAAATAAGCATCACCTTTGTACGTATTTTCTGTTCCGTTCCTCTTGTCTGTTTATTGTATGTGTGTACATAAATGGTTAAATAAATTAATGAAATAAATCATCTGAATGTATATAGTAAATATGTAAGAGTAAATAAAGTGACATCTCGAACACGTGTCTTACAAAGACATGTTGTAGATTGAAGCAGTACTACTCTGGTATCCGTTAGGACAGGCTTGTCACTTGTGAAGGACTAGTGGGCCAACAAGCGCGTGGTATCAGCTACTGACGGGTAGTTGGTGCCACAACACATGCCAAATGATTATTTTAGAGCCTTGGACTTACCATTCATCGAAAATTGGTTATTCGATATACGATTATTTAACTCCAAATGTTCATAATTGCACAGATTACACTAACGTGTTCATAATTACTATAGATATTGATGTAACTATAGGCTAAATTGACAAAAAAAAATGTTAAACATAATTTTTGTATGTGTCATGTAAACTAACATAAAAGTAACAGAATAATAATATTGTAAAGTAAACACTAAACAGTAGCATAATAAATAAAAGGGGTTCCTCTATTTGGCAGAATCTTGATACTCCGTAACTTATTTGGCATAACACACTTTGCATAATTTTCTTTACACGAATATTTTTATGGCATAAAAATCATTTAGTATAATTATTGTCTGGCCGAATGTTTATATGTCCGAATTTACAATGGCATACTTTTCAGATGGCAGAATTTTATTTGGAATAATTTCATTAGGCATATTGCCATTTCCGAATAGCTGCAAAACCGACTCCACGTAGTCTTGTCTGCCCTACCCCTAGAGTGTAATTTAAGCCCGCGTAGGCGCGGTTTGCAAAATAATATTATGACATCCGTTGTTATGCAAAATAATATTATGACATCAAAAGTTCTACCATAAAAGGTAGACCCAAATAAAAGAGGCTAATTTGTGCAACACATTAATATTGTCGGCCTATTAATTTAGTAAATCTGCCTTTATGATTCACATAAACTGTGTTGTCCCTTCGGCCCGGATGAAATAATTATATGCGCCCATTTAAATATGTATGGTTCGTACAAACCAAAATTGCGCTTTTCAGAGTCAGCAGCGTGAGTCGCACTGTCGCACCATAAACCTGTCATACTTCAAATACTTATTGTTGTGTCTCCTCGTCGCACATTTATTTTTGGGTGCCATGTTTTTTCTATATATTATATGGGCTCCATAGTAGTTCGCCCTACGTTAAACATACTGTCTGCGCATATTTCTCAGAGCTATTATTATTTTGTATTTTATGTGTTTCTATATTTGTCACATACTTACCTGCTGTACTATGAATGGCGTTTGCTCAATTTGTAAATTGTGAGCGATTGTATGTATGTGATAAGTTATAAAATAGAAGTCATAATATACAACGTGTAACGTTAAATGCGCAAAACCTGAAAATAGTTTGAACAGAATAACGAGCAGAATCAATTGAACCACTTTTTAATATAGGTCACATTTTTCAAAAAATCTTCACTAAATACGTTGCCGTGTCTATTTATTAATAGGTCAAGCCATCACTTGCGCAAACCCACCAAAATAGGTAAACAAACACAAATTGTTGTCGACCAATTTAAATTTTCTCATACGCGGGATAATAATAGCTTTTATTTCAATGCAAATACGAATCTTACGAACTAAAACAGCACATAAAACCTTTACAATTTTTTAATGTTTTTTTTATCTCTGAAATAGGCCAATTGAATTAAAAATCAGTTGGGGTGTCTGCAGTTTTGCGCATTTAACGTTACACGTTGTATAATGTTTGACAAATGAAGAGGCTCGTGCCTTGCCGTCGACGCTGTAGAGTGCGCTGTGCTTAGTATAACACGCAGCCAACAATCAGGCCCTGCATTGTCAGGACATGTTGCATGCGGATAGATTGTGATGCCCACGCGGCAAACTGTTATTTTCCAAATAAAAAAAAACAATGGTTATTAGAACATTGCATTTATTTTTTAACATACTTTGACAACGAATAAGGTTCCCCATTCGACTGTTAGTGGTCCTATATTAATTATTTAGTTAGGATCTGATAAAAACCTTCGAAGATGGAGAATAGAACTCCGAATGTGTGATAGCTTATCACCCCGGATTGAGGTAATCGCTTGTCTATGTATTGTTTATGCCTTTTCAAAAACCGACTTAGAAAAGAATATAATAATGTTCTGTGTAGCAACTAGGAACTAGCAATTTAGGAAGTCGGTGCTATGTTTTCAAAATCAAACCAAATCAAAAACAAACCTACCATTCTTAACTGTTTCACACATAACATCATTCTATGTGCAGTCTGTGAGGTAATATTTATTAAGTATATGGAGGACTTACAACTAATAAAAACAAACAAAAAAAAGGAGACCATAATCACCAGAGAGCCAATTACAAATCCTCACGTATAGTCTTATAATAATAATTTATGGTGTGAGCAAAAAAAAAAACATCGCCTTAATTAGAGTATTAATTTTATTTTATTTGATTAATTTTAAGAAAACTTAGAGCTAGTACATTCGAGTAGTCAGAAGTAATATGTAGAAGAAGGCCAATTACAAGTTTCCACTCATACTTAGTATAAAATTGACAAAACGGTACAAACAGCGTGAGAGTAAAACATAGAAACAACTGAAGAGAATAAACAAAGATAAAATACATTATGCAACAATGTTACTCTTCTAATTTCTGGACACTATTCGTAAATAAATCAAGCTCAACATCCCGGCACGCCTTATTAAACATTCGACATGCTCTTAAAGTATATGTATTTTGCCTATTTTTTTTTTCACAATAGGTACATGAAGGAGATGAGGTCTCCGAAGAAACACAGACGGAACATGAAGTCCAATCCTGGCCACCAGCTCAGGGACGTCAGGATACCCGTTCATTATACTAAATAGGAAAGCAAGATCTGCAATTTTTCTTCGCTCGTGTAAAGGAAGAATATGAAATTTCTTACACCGACTAGTATAGTTAGGAAGATAAGTATTTAAACGATATTGAGTGTACCTTAAAAATCTTCTTTGTATACTTTCGAGGCGATTAATATAAACATTGTAATTTGGATTCCAAATTTGAGAAGCATATTCGAGATGGCTACGGACAAAAGCACAGTATAGAATTTTCATGGTTTTGACATTCTTAAACTCAGGAGACCCTAAAAATAAAACCCAATGCTTTAGAAGCCTTGTTGACTATATTGTCAATGTGCGCATCAAACAAAAGCTTTGAGTAAAAAATTACCCCAAGATCCTTGATGACGTTTACTCTTGCAATTGAGGTATTCGATAATTTGTAATCATACCTAATAGTAGTATATGTAATCTGTGCTAATAGGGTTTGGCTTACAACCTATTTCGATCGCAGTAATCATGGAACCGGTCCAGATCCTCCTGTAATAGGTGTGCATCCTCAATGGTTGACACTTGACTCAGAATTTTCATGTCATCCGCGTATTATAAAATTTTAGAATTTAGGAAACAAGATGCGATGTCATTTACAAAAATATTGAATAAAAGAGGTCCCAGTAAGGATCCTTGGGGAACCCCCGACGGAATGTACATCATCGCTCTCGAGGCATAACCATTGAGGACTACGGTCTGGCATCTATTTTCAACATATGATACAAACCATCTGTACAAGCTACCCCTAACACCAATTGCTAGCAATTTGCGCATAAGAAGCGCATGATTAATTCGATCAAAACATTTGCTGTAGTCACTATATATAACGTCGACTTGTGACCTCCTGGACATATGCTCTGAAAGATAGTCACTACAGACCACAAGATTGGATGTGGTGGAGCGACCTTTTAAAAACCCATGTTGATGTTCGGAGAAACTTAATTTCAGTGCAGAAGAAAGTTGTATGTGTACGATTTTCTCCATAATTTTAGCGAACTCGCAGAGTTTGGAAATCGGTCTATAATTTTCAACACTGTCCGTAGGTCCTTTTTTATGAATCGACGTTATATACGCTGATTCCAGATTTTAGGTGTACGTTACCCCAGCAAGAAAGTATCTCCTAGAGTTATATGAGTAGAACGTATAGTTGGTGCCTTATCTGCTGTAAATGTGCCCCCACATAAAAAATGTGTGCCCCTGTTGTTTTGAAAAAAAAAACGGAAAAACGATTCTTGCTGGGGTAACGTTTTTCTACAGGAAAATTCTAAACGAATGATCGGAGAGAGAAAAATTGTGCATGGCCAGAGAGCTTATATGTGTGCCAGAATGTGCCCCCTAAAATAAAATCTGTCAGATTTTCGAGATATTGCATTTCCTGCTGGAGTAACGTTTTGATGAATCGTATATCTCTAAAACCATTGCATGTGCCCCTGTAGAATAAACATACACGAGTAGCTCTTAATGTGTGCCCCTTAGTGCCCCAATTATATTTAAGAAAATATTTATAGTTTTCAAGTTATCGCGGTTTTATGAAAACCCGAAAAAACATCACAGCGCGTAAATGAGACAAGGCATAAGTTCGCTGAAAACTGTATTCGGTCCTTCTTGATGCTAATAATAACCATACAAAGTTTCAAAACTGTTCATGCATGCGTTTTTAAATAATCTTGCTAAAAGTCAAAACGATAGTGTCATAACTTTGACGGCAAAATACAAAGAACTAGCTCAATCCCAGATGTGTTGGTGTAAACCAAAATCTTGTGCCTTTAGTCAAAAATATATGGTGAAAATATTCAGCTTGGAATGTTTCGCATTAAGTAAATATAAACAAAAACCAAAATATGTAAACAACGCCTGGTTATCCGACCAAATTCCAATGACTACTAAAAAGCGACGGATTCATACATATCGATGACCTTCTTTACTTTACTCACTAACCGGTTCACACGTGTTGTGCCTGAGTACACTGAAGTAATAAGTAATAAAATAAAGTTGTTATTGATTATATTCTACTAGCTATTTCTATGACCTTACACATGATTAAGTACATTATAAATAGTAGCCTAAGTGCTATTCCAAGGTAAGCCATCTTCTCCATTCTAAATTTGATTAAAATACATCCAGTAATTTATGTGTGAACCAAAGAAATACTTCCAGATATTTGCCATTTGCCAGGTCTTTGACCCAAAATTTGATTGGTCCCGATGTTTAAAAAAAAATATAGTTCATGAAATGTGTGATGAATACAAGATTATTCAAAAACGCATGCATGAACAGTTTTGAAACTTTGTATGGTTATTATTAGCGTCAAGAAGGACCGAATACAGTTTTCAGCGAACTTATGCCTTGTCTCATTTAGGCGCTGTGATGTTTTTTCGGGTTTTCATAAAACCGCGATAACTTGAAAACTATAAATATTTTCTTAAATCTAATTGGGGCACTAAGGGGCACACATTAAGAGCTACTCGTGTATGTTTATTCTACAGGGGCACATGCAATGGTTTTAGAGATATACGATTCATCAAAACGTTACTCCAGCAGGAAATGCAATATCTCGAAAATCTGAAGGGGCACAGATTTTATTTTTGGGGGCACATTTTGGCACACATATAAGCTCTTTGGCCATGCACAATTTTTCTCTCTCCGATCATTCGTTTAGAATTTTCCTGCTAGAAAAACGTTACCCCAGCAAGAATCGTTATTCCGTTTTTTTTCAAAACGACAGGGGGCACACATTTTTTATGCACATTTACAGCAGATAAGGCACCAACTATACGTTCTACTCATATAACTCTAGGAGATACTTTCTTGCTGGGGTAACGAACACAGATTTTAGGCACCACTCCCAAATCGAATGACCGTTTGAATAATAATGTCAATGGAATGGATAGACATCCGGCACATTTGGTAATAAAAATTGGTGAAATATTATCCGGACCAGCGGATTTGTTAATATCCACTTGCTTCAGCAAGCGAGATACCTCCTCCTCCTGTACCTCAATAGAGCAGATGTCTGATACGAGACCAAATACACTGATCCGTTCTCGCAGAGGCTAAGAATTCATTTGCGTCGCGTCGCTCTTGGAAGTTTTAAAAGAAACACTCGCCAAACATAGTGCAGATTTCCTCCCCGTGACCAGACGACATGTCACCAAACCTTAATACAGATGGGTAACAGTTGGTTTGTTGTTTAGATTTAACATATTGCCAAAAAGCCCTAGGATTTTTAGAAATGGCTAATTCAATGCTTGCTATATAATCATCAGACATTTGCTTCTCCAGATCTTTGGCTCGTTGACGTAAAGTAACAAAAGATTGATAGTCTTATGCTGGGGTCACACCAACGGGAAACGCCGTTAATTATCGCGATGATAGACTTTATTCCGACGGGTTAAGGTCCATCATCGTGATAATTAACGGCGTTTCCCGTTGGTGTGGCCCGAGCATGAGATTTCCATAGGTTTTAAATTTTGAGTGAATTTTAGACTTTTCTTTAATTATTTTAATAAGAGGGCTTTTGTACCAAGGAGGATACTTACCCCTTGGAGCGATAGTTTTAGATGGAATATGTGTATTATGAAGCAAGTTGATAGTGTCATAAAAGAATTTAACTGCTTCTTCAAGAGGCCTACAATTTAGCTCTAATGGCCAATCAATTGCCATCATTTCTTCCAGTATGGCGTCATAATTCGCCTGAGCATATAGGAACTTCACTCGAGGCCGAGAATGCAGCTGATGAAGTTGAACGAAGTCGGCAGAAATGCAGAGTGCCTTATGATGTGAGTCCTCGTGCACTAGTGGATCCAGGCTGCAAGTGACTGTTACATCACTATTAGACAAGACGAGGTCAAGAATCCTATTGTCCACATTACGATGTGAATTGTACTGTAGCAAATTACAAGCGGTGAGAATATCATAAAAGCTGGTTTGAATGGGACCATGCAAGTTACCAGGACACAGATGATCACCATCCGCCGCAGCGAGCCAGTCAATATTCGGTTGGTTTTAAAAATCACCGAGCACTAAAAACTTATCTGCGGGATGTTTAAGAAAAATATCAGCTAGATTACTAGAAAAATTATTGAGTTGTATCATTAAAGAGTTGCCAGATTGCTGGCTACAATATACACTACACATAAATGTATTTTATAGGTTACTTTAGGTTTCTTTTGGTGTACCTAAAGTTAAGGTTACCCACAGATCCTCGGCAGACGAACACCATTCATTGTGGACATCGGCAACTAGTTCCCGACGTATGGCTATTAAAACTATATGGCTATTAATAATAATATAAGCCTTTATTCAGACACATTTTTTTACATAATTCTATCTTAATAATATCGACGACTCTGGTGAGTCGATGACACCGACAACTTGGTCTGTTTGCCCAACGTTTATCGCTTTCCTAGTCCATGTTTTCCCTGCTGTGGCCTTTATTTCGTCTTCCCACCTTCGGAACTGTCTCCCTCGTTTCCTTTTCCTATTTCTTGGATACCAAAACACAATGTTTTTGTTCCATTTCTCAATGCCTCTTATTATATGGCCTGTCCATTTCCTCTTAAGTTTTCTTATTTTCGTTGTTACGTCTTCTATTTTCGTACGTATTCTTATAATAGCAATGGAGAGGAGCATGCTAAACATAAAAGAATTTGGACAGAATACCTAAGCAACAAAGTTATAAGAAAACTAATTAGAGTAAGAAGCAGTATAAATACTTGGTTTGCAATTATACAGGGTGGCATACATCGGTGCGAATACTGTTACCATGGATTCAGTACATAATTCTGAATCTCCCTGCGTTGAAATTTTTCGTCGGATATTTTTCGGCCAAGTGCGGGTCGGACTACGCACAATGAAGGGATCCGTAGTTAGGATGAATGTATCCCAAATACAAACTTAACATTGTACAGTACGACACAACTTAGATGTAGCATGAATTTGAAAATATGCATTGATTCATTTCAATTATACAATCTATTTGGTTAGGTATATGACTTTACAAGTTATTGCGTTTGCGTAAAGATCATTTTCACCTAAAATAGTAATAAAGATTGATGATTTTGAAGGCGCATTCAGTTCCGATGTTGATCGGTTTTACGAATTTTGCCGATGCTACATCTAAGTTGTGTCGTACTGTAGTTGTATACATGCTTATACACCGTGAAATTTGAATCACAGTTTTGCTAGAACAAACGTTGTTCAGACCATGGTCTACTAACATTCTACAGCATCCAATAATAATAAAAAAAAAATGATTTTTGAAAAAAGACAAAGTTTAAAATGTCGAGATTATCATTACTCCCTACTACACAGACTGCGGCGGCGGCGCTCGCGTATCAAAGTATTTTCATATTAAGTCCGCGGTAGGTACGAAAATATTATGAGTTAACTAAAAGTGAGGCGTTATTAGAACAAACATTTACAAATTATGAAATAAACAAAATTTCCATACATAAAAATTACCGTATCTTTTTGTCCAGCGGGCCGATTTTCATGAACTAAACGTGACAAATGGTTTTAAGTTTAGACCTTTCATTCAAGACCAAAACTAAGAAATATCTTTACAAACAAAAAAAGTGAGTTTTCAAGTCACGTAATTATGACAATTTCAATTTGCAAAAATTTCCTTCCAAATTTACTTTTAACACTGTTAATGGATCAAAGTAAGTATTTTAACACGAACCTAATAAGAATCTAATATGAATCTACCTGAGATCACAACATAATAACTGTTAGCTGTGCACCAAGACAACTTTGATTCCAATTTCTGTTCATTCTTATCGGGCTAGAATCTTATCGGGCCAGCTAGAATTTCTGACGATCTTAGGATCGTCAGAAATCTTCTATATAATATAATCTTCTATTCTAGCTGATGTTAATTATTAGTTCTGCAGCCTAATTGCGTAACATTTTTTTATTTTTGATTGCAATCCTGAATCGAAAGCAAGTCCAGTCTTAATCGCATGCCATAATTGGAATTGCGATATACATTTTTTACCAAACGACTGGAATTGTATAGGGATGTTCAAAGAAATTGTCTATATTCGCAATTCGGGTTATTAACGATCTTCACGTGAAGATCGATGTATTTACAGGCCATTTGAGTGAACTCGCAAAAATACTGTTATTTATTTTATGTTATAGTGTGGATTAGAGTAGGTATGCTATAAATATGTTGTTAAAAACAATTTACATATTTTATATAATGTTTTTTTTTATATTTATGGAATTTAGTAGTAATTATTTATATTTTTTAGATGTTATTTTATGTGTTACTGGTTTTTTTTTTACGTTTTTCATTGTTTTAAATTGTAGATAAGTTAATTTTAAGACCGCGCTATCGCATTAGGTATACACCTGTTATGATAGTTGTAAGGGAAATTTTAATAAATAAATGAATAAATATTTGTTAAATTGATATGTTTAGTTACAGCATGTATGAATGGTTTATTTTAAAATTATTGTGCTATAATGTAATTTTGTTTTAATTACAACTGATGTTCTACTAGTGCTTTTAAATGAAAATGTATAATGATTGCCGAAAAATAAAAAAACAATTTTTAAAACACTTTCTACCATAATTGAACTACGTAACAAAACGTTTTCTATTCACGTTTTTGTTATCTGTGGCCAATGACAAAATCGTAGAAAAGCAGTGTTGTCAACTTAGTGGGATTTCCACTAAACCTGGGAGTTTGAACACCCCTACTGGCGGAGGAATTTTGCTTTTAGTGGCTGGTGGTTTTGTGTAGTGGTTAGTTAATTCAATTTGTAGAAATAATACACTCAACTTTGACTCGAGAAAATATTAAAATAACACGATGATGGCATTTTATTTTATTAATGTTTGTCTAAAACCTGTATCAAACGCCGAAACCACTGCGGGTTTGAACGCTGATTTCGTCTATTCGTTTCTTCTATTCTTCACTATATTCGTCATGCTGAAAGACTGTTCAACATGACGAATATAGCGAATATAGCTAAACAGAGGCTCCATCCGAGTGGATATCGAAAAACAACGTCATTTCGAAAAAAATATCTTACGGGAACATACTTCAGGGATCAAAAATCTGCTGCTAGGTCATTATTTTATTATGTATCTAACAAACATCCACACATCTTCACTAACTTTTTCATTAATTATTGTGTGATATTATAGTAGGATGATGTTTAAACCGGCCAAGTGCGTATCAGACCACGCACAATGAAGAGTTCCGTATTTGAGATGAATTTATCCCAAAAACAAACTTAATTTTATAGTTGAAAATCATGTTCTCCCATGTATCGATATACGTCACAGTCAATTCTCCAACTGTAAATGTAAATTTGTAATGGTTTTTTCTATATGGGATAAAACTAAACATTTTGGATTTTCGGAGACGGGCTTTGTGCCAAATTTCATGAGTCTAGGTCAACGGGAAGTACCCTGTAGGTTTTGATTGATTTGCGAGTATCAAAATATGTCGCTTAGCCGTAATTTTTTATTGCGTGACTTAGAAACTTGATTTTTTAGAGCTCTAAGGGACCACAGACGTATTTGATAGTAACTTCAACTTGATACCTCCGTACGTTCCTGAGAAACAGGGTCTTGACAGACTGACAACGAATGTGATCCTGTAAAGGTTCCGTTTTTTCCTTTTGAGATACGGAACCCTAAAAATACTATGATTACGTAAGTTATGTTTTATTTTCATACTCAAATCTTCAAATGGAACTCCAAAACAGTGACCGAATGTCGGTAACAGAAAATCGATTTCAGGAGGCTCCTCTGGCTCGCAGTTTCGATCATCTCTAGTAATATTATTCGGTTGTAAGTGCATCGATCAAAACTATTCAAATATAAACAAATGCTTAGGCAAAGCTACACTTCCGTGGTTTTGTGAAATCAGTCTGTCTAGTTCGGAACTACTGCCTGTCTAAAGTATACCTTTGCTGCTCTAACTTTATCAGAGTGTAGGGAAAAGAACAGGAAAGGCATATAACACCACATGTTAAACACATGTTAAACATTTGACAATAATTTGCGCCGGAATGATTATTCTTTGAAGTCTGTGGAGAATACGATATCAATCATGGCGACGCGTTTGTTTACATTTTATTTTTGTTGAGTTCGTTAAAGTTTTTGCTGCATTGTTTTGCCTTGAATTTTGTTTAAATTAATAGTTGTTTTATATTTTTCAACATACAAAATTATATTTACTTTTCTCATACAGAAACATGGGCCTATGATAAGCAGTTTTGGAACATTATTCTTGTGGCTTGTGGAAGTTGGAAGAACTGGAAAATTCTCTCGTTCAAGACACTGCCTGCTCTGTCGTCGTTTTGTACTAGCTGCACTAAGACCACAGACTACAATTATATGAACTAAGACTTAATTAAGCTGTTTTGCTCAATAGCGAAAAGTACCTAAGTCGATATTATCACTACAAGTAAGTAAGCCAATAAATAGGAATAACGTGTGTAAGAGAGTACCTTCGTATCTCATTAGATTATTGTAGTTGTAGGTACATTATTGATGAGTCTACGTATACGGACAATCATTCTTTTGTTGCGTAGACATAGACATCTGACGTGAGGTTAACTATTTATTGTGGTTAAAATAATAGTTACGTACTAGGTCTCACATTATAACTGAAATTGTTAATTGATATTTTTGTGCATAAGTAGATGCTGAAATAAACTATAATAACCACTAACCAAATAACAGATAACTACAAAACATTAATAATATTTTCACAGACGTGCTAAGAGCTGAAAATACAAGAATGGAATACTACCCAACATCAATCTTGTTGACTTCCTAACAAAGAAGTTGGTGGCAAGGTGGCAAACATAATGGATTGGATTAAGAATCTTCTGCATTCATTGAAGGTAAGCTTTTTGACACAGTTAAGAATCAAGCATAGCAAATCACATAATAATTATGATTATATTTCCTCGGCCAAACTTTCTTCATAAACACATCATATGCTTTATGTATATCTAATAACATTTAGTATTATAAAATAGCTGGAGACTGAGAAATCAGCCCTAAATAAAGAAGAAATTATAAAACTAGCAGCAATGACTAGGCCGATGGCTTTTGTCCAGCCATGGGCCTAGTTGATATGCCTACTTTGCCACATAATGTCCAAATACTTTATTTGAGTAGAAAATAATATGATTTTGTTTTAAAACTAGAGTTCCTGGGGCATTTCACCTACTAAGACATGAAGGCAGCATGAATGATATCGCCCCTGCTGCGCTGCCCTGCTACTCCAGATTTCAAGCTTCTCAAGTACAAAAGTAGAAACTGAAGATCTTTCATGAAAGAAAATATATTTTTTTATAAAACTGTTGATTTTAGTCGTGTACGACGGCGATATAAACGCATGTTCCTATTGTGTTAACTGATAACAGTGTAATCTTTCATAAAGTGTTTTAATTATGAAGAGATAAAAATAACTTTAAATGAAATATTTAAGAATTGAATACTATTTGTTTTTTATAAACACAGACAATTGATTATTTTAATCTTAGAATAATAACTAAAGCATAGAAGGAAAGCTAAAAAATGAATTCTGTAACTACTTTTATACTCGTTCTATCTTATGGCACGAAAAAGGATGTGTGAAAGAGATAAATGATTTACTCTTTGTTTTACTTTTTGGCATTTCACAAGACGAACTGTCATTTGGTTATATTGGTTCTAATTCAACCCGGCCAAATTTGATAGTACTTTGCTTCAATGCCTGACAGTTCGTTCATTGAACTACTTGACTTGTTCGCGTGTTCATTGTTTATGCGTTTGTTGTAATCTGGGTATGTTTTTGCGATATTTTAGTAATATTCATACTGTTAGATTGCACGAATTCTTTGTTTAACTACAAATAGTGAGTGTGTGGACGCTGTGGAGCAATGTCTTGTGTGGTTGGGGGCTGCAAGTCCCATTCATCGCGCAAAGAAAATAAACAAGAAATATTGACCTTCCATCGGTAAGATTTTGCTAAATTTTTTGTTGAATGTGAACTGATAAACGAATTTAAATACATAACAAATGTTGCTGAATCACTTTGTAGCGGAAACCAGACGTAATATCTATTCCAATAGAAGTTATTAGCGAATATTCGGAAACTGTTTTGAGGTTATCTTGATCATACATAGTGACGTAAATAATGTTGTCGATACTTTTATTTTACAGATTTCCTAAAGAAACTGTGAAAAAAAATGAATGGGTAAATTGTATTGGTAGACGAAATTGGACTCCAAAAAAGCACAGTCACATATGCTCCAAGCATTTTACTTTAAATTCATTTGTATGTAATGAAACGAAATGGAGACGACTTAGAGAAGATGCTGTTCCTACGTTATTTATCGAACATGATAGAACAGATGAAATGGTATAATAATAAATATGATTTATTTATAATTTCATTAATAGTATTAGTAATTTGATTTGCAATAAATAGTATCCCATTCAAATTTGTATTACATTACAGGAAGTACTTATGGAAGTCTGCGAAGAAGGACATAGCGCAGATCTGCAGATTCAAGGAACCGCTCATCATCGACAGCGATCTAACACATATCTTACAGGAAGACAGGTATAACATTTCATAAGGTGAAAAATAGGTTCACTTAATGCATGTAATAACACACACAATGCATAATGTTGCATACATTTGTTGCATGTTCCTCTAAATATCTCTGTCGGAAATAATTATTTGGGTGCGCAAATTTATTTATTTTTATGTATACAAAATTTTAGGATCCCGTCGCAATGGAAATTGAACCAGGACCTAGTACCTCGGTACAGATTAATGAATCGCCGCTAACGTTGACATCTTGTGAAATCATCTCACACCAAAGTCAGGTAAGACATGCCTGCCTACATTAAATAAAAATTAAAACTTAAAAATGTTACATTTATCATTGAGAACTATTTGTTTTAGGAATCCTCGACACAGATGACAATAACAAATTCAGAAATAAATTATATAAGAAGAATTAAAATGTTAGAGAAAGAACTTGAAAGGGTCAAAAAGATATCCAAACGCCGCCTTCGGAAGATTAACACGTTAGCTAAACGAGTTTCACGATTAGGAAAAAAAAATGAAAACCTTTACAGTATTTTAATAGAAAAATTAAAACAAGAAAATATTGAAACTGAGTATATAACTATGCTGGATAAGATAAATAAAAATGATATTATCAAACGGTTTTTGCAAAAACAACTAGGTGACTCTTTGTCTAAGGAGTACAGTCTGGAAATCAAGAAATTTGCTGTAACTTTAAATTATCTTTCGCCAAAAGCATATATGTATATTCGAGAACAATTTCAAGATACCTTACCACACCCTAAAACCATTTCCACCTGGTACCGATCCCTCAATTGCAATCCCGGTTTTACTACAGAAGCGTTAGATGCAATCCGTTCCCGAGTAGTACAGCACCCATCTAAAACCCTATTTTGTAATTTAGCAATTGATGAAATGGCCATTAGAAAAATGGTTGAATGGGATAGCTACAATTATAAATACCATGGATATGTGAACGTTGGATACGACCTGGAATCAGATGCAGTGCCTCTTGCTACCCAAGCCTTAACATTTATGGTTACTTGCCTGAATGACACATGGAAAATCCCTGTTGGCTATTTTTTTATTAAGTCTATCACGGCTCAGCAGAAATCAATGCTCGTACAGCAATGCATTCAGCTATTACATGAATGTGGTGTGAAAGTTGTATCCTTAACATTTGATGGAGCGGCAACCAATATTGCAATGTGCACTCATTTAGGATCTGACATGTACTCGGGCTCTGTCTCATTTCAGTGTACTGGTTCAAATATATATTTATGGCCAGACCCTTGCCATAACATAAAATTAGTACGAAATACAATAGGAGAAAAGAAAAAAATTATAGATGCAGATAACCGAACAATATCTTGGAATCATATAGAGCAGCTTTTAGAGCTGCAAGAAAATGAAGGTTTACATCTAGGTAATAAACTTAAAAGAGATCATGTTCATTACATTAGACAAAAAATGAAGGTCCGTCTTGCAACCCAATTATTCAGCAACTCAGTTGCAGATGCCTTACAGTATTGTCAAGAAAATTGTATTCCCGGCTTTGAAGACTGCAGCGGAACAATTAAATTTGTAAGAGTTTTTAATAATCTGTTTGATATTTTTAACAGTAGAAACATGCGTAGCAAAGGATGGAAAAAGGCACTAACTTCTTTTAATGTCGAGGAAACCCAGATCTTCTTTGAGGCAGCTGCTTCGTATATAAAAAAATTAAAACTTATGGACGGCACTTATGTTGTTAACTCCAACCGAAAAACTGGGTTTACCGGCTTTCTTGTATGCATGAAATCGTTATTGAAAATGTATCACGACGTCGTAGAAAATAATTCTTTACAATACTTGTGTACATATAAGATGTCACAAGACCATTTGGAACTATTTTTTGGTGCCATAAGATCTAAATGCGGATATAATAATAATCCGTCTGCACGTATGTTCCAAGCTGCATACAAAAGACTTTTGGTGCACGCTCAATTCAAAGATGGGTCCAATGGCAATTGCGTACCGCTTGAAAAAATCACAGTGTTGAACTGTACTGCTTCAAAATGTGTAGATTCAATTAACAAAAGCAGTGGAAATGTACGCATTATAAGCGATGAAATCATAGAGCCAACAAGTGCGGTTTTAAGTATTGTCGATTTAGACCATGATTATTTATCATCGTCTCAACTTACTGAATACTCAGTTGATGTGGTTCACTACATTGCAGGCTTTGTGGTTAGAAAGCTGAAAAAAGTTTTAAAGTGCGAAATATGCATGGAAAGTTTATGTGGTGATATAGATTCCAGACCGTCACTTATAAGAGTTAAAGATAGAGGAGGTCTAGTCAAACCATCAAAATGTGTAATATACATCTGTAAAACTACTGAGAAGATTATACGGGAGCAAATTTCAAAGGCCGGTGGACAGTTCTTGGGTCGTAAAGAAATAATAATGATGATAATGAATAAAGTGTTTTCAACATATGCAGTATCAAGCGTTTTCCACAATCTTGTTCAGCATTGTTTAGAGCAAGATTTTGCTGAAAATCATCGAAATCTTCTGGTCAAATCTATATGTCAAATATATCTAACAATAAGAATTCACTATTTAACAAAACAGGCGAATCAGCCTCATGAGAAGGTGCGAAGTTTTCTCACAAAAACAATTTTATTTAAAGGGCAGTAATTTAAAAAAAAATGACCGCCACCAACTTCCGAAATTTAAGCAATTTTTCACTGTGTTTTTTTGGAAGTCGGTTGTTTTTTTTGTAAAAACGTTTTTATTTTTCAGTGTTTAGTGGGTTGGTTTGTATTTTATGGTGTGCAAACAATAAAGTATACATCCATCTATTTGTCTTTTATTAAAGATTATTATCAATTTCCACTTTGTATCCTATTTAAATGTCTAAAATCCAAATAAATATGAGAAGTAATTTGAAGCAAGAGTTGCTAAAAACATTCTTAAATCCGAAGTCTCCCTCGTTGTTTTAACGTTGTTGCAATTAATAAATTCAGGGGTAGCCGGGTCAATTTTAATACTTGGATACATAAAAATCTGTAGGGAACCAAGGAGGACTTTAGTGATGATGATGACGAACTATTTAGTTCATACCTAAGTACGAACTAGATGGTTCGTCATCAATCATTGTTCGTTTTTTGAAGTTCGTCCAAAATGAAACTACTTACTTACTTTTATAATAAAGTACAGTTTCATTTTGAACGAACTTCAAAAAAACGATTTAGATGTTAAATGTATAAATTGTAATTATAACCGAGGCACCTAGAAATTACAATGATATGTATAAAATAATACATTCACACATGCATTGTAAATTCTATCGATGTTGAAATTTAGTGGGTCACGTCACTAGTCTGAACATAATGAGTGACAAAAAGGTGACAACCAACGAAATTTTGAAACGTTTTCTGTATAGATGTCCTTTTCTAACATCGAAGCGGCTCCATAAGTCAAAATGAAGCAAGTATATTGAGTTCAGTTGCTATTTTAGCCCTCCTTCTATGCTTTAGTTATTATTCTAAGATTTTAATGATACTATTTAGAGATGTTTACCTAAATTAACTGTCATTCATTAGGTTTAAGTAAATAGAGAGAAATAAATTATGGTAAACAAATAAAACAGTTTTATTAAATTGTTATAACCTGATAATAGCTTTTATTCACATTAATATAAAATATTTGCACATGGGGCGCGTAAGGATTAGTGGAATTCGGAATCTAATGTCTTCCTGTGGAAATCATCATGGATTATGTATTTACTGCTTGCTTTAAATAAACAATTACTCAGGTTTCATTATAACGTCTCAAGTAGTATTGTTTATGTTTTTTGCTACTCGAATAGATTAGAAATACGTTTCAAATGGTTACAGTCTTTGTAAACAACGTTCACTTATCTTTATTACCCGCTTTTGTTATTATTTCTTTTGTTCTTTGTGATAAGGATTTCTGATAAAACTACCGTACCAATTCACACGAAATTTTGCAGGGTACATTATGGATAGATAAGTTATCTAACAAAAGCGTTTTTAGAGACAAACATTGAAAACAAAAAATTCAAAAAATCTAGATTTTTTATGATCTAGAATTTCTATTGCTTACGTAACTTTCACCGTACCAAAAAAATATTTTTTTGTTTTATTTTGTTCTAAATGTTGTCTAAAACGATGATACATGTAATATAGAAAAGAAATAAAACACTTACGGATCAGATCCATACAGAAAAACCACAAAATATAACAACTTTCACTGTGACGGGAACTTTCTCTTTTTTGTTTGTTTACACTTTTTTGGTTGGGTCAAAATAGGTGTTATTTAGTGCGAATATTATCTAAAACGATGTAATATTTACTTCAAAATGAAAATATCACCACTTTCCGACGATTTACACACAAAAACCATTAAAAAACGAATTATTACAGCGGACGGGAGTGACATTTGACTGACATTTTACCGCGCGGGAACGTGATTTTCAACATTTTTTTAAAATGTTGCCTATTAATATTTTTGCTTTTAGTCGATTTATTTGACGAGAATATCTATCCGACCATAGACAGAAAAATCCACAGACGATAATAGCCATTACAACAAGTACAAATAGAGATGTAAGTCGCGTGGGTGTGCCGTCTCTCATGAGAGACGCCGGTCCTTTACCGGTTAAGTGCGGTCGTAAATCTGTCACGGCCGTTGGACGCACCGGTGCGTCCGCGGTCCTTTACCGGTTAAGTAGGTACCTTAAATAGACAATGATGTGGCAATAGATCTATGTATAGTGGTGTGTATGTTCATCGATGTCCTTACATATTCCATTGAACGTATACAATTTTTCAAACTGCTTTTTTTTGTTCTTCCTCTATTGTAAGTTTTCGCTTTTCCAATGCAAGCTCGACTGGGTTGCTAAGCTTGTGGCTGATGATAAATTTGTTACAGTACGAGGTGCGAATTTGTCTTTCGTTAAAATGCCACAAAAATACCTTGTTTCTGAAATATCATAATATTTATCTTTAGATTATGTTGTAAGCACTTGTAACAGAAGAAAACTATCACAATTATTATTAAAAATCGATTTCGTTGCTTCGATATTTAACATACCATTAATATTGATTTATCATTGAGGTTTTACATAAAAACACATTCACAATTTATCAGGAAGGCTATTACCTAAATTTTTTCGTAATAATTATGGAGATTTCATGAGTTAATCCCAAAAAGATTACTAAGTAAAATCGATTGAGGCCACTAGACTGCCTTCTGTTTCATTTGACGGATGAAATAAATTACTCGTTGTTTTGAAACAAAGTTACAACTGTTAAAATGGTTACGCAATTCGAATAATAGCCTTTTTAGGCGCTTTTCGTTCACTCTTTAGAATCTCAAACAGACCGCAGTTGATAACACAAATAATTGTGTTTCGCAATTCCAAACACGTCAAATCAAAGCAACTGGATTCAAGTTAAAGTAAATTCTAGTCGAATAGTAATCAAAAATCCATTGCGCAATTAGGTAGCTGGTTAGGAACAAAACAAAATACTTGTATAATTCAAATGTGTAATTTAATCGTCGGGCTTAAGGTGCATATTCCCCTTCATGAACATTAACACGTTGAAGTTCTCGTCTGAAAGCGAGGCTCGTTTTGGTGTTAAAATGTCTTTACCCGTGGAAAACAGACGTTCAACTGCAGCACTTGAGGGTATAGCAGTATTGTATTTAATGAATAGATTTATGAATATCTGTTCCCCGAGGAATGCAGCATCGTTGAACGAGTCTTTTGATTTCATGTCCAGCCACATTTTAACGAGACTTTGCGCTTTACTCTTTAAAGAGTTGGAGCTCTTTGGTTTTTCTATAGACTGCGTGACAGAATTGAAAAAGTCTTCCTCGTCATCATCGTTGTTACTCGCATTGCTCCCTCCGCCACTTAAACTATCTCTGTCCTTTGAATTTTCCGCTGCTTCTTGTCGTAAGGCATCTTCTACCTTTTTTTCCATGCACTTTTTTACTGCATCCACTCTACTGCTGTCATGCGTTTCCAGCCATATCAACCGGAACTTTGGGTGAAATGCCGCGGCAAGTTGGCACTGTTCATCATTCAGGAGTGGTCCAAACCTTTTCTCTATGCCATTTAATAATGCATTGGCTAAAGCTGTGCAATTTACTAGGCCCTTAGACAGTTGCTGCAATCGTCGGTAGTAGTGATCCGAGATATGCTTGAGCTTCTCCTTGGATACGATCTAGGGCATTCGCGACAGGTGCCATAACCTGTAAATAAGTATTTAATATAAGTATCGATATGATGTGGAAAGAAAATAACTTTTAGTAAAGTTATTTAAACTATACACATATATAACTTTACCTTTGCGTACTCCTTCATCACAGTCACATCTTGGTCATTGAAAGTTGGAATTTTTAGTTGAGTCATAACCCTGTGAAGAGAAGGCCTTTTTGTTTCCAATATACCGTTGAGAACGACAATAACATCATACAGAGAGTTCCACCTTGTCGTATTTGGAAGGACAAGTCGTCTGCCTAATTCAGCGTGTATGCTATCTGCTGCTACCGTACTACGTGATTGCTGATTCCAGAGAGTACGTGCCTTGGCTAAGGCACTTCTGTAGGGAGTCTTGAAAACAGTTATTTGTAGAGCAGCATCTGCATCTTTGCTAGCGACCAAATTGAACGTATGTGCAGCACATCTCATGTGAACTGGCAAAGTATTCAATTTTTTTGTTTTTTTAAATTTTTGGAGACGATCAGGAGCATTCAGTATGTTTTCTACTGTTTTCTACTGAAATAAATATTCTAAGTCATCATCTTCTTCTGAGTTTGGATTTAAAAGGTTGGCAATATCAGGATCAGACCCAGACTCTAAATCACATGGCAACTCTGGAAGTATGTCGATCTCCGAGCCGAATTGCACAAATGCCTTACAAAGTTACTGCCATTATCAGTGGTGGTCCTAAAATAAAATTAAGCCAGTAATATTAAAAAAAGTTTTTAACCCTCAAAATGACGAAAAATATGTTGATAGTTCAAGTCTCGTCGAGATAAAAACACGCTTTAGATTACTTTGTTGACCATTTTTATAAAATACTAGCTTTTGCCCGCGGCTTCGCCCGCGTGGATGTCGGAAAATATCTCACAGGAACGTGCTACCGGGATTCAGAGTATCCTATTTCCTAGCCCAGATTATGGCTTATCTATATGCCTTTCATCTAAATCCGTTCAGCCGTTACGAAATCTGTGATTACGGCATGAAAAGGTAACAGGCTGATAATAAACCTATTTTAGGGTTCCGTACCTCAAAATGAAACATTGAAAGCCTTAAAGGATAACTTCGTTGTCGGGCAAGACCCTTTTTCTCAGGAACGCGTGGAGGCATCAAGTTGAAATAGATATCAAAAACTTAGAAACTTCCAAGTCAACGCAATAATGGACACGCCACAATTGTGGCGATAAGTCCCCTCTTTGAGGAGTAGCTAGAGAGGCGCCACGGCGTCCTCACCTTCCGCCTGATGCAGGTTCTCACCGGACAGGGTTGCTTCGGGAGGTTACTGCTTCGGATAAGGTGGGAGGAAACGCCTGGGTGTCACCATTGTGTGCATCGCCCAGAGGACACGGTGGAGCATACAGTGGAGGTCTGCCCGGCTTGGGCGGAGTATCACCGTCTCCTCGTGGAGGCGATCAGCGGCGGTGATCTCTCGCGTCCGGCCCTGGTTCAGGCCATGGTACGAAGCGAGAGGAAATGGGAGGCCGTCACCTTCTTCTGCGAAGCAGTAATGCTCGTGAAGGAGGAGGCGGAACGCGTGAGGGAGAGGCAAATTTCGCGCCTTCACGCCCCTAGTCGCCGCAGGAGACACTCTGGGCTTCGGGAATCCCAGGCCGATTCCCGGCCACCGTAGGCGCGGGCTTGCGGACGGTGAGCAATGGGTAGCTCGCCGTCCGATAAGGATCAGGCCCGGGTCAACGGCGCATTGCGTTCCATGCACGCCTCAAAGAGATGTCAGCACAACTGACGGGTCCGCTAGGGCAGATGCCTGCCAGGGTCGCGAGAAAGTCCGAAAGGGTAACCGTGGCCCCTGGCAACACACAGGCAACTGAAGGAATACGGTTATTCAATAAAATGCTGTAAAGCAGCGGTAATTAACATGATAACTTGACAAAAAGTGGATCTGACGACATCTATACGACCACTACACGACCATACAGTGATTTATACGACTGCTACGTGACACTATTAATAATAATAATAACCCCTCCGCCGTATCTTTACGTTGACGTCGTGGTGGGGCTGGCGCGCTCCAAACTCTAGGCCTGTGCCGGTAGAGTTTACTTTGCCGGAACAGGTCTGGGATGAGGAGCCAGACCAAGAGAGATACAAAACCCGCAGGGCAGCATGTGGCGAGCAGTTGGGCAGTAGCGAACCCACGGACCCTATCTTCCGGGAGAAGTCTTGTTCCTCACCTCTGGCTTGCCTTTATTGGCCGGCTGGAGTGAACACTGACGAGGAACGGAGCTCCCACCTCATTCTTGCCTTAATTCGCCAGCTTGAGTGGAGATTCGCAAGAGCAAACGTGCTCGGAGGAAGGAAGTATTCCAGTAAGATGCTGGTAGGGATCTTGACCGTACTTCCGGGACTGTCCTGATAGCCGTGGAATACCTCTCCACTCCTCATAAGCACCTAAGGACATGTTGCCCCCCTTGTCGCTACGACACTTTGTGCTAGCGACCGTTTTCGGGGGCCCATTATTGAGTGTGCCAGTCACCCCCTGCCATCTTATCCGTGTATAGACGCCAGCACATCAAGCTACCCGAAACTGTAAAATTTTCCCAATCAACTTTGAACCTTATGCTTCAGCGATAAAGTTGAAAATCTATTAAATAAATTTGACAGATTGTAGTAGCTTGATGTGCTGGCGTCTGTACATATAAAACATTGATTAGGCAGGGGCCATAGTCCTTCCATAGTTCCAGGTCACCAGTCAACTTAAACCACCCAAACCCATAGTCCAATAGATTTGTTTCCATATTCTGCAATAGTCCTACACCAACCGGGGGTTGTCCTTGGGTGCACTTGCATAGTGCATACTGGGACAAACGTCGGTTGGTGCCTCATCCCATATAAAATTGTCTAAGGGGCCTCTGCGAGTTGGCTTCCGCCCCCCGTACGCCTTCCAAAGGTCCGAGATCCCAGGGTCCCGAGAAATGTAAAACAACTAAAATAATAATCATTTGTTGGCGGGTAACGAAAGCCTCGACCAACATCTCTCGAGGCTTTCGTTAGGCGGTTGGATCAAGCGTCTGATTCAGAAGGCAGTACTCCTTGATACGGCTCGCATTGTGAGGAGGTTCCTGTCTCTGCAGCCCTAACCACCGGTAGCTTGAAGCCTGCTCCCGACATCGACCTCTATTTTTTTATATTTTTAAATGTTTTTTTAATTCTTTTAAGAAATATTTAAAAATGTAATTTATTAAGAACCAGAATGAATAAAAGAAAAAATATATATTGAATCAAATAATAGTGTCAACAAAGAGAGAATAATTAAAAGAGAGAGACGTTTTTTCAATAAAGCATATAATTCCATGCATACAATTGAATGAATGAAACAGAACTTCAAACCGAAGTTGCTATTATAAAAATTATTTGTTTTTAATAATTTGCAACATCGGTCTATCGTCGCGCGCTAGAGAAGAGTCAAAGTGCCTTTTTCGAGTTTACTCGTCGTTTGCAGTCATGTTAGGGATTAGAATGACGTCAGAATCGTAAACAAATTACGAGAAAAAGAGCGTACTCGCGCTTGTCATGTTAGCCCTGCCAGGCCTCGCAGACTGGAGCGGGCCGGGGCTGCATTGAAGTGGCTCCTGCCCAATCAAGGGGATCCAAACGCCTCCTACCGGAGGCTCTATGCGGGGATCGTGCGGTCCATGGCCCTTTACGGGGCACCGGTGTGGGCGCGTTCATTGAGGCTGCGGCCAGCCCGCCGGTTGAACGCGTCCCAGAGGGTCATGGCCATACGGCTGGCCCGAGGATACCGCACGGTCTCCTGCGAGGCGGCGAGCCTCTTTGCCGGATTACCGCCATGGGATCTGGAGGCAAAGGTCCTCGCGCACATCTGGGAGTGGCGCGAGGAGGCGAAACGCCGGGGCTTAACTCCGATGCCGCAAGAAATCGCGGCACAGCGGACAGAGCTCCGGCGGGATCTCATGGCGTCATGGAGAGTGCGATTGTCGCAACTCGCCTCTTTGAGGAGTGGCTTGAGAGGCGCCACGGCGTCCTCACCTTCCGCCTGACGCAGGTCCTCACCGGACACAGCTGCTTCGGGAGGTTCCTGTTTAGGATAAGGCGGGAGGAAACACCCGGGTGTCACCATTGTGTGGATCGGCCTGAGGACACGGTGGAGGACTGCCCGGGCGGAGCAACGCCGTGTCCTCGTAGAGGCGATCGGCGGCGGTGATCTCTCGCGTCCGGCCCTGGTTCAGGCCATGGTACGGAGCGAGAGGAAATGGCAGGCCGTCACCTCCTTCTGCGAAGCGGTAATGCTCGCGAAGGAGGAGGCGGAACGTGTGAGGGAGAGGCAAATTTCGCGCCCTCACAACCTAACCGCCGCAGGAGGAGACGCCCGGGACGGGAATCGCGAGCTGATTTCCAGCCACCGTGGGCTTGCGGACGGTGAGCAATGGGTAGCTCGCCGTCCGATAAGTTCCAAGCCCGGGTCGACGGCGCGTTGTGTTCCACGCGCTCCTCAAAGAGATGTCAGCAGAATTGACGGGGTCCGCTAGAGCCAATGCCTGCCGGGGGTTTGAAGAAAACCGATAGGGACATCGTGGCCCCCGGCAACAGGGCAACCGAAGGAACACGGGTGGGTTTTAGTCAGTAAGAGTCTGACACGCCCTCCCGCTCCGCCCAGAGCGGGAGAAGTTATTTGATAATTACCTACCCAAAAAAAAAAAAAAAAGCCCTGCAGATCGGTTGTAAAATAAGACCTGTAGACGAGTACGTACAAACTGACACACGAAAGCAAATTTTGCCAGACCTGATCCAGAGACGCTTCGCTCGCTACGCTCGCTCGGTCAATAACTGTGGCGGCATCTACATCGCCACATGCGAACTACGCAACAAAGTCCTGACGTCACACAAATCCTGCATCGCGCAATTAGAGTTTACCGCTCGAAGGAAATATTTAAGACTATCCGACTTCAACCGTTGGGCAGTTGCCCGCCAGACGCGATACCCGTCTGGTCGGAGGATCCTCCCTTTTCTAAAGAGAATGAGTGAACTTTACACCCTGTTCCTTCATGCCTCTAAATAATCTACCGCTACTTGAACAATTTGAGGCATAAGCACCTTCTGGCCGAATTCACACTAATTGTGAATGGATCAAAATCATATTCCTTGCTATCTAAATCATTAAAATTTCTGCTTGCGCGCACAATGTATTTGTTCTGCCTATAATTCGAAGATGAATGAGGTGCACGTATGAGTGGATAAACGAAGTGCATTACCTACTTGTTAAAATTAAATTTTGATAATAAATCAGGGTTATCAATATTGTTATTGAGGATTTTCAACAAGAGTAAGTAGTCTATCTACCAGTGGAACCAGGTGATACTTTTGACAGAATCCAAGATAATCGGTTGACTGATCTGAAATTTTTTGATGAAAGCAAAGATGTTCTATGAACCGTCTTTTGATGTTTTCCATGCAATCAATGTATTTATAATATGGTGGATTCCTTCTGAGATGCATACTCTAGCTGACTTCTTACAAAAGTGCAATAAAATATTTTTTGTGTTTTAACATCAGTAAAACACTTAGAGAGACGTACGTATTGTAAACCCAATAGTTTAGAAGCTTTTTTGACAGTTGCATCGATGTGTGTCAAAAACGAATTTACTGTCTTGATGGACGCACAAGTCGCGAATAGTATTGCACCTTGGCAAGATCAGGGGGCCAACCACGAGCTCATAAAGCAGTATTATTTTAATATTACTTCAGTGGGAGAAAGAGATGGAGCTATACGTCCTGTAGAGCTTCATCTCTTCAGAGCTTCATCTTTTTGAAAACATGGACAGGCGTTTGCAAATTGACGCGGTTTATACAGATTTCAAAAAAGCTTTTGACAGGGTCGACCATGAAATCCTATTGAATAAGATTGCGTTTAATGGTATACGAGGTAATTTGCTTCGCTGGTTCTCATCCTATATTAAAAATAGAACACAAAAGGTTGTCGTTAATGGTCATCAGTCTGATGCAGTGCATATAACCTCGGGTGTTCCACAAGGTTCAATCTTGGGACCACTATTGTTTATTCTATACATTAATGACATAGACAAATGTTTTAAAAATACTAAGTTTCTTGTATACGCTGATGATCTAAAAGTTTATAGGTCTATACAGACTGTAGAGGATTGTCGACTTTTTCAACAAGATCTGGACAGTCTGACTGACTATTGTCTAAACAATAAACTACACCTTAGTCTCTCCAAGTGCAATTGCATCAATTTCACAAAGAATAAAATAGTTATTAACTTTAAATACTCATTGCACGACACAACACTCAGTAATGTATCTACTGTGAGAGATCTTGGTGTGTTATTTGATGATAAGTTGTCCCTAAACCTGCATGTAGATAAAATTGTTAATAAAGCATTTAAGATGTATGGTTTCGTTATGAGATCGTCCACTGAGTTCAAGCGGATCTCCACATACCTTTACCTATATAAGACCCTTATACGATCACAATTATAATATGCCGTCCCTATCTGGAACCCGTTTTACCAGAAATACATAGACGAGATTGAGAAAGTCCAGCGTAGGTTTCTACGAGCCATGCATTACAGATGCCACAAAACTTATTTGTCGTACTCACAATTACTTGATAAATATAAGCAGGTTAACCTAGAATCTAGACGTAAGTATCTAGAGGCTTCTGTACTGTATGGTATTGTTCGTGGTGATTTTGATTGTATCGATCTCACGAGCAAACTATGTTATGTAGTTCCACGCACTGTTCAAATGCGTAGTATCCGTGCAGGTACCCTATTCGCTGTCAATACCTGTCGAACTAATTCTGGTTTGCGCTGCCCTATCCGTCGAATGGTTGAGTCTTATAATTGTAATTTTGTTAATATTGATATTTTTGTATGCTCAAAATCCAAATTTAAATGTAATGTTATGAAAGTGATTATTAACCAATAATGTTATTAGGAATGTAAGCTAATCTTTATTCTATTAATTATTTGATTTTAGGTTTAATTGTTACTCTGTTGCCAAGCAATCAATGAGAATCTCTGTTTTGCATGATGTATTTTATTATTATTAATGTGATGTAATTATTCATCATTAATGTGATGTAATGAATTATTATTTATTATGTGATGTAATGAATTATTATTTATTAATGTGATTCAGATTCAGATTCAGATTCGTTTATTTGCAAAAACATGTGTAGATAATATACATGGTATGATGCTTATTACAGGTGAAACAAAGTATTTTTTGGCTCAACATGTTTGACCATGGCTGGTGTACAAATTTGGTCGAAAGACAATAGGATTTTAAAATTAAGATAGGTACAATGAACAATAATGTAAATAAATCAACAATTAACAATAATATTAAATTAAATAACGTCAATAGTCATCATTCAAAATAAATAGATTAGATTCAGTCAGTATCTTCAGAGCGATTTATCATTTAAAAATTCATTAATATTATAATAAGCTTTTTCTGTCAGTATTTTTTTAAATGTTTTCTTAAACTGGTCTATATTATTGTAAATTATTGGCGCTCTGCATACAACGCTTTTATACAGTAGCGCTGTCTTAGCTGGCTGAACACGAATTTTACTATTATCCCGGCGATTACGTTTTATAATGTCTGATATTCGAGGAAACAAATGGGGGTTATTTCTCACAAATAGGGCTATTTCCAAAATATACAGTGACGGAAGTGTGAGTATTTTATGCTTAGTAAAGAGTGGCTTACAGCTTTCCGTACTTTGGATACCAAACATTTATTTATTTATTTATTTTATTTATTTATTTATTTCCAACAACATGGCACGTAGGCATCGCTTTTGCATTATAAATGCCATATCTTTATTTGTTGTGTTGCCCCAAAAAATAATGCCATATCTGAGGACAGATTCAACAAGGCCATAATACGCCGAGAGTAACACATCAGTGTTGACGGTTGGAGCAAGTTGGTACAAAGCATAAGATTGACTACTGATTCTTTTACATAGTTTCTCAATGTGTTCTTTCCAATTTAGTTTAGTTTCTTGTCTAGTGGCACTCATTATCATATTTTCTTTTGTTAATATGCGGATAATGTAGTGGGCTGCAATATTGTTACTATTTTGTATTATCATTTCTCTGTTCCAACACATATTGTAGCTGTTTATTGTCCCTGAATAAATAAAATAAAAAATAAAAATCTCTTTCCCACAAAGTACTCTGGCCCGCCAAAGTATAAGTAGTGGCTAGGTCTGCACATTTTCTAGTGTAAGTGATCTTCGTACACTTGGATGGGATAAAATCAAGTTTGTTAGCCCGACAATACTCTTCAAGCCGATACAAGGCAGCCTGAAGTGCTAGTCTATCTTCGAGCGTTGAAATTGTGGCAAAAATGTTCATGTCTACGGAAAAGCATAATAGTTTGGATGAATGGAGGCACAAGATCGATGTCGTTCACATAGACTACAAATAAAAAAGGACCGAGCAAGGAACCCTGAGGTACTCCGCTGGGCACCTTTACCCAAGTGTACCACTGCTTGTGACCTGTTACCAATGTAAGAAGAGAATCACCTCAAGAGGTCCCCACGGATGCCCATGTAGCTTAGCTTCTATATCGGGGTATCGTGGTCGATCCAATCAAATGCCTTGATATAATCTGTGTAAACCACATCGACCTGCTTACCATTATCCAGAGCATCCGTAATGAAATATAACTGGTTAAAATATTAATAATTTGTACTTTGACAGTGTTGACCTTCCACAGTGGATATTATAAATCGATATTAAAATTTACATTTTTAAAATTAAATCAAAGAAATCACGACACAGTTGGACACAGGATAATAACGATACTAAATATTATTGAAAATTAATTTGCTCAAACGTAATTTTGAAATGACAGTTGACAAATGGAGATATTGACCTTACTATTCTTATTTCAGACATTCAGACACATAGTAGAAGCACAGATTACGTGGTAGAAGTAATACGTACCTACCAATAAAATACAAAACACGAAACATGGAAGTTTAAACAATATAAGTTTTATCTCTTCTCTTGCTGGATCTACATCCATCAACTGCACATGATACACCCGAACCAGCCATATCATAAGAATTTGAAACTAAGTACGTCAGGTCAACCGAAATATATGCGTACGTACGCGCCTCGCGGCTGTCGGCAACTCACTGAGAAATGGGTCGTCTCCGGCCCGGCGGCCGGTAAGTAGTTAGCACGCGTAAGTACGCGGAGTGATTTATCTGGTAATCTGTGCCCTAGTAGCCCCACTTCGAATTTTTAAGACACCCGTTCCGTAACTGTTGCAAAAAAAAAAACAAATTACAAAATAGTTGGGCAAACGTCATCTAAAACTATTCCAAATTTCAAGTTGATAGCATTAGTAGTTCTTGAGATATGCTGTGACAGACAAACGGACAGACAGACTGAGTCGCACCATAAGATTTCCTTTTTACCATTTTGGTACGGAACCCTAAAAAGTCATTAGGTTGAAGTACAGACGCCAGCACATCAGGCTACTACAATCTGTCAAATTTATTTAATAGATTTTCAACTTTATCGCTAAAGTGTAAGGTTCAAAGTTGATTGGGAAAATTTGACAGTTTCGGGTAGCTTGATGTGCTGGCGTCTTAGGGGCGAATTGTCCATATAAGCCGATTCCTACCGGCTTCCCTTTGGAAATTCGGAACACAACCACTCTATCGTCATTGAATAATCAAACTATAAGTATTTGATACACCATAAAATTAAAATACCTATTACAAAACGCCTACATACATTAAAAATTGTCTTAATAACCCAACAACAAAACACTGCGCTAAAATAACTCGTAGGCGCGTCCGGCTTACGCTAAATTCAATTTCCTTACAAAAAATAAAGTCATCATGACGTCACTTCGGTCACGTGATCCGCGGTTTCTATGAGCCGAGTAAGCCGGTCTGTAGCGAGTTATTGTAGGCACAGAGTAGCAGAAACGTGCGCGCGGGAGCGAGAAGGAATTATTGCTATTGCACCACCTCTTTCTGGCACACGCATTTGATTCGGTAAATTTCATAATGCGTTCGGCTAGGAGTTCGTAAAAATTTCATCATTCGTTTGACAAATATATTATGTGGTTGTTTTTTGACGTAATCGCATTAGAATCTTATTAATTTGCATTTTGTTCGCTCAGTATTAATTGAATTCATATGTTTATCAATACTACTAGTATTAATATTTGTTTGTAGTTAATTATTTCCCTACCAACTATATACATTATGGTACGCAATAAAGAATTTGAGATTTGAGATTTGAGATTTGATTAACATAGTGTTTTGAGAATGATTAACATGGTGTTTTGTGTGTTGTGATTGTGAATGTAAAGTACAAAAAAATACAATAGACGTGGATATATTTAGTAACTTGTTCCGCTTAGCTATTTCTAAAGAGCCATAAAAAACTCCTGAAAGAAATCGACACGTGTTTCACCTCTCAACGAGGCATCCTCAGGATGACGATGGACTTGTTGCGAACTCGAACACGGCGTGTTGCCACACCGAGCGCTGAGTGCAATAGCTAAGCGGAACAAGTTACTAAATATATCCACGTCTATTGTATTTTATAATGGATTTCCGCAAGGTCACGCCTGAATCAATTAATTAATGTAAAGTACCTTGTAATTAGGTATTTGGGGTAAGTAGATAGTTTAATAAGCTGAAATTACTTATTTAGAGTAGATTTGACAACTAATTAGTACGATCTTATTAGGATGGCGGCATTCATAGTTTTAGAATGTCATAGTGTGTGAATTTTGTGAAGAAACATGCTTTTCAAGGTTAAGTTTTGAAAATACGTGCTCGCCCCGATGTGACTATAAATCTCAAACGCCGCGATGGTTTTTTCAAAAATTGTAATGTTTCCCTTTACGATAAATATCAATGACTGACTGGCAGTCGTTCCCGTGTTTACTTTTGTTAGATTGTAGTTGAATTCATCAAAAAAGATGTGCAGACTGAAAAACATATTCGTAGCTGTTTTATGAGTTCGGGTAGAAAAGTAGTATATTGAAATGTAATGAAATGAAATTTTGATTGATTGATTGATGTATGGTAAATAATTGTTTTTTTTTTTTTTTTTTTGGTTCGGCTTACCTCCTCCATAAAGTCACCCTGCGCTACTCGTCTGTACCTAAGTACTTGACTGTTTAGGAACGAACGTATTTGTCTAGAAACATTGATTTGACTAGTTTATCTCCAAAACTTTAGCATTTTTAGATAGAAAAATTTCCGAAACGTTTTCATAGAAATGGTAAATAATTGTTTTTTTTTTTTTTTTTGGTTCGGCTTACCTCCTCCATAAAGTCACCCTGCGCTACTCGTCTGTACCTAAGTACTTGACTGTTTAGGAACGAACGTATTTGTCTAGAAACATTGATTTGACTAGTTTATCTCCAAAACTTTAGCATTTTTAGATAGAAAAATTTCCGAAACGTTTTCATAGAAATTGTTCCATCAGAGTCGCGTTTCGCTGTCATGTCGCGCCTGTCTGCGCGAGCCTTCTATTCTATTTTTATTAAATGGCAAGCAAAGCCGATGTCGACTATTCTGCCAATGTCTAAAGTGCATTGGAAAAACAAGTGTGTATGATAGAAAAAAGAGAAAAAAAAAATTGTATATCATAAATTTAAAAAAAAGGGAAAACAACAACTGCATACACAAGTAAAATTCTTCGATTGATACAGTTGAACACAATGTAGATCTTGTTGGGTTAGTATGGGACTGAAACAAACAAAAAATAAATAAATATATTAATTGTTAGAACATAAAATATACGCATACCACACAAACAGATTTTTTTTATAAATTAATGCTATTGTGATGGATGAAAGTCATCAGCGCCACGAGCAGTTCAGAAGAAGAATGTGTTAGTAAGGAGGGAAAGTTAGTCGGAAGAGGAATTTTAAATTTAGGGAAACGACTATAGAGATCTAGAGGTGGAACATTGTTTGAGCATTCAAAGAAGATGTGATCCAGAGTGCCCTCTTCCAACCCGCACTCGCAGGGAGAAGAGTCCCTAACGCGGTTTTTTTTCAAAAACACAGGAGTATGTACAACAAAAACCCAGGCGAATACGACAAAGGACGGATATAACAGTTTTTGAAACTTTTTTGTAGCCGTAGAACCAAGGTTTTGACTTTATGTTTGGTAGTACTGCATAATAAAATCGGCCCTTTTTTTTCCCGGTGTTATTTCACTGTTGCTGCCATGAAGATTGGAGCTTTAACTTGTGGAAGGCTCAGCAAGTCATATCCCACGCGAGCCTTTAAAGTACATACTAATTCCATGGTGATTCATATTGACACTTGACAGGTGTCATACGATCCGATCTGAGTATTCGTAACTCGCGTTATGTCAAATCGCGCCGGCACAATAATTTAATTATATTTTCGTTACGGACGAATAAATACGGATACATTTTTATTTAATCAGCTTTTATTCTCTCTTAAAGAAACGCTGTTGTACTAACTGCGGTATGTAAAGCGATAATGTGTATCTAATTGTAATATTTTGTTTATTTATTGTTTATTTTTTCTTTGTAACGCAGAGTCGTGCGTGACTTGCAAGAAAAATGGGAAAATTGCTGCTAGTTTTCTTGGCACTCACCGCCACGGCCGCCACTTGCGTGTCTGGCTTTCTCAGGTAATTGAATGACCTATTCCAAAAATTGTGCTCTAATCCCTTATGGTCAGTGGGTCGTCTTAGGGGATCTTTCGTTTGTTGTTGTAATGCGTTGCGATGCTTTTTCGGGGTTTCTTGGTAGATATGTTATTTATAACATTTTGCTAAATATGCTGAATCTCTGATAACTAGATTGTACACTGTGCAGTTTTATTGCCTATAATCTGTACCTATGTTACTACAGCTGCCTTTGAGGAGCCAATACATCAACTACGTAATACAAATCTAACATTATGTAATTTAATGTAACCATACTGTTTGTGTGTAGAGTGCCGCTGTATCGTATGAAATCGGCGCGCAGACACTTCCATGAGGTGGGCACAGACCTGCAGGTGCTGAGGATCAAATATGCGGTGACAGGGCCGGCTCCAGAACCGCTGTCGAACTACCTAGATGTGAGTAACTTTTGCTGACTATCAATGCTATCAGTAAGTTATTACTACAGACATTCAAAACATGTTTTTAAATAATGAGGGTCATGCAGACAACCTTATTTTTGTGTTTAAATTCTGCAGTACCTTATCAAGTTATCAAAAGCATGAAAAATTATTTATGTTCTTTGTGTAGTCTTTGTCTGTATTTTGTAATAATTTGATGTTTCCAGCTTGTCACACAGCAACAAACAGTGCAATATTATTACACCTAACAAAATAATTGTTTTCTGTATGGGTGGAAGAAGTTTTACTTAGTCATTGTCATATTAATGACCACTTGGCATCAATAACACCTTCCTGTCTGTTATATGTAATTGAAAGTATTTGTAAATGATAATTTTTAGTATGTCATTATAATTTGGAGCTTTGTAAACTAAGTAGATAAGAGACGATTAATTCAAAACAAACATTGGCTGTGAGGGACAAAGACCTGTATTTTGAATGATCAATGTTAAGTGAAGGTTGCATCAACTTGATAGCATTGTTTTGATGACAATATTACTGGAGAATGATTGCATGCTCAAGCTCACTGTAATACTAATGATGGGATGGGCGAACTTCACATGTTGTGGCCCTTGTCCCGATAACCCCGCGGCGGCGGCGGCGCGGCGGTTATCTCGCTCCGCGATAAAGTGTGCCATTGCAAAACAAACATGATAACTATTACTCACTATGTTACTAAATTAATGTCTTATTTATTTGTTTGGTCTTATTCTGCCTTATTTTATTTGGAGATCATGAAAAGTATTCTATTTATTAAAGAAATACTTTGTATTGCTTTTAAAATTTGTATTATCATCTTAGAGATTGTTTTCAAAACATTACATCTAAAGAGAGCAGTTTAAATTCAAATGAACTTTCGTATATGTAGTTGTTGCTAGTCGTGTTGAATACTTATGCCATATATATTATGCTAATTATTATTTTAGAGTACCTGATTACAGAAAATTACAAAATACCTCGACAATAGATCTGGCAACTAAATGTCTAATCTTCAATAGAATGACATTTTTATAATGGTTGTTAAGTACAGACACCTACAATAATTGGTTACTACTCTCTTTCTTAAGGTATTTTATTAAGTGATATGTGCCCCATTAGAGCAGACCTCCATGTCTGCACACATGTTGCAAATAAGTTTAATTTTGTGGTATACAATACTTCAACCAATGAAAATTGGGAACAATACATTATTATATTTACAGAGAATTAATCTAGCTTGCTGCAGTATTGACGTGTAAGCTATAACAATAGAAACATAACGTGATAGCTGACATACCTATACCTACATGCTACCTACATCGCCGTGCTGCCGATAGTGTTTTATAGAAAACTAGCTCATACAGTGAATGCTCGCGGCCGGCGCGGACTCATACTTAGTTTATGCAGATATCCAGCTTTTATGGATTTTATATGAATAAAGGCACATTTTTAGAGCTCTCATTTTTGGTCACATGCATATTGATTCATTAGTAACTGCCCGCCGCGGCTTCGTACGGGTAGCACTATCTACGGCGTAGATACCTACCCTACCTAGTGGGGTTTTTACGTTTTTCCGGGCAATTTTTCCAAATTTTTTCTTCATACGAAACTTCCTCGAACTTCAAAGAACAATTTTTTTTAAATAGTCAAATTGGTGCAGCCCTGCTCGAGTTTTGCGCTTAGCAACACATTTAGCGATACATTTTCATTTATATAGGTAGATAGATAGATTACCCAGCGGGAGCCTAGTTGATTCAATTGAATGAAACCTAAACCAATCTATTGAGTCTCAACTCTGACTTATGTTTGTTTATTCTTAACTAGCTTTTACCCGCAGCTTCGCGCGGATGTCGGAAATTAGCCCACAGGAACGTACTACCGAGATAAAAAGTATCCTATGTGTTAATCCAGGTTATAAACTATTCATCCAAATCCGTTCAGCCGTTTTTGTGTGATTGACAAATATCTAACTAAACTTTCACATTTATTTTATAATATAATATATATAAGTCGAATAAATAATACCTCGTTGCAGCTGCTGCACCAATAACTAGAAATATTTGTGTTAAGACTAAGTAATGTAACACTAACGATATTTATAAGCAAGGGCCGGATGTAGTTAAAATAGTTAATTAGCCGCCGTACATGAGGAAAAGCCTACCATGCATATAAAACCTAAAGCTACAGCGTCATCCGTTGACGGCTGCCTTATTTATATACAGCCAATGATAAATGAGTACCAACAACCGCAGATAATGTACATACTTGGAGTAACTTGAAGTGAAGTGTGATTTGGGAAAATCTGTTTTTTTTTGCGTGTTACGTTCATCAAGTATGGGAAGATTACAAACAGATTGTATAAACTCATACTTCAATTAACTACAACAGTTGTGGTCGTTGACCCCAATTTTTTTATCGTAGGTATAGGTATGTTTGCTGTTTTTCGTGTTATAGTGTTTAGATATCGGTACTCATCACACCTGCGGGGTTTCTCTAGTAAACATATGTAGACCCAGTGTATGTATCCAGTGGTGATGACAGTTGTGTGTGGCAGGCGCAATACTACGGGCCCATCACGATCGGCACGCCGCCGCAGACCTTCAAGGTGGTGTTCGACACGGGCTCCTCCAACCTGTGGGTGCCGTCCAAGAAGTGCCACTTCACCAACATCGCTTGCCGTTAGTATACACACTCACTTTTACATGCACTATACTTGGGGCACTCAGAAAGTTTTGCGATACTAGAAAAAAATCTACAGGTTATAATTTTTTTTATTATATCTCTTCAAAGCACTCCATTGGCGTCTATACACAGTTTCATACGTCTAAACCAATTTTCATAACACATTTTCCAGTCCGCATCAGACACCTCTTCAATCTCCTTCTCAAATGCAGCCAGTACATCTTCCGGTGATGAAAACTGTTTCCCTTTGAATTGATTTTTTATTTTGGGGAACAAGAAAAAGTCACACGGAGCCAAATCGGGAATGTAAGGAGGATGACCTGTAAATTTGATCGATGTGCTGTCCTGAAAGGCGCGTTGTCGTGGTGAAGCAGTAGCCCACCGAGGCCAGTGTTCGGTCGCTTGCTGCTTGCTGCAGTAAAAACTTCTGGCAAACATTTGGTAACATACCATTCAGCATTGATGCTCCTTTGATCTCGTAAGGATACTGACACCAGATAACCCTTTAAAGAAAAACAACTTGCGATCAAAATTTTGCCTGCATTTCTGACTCGCTTCATTTTGGTAGGCGTTGGTTCATCTTGAAAACAAAATTTTGTCACACGGTCGACTGACGCTTGGTTTCTGGATCATCATCATACTGATAAATCCAAGATTCATCACCCGTAATGATATCATAAACGCTCCGAGACGAGCCTGCTTCAAATTTTGTTATCATGTCTCGGTACCATTCTACCCGAACCGCCTTCTGAGCCTGCATTAGATTATGCGGGACAACTATCTTCCTTACCCGAAGATGCCTGTGTAGAATTTCATGCACACTTCCCGATCCAATCTGCAGTACTTATATGCTGAATCTCTTCATATGTAATTCGCTTATTTTCTTGAATTAAATTTTTCACAACCAACACGTTTTCATCTGTAACAGCCGTCATAGGGTGGCCACTTCTTTCTTCGTCCGCCAAAGTTACTCGACCGCGCTTAAATTCGCTGAACCAGCGAAAAACAGTCGCTTTAGAAGGGCCTTTGTCTATGAACGCCATTCGAAGTCTTTCAAACGATTCTTCTGGTTTTAGTCGACATTTGAAATCGTACAGCTTTGATTCGTTTTATGATTTGTTTAAACTATTCTACGATCTCTGCTTCCCAATTATCAAGCGTAAAATTTCCACAGTTATGGGGCAAAAGTGGATCACACGGGGAATAAAACGCTGTAGTAAGAAAAGACGAAATTTATTGTGGCAATATAGACTAACACGAAACAGTGATTCCAAAATAGCTTTTAGATCATTCTCAAAAATATATAAAAAAGTGATCAAATTAACACAACGAGCTCAAAATAGCCATTTCATTGGAACAAGTACCAACAAATCTAAGGCGACTTGGAAGGTAATAAATAGTATGAAACCCGACATTCCTAAAGCTAATATTAATGTAATTAATGTAAATGACAAATTTATGACAAATCCTAAAATGATAGCAGAGCAATTTAATGATTATTTTGTAGACTCAGTTCAACCGAATGCCAATAATTTTCAAACGAATAAAAATATTAATACATTAGGATCGCATAAATCTATGTTTATGGAACCAACCATACCAAATGACATTATTACTATAATAAACAACCTGAAAAACACCAATAGTACAGGATATGATGATATTGACACAAGAGTAGTTAAAGCAGTGGCTCCTCTTATAGCACCTATATTAAGTGACATTATAAATAACTGTATTCAAGATGGTGTTTTTCCGCAAAAGTTAAAGGTTTCCATTATCAAGCCACTACATAAAAAAGATGACAAAACAAAGATGGAAAATTATAGACCTATAGCTCTTATACCAATTATCTCAAAGGTATTTGAGAAAGTCATTTATAATCGTCTTTATAATTACTTTGAAAAACATAATATTTTTTGCAAAGAACAAATGGGTTTCAGGAAGACAAAAACCATTAATATGGCCATCTACAATTTTCTTGAAAAAATTCATGACAACATGGATAATAGAAAACCAGTAATGGCAATGTATATGGATATGACCAGGGCATTTGACTATGTGGACCATAAAGTATTATTAACTAAGCTATATAGATATGGCATCAGAGGTAACGTGCTTAAGCTCATACAATCTTATTTGGAGGACAGAAAACAAATTACTCAGATAAGTCAAGTGGATATTAAGTCCAAAACTGAAATAGCTTATTCTTCTAGCTCTAGAGTTCTTTGTTACGGTGTTCCGCAAGGTTCTGTGGTGGGACCCTTGCTGTTCATTTGTTACATTAATGACTTTCCCCTAGTAATCAGGCATCAAATGTCCTTATTTGCTGACGACAGCACAGTTTTATATAACACGGGTAATAATAGAGAAATAGAAGATGACATAAACACTAGTCTTATTACGATTGTTGACTGGCTGAATGATAATAGCCTTAAAATTAACCTCGCTAAAACGAAAATTATGAATTTTAAAATTAGAAATAAAGTACTATCACACGCTCAAGTAAGCTACAAAGGAGATCAAATACTTGAAACTAATATGACAAAATTTCTTGGACTGCTTATTGATAACGATATGTCATGGAAGAGTCAGATCGATAATGTATGTGGGAAGCTAAGTAAGTTTTCCTATGCTCTCTATATGCTAGGCAAAATTGCGAATAAGACAGCGCTCCTAACAGCGTATCATGGGTATGTCGCCTCCACTTTGCGATATGGCCTTATATTTTGGGGTAATGCTACTAAAGTTGAGGAGGTATTATTAGCACAGAAAAAATGTATTCGAGCTATATGTAAAATCAAACGAACGGATTCATGCAAGCCACATTTCCAAAACTTAAAAATATTGACTGTACCATCACTTTATGTCTATGAAGCCTGTATATTTGTAAAGAACAACATGTATTTATTTAAAGCTGTCGAAAGTCAACGACGCTCAAAAAAGTTGCACCCGTTAGGCACAAAAACCAAATTTCTATACAATAGTATATACGCAATGGCACCTAAACTTTACAACAAATTACCTAATGAAATTGTGTCAAGCAACAACATGAATGAGTTCAAACGTAAGCTTTTTAAATTATTAACTAACAAGGCGTATTATTCTGTTAGTGAATATCTAAATGACAAATTTAAATAATATTTTTATAATTTGACATAATATGTCTGTTTAAAATGTTCCTATTTAATTTATTATTGTATACGAAATTGTGACTAAATACTACCTATTTGTTTATGTGACGTCTTAAAGTATTGACATTTTATTATTATTATTAGCCATTAGTGTTTGGCATGAAATTGTGACATGTAATTTTCTTGACTTTATATTTTTTATTTTATTTTTTATTTTTGCGACATTATGATTACCACAAAAATTTTGTATGCCTTCTGGCGGGACGTAGTATGGACCAATATTTCTTTATAAAACATCTGTATAATTTTTACCCTATGTTCACAAAATTAATAAATGAATTGAATTGAATTGAATACAAAATCATCGCGCGAAAATGTTCTCGTTGTAAATCGTGGGGCACGGCAGTGCCCCCGCCAAGTCAAGCGCGAAGCAAACACTGCCGTACCATCCTTTACTGGAACCATTTCGCCGCATTTTCAGGCCCCTATTTTAGAACCTCTGGATAAGACCAGAACGCAGAAATTTTCGTCATCCAGTAAGCTATAATCACATAATTAAAATCCAAAATTTCAAGTCTGTAGGTCATTTAGTTCCGAAGTTAAGCGAAAGCAAAGTTTCGCATTTATGACACTCACTCACTCATGATCATCAGAATAGAACTAGTACTTCCCATAAACTCAGAGAGCTGAAATTTGGTAGAGTTAGGGTTTAATGGCCACATAAGGGAAAACTATAAAAACTAGGATAATCGAAGATCTGGAGTACCTGGTGACCCTGATTAGAAAACACAAGAGCCCAACCAAACTATTAGAGATCGACATACCGCCTTTACAAAAAATATTCAACTTGGTGGGCCGCTTCATTTGATGACAAAAATCGAAGGTCTGAAGTATCTGATGAAGAACCCTCAGCTGGTCTCAGCTGTATTAGAGATATGGTAATGCCCCCTTCTACTATTGGTACATAAAAAAATCGACTGTCATTGCAAAAATCCAGCGCAGTGGGACACATCTTCTAATCTAATTTCTAATTTAATCTAGCCTATAGCGTCTCACTGCTGGGCGAATGCCTCCCCTTCTGCTTTTAATACGCATATAAATAAAATTAAAGGAAAACTCTGGATAAGACTAGACTGGCTTTTATACTTTACTTACAAGTTTACAAGAAGAAATAGTCGAACGATTAACTTTATTCTACTCGAACATTACACAAATTAAATAAACAAATTACACTAAAATATTAATTTCGCTCAAAATTTGGTCAAAATAAAATGCATTGGACTAATAGTGCCCGCACACGTCGCTAGATAGCGCTGACTGTATTTTAAAACGCGCTTACGTTTGTTTTTCCGATAACCTTATATGGCGAAGTGCCAACCGGCCGCGTTACAGTCGTTTACGACATTCTTCTACTGCGCTTGAAAAGGTGACTTCAAGAGTATAAAAGCTCAAGCTTCAGCGATCACCGAATCTCCGATGACCCCATAACCCTCCTCCAGGAGAGCAATAGGGAAACAAGCACAGTGTACAAACACAGACGCCTCCCGTCATTCCGCCCTCGCCGCCGAGGTCGTTTGCGATCCCGACCGCCGCGCCCCCGAGTAAATGATACTCCCCCCCCGACCCTTGCTCGAAAACGAGGTGCCAGCAGTTGTTGCAGCTGTGCACGTAGCTTTAAATTCCCCGTTTAATAATAATAATGATCAAAACCCTTTGATCCAGCCCGTCCCAGCTTTTGATGTCCACCCCCCGGATAACGCCCTAAGCCAGCGTGCGTTCATCCTAAGCTTTTTAGCTTAGTTTATGTGCCCTGGCTGGAGGCTTTGAGTGTAGTAGCTTAAGGCAGCCACAGGATTGACCGGTTAAACAGCCAAGGTTTCTCAAAACCAGCTGTGAGATGCCATGACGAAAAAAAAAAAAAAAAAAAAAGATCACCGAATACAACCGGCTTAGGCGTAAATACCGCGCCGATCTTTCAGTAATGAAACCGTCTAAACCGTCTAAAAGAATAAATAATTAACGCGAATGGGCAATACGAAAAACTGTTGCTACTGTACAAGAATCAGAACCGGAAAAAAAGAAAAAAAAGATTTGTAATAATAAAAAAACTACTCCTAAAAAGAAAAAAACTGTGTCAAATAAGAAAATCTCACGGCCAAGTCACACAATATTAACTATAATAATAAAGAAATCGCAGTAAGGAACCATAGACTTGGCACGACTTTGTCTAGATTTCATTACTTTTTAGAGATAAACAAACAGCTCCATCGAGACTTTGCTAGTTTTTTACAGTATATTTTGGTGGGATCAATTTTTCAGTAAGACAGAGTACTTTGATTTTGCTCGTAAAAAATGTGGAGGGAATTTTGAATTTGGAATGTTGTGTTTTTTGTAATAAATAGTCATAATTTTAATTGACATCAAAATCAGCCAGTGTCCCATAGACAAAAATTGTTAGTCGCAAAACTTTCTGAGTGACCTGTGTATTTGAATTTCGAACATTTTCATTCCATTGCCATAAAGTCAACCAAGCATATAAAAAGTCTAAAATAAGTTTTGGATGTAGTGGAATTTCAACTTTGTCTCGTGCATCCGCAAACCGCCGTGTTTGCGGATGCAAAACTTGATCATGATTTAGATTCTGAACTAAAGTTTAGACACATGAACACGCCTTGCATGCTCCTTGTTGCGCGTCCACGTGACGTGACTTGCTACTGTAACCGGCCTCATCACTCTAAATGGTAACAATCCTGTCATATCTTACTTTTTTAAATCAACATTGCGGTTTACACGACTTTAATGTTTTTTTAAATGTAGTATGCTTAGATTGATCATGTTGAGAGGATGAATGAAAGGCGATAAACGAAGTTAACTATAAGGCTAGCACTTGACCGGTTATGAGAGTCAAAATGGCGGGTGTACCTTAACTACTTACTTACCGTTTGACTATACAGGGCGTCCCAAAGTTATGGGACATGAAGGGAAAGTACCTTAAATATCGTAGATAGGGTATTTTTCTGAAAGAAGACATTATGTTATTTTTAAAAGTTAGTAATTCTGCATTCAAAGATTTTCTAAAAATTACTTGCCTCGTCTGGGAATCGAACCGACTTAAATGTAAAAAAAAAAACACCCCTACTTTTATGATGCCAATCGAAAGAATGGCCAAAAAATAATAACTCTTCTTAAGTAACATAGTATTTTAAAAGAAAGGAACAGCGTGAAATTAATAATTTTAATCAAATTAAAAACATACATGAAACTGCCGTAGTCAATTAAGTGGGTATTTTTTTTGGTAAATTAATTAATTAAATGCTCAAAATGTGATCCCTCTTGTCTTACGCAAATCGTCAATCTTTTAATGAGTCCGCTGCCTGTTAATTTTCTTATCATTTTATGGTGAATACTCGATATGATATGGCACAATTCTGTTTGTAACTCGCCCGTTCTCGTATCGTTTTTTGTATAGCATATCTTTCACGTATCCCCAAAAGAAGAAATCTAATGGTGTAAGGCCATCTAATCGGTCCATTCGTACCAATCCAAGTAGGAAAACATTCACTACTTTTCGAACGTCGTCGTCGGCAATCAATAACTTTCTTGAAATTTCACTCAAACATTTTACGTTGTTCGTTTCTTTTAAAATACTATGTTACTTAAGAAGAGTTATTAGTTTTTGGTCATTATTTCGATTGGCATCATAAAAGTAGGGGTGCTTTTTTTTTTACATTTAACTCGGTTCGATTCCCAGACGAGGAAAGTAATTTTTAGAAAATCTTTGAATGCAGAATTACTAACTTTTAAAAATAACATAATGTCTTCTTTCAGCAAAATACCCTATCTACGATATTTAAGGTACTTTCCCTTCATGTCCCATAACTTTGGGACGCCCTGTATAATGCATGTCGCTCGAAATGCTCGAATTGCAACGGATTTCGTAATATGAGTTACTTGCTCAACAATGTGTCAGGCACCACGTTTCAAAGAATGTTTGGGACATCAGCTTTTATAGGCACAAAGCAGTGGCGTGCCTAGGGGTCAAAATTAGGGCAAGCCGACAGATATTTTACGAAAAAAAAAAATCTGCCAAGTGAGGGATTGACTTATTTTCATTTATGTTGTTCATGGTACAACATTATTATAATTTTGGTTAGAAAACCTTTCAAATGCGAAAAGGTCTACATATTATTTCAGGCACGTAATTGTCATAAGCGCCATCTATCGCCACGAATGCGCGTAATGTCACCGCTTAGCCGAACCTTTTTACCATAATAATTCATATTCGCTTGTCTCATGCAAAATTTTTCAATCAAAAGCCACTAGATGGCTCCCATAGTATCGATTTGTTGTTCTATTGCCAAACGCATAATTTTATGAGTTTAAAATTTAATGTCGATTGAAAATTTTAACATGAGATATTACCTACCTAAACAAAATTTTATAATTTATCATAATCATAATGACAATAGCCAACTCTAATCTTTATTTCAAAACACCTATGAAGAATCTCTTCGATACGAACATTATTGTTTTGTGATCTCAATGAGATGTAATAACATAGTAGGATGGTTTATTTTTCAGTGGTTTTCCAAAACTACATTGCCATAAAAACAACACTAGTCATATGCTTTCATGGCACCAGCTACTAGTACCTACATAAGTTTGTGTAATAGACAATCGAATGCCTATTTCAATCTATTCTTCGACTGACAAAAATACATGTTTTTTTTCCGAGAAATGGGTACAATAATTTGAGGTTGGTTACGGTGAAGTAAAGAGTTACTTATTGTCAGAAAAATCAAAATAAATACCTTTACGAACACAGTTTCCGAATTCCCATTTTGATGATAAAATTTCCTTTCCGAGTAACAATTTCACACACTTTAGTCCTTCACAAGGAACAATTGCATGCGTTTCCGAATTAATTTTAATTATATAACAAACTTTTTAATCACTTAAAACAAAGATAATAATCACAGCAAAAACTAATCACAATTCACAACACTTTAATTCACAGAAAATGAAAAAAATACCAAAGCAAAAAAAATGCGCCAATAGCCGCTCAAAACAAATTTGAACTAATTTGATTTAAATTGTATCATTCTATAGAAAATCACGCATTGCGCAGCGTCTAGCGCAGCGTTTTGCAACGACATAGGTACTTGCCTTACTCCTATTATACAAAATCAAATACACGATTCGTTCCATTCATAAAAAATCAAAAGCCGGGCTTAAAAATTAGAACATTTTGCGAAATGAGTACATACTAATGGTACCAACAACGTTAACAATTTCTATGCGAAAGATGAGAGGTATGAAGCCTCATAAGAAGCCCCCTTGTGTGAGCGAGAAAGCAATGCAATGTACCACAGAATTGACGTTTTCATTCATCGATGCGATCTCGCATCCTGCTTAACGCTATTGTGTTAGAGTGAGATCGCAACTGCGGCATCCGAGATAGTTTGGCAACGTGCGTGATGAAAACGGCGCGGAATTTAAATATTATTCTTTGAGTAGGTACGTAAACCTGGCATCGTAGCTTCTAAAGCGCGCGGCTGATACGGTGCAGCGCGGAGTTTAATGTTATTATTCTTATCAATTCTTGCGACATGAATGAATGACTTGGTTGCTTTACAAGTTTACGGGTTTAGTTTTTTTTTTTTTGGTGGTCTCATCTTATAATGCAAGCCGGGCTTTTCGGCTTGTATGAAAGGAACGCCACTGGCACAAAGTAATTTAAGAAGGGGAATCAACTCCCGAACTAATATGAATGACAGTGCTATATAAATATGTGTTTGAGAGAAATGCTGAGAAATGATATCGATTAAACCTTTAACTTTATGATTCTATAAGAGTCTCGTGCTGGTTTGCAACGACAACCTGAACTGAGAAAGACGCTTTTTAAATACCGTTGCGGACAAAAATGACGATGGTCTTGTGTTGCAGTGCTACACAACAAGTATGACAGCGCCAAGTCGAGCACGTACCGCGCCAACGGCACCGAGTTCGCCATCCACTACGGCTCCGGCAGCCTGTCCGGCTTCCTCTCGCAGGATGACGTCACCGTGAGTACACTACTAACAGCATAACGTCACCACCACAGATCAACTTTGTCTACATCTGCAGCTGCTTGAATTGATAGCTAAGAAACAACTTGGCAGATTTACACCCGGTTTCTGAAAGGTTACTAATCAACATACATTAAAGGCCGACTCTTTCATTGGTCAGTGTCACAGTTAGCGCTGGTGAAGGGGACACGAGTAAAAACAAAAGACACTCGCCTGACCCCTCGAGGTATTGCGTTGCCAAAGATGTGACCACAGGTTTTTCTATGAAATATTTCAACTCATGTTAACTGCTGTGATTTGCTGATTGAACTAAATGTGGTTGTGCAGGTGGGCGGCATCACGGTGCGCGGCCAGACGTTCGCGGAGGCCATGTCCGAGCCCGGCCTGGCCTTCGTGGCCGCCAAGTTCGACGGCATCCTCGGCATGGCGTTCAGCAGGTAACCAGCAGCTGTCACACACTGTCGTCTATGGTAGCAATTTGACTTTGACATCATCTTCATTTTGTCGTAGTAGTTAGTACTGGTATCAACCAGACCGCCCTTATTACTTTCATGGTGACTGCACTTCTGTTAATATCACATGTAATCCTCGAAGGGTTAGGCAGAGGTGGACTTATAGAACACCTACATGTCGTCAGTTATGTTTACGTCCCACCCATGTAATAGCCTATGCCATCAAGCGGGCACAAAACCAGACTCTGGGCTGCTACTGAGAAATAGCTAATGGAAAACCCAATAACATTTTGCCCGAACTGGGAATCGAACCCAGGACCTCATGCTCAGCAGTAGAGCTTGCGACCAGTTGACAAACGAGGCAGTCCGAGGTTGTTCACACATCATCTTTTTTATTCAGTTTGTTCTAGACCAGTGTGTCAAGACAGGGCAGGTTTTGAAACTGCCCTTGAACGAGTGAGTACTAATAAAACGTGTTCTATACTATAGAACACGTTATTATTCGCCACAATGAGTACTCGCAGCCTTAATAGGGTGTAATAAGGCATGAGTTAAAAAAATACAAAAGCTCTGCAGAGCGACGTCTTTCACTCGGGAGTGAAAGACGTCGCTCTGCAGAGCACTTTTACTGTATATCAGTGATATGACAACTAATATCCAGAATATAATGCACAGATAGCGTTATACCTACAGTCAGGGAAACGGGTTGTAACATTCAAGAATTAAGTTACCCTGACTGTCCTCTTGATAAAATGAGTTTGTACTGAACGGCGTGGTGTCGCTCGCAGCATCTCCGTGGACGGCGTGACGCCGGTGTTCGACAACATGGTGGCGCAGGGGCTCGTCCAGCCGGTCTTCTCCTTCTACCTCAACAGGTGAGCACACGCTTCACTAACAGTAACTGTACCACTATGTTACCCCCCAGGCGCTACTAGACGGTCTCTTCCGTCGCGTATTTTTCCGTATGCTCTGTTCAAAAGTGTCTGCTGAAAATGTAAACAGATGGATCAGAAAACGTACCTGTAAATGCCAATTTGTAGTGTCACTTAACAAATTGAGTGACTCGATTTAGATAATTTGAATAGGTACTTAATTAGATTTGTTACAGCTGTAGTGACAATCATGTCATTTGGTTTAAATAGGTTCTTATTTTTATTATCTTTTATATAGATTTATTTTCTTTTCTTTTAGTTTTTGTGGTTGTGAGAACGTTGTAGGCTGTAAACTTGTGTACCATTTTTTTATTTTACTAAGTACCTGGTACTTGTTGATAGGCCTACACTGTCCTCCCATACCTATTAACACTGTAATTTGAAAACATTGTAGAAACAATTTATTTTGAAAAGAGTAACCGTGGAGTTTCTTGCCGGCTCTTCTCCATAGGACACAACCAATTGGAACCGTGCACCTAGCTTCTGACGTTTCATAAGTGCCCTTGTAGGTTTATGTCAAAATTTAGGTTTCATTGGACAATATTATTCTTGAGGTTTATTTAATAACCTCAATTTTCTTCGATGATTTCTCAATTATAATTTAATAATGTTAAAAAAAAAAATTGTAAAAAGTGGTAAGATGTAAAGTTAAAATTTTCTAATTTCAGATGAATGTTTACTAATTCCCTATATTAAGAACAGACATTATGTCGTTAGACAGAACCTAGGCGGGTGATCGTCGAATTTGAAGTTCATTTTAGTCATTTATTCATTTGTTTAACATAGGTGTACAATAATAATGGTATATAAAGATAATAAAGAGTTCGCTATGTTATACCAGAGAGCGTACAAATGTTTGTAATTTAGTAATTATTGAATTAAATAAGCCTGAACAATAAAAAAAACAATTATAAAAAATCACACATTTTATAATACAAATTCAGAAAGAAGAATAAGAATTCACAGAGAAGAGAGTCAGTTAATTTGTAGTAAACCTGTGACGAACAATGATGAATTTGACCGTATTCTGCATTCCACGCAATTTTGAATAGGCTAGTTGACAGTGAGCAAAATATCTTATGAATTTTGTGTTGTGGAATGGTTGTGAGCTAAAAATATAAAATCTCTGTGCAGAGACCCGAACGCGGCCCAGGGCGGCGAAATCATCTTGGGTGGCTCGGACCCGGCGCACTACAGTGGCAACTTCACGTACGTGCCCGTGCGTCGCGCCACCTACTGGGAGTTCAGCATGGACGCCGTGCAGGTCGCGCAGCACACCTTCTGCGCCGACGTGAGTACCGCCCGCACTGTACCGCGACACACCGCGACACGCCGCGACACGCCGCGACACAGCGACACACGCGGGCCCCGCCGCGCAGGGCAGGCGCTCAACAAGGCGCTAGGCGCGACGCCCATGGCGTTCAGTACTATACTCACCACTTAGTGACACACGCATGTGTCGCAGGGCTGCGAGGCCATCGCGGACACGGGCACGTCGCTGATCGCGGGCCCCACCGCGGAGGTGGAGGCGCTCAACAAGGCGCTGGGCGCGACGCCCATGGCGTTCAGTACTATACTCACCACTTAGTGACACACACACTCACACGCATGTGTCGCAGGGCTGCGAGGCCATCGCGGACACGGGCACGTCGCTGATCGCGGGCCCCACCGCGGAGGTGGAGGCGCTCAACAAGGCGCTGGGCGCGACGCCCATGGCGTTCAGTACTATACTCACCACTTAGTGACACACACACTCACACGCATGTGTCGCAGGGCTGCGAGGCCATCGCGGACACGGGCACGTCGCTGATCGCGGGCCCCACCGCGGAGGTGGAGGCGCTCAACAAGGCGCTGGGCGCGACGCCCATGGCGTTCAGTACTATACTCACCACTTAGTGACACACACACTCACACGCATGTGTCGCAGGGCTGCGAGGCCATCGCGGACACGGGCACGTCGCTGATCGCGGGCCCCACCGCGGAGGTGGAGGCGCTCAACAAGGCGCTGGGCGCGACGCCCATGGCGTTCAGTACTATACTCACCACTTAGTGACACACACACTCACACGCATGTGTCGCAGGGCTGCGAGGCCATCGCGGACACGGGCACGTCGCTGATCGCGGGCCCCACCGCGGAGGTGGAGGCGCTCAACAAGGCGCTGGGCGCGACGCCCATGGCGTTCAGTACTATACTCACCACTTAGTGACACACACACTCACACGCATGTGTCGCAGGGCTGCGAGGCCATCGCGGACACGGGCACGTCGCTGATCGCGGGCCCCACCGCGGAGGTGGAGGCGCTCAACAAGGCGCTGGGCGCGACGCCCATGGCGTTCAGTACTATACTCACCACTTAGTGACACACGCATGTGTCGCAGGGCTGCGAGGCCATCGCGGACACGGGCACGTCGCTGATCGCGGGCCCCACCGCGGAGGTGGAGGCGCTCAACAAGGCGCTGGGCGCGACGCCCATGGCGTTCAGTACTATACTCACCACTTAGTGACACACGCATGTGTCGCAGGGCTGCGAGGCCATCGCGGACACGGGCACGTCGCTGATCGCGGGCCCCACCGCGGAGGTGGAGGCGCTCAACAAGGCGCTGGGCGCGACGCCCATGGCGTTCAGTACTATACTCACCACTTAGTGACACACACACTCACACGCATGTGTCGCAGGGCTGCGAGGCCATCGCGGACACGGGCACGTCGCTGATCGCGGGCCCCACCGCGGAGGTGGAGGCGCTCAACAAGGCGCTGGGCGCGACGCCCATGGCGTTCAGTACTATACTCACCACTTAGTGACACACACACTCACACGCATGTGTCGCAGGGCTGCGAGGCCATCGCGGACACGGGCACGTCGCTGATCGCGGGCCCCACCGCGGAGGTGGAGGCGCTCAACAAGGCGCTGGGCGCGACGCCCATGGCGTTCAGTACTATACTCACCACTTAGTGACACACACACTCACACGCATGTGTCGCAGGGCTGCGAGGCCATCGCGGACACGGGCACGTCGCTGATCGCGGGCCCCACCGCGGAGGTGGAGGCGCTCAACAAGGCGCTGGGCGCGACGCCCATGGCGTTCAGTACTATACTCACCACTTAGTGACACACACACTCACACGCATGTGTCGCAGGGCTGCGAGGCCATCGCGGACACGGGCACGTCGCTGATCGCGGGCCCCACCGCGGAGGTGGAGGCGCTCAACAAGGCGCTGGGCGCGACGCCCATGGCGTTCAGTACTATACTCACCACTTAGTGACACACACACTCACACGCATGTGTCGCAGGGCTGCGAGGCCATCGCGGACACGGGCACGTCGCTGATCGCGGGCCCCACCGCGGAGGTGGAGGCGCTCAACAAGGCGCTGGGCGCGACGCCCATGGCGTTCAGTACTATACTCACCACTTAGTGACACACACACTCACACGCATGTGTCGCAGGGCTGCGAGGCCATCGCGGACACGGGCACGTCGCTGATCGCGGGCCCCACCGCGGAGGTGGAGGCGCTCAACAAGGCGCTGGGCGCGACGCCCATGGCGTTCAGTACTATACTCACCACTTAGTGACACACACACTCACACGCATGTGTCGCAGGGCTGCGAGGCCATCGCGGACACGGGCACGTCGCTGATCGCGGGCCCCACCGCGGAGGTGGAGGCGCTCAACAAGGCGCTGGGCGCGACGCCCATGGCGTTCAGTACTATACTCACCACTTAGTGACACACACACTCACACGCATGTGTCGCAGGGCTGCGAGGCCATCGCGGACACGGGCACGTCGCTGATCGCGGGCCCCACCGCGGAGGTGGAGGCGCTCAACAAGGCGCTGGGCGCGACGCCCATGGCGTTCAGTACTATACTCACCACTTAGTGACACACACACTCACACGCATGTGTCGCAGGGCTGCGAGGCCATCGCGGACACGGGCACGTCGCTGATCGCGGGCCCCACCGCGGAGGTGGAGGCGCTCAACAAGGCGCTGGGCGCGACGCCCATGGCGTTCGGCCAGTACGTGGTGGACTGCTCGCTGGTGGGCAAGCTGCCGCCGGTCACGTTCACGGTCGCCGGCACCAAGTTCACGCTCGAGGGCACCGACTACGTGCTGCGCGTGAGTACACCCCTCCCCTTCTTGAACTGGGATTGATTGATTTTATATCTGTACACACCGCTTCATCTACTAGGTACTCCAGCAAGAGACGAGCAAGTTTAAATCCGACATAGCTTCATAGCGCAGCTTTTTGTAATAATAAGTGTCCAGGCGGTGTTTGGAAGCTAGGTGCAAAGCTAACATGATAGTGACAAACGTACCTACGTGATGGTGATAGTTGAAACATTTGGAGAATTTTGAGAAATTCATGTCTTAGAGGAAGTATGTTTTTTAATTTACACGTCCGTGTTTGGGTCACAGAAATTGATATGTGTACCAAATCTCAACTTAATCGGTCCATTAGATTCGGAGAAAATTTACAGTGACAGACGGACACACGAGTGATCTTATAATTAGATATTATTTTTAAAGATAAAAAGTAGACGACTTATTTTTAGGACTTGTAGATAAACATCTTCGATCGGGATCGCTTTACGAGACGCGAGACTAAGCGGACGTGTGTTTTGTATTTATTAACGTGAATATGAAATAAACAATTACGACAAATAAATATAATTATTTGCGCCGTCAGTTTTTAGGTAAAGTATGTCGCGTGTGACTTGTAGGTTTTTACTGACTTTCAAGAGTGTTTTTACCGAAGTTGCAAGATGAACTAAATAAATTTTATAAACGATAAATGAAGTATTTCTAGTGGTATGTCTCAACTAGGAGCGAGCCCGTTTGGTCGTAGCCAATTACTACGGCGAAGTCCTCCACCGACGCCTACTGAGCCATTACCCCCGAGTGACCAAAACCCACCAGTACCCGAAGAGTATGAATTGCCGAGTGAAGTCATACGCCAGAGATCCAGAAATGGTTAGGATCTATTGATATGATTCTGAACGAAGTCTGCACTATTGTCGGTGAGGGGAAAATGAACTCAGACCAGAAGCTTCGTGTCTCCACTCTTTGCCGGAAGGTCTCAAGTGGGACTTCTCAGACGGCCGTCTTATACCAATCATTGAAGCAGAAAACAATCCAGCACCTACAGGTTCACCAGAACGTTGCAAACTCTCTCCAGCAGTTCAAAGAGGTCGTAGAAACGAAGCTGAATCCATCAGAAAATACCTCTTTTGCTAGCATAGTGAAGAAAGGTTCCGATAACTTCGTCCGTCCTGCAAATTTGAGATCAGTCGCCATCTATCCCAGCGATAAGACCCAAACGAGTGACGACACCAAGTCGCTTGTTCAAAAGATTATCTCCCCCGAACAACTTAAGCTCCATGTCCGTGACCTGAGAAAAGTGAAAAATGGGGGCGTTCTGATTAGCACCGAAAGCAAAGGCGATATTGACAAGCTAAAGAATTCGGTAAAATTAATATCATCGGGCCTTACTGTAGAAGAACCTTCTAAACGCCGCCCTAGGGTCGCCGTCATTGGTGTTCCCGTAACCCTTACCGAGAAGGAGGTATTTGACTGTATTTACGAGCAGAACCTTTCAGATAAGTTGCCTAATGTAACTTGTGAGTCCTTCCTTGAGAGCATCAAATTGAGCCATAAATCGAGTAAAAAAGACCTTCCTACCTGTAACTACATCCTGGAAGTACCTGCTAGCATAAGAAAATTTCTGATTAACCAAAGCCGATTTTTTATAAATTGGACATCATGCCCTGTGAGCGATTTCACCATAGTCACCAGGTGCTTCAATTGCCAGCAATTCGGACATGCAGCTAAGTTTTGCTGGGAAACTAGTCCTACTTGCAACCACTGTGGAAAGACTGGACACTCCTTCAAGGAATGTAGCAGCAAATCTTCTCCCGCTCAATGTGCGACGTGCAAGCGCTTCAAGAGGAAATGTGACCATCCAACTGGTGACGTAAGTTGCCCGGCGCGCAAATATGCAGAGATCAACTACATCAACTCAATAGAATATGACGGCGCCTAAGAGCGCCACCGAATATTTTATTTAGTTGCACGCAAACAGGTAGCTTATCCTATATTTCCACTTAGTTTGTAACTATCATGACAAATCAGCTTATTTGTGATCTAGATAGTTTTTCTGTGTCTGAATCTAAAATCTGTAATGTTAAGGACTGTAAGCACCTTATTCCATCTGGTGGAAAAACGTTAATCCTACTCACACAGAATATTCGCAGCATTAATCGAAACATGAACGGATTTGAAGTGTTATTACAGAATCTTGACATAAGCTGTGATATTATCGTCCTAACAGAATGTTGGTTGTCAAAATAGACAGTCAATTTACCATCTCTTGACGGTTACTATTGTTATAAAACTGACAGAAACATAAACCAGAACGATGGATTAGTAGTTTATATCAAAAATAATAGAAGAACCTGTAATAATTTTGATTATTAAGCAATTACTATCTTGGAGATAGTAATTGCTTAATAATCAAAATTATTCCCGATACGGTAGTCATGGCTATTTATAGGCCTCCTTCTCAAAATATGGACAGATTTTTAGACTCGCTTGACACCAACTTAAAAAACATAACATCTTTTAAAAACATAGTACTTTTGGGCGATATTAACATAAACATTGCTTCCGGGAAAACCGATACCCATGTACATCATTAGGTATCTGAATATTTGCTCATTTCACGGACTTTTACCAGCTCACTATCACCCCACGCATCAGAGTGGCTCATGCTTAGACCACGTCATTTTTAAATAAAAAAATCATCTAAAACAGTGGTTACTAATTCTTCGCTTACCGATCATCAAGCTGTTTTGCTAACATTACAAATATGTTCACCTAGAAAAAACTGCATGCGTAGCTACACTATAGTCAATATGACAAACCTGGAAAATGACTTACGCGGTATTAATTTTGACCCAGTTTATAATTCAGACGATGCAAATATTACGTTAAAATATTTCATAGATTCGCTACAATATGCAATAAGGAAAAACACATTCACTAAGACAATGCCTAGAAAATATAGTTGTATTAAACCCTGGATTACACCCGGTCTTGTTCGTTGTATACATAGACAAACTTCACCCAAAATTTAAACTCGCACCAGATAATGAAATACTTTCTGTTACATACAAAAGGTATCGAAACTTCTGTAATAATCTTTTGAAAAAACAAAAAAATCAGTATGATAAAAATGAATTACAGAAGGCGGGGACAAATAGTAAACTTGTGTGGAAATTTATAAAAACGAATACATTTAGATTGGAAAATTCCGGACCTCCATTTGACTTACTATCTACAGAGACAAACCCATTCGAAGCAATGATTAAAGTAAACAACTTTTTTGTTAACGTTGGTAAAAACTTAGCTGAAAAATCTTTAAATTCTAGTAATTTTTCCTGTCAAAACCCGACTACGACATCCTCTACACTAAATTCATTTGTTTTATTAGATACCGACGTTTGCGAAGTAGTTAGAATAATAAACAGGTTAAAGGATGTTTGTGCTACTGGGTGGGATGACATACCTAATAATATTCTTAAGAGATTTAAATACCTCCTTGCCCCTCCGCTAACACACATTTTTCAGCTATGTTTATCTTAAGGTACATTCCCTAAGTTGCTTAAAAAAGCTGTGGTCACACCTGTATTCAAGTCTGGAGGCAAAACCTGTGTGAATAACTACAGACCCATTTCAGAGTTAACAGGCCTCTCAAAAATTTTAGAAAAAATCATTAACAGTAGATTGATAAAATATCTGGAAGATAACAAACTACTTTCAGGTAGTCAATTTGGTTTTAGGCCCAAAAGATCAACTGGCCAAGCAGTACACAAATTGACTAATTATGTCACTACTAATCTAGATAATGGTATACACACAATTGGGATCTTTCTAGACCTTGCCATGGCCTTCGACACCATTTCATGTATTTTACTTTTGCACAAACTTGAAACACTTGGGACAAGAGGAGCACAACTTCAACAGACTATTTTCTGATTATCTTAGCGATCGTCAGCAATGTGTAAAAATTGGTCAGTATACAAGTTCTGAACTTAAAAATAGTTGTTTTGGAATTCCACAAGGCAGTATTTTGGGCCCTACGTTATTTTTAATCTATATAAATGAACTTTGCAGCTTGTCACTCCAAAATGGTATCATAATGTCTTATGCGGATGACACCGCTCTATTGTTCTCAGGTAAATCAAGAGTTGAGGTCTATGAACATGCTCAGAATGGTTTTAACATTGTGTCTAATTGTCTTCATAATAATCTACTAACATTAAATACAGATAAAACAAAATACATTTTATTTAAAATGAGAAATACTAACATACCGCTTACTAATCTAAACATTTACGCACATAATTGCAGCACGTACGCTGACACTGCATGTTCCTGCCCCACTTTAGCTAAAGCTGACCATTTAAAATATCTGGGTGTCACTATTGACTCCAATGTAAACTTCCGTAAACATATCGATTTACTTTGTACTAGAGTGCGCAAATTAATATATGTCTTTAAGAATTTACGGAACATAGCAGACTATAAATTAATTAAACAGGTTTATTTAACTTTGTGTCAATCCATTCTTACCTATTGCATAACTTCTCGGGGTGGTGCTGCAAAAACAATTTTACTCCCTCTAGAGCGTGCTCAAAGAGAAATTCTAAAGGTTGTTACATTTCGCCCTTTTAGATTTCCTACGCACCAGCTCTACATAGCATATAATGTACTAACAGTACGGCAATTATTTATACTAAGCATAGTATTACACCAGCACACTGCACTTCCTTTTGACCCAGCACCTACAGACAAGAGAAAGAAGGACTTGGTTTGCATAAAGCCTCAAACTAGACATGCGTTTGCTAATCGATTTTATGTGTTTTTAGGACCTTTTCTGTATAATAGGCTCAACAAGTTACTAAGCTTCTATAGTGTAAGTTATACAAAATGTTATCAGAACATTTAGCGATACTCAGTTACACAGACACAGAAAAACTTCTAGAAATTTTGTCATGATGAAAATGTATCCCTCGTAAGTATTTACTTTTGTATATTTACATAGGTTTAGTTTTAGATATTAATGTACCAATATGCTTTTTCTCATAGTTGTTAATAAATTATTTTATATCAGTTTAACTTTACATTTTAGTGTTCCAATTTAATTCAAATGTAAAGTGATGGCCTGAAACACAGGTTTGAATTAACCTAGATCGGGCGGGTCCGCTACCTAACATTGTAATTCCGAACCATCATTACTTGCACTTGTAATAAACATATTTTAGTTTTAGTTTATTTTTAGGCATTATAATTGTTTGAGAAATCTTACTGTTGACTAAATGTACACTTTTTGTAAACGTTTTTATTCAATAAATATTATATTATTATCTAAATTGGAAAAGTCATTATAGAGTCATAAAATGTGTTGGCATTAAAAAAAATGTTTCTGTAGAAGCTACCCTATCGGCTTACCATGGTTATGAGTCATCTGTACTGAGCTGTGGATTAATAATGTGGGGCAACTCGATCGATGCCGACAAAGTTAAAAAAAATCAAAAACGATGCATCCGGGTTATCAACAAGGCTTAGTTCCTAGATAGATAGTTGTAAACCTTTATTTCCAATTTTTTTTTTTTTAATCCTTTACCTTGCATGTATATAAAAAATATCTGGATCTTCAAGAAAAAACATATGCACTATTTTAAACAACGTAGTGAGGTCCTATTTAGACAAAAAAGGGGCTAAGTTTCGCAACCTACTGTATCAGCTACCCTGTCATAAATATATCTATAAGAAAAATGTGGTTGTGGAAAAGTGTGTGTTTTAATTTACAAAGTTACCAAATGAATTAAAATTATTACAGGGTAATGTGTTCAAGATAAAATTGACAGAATGGCTTCTGAAGTGTTGTTTTTATAGTATTAAGGAATTTACATGAATGAACGAAATGCACCGATCCCAGCGTGGTTTAACCAGACTCGATAAATCGAATGAACCCCATGATTTGCACTAGCCCCTGGAGCCTCATGCTGCATGGGGCTACAGAGGTCATTGCATATTGTAAGTGTTAATAAGCAGTATGTCAGCACCTCATGTTCGCGCACTTTAATAATGTGCACAAAAACTATTTTAGTGCACATTATTAATAATAAAACGGGTGATATCACTGACTTAAAGAATTACAGGCCCATTTCTTTGGCTACGGTAATCGCGAAAGTGCTTGACAGCCTGCTTAACAGACAACTTAATAACTTTGTTCAGCTGCACGACAATCAGTTCGGATTTCGATCCGGACTATCTACTAAAAGTGCCATCTTGTGTCTAAAGTGGGCTGTTAGGTACTAAGGTACTACTCGAATAGGAATTCTATAAACAACTACAATCTGAGAAAACAAAACACGGGAACAATACATTTTATTAAATTTACGACTGCCAGTCAGTCATTGATATTTATCGTAAAGGGAAACATTCAAATTTTTGAAAAAACCATCGCGGCGTTTGTATAGTCATATCTGGGCGAGCACGTATTTTCAAAACTTAACCTTGAAAAGCATGTTTCTTCACTATGAATGCCGCCATCCTAATAAGATCGTACTAATTAGTTTTCAAATTTACTCTAAATAAGTAATTTCAGCTTATTAAACTATCTACTTACCCCAAATGCCTAATTACAACGTACTTTACATTCACAACACACAAAACACCATGTTAATCATTCTTAAAACACTATGTTAATCACTGTCCTATAGCTACAAACAAATATTAATACTACTAGTAATGATAAACATATGAATTCAATTAATACTGAGCGAACAAAATGCAAATTAATAAGGTTCTAATGCGATTACGTCAAAAAACAACCACATATTTGTCAAACGAATGATGAAATATTTACGAACTCCTAGCCGAACGCATTACGAAATTCAACGAAAACTACCGAATAAAATGCGTGTGCCAGAAAGAGGTGGTGCAATAGCAATAATTCCTTCTCGCTTCCGCGCGCACGTTTCTGCTACTCTGTGCCTACAGTAACTCGTTACAGATCGGCTTACCCGGCTCTTAGAAACCGCGGTGTCACGTGACTGAAGTGACGTCATGATGGACTTTATTTTGTAAGGAAATTGAATTTAGCATAAGCCGGACGCGCCTACGAGTTGTTTTAGCGCAGTGTTTTGTTGTTGGGTTATTAAGACAATTTTTAATGTATGTAGGCGTTTTGTAATAGGTATTTTAATTGTATGGTGTATCAAATACTTATAGTTTGATTATTCAATGACGATAGAGTGGTTGTGTTCCGAATTTCCGAAGGGAAGCCGGTAGGAATCGGCTTACTTCGCCCCTGGAAAACAGAATAAATATATAAGGGGGCTCCCATACAATAGAATTGATTTTTTTGCGGTTTTTATAGATAATGTTACGGAACGCTGTGTCGTTCGCGCTGTATTACTACTATTGGTTCTAGGTCGCTATTGAGTTTTGTTTTTCATAATTGTAAATCTGCCATTTTTGAATCCTTTATTTTTTGGTTTTTATAAATCTATTGTACTACCAAGACAAAATCATTTCGCTTCGGAAAAACGACCATTAGACCATTATAATTTCAGCGTGTATATATCGTCAGCATATCTCAGGTTCGTGAGTCTTTCACCGCCATCAACGATTCCGCCGTGCCAACCATCCAGCGCTCTCCTCATGATATGCTCCCCGTTGAGGTTGAATAACTTTGGCGATAGAATACAGCCTTGGCGCACGCCCCGTTCCGTATGGAAATTTCGTCGTTTCTTCCCCGACTACGGCGAAGCAAAAAGGAGTGTTATGATTTTGACCGGTAAATATGTATGTATGTTCATCTGTTACCTCATAACTTCTAAACTACCGATCATAATTTGACAAATGAGCTATCATTGGAAGCGCCTTGATCGTCCGCTGGTTATAAGCGATATAGACATACAAGTCATGAACAAAATATTTTTTAAATTTTAATTGTGCCATGTTGGGTTAAATGGAAGGGCTTGACGAGCACATTACAAATATGTATATGTATCATATTGTATAAGTAAATAAATATGTTTAAATTGTTAATTAAAAACAAGCAAAAGTGAGACTGTCCTACGTACGGCGCGGCTGTAAAATCAATACCTATTTACACTAACCAAAACAAAAAAAAACTAGGTGCTCTGCAAATACTTTATCACGAAATTATAACCCCAAAATAATTTAAATAAAAAATAAGTTCAAAAACTAAAACCCGACTACTGAAAAATCACGCTCTAAAAAGTATAAAATAATAAAATCGTTTATTGACCAAATAAAGAATTTTTACATTTCCTTAAAAGTAATACAAATAAACTATTTCAAAAATTATTGACATAAAGGAAACCTAATTTTAATATTTTAACTTGTGGGCTCCATACTAGGTCGAGCCTGTTTCATGGAGTCCTTGAGAGTATTTAACAATTTAAAGTTTCAGGGTTGATACTGTATTGTGTTTATTACATATTGTTTTAAAAATTTAATGTAAAAACAAAATCAATAGCAAAAGACAAAGAAAAATAAAACAAAATCGTAAAACAACTATGCTTGAAGTAGTGAGCGTAGATAAGATACAAATGTAGGTATTTATTATTTGATGTTTTGCAAGGGTGCATGTGAGAGAATGATTATGTAATGTAGGGGTTTAGGTGGTAGTGTGACAGTGAAGTTGTGATTGAGAGTGAGAGAGTGATTGTGGAAAATATTTTATGACAATACTCGAACGAAGGCTTCGGATTCTGAGTAGGATTGAGCTAACAGCCAATGTTTAATAATATTTTAACTTGGTACCTACCAAGTTAAAAAAATTATTAAACATTGACAATTTCTGATGTCACAGATTTTTGCAATTTTGTTATAAACGAAACTGAGCATGAATTCTTGCATACGTTGTGCAAAAGCAGTTTTTACTACAGTAAGTGGACATTTGAAGATTCGTTTTTTGAGTAGATGATGGTATTCTGTGGATTGGATTGTTATTTTGTGTTGTTTTAGTACCATTTTAAAGATGTATAACTGTCGGACATTAAGTACTGATGCTTCTTTATACAGATGATCTGTAGGATAACGAAAGTGTTTTCTATACATAACTTTTAGCACTGATCTTTGGGCTCTTTCCAATTGTATCATTGAGGTAATGCCGACTCCACTCCATACTGTAATGCAGTAGCAGAGAACTGACTCACATAATGCCACATACACCAAGTACAAGATCTTTTTCTTGGCCAAGTTTCGTAACAGTTTCATTACGTGAATTAGTTTTCTGATTCGCTTTGCTACTAAGTCTATATGGGGTCTGAATGAAAGATGTTGATCGAGCAGAATCCCTAAGTATTTTAGAGATTCGACCTTTTTAATATTTTTTTTTTAATAAGAAAATATTTCAGACAGAAATCAAGACATTGGTACAAAAATGGTCAAGGTAAAGCCGTGGTCGCATGCCTGTACACTTACAAAATTATAATTGCATGCGACCACGGCTTTACTGATTGTGATTTTTCAGTAGTCGGGTTTTAGTTTTTTTTGTTTTCCAGTTTCACAAAGTTGGTCGCGTCAAGGTACGGATTCTGACGCCCATTTCAATGAGAACATCAAACATTGTCTGCCTCTGTACGCAGTCAAAAGCCTTAGCGTAATCTATAAAGCACAAGACCAGTGGCTTGTTAAATCCACTACATTTCTCGATGAGAATGCGGACATTCCCAATTTGCTCTCGAGTTTCCTTGCCGACAACAAAACTGGCGTGTTCTCTCGGTATCTGGTGGTCTACATACGCTTATAATCTCGTGTTAATTATACTCCTGTAATTAAGTCCTGGGGGTCATGACCCCCCCCCCCCCCCCCCCCCAAATCTTTCATGCTGTCGGCAGCCTGAATGATTTACTTGTATTACTAACTTTTAAAACTGTACTACAGCCACGGGTTACCGTGGCTCAAGTACCTGCAGTTACGATGGGCATATTATCCTCTTAAGCAGCTTATTATTATCTTCATAAGCGGTATAAATCGACGGGATCGCGTGTTGATTACAATGCATTTTCTACATGCAGAGCACAGATTAAAGAAAGTATTCACCGTGAGTACACAAATCATCAAGATCGAGTGCAGAGCAACTTAGCAAAGGATCCTAAGTCTTTTTGGGATTATATTAGGGCAAATAAGAGATCCACTAAATGTAGCAAAATTATGAAAGAGGGGGTAATTTTATCAGACCCAGAATGTGTGACAGAATTTGCAAATTATTTATATTCTGTGTGTAATGAGGAGCCCGCACGGCTTGACGTGAACGAAGCGGTGGAGGCCGGCGGCGCAAGCAGCGCGCGGGTGCACATCCCGCGACTGAAACTCGACCAAGTTCAATCTGCGCTTGCTCGGCTCAAACCCAAGCGCTCGGCAGGCCCGGATGGTATTCCAGTATTTGTTATGCGAGATTGCCGCTCGGTGTTGGCAGAGCCGCTCGTACACATGTTTAACTTATGCCTAGAAACATCATACTTCCCAGAACGTTGGAAGGTCACCCGCATAATTCCCATACCAAAAGGGGGAGACGGGAAGGTAGTCGAATCTTTTAGACCGGTGGCGATTCTGTCGACACCAGCGAAGGTGTTTGAGTCTGCCATTCAGCGAGATGTCCAGGAGCAAGTAGCACCGCAACTGGCGGACGCCCAACATGGCTTCCGACCTGCGCGTAGCACGGCCAGCAACCTATTGAATGCCATGACGTACTTAGTTCCTCATATTGATGCCGGAGTGCAGGTGGACGCCGTCTACTTTGATTTTAAGAAGGCGTTTGACCTGGTGGATAACGATGTCTTATTATCAAAGTTAGCGAAAGTTGGCTGCACACCCAAATTGCTCCAATTCTTTGCGAGCTATATGAGGGACAGAAAGCAGTATGTAGAGTACTGTGGCTTCCGGTCGCAGCTTTATTACACTAGATCTGGTGTGAGTCAAGGGAGCAATTTCGGGCCGTTAGAATTTATAATAATGGTCAATGACTTGCCTGACGTAATAAAAGATGCCAGGTGTCTGCTATTTGTAGACCTCCACCTCAAGTTGCTGCTGGCCATAGAAAACGAGGACGACTGTCACCGCCTTCAGCAAGACATTGATCGAGTAGTGGAGTGGAGTCGAAAGAACAAACTGCAATTCAATGTTACGAAATGTTCCATTCTAACATTCAGTCGGGCAAGAGTTCCACTCCACCACAGCTACCAAATGGACGACGTGCCTATGAAAAGGGAGGAGGCAGTGCGAGACCTTGGTGTGCGCATGGATACTCAATTAAGATTCCGGGAGCATATTATCAATGTCTGTAAAAAGGCTTACAAGCGACTGGGATTTGTGCTTTGCAGAGCAGCAGGTTTCACAAATATTAAAGCCATTTCGGCATTGTATGACGCTCTAATAAGGAGTCAGTTGGAGGGTAATGCGGCAGTATGGGCTCCACATGAGATTAAATATTGTCTCATGCATGTTGAAGCGCATACAGAACAAGTTCACGAGATACATATACCTAAGACGGTATGGAGTATATCCCTTTTACCCCTTGATGTATCCAACCTTGTTCGTGTTGGGCATGGTTGGATACGACAAGTTGGAAACAAGGATGGATCTAGCACTGGCGTCGTATATCCTTGGAGTGTTCCGGGGCAAAATAAATAATTCAGGTGTGCTACAGCGGGTAGGCTTGTGTGTGCCAGATGGGTACGTGCAGCGCCGACGACGGCCCAACTTGTTCGCGGTGCCGCGCGGTCGAACTAAACTGTTTTTTATTTTATTTTATTTATTAATAAAGGTACACCAACTGTTGGACAATGGTGCCGATTCCCTTGTTCACAAACTAAACTAAATTTAAGTTCAGTGCATCTTTTTCTTTCTATTTCATTAAGAAAAGGACAGAAGATAAATTTTAGTTTAGTCCTGTTAAATTAATCAGCTCTTGACGTAAATTGACGTAATTTTAGTAGGCAAGTTTTTAATCACGTCTAAACTTGTATGGAGTAGTGACAGGCGCTGATTAATTTGACCAGAGCCAGTCGCATGTATAACGCAAGCTGCCAGGAAGCTGATATCGACATTTTCTATACTAGAATTGCTATTGAAGAAAATTTTATCTAATGGCTTCTTCGAGCGTAAATAGTATTTTTTCTGTTTTTGTTGTGCATAGTCTTATTGTCAATTTTTTTTTTGTCGTGTTCATATGATTTAATTAAGTATAAACTACATGTGGAAACTTGTAATTGGCCATATTTTGTTAAAACTATTAATTATTGTGCCTGTTTAGCTGTAAGTTTTCCAAAAAATAAAATAAATAAATAAAAATATATTTTTTTGCATTACGAAAATGTACGTCAAATCAGCTAAATTGACATGCATTTGCCATGCGATTATGTCTTCTAGCAAAAATGATAACGAGACTACCGTAGGGTTGGGGTCATGTATGAAACCAAAATTGACATGTCGATAATTTCTTAGGGCGAATTAGTATTTTTTGTTGTATAAGAAAATTGTTTTTGAACGAAGTTTCTAACGCGACTTGCGGTAGGAGTAAGTTGGCAGAAAAGTCACTTGAAAAAGCGTTTATACTTCCAACCAGCCCCGGATTGCCCGCCTTCGGGGGGGGCGGTAAATTCAAGCATAGCAGACAAGTGCACCACCCAGCACATCGCTACTTTGCAATAAATGGGACGCGCAGCACATTTATAATCTTTTTTACAACAGTTTTGGCGCCCCTGTTGAATTGACGCATTATCGATCGATACAATTTGAATATGTTGCTGCCAAAATTTTCATTTTGAGAAAATTTAAATATCGCGGGGGCTAACTTAGCGCATCCCCATAAAAGATTGGTGGGGGGTGGGGCGGCAGTCGGCAGTTTTTGCCCCGCCTCAAAAAAATTCTAGATCCGGGGCTGCTTCCAACTATCTTCTTCTAATTCGATCGATCGAGAGAGAGAAAGAAAAATCAAAATCCAGTTCTTAATGTCAGCAATGTGAGAAGTTAATAAGGCTTGGATTGGATGACCGCAAAAATTAAGTATTAAATATACCACCACATATTTAGTAAGTTCGTAACTCGGGCTCTGCGGAATCTTGTTGGGAAAACATTGTTCTCACAAGATCATGATACCGGTCTTAAATAGTCATGAGGTAGAACTAGCTAAACCCGTAATGACCAAATATACAGATACAAGAATTGCGTACATTACAAAAAAAAGGGACCCTCAAAAATGTATTTGCCATATATACTCCAAATTGATTCATTTTAAAAATCAGTAGTTGTTATGAAGCTACTGATTTTTTAAGTATGTATCAAATCAAATCAAATCAAATCTTTTTATTGTGGGCATAGGTTATACATACAGATGTTAGGTAAATTACAGTTCCATTATGTCCTGCCTAATAGGCATACAATAATTATATCAACATGCAGTTAAAATAAAAAATAAAATCTTAGGCATCACATAAAAAGTAAATCTTAGAAAATAACAATTATGGTGACAGATTGTAGTAGGCACTAATTATTTAGAAAATCTTGGATCGTGTAGTAAGCTTTGTCAATTAAAAAATTACGCAATTTATGTTTAAATAGTGGCAGTTCCTTGGTGCTTAAAATGTCCACAGGTATCTTATTGTAAATTTTAGATGCCATTCCAAAAAAACTTTTGCCCATAAGAGCAGTTCTTTGTGGTATACTAGATATTTTCAGTATATACCTTTTTGATTTCAGTTCACCGAATAGATTTTTATTTATTTTAACAAATAGTGCAACTTCATAGATATAAGCTGATGGAAAGGTGTTAATTTTTTTTAAATATGGTTCGCATGATTCTGGAACAAAGATACCAGCCATTGCGCGAACGCATCTTTTTTGCGCTTTAAACACTAATACTTTGTTTGTGGCGTTGCCCCAGAATATAATGGCGTATTTTAAGGTTGATGATACGTAGGCATGATAGGCAGTTAATAGAGCTGATAGATCGACAATTTTGGATAATTTATATAGAGCATATGAGTACTGGTTCAGTTTACTGCATACTGTGTCAATGTGTGTTTGCCATGTCATATCATTATCTATCCAAAGTCCTAAAAATTTTACGCAGCTGACTTGTTCAATTACTGTACCATCATGTTGAACGTTGAAGTAGTTTTTATTCTTTCGCGGGAATGTGACTAATTTAGTTTTTTCTAAATTGATGACCAGGTTATTATTTGTGAGCCAGTTAATTATTACATTAAGGGTATTATTTACGTCTGCTTCAAAAGTATCCATATTTTCACCATGTATTATTTGTTGTTACTATAACATTATTTTTTACTTTTATTTAATAGTTGTTATTTTTTAAATTTAACTTTTCTATGCATCAGCTGTTTTATTTCTGAGTTCAAGCAAAATTCCGAATGATTATCGATATCGATAAAAAAAAAACGATGGTACGGACTTCTCTTTCCGGGCTCGAAAACAACAATAGCTATTGTTCTTTTTCGTAGAAGCTACCGCGCGTCCCCCGCCAAAAGTGACAGATTTTTTTGTTCGGAATGTTGCGCTTATGGCTTCTCCAGTGATATAAAGTATTTTAGAAGAAAAAAATATTTCAGTAATATTGGATTTAACCATTTCCTTGGTAATGGTGCCGATTCTCTTGTACACCGAACTAAACTATCACTAAAACTCCTTTGGCTATGAGAATCTTACAACTATTTTGCAACAAAAAATCTCTAAATTTAAATATGATTTTGACACAACTAAAATCGTATTTGACAATCGCGAGTCCACGTGGTACTTGTTTGTACTAACCCACCCCGTGAATTTTTTTAGAGCCGGAGGCGCACTGGCTCGACGTATTTAAAAAAAGTTATTACCTACATGTTGAGTCTTAGGGGTCTTTCATAAAGAGGGTCGAAATTTTCATTATTTTTGCGATTAGACCACCATTTTTGAGATAAAAGCAAAAGAAAAAAAAAGATACAGTACCTACTGTTTTTGCACCTGAATTCGAGGTGTTGGTGCTAATTTTAGTTCATATTTTATTTCACACCTATTTAATCGCGATTAGAAATAGTCAGATTTAGTTAGACAATCAAAACTTTAGGTGAAAAACCTCAAAATCAGAATAATGCCATTTTCACTAAATTAATAACTCAGTGCTATCTTAGTGCTGTCGTAACTAAAATATAGTTAGTTGTGTCACTTTAATCTATTTCAGAATGGGAAGTCGTCGTTTGACAGGATTAAACTAAATTTAAAGCTTTGTTCTTCTATTAATTATCACAGTTTTGCGTTCAAAACGCTCTCCTGTAAAATCATGATTTTGTAGATAACCGTATATACTTTGTGGTCGTCGAGTAAAAAAAATTCTACTGTCTTTAGCATGGCGATTACAAAATGAAATTATTTTCACTACCTTAGTGATTTTGACAGTTTGGGATAGAAAACTTTCTTCTGAAATAGTCACATGTAAAAGGACCTAGACAAAGATCGTTAGAAACGAAAGACAAAATGACAGATTGTAGAATGATTTCTATGGTGCGATGTCAAAAATGGAGAAACGAAATGTCACTTTGTATAGAAAGAGCTGTGTCTATTCTTCGTAGAGATAGAAAGCGTCATGCTACACGTGCTGGGCTGATTTGGCCGCGTTCCGAGTTACGCCAAAAGTGATAATATCGCGAATCCGACCAAAGTCCAGTCACAATTATTACTCAATAGCCCTTATATTTTGTGCCTATAAAATTTAGTCTGATTCGCGATATTATCACTTTTAGCGTAACTCGGAATGCGGCCTTACATGAAACTTATTTAATTTTGCAGAGGAAGCATGCGCCGTGCACATTTTTATTAACTTTGCTTGAGTAGTGTTTTAGCTTCAATAATACGTATTTTACCATTTTTCTAGTTAGTATCTTACTCCGAGTTTATTAATAAGGTGATAGGTGCCTTAATAACAACAAGATAGTGACGCTCGTGTGTGTGCGCAGGTGACGCAGTTCGGCAAGACGGTGTGTCTGTCTGGCTTCATGGGGCTGGACATCCCGCCACCCAACGGCCCGCTGTGGATCCTGGGCGATGTGTTCATCGGCAAGTACTACACGGAGTTCGACGTGGCCGGCAAGCGCATCGGCTTCGCGCCCGCCGTCTGAGCGATGCATTCACTAGTAATCAACTAATATTTTATTTCAGTAGTGTAGTCCTTTAGCGAGTTCCTTGCGCCGCAATACATCCAAGCTTTCTTATATCGAGTTGTCATTCATGCTACTGCATTGGTGGAGCAGACTTGCTCCACCAATATCTCAAGTTATCACCATGACAATAACTTTTGACAGAATAACACTCATGAAGTCATGACAATGCTGTCCTTTAAGTTTTTATGTTTATATTTTAGAAATAAAACGTTGTAAAAATATATCTTTCTTTTATTTCAAATGTCTAATAAAACATTATTTGAACAACTCGCATCTTGGAATTTGAATACAAAAAATATGAAACACTTTCAATTAATAATGAATAATAATGATTTTCACTAAAAAGTTTTCAAGACCACACTTGCTCGAGAGTGAAACAAAACATGCGCCGCAAGCGAGGACTCGCCCGTCGGACAGCGATAGTCTGGGGTCGAGGCGAGCAACGCGCTCCGAATATATTGAGCCTTCATCTTACTCTAGTATGACTACCATAAACTACAACAAACAACTGCTGCCGTAAACAATTAGAACCGGGTAACGTCGTTACGTTACTAACAAACTAAACTAGCATACCGTAGTATGCTAGTTTTATAATAATATTTAATTTACTATGAAATTAGAGAATTATGTACACTCTTAGGCTAAGTTCATTTGACGGCGCGAAGCTGCACGGTTGGAGCAGTCAAATGACGATGTACGCGCGGCAGTCTTGCTGTCTTCGCTACTAATTTTTCCTGCATCTATGCGTCTGTCTGTCTCAACTCGCGCGGATCAACAGAACAGGTCGTTGCTGGTTCGTAGAACTTGAACCGCGCTGCAAGATCTTGCACGCGGGTCGAAGCGCGTCGCGTTGCCGCGCGGTACGGCGCGGTGATGTAGACGATAATCACCGTTTACTTTGATTTTGTACCGCGCAGTCATATGAACTTAGCCTTAGGCATTGACCAGAGATAATCGGAGCAGGAGCCAGTTATTTATGAATGTTACTCGAGCCGTGCTTTATACAGTTACATGGTCTCTACATAACTATAAAAATGATTTCATGTTGTCCTATTACTTCGGTGACAGTGAAAAGAATAAGGCAGTTTTACTATCATTGGCAATACTGTTTATATAAAAATCTAATCTTATTTTAGACACAAATTTTAAGAATTTCGTCAGATCTATGTATATAAGAATGTTGTCAAAATACGGTCACCATAAAGTCGATAATGCAATGTGATACCGTAACATGATATACCAAAGCAATGCTTTATTATCTACTTTCACTTTTATTTCTCTATATACAAATCTGGGAGCGCCCGACATACACACAAGAAAGGACACGAATATTCCTAGCAAATCCGTCGAACTTGACTCTTTATTAGGAGTAAGTGTAAGTAAGCTAACCGAACATTATACCCATCGCTTCGCATTTCAATACTATAAAGCGCGGTGCGGCCCGCCTGTAATGTGCGATAGTTCCTAGTAATTTAACAAAAGTGACGTAGGAGGATTTTTGCAATGCGGTGCGGCCCGCTCAATTCTGCGCCAGGCTATATAGGCCGGCGTCTCCTGCATGATACTATTTCATTCCGACCTCGCCGCCGAGATCCTTTGCGATCGCGACCGCGTCCCCGAGTAAATGAGACTCCCCCCCGACCCTTGCTCGAAAACGAGGTGCCAGCAGTTGTTGCAGCTGAGCACGTAGCTTTAAATACCCCGAATAATAATCAAGATGAAAATCTAAGTTTGATCCAGCCTGTCCCTCTTTGCTGTCCTCCCCCCAGCGACGCCCTAAGCCGAGGTTCATATCCCACAGGGGGTGCCCTTAGCGACCGTTCGCCTAGTTTTAATTTAGAATAGTTTATGCCCCCCCTAGCTGGAGGCTTTAAGTGTAGAAGCTTAAGGCAGCCACAGGAAAGTCCGGTTAAGCAGCCAAGACCTTAGTGGTCAAAACGGCGAGAAGAGTTGTTAAAAAAAAAAAAACATGATACTATTGCTACTATCTACGGCGCGCACACCGTGAGCATGCAGACGCCGACCATCTACAGACAATGTGATGTCAGTTCTACGAGATTTCAATATAGATGGTGGCTCCAACATAACCTGGGCGACCGAGCTCTGCTCTGGTGAAAATAGGGAATGCTCATTTAATAGTATAGGATAGTACCTACTAATTCCATACTGCCGCAATAATAGGTACTTACTAATTCCGTGCTGTCATGATCATTATTCTAATGTCAATAATGTCATGCCATTATTAATTATCTTGTTCCAAACTTTGGGCGACCGAGGTCTGCTCGGGTGAAAATACGGAGAAAGCGAATTTTCCGAGATTTTTCGCCCCCGTAAACCCCTAAATTGTAACTCATCGAAATCGTTAAAGCCGATTTCGAGAACTAGAAATCTATACAGGGTGACTTGTAATTTGACGTATTCCTTCCAGGACGTGATAGTGTGACCCATTTGCAACAGTTAAGCACCCCATAAAGCCTAGGCGAAAATTCATGAGATTCGAGAAAACACAATTTGAATGGTTTTTTTTTTAAATTTCCCAGAATTCGTCACTAAATATCACTTTTCTCTAAACTCTTAACTTGAATCGCCATATTTGCCTTTCCATGAGGTACCTAATACTTTAACTAACCTTTCGATTTAACAAAAATTTTCTAAAACATCAAACAGGTAAAAGTTAAAGGAAGAAGTTTTTAACCATTTTCAAAAATCAAGGTACATGAACTTTGATATCAGTTACCTCGAAATTTTACTAAGGCATTAAGCGTACAAATTACGGAGAAGACATCTTCATTTAATCAGCTACCTAACGAGGTACAAAAGTTAAAAAATATTAAGAGGTGCCGATGCAACAGTCGATAGTGCTGGCAAAGGTCGAATTTGCTAATTGTTGAAATATTAAAAAATTGAGAGATAATCGAATGAATTAACTGGTTTATGCCATCCCACTACTTCCTGACCTCCCAGCAATCCAACACACGGCAGGCACTCAGGTTGTCATGACCAGGTTACAAGTCGCGGAGCGGCTTTTGAGTTTTTAACGTGACTCACGATCTACTCGCTGGTCATAGTTCCCTTGTTGCTTAGTTCACGTGTGTTGTTAGCTTGTAATGTTATTGAATTATTATTTTTTGTTATTTTCTGTAATTTATTGTACTGTGAATGTATTAGTTTTAATGAACGTGTTTTTATTTATTTATGATTTCAAACACAATGTAAATTGTTCCTGAAATAAAATTGAAATTGTTTAAACACAATGCTCATGGACCTTCAGTAGAGGTAGTAAGGTAAAGAATAATACATGCTTCGGAACACATTAGAATTAATTTCACTTTATAAGCTACCAACACCGACGTAAGAAGAATAATAAGATTCTGGGAAATATTCAAAAAACATAAAATTTGGGTTTTCTCGATTCCCATGAATTTTCTCCTAGGCTTAATGGGGTGCTAAATTGTTGCAAATAGGTCACTATCAGTTCGTGGAAGGAATACGTCAAATTACAAGTCACCCTGTATACAAACAAATAAATACATACATACCTATACAAATATTGCTCGTTTTATAATATTGGATAGGATATGCTTCGTGAAACAACAAACTGGAATGGAAAGACGACACAATTGACGAATCTTGTCAGGAGATGTCAGCTGGATTAGCAGATCTCCTTACTTAGCAGGCGTTGAAAGAAAGAAAAAGTATTTATTGAGACTCGCACAGGGAATCAAAAATTAAACTAAACACCTTCACCTTAAAACATGAATAAAAAATAAAATAAAAAAACAAGGTAAAATTAAAACAAAAGCAGAAAGTCCTGTACGAGGCCAAAAGGCTCCTATCTCAGCATATGCTGCGACATTTAAAAAATAAATGTCGCGCATTGGACTACGGGTACTGACGAATGAATCAAGTTAGAATTAAATCGATATCATTTTATACTGACAAAAACGTCGCCAACCTTCCGTTTCCTGACGCCGCCGCACAGTGGGTCGAAACTGCTATATGAGGGACATAGGGATTTACTTTACGAATTCCATTTAAAAAAATACTTATCGAAAGATCCCGTCATTCTGATGAATAATTGCTGTGAAACGTTTTTCTCTAAAAGTGATAGTTTGCCTGGAAAAAATATTTTCTATTTTTGTTGTATGGAAACAGAAACTGCTAAAATTTGGCAGTCTTGAGAGATCTTGCTTTAAAACTACTTTATTATTATTATTTGGCTTGTTGGCTATATTTCTACGCTATCAGTTGCCCGTTCAAGAGGTATGAGGTTCCGTAAAATTTAAAAAAAAGTAAGTAAAAAGTACTTTTTATTAATAATATCATAGATGAAATAATTGTGTTACATAAAATACTTATAATTAAGGAATATTAATAATTTCAAAACATTATATTTATCAATAAAGAGGACAAAAACAAATATTTTCAAAATTAAAGCAAATAATAATTTCTCGCATCACAGGAGTTGATGAAGAGCTGATCGAAAGGTTCTACATAATTTTGCAAGACTGTATGTCTTTACAAGTTATTGCGTTTGTGTAAAAATCATTTTCACCTAAAGCAGTAATAAAGATTAGTGATTTTGGAGGCGCACTCAGTTCGGATAGTGATTGGTTTTACGAATTTTGCCGATGCTACATCTAAGTTGTATCGTACTGTACATTTATATATATCCGTGGTAGGTACTACATGTCCTCTAGCGTACATTTGTTGCTAGTGCATGGTACGGATATAATTAAGCATTTTGGACTTTTACCAATCGGGAAACTATCGGCAGAAGCATCGGAGGCTCGAAATAAAGACTTTCGTAAATATAGAGAGAACCATTCTAGAAAAGTAAGTAGGACAGCGACAAACAATATATCTTGCATAATCTTCTCTTGTCGTCCGATCCAAAAGTGACCTTTATTGTCAAGAATGCCCAAACAACGGAGAATGGTTCTCTCACCAAGAGCAGTCGAGAGTTTTAATTTTATTTAAAATGATTATTCATTGCTTAAATTTTGAAAATATATATTTTTTGTGCTGTTTTTGATAAATAAAGTAGATAAAATAATTGTGTTACATAAAATGTTTATAATTAAGGAATATCAATATTCCTTAAATATAAATATTAAGGAATATTAATATTCCTTAATTATAAATATTTTATGTAACACAATTATTTTATCTATGATATTATTAATAAAAAGTACTTTTTTAAAGCAAGATCCAAATTTTAGCAGTTTCTGTTGCATTCCATACAACAAAAATAGAAAACATTTTTTTTCCGGGCAAACTATCAGTTTTAGAGAAAAACGTTTCAAAACAACTATTCATCAAATTGACAAGATCTTTCTATAGGTATTTTTTAATGGAATTTGCAAGTAAAAAATCCTATGTCCCTCTTATAGCAGTTTCGACCCACTGTGCGCCGCCGCGGCGACACGTACGGGTCCATTCTAACATCATCATCATACTTTCTTTCGATGGAAAGAATAAAAATCGAACGACCGCTTTTCAGGTAATTTTTTCATAGTGTGATGGGATCATGAGACCCACCCGTTATAAAACGATTCATGTCCGTGACTACAGCAGGACCAGCAACGCCAATCGCTTCCATATTTAGTAAATAGTTAGTACCTAATTGGTACTAATTAGTACTCGAACGACAAAATTGGTACCTTTGTAGTATTCGAGAAACTCGACTTTGAAGGTGGTCCGGCGGTAGTCACGCTCCCTTCAGCAGGACCACCATGAGCTCCGAAAAAGGGGGCATGCTGCAGCTATTCTAAGTATGCAAATAATTAGTACCCTTAAATGTGATTCATTGCGTAAAAAAACAGAACTGAAACATTTGTATTTACCGAGAAATCAACAATGATAACTTTCGCGCGCTCGTTCAGCAGGACCACCGTACCGCCACCCCACCCAATGGCATGGTATATCTCGTAAACTACTGAAGAACTAATTTTGAATTTTGGGCACTAATTTTATCTTGCAGGGTACTAATTTTCTATGTAGGTTTGAGGAAAGCGACAAGCTCCTCAAACTTGGAATCAACATTCAAAGTCGTGGTCCTGCTGAACGAGCGCACGAAAGTTATCATCGTTGATATCTCGGTAAATATAAATGTTTCAGTTCTGTTTTTTTTTACGAAATATATGTTATTTAAATTGGGCATTTAATTTAGATTAAAATATGCCTTTAAATCATATAATTTAAATGAATAGTTTAAAAGATATCGCAGTTTCAAAATTACGCGGAGCAACGCAGGCGCAGCGGTAAGAGTCAATGACCTTTTCCTATGTTATTTTAATAGGTACGAAATCTCGGTAGTCCGTTCCCGTGGGATATTTTCCGATATCCACGCGGTCGACGCCGCGGGCAAAAGCTAGTTAATAATAATTTAAGCGAGCGAGCTGTGTTTGTGTGTGTGTCGGATCACTCCCATTTTATTGTGTGGATAGTAATTGAAGCATTGGAAGCAACAAGGGCGTTCGGCACCCAAGGTCCGTTTTGATATTATTGCATCAAATTAAGCTTTGGGCCATCTAGTTTCATATGTCAAAAACTCATTTTGATTCATTGATGCTAGATGACGTGATAGGTATTTATTGAGAGGATTTCGCTACACCGTTGTTGCATTGCAAGTGTTTGAATTCCAAACACGTTACGACCTGCAGCTTGCGAAAGTTTATTTTAATGTTAAAACATGTCTGAAGTCAGTGAAATCAGTGATTTTAGTGCAGATGATGATCAGACTGATTATGTTCCCCCAAAAAATGGAGGAAAAAAGAAGTTGAAGAATATGTTGTGGAAGAAAAATGTGCGCAAGGCTAAGATAACTTTGGGTGAAGAGTACACACATCAGCTTTGTGTGCTTCGTGGTTTACTTTTAAATAAAAATGATTATGTTAAGCACCTAAAGCTATTATTTATGCCTTAAAACCCTTTTAAATTATGAACGCCCAATTAATTTACGGGTTGGATGCAACAAGGGCGGATAACATGTATTAAAAAATATGTTATTTTGAAGTTTCTAACAACCTTAAAATAATAATATTACTAGAATCTGATAACTAACTCATGGTACCCTTAAATTTTAAAAGTGCAAGAGTTTTATCTTAATTTATTTAGAATTTATAATACATCTAAAACTTGTAACTTCAATTATCTCAAAACTCGCTTTTTTGTGTAACGCCCTTGTTGCACCCAATGCTTCAATTACATTTTGTTAATACTTGCGATGATGTTTCACATAAATTGTCTCTCTTAATAATAACGCATTTGACTCGACGGAGATCAGATCAAAACAAACAATATCATATTAATTTCTTAATTAAATACTATTTATTTAAATAAAAGTTTAAGTAAAATAGATCGTCCATACATAAATTATAATTACAATATTCTGATAGAACATCTGGGCGGCGCGGCGGCGCGAGGCCACTCGCTCCTCTATGCTACACTATGTATACAACTATTACTAGCGTCACTACACGAGTCCCAGTTTATGTTTTTTCCTGAACTTTTTCACGTAAGCCTCCACCAGCGCCTGAATCTTGGCCGGGTTGATCTCGCCCGTCTTGTTGTGACAGATCTGGAACCATGCACTTTGTTTAGCATACTCATTACTTGCTGTAATTACATCATATGGTACACACATCGTCGCTACGTCGCCGTCAAGCGACAAGCCGAAATTTACGCATTCTTATAATAACCGAGTAACATTAACGCTAAAGCGAGGGTAGCCCGCGGAATTCAAACTTTCTTACGTTTTTTGCAAATTGTAGGTGAGTTTTAAGTTGTATATTAATCAAAAGGTAATTTGCGACCGTAAAATATATCATAAGAATCATCAATATAACTCTCTAACTTCCCTATATGACAAAAAAAAAAAACATTACCTTTGAGATCAATTCTATCTTAGAGTTGTATTGATGATATCGACACCAGAACTATCAATTAACGTAATTTTGGCGAAAATTAGTTATATTATTGGATTCAGAATTTTCCGCTCTATCGATTGGTATCATTAAAATTTCTCTATTGTTAAATAAAAATGATGTAACAGTCATTAATATATTTTCTTGTCAGAAAAATAAAGTAAGTCGTTGTACATATGGCATTTTACTGTGGGGTCGGGCTGCTGACATTGAATCCATCTTTATTTTACAAAAGAGAGCTGTCAGAGCCATTTATAATCTATGTCGTCGCGAATCTCTCAGGGAACTATTTAAAAAGATTAATATTATGACGGTACCTTGCCAATTCATCTATGAAAATATTATGTATGTAAGGAAAAATCTACATCTTTTTAATAAAATAAGTGATAGACATAATTTTAATACCAGAAATAAAGATAAAATAGATCAACCATTTTTCAGAATATCTAAAGTACAAACATCTTTTATGGGGTACTGTGTTAAATGTTACAACAAGATAGATAGATACCTTGTGATATATAACAGTTAACTGAAAGAAAATTTAAAACTCATATTAAAAGTACTCTTTGTAAACAAGCATATTACAAATTAGAGGATTATATCCTAGATAAGAATGCTTGGAAGCATGCTGGTCTAGCTCCATAGGACAATTTAGAGTCTAGACAAAATCAAACTGGTTGCTAATTTAATTGTGTAATTAATTATTAAGTATAACATTTATTTTACATTCTGTGATTACTGAAATGAAATGAAATTGTTTTCTGTAAATAGGATATCGAAATCACTTTAACACGTCACATAAAAAAAAAAAATAAGCTAGATGAGTTCGGCGTTTTCTATCTGACTACTCTGAGAAGAAAGGCCGAAACAAACTCCGAGGTCGCAGTCTCTTTTAAAGTCCAGACATAATAGTGGTCAGGCCATATGAGGACCAGGTAGATAAGTGTTTGAAAAGGTCTTTTGAGGAAAGAACCACACAGATTTGAGTGGACCTGTCTAGTCAGTGCAAGCATTTGTCAGTAATCGTGGAGCTCAACTTAGAACTTAAGGAGCTCAACTCGACGAACAATACCAAAGAAAGGACATTTGGGTAGGCCGCATAAACTACTCAAACTGCCAGACCATCACTAAAACTAGCAGAGAAATAAAAACAATATCCACATAGTCCTCACATTCACAATAGTTAAAATAATATAATACTTTACAAAGTAATCATGTCATTTGAACATAATTTTCAAAAATGTCAATTGTGTTTATAAAACTGGTATAATATAAAATACAATAGACGTGGATATATTTAGTAACTTGTTCCGCTTAGCTATTTCTCAAGAGCCATAAAAACTCCTGAAAGAAATCGACACGTGTTTCACCTCTCAACGAGGCATCCTCAGGATGACGATGGACTTGTTGCGAACTCGAACACGGCGTGTTGCCACACCGAGCGCTGAGTGCAATAGCTAAGCGGAACAAGTTACTAAATATATCCACGTCTATTGTATTTTATAATGGATTTCCGCAAGGTCACGCCTGAATCAATTAATTATCTGGTATAATATGTTGATTTCACATAATAATTAAAATGTCTATTTCTATGGTTTTATCACAAGGCTTAACAGAGCGAGCAGTTCAATCCCAAGCTTTTTTATCTTCTAAATAATCTGAAATTGTATCCTTTTTTACAAAGTTTGGTTTTAATACAGATTTTAAATCGTTTAATGGGTAAGTTTCGAATGTCAATGGGGAGTTTGTTGTAAAAGCGTATACCTACTTTGTGGAGACGTGTGCGATGTACAGCAAGGTTGTGTTTATTCCTGGTATTTAAACTATGAATATCGGACATTTTCTTAAAATTTGATATATTTTTGTGCACATACAATAGGTTTTCAAAAATATATTGTAAGGCTACAGTCAGAATATTTATTTCTTTGAATTTTTCTCTAAGGGAATCTTTTGGACCTAGGTTGTAAATGGCTCGAACAGCCCTTTTCTGTAGAACAAAGATAGTATTAATGTCTGCACAGGTTCCCCAGAGAAGAATCCCATATGACATGAGACTATGAAAATAAGTAAATGTGTGGGCCCCATTTTAATTTACCGTCAATAGTGATTCCAAGAAAAACTGTCGACTCAACAGGGTCCAACTCTGTTCCATTAACCTGAACATTGGTAGATAGCTGCCTGACATTTGGCATTGAAAATTTAATGAGTTTAGTCTTTTTTCGTTCAGGAGAAGATTATTTACATTAAACCAATGCACAACTTTAGAGAGTGCATCATTAACTTGTTCAAAGTTGACTAACTGACGTTTGATTTAAAAAATGAGGGAAGTATCATCTGCGAATAATACGATCTTGTGATTATCCCTTATGTAATAAGGTAAGTCATTTATATCAATTAGAAATAAGAAAGGACCAAGAATTGAACCCTGCGGAACGCCCATGGTGACCGCAGATCCTGCAGATCTCTTGCCATTAACATCGACCCTCTGAATTCTGTTGTTCAGATAAGAAGTCAGAAGGTCAAGAGCCTTTTCCATCATACCATAGTGGTACAGTTTCCTGATGAGTGTATCATGATGTACGCAATCGAAGGCCTTGGACAAGTCGCAGAAAATGTCAAGAGCATCTTGCGACTCCTCCCAGGTCTCGAATATGTTCTTCAGTAATTCCACGCCCGCATCTGTAGTTGAACGACCCTTAGTAAAAACCAAACAGTTTAAGATGAAGTAAATTATGTGCATTGAAATGTCCTAACATTTGTTTTATAATTAATTTTTCAAAGATTTTGCTCAATGTAGGTAATATCGAAATAGGCCGAAAATTTGTGGGATCAGTTGTGCTGCCAGATTTGAACAGTGGAATCACTTTGCTAAGTTTCATCAGATCAGGAAATACACCAGATGCAATACAAGAGTTAAAAACGATTGCTAAAAAAGGGGTGAAATAACATCAATTATTGAGGACACGGTATGTACTGATAATCCCCAAAGGTCAGCAGTTTTTTTACATCAAGTTTTTTAAAAGATTCTTTAATATCTTTAGCAGTAATAATTGTGAATTCAAAAAGTTTATCACATTCTGGTACACATTCTTTAAGTATTGAGTAAGCAGAAGTGGAGGACGGATGACAGAGTTTTGGTTGTTAAAATGGGAATATTAGTGAAGAAATTTTCAAACTCAGTTGCCACCTCCATATCTGCCATAATATTTACATCATTGATTTTTAGATGGAAGTCACGATTCCGTACTGTCGTTCTTCCCGTTTCTGAATTAATTATATTCCAAGTTGTTTTAATTTTACTTCCAGAAGATTTTATTTTATTTTAATGTTTATGGCTTTTGCTGAGGAACAGGCTCTTTTAAAAGTTTTTGAATATTTCCTAACAAATTCTTTAAGTTTCATCAAGGTTACATGTGTTTTCATGATACAATTCAAATAACCTCTGCCTACATTTGTAAATACCTGGAGTTGCCCAATCACTAAATAGAACGCGGTCACAAACAGACAATGTTTTTGAGGTGAAAATCTTACTAAAGTTACAATTGATGAGGTTAAATAAACTCAAACTCAAAGCATTTATTTCAATTAAACCATTTACAGGCACTTTTGAATAGTAAAGTGTAAGCTTGATTCGGGTCGTTATGATAAGGCAAACCCGGTAGTTTTTCCATTAAATTATTTTTACATTTTCCTAAGCTACTTTTATTTACAGGAACAAAACTTACAAGTTTTCTTTGAGCTCTTGACTGTTTTCTGAGGGAAAGTGACTAACTGGCCACAGTAATCAGAGTGCAACTCATTTATAATTAAATGGCTGGAAGGTCTTAAGTTTGTAAAAATGTTGTCAATACAGGTAGCACTAGTGGCAGTTATTCTAGTCGGCTCAAAGAATGTATTGTACAAATTATATGACTTTAATAAAGTTATAAATTTATTTAGTACAGCAGATTTTTCCAGTATATTAATGTTGAAATCTCCACAGACTAAAACTGTTTTATTACTGTTACAAGTCTTTAATAATACTTCTTCCATACATTTTTCAAAAATATCATATGAAGCTCATGGGGGCCTGAAATACTTGAACTCACACACTGATTTATTAGTATTACTTGTATTTTTTTTAGGAATATCGTATAGGTACCTACTTTTACAATGCTTGGAAATATGTGAACACCATGTATCCATTACATATTTATTTTGTGGTATAGTAATCTTATTCCAGGTGCATCGTCTTCACATATAATTATATAATTAATGTATACAAAATATTGTAAAACATTTTAAAAGAGTAACGGTGGAGTTTCTTGCCCATTCTTCTCCATACGAAAACTACCTTTTGGAAGGGGCAACTAAAATCAATTCTATTTTTTGTAAATTTTGACGTTCATGAAATAAATTATTTGACTTTGACTTTATTAAATAATTTACCCTTATCTTAAACCTCAAATCAGTCAATTTAAATAACTTGTTCCTTACTTTAATTCATGATAGAGTTTTTTAAGAATTATTCTCTTACATTATTATCTCATAAAACTAACTTTATTTTATATGCTCCTTACTTTAATATGCCAAGTAGAAATCAAATTCGTATTTGCTTTATTTTATTAAAATATCGTTGCTAAAATACCGGGTATTTACATTAATTTGTTTTCACCAATGGACGGAGTGATTCATGCGGAAGGTTTTAGTATATAATTAATTAAGGTTTTGTGTAAATTGGCTGAAATTAGACGATTATTGTTGAATATGTCGGAAAAATCATGCCGACTGGGAGCTTTATTGGCGTGCGCCGCGGAAATCGTTAAAGTTGCATAAAATTTATGTTCTACAATATTGTTCATCTTCAAAAGTTCAACAAAAAAGTCCGCGATGGCATATGTCTATCTTCTAAGGATGACCCACAAAAACCATTATTATCTTTCAGAATTTACTATATTATTATTTAGTTATTTCCGAAGCTTTTATGACCGGTATTATATTAATCCTTATCCAATAAAATATGTTATTTAAATTGGGCATTTAATTTAGATTAAAATATGCCTTTACATCATATCATTTAAATGAATAGTTTAGTCACAGTTTCAAAATTACGCGTAGCAACGCGGGCGCAGCGGGAGGAGTCAATGACCTTTTCCTCTGTTTTTTCCTTTTCCTTTGTCTTTTCCTATTAGGTATGAAATTTCGGTAGTACGTTCCCGTGGGATATTTTCCGACATCCACGTGGGCGAAGCCGCGGGCAAAAGCTAGTCAATTAATATAAGGGACAAACCACGGTTTTTCAGGAGAGCCAAAAATCGTTTTTTTTTTTTCTTCAATCTGCATATAACTTTTTACTATCTGCTCCAATTTTAATTGTGTTTAGTCTTCGATCAACAATACCAACTAGATATCGGGTCGGCGCGAAAAAAACGTCTCTGCAAATAACACCTCGCTTGAAAGTTGAGCCCCTATTTTGTTTAGTTCGCTTTATACACAGCCAATATAACCACGTTTCACAATGCCGCAATGTGTATTCAAAAGTTGTAAAAATAATGCCCGAAAAAGCAATTTAACGGCTGGAGTTTCTTACTTTCGGTAAGTACATCTATTCTGTTACATTTTAAGCTTTAACTAACGAATAATATCAAATTTTGAACAAAATTACCAATTTTAAACCACCGCTACAAATGTTTGGCCAAGGTTGGCCAATACACACGCAAACTTTTGGTGTAACGGAACAGTAGATGTACGGAGTAGATTTGTATTGTATTTTTTTTTTAAAGTGAAATCTTTAGGCGCGTTGGACATTTTTGAGATGCGAAAAACAATTAAACTCGCGACACTGTTACCGTTACCTCATTAAAAGTGTTTCCTGCACAATAAAATTGTTCACGTTTTCACTTCTGTCGGTGTTTAATCGTTAAACAATTTGATTTATTAATTGCACTGAACTGTACTTGTATTATTAAGATTGTAAAGATGATTATAAAAATGTGAAATTTTGTGATATTTTTATTTGTGACATCCAGCGACCTTGGCCAGACATTACATATTTTTGAAAAACTGGCTAAGTGCGTGTCGGACCACGCGCAATGAAGGGTTCCGTAGTTGAGCTGAATTTATCCCAAATACCAACTTAACAACGTAACTTGAAAAACATGTTCTCCCATACATTCCAACTGCAAATGTAAGTTTGTACGCACAATATTGAGAGATTTACCATATTGTTTTAAGACTATAGGCTTCTTATAGGTTTTCCTGTAATCTAAGAGTAAAAAGCCATATTATGTATTTTTTTGAAATTTTAAGTCCTGTAGTTTCGGAGATGGGGGGGGGTAAATTTTCATCGAATTTCTTAAATATCTTTAAAAGTGTTTATTTTAAATTTAAATAAAAAACATTTTTAAGATCCTCACAACAAGCCCTTTCATTTGATATGTCACACGATACAGTTTTTTTTTCTTATTTGCCCCGAAAGTGACCCCCATATTCAAAATTCTATTATTTACGTTACACGTCCGTGTTTGGGTCACAGAAATACATGTGTGTACCAAATTTCAACTTAATCGGTCCATTAGATTTGGAGCAAATTGGCTGTGACAGACGGACAGACAGACACACGAGTGATCCTAAAAGGGTTCCGTTTTTTCCTTTTGAGGTACGGAACCCTAAAAACAACAGGCATACTTACATTTTGTGTACAACACATAAAACAACTAGTAAATAAACATATTATACACAACAACATAACGCTAATAAAGTAATAAGTATGTATACCTACTAACAAACATAGATGCCCAAAACATAAAAAAAAAACTAACCAACTAAACTTTCACGTTCATTTTATAAATTATTTTAGTGTGTATAATGCGACTCCATGGTACCTCCTGTAGTAAAATTGGAAGAAGCAAAGACAAAACGATGTAACTCGCAAGGCAATAACTGGAAAAAGTACTTTATTTGTTGCGGATTAAGGTTGATTTCACACTAAATGTTATTTTAAGTAACAGGAGGAATAATATTACTTTGCTCGTTTTTTGTGACGAGTGATCGTAAGTATAACATAATATTTTGATGATTTGTGACTTTATTACTAGGTGCCATGGTTGTGATTAGGTTGAACTTAAAACTGTTTTAAAACTTTTATCTCAGTTCGTTAGTAAACAAATGAAGATGTATAAGTATATATTCACGAAGACAGTATTTAGCTTTGATTTTGTACGTGACCCGTTATCTAGTTGGTATTGTTGATCGAAGTGTTTGGTGCAAAGTTTCTTAGAATTTCCTCTTCTTTCATGCTATAAACGAAAGATGGCGCAGTGGTTTAAAATATAGCATGCCCCTTACATTAAAAAGAGATGTTTAGTTGTGCCGTACGTTACTAATATTTTATGTGTAAACCGTCGAGCACAGTGTAAGCAGCAAGAAAAATAGAAAATTATACATAATTCTATAGTAAAGGACTTTTTACAGTGTTGCAATTTGATGTAACTATAGATTATCTACTAAAATTGATGGTATTTTAACACCATGGAAATAAGTTCTTTGCATGATTAATGTTGTTATGAACCAACATTAATCAGTCTAAGCAAATCTATACGTTAGTTTCAGGTTTTACAGCTTAGCTATCACAGGGGCCGTCCAAGTATTACGTAAGCAGATTTAATACAATTATTTCCCCCCCCCCACCCCTTGTCAGCAAAAGTAAGCAAAGCTTTTACCCCGCCCTCCCATGCTTACATAAACATTGGTATATGCATTTTTCTTTTAATGTATTCTGTTTTTTTATTGATTCATGAGCAGCAGTTATAATTCAAGAAATAAGAAAATAAGCTTAGGATAGAAGACTTCAACGCACATAATATTAATTTATACAAACTTTATTGACACGGTATTCAAATACGGTAATCTTAAGTAACAAAACAAACTTCTTTTAATTTTTTTTTTTTTATGTACATATTATTACTTAAACGTATTAATTGTTTGTGAGAATCCCCGAATTCGAGTTTCGTTTTCAAGCATAGACAATGTTGCCATATGTGTAAAAAGTAAATAATTACTGCTGACGTAATCACCATCTAGACCCCCCCACCCCCCATGTCATCAAAAATAAGCAAAGCATAGACCCCCCAGCCCCCTATAGTGCTTACGTAATACTTGAACGGTCCCACAGATCTAAACGAAATTTAGAAATACAAAAATAAAACAATTGTTAATATTATTATTTTATTTTCGACTTTTATGTCTGCGTAATTATTATAAATTCAACACACTTCACAGTCTATTACATTTTGTGTTAATGTGTTAAGTTTAAAAGTTCTAAAGAGTAACAGTGTTCTAATTAACAGTCTTACAAACCTTGTAGTTATCAATGTAAAAATAGTTATGTTGTAGTGACCCTACACACTGAAGTCTGATTTAATTATAAAAGTAAAACAAATTAAATATAAATTATGTATTCCTTATATAAAATTAATTATAATTTATACACATAATTATGTACGAAAGAACTTAAAACTAGACTTATATAAAAACAACATAAAATAAAACTATTCACAATAACTAACTTAATGTTCAATGAACAAACAGACAAATACAAATATTGTATTAGTAGTATAATTACTTATCAGCTGGCCGGCGTAGCTATGACGCGTCTATTGTTCTAGCGACGACCGGGCGCTCGCGCTACGTCACGCGAACCGTGTGCGTGAGCGAGACAGCGTCATCGTGCGTTGCACTCACGCACCCGTGTCGTACAGGCGACGCGCGCGCCGTGACTTGCAGTTTAGTATGCTCACTGCGCGCATAGCTTTATGTGGAATCTCGCTATCCTAGTTTCGCCGCGCTAAGATATAACTCAATAGACCTTCTCGTGTTTACGTTAACTGTTTATCCGTGCTGTTCTCTTCTGTCTTCATTTCTACCACTCTTTCTCGTCTTAGTGGAACTCTTGTGTGTGAACTGTAACCTGTGTCTGTGTTCTTAATAAACTTTCATTCTTCTTCTTGTGTCCTTGTGACTTATTACTTCAAACTTATTTCCTACTGTAGCGGTTACACCGCCACATACAAACTACGCATCAAAGACATGACGTCACACAAATCCTGCATCGCGCAGTTAGAGTTTACCAAGCGATCGACATACATACAAGATTTCAACTTCCAACCGATGGGCAGTTGCCCGCCAGACATAACACCCGTCTGGTCGGAGGATCCTCCCTTTTCTATGGTGGATGAGTGAACTTTACACCCTGTTCCTCATGCTACTAAATTGGTGACCCCGAGTATGAACGTCAACGCAGCCTTCGTGCAATTACTTCGGCGTGACGTCATCATCATCATCACTCCCGCAAGCTTTCGTGAGGCGAGTCACACAGCCAGCCAGCACCCACGACTTCAACGGGTATCCTGACCACCAGCATGCAGCGAACGCGCATTCCTGGTCATCACCCTCAGCCTCATCACCCCAACTCACTGGGGAATCAACGCAAGCAGCCTCATCACCCCGACTCACTGGGGAATCAACGCAATCACCTCAATCACCCCGACTCACTGGGGAATCACAGCAATCACCTCAATCACCCCGACTCACTGGGGAATCACCACAATTACCACAATCGCCGCAATCACCACAGAAAGTTCCGACTCACCGCGAACTATGCGGCACCCGGTTCCGACTCACTGGAACCACAGCTGGCACTGTGTGAAGCATCGCAAGATTCAGCCCACTATCGACCTCCGGTCTCCGGAGGGGAGTGATGTAGCGGTTACACCGCCACATACAAACTACGCATCAAAGACATGACGTCACACAAATCCTGCATCGCGCAGTTAGAGTTTACCAAGCGATCGACATACATACAAGATTTCAACTTCCAACCGATGGGCAGTTGCCCGCCAGACATAACACCCGTCTGGTCGGAGGATCCTCCCTTTTCTATGGTGGATGAGTGAACTTTACACCCTGTTCCTCATGCTACTAAACTACCTACCACACACACTATTTTACTACAATGTTAAATCGACTCCATGATCTATTTTTATTAACAGTCTTACAAACTCTGTACTTTTAATAATTGTGTTTAATTGGCTTTATAATTATGATCACCAATTGAATGGAAAAAAAATCTCTGACTTAATCAACAGTCTTATTTATTAAGTAACTAGCTTTTACCCGCGGTTTTGCCCGGGTGGATGTCGCAAAATATCCCATGAGAACGTACACACGGCTACACATCAAACTATACATTTCCTGTATAAGCTGACCTCGACGGAAATCCTATACAATGCGAGATCAACATAAACTGGAAATGTATAGCTTGATGTGTAGCCGTGTGTACTACCGGGATTACATACCTAATAGCCGAGGAAAAGGTCATTTACTCCTATCGCTGCGCCCGCGTTACCGTCAACCATAATTATTTTGTTACGCGTAGTTTTGAATCTGTGATATCTTTTAAACCATTCATTTAAATGAAATGATGTCATGGCATATTTTTATCTAAATTAAATCTCTCAATTTAAGTAATTGGATAAGGATTCATATAATACCGGTCAAAATTTCTCTTCGGAAATAACATTGAAATTTTTATCAAATTCTAAAAGATAAAAATGGTTATTGTGGGTCATCCTTAGAAGATAGATGTATGCCATCGCGGACTTATTTGTTGAAATTTTTAAGATGAACAATACCGTAAAACATAAATTTTATGTAACTTTTACAATGTCCGCGGCGCACGCCAGTAAAGTTCCCAGACTGCATAATTTTTTCCGACATCTTCAACAATAATCGTCAAATTCTGCTAATTTACACAAAACTTTAATGGATGATACACTAAAACCTTCCGCGTGAATCACTCCGTCGATTGGTGAAAACCGTTTGAAAATCCATTCGGTAGTTATTGAGTTTATCGCGTTCAGACAGACAGACAGACGCGGCAGGGGGGGACTTTGTTTTATAATATGTAAGGATTTAATGAATGTACTGGAAACGAAAGACCGATGAAAAAATGAAATATGAATAGTGTGTAAGATGATTAGTATGATGGCAGTGAGAGTTGACATGACGAATAGAAGGGACGAATGGATGTAAGGGAAGGAGATCGAAGAGAAGAATAATAAATTGATATAGTTGGAACAAGTTTTTCTACCTCTCAAACCTAACTCAATCAATTTACTATATCGGTTTACCTATGCTCCCGTCCTTTAACTACGCTGGACAGCAAAGAAACCGGGCCGCCTGCTACCTTGGAATAGTGGTGGTTATATCATATAGCAAAATAAAGCACTGTGCTTATCATACATATCATAAAGCAAATGCTATCGTGGCTCTCACTTGTTGCTATTTGCTTTACATCGCACTCTCCGTCTCACATCGCAAAATCGCAAGCGCAAGTTGCAAAGCAAGCGCCAGCCGTCGCAATCTTGCGATTGCTATCGGTCGTGTGCTTAATCGTTCTACGCACTGCGTGCGAATTCGCAATCTCGGGCGGCGCACGTAATATAATGTTATTTTGTTTCGTGCTTTTTTTGTGTACATAAACAACGCCTATAATTGCTTGAAATACTAACATACTTATTTTTTTAATAATTATTGTCCTAAGCCTGGAAAGTATGAAGGAAAGTTCATTAGTTTTTTTTACTGTTCCATTTTATCGTAATAAATTCATAAGCGCGATGTAATATTCTTATAAAGCATGCTTGCTTTATTCGCGCGCGCCCGTTTGGCCGTAACAAATACATACGCATATAAAAAGCATGCTTTAATAAAGCATATAAAATGACTTGCTTAAAATATAAATCATTAAGCAAGTGATTGCCATATAGCAACTTTGAACACCACTACCTTGGAACTCTGATTCGATTTTCTCAAAAAGTATACAACGTACAACTATCAAAGTTATACCTACAGAAAGTGCGTTAGGTATATAGCCCTAGGTCTGCCCGTACCTGGACGGCGACCGAATGCTCCAGTCTCAAGGTATCGTCTGTAAACTCGTTGCACCGAAGATCTGCTAATACGAAGTCTTCGAGCGACCTCACGTTGCGCAGAGCCTGCTTGCAGTAGTGCTACAGCTTGAGCTGCTTCCTGAGGTGTCGTATCCATTATTGATCAAAACAAGTAGCAAAAATACACGCATCTGAGCAGACGATGGACAAAAACTAAAGAAATGATAAGAAATATCCACTACCCTCATTTAGAAAAAAAAAAAACTTCAATCGCGAACTCGTAGTAAAATTTGAGCAAATTGTTAGCATTGTATTTGTTGCTTGATTACAATGTGAGTTGAGGGTACTTTAGAATAAATTTATAGTCATTTTAATCAGCATGAAATCCACTTTCTGTAGGTACAACTTTGATAGTTGTAAGTTTTATACTTTTTGAGAAAATCGAATCAGAGTTTCAAGGTAGCGGGTGGCCCGGTTTCTTTGCTGTCCAGTGTAGAACGCCGTTAAGCCCAAAAAGTTATTTCCGAGAAAATGGCAAAAAACAAAAAAACGAGGGAATCGTTGTTTTTTAAAAACTATGATTGTTGGACACATCAATTGATATTCTTTTCTGTTTATCCTTTCTGTCCAGAAAGAAGAAGTGTGGATTAGACGCTTTCTAGTGATGGAATCATCATAAATTGTGTTACTTAACGGCCTACAAAAGTTTTCATATCTCTGGAACTATTTATATTGTAAAAATGTTTCTCAGACAGAAAGATAGAGAATTTTGAACTCTATTACTTTCAATTAAAAAGTAAAAATTGACCATTTGAGGGTTAACGGCTTTCTAGTTAAAGGACGGCAGTATGTCAATTCACCATTCAAATAATTTACTAAGAGTTATCATTATAATCTATCTGCCCATTCCCAATCAATTAGTATTGTAATCTGCGCAATAATAATATATTTCTTATATTAATATTCATGTTTATTCATTCATCTTTCACACAACTCATGCACTTGTTATTCGATCTCCTTCCCTCTTCCCTTACATCCATTCGTCCCTTCTATTCGTCATGTCAACTCTCACTGCCATCATACTAATCATCTTTCACACTATTCATATTTCATCGCTTTTTTCTTTCTTGTACATTCATTCAATTACTTAATAAATAAGACTGTTGATTAAGTCTGAGAAAACATTTTTTTAAATTCAATTTGTGGCTGTAATTATAAAGCCAATTAAACATAATTATTAAAAGTACAGAGTTTGTAAGAATGTTCATTAAAAGAGATCATAGAGTCAATTTAACATAATTATTTTGATAACTACAAGGTTTAAACACATACCTGGCGGACCTGGTTGGACTTAAACATAACTGGCGAAATGTGGGTGTACCTGCTACAGGGACACCTCTGCCCAACCCTTCGGGGAAACAAGGCGTGATGTTATGTTACAAGGTTTGTATGACTGTTAATTTGAACACTGTTACTTTTAAGAACTTTTAAACTTAACACAAAGTTTAATAAACTGATGTGTGTTGAATTTATAATAATTGCGCAGACATAAAGGTCGAAAATAAAAAATAATATTAACAATTGTTTTATTTTTGTTTCCCTAAATTTCATTTAGATAGCTAAGCTGTAAAACCTGAAACTAACGTATAGATTTGCTTTGACTGATTAATGTTGGTTCATCAGAAATCAGAAAATCTTGAGGGACTCAATAATGAGTTCCCTATTACGAAAGCCATAAATGACCGGGTACCCAAACAATTTATCTTCGATAAAAAATACAGGATTCAACTTCACGAGGATCGCCGATGCGAGGGTTTGCGCCCCGCAGAGCTACGTATCTTTACCGACGGATCCAAAACAGGTAGTGGCACTGGTGCTGAAATCTTCTCGGAGGACTTAAACATACACATAGCCACACTATTGGGAGTCCATAACACAGTGTTCCAGGCCGAATGCATGGGTGTATCTCTTGCCGCTTCAGCCATCATGGCCAGGGAAGTTATTGACCACTCGATACGTATACTCTCAGGCAGTATGGCTGTTCTGCAAGCACTAAACAGTCACACTGTTGACTCAGGGCTAATATACGAGTGCCACCAGCGCCTTAACCAGATGGGTAGCCTCAATAATATAACCATTCAATGGATCAAGGGACACAGCTGTTCGCGGGGCAATGACGCAGCCGACGAATTTGCCAGAAGGGGGTCGAGCATGGCACCAGTGGGGTCTGAACCCATTGCGCCACTCCCCTTCGGGTACCTACGCACTCTGGTAAGGAACAGAACCAGGGATCAACATCACAAACTTTGGTTGGACCACGGTGAATGCAGGCAGGCCAAGGAGGCACTCCCTATAATTGATGGTCGCCTCACGAAACAGGTTCTCTGACTAACGAAACAGCAGCTGCGTACAGTTACAGCAGCTGTAACTGGCCATGGGTCATTTAATAAACACCTCTTTGTCATAGGAGTCACAGCCAGTCCGCTGTGTAGAGCCTGCATGGAGGACGACGAGACAGCAGCTCATGCGCTGTTAAACTGCCCGGTGGTCGCCACATACAGGGCCAAGTACTTCGGTGCCTTGGTGTCACTGACAATCTCACATAGGGTACCTGGGTTAGGTACCCTATGTGAGATTGTCAGTGACACCAAGGCGTTGCTGGTCTTCTTTGAGGAGCTGGGGTGGATCGAATAATCGATTTTCCCACCCGTACGCAAAATACGCGCTTTGACGTGGAGTTGCGGATACCAGCCCGTATTACCTATTAACAACATTAATCATGCAAAGAACTTATTTCCATGGTGTTAAAATACCATCAATTTTAGTAGATAATCTATAGTTACATCAAATTCAACACTGTAAAAGTCCTTTACAAAATAGAATTATGTATAATTTTCTGTTTCTCATGCTGCTTACACTGTGCTCGACGGTTTACACATAAAATATTAGTAACGTAAGGCACAACTAAACATCTTTTTTTTAAAGATTAAAAAGGATTTTTAGTTTTAAACATCTTTTTTTAATGTAAGGGACATGCTATATTTTAAACCACTGGGCATTCCTAAATCTTTCGTTTATAGCATGAAAGAAAAGGAAATTCTAAGAAACTTTGCTCTAAACACAATTAAAATTGGAGCAGACAGTAAAGTTATATGCAGATTAAAGAAAAAAAATAATAGATTTTGGCTTTCCGGAAAAACCGTAGTTTGTCCCTTACATTAATTGATACTTCTGGTATCGATATTATACAACCTGACAATGACCTGAAAATTGCAGAAAACGTAAGAAATTTTTAAATTTCGCGTGCTACCCTAGTGCATACCTTTATTCAGCAACAAATTTTTGTTGGAATGACTTTTATTGTTGGTATGAAAAACCATAAGACGAGAGAGGATGACGAGTGGTTTCGCAATAATATTGACGTGACTGAGTAACATGGTTACTTGGTGACGTACCTTGGGCACGGCGCGGCGCAGGATGTCCTTGTACTCGTCCTTGGTGACGTGCTTCTTGTTGTAGTGCGGCTTCAGCACCAGCTTCACCTCCTCCACCACGCGCTCCTGGCGGTTCAGCTTCTTCAGGAACTGTAACACGTCGTCAGCTGTAGTCTCGAAATGAAGGTTACAAACAAAATGAAACAAAGACGAGGTCTATCAAGCGAAGCATGCAAACGTGGGGAGTTCTAGGTACTAAATAAAAAATTCGATCACACACATAAACAGCGTGATTGCTCACTTTGCTCTTCACTTGCATCTCGACGGCGGAGCTGGGCAGGTCGTCCAGGATTTTCAAGTTGTCCTCGTCGATCTTGACGCCCACCTGCGTTTTACCTGCCGACGAAAACACAGCGTTACAACGAGAGCCGCGCGTCGCTCGGCGGGCGGGGGGCGGGGAGCGTACCTCGCTTGCGGTTGAGCTTGACGGGCACCTTGGCGGCGGCGCCGCGGGCTCGGCGACGCGGACGCTCCAGCAGCGCGTCGAAGGCGCCGCGCGCGCCCGGCGGCGGCTCGAACAGGTCGCCGAAGTCGCTGGAGCCGGGCGAGTACGGCGACTCGTCGTCCGACTCGTCGCGCCGCCGCGCCGCCACGGCCGCCGTGCTGGGCCCCAGCGCCGCCGGCCGCTGGATCTTGGTGGCCTGCATGGGCTTGATGGGGTCCGACTTGATCGGGGACGGCTTGGCCAGGAACAGCTTGGGCGCCTGCGAGCGCGTGGGCGACGGCAGCACGATGCGCACGGGCGGCGCGGGCGCGGGCGCGGGGCCGGGGCCCGCGGGGCCCGCGGGGGCCGCGGCCGGCGCCGGGGCCGGCGGGGCCAGGCCCGGCGCCGCGGGCGAGCCGGCTTCGGGCGCCGACTGCGCCGCGTCGCCCGGCGGGGGCTCCGGAGACACGTCGCGAGTGGACTGAAGCAATGCCATTACCTGTGGACACCATTTTTCCAAACAATATTAAAATATAATACATCGTTTACGATCTGAAATGTTTGCGATTTAGTATGCTTTTATTACTAGACTACAGCAGATAGTAGGTATGTTATGTAGTTTATTTTTAACCGACTTCCAAAAAGGAGGAGGTTATATGTTCGTCGCGTATGTTTGTTTTTTTTTTTTTTATGTATGTCCACCGATTTCTCCGTCATTTGTGGACCGATTTTGAAAATTATTTTTTTGTTTGAAAGGGTATGCTCCCAAATTGGTCCCATATAAATTTTATTAACTTTGCTTGGGTAGTTTTTGAGTTAGCTACAAAATACGTATTTTTTTTCCCACTTAGTATGTAGATGATATGATAAGTTCCTGTCACTGGTAGCAGGTAGTAGTATTCGAATGTGTGTGGGGTAGGTACCACAACTAAAAAGTAAAAAATAAAAACTTTTTACAAAAAAAAAAACAACCGACTTCCAAAAAAAAAAAACACTACAAAGTGAAAAATAACTTTAATTTCGGAAGTCGGTGGCAAAAAACGACAACACAAAACCCAAGACACCGACTTCCGAAATTAATGTTATTTTTCACTTTGTAGTGTTTTTTTTTTTTGGAAGTCGGCTGTTTTTTTTTTTTTTAATTTTTTTAGTACAATCTAAACTATTGAACGGTTTCAACAGATAAGGTGTTATTGTATTGGTCTTGATCCCGAGTCTGCTAGCTATACCTAATACTAAACTAAAAAGTTGAAAATAAAAGTAAAAACCCTAAACACGACTGAATACAGTGGCTGCGACCGAACGTTTTTCGAGAAATTAATTATCTTGTTTTATACTTTATAGTACGTTTTTTCGTAGTCAGGTTTAAGTACAATCAGACATTTTCAAAAATTTAAAAGATATAAAAACAATGGCCGTTCGCAATTGTCTATGATTTAGTGATGTAGTATACATTTTAAGTTCAGGTGTTATCATGTTACAATTATGATTATACAGGGTGGATTTTTGAGATGGGGCAGTAAGGGCAAATACCTTAACAGTTATAGCTACAGGAAAACGGTTTTAGGAGACTGACCGTATTTTTTTAGAAATTTTGATCCCCATACACAGATTTAAAAAAAAAATCAGTCATTAAGAAAATTGAACATTCATAAATGAAAACTTTTTTGATGCCAAATGATCCTGTTTCTTATAACGATCAAAAAACTCTGTCGGACCCACTGAGGTTTGAGTACTAGAAAAGTCAGTAATCCCAAAAAAACTATTCCCATACGTTTCGCAGGAAATAAGACTAAGCCCAGGTTCACATGGACGATTTTTTCAACGCTCTGCTTAGCGCCAAGAGTTGAAAATCCAATAGTGTGTTTTTACGCCGCGCTGAGTTACACTCTATTGGATTCTCAATGCTCGGCTCAACACCGAGAGTTGAAAATTCGGTGCGCGATAAAATCTGAATAACTTACTTTTTTTATGATGGATAGACTGACCGCTACAACTCTCAGCAATCGCAAAAAAACTTTTCTCATACAAATCTAAGTCTTACCACAAAAAAATAATAAAACAACGTTTAAACACGTGTTTATTTAAACAGTGTCTATGGGGCCGTGCACGAAATCGATTGATTTTGATCAATTTTCAATTCTCAATTCTTTATTGCATTCTATAATGTTGGTAAAACAGTTGGTAGGCTTAAAATTATAGAAACAATTATAGACCCTGTTGGGCACAGCATAGTAGGAGAGAGGAGGAAGAGCGCTTATTTGAAGAGTGTTTATATTATTTAAGTATGTCTTCTGGTAATACTACTTCTTAAATATTCTCACTTTATTTCTATAGTACGTTATAAATAATAGCTTATTCCCGAAATCCCCCCTAAGGGGGAAAAGTGGAATCTACAAAAAAAAGTCTAGAATTCCCCCCTGAAAATCCCCCTTAGGGGGGAAAACTGGAATCGAAAAAAATACTTATTCCACAAATCCCCCTGAAAGTGCACCCTGAGAGGGAAAACTTTACTCTAAAAAAAAAAAGTCTGGAATTCCCCCCTGATAATCCCCCTTAGGGGGGAAAACTGGAATCAAGAAAAACCAACGTCCAGAAATCCCCACTGAGGTCCTTAAAATTTAAGGAGTGCCTCTGCTACCGGTGCTGGGCGTCGATTTGTTCGCCAGTGCTGGTTGCCAAAATATTTACCGCGGACGCCGGCGGATATTTTACTTAGATAACCTAGAACGAGCGAGCGAAGCGAGCTTGGGAACATTTTGACTTATTTCGTTCTAATACCACTGGTATTTGTTTCAAGTCATAATTATTTTCTATTCCGAACGGATACCACTCCTTAAATAATTAAATTTAATGTGCGAACGAATACTAACAACTTGAATTTGGTACAGTCAGCTCAGTCAAATGAACCTAAAAAATTATAATGGTTGTTTTACTCTCGGTGCATTACCTATTATGATTTATTTTTACTTTGAAATGTTAGTATTTTTGTTTGTTATTACCATTACTTACATAGTTTTTTTATTGTTGTACGTATACCTAATAATGTTTTTTTTTTTTAAGTAAGTGGATATTCGTAAACTGTCTAATTACTAGTCAACCGTGTTGTCGTCTACAAGTGATTGTTTTATATTACATTTTCTCTTTATCTTTGTACTTCATTTTTACTTTCTGCAAATTGCCGAAAAACTTGATAATTGTTACATATTTAAATATGTGATGTTATTAAGGGAAACTTTCAGAGGGGTATGCTAAACTTTTAGAGGTACTCCTTAAATTTTAAAGACCTCAGTGGGGATTTCTGGACGTTGGTTTTTCAGATTCCAGTTTTCCCCCCTAAGGGGGATTATCAGGGGGGAATTCCAGACTTTTTTTTTTAGAGTCCAGTTTCCCCCCCTTAGGGTGCAATTTCAGGGGGGATTTGTGGAATAAGTATTTTTTTCGATTCCAGTTTTCCCCCCTAAGGGGGATTTACAGGGGGGAATTCTAGACTTTTTTTTGTAGATTCCACTTTTCCCCCTTAGGGGGGATTTCAGGGGGGATTTCGGGAATAAGCCGATTCTCTCAGGGGGAATAGTGGAATAACTCAAAATGAAAAGGGGACTTTCTGGACTTTTTTTACATTAGAGTCCAGTTTTCCCCCCTGAGGGGGATTCTCTCAGGGGAGAATAGTGGAATAAGCCTTATAATCTTATAATAATATCATGTAGATTGTAGGTTATTCTCAAAACTAATGTTATTTGAAAGTAATAAATGCGCGCGCAATACTTGATCATTATTTTGCTGCGATATTAATTTAAACTTGCGATATCTCCTTAGATATTCATTGAAATCGAATGATGTAAAGGGCAATTTTGTTTTAAATTAAATACAGTAAGGATTGATATCATGTTTATAAAAAAAAAACACCTTCGCAAATAATGCATTATTTTAGAAAAAATTTGGTTAGCATAAAAAAGGTTATAGTGAGCCAACCTTAAAAGATAGACATATGCTGTCGCAAACTTTTTTTTTGAACTTTTAAAGGGGAACAATTCTGTCTTACATGATTTTTAAACTTTTTAAGATAAACAATACCGTAGAACATAAATTTGATGTATCTGTTTTGGTTAACTCAGCGCACGCCAGTAAAGCTCCCAGTCGGCATGATTTTTTCCGACTTTTTCAACAATAATCGTCATATTTCGGCCAATTTACACAAAAACTTATTGAACTATACGAGGTGCATTCAATAAGTACCTAGCCTCATCGCCAGAGGGCGCTGTAGTTTCAAAAGAGTTTTACCACAGTGTGTGTGTGTGTGTGTGTGTTTCAAATTTTCATTCCAATCCCTTCATTTGTTTTAATTTGACAACTTATGGAAGCGCGTTGTCGATCGGTTTTACAAAAATGGAAAAAGAGCAATATCGTTCGGTGATTCGATTCCTATTTTTGGAAGGGAAAACGCGCATCGAAATCAAAGAGCGCTTGGAGGCTGTGTACGGTGACTCTTCTCCATCGATGGCCACCGTCAAGAATTGGTTCAACGAGTTTGCACGTGGCCGTACGTCGGTTTTTGATGAACCACGTCCAGGTGCACCGAAAACAGCTGCTACGGAGGAAAACATTAAAAAAATCCATGATATCGTATTGGCAGATCGCCGATTGAAGGTTCGGGAGCTAGCTGAGACTGTAGGCATTTCAGAAGGAACAGTGCATCATATTCTTCACGAGGAACTCGGCATGAGAAAGCTGTCGGCGCGATGGGTGCCGCGTTTACTCACACCAGAAAACAAGCGCAACCGTGAGACCACATCGGAGACGTGTTTGGCGCTGTTTAAGCGGAATCCAGCGGAGTTTTTGCGTCGTTTTGTGACCGTCGATGAAACCTGGATCCACTGGTACACACCAGAGACCAAGGAGCAATCAAAACAATGGATCCAGACCGGGGAACGTGCTCCAAAGAAGGCGAAAACTGTAAAATCGGCCGGAAAAGTTATGGCCACCGTTTTCTGGGATTCACAAGGTGTGATCTACATCGATTACCTCGAGAAGGGTAAAACAATTACAGGGCTTTACTATGCCGATTTATTGGGCCGATTCCACGCCGAATTAAAGAAAAAGCGACCCCATCTGGCGAAGAAAAAAGTGCTGTTTCACCACGACAACGCACCGGTTCACACTTCTGCCGTTGCCATGGCCAAATTGGTCGAATTACGCTACGAATTGCTGCCCCATCCACCGTATTCTCCAGATTTGGCCCCTTGTGACTTCTTTCTGTTTCCTAATCTGAAAAAATCACTCGCCGGGAATAGATATGGATCGAATGAGGAGGTAATCGCCGCCACGGAGGCCTATTTTGCAGAGTTTGACAAAAACTATTTTTCGGACGGGTTAAAAAAGTTGGAGCATCGCTGGGCTAAGTGTATCGAACTAAAAGGAGACTATGTTGAAAAATAAATTGCCACTTTTCCAAAATTTTTGTTTACTTTTTGTAGGCTAAGTATTTATTGAATGACCCTCGTACATTAAAACCTTCCGCATGAATCACTCCGTCCATTGGTGAAAACCGTTTGAAAATCCGTTTGGTAGTTTTTGAGTTTATCGCGTTCAGACAGACAGACAGACGCGGCGGGGGACTTTGTTTTATAATATGTAAGGATATATATATTTTTTTAATTTCACATATCATCGCAAAATAAAGTACCTTCTCTATGGGTGAGAGTGGACGTCGGTCGAGAACTTCGTCGGCAGACATGTTGGTCTTCTGCGCCGCCTCCAGCGTCATGCAAGTGCGCGGCGGGCTGGCGGCGCGCGCGGAGCCCGGCGACGCCGACGCCGAGCGCGTGGGCTCGTACGGGTCGTACGCGTCCGGCGAGTCCGGCGGCTCCGGCGGCGTCAGCGGCCCGCGCGCGTCCTCCGCGCCGCCCGCGTCCGGCGCCGGCTCCGCGCCCCGGCCCGGCGACGGCGGCGTCTTGGGGCCCACCAAGTGCGCCGGCTCGGGCGCGGCGGCCGGCCCGGCCACCGCCGGCCGCTCCGGCTCCTTCTCGCCGGGCTCGCTGTCGCTCAGCACGATGACGTTACGCGGCGACGGCGTCAACTCGCGGAAGGGCGAGCGCTCGAGGTCGATGATGGCGACGGGGCGCGGCGCGGCCTCGTCGGGCCCGGGCGCCGCGGCCCTGCGCCGCCGCCGCCTGCGCTCGCGGCGCCGCTCCCGCCGCTCCGAGCCCTCCGCGCGCTCCTGCTCCTTGAAGCTGACGCTGACGAGGATGTTGTCACCGGACGTGAACACCTCCTTGGAGGGCCCGGTCGCGTCGCGCAGGCGGCGGAGCCGGCCGGGGTCGCGGCGACGTCGCTCGCGCCGCTCCTCGGGCGCGGGCGGCGGTGAGGGCTCGGGCGGCGGCGTGCGCGGCGACAACAGGCGCGAGTCCACGGAGCCCGGCCCGGCCCCCGCCGCGCCCGCGGACGGCGCCGGCGACGGCTCCGGCGTGCGGCTGGCGCTGCGGCGGCGCAGACGACGGCGGCGCGGACTGCGCCTGCGCGGCGAGCGACGTCGAGAGGTAGAGCGCTCGGAGCGGACGCGCTTCTTTCTTTTCGTCGGTTTCGGTCGCGGGCTCTTGGAGCCGGAGACGGAGCGGCGTCGTTTGCGCGTTCTCTCGGGCGAGCGACGCCTGCGGGGCTCTACGCGTTTCTCCCGCTCGGTGGAGCGCCGGCGGCGGCGCGGGGGGCGCGCGGGGGAGGCGGCGCGGGGCGACGCCGAGCGCGGCGAGGGCGTGGGGCGGACGCGGCGCGGGGAGGGCGTGGGGCGGGCGCGGCGCGGGGAGGGCGTGGGGCGGACGCGGCGCGGGGAGGAAGACGCGCGGCGGCCCCGGGGCGGGGAGGCTCGCGGCCGAGAGGCGGAGCGCCGGGGGCGGGAGGTAGAGCGGCGGCGCGCGGGCGCGGCGGAGTCGCGGCGCGGCGTGAGGCGCGCGGGCGGCGGGGAGCGGCTGAGGCTGGGCGAGGCGCGCGGCGACACGTCTCGCCCGAAGGCGTCCTTGGGGCGACGCCGCTTCTCGCCCACGAGCGTCCGCACGTCGTAGCGCTCTAAGTCTTTGCGGCGCTCCTTGCGGCGTAGCTTGCGCTCACGCGATGCGTCGCTGGAGTCGCGCCGCTCGCGCTTCTTGTCCTTGTCGCGGTAGTTGCGCTCCTTGCCGCTCTTGCTGAGCTTCTTGAAGGCGACGTCGGCCTTCTTGCTCTTGCCCTTGCTCTTGTCCTTGCCCTCCTTCTTGGAGTCCTTCTTCTTCTTCTTCTTTGCGTCGTCGGCGCGCGACTCCTTCTTCTTGTCCACGATCTCACCCTCCTCGTCGTCAGGCGGCGGGGGCGCGGGCGAAGCGCGCGACGCCTCGGAGGGCGCGCGCTCGTTGTCCGAGAACATCTCGTTACCCTCATCTTCGGATATCATCTCGGTGTCGAGTCCCTCGATGCCCTTTTCTTTCTCGGTTTCCAGGGACGTGTCCTTGGACTTGTTCTCGTCGAGGCAGGGCGTGTAACTCCTTTCATCTTCGGTCTCGCTGATGGATTCAGTCATTTTTTCTAACAAGTCATCATTCCTGTCTACCGATCCTTTCCTAGGAGAGTGGTCGAGCACGGGCAGCTCGTCGTCGGCGGACAGGTCGTCGGAGCTGCTGGAGGCGCGGCGGCGCGGCGGCGGCGTGGCGGCGCGCTCCGCACTGTCCATGGTCTCATCATCATCATCATCGTCGTCCAACTTGTCTTCAGACACAGACGTTGCTTTTTCTGTGGGAGTGGTCGGTTCTTCCTCAATGTCAGGTGTGGTAGCATCTTTCTCTATTTCAGTTGTTCCTTTTGTGACTTCATCCAGTATTTGGTCTGGCTCCTCAAGGTTAGCATTAGCCGGCTCGATGGAGTGGGTCTCCGGCGCGAGTTCGGGAACTTCCTCTTCCTTAGCGGGCGAGTCTGGGCGTGTTACCTGCGCGTCGCGTTCCTGAGCGGGTGTCTTGTCGCGCGGCAGGTCGCCGAGCTCCGCGGAGGGCGCACTCTCGCTGTCCTCATTTACCTCTTCCTCTTCGTCCTCCATTTCATCGTCGTACAGACTAACTTGTCGTTTAATCAACGAGGGCGTGTTGAGTTTAATTTTAATGGGATTACGCGGATTCGTCGTGATGGGACATCTCTTCGAGACTTTCTCTTTCAATTCTTCTTCAGTTTTGTTCCTGACAATGTGGTCGAGTGCGATCCGCGGCGGCGGGGCGGGTAGGGCGGGCGGGTCAGCCGGGGCGGGCGGCTCGTCGTCCTCCTGCACCAGGTCCTCCAGGCTGTCGTGCGGCGTGGGCGGGGCCAGGGCCGCGGCGGGCGGCGCCTCGGCCGAGCTGTTGGCGATGTGCACGCTGGTGGCGGAGTAGATGGAGAAGTTGGGGCAGTCACCCTCGGAGTCGTCGTCGCTGGCGGCGTGCGCGGGCGCGGCGGGCGCGAGCAGCGCGCGGTGCTCGTGCAGCACGGCGCGCACGCAGCTGTCCAGCACGTTGGGCGGCACGGCCATGGCGCCCGCGTCCAGCGTCGCCAGCACGTCCTGCAGGCCGGGCGGGGGCGGGGGCGGGGGCGAGGGCGGGGGCGAGGGCGGCGGGGCGGGGGGCGCGTCTGCGGCGGCCGGCACGTCGTCGACGTCGCCGCTGTCGTCATCGTCATTGGTCGGCTCGGTAGGGTCGTACTTCTCAGTATCTATGACTAAGCTAGAATCACTCTTTTCGTCCTCCGACTTGTCGAGTTCGGGCGTTTTGTCGAATTTGAACATAGGCGGCTCCGGCAGCGGGAGGTACGGTTGAGGCTTCGGTGCCTGCTGCGCTTGTGTTGCGACCGCAGGCTCGGGGTTACTGTTCGCCGAGTTTTGTCGCCGGATTGGACCCATTCTCATGTCGAGGGGGTTTTCGAAACCCCCAAAGGAGTGCCTGTGCTGCGGCGGCGGCTCGCTCCGGGGCGGAGCGGGCGGCGGCACGTAGGGCTGCCAGGCTGGCGCCAGACTGTAGCGGCCCGGCTCGGGGCGCTGCGCAGGCTGATTGTTCTGGCCTCTGTTTTGCTCAGGAACTTGTCTCCTGTTGCGCTCAAAAGGAAGGTCATCTCCCTGTGGATACTGGTGCGGTCTTCTAGAGTAGTTGTTATAGGTGTCCATGTCGTCGCGGCGCGCGTTGTTGTTCTGATTGAACGCGTTCCCCTGACGGTTCTGGTAGCCGCCACTATTGTAGTTGCTATCGTAGCCACCGCCCCTGTTGTTCAGGTTGTTGGTGCCCTGCTCGCGGTGGTAGTTCCCGGTGTAGCCGCCGCCCCAGCCGCGCCCGCCGCGCGACTGTCCGGGGTACGACGGTACTTTCTTCGCAGCGTCCTCTCCCTGCGAGAGATCAATCTTGTCCTGTTTTTTCGGCTCGTCGGGTTGTTTCTTCGGCAGCCTAGACTTTTCGCGAGTTTCTAATTTTATATTCACACTGCCGTCTACAGCAATAGACACTACAGACTTTTTTGAATGAAGCAAAGTTTGACTTTCCAAGATAGAGGAGAGAACGTCCGGCGCCGACGACGCGTGCGTAGGAGACGGAATGGAAATCATCTTTCTTCTCGCCTGGGAAGAAGTAATCATATACATAATTATTAGTTAAAATAATAAATACTATCAAAAAAAATTATGAACATGGTGCAGCTGCAATAACCTGTCTGTAAGCACTGAGGATGCTGGAGGTGGGGCGCGCGGCCACGGCTGTGCTAGCGCGCTCGGACACTTCGTGCTCGTCGTCGTCGGGGAAGTAGTCCAGCTGGTGCGCGTCGCCGAACAGGCTGAGCGCCGGAATGCCGGCGCGCGAGCGGCGCGCGGCCAGCTCGTGCAGGCCGCGCGCGGGCCCGCCGGGCGCGCCGGGCGCGTCGCGCGCGCCGGACGCGCCCGCCGCCGCCAGGGCCGCGCGCACGCTGGCCAGCACGTGCGAGCGCCGCGCCGCCGTGCGCGGCTGCCGTCTCTTCGTCTGTGCACAGACAACCATGTTAGCTTTCAAAGTTAACTCACTATCAAGCTACATTCTGAATGTCATGCACTTACCCTCCTTTTCTTTAGTTTCCTTTTAACTCGTTTTGTGACTGGAAATTTACCATTTTCTTGAACTTCATACTCAATTATGACAGTTTTAGTTCTTCTCCTCTTTGGCCTTCTACGGTTTGTATGTGCAGTAGTTTTACGCCTGGTCGTAGTTGTTCTTGAGCTACTGCCCTGTGCCAAGTGGGATCCTCTTGATGTTGTTGGTATATCATCAGAATTCAAGCGGCTTCCTCTGTTGCCGGAGGATGTGGATGGTTCATCTGCGCTGTGAATCCTTGATGATCTAACATTCCTACTCTCTCTGATTAATGCACTTCTAGATGAAATTGGTATGTCCATATCTGTGATGCCAGAAAATAAGAAATCCACATCTGATAGCAGATTGTCACAATTGGGACAGAGCCACTGATCAATAGGAACCTGCAATATAAGGAAACTGAAGCTGAAGTTTATAGAGAAATAACAATATTATGTATCTATACTCAGTGGTAATGTGTGTCAAAAACCTTAAAATATTGTGTAAATTACCTCTGACAGGGGTGGGGTGAGGCACTGCATATGATATCCAAGGTCACATCCATCACACAGAAGCATGGTTTCTTCATTGTCTGTGCGCCCACACACCTATAATACAAATATTTGAAGTGCTTAATTTTTTATGCAATTTCACACCAGTATAACACACAGGACACAGACTGACTTGTATGTAATAATGCAAAAAAAAAATGCAAATCTTTTTTGTGACTTGTAAGTTAAAACAATAATGAATTGTCAATGTTAACACCTTGAACCAGTTACCCAATTGCAGTACTCACAATGCTGCTGCATCATCATAATATTTACCTCACAGACAGTTGGGTCCTCAATCACAAGCAGCTCTACTGAAGGCCGGCGCTCCACCACCTTTACAGGCTCAGTACGTAGCACACGACCGCCCGCACATGCTCTCACTACTATAAAATCAAATGTCATTCTGTCTACTGGACAGGTATTGACATTTTTAGACCATTCCGTGATACAATCCAAACAGAAAATATGTTCACAGCTCTGTGGTGTCCCCACTTCTTGATCAGTGAAACGCAAAAGGCAAATGGAGCACTTGTCCGAGTTGCCTTCAGAGCTGTCTGATGCAAAACCAGAAGTCGGTTTGGCGGCGGGCTTAGGTGCGTCCGAGTGGTCGGTAGCCCAGCCTGACGTGTCGCTGTCGCCCTCGGAGTCGCGAAGCTTCGGCAGCACGCGCTTGCGGCGAGCTCCCGCGCACACCACTGAGCTGCCGCTGCTGTCGCTGCCGTCATCACTCAGCACCTGAAATACACTCATTGTAATACTCCATCGACTCCAGCACTATTACAACGTGTTGAAGCTTGCTCAGTCACCCTCAATCTCTTTCTGCGGGACCCCGCTGCTGTGACGCTTTCGTCGCTGTCCGAGCTCGAGTCCGACGAGAGCACCATCACTTTCTTGATCTTGCGCTTGGGCCGTGGAGGCGAATCCTCGCTGCCATCCTCACTCATTCTCACAAGTAAACAGAGTCTAAGGGAATTTAGTGGGCACGACACGAAGCCAGTTGCAAAGGTGTAAATGACCTCCGCCAAGTAATATTCGAGTTAACTAAGGTAAAATATGAGAAATTCATTCGGTCTACTAATTAATATCACGAATCAAGATTGTTTCCACACAAGTTATTGCGTACGCGTTGTCCTAAAATAATTCCACTATTTTGACAGCAAGCCGCTATCAATGGTCAAGCGGCCATTTTCCTTTCAATTCCTTTTTTTTAATTTTTCATAGTGTTGTGACTAATCATAAACCATCATAAAAATAAGTTATGTTTGTGGTTATTTTATTGCTGTTGAAAAACTGATCAAAACAACATAAATCTTAGAAATAAAAAATAAGCATACGCGTAGGTACATACCTACTTACTTACTTATTTTTTATTTCTAAGATTTATGTGTCGACTGGAGAACTAAAAAATAAAACTAATTTGTTGATCATTAACATATAAAAGCCTAAAATAGGTATCTCATAATAATTTATAGAATAACCTTGAAACGTCAGTGATGAAGTGAGTAACGACGTAAACCTCCACTACCTCAGTACTACTTAAGCTACGGTTTCCTAGAAAAGCGGTGGCCGCACTTGATGGCCGCAGTGACCGCTGTCATGAAAATGATACAGCGGCAAAAATTTAAATCGTTAGATTTGCCCTACCGCGTCAAAAGATAATCGCTTTTCTGTTTCGTTTTGACACCTCTGACACACAATGACGCAGTGACAAAACTTCTAGGAAACCTTAGCTACTTACGGTTTTCTAGAAGAGCGGTGACCCCTTACGTAGCGTCCGAAAATTACGGCGAATGACGACACTGAAACATTGATTATGAAAGTAAGTTGGTGCGGTTTCATAATGAGCGTTGTTGACACCGCAAAGCAAACCCCGCTCCCCAAACATTTAAATTGCTAGATTTGCCCTCACCGTATTCAGTTACAAGAAAAAGTGTTCATACTGAGAAGAGTGAGCTTACACATGATAATAGTGTTTCCATGCAGTGTTTCCACTTAAGTTTATGGTTTTTCCCCAGTTTCATAATGAAATCTACCCAAAATTCCCAAAAATAACCAAGTATTTTTGGTTTAGGAAGCAAGATATTAACAAATAATAACAGATCATTCCACGTAATACATACCTACAAAAAAAATTGATAAATTGAAGATATTACAAAACATTCATAATCGAGACAGACGAAACAAACCAACTCTATAATGTGACTTAGTTCCGATGCGATGTCATCTTTAGCCACGGTAATAGTACAGACGCCAGCACATCAGGCTGCTACAATCTGTCAAATTTATTTAATAGATTTTCAACTTCATCGCTGAATTATAAGGTTCAAAGTTGATTGGGAAAATTTCACAGTTTCGGGTAGCTTGATGTGCTGGCGTCTGTACATTAACATGGTAAACTAAAATTAGACGGATTACGACTTTGAAGGAATCCCCTTGAATAAATCGGTGGTGCCATAGAGTAAAGTAATACATTGGATGCTGTCTTAGAGTATATACTCTAAAGACGCTGTCAAGGGCGGATCCAGCCTTCGAGTCAGGGGGGGGTCACATTGTCGGAGTCAGTCAGGACAGGTTCCAATCAAAGTCAAAGATTTATTTGTAGATAAATATGGTTGGTTATATTTAATCATAACATAATGCACAATATTATATTATTTTAATTTAGACTGAAGGAATTCTTTTATAGTATAGAAGGAATTCTCAATTAACCAGCTGCGTAAAGCCCTTCTGAAGCGGACCATTGGGAGTTCTTTAATTTGGTTAGGAATCTTGTTATAAATCTGAACACACATAGGATAGCAACTTCGCCCATATAGTTCCGTTTTCATTCTAGTGTAGTAATAAGTGGCGAACTAAGCCTGTCGGGAGCCCAGGGAAGCAAAACAAATTAAGGCCGGCGGCGGTCTTCTCAGTTCATGTAGGTATTTCTAGTATCACTTCGCAAAAAAAATATAATGACAGCAAAAAAAAAACAAGTATAACGTGTCTAATTATAATCTAACTACAACATGGACCTCACAACAGGCAGGAGGATTTTTTTCAGGGAGGTGCATTTTCGTCTCCTCATCAATAGGATACGAAAAGCAAAAATGTAGGGGAGCGCGAGCAAGGCGAGCTCGAATTTTTTTGCACCTCGTCTCGGAATTCTCGGTTAGGTTTCTATTAAACATCCTTACGGAAATAGGAGTTGCTTTGTCAATTTATGCAGAAAAATTTGAGAGTTAGAGAAATTTAGAATTCAAGAGCGAGCAAAGCGAGCTCAAAAATCTTAGCACACCGCCTTGTGTAGGAGATAAGGTTTTTTTTTAAGTCATACATAAATAGGAGTTCCTCTGTCGACTTATGCAGAAAGTCTAAGAAAGTAGATTGCAGCGAGCGGAGCGAGCTCAAAAATTTTCATCCTCAGCTTCCAACTCTAAACTGCATCTTACTGAATATTTATGTTGACCGTGTTTAGGATATCATTAAAAAGTACTTCTTAAGATTTAGGGGGCCGCCAGAACCGGGGCTGGGGCGGTTTGTCTTGACACTATTCTGGGGTATTTAATTTCTACGTTCAGTTGCTAGCTTCAGATAAACCTACATGAAACGTCAAAAGCTAGGAATCGTTTCAATTGGTCGTTTTTTATGGAAAAGAGCCGGCAGAAAACTCCACGGTCAATCATCATAATTATAATAACAGCACATAGTCTTATTTTGCGTGTCGTTCGCATGTGTGGCAATGGCAAACATCCTCCCAGCCCAGGGCGGGGTCATGCCTCCCATGACCCCCCCCCCCCCCCCCCCCTGGATCCGCCCTTGGATGCTGTATACTATAAACAATAGGGTTACCAACTCAAGTTCATTTTATCCCCAAAAATGTATACCCAAAACTCCCTAAATCCCTGTCAAAATATAATATCCCTAAACCATGCACATATTGGTCATTTTTCCTTAAAAAAAGGGAGAAATCCCTAAAAGTGGAAACACTGTTTCCATGACAAACAAGTGTTGTCACTACCTCATTGTGTGTCAGAGGTGTCAAAACGAAATAGAAAGAAACACAACTACCTTTTGGCGCGTTACGGTGAATTTAACGATTTAAATCTTTGCAACTGTCATCATTTTCATGACAGCCGTCACTGCGGCCGTAGCATGGCCGTAGCCACTGAGTTCGTAAAAAACTGAGCAGCCGTATGTCACGGTCTGGTTTGCTGTATTTCATGGGAAAAAATACTAAATTGCCGCATTTATTAAAAAAAAAAAATATTCCGCTTTTGTTTCTTCTCCATAAAGATTTGTCATCGTTTCTATTACTTTAGATTTATGTCTATCTAATCCATTGCTTCATAAGTAGGGAAAAAAAAATCTGCTCAAAAACGTAAATAACGCAATGAATGCAATGATATTATAAACATGAATGTTGTTGAACTGTCAAAATGAAACAAATCAGGCAAAATTGTATACGAAAATAAGTTACGCAATTAGGGTACTGTTTTCATTACATACAGGCACTTGTGATGTCATATTATGCAAATTTATTTAGGGTCAGGCGGGGTAAATATGAGACGAAAAACAAATCTTTTAATTTTTGACGCTATTAAAGATTATTTAGTGAGCCTCAGAACAGATTATAATATAGTTTCCATTGGTATCTTTCACATGATTCCATTAAATTGAAGATAATTGGCCTAGATATATACTTAGTTTTGTGTACAAAGTATGTGTTTCATTTTTTTCCTCAATAATGGGGTAAATATAAGACACAGAAGTCAAAAAATTAAACAGCTTTAAACTTCTATACCTTTTTTTTTTTTTTTTTTTTTGGGTGGGAAATTATCAAATAACTTCTCCCGCTCTGGGTGGAGCGGGAGGGCGTGTCAGACTCTTACTGACTAAAACCCACCCGTGTTCCTTCGGTTGCCCTGTTGCCGGGGGCCACGATGTCCCCATCGGTTTTCTTCGAACCCCCGGCAGGCATTGGCCCTAACGGACCCCGTCAATTCTGCTGACATCTCTTTGAGGCGCGCGTGGAACACAACGCGCCGTCGACCCGGGCTTGGTCCTTACCGGACGGCGAGCTACCCATTGCTCACCGTCCGCAAGCCCGCGCCTACGGTGGCCGGAAATCGGCTCGCGATTCCCGCCCCGGGCGTCTCCTCCTGCGGCGGTTAGGGGCGTGAGGGCGCGAAATTTGCCTCTCCCTCACGCGTTCCGCCTCCTCCTTCGCGAGCATTACCGCTTCGCAGAAGGAGGTGACGGCCTGCCATTTCCTCTCGCTCCGTACCATGGCCTGAACCAGGGCCGGACGCGAGAGATCACCGCCGCCGATCGCCTCCACGAGGACACGGCGTTGCTCCGCCCAAGCCGGGCAGACCTCCACCGTATGCTCCACCGTGTCCTCAGGCCGATCCACACAATGGAGACACCCGGGTGTTTCCTCCCGCCTTATCCTGAACAGGTACCTCCCGAAGCACCCGTGTCCGGTGAGGACCTGCGTCAGGCGGAAGGTGAGGACGCCGTGACGCCTCTCAAGCCACTCCTCAAAGAGGGGTCTTATCGCCGCAATTGTGGCGTGCCCAGCGCGGGGTTGCGACAATCGCACCCTCCATGACGCCATGAGATCCCGCCGGAGCTCTGTCCGCTGTGCCGCGATTTCTTGCGGCATCGGAGTTAAGCCCCGGCGTTTCGCCTCCTCGCGCCACTCCCAGATGTGCGCGAGGACCTTTGCCTCCAGATCCCATGGCGGTAATCCGGCAAGGAGGCTCGCCGCCTCGCAGGAGACCGTGCGGTATCCTCGGGCCAGCCGGATGGCCATGACCCTCTGGGACGCGTTCAACCGGCGGGCTGGCCGCAGCCTCAATGAACGCGCCCACACCGGTGCCCCGTAAAGGGCCATGGACCGCACGATCCCCGCATAGAGCCTCCGGCAGGAGGCGTTTGGACCTCCCAGATTGGGCAGGAGCCGCTTCAAGGCAGCCCCGGCCCGGTCCAGTCTGGGAGCCAAACGTCGGAAATGTTCGACGAAATTCCACCGGCTGTCGAGGACGAGTCCCAGATACTTCATCGTCGACTCGACACCGATGTGAACCCCTCCCGCCATTACCTGGGAACCCGACGGTGGCGCATTCCGAGGACCATGAAAACCCATGGCCTCAGACTTGTGCAGGGCCACCTCGAGTCCCAGCTGCCGGATCCTATTTACGATTGTCAAACTTCTATACCTTACGTGTTTTCAAATACAGGGGCAATAAGAAGACAGTGGGGTTAAATATAATACGAAAACTTTTATTAAACTTAACAAAAATTAGTTATAAAAATTTTAACTTAAAAAAATCAACATACTCTACTCTGCTTACATATAATTTTGTTTTTTGGTTTAAATTATTTGGTAATTTCAACAGCAATCAGCAATTTAATGCAACAATTAAGCTTTTCTGCCTACCGATGACAGTATATAAGACGAAAAAATACAAAACCTTATACAGAATTGAACATGAATTTTTTTTTAACTTAAGTTTTAAATAAAAGGAGTAAATTTGAGACATTTACTCATATATCATTGACAACAAATTTTAGTAGTCAATATGATATTTTTCGTAGTCAATGGTGCCGATTCTCTTGTACACCGAACTAAACTAACTAAACTATCACTAAAATTCCTTACTTTGGACTAAGAGAATCTAAAAGCTATTCTGCAAAATAAATTCTCTAAATTTAAAAATAATTTTGACACATCTAAATCGAATTTGACAATCGCAACTCCACACGTGATACCTAACCACGTGAATCTTTTTAGAGCCGGAGGCGCGCAGGGAGGGCAGCCTCGACGTGTTTTATATGGATTTTTTAACTTTTTGTATGAAAAATAAGAAAAAATATTACCTACATGTAGGAAGGATTTCATAAAGGGGGTCGAAATTTTCATTATTTTTGCGATTGGACACACCGTTTTCGAGATATAAGCAAAAGAAAAAAAAAAATTCAGTACTGTTTTTGCATCTGAAGTCGAGGTGTGACAACCAATTTTATTCCACAAGTTTTTAGTCGCGATTAAAAATAGTCAGATTTAGTTAGAAAATCTAAATTTTAGGTGAAAAACGTCAAATTCAGAATAGCAAAATTGACATTTTCACTAAACTAATATCTCAGTACCATCTTAGTGCTGCCAAACTAAAATATAGATAAGTTGTGTCATTTTAGTCTATTTCAGAATGGGAAATCGTCGTTTGACAGGATTAAACTAAATTTTGGTGATTTTTAGTCTAGTTTAGAGGCATTTGTGACAAGAGAATCGACACCATTGTCGAATTGTATCCAGTCTTTACCGGGATAGTTGTTTTTGATGTTATTTTGAATAACGTAAGTATGCACAATTGACTTTATTTCGGTCCTGGTAAGTGCCCATCCCCATTTAGCCATTATTTTAATTATATCTGCTAGATCTGCTTCTGCTTCTTTGCTCAAAACTGTCTTCCTTCCTTGCTTATTTGTGTTTAAATTGTGAATTTTCCTCCATAACAACGATTTATCAATTTTATACTTCGTTTCAGCTTCTCTGTATGATAAATCACCCTTTCTTACTTTATCTATCGCTTCTTGCAGCTTTGAGTCACTATAACTTTTGTGTTTTGGCAAATATTTGCGAGGCATCTTGATGCACAATTAATAACAACTGTCTTATTATTACACTACACACTGGTGCCGATTCCCTTGTTCACAAACTAAACTAAATTTAAGTTTAGTGCATCTTTTTCTTTCTATTTCATTAAGAAAAGGACAGAAGATAAATTTTAGTTTAGTCCTGTCAAATTAATCAGCGCTTGACGTAAATTGACGTAATTTTAGTTGGCAAGTTTTTAATCACGTCTAAACTTGTATGGAGTAGTGACAGGCGCTGATTAATTTGACAGGACTAAACTAAAATTTATCTTCTGTCCTTTTCTTAATGAAATAGAAAGAAAAAGATGCACTGAACTTAAATTTAGTTTAGTTTCTGAACAAGGGAATCGGCACCATTGTCTTATATTTTCCCAAATGCGTGTCTCATTTTTTACCCGCCAAACAACGCGAATTCCCTGATACACGACTGGACGTATACTAAAACTGGAACCCTCCCGCGCAAGTACGGCTCGCAAGGGATGCGGGGGCGCGGGTGGGGGTCGCGCACGTTTGAATATGAGGATGCACACGGAAAGTTCGTAGTGCCGAAAGTAAAGTGTTCGCGCCAATTTTTGTTGGTACTTAACAAAATGTCTTTAAAGTGTTCAAATCAATGAGTAACAGGTTTAAAAAATTGTGTCTTAACAGAATACTTATACCTACATCATGTTTTTGAATTCAATAATGTTCTTTTTAGGTCTTTTTCTACGGAATTACAATCGTGTCTTATTTTTATCCGAAATGTTGGGTGTCTTATATTTACCCCGCCTGACCCTATCTACTCTACTTGATACTTCAAGCACACAAATGTACAGAGGCGGACTATTATACATAGTAAAGTATGTGTGTGTTTATATTATCATATTAGATCAATGCTAGAAGTGCTATCTCTGAGGTTTTCAACTCTGATCATGTTATTTCTATCATACGCCTCCAGTCTTTAATAAATGGTTTTGAATTTTCGTTTTTGCCACCGACTTCCGAAATGAAAGTTATTTTTCACTTTACTGTAGTGTTTTTATGGAAGTCGGTTGTTTTTTTTTTTGTAAAACGTTTTTATTTTTCGATGTTTATTTGTTTACTTGGAAGTCGGTTAAAAAAGAATAATCGAAATCGGTTGGCGTGATATTGAGTTCTTCGACCATTTGTCGCGCACATACTTAATGCAAATTTAAGACTTATATGGTTTTCTCATAGATGCCATAGTCAAAACTGGATCAAATTCAAGTGGGACCACAAAGGAAGCACCAGCTTTCAAATAAAAAAGAATCATCAAAATCGGTTCGCGCAATCGAAAGTTCTGAGGTAACAAACATAAAAAAAATACAGTCCAATTGAGAACCTCCTATTTTTTTTAAGTCGGTTAAAAACAAACTAAAAGTCAACAAACACAAAATAACCTATAAAATATAAAACGTTCATAATTTATTGACTTTTCCACTAAAGCTGTTTTTTACCAGTGGTAGACGCTTCCCCTGTCCTTAGCTCGTCTTTTAATAGTGTTACACTCCAAGTCTCATACATATTTATCTAGTTTTCGTATAATTTGTGATCGACACAAAAGTAAACATAAACACAACAATGGCGGTTTAAAGACATACAACTGTGCTGCTACCTGTTCTGAGCTTTCAGTTTTTAACCACCTCATTGCCGTATGAATAACAAAGCAGTGGCCAGACTGCTTTATGAAACCGTAGCTTTAGCTAGAGTAAATAATATACAGGGTGACTGGTAATTTGACGTATTCCTTCCAGGACGTTATAGTGTGACCCATTTGCATTTAATTAAGCACTCTATAAAGCTTAGGCGAAAATTCATGGGAATCGTGAAAACCCAATTTTATGTTATTTTGAAAATTTTCCAGAATTCATCACTAAATATCACTTTTCTCTAAACTCTTAACTTGAATCGCCATCTTTGCCTTTCCATGAGGTACCTAATACTTTAACAAACCTTTCGATTTAACCAAATTTTCTAAAACATAAAACAGGTAAAAGTTAAAGGAAGAAGTTTACTAACCATTTTCAAAAATCATCAAGGTACATGAACTTTATATCAGTTACCTCGAAATTTTACTAAGGCATTAAGAAGACATCTTTATTTAAGCTACCTAACGAGGCACAAAAGTTAAAAAAAAATTAAGAGGTGCCGATGCAACAGTCGATAGTGCTGGCAAATTGTTGAAATATTTAATAATTGTAAGATAATCGAAGTAATTAATAATTAATATCTCTATTTTCTGTCAATTTTCCATACAATGTTTGACAGGAACTAGAGATTTCAACATGTTTTGTTGTGATGTTTCGCCAGTGTAAACGCACAGTAACTTTTACCTGTTTGATGTGTTAGAAAATTTGGTTACATCAAAAGGCTTATTAAAGTATAAGGTATCCATGGAAAAGCAATGAAGGCCATTCAATTTGAAAGAGAGAAAAGTGATATTTGGTGTCGAATTTTGGAAAAATTTCAAAATAACTTAAAGATTGGGTTTCTCGAATCCTACGAATTTTCGCACGAGCAATCTATGGGTCAATTACACCAAAAGGTCGCTGGATGTCCTGCGCGTCCAGTACAACAATGTTTTCAGGATGTTGTTGGGACTTCTTCGCTACTGCAGCGCGTCGGAAATGTTTGAGCAAGCTCGTACTGACGGTTTCCATGCGATTGTTCGCAAAAAAACTGCTTCACTACTCAGAAGAGTGAGAGGCAGTCACAACAGCATCCTGAGAACTGTAACGGAGAGCAGAGGCGGCGTAAGGCGTTGGCGACGTGGGCCACCGCCTACGGCCTCGTGGTCCGAGGGGCCTCGCACCTCGAAGGTTTATGCATTACATAAAAGCCGTGAAAGCGTCGAAAAAAATTTACTCGTCCTAAAACGATAAATATATTGACATGAGCCCTCTAGGAGGGTTCCCAGCACTGAACATGTTAAAGCTTAATATTACGCAAACGGAACCCTGAATAGAAAAATGTTTTTCACATACCCGCAATATTTTTGAATGGCCTACCCTATAATCGACCTATACCTACCAAAAATTTAACAACTGTTCAACTGTTTTTTTTTTCGTCTTGCGGCACCAGAGGGCCTCGCAAAATGTACCTCGCCCACATTAAATTTTGATCTTGCCCCGCCACTGGCGGAGAGCTTTAGCTCTCCAATTGTAAAGCAGTTTGTGCAGAGGGTGATTGGTACTAACACTAGATAATAAGTTATTTTTATATTATGTTACTACCACACCATTGTATTGACTCTATTCCGAAATAAAAATCAATATTATTATTATTCTTTTATTTCATTATTTACATATAAATTATATTTTTAAATATTAGAATAAAATTATATACCTACTATTATTATTTTTATATATATTTTAACAAATCTCGGGACCATGGGTCCCGGTCAGTTGGAAAGCGTACGAGAAGCCAAAGCCAACTCGCAGAGGCCCCTAAGACATTTTTAAGTGTTGAGGCACCAACCGATGATTATCCCTGTATGCACTATACAAGTGCACCCAAAGACAACCCGCGGTTACTGTAGGACTATTGCAGAACATGGAACCAAAACATATTGGGCTCTTGATTTGGGTGGCTATATTGGATTGGTTACCTGGAACTATGGAAAGACTATGGTCCCTGCCGGACCAATATTTTATATTAAATACACAGGAAAATGGCAGCGGGTGACTTGCACACTCAATAATAGGCCCCCGAAAACGGTCGCTAGCACAAAGTGTCGTAGCGACAAGGGGGCAACATGTCCTGAGGTGCTCATGAGGAGTGGAGAGGTATTCCACGGCTATCAGGACAATCCCGGAAGTACGGTCAAGATCCCTACCAGCATCTTACTGAAATACTTCCTTCCTCCGAGCACGTTTGCTCTTGCGAATCTCCACTCAAGCCGACCAATTAAGGCAAAAATGAGGTGGGAGCTCTGTTCCTCGTCAGTGTTCACTCCAGCCGGCCAATAAAGGCAAGCCAGAGGTGAGGAATAAGACTTCTCCCGGGAGATAGGGTCCGTGGGGTCACTACTGCCCAACAGCTCGCCACATGCTGCCCTGTGGGTTTTTGTATCTCTCTTGGTCTGGCTCCTCATCCCAGACCCGTTCCGGCAAAGTAGACTCTACCGGCACAAGCGTAGAGTTCGGAGCGCGCAAGCCCCACCACGACGTCAACGTAGAGATGCGGGGCGGTGGGGTTATTATTATTATTATTTATCGGGTGCTTTATTGTTGCAAATGGGTCACACTATCACGTCCTGGAAGGAATACGTCAAATTACAAGTCATCCAGTATGTTCCTTGTGCTTTTGTCTGTCGTCTGTGGCTACTCCACTACAGTAATAGTGTTTTGTGCACATCACTATTAGCTAATTTAGTCTAGACGCACTACTCTATAAAAAAATACTCTGTCTGTGGTGACTCTGTGCGCACGGCGCAGTGTTGTTATTGATACGGCAATTGCCGTATTATACGGCGTTCCACGATATATTTTCGGAAAATACGGCATATGGCAGGCCTCGCATTGCCGTATCACAAAATACGGCAATTGAATATAGGTAAAACGAATAATTTTTCACTAGCGTAATGAATGAAATGAAAATGAAACTCAAATATCTCTCACCTGAAGAGGCTGTGCACCATAGAGAGAAAAAAATCGTCAATGTTGCCACTATCCCAGAAACTACCACCTAATTGTCAAAATTGAAAATGCCTCAAAAAAAATCCATGACAAATTAATTAAAATCAAGACAAAAAAATCAAGGATACTGTACCAAGTTTAAGGTGCCTTGCCTTGCGACATGTGTGAAAAGCAAGGGTCAAGTACACATTAGGATAACTACAGTATTTTTTTTCTAGTGCATAAAGTTTTAATAAATAAATAAACATGAATCTGAAGTAATAGAAACGATAAGAACCCTTTATGGAGAAGAAAAACATTATGAATAAACATTTTATATATAAATACGGCAATTCTGTATTTTTCCCATTTTAATACGGCAAACCAGACTGTGACATACGGCAGTTCAGATTTTTACGATAACAACACTGGCACGGCACAGCAACGAAATATTACCAAAGTACCATAGAGGAAAGTATCAAATTATTATATCGGGCAAAGACGCCAAGTACCTCTGACTAGTATATAGTTATCTGTGAGTACTCTGTGGCGACATATATAAACACCATAAACACTTTGTCTGTGTATATCTACTTGGTCTGTGGTGTATATAAATGTTCTGTGGTGGCGACGAATGTGATTTTCGCTTTGTGGTTGTGCATTTTCGTTTATTTTCGTAGTTTTTAACAAAAATATAATAAGAAATGACTGCTGAAAACGAACGCGAAATATATCATAAATTAGAAGCTATGAAAGAGATCAGGTATGTTGATTTATTATTGATAAATTATTCAAAATGCTCTTCCAAGAATCCAAATCGCACCTGTGGACTCGATCAATAAACACTTGACATCGTTTGAAATGTTTATTATTATTTTAAAATGCATGATGAATTTAAACGAAAAGGTAAGTAACTAAATCTAAAATCTCAGAATGCAATACTTTGAATGGATTCATCAAATAATTTATTGAGACTAAAAGACGGCCCTCTGACCGATTATTTCTTTTTAGTTTTGCATGCTTACAATTTTATTTTATGAATTAAACTAAAGATATAAGAAAGAAAGAAAACAGTTTGGGCATAAGTACAACACCTTACAACTATTTATTTCTTAGGGGCGGAGTTTGTTTATATTGAATAGAAAATAAATAACCTTCCTATTGCTGAATTTAAATTTATCCGACTGCCCCAGAAGGAGGGTAATGTTTTTCGAGAGTATGTATGTATGTCTATTTCTTTAGCACGCTCTGTAGCCTAAATGGCTTGATGGATTTTAACATGTGAGGTGTCATTAGATTCATCTTAATTGTAGGAGTGACATAGGCTATATAATATTTATATATTGCATCTGAAAATACAAAAAAGAGAGGGGTAGGTTTAAAAAAAAATACATTATTGGTATCAAATAAAAGCCAGTTAAGAGTCAATATTTATATTTTAATAAAACTAAAAAGCTTGAAATAAAGCAAATTATTAAAAAAAAAAAAAAACCCGACTGGAAAAACACATAACTGAAAAGAGAAAAACAAGCATTATAATCTATTGAATTTTGGTATTGCAAGTGGGACCTACCAATTGTTTGTCCTGCCTGCTCTTTCTTTCAATACCAAAATTCAATTTTTCTATTCAATAAATACATTCCTTTTTTTATTTTTAGGATTGGCTCAGTACCTTCTTTGTCTAGGTACAATTCCTTACTTATCTTCAAGACAAAAAATAGCATGGTGTATTTGTGTCACCCTTGACCAAATGAATAGCTGCATGTGTTAAATATTTCCAGAAATAAAACAATAACTCTGGAGCGCATGAAGCGCAGTATTCTGAATGAGGTGCGCAGTGGGGACCAGGAAGGGCGCTGCCTGGCGCAGTACAAGCGCGAGATGGAGCTGCTGCAGCAGGAGAAGATGAGCCACGTGGAGGAGCTGCGCCAGATTCACGCTGATATCAATGCTGTATGATATTATATTATTTCATGATGTAATATTCAACATCTCTTCTTCAAGAATGGGAAATTTTCAGATATAATAACTTTCAAACAGACAGTTCTCTATTAAAAAAGATATGAACTGATAAAGTACATTATTAGGATATTCTAACATTTAATGATAGTAAGATTAAAATAATGCTCAATATGTCTCAGTATGGGGTGCAATATGTTGAATATTGCACCCCATCCAGCTAAAATGTCCTTCTGACATGAATTTATATAATTTTACTTTTTAATATAATTTTATTACTTGCCTTTGCTGTCCCACTCTTGGGCAAAGGCCTCCCTCCACTCCTTCCATCTTCCACTAGCCCGCGCATCCTCTTTCCAGTTTTAACAGAAATGATCCAGCTCTTTCCGCCAGCTCCTACATGGCCTGCCGTGACCCCGCCTCACTGCCTCAGGGCACCAGATGTGTGCTATTTGGGCCCGCAGTTTGTCCGACATGCGGGAGACATGTCCTGCCCAGTCCAATTAACAATAGTTTATCTGAAACATATTGGAATGCTTGGAAGTACAGCAACCATAAACAATAGCAGTATCATGTGAGAGCTATTAATACCCCAAGTATGATGGCGCGGGAGTTTGTTTACCTAGGCGCGGGCTATTGTTGGCCGACATTTGTAACATTTTAAACTGTTTGTTTTCTCTGTCAGTCTGTGACGGCCAGCTATGAATACTTGAATTCAGTTCTACATGCTCCAAATTCCAAGTAATTTCTGCCTTCCAGTGATCACGCTTGACTTTATACAGCTTATACCTTGCTGCAGACTTTGTTGATTAAAGATGTAAATTTTGTAGATAGATACATATAATACATACATGCATAAACTCACTCATTTTTCCCATGGGGCAAAAACAGAACAGGCAGAAACTACATAATAAATAAAAAATAGGTATTCTTATTATTGAAATTAGATAGATATTATGCAATTAAAGAATTATTAGATTATCCTATTTATAGAAATTAAATGAAATAATTTGTTAATGTGTGCTGGCTAGAGCGGAACTGTTCCGGCGCCGCTCACTGCACGCCACTCACATCTCTGCTCGTCTCCGCGGCGCGCCGTCGCCAGCTTGCGAGGCATAGCTCATATCTCCGCTTCGATCACGCCATACAAATATGATACATCTCCGCTCAGTGGTCTCTACTGAAGCTGAGAGGAGACGAGATGTGAGAATAACGAAATTCCATTGGTTGTTTAAAATACATCTCTCCTCTCGTCTCTTTCGCTTTGGTGGAGTCCGGGCCTAAGTCTAATTACCCTATTAAATGACTATTTCATGAAATCATGACATTTAAGGCCAATTCTAGGCTTAAGCTTAGGACTACGTCCACTATTATTCTTATCCATATTAAGGGAGACAGAAGCGATGTAGGCAACTGTCGTCCAATAACCCTTATGTCTAATATTTACAAAGTTTTAGTAAAACTTTTTTTGAGTCGCATTACTAAAGTACTAGCCGAAAACCAACCCAGAGAACAGGCAGGCTTTAGAAGCAAGTACTCGGTAGTTGACCACGTCCATGTGATGAAGGAAGTTTTCGAAAAGTATAAAGAATGCGATCTACCACATTATTATTATTTTATGGACTACTGCAAAGCTTTTGTTTCCTTAGAACACAACAGAATCTGGAACGCCTTGGAAAAGCATGAGTCGAAGAAAAATACATAAGAATAATAAAAAACATACACAGGTAGTACTGCAACAGTAAAATTGGAAAAAGAAGGAGAGAGCATTAATAATAGAAAAGGGCGTACGACAAGGGCACCCTCTCTCACCAAAACTCTTAACAACAGTGCTATTCAGGCAGTTTGAGTGGACTGGCCATGGCTTAAAAATTGATGGTGAATACCTAACCAACTTGAGATTTGCCGATGACATTATCTTATTTGCAAAGTCGTCTCAAGAACTGCAAGAAATGTTGAATGACTTAGACACACATCAAAAATGTAAGCTTAAATATGAGCACATCAAAAACTAAAGCAATGACCAACAGAGCAAAGGAAACAATCACAGTAAATAATATCACAATAGATTACGTACGATTATACACAAATACATATCCAGCAAAGAGGTAGAAACACGAATAGGGCATGCGTGGAAGAAATACTGGTCCTACAAAGAAATAATGAAAGACAAGAAAATAATCATCTCTGTTAAAGGAAAACTTTTCAACACCAGCATCCGTCCTATACTATCTTACGGATGCCAAACATGGCCTTGACCAAAGCCCAACAGACAAAACTTAAAACGTGTCAGCGTAGTATGGAACGGAGTATGATGGCGAAAAGAAAGATAGAACCAATCACTGTAATCGGAAGGCAGCAAAAACACAAGATGTAGTACTGAAACTGAGAAGATTAAAATGGAGATGGGCCGGCCACACTGTCAGGGGAGAAGAGAAATGGAACAAAAAAGTGACCCTATGGTCTCCTAGGGAGGGGAAGAGAAAGAAAGGGAAACCTTTGAAAAAATGGCAGGATGACTTGGTGAGGACGGCGGGCAAGACATGGACTAGACAGGCAAGGAACAGGGAGAATTGGAACGGGATGGAGGAGGCCTTTGCCAAGGGGCACACAGAGACTCAGAACTGACATAAAACGTTTTAAACCGACTTCAGATGTGACTCAGGCTGGCTGGACAAATCTTCAAAGTAGCTCGCATTTAACTAGGTCAATAGGGCACTTTATGTGACAGCTAAACACCCTTATTTCAGAATTTGTGACGCTACAGAATCTTAGATAATCGATTGAAAACGTGTCCAGCCAGCTTGAAAAACTACTTTTCGCTGGTCTCTCAATCTCGGTAACGGAAGTGATTTTGACGACATTTTGCATATCAACGGGCGTCACATAAATTTGTGACAGGCATCGAGCTAAAAGTTTTGTGATACGTACAGTGGTTTAGTAGAGAAAATGCAAAAATCTGTGTCCAGCTTGAATTTACGTATAAAACTTCTGGCTGGCACTTCCGAATCTCAATAACGGGAGCGTTTTCGAATATGGTTCCTTTACTAACATTTAGTGACGTCATGTGTGACACGTGACGCCATAAATCAAACGTTTAAGTATACTTCCGAGGTGGTCCCATTGTCATCAGGCCAGGATCTGATGATGGAATCCTGGAGAAATCGAAGGAACTCTACACCACACACATCTTTAGCGATTTGGGTATTTTTTATAGTACCGCATTATTTGGTGAAGTGGAACTGATGACGAAGACCACAGATGGCCACTTGAACTTTAGGCTCGTCACAATGCATATGGAGAAGTGGAGCTGATGGTAGAGAACTCCTCAACGATTAACGTCCCTGCATCGGGAAAAAGCAATATTTTGTAAAAAGGTGATGAGCAGTCGACATTAGGGTATAGTAACTTAGATACATTACAAACTGACCCACTAATAAAAGCCGGCCAAGTGCGTGTCGGACCACGCACAGTGTAGGGTTCCGTAGTTGGGATGAATTCATCCCAAGAACAAACTTAACTTTGTAATTGAAAAACTTGTTCTTCCATACAGAATATATGAGAGGACATGTTTTTGCAATCGCAAATGTAAGTTGGTTGATTATTACTCGTTAACTTGTAAAGCCTACTTAGCTGTGATAGTTTTCCTTTTAATTTCGTTATATTATATTACTGCTGTGAATTTTTCCACATATCCAAAACCAACCATTTAGCTGGTGGGGGGGGGGGGGGGGGGGGACGACACACACACTTGACTCTCAAAAATTTGCACTTTAAAGCTTAATATTTTGAAAACGGATTCCTGAATCCAAAAATGGTTATTGCAAACTCACAATATTTTTGAACGACCTTTCCAAACGACACCCCACACTATGGGATGACGAAAAAAAAATAATAAATCCCCACTTTACGTGTAAGGGGGGATGATTTGGTTCTGGTCGCTACCTAACCAAAGATGAAGAAGAAATTTGTGGTTTATATACAAAGAAATATATTATGTTATAAGTTTTGACGTTGAGCGAGCACTCAGCTGTCATAATCGTGATATCTTAATCGGAACGCAAATGATTGATGTGAGCTCTGTGAGCGATTATGGCTTAATTCGAAATGCGGCCATTGTTAGGCGATTCGCACACTGCACCGCATTACGCAGCGTGGTGCGGGGCGGCCATAGCAAAAGATGCTGCCCCGCGCTACGCTGCGTGATGCGGTGCAGTGTGCGAATCGCCTTAGTATGATTCTTGAGTAAGACAGTCTCGCGAGGTCTAAAATTTTATCTGTTTCACTAAGTATGTTACTGTTAATATTGTTAATTAGCGGATGTATATGTATAACAAATAATTTATGTGTCATCAGATGGAGACGGTGATCAAGCAGACAGAAGAGAGCATGACACGCAAGCTGTCAGCGGCGTCGCGGCTGCACGAGGACTACCGGCCGCTGAAGGCTGAAGTGGACCTGCTGCGGCGCCAGTGCCTGGGCCTGGAGCGCCTGCCCGACCTGCACGAGGAGGAGGGCAGCCCCATCACGCCCGAGTACGTGCCCACCGCGCAGGTCCCTCGCCGACCGCTTGCCGAGTGTCTGCGAGTCACGTAGTTGTGCACAGAGCAATATACTTAATGGTTGTAAAAATACCCGTAACGAAGCAGAGAGTCACTTATACTTCCCGTCATTGTGATCTTTTTAGGGTTCCGTACAAAAATGGTAAAAAGGAACCCTTATGGTGCGACTCAGTTTGTCTGTCCGTCTGTCTGTCACAGCTGGATATCTCAAGAACTGCTAATGCCATCAACTTGAAATTTGGAATAGTTTAAGATGACGTTTGCCCGACTATTTTGCAAATAAGAAATAAATAAAAATGTATATTTTTTTTTGCAACAGGGACTGACCAGTAGTCTTAAAAATTCGAAGTGGGGCTATTAGGGCATGTGGGGTATCATATGAAAGAGCGCTATTTGGACATTCTCAAACATTTTTCTTGTTTTTTTAGGTCGCATTTGTTTTAACTTGCGACTTTTTTTTTTTTTTTTTTTTTTTTTTTTTTTTTTTTTTTTTTTTTTTTTTTTTTTTTTTTTTTTTTTTTTTTACATTATGTGATTACTTGAACTCACACACTGACGAATTAGTATCACTTGTAATTTTTTTAGGAATATCGTTGGGTTTTACAATGCTTGTAAATATGTGAACACCATGTATCCATTACATAATTATTTTTTCTATCATTGCTTCATTTTTATTTTTACCTATTGTGGTATATAAATCTTATTCCAGGTGCATCGTTTTCACATATAATTATATAATTAATGTATACAAAATATTGTAAAACATTTTAAAAGAGTAACGGTGGAGTTTCTTGCCCATTCTTCTCCATACGAAAACTACCCTTTGGAAGGGGCGACTAGAATCAATTCTATTTTTTGTTTTTGACGTTCAAAAGTGCCTTTTTGTGCCTAATTGAAATAAATTATTTGACTTTGACTTTGACTTTGACGAAAAATGTAAAAAAAATACCGAAGTTTGCATAGAGAAAAATCTGAAATTATTCTATGTGTGTCATCGTTTTATACAGGAAAAATAAAACGATGTCTCTAAATAGCGCACTTTTATAGAAATCAACAATTACATTAGTTCCATTATCGGTCAAGAGATGGCGCTGGCCTAAAACTGCAATATTCTACACCACAGCGTGCAGTGTTAAAATTCTCTGACAAATGTAGGTCTCTCCGATAAAAAATTAAAATGATACGGAACCCTTGGTGCGCGAGTCCGACTCGCTCTTGACCGGTTTTGTTTTTGAAGTGGAACACTCGAATGTTGGCATAATAAAATTAATAAAAAGATTTGCAAAAAACAGCCCAGTTTAAGACTCCTTAATGTCTTATGTGAAGACATAAAACTTTCTATAGTTAAATCTATACAGAACCAAACTTCCAAATCACGCCTTAATAAATACATAGAAAGGGATCAGGATATACAAAATGCCCAAACAGCTCATAAACGGCCATATATCAGGTGGCATTTCTTGGAAAAAATGCGATAGATTTATTAAGTTCTAAGTCATTTTTAAATTGTTCTAGTTAATAAATCTGTGATTTTGGTTGATTTTATTCCGGCTGTTTGTACAAAGTTGTTTCTTATTTATAAGGTAATCAAAAGACACTACCTAGGTATGTACTTAGTGGGAGGGGTTCACATCGGCGTCGAGTCGACGATGAAGTATCTAGGACTCGTCCTCGATAGCCGGTGGAACTTCGTGGAGCATTTCCGACGTTTGGCTCCCAGACTGGACCGGGCCGGGGCTGCCTTGAAGCGGCTCCTGCCCAATCTGGGAGGTCCAAACGCCTCCTGCCGGAGGCTCTACGCGGGGATCGTGCGGTCCATGGCCCTTTACGGGGCTCCGGTATGGGCGCCTTCATTGAGGCGGCAGCCAGGCCGCCGGCTGAACGCGTCCCAAAGGGTCATGGCCATCCGGTTGGCCCGAGGATACCGCACGATCTCCTGCGAGGCGGCGAGCCTCCTTGCCGGAGTACCGCCATGGGATCTGGAGGCAAAGGTCCTCGCGCACATTTGGGAGTGGCGCGAGGAGGCGAAACGCCGGGGCTTAACTCCGATGCAGCAAGAAGTCGCGGCACAGCGGACAGAGCTCCGGCGGGATCTCATGGCGGAATGGAGAGTGCGATTGTCGCAACCCAGCGCTGGGCACGCCACAATTGCGGCGATAAGACCCCTCTTTGAGGAGTGGCTTGAGAGGCGCCACGGCATCCTCACCTTCCGCCTGACGCAGGTACTCACCGGACACGGCTGTTTCGGGAGGTACCTGTTCAGGATAAAGCGGGAGGAAACGCCCGAGTGTCGTCACTGTGTGGATCGCCCGGAAGACACGGTGGAGCATACGGAGGAGGTCTGCCCGGCTTGGGCAGGGCATCGCCGTGTCCTCGTGGAAGCGATCGGCGGCGGTGATCTCTCGCGTCCGGCCCTGATTCGGGCCATGCTACGGAGCGAGAGAAAATGGGAGGCCGTCACCTCCTTCTGCGAAGCAGTAATGCTCGCGAAGGAGGAGACGGAGCGCGTGAAGGAGAGGCAAATTTCGCGCCCTCGCGCCCCTAACCGCCGCAGGAGGAGACGCCCTGGGCGTCGGGAATCACTGGAAGATTTCCGGCCACCGTAGGCGCGGGCTTGCCGACGGTGAGCAATGGGTAGCTCGCCGTCCGATAAGGACCAGGCCCGGGTCGACGGCGCGTTGTGTTCCACGCGCGCCTCAAAGACATGTCAGCAGAGTTGACGGGGTCCGCTAGGGCCAATGCCTGCCGGGGCTGCGAATATGGGCCGATAGGGATATCGTGGCCCCCCGGCAACATGGCAACGGAAGGAACACGGGTGGGTTTTAGTCAGTAAGAGTCTGACACGCCCTCCCGCTCCACCCAGAGCGGGAGAAGTTATTTGATAATTTCCCAACCAAAAAAAAAAAAAAGGTATGTACTAAGTCTAACGTTACCAGTCCTAGTTACATTTTTACTTAGAAATACAATTATTTATTTTTCAATCAAATATAAAATACAAGCACCTACACAAATTCTAAGGTGCCAAGACTAGTGGGGCAGAATCCACAAGATTTAAAACTAGTGGAATCTGCCCCACCAAGTCGAACCAGTGGGGCAGATTCCACTGCAAAATTTTAGGCATTCCATTTTGCCCCACCAGTGGGACTTGGTGGGGCAAAGTGGAAGTACTCGTTTCCCAGCAATTATTTTTGTGCAATGTTACTTAGTTTGATGTACAAAATGCGTAATGACGGCTATGTGATGGCTCTTGTAACTTGTTACACCATGTATAAAGCTGTAGTTCTGTGTTCTGGTGATGGATTACCAGCCCGCCCGTTCTCACAGAGAGGACGCGTGAATTTTTCTCGTGCACAATTGACAAATAGAATATTAACAATATTCAAAACTTTATTGCATTCCACAGTATGTGCTTAGGTGGTCAACATTTGTATGTTCATCTGTAAGCTTCGTAGCGCAAACGAATAAACGAATTTAGATGATATAGTTAGTAAGGTATACGATGGAGTAAGATTGCAGTGTTTGCAGCCGTTTCCCTGCGCTGCCGGGCGGGGGCCCCGCGTCGTCGGGCGGGGCCCCGGGGGGCCCGGGGGCCCCGCGCGCGCTGGCGTCGTTCCTGCCGCCCGCCGCGCCGCGCAAGCCTCCGCCGCCGCCGCCCGCGTTCAGGTCTGCCCTCGACCAAGATTTCATTACCGTCTCGCTGAGGTTCGATTATGTTTCATTTCTCTTTTTGGTTCTCTTCCCGACTTCCCTCCGCCCGTCCTTACCTGCCCCGATCATCACCTATTAACTATTAATTTATTCGATTACGATTTATTTTATCCAATGATATAATTTTATTTTTGTTTGATACGCAATTTTTTCTGTACATAATTTTGATAACAAATATTGGAATGAAAGTTGACTTGCACCAAATGTAACTCAGATCTATCGCATTACACATTCAATATATATTGAGTAGTGGTGAGTGGTGCATGTGTGTGTGTGTGTGCAGACAGCAGCCGCCGCCCATGAAGTCGTGCCTGTCGTGCCACCAGCAGATCCACCGCAACGCGCCCATCTGTCCGCTGTGCAAGGCCAAGAGCCGCTCGCGCAACCCCAAGAAGCCCAAGAAGAAGTAGTCGGCGCCGCGACCGAGCCGGAACTGTGGCGCCCGTCGCCGCGTCGGACCGATCTCAATGTTCTTAATAATTATTGTAACTCACGTTGTTCATGCACTCATCTTGCCAGTTGTTACTCTGCTGGATTATAAGCTTGTGTTTAAACAAACACAAGGAGTGGATTATTTAAGGCAGCATATAATGTGTTTTTTTGTTGTAATTTTTTTTGCAAACAATGAAAATACTAACACTTAGGTGCACATGACATGTGACACACAAGAAGCAGGACTCAAGTGCTTCTATTGAAACCATGTTGCTCCTGTTGCATTTAGAATTAGCTCTGACAGTCTGCTTTTCAGTTGATTATACTTTTAATGACGATTTTTCAATCTTCAGATAACTTACCTGAGGAATAAAAATTATGGTTTAACAGCGTTTGTATAGAAAATAATATGTCAAACTGACATATTTTATTATTCAAATAAAAGTTATCTGACGGTTGGAAAATCAGCCCTAAGTACCTAATGGAAAATTATTTCCTTTTTCCAGTTTATGAAATTATCCAAAAATAGAAACACGGATTAGAAACAATCATGATGTAAATAAGAATAAAAAGTCAGTCTGTATAGTTTTGTACATAGCTTAGTGTTAGTTAAGTGTGGACTCAACCCGTAGTTACCTCTAATAGGTACAAGTTTATAGTGCCAAATAATTTGTTGTTTACAGGTTGGATTTTTGAGATGGGGCAGTAAGGGCCTTAACCGTTGTCGTTGTAGCTACAGGAAAAGGATCTTAGGAGACTGTCCTTACTTTTTTGAGAAATTTGGATCCACGTTCATAGATTTTGAAAAAAAATACAGTCAGCAAGAAAATGGGCCATTTTCACAAAAACTTTTTTTAATGCCGATCGATCCTGTTTCTTGTAAGGATCAAAAACTCTAGAGTAGCAACTGAGGTTTTTGTACTAGAAAAGTCGGAAACCGTACGTCGTGTTAGGGCTGTTATAAATCTAACAGATTACGTATGACGCCGGATTTTTATTTGTCTGTGATGTGATGTCTTGAAATACCTGTTAAATTGGTGTTTTGTCGTAGTTGGGTTTTAATTTTTAAACCCCTTACTGCCACGTTTAAAAAATTCACCTGTATAATAATCATCGTCATGCTGGTGCGCAAAGTACATGGAAGGCATCATCAGGGAGCAGGTGCTCAGGAGACAGGCTAGCACTCGCGTTTAAAAAAAGCTTTGCAACACAATTGCCAACAGACTGTCAAACTACCTGCTTATCTGAAATAACAACACTCAATCAAATCATTTGATATTGTTTTGCTGATTAGCCTGTTAGATACATATTGAACCGGTGTTGGAAGAGTTCAACTCTGCTTCCGGAATATTCACATGTGGTGATTCCAATTAATGTAAATGTAAGAGAAGTCTTCCCGACCTCACAGTCCTGAATTTCACTGAATCTTGTTGCCAGAATGATATTTTATTTCGCCCATGTGCCAAATTAAAAATTTTATAACCCACAAGATCATAAATATCAATCTATAAATATGTTATAGATTGATATTTATGATCTTGTCCTTTATTAAATAAAAAGTTACACCTAGGTGTAGCCTATTAAGGCACTAAACTTAGCAAGCGCCCGAGGCGCGCGCTCTAGGCACCGCTCCGTTCTTGTTGTCCGTTCGACAAGAACGGAGCGGCGCCTCGGACGCTTCCTGTATTTCGTCACAAACAATTCTATACAATTTGACTGAGAGCACGGAACGTGGCGCCCGGAGCGCGCGCCTCGGGCGCTTGCTATGTTAAGGCTCTAAAACTAGCTCTAATAATTAATTTTATGAAGCTTGGGTGTCCCTAAGGTGAGCTGCCCGAAAATAAATTTATCGCGACTACTTCTATTGGCTGCACCCAGGTGGAAATGAAATCTGTTGATACTAATAATGCAACTTTAATTTCAGGAAGGTGAAATCCAACTATACCCTAGGCATTCTTTAGTAAACCTTATCACTGGGATTCAATATCAATTTGGAACAATGTAATGTGTATGTACAAGTGCCGGAGGTCGCGTTTTGCTCTAGTTTCGACAACAAAGCGTTATTTGTCGCCGCCGAGTGAAGCACTCCTTCAGGTCAGCTACTCAGTTGATCCGGATGTCACGTGAACTCGTTACAACGTTAACAATACCTACTGTAGGCACTGATGTTTGATTACGATCGAGTCGCCAGTTCTGCGATTATTACAGGAACTTACTTGCTGACCAGAAATTAATGAAGCCATTGTTGTTTTTTTTATCATTTAAGTGGAAATACCAGTCATTGTGTATTTTGTTAATAAATAATTGTGAAATACCTAGTAATCCATTAAATACCAATTAAAAGTAATTTAAGATATGTAAATATTATTGTGTTCTAAGTATATTAACGTAATCAGTATTATTTATTTGTTGTACGAAACTATTAGAGTGTGTAGGAGTAAGCATATCTTTCTTATAAGTACCTACAAGGGTGCACACTGAATTGTAACAATCCCTCCATAATTTAAAAATGATGAACGTTGAACACAAACCCTTGCTACAAATGAGTGAGCGCCCCTCGGTATATAGTAAGTAATATACATCTGTACATAGACGTGTGCGCACAGAGTGCGATAGTTTTGTTTTTAATATAAAGCGTTCTATCAATGTCGATGCATCTTTTATTGTACCATTTTCTCGTTTATTTATAAATCTTTGTAATTGTAACATTATAAATGGTTATAGTATAGTGGGACACTGACATATTTATCATGTCGCAGATAAGTCGTAGTCTCTCAACCACTACAGTTTACACTCAATTCGCCTACCATCCACCGCCAGTCCCGTCTGCCCTCGAGATGTAGAACAGGCACAGCATTTGTATGCACGGTGGCTGTCCTGTAACACTCGAGTTAAGGCCTCCACAGACAGGCAAAAGTTCACGGAAATTGTTCTACCGGTGTCGGCTTCCTTATTGAAGTAAAGTATATGTAGCCCGCGCCACCCCGCCACCCCGCCACCCGTACCTACCACTCATATATATATATCTATATTATGTTCTCGCACAAACGGGCATCCAATGACACCGGGAGGCGTATCATGTGCAGACAGACGTACCTACGTAATAATATACCTATCAGCTGTAATGTAAATGTGATAGTATTTGTTTTGTAAGGGCGACATCATGTGATCTCTACGCCCCCAGCCGCCGCCCGCGGGGCATACGCACTCATTACATATTATTGTCTGTCGCTGTAATTGCAGCATATCGTGACGATTGATAACATCGCCGCCGGTGCGCGTCGGTGAGGTACAAGATTAGCAAGAGTTCCATGTTGATTGATTGATCTACCACGAGCCGTGTTTGTGTCCGATCAAGGGGTCCATCGGCAAAAACTTTCATCCCCAATTTAACCTCTTTATGCTTTAGGGAATGAACTTTCAAAAACCTTCCTTAGTTCTCACTTTCGATATAAGGAACTCTTGTGAAATTTTCATGCTCCTAGAGCCAACGGTTTCTGCGTGATCAGTCAGGTCAGTGAGTTGCTTAGCGTTATTTCCCAGTTCACTGATCGCATGGGCGTATGTGCCACAGAGGATCCTTACTTACTTACTATACCTATTAGTTTGTTTGTTATTTTTGGTTGAAATTATTAGCATTCGAAATATTATTATCAGTCTATACTAATATTATAAAGAGGAAAGATTTGTATTTTTGTATGTAACGAATAAACTTAAAAACTACTGGGCCTTTTTGAGAAATTCTTTCAGCAATGGATAGCTACATTATCAGCGAGTAACATAGGCTGTATTTTATCCCCGTACTTCCACGGGAACGGGAACTACGCGGGTGAAACCGCGTGACGTCCGCTAGTATGTTATACAAGAACACGAAACCTAATGAATTCGTGGTTTTGTTGTATAGGTACTAACTAATTTAAGTACTTTAGGTAGGTATCAAAGTATTACTAGAGGTACCAAAATACCGCCGATAATTATTTGATATATTGTCCTGTTAGATAGATAAGTAGGTAGGCACTTGTTTCCGGCGAGATAGGAGGAAAATATCAGAAAAATTATGTTCAATTCAACACGAACAATTTGCGACGCAGTTCGTGATGCGCAACCAGTGAACCAGCCACCGGCGCGCGGAGCAAGCGGCGGCGGCCAGTGACCCCGCGACCCCTCCGAGCTCCGTCACGTGCGCTCTTCCTACTTGATACAACTATCTCCCATGATGTTACTTTATGCAGAAATTCGTCAGTTAACGTCAGTATTCTATCGATTAATTACCTACACGGAAACAACTCGGCAAAATAATGACAAGTTCCAGCATGTTTCCTATAAGCAGACAACGGTAGGTAAAATTTGGCTGACGTAATGTAGATTGCGTATGACTCATTTTTTATTGATGGTCGCGGTGCGTTTTGAATGTCGCCAGGCACTAGGCAGCTCATCTCAACAGCAAGGGAACAAAAAGTAGTCCGTTTTAAGGACGCGTTTACAAATCTGACCAAAATAAGCAGTTTTTCGGTACATTTTACGGCAGAACTGAACCAAACTAAATGCAAATAATAATTACCACAGATAGATTACGCCTTCATCTTTAAATTTTGGCAATTTTTTTTTTGAAAATTTTGTTTTATAATATTGTAAAAAATCATTTCCGGTGCCTCTTCACACAAAATTGACAATATCGTATTGAGTTTAGGAACATTTTTCTTCTATTTAATAACAGAAATGTATTTATTTAAAAATATTTAATGTAAGCAGACATGATCAAATCAAAAATGTGGTAGAAAAAACTACCAAAATGTTCTAAATAGTCTCCAAAAAAAAATCAAATCTATTTTAGTTTTTTAACAAATTTAGCTTTATCGCAGGCATCTTAACTGCTTGAATATAAGGGTTATTTTACTGGTCATTGTCGTGATTTATTGCACAAAAATTTGTAACGAAATATTAGTCTGCGCTCGGCCGCCGTCGTGAGTGGACACTGTGTCGCTTGTAACCACCAGCTCGTGTTGAAAAAGATCGCTGTACGAATACAAAATATTTGACATACCAAACTTGATACTTCACGTGTTTTGTGCGGACTACGGACAATCAAGGTTAGTTTTTTATATTTTTTCTTGAATTACCTACGGATTATAAATTTACATTTCGTTTCGGACTTGATGGAGTGACCTGAAGGTATACTTCGAAGACTGGAACTGGAATCAATAAACGAGTGGAGCTAGGTGTGCCGAGTTTGGGCTCGTTGTGTTAGTTATGATGAGACCTTACCTTAGGTCTTGATGGAGTGACCTGAAGGTGTACTTCGAAGACTGCTACTGGAACCAATAAATGAGTGGAGCTAGGAGTACTGAGTTTGGGCTCGTTGTGTTAGTTATGATGAGACCTTACCTAAGGTTTTGATGGAGTGACCTGAAGGTGTACTTCGAAGACTGCTACTGGAACCAATAAACGAGTAGAGCTAGGTGTACCGGGTTTGGGCTCGTTGTGTTAGTTATGATGAGACCTTACCTTAGGTCTTAATGGAGTAACCTGAAGGTGTACTTCGAAGACTGCTACTGGAACCAATAAACGAGTGGAGCTAGGTGTACCGAGTTTGGGCTCGTTGTGTTAGTTATGATGAGACCTTACCTCAGGACTTGATGGAGTGACCTGAAGGTGTACTTCAGTCACTACTAATGGATCTCCTCGACTACTAGAACTAGGTGTGCCGAGTTTGGGCTCGTTTTGTTAGTTATGATGAGACCTTACCTCCGGACTCGATGGAGTGACCTGAAGGTGTACTTCGGTGACTGCTAGTGGAACTCCCCGACGAGTAGAACTAGGTGTGCCGAGTTTGGGCTCGTTTTGTTGGTTATGATGAGACCTTACCTCCGGACCTGATGAAGTGACCTGAAGGTGTACTTCGGTGATTACTAATGGATCTCCTCGACGAGTAGAACTAGGTGTGCCGAGTTTGGGCTCGTTTTTTTAACTTATGATGAGACCTTACCTCCGGACCTGATGAAGTGACCTGAAAGTGTACTTCGGTGACTGCTACTGGATCTCTTAGACTACTAGAACAAGGTGTGCCGAGTTTGGGCTCGTTTTGTTAGTTATGATGAGACCTTACCTCCGGATTCGATGGAAGGACCTGAAGGTGTACTTCGGTGACTGCTAGTGGAACTCCCCGACGATTAGAACTATGTGTGCCGAGTTTGAGTTCTTTTTGTTAGTCATGATGAGACCTTACCTCCGGACCTGATGAAGTGACCTGAAAGTGTACTTTGGTGACTGCTACTGGATCTCCTAGACTGCTAGAACTAGGTGTGCCGAGTTTGGGCTCGTTTTGTTAGTTATGATGAGACCTTACCTCCGTACCTGATGAAGTGACCTGAAGGTGTACTTCGGTGACTACTAATGGATCTCCTCGACGAGTAGAACTAGGTGTGCCGAGTTTGGGCTCGTTTTGTTAGTTATAATGAGGCCTTACCTCCGGACCTGATGAAGTGACCTGAAGGTGTACTTCGGTCACTACTAATGGATCTCCTCGACTACTAGAACAAGGTGTGCCGAGTTTGGGCTCGTTTTGTTAGTTATGATGAGACCTTACCTCCGGACTCGATGGAGTGACCTGAAGGTGTACTTCGGTGACTGCTAGTGGAACTCCCCGACGAGTAAAACTAGGTGTGCCGAGTTTGGGCTCGTTTTGTTAGTTATGATGAGACCTTACCTCTGGACCTGATGAAGTGACCTGAAGGTGTACTTCGGTGACTACTAATTCATCAGGTCCGGAGGTAAGGTCTCATCATAAATAACAAAATGAGCCTAAACTCGGCACACCTAGTTCTAGTAGTCTAGGAGATCCAGTAGCAGTCACCGAAGTACACTTTCAGGTCACTTCATCAGGTCCGGAGGTAAGGTCTCATCATGACTAACAAAAAGAACCCAAACTCGGCACACCTAGTTCTAATCGTCGGGGAGTTCCACTAGCAGTCACCGAAGTACACCTTCAGGTCCTTCCATCGAGTCCAGAGGTAAGGACTCATCATAACTAACAAAACGAGCCCAAACTCGGCACACCTAGTTCTAGTAGTCTAAGAGATCCAGTAGCAGTCACCGAAGTACACTTTCAGGTCACTTCATCAGGTTCGGAGGTAAGGTCTCATTATAAGTAACAAAACGAGCCCAAACTCGGCACACCTAGTTCTACTCGTCGAGGAGATCCATTAGTAGTGACCGAAGTACACCTTCAGGTCACTTCACCAGGTCCGGAGGTAAGGTCTCATCATAACTAACAAAACGAGCCCAAACTCGGCAGACCTAGTTCTAGTAGTCTAGGAGATCCAGTAGCAGTCACCGAAGTACACCTTCAGGTCACTCTACCAGGTCCGGAGGTAAGGTCTCATCATAACTAACAAAACGAGCCCAAACTCGGCAGACCTAGTTCTAGTAGTCTAGGAGATCCAGTAGCAGTCACCGAAGTACACCTTCAGATCACTCCATCAGGTCCGGAGGTAAGGTCTCATCATAACTTACAAAACGAGCCCAAATATAATATAAACAGCAATACGGAATGTTTTTTGTAGGTTCTCATGTATTATAACATAAACAAATAAAAAATAAACTTTCAAATATCAAAATTTGTTCACTTGACTACTATTCCCGCAATTTACCGTGCTTACACTTGTATGTGTGACCTGTGTCAATGTAGTAGCTCGATTCTTTACCTATCAATTTTGTAAACGCGTCCTTAAGTATTGCGTAAGCGAACTTTTCTCAGACAGCTATCGAAAATCGAACACAGGTAGGTACACCGCAGGATACAAAAACAACAAAGTGCAAAAAATTTGCCAAATGATTGCAGCAGCGAATGGTAAAGTGCCTACAAGTATGCGTATTATCTGGCTAGCTATATTACGGTTCTAGATACAGCCCATGAGCCTACTACAGCCCCGTGACTTCTTCCTGTGGCTATAAACTTGGATTCTGGAGCCAAAAATCCGTCATTTTTTTAATTTTAATATACCCAGTGACTATCGCGCAATTAAAGACAAATCTAACGACATATCATTCATCAAAATCAGTTCAGCTGTTTAGTAGTTAGGTTACGAGGGAACATAAAGTCAGACATACATACTCACATAACCCTCTTTTGGCTTCGCCGCAGTCGGGTAAAACACATAGACATAGACATGTTGCGCCGACCCCGATCAATGATGAATTTTACATGGTACCTATCAATAAACAATTTAAATTTCAGAGTAGTTACTAACTACCTAGTACTTACCATTTGGGTCGTATGTATGTGTACACACGCCTACACATCAAACTATACAATTCCAGTTTATGCTGATCTCGCATTGTATAGGATTTCTGTACAATGCGAGGTCCGCTTATACTGGAAATGTATAGCTTGATGTGTAGCCGTGTGTACTAGTGATGTGCCGGATATACGTATCCGTATCCGCGGATATCCGAGGGAGAAAAAATATCCGTATCCGTTACGTTTTGGCGGATCTTGAACGGATCTTTTATATTAAAACATTTAATTACGTATATGAAATTTTAAAGATGTGTAGCAATGAAATACTGTTAACTTCAATCCAAATTAGTAAAAAATAATTATATTTATTATAATTCAAGTAGAGTAAGCACCAGTAAATTAAGTTATAAGGCAGTAATTAAACTATCTTTGTGGTGAGATCAAACCTCTAATATTTGTGCTATGCTAATTGAAATAATTATTATGTGAGTTAACACATCAATTAAAACTAAGTACTTATGTTGTTTTCAAGAACTTAAAAAAAATATGCGTCATAATTATTATTAGTGTTGAGTACTTAATGGTAAATTGTATTTCAAAAAGAGTAACTTGGCAGCGTTTTCCCCTAAAAGTCAGTTACGATGAGGATCATAAATAATTCCTGCTGAACCTGATGAAAGATGATCCGTATCCGTATTCGCTGATCTAGACCCTTATGATCCGTATCCGTATCCGCAGATCACATTTTTTAACGATCCGGCACATCACTAATCTGTACCATCGGGTCGTAAGTAAAGCAGCGCATTCACTAGCTGGTTGATTACCCTCAGGAATTTGGTTTGTGCAGTAATAGACACTAATAATACTGAACATAGGGTAATTCTTGACAAGATGTATGAAAGTATTGTTACTACTTTGTTAGAGGTCGCGGTACAGAGCCAAGTGGAAACTCGGATATGTTGGCCGTGTTGTTGGGTGGAACAAGCACGCGCGAGACACCTACGCGACAGCAAGGCTTAAATATCAGCTATGGATATGGTAGTAAATAAACCAACTTCTGGCGATGTCTACAACGACATGTGCCTGACACGGAAGATGATTAAAAGCAAACTAGTGTGATGTAGCTTCTCTCCGTAAAGCTAATAATTTTCAGAAGTTCTGGAAGGCTACCAAAAAGTTTGACATTAAGCCTGGCCTTCCTGTGAGTGTCGGTGGTGCTGATCAGCCGGACAGCATCGCCAACATGTTTATGGACCACTTTAAAGTGGAGTCACCGCTGGGCTCTTCGTTGTGAGTGCTCGATGACGGATGTTATCGTGATTCTGATTTGGTTCGTTTTTCGGCCAAGCAGGTATCAAGCACCATTAAGAAAATGACAAGAGGAAAGTCCCCGGGTCACGATGGTTTAAGCATAGAGCACTTGCAGCATGCCGATTGCCGGTCCTCACATAGCTAGAGTGCTCGCTATGTATGTGTTCTATGTTATAGGGTTTGTTTCCGCACTTAGTCCGTAGGGTGGACCATTGTGCGTGGGCCATGGCGGCCGTTTGGTGGTTATTCCAACCAGCCCACCTCCCTCCAGAAGCTAATTAAATCTCCTGGTCTGTTCAGAACATCTGTGTAGGATCTGGGTGACCCGAGGGTTTCTGTTCTAATCTGGGTGACGCCTGTGCATTCAAAGAGCACGTGCGCTACTGTTTCCTCAGCCTCCATGCACGCCCTGCACAGAGGACTGTCCGTTATTCCTATTGTGTGGAAGTGTTTGTTTAGCGAGCAGTGCCCCGTGATGGTCCCCGTCACCATGCGCAGGCCGTTCCTGTCCAGGCGCAATAAACGCCTGGTTAGCCTGCTATCCAAGGATGGCATAGCTTCCTTTGACTGCCTGCAACCCGGTGTCGAGGTCCACCAGTTCTCTGCTTGTGTGTGGGTGAACTCCTGTAGCCACCTGCGTATTTGGTTGAAGGGGATTGGTACGATAGGCTCGGGACCACAGACTGCCGTGCTAGATCCTCTTCTAGCAAGTTCGTCAGCTGCGTCGTTACCTAGCGATCCACTGTGTCCTTTTATCCATTGCAGTGTCACCGTGTTGCGGCCAGACACCGTTACTTGTTCTAGTGCATTGTGACATTCTAGTGTTAACTTTGAGGTAATATATTTTTTCCGTAAGGATTGGAGAACTGAAGCGCTATCGGAGAGTATGCGAATGTGGGTGTCCGTAACTCTCCTGGCTTCTATAGCGTGGGCCGCTTGTATGATGCCCACACACTCCGCCTGATAGACGGTGTTGAACATTCCCAGCGGGCGGGATATATTTATATTGAGGTCGTGTGAAAATACTCCAACTCCGGTACCGAAGTCGGTCTTCGATCCGTCTGTGTATACTCTCAGCTCTTTCGGGCCTGAATAGTCACAGTGTTCTTCTATAAGTGTTATGTTGTAGTGCCGTTGAAAGTGGTGTGATTTCGGGGCTTTGTCGCAGGGTGATGCCAACATTGGTCGTCGTTTGATCGCATCTTCCTTTATACGTATGTGCTTAACTCTGGAGTCTTTGCTTAGGGTTCCTGATAGATGGAGCCTAAAGGCGGCCAGGGCCGCCTCCTCCCGCACGATGAGGTGCAGAGGCGGTAGTCCAAGCATTGCCTGTAGGGCGGCAGTGGGTGTAGTTCTCATACTGCTAGTGATTGCAACACACGCAAACCGCTGCAGTTTTTCGAGATCTCTTTGGGCTGTACTCAGGTCTGTCCTGGGCCACCAGACTAGTGAGCCGTATGTGATAATTGGTCGGATGACTGTGGTGTATAGCCAGTGGGTGACCTTGGGGCTAATGCCCCAATTCCTGCCAAGCAGTCGCTTGCACTGCCACAGGGATATGCTGGCTTTCGTGGTGATGTAGTTCGTGTGTTTTGCCCAGTTCAGCTGCTTGTCCAAAAAGATGCCCAGGTATTTGGTTTCAGTTGAGAGGCTTAGGGTTGTTCCAAAGAATCGTGGTAGTTGTAGTGTGGTCAATTTCCTCTTTTTTGTGAAGAGGATCAGTTCAGTTTTTGCAGGGTTCACTGAGAGTTGGTGCTTGTTGCACCATTCCTCTACTATTTTCAGGGCTTGACGCATGAGATTGCATAAAGTGTTTTCGTGAGTCCCGTTTATTATTATGGTTATGTCATCGGCGTAGCCTACGGTGAAATAACCTTTCTCATTAAGTGTTTTGATGAGGCTGTCTGCTACCAGGTTCCATAGAAGCGGTGAGAGGACGCGCCCCTGCGGGCAGCCCTTCGCAACGATGGCCCTTGTAGTGTCATTTACTGTGACTTGTACAGCTCTCAATTTGAGCATGTTGGTGATCCAGCCACTCAGGGTCGAGTCTATGCTGTGTCGGTCGCGGGCCATTTTTATGCTGTTAAACATGGTTTTGTCAAAGGCGCCTTCAATGTCAATGAAGGCGGCTAGTGCTGAGCATTTGTGGTCCACTGCGCATTCAATTTTAGAAACAACGCTGTGCAGCGCTGATTCTGTTGATCTGCCTGTGGAGTACGCATGCTGTTGTTTGTGAAGTGGTTTAACCCGGAGAGGTCCGTCTCGGATGTATGTGTCACTCGTACGTAATCTGTGCTCGTACCTTCCCTGTGTTGCAAACTATTGTCGTGCCCATGGTTAAGAATAAAACGGGTGAAGTTGCTGATAAGTGTAACTATCGATCCATCTCCATGCGTACTATTATCGCGAAGGTACTCGACAGTCAGCTGAACGTTCGGTTAGATAGCTTGTTAAATGATAAATGATTTTATTTCTGTAAGTAGGTTTGTACAAACACTTTTACACGTCAATCATATTTTAAAACTAGATGAGGTCGGCGTTTCCTATCTGACTACTCTGAGAAGAAAGGCCGAAACAAACTCAGAGGTCTCAGTCTCTTTTAAAGTCCAGACATAATCTTGGTCAGATCATGTGAAGGCCATGTGGATTGGTGTCTGAAGTGGTCTTTTGAGGAAAGCACCACACAGATTGAGAGGGCCTGTCCAGTCAGTGCACGCATTTGTCAGTTATCGTGCAGCTCAACTCAGAATTTAAGGAGCTCAACGATTCGACGAACAATACCAAAAACAGGACATTTGGGTAGGCCACTTAAATTACTCAAACTGTCAGACCATGATTAGAAGTAACTGAGAAAATATTAAAAACAAAACAAAAAGGAATGACCCACAGAGTCTTCACATTCACAATAGGTAATTAAAATAATAAAATACTTTAAAAGTAAATATTCATGTCATTGTTTATATAAAATTAATTAATGTCAATGTGTATATAAAAACCCAGAAATAATCTTGGTCAGAGCATTTCATTTGAGGACCATGTAGATTTGTGTCTGAAATGGTCTTCTGAGGAAAGAACCATACAGATTTGAGTGGACCTGTCCAGTCAGTACACGCATTTGTCAGTAATAGTGTAGCTCAACTCAGAACTTAAAAGGAGCTCAACGATTCGACGAACAATACCAAAGAAGGGACATTTGGGTAGGCCGCATAAAGTACTCAAAACTGCCAGATTATCATTAGAAGTAACTGAGAAAAAAATATATAAATGACCCACATAGTCCTCACATTCACAATAATTAAAATAATAAGGAGCGCTTCTTTGGTCGCCTGAAAAAGGTATTAAATAGTCTTCTTTCAGGAGGAAACAAGGTGCGCGCCTTCAACGGTTGGGTCATGCCGGTTTTGATGTACTCTTTCGGCATACTCAAATGGACTCAGACCGAACTCGACGCCCTGGACAGGAGGGTCCGTACACTCCTGACCGCAAACCGGATGCATCACCCACATTCATCGGTGATGAGACTGTACATCCCGCGGAAGTGCGGGGGTCGAGGCTTTTTAAATGCGAAGACCCTCCACAACCGCGAGGTGTGCAGCCTCAGGGAATACTTTCTTAAAGCCGATGTGGGTATGCACCGTGATGTGGTCGCAGTGGATAACGGGCTCACCCCGCTCTCCATGGCTAAAGAGAACTGGCGCAAACCTGTAGTACTTACTACAGATGACCGCAAGGAGGTATGGCAAAGCAAGGCGCTTCACGGACGCTTCTATCGGGCTCTTCATGAGCCCGGTGTAGATTTCTTAGCGTCCGTATCCTGGCTACGTTTCGGTGACCTTTTCGGGGAAACCGAAGGTTTCGTCTGTGCAATTATGGACGAAGTTATCTTGACGAATAACTATCGGAGACATATTATGAAGGACGGTACGGTTGACGTGTGTCGGGCATGCCATCGTCCGGGTGAGTCCATCAGACATATTACTATCTCTGGTTGCTCGCGTCTAGCTAACGGCGAGTACTTGCACAGACATAACCAAGTGGCTAGGATTATTCACCAGCAACTTGCTTTGAAATATAAACTTGTGGACTCTGAGGTACCGTATTACAAGTATGTGCCCGACCCAGTTCTCGAAAATGACCATGTCACGTTGTACTGGGATCGGTCTATCATTACTGACAGGACTATTGTAGCAAATAAGCCTGATATAGTAGTGATAGATCGATTAGCGCGCCGCGCTATGATAGTCGATGTTACCATTCCACATGACGAGAACCTCGTGAAAGCTGAGAAAGAGAAACAAATAAAATATCTCGACTTAGCACACGAGGTTGTTGACATGTGGAATGTGAGCTCGGCTATCATTGTGCCGATTGTCGTAACGGCTAATGGCCTGATGGCTGAAAGCCTCGACCAACATCTCTCGAGGCTTTCGTTAGGCGGTTGGATCAAGCGCCTGATTCAGAAGGCAGTATCTCCTCGATACGGCTCGCATTGTGAGGAGGTTCCTGTCTCTGCAGCCCTAACCACCGGTAGCTTGGACCCTGCTCCCGACACCGGCGGACCTCTATTTTTTTATATTTTTAAATGTTTTTTTAACTCTTTTATTTTAAGGAATATTTAAAAATGTAATTTAATGAGAACCAAAATGAATAAACGAAAAATAATAATAATATTATACTTCACAAGTAAATATTCATGTCATTGTGTATATAATTTTAAAGTTTGCAAAATAAACAAAGTTCCGAAAGTAAAAAATAAAAAAATATAATTGGAGCAGCTCAGCCTTTTTGTCCTCAACGTAATCTTTAACGGTATAAAAAGCTTTCTGGCACAACTTACGTTTAATGAATGATTTAAATTTATTAAGGCTTAGATCTTGTACGTGGCTTGGAAGTTTATTATAAAAGCGTATACATTGACATCTGAACGAGCCACCTATTTTCTTGAGCCTTGTTGTAGGTACAACAAATTTGTGTTTGTTTCTAGTATTTATGTTATGGATATCACTGTATTTTTTAAACAATTTTATATTTTTATGGGCATATAAAAGATTATCAATAATATGCTGAGAAGGCACAGTCTTTACATTAATCTCCTTAAATTTATCTCTGAGAGAGTGTCTCGGACTTAATTTATAAATTGATCGAACAGCTCTTTTCTGCAAAACAAAGATAGTCTGAATGTCGGCGGCATTTCCCCACAACAGAATACCGTACGACATTACACTATGAAAATAGCTAAAGTACACTAAACGGGCTGTCTCTATGTCAGTCAAATTACGAATTTTTCTAACAGCATATGCTGCGGAGCTTAGCTTTTTTGACAATTTATCTATGTGTGGGCCCCACTGAAGCTTAGCATCCAAAGTTAAGCCCAAGAAAACTGTGCTATCTTCAGGATTCAATTCTTCGCCCTTTATTAACACACTAGTTTTCACCTGTCTAACATGAGGTAGGGTGAACTTAATGCATTTGGTTTTTTTTTCATTAAGGAGTAAATTGTTAACATTGAACCAGTGAACTACTTTTGAGATCGTTTAAGTTTAAACAAAAGTGAAGTGTCATCCGCAAACAACACTATATCATGGTTATCCTTTATGAGGTAAGGCAAGTCATTAATATAAATAAGAAACAAGAAAGGGCCAAGAATTGAGCCCTGAGGGACTCCCATTGTTACTATAGATCCGGGAGATCTTTTTCCATTAACGTCAACGCACTGAATCCTATTACTCAAGTATGAAATAAGAAGATTCAGAGCGCTGTTCCGGATCCCATCCCATGTTAAAATTACACGAGCACAGTTTGTGTTTCATAATGATCTTAGCACTGAAAGTGTGGTTCTCTGCCTCAAACATAAGGCAATACTACACAAAACGTCGAATACCAGTGTACCTATGCTTGCTTTTTAGATCTCTCCCGTGCCTTTGACCTTGTTTCTTACGAGGTTATGTGGAAAAAGCTGCGGGAGAGAAAAGTGCCAGCGGAGCTATTGCGTATCTTCCAGATTGGTATTATACAACCAAACGAGCAGTGTGAGATGGGCCGATGGGCTGTCTGTATCGTACGGGCTGGAGTGCGGGGTAAGTGGAGTGCGGGGTAAGTGGAGTGCGGGGTAAGTGGAGTGCGGGATACCTAACATCACCTAAACTGTTTTAACCTCTAGGTACATTAACGATCTAATCGTTGAGCTCAGCAGCAAGAAAATCGGATGTCGCATTGATGACGTTATAGTGTCAACAACATCAGCTATGCTGACGATATGGTGCCGCTGTGCCCTACGATTAGGGCGCTTAGAGCTGCTTAGTTGTTGTGAGCGCTATGCTCGAGCGCATGGCCTAGTAGTCATTAAGGCTGACGGTGCTAAATGTCCTGAATATGTGCCCCTGATTAAACTAAATGGGAATAACATAGTGCAAAGTGTACGGGTTCAAGTACTTGGGGCATTATGTAACCGACCATGTGGATATTGAGAGGGAACGTAGGGCGCTGGCAGTCCGATGTAACATGTTGGTTCGCCGGTTTGCACGCTGTGTAGCAGGGCAGTCAAGATAACGCTTTTTAAAGCTTATTGCCAAGTGTTCTACACGTGCAGTCTGTGGACCAACTATACGCAGCGGGCTAGCAACGCCCTACGGGTCCAATATAAGTTATTATATACATAACTTTGATTTACAGAACTTTGATTAAATTCACATAAAAAAATTATTATAAGTATTTCGTAGTATCAAACCTGCCGGCGGACACTTTAGTATAGGTACTAGGGAACGTATATAGGTAGGTATCTACCTACTTAAATAATTCTATAAAAGTAATAATCTATAATTAATTACTAGCTGCGCCCCGTGGTTTCACCTTAAATTGTGCCAAATTTTATCCAAATCTGTTCAGCTGTCTTAGAGTGAAAGCGTAACAAACAAAAAAAGTGAAAAAAAAAAAGAAAAATGTTTTAAGGTGAAGGTGTCTAGTTTAATTTTTTATTCCTTGTGCGAGTCTCAATAAATACTTTTTCTTTCTTTCTTTCTTTCAAACATACAAAAAATCAAATCTTTTCTCTTTATATAATAAATATTAGCGGAAATCACGCGGTCTCACCCGCGTAGTTCCCGTTCCCGTGGGAGTACGGGGATAAAATATAGCCTAGCCTATGTTCATCATTTCAGCCGAAAGACGTCCACTACTGGACGTAATCCTCCCGCAAGTACCGCCACTTCGACCGATTCTGTGCTTTCCGCATCCAGCGGATTCCTGCGGCCTTCACAAGGTCATCGGTCCATCTTGTGGGAGGCCTTCCAACGCTACGTCTTGCGGTACGTGGTCGCCACTCCAGAACCTTTCGACCCCATCGGCCATCCGTTCTGCGAGCAATGTGCCCTGCCCATTGCCACTTAAGTTTGGCAATTCTTCGGGCTATGTCGGTTACCTTGGTTCTCTTGCGGATCTCTTCATTTCTGATTCGATCACGTAGGGAAACTCCAAGCATAGCCCTCTCCATTGCCTTTTGGGTGACTTTTAGCCTTCTGATAAGACCCATTGTGAGCGACCACGTTTCAGTACCATAGGGCATCACTGGCAACACGCACTGGTCAAAGACTTTCATCTTGAGACACTGCGATAGGTGGGACGAGAAGATATTGCGTAGCTTCCCGAACGCTGCCCAGCCGAGTCGGATTCGACGATTGACCTCTTTCTCAAAGTTGGACCTACCTAGTTGGACAGTTTGTCCTAGGTAAACAAACATACTCGTCCACAACTTCGAGCGTAGCGTCTCCGATCTTCATAAGAGTGGGTGTCACATGGGCATTTGACATGACCTTTGTCTTGTCCATGTTCATTTTAAGACCCACCTTTTCGGAGGCTCTACTGAGGTCATCGAGCATTGAACTGAGTTCCTCCATGGTCCCAGCCATGATAACTATGTCGTCGGCAAACCGAAGGTTAGTGATATACTCGCCATTGATGTTGATGCCTAGCCCTTCCCAATCCAGAACCTTGAAGACATCCTCCTCCAGTGTAGCGGTGAACAGTTTCAGAGAGATAACGTCTCCCTGCCACACACCTCGCTGCAGAAGGATACGTTTCGAGGTCTGGCCCTGGAGTCGAACTGACATAGTGGCGTTTTTGTACAGACACTTTAGCACCTCGATGTACCGATAGTCGATCTGGCACCGTTGAAGAGACTGCAGCACGGCCCATGTCTCGATCGAATCGAAGGCTTTCTCGTAGTCCACAAACACTAAGCAGAGAGGCAGGTTATACTCTTCGATCTTCTGTATAACCTGCCGCAGCGTATATGTATGTGGTCTACGGTGCTAAAGCCTTTACGGAATCCTGCTTGTTCGGTAGGCTGGAAGTCGTGAAACTTGCGCGCGAGACGGTTCGTGATAACTCTTGAAAAAGCTTGTAGACATGGCTCAGAAGTGTGATGGGTCTATAGTTCTTAAGCAGGCCATTGTCGCCCTTTTGAAAGCAGAGTACCACCACGTTTGACCCTAGAGTATGACGGAATCGAAAAGCTTCTGGAGGGCCTTAAGCACGGGTTTTCCACCGGCCTTCAGGAGTTCGGCCGTAATTCCGTCTAGCCTATGTTACTCGCTGATAATGTAGTTATCCATTTCTGAAAGAAGAAAATACAAATCTTTCCTCTTTATCATATTAGTATAGAAAAAAGATAATATAATAAAAAATATAATATAATACAATAAAATAAATAATACAATATAATAAAAAATAATAAATCGTTTAGAAGTACGTTAGATACTTACATACCGGTCTACGAAAAATAAACAATTCATAAAGGCTTGATGTATGCGGTCAAGCGCGCCACCTAGCAATCTGCAATGTTTTTGTATGGAGTAGGAAAATGTGTAGGTTAAGGTATTCTATGTACTCTACCTACCTACAAACATACCCACAACTTATTATTGTGTTGACGATGTGATGATGGATGAGAAGGATGACATGAGCGAGTTTGGCGACATGTGGCCATTGGCCATTTGGCGTATTTTACATATAGTAGGTATTAATAATTTAATAGGTATGTATGTAAGTTACTAGAATTTATTTATGATTGCATAATAAAACCAGTTGTTTTATAAAATATGTTTATATTCAGCTCAACAACGCTATATTACGCGAGTAGACAATAATATCACAAGTGCTTTACACTAACTTCGCGCTAACTTACTAATTAAGTTCATAAAGTTTACTCTTACTAAGCTATAACTTAACTCTAAATGACACGTGTATGTACGAGCTCGGAATGGTACGAGACAGTATTTACAGTAATCTAGAAATGTCCCCACACTTCACTGTCATGCCATTGTTCTTTGCAACTACTTATTCATCAATGTAATTGTAGTTAATTCATATCTTGTAATTTAAATTCAAATTGAACACACATTTTTAGACTTTAGTGTAAAGTTGCATCAAAACTTTGAATTTGGTCTCGTGAATGAGTTGCAAGATTTGAAAATGGAATTGTTTCATTTAGTATTTTCAGGATGGCATTTAGAATGTATTATTTGTGCGGGCGCTAGACGAGCGGGTAGGAGGCGCTGGAGGCGATGCCGCAGTGGTTGTCCTTGTTGCGCGCCATCTTGATGTAGCCCAGCGAGCCCCACGAGCGACCCCACGAGTTCTTCACGAGCCAGTAGTCGCCGCCCGCCTCGTCCGAGCCGTAGCCGACGACCATCACCTGCGGACATACGACCATTACTACGTTTTCAAAACTGCGGTGTAAAAGACTGTAGTCTTTTTACAGATAAAATGTTACCTCTGACCGCAACCCAACAGAAGCCGTAGTCTCTGACCGTATACGAGCCCCACGAGAAAGATCACCGATGCAGGACCAGGAGTAAAATAAATGTGAAAGGACTGTGTGTTACGTGATTGGCTCAAGAAGAAGATTTCAATCTATTTGATTTGCTTTTGTTTGGGTATGCCATAATAACGTCCACCAATAATAACATAGCACCGTGTTTATCGAAGCTTAAGGAAACAAAGGTCAACTCTTAAGTTTATCGCAAAAACATTGCGGTTTAGTGACAGTCACAATATGTGTCAGTTCATCTGTACGTATACATAGCGGACCTTTGCTCTCTTGCAGCTTTATTTCTGTTTATCGCAATCAATACACTTTAATAAATGTTATACTTTTATAAGTTTTTCTTTCTGGCCTTAGTTGTTTTATCAAAAATAATGGGGCAGACGATAGACCTGTACATCTGTAGAGGATTATTCTGTAATAATAATATTAAATGGTTCACGCAGCAAAACGCTTCGTAAGATTGGTCAAGCGAACGGCGCTTCTAATCACTGACAATTATCTTGGGGACTTGTTATTCAAACAAAATGAACGTGCTTCTCCTAATGCCATAAAATCTTCCTGCACGCGTAGCATGACCACCGTAGAAAGAGGTTTTGTCGACGGAAGAATAGACAAAATGACAGATAAACAATCACAATGTGTCATTTTGTCTATTCTTCCGTCGACAAAACCCGTTTCTACGGTGGTCATGCTACGCGTGCTGAATGGCATAAGGAATTGTGTCTCATTTCCTACCTACTTAATAATTTGATAATTTCTTCCTGGAGTCACTTTTTTTTCTAGCTTACACTGTCCCACTGCTGAGCAAAGGCCTCTCCCAAATCCTTCCAAGTATCCTTTTCCAGGGCCATCTCGATCCAACCCTTGTAATCATTATGATACATAATTGTCTGTCAGTGCATAAAGACGGGTCATACTGCTGAAGTGCTACGAGGATCTTTTGGCGCCTAAATGACATTGACAGGGGGGCATTATTTGTAAATTGTTACAAATTGTACTGAAGAAACAAGATGGCGGCGTTAGTTCCGCTTTTGGTGACGCGCTAAAAGATCCTCGTATCGACAGTGCTGAGTGCTGCTGCTAAACGGGTTATATTTTTATTGTTACGTGTGGCTGCAACAGGTTGCCAGTAATAAAGGTGCAAGTTATACGTACTCCATGGTCGAGGTTGGTAGAGGAGCAGTTTTCGTCGTAGTAGACGCCGTCGGAGTAGAACTGGAAGCTCTCCTGCGACGCGTCGATGGCCACGGCCACGGGGCCCACGGTAGCCACGGCCTGCATCAGCTTCTCCTCGTCGCCGTTGGGGATGTCCACGAAACCAGTGTCGTCGGCGCCCGAGTTCTTAGGGTTGTACCTGCGGAACACGCTCAGGATCAACTACTAGATTCATACTAAATTAGGGAGCTAATTCACATAGAGAGGGTATCTGTCATCTATCCTAACTCATATTATAAATGCGAAAGTGGATTTGTTTATATGTTACGCTTTCACGCTAAAACGGTTGAACGCATTTGGATGAAATTTGGCACATGGGTGGACCATGACCTAGAGAAGGACATAGGCTACTCTTCATCCAGGATCGCAGACGAAGTCGCGGGCAACAGCTAGTACTTATTATAAATCATAATAGCTTTACGTGTCTGTGTGCGCGTTGTTCTTTTAAACTACGCAACGGATTTTGATGTGGTTTTCACTATCATTTAGATAACTTATACCGGACATTGATATGTGTAATACATTAATATTGAACACATGTAATAAAGATAACTCTCGGTTTTTGAGAAGACGTCAAAGCCGTGCGAAGTTGAGGCGGGCAACTAGTATAAAAGAGGCAGCTAGATTAGCTAGACAGGGGTATATATCACCACCGGGGTTGCGGGTTTGTCTGAAAGGGATACCGTGGCCCCTGGCAACATGGCAACTGAAGGAACACGGGTGGGTTTTAGTCAGTAAGAGTCTGACACGCCCTCCCGCTCCGCCCAGAGCGGGAGAAGTTATTTGATAATTTCCCACCCAAAAAAAAGGGGTTTCTATCAACTTTAAAGTAAGGAGATCGAACCAAAGTACCTATTGACAGAAAGTAATAGACGAAGGTCGCACAAAACTGTGAAACCTAGCAGAAAAGAAAGAAGGCTTTATAATCTATGGTTGTAGATGACCATTCCAATATATAAAAAGTACTCTGTGGACATAGAGGAAAGTAATATAATATGGACCAGCCAGTGATGTAAGAACAAAGATGAGCGACTCGATTTGTATTGAATTATAAATGATTTTATTTCTGTAAGTAGGTTTATAATAAATACAAACACTTTTATATTGCCGTAATATTTTAAAAACTAGATGAAGTCGGCGTTTCCTATCAGACTACTCTGGGAAGAAACATAGAAACAAACTCGGAGGTCTCACTTCACAGTTTCTTCAAAGTTCAAACATAATCTTGGTCAGATCATGTAGTAGATTGATGTCTGAAATGTTCTTTTGAGGAAATAACCACACAGATTTGAGTGGACCTGTCCAGTCCGTGCTCGCAATTATCAGTAATCTTGTAGCTCAGCAATTGCTGCCTCTCACCTGCACTTGTCATCAATGCCCTCATAGGGGTAACTCTTCTCGGTGTCGATGCCGCCGTTGTCCTTGATGTACTTGAAGGCGTTGTCCATGAGGCCGCCGTTGCAGCCGTTGTTGCCGTACGCCGCCGAGCAGTCCACCAGGTTCTGCTCCGACAGCGACACTAGGTAGCCAGTCTTGCGGAAGTGCTGACCTTCGAGAGCGCCGGTCTGTTGGACAAGTTGTATTACATTCACGGCGGTATAGTAAACTAGATGGGTACCCACAGTAAGCTTCATATTCTCTTCAGTCTACACCAATTATATCTGATGAGGATTTGGCTAGAACTAGTGTATTTTCAATTCAATTTTCCTGAAGATGCGTTCGCGAAATTGACTTATAGGTGACGCTGTGTATTTGCTACTAATACCTATAGTAGGTACTTAACTGAGCTCATTTACATAAGAAAGGTACCTCTACATGTGAGTGGGTCTAGGTTAGTAAACAATTTACTATTGAAGAATATGCCGTTTCAATGCGATTATAAGATAATGGGCTTACGTTTTAAAAACAACGGAACCAAATTGTCCAATGTCTTTCACTGCATTGCCGCGTTGACACGAATTAATGACAATACAAAACGCACCATTCAGTTCAATTATATCACGCTAGTCGCATGCAGTAGGCACCAATTAGAATGTACGTCTGTGGTAGGCACGCTGTGTCTCTGCCCACCGATACACGTGTACGGTGTACGGTCTAGATATTCATAATGATGACTGATCAATGATCATGATCACATTATGTGCCTCCCTTGGTTGCGGAAAATGACTAAACCAATTATGTAGTAGGTAGGTATAGGTAGTAGGTACCTCAGAGTAACAAAGCGAATGGAAGCGTTATCTGACGCGAAGTGCACCTGCTATGGTACGATCACCACTTCCTTAGAATATTTAGCGGAGTTAAGGGAGCCTTAACTCCGCGGCGCTCCGACGGTGCGACGCAATTCTGGTAGAACAATTTCCATGAAGTTTTCATAGAAATTGTGCTACTAGTCGCGTCGCGCCTGTCTTGCAGGAGCATTTAACGTGCCATGGTTACCTAAGCCACCAGCATGAAAATATCTAAGTAGGTACTCCTTAAGCCAATTCCCTCTAAGTTAGTGCAGGGCAAAATTAACTAAAAGTCCCAAAAGCCCAAAAAAATCTGTGATAATTATGAAAGTAGGGATATCCGCAAACTAGGAAAGTGGGAGTGACAATACTGAGTGTTCTGATGTGGTTCCGGTTCGGTTATTTATTATGATCCATCTACACAAGTTTGAAATTTAATAATACTATGTGCCTACACAAAGTTAATCGTATGCAGAACGGAATTAATTAGATATCGACATGAATCATAACGCTATTGTCAATGATTAATGCCTCAGAATAGTACCTAGTAGGTAATTATGCTGAACAAAACATTTGAAAACATGCTTTTGTGACTCGACCAGAAAACACGTAAAGGTGTCATGTTGTCGATGAGTCCGTGTCACCTATGTTTGGCTAGGTACCTACCTACATTTAATTAATATTATTTGAATACCTAAGTAAGTATATCATTAATACTGCCGATTACTGAGGTGCTCAATAAACTCGACAGTTATTCATTCGACAAAGTTTCTTCCTTAACTTCAGAAACGTGATATCCTCTAAGTCAAAAACATATCGAACCAATAGCACTATCGATCAGAACCAGAAGCATCAGGAACCCGGGGTTAGTCGGTCACCCGCGGGTTTTACTAGATAAGGACATGACGATATTTAATAAATATTTCCTATTATTATTATTAAAAATGTACCTACCTACAATATACACTACACAAAAATACAAAATGAGAGTGACACAATACCACAATAGTTAACATTTTCCGTTTTCCCCTTGTTCACTCAAAGTACCTATCACTGAGACAACATAGAATTCATAAGTAGGTATTATTAAACTTTGAATTTGAAGGCAGGTTGCTGCAAGACATTTATTTAAAAAAAATCTAGGTACGGTAACCCTTTCATTCCCATTCGTTATCGTCACAGGCCAAAATAAACAAGGCCCCAAATAAATGTTGATTAAAAGACCGGTTATCCGGCCCTATCGGGTAAGTTATTAAACCAAACATGCAATCGCCAGGTTTTCGGAAAGATCGTCAAAAATTTCTGCAGCTGTAAGACAATAATAAATTGGACAATGGATTTTTAAAATAAATTTCTTAATAAAATATTTCTTACCTACATAATGAACTGTGACTAGATCACAGGACTAGATGTTTCGTAAATAAACAAAGTTCCGAGTCATTATATTATGTACCTACCTAGTTTCTTTTATGTAGGTACTACTTATTCTTAGAAACATGAGAGCAGCAGCTGTGCTGTGGATTATTATCGAGCCTGTAATGATCATGTTACAATTACAACAATATTCTCGCTGGTCTCGTAGGTACCTGTACCTAGGGGCACTCGACCGCTCATTAGACTCATTACACATTCAAATGCGATACGAAATGCTAATCAAAGCAGACGGGTGCGAACTGACACAGATATCAGTCACATGACCGACGCCGACGCGGCGACGCTTCGACGAACAATAACATTAGATAACAACAATAAACAAATGCCCTACTTATCTGGACTTTTTAAATTGGCGTATATCTATAATTAATTAGTGTTGTCTTTCGTGTCAGATTATTAGTTCTTAAATTGGCTATATATCATCACGCTAAGACCAATAGGAGCAGAGCACCAATGAAGGATGTTTCAAAATCGGGTTTTTTTTTCCTTTTGAGAGCTTCCGCTGCGTGCGCTGCCGTAAACGGTTAAAGTTTCGCAAAAATCATATATACAGAATTGTTCCCCTTTAAAAGTTCTAAAAAACCGTCCGCGACAGCATAATTATCATGTCTATCTTTTAAGGTTGGCTCACTATAACCTTTTTTATGCTAACCAAATTTGATCTAAAATAATGCATTATTTGCGAAGGTGTTTTTAAAAACATGTGGTGTTTTTATAATCCTTATCCAAATAAATACGCCCAAAGTAAGTATTCGACGCGGTCGAAGTCGCGGGCAGAAGCTAGTGAGATATATAACAGGAAGTAAGTAAGTAATAATATGACCACGACGTTTATCACGTTGGTATACTTCGGTACCTAGGCATCGAAGCTACTACCTACCTACATTATATTTCAGTAGGTATTGTTGGAGTTAATAACTTGACCGCTTTTATTGTGTGTGACGAATCGATCATTTTCAATTGTTATGAGAAAATCATAACGTGGTAGAGTACCTACCTAGGTATTGCGGTACTTAATGTAAGTACCTCCGGAGACCTTGTACGTGCACTAGTAACTAATATAGATTATCGATTCAAATTCTATTTGCGTAAGCTATAAGACAATTAATGTGGACTATGGACTTATTTTTTCAGAAGGTACTTACGGTGGAGAACGCCCAGCAGGAGCCGCACTTGCCCTGGTCCTTGACATCGGTGACAGCGCCCTTCTTGCGCCAGTCCACCTGGTCGGGGTAGGACACGTGCGCCGGCGCGATGAACGTGGAGGCGCGCGCGCCGTGGCCCTTGCCGTACAGGCCCTTGCCGTGCCTACACAAACACAACATTTGTAGTTCGGTACACATCGGCATTTCTTAAAGTCGACAGTCACCAGAAGCCCGAAAGTCTAACAACCAGTCCTACCAGGTGTATCCGTGTAACCCAGTAACAGTCATGAATTATCAGTCTATTTAAATACTGATATTCGGTTAGACTGAAACCGATCCCAACGTAATGTATGGGAAGTATCCACCTACATTATGTGGGGTCGGTTTCAGTCCACACAGATAATTGACTCATGGGCATTTCTCAAAACCGGCAGTCTGGCAACTCTGGTTTTCTCCCCGGTTTATGGCAATAGGCTCGCCTCTTGGGACTTGAAACATACGGGACAAGTGATACAGATATTTTGAAAGATTTAATACTTATCATTGAAATAAAAAAACGACTAGTCTTGGTCACAAGCTGTGGCATACTTTGAACCTTTGAACAAACTTGAAATGAAGTAAACTAAGTTGTCAGAGAACATCACGTCTAAGATTATTACAAAATACCTAGGTACTTCTTTTTACCCGACTACAGCAAAGCCAAAAGGAAGGGTTATGATTTTTTTACCAATGTTTTATTGGACTCGCTTATCATAGATTACGGAGCATTATTCTGGATATTTTAACTGCAGATTATTATTGAGAAAACTTACAATATTTTACTAAATATGACGCAATAAGTCAGTTACATAGCAAAGATCAAGTCAAATATACATAGGTACTTATACCTATATACAATTTTAATAATAGTTAGTTACGGTTATTTTGTATAAAAAATTTCGAAGCTATAAAAACGCGCGATCAGTATAAGCAATGACATTGACTCGCTTCACGACTTGACCTCTATGTGGGAGTACAAGCAGTTTGTTTATCTTTGTATTGCTATCAATATGACCTATAAAGGAAACGTCTAAAAACAACGTAATCACGTAATCAGCTGTAATCCGGGATGTTAAAACAAACAATGAAACATAGAACGCCCAAGTGCGTAGTAATTATTTTTAGGTGCCTAAGTAAGTAATTCATATAACTATTATTATTACCTATGCTGCTTTGATAATATCGAGCGATTCTTTAGAATAGGTATACATTAAAGCGTTTAGTCATGGACTACGTCAAGCGAAACTGAAAAACAAACTTACTAATCCACACAAACATTGATGAATTCACAGGATTTTTAAACACACTAACTAAGTAACTGCTTTTTGTTTGTTTTCCTCCTTTAGTAAGTATAGGTATACGAGCATGTAGGTAGGTACTACTGCAAACAGGAATCATTTTGGTCTATAATGAACCGAAGTTTGCCGTAAGATGTGCCCGATTCAGAAGCACAACCGCTCGTTTGACCACACAAGGCAGTCAAAGCTTCGAAGGGTTTTATGTATGACACCAGCACAAATTCTGTGATAAATACAATAGGAGGAGATGTCGCATAACTCACTTGCTGGTCTTGTTGAATCCGTTCATGGTGTGCACGAACTCGTGGTGAAGCATGTCGGCGAACTTGTTGCTGCTCAGCTTGTAGGACACGACGCCCTGCTCGTAGCGCTGGTTGTGCTTGGCGATGCGGTGCTTGTTCTCCACGTAGATCTTCATGCGGAACTTGTCCTCCACGTCGCTGTCGTACTCTTTGCTGTGCTCCATCTAAGAGGGAACGAGCCTTACATACTGGAGCAAACATTTCAGGACAAGATGTGAATGTGAAGTCATTGGACAAAACATCTTTTACGGCTTTGACTTTTAAACCAAAATATAAAGTTTCTTCCGTTAGTCACTAGTTGCTATTATTTTCCTGTATTTTTTCCTGCAAATCATTAATTTAAAAATATACAGCCAGCATTTACCTACCACTCTCTTAGAGTAACTAAGTAGTAACTTAACTAGGATATATTCGAAAAGTGTAATGTTAAGTATTCTTAGCTGAATCACTTTGCAAGTATTTAGAAATCAGTTTGTCAAGCGCAAACATATGAAAGTGGTGGTATGGTCTTCACTAGTCCAATCTACTAGACTCCTGCAGTCCAGTAGCTGCCAACTACCTTGAACGCGCTCCACTCCTCCTTGACGAGGTCGATCAAGGAGACGGCGCCGACGGCCGCCGCTAGCACGCACAGCAACACTGCTATACTCTTCATGGTGACGCGATTGCTGCAGAAGACAAATTTATGTAAGGTGCTGCTATTGTAAGTAAATAGGTCGTAATTGTAAACAAGTCGTAAGTAATTGGAAATTGTAGCTGCAAATGCTGTAAAAAGTACTAGACTCTGGATTATTACCAATTCTGATTATTCCAACATTTTCAGTGTTAGGTACCCTCCCGTCATTATGACGACGTGAGAACATCACACTAAAGCCAGGTCTCCGCGTGTTTTATACAAAAACATCGCAAAAAAGAGGCGTGGTTATACACATTTGCCTATGCTTTATATGAAAATAAATGTTTATGTGTAAGCTTTTTTGTGTAATGTTTCGAAAAAACATGCCAGACACGAAATGTTGTGACGATTTCAAAAGAGGATGTTGACCATTAGATATAAATATTATATAATAACCGGCTGCAACTCGAAAATTACTCACATGGTAGAAAAAATAAACAATTGAAAAAGATTGTGAAAATTATAACGCAAACGACTGCGTTTACGGAACGAATCATATTTTTACAGTTACTCTTTGATAGTCACGGCGAGGTTAGTGAGAAAGTTAATGAGAAATGGGTCCCTGTCCCTGCCCAATTTACGTTTTAGCCAAGAATCCTAAGGCTATGTAGTGCAACCGATATTCCTCACCGTCGTCAACGATGACGGCAGCGGACGATCGCGTGAATGCTTCAACTACGGCGTACTGAGGAAGTAAGGACAGTGATATTGCGACGAACCAACCGATTCCGCTTTGCTTTAGAACCGATACTTTTATTGAGAAATAGGTAGCAAGTACCTAGTGATAAAGGATATTAGTTGGACGTTCGTGTCCACCAATTTTTTTTTTTTGTTTTTATCCTTTGTTGGGAGAGTCATCATCATAATAATCATTGAAAACAATAACAATTGTTTTGGTCACTAACAGTAGGTAGGTATATAATGTTCTGTGGTTATTAACCCGCACTCGCCTTCTTTTGGGAAAAAGAGGGTCCGCAAAAATAATCATGTCATGCATGAAATCTTTGGTAAGTAATACTTTACAAATTACAGCAAAAAAAATTACAAAGGACTATTAACAATAAGTTCTACGATTTCAAGAATTTTGCCGTTAAAGTAAATTAATGACTACCCTCTGTGTTATTGAACAATCTACTAACGAACATCGTAATTAATTAAAAAATTACCGAAAAAAAAACTTTTTACAAAAAAAAAACAACCGACTTCAAAAAAAAACACTACAAAGTGAAAAATAACTTTAATTTCGGAAGTCGATGTCTTTGGTTTTGAATTTTCGTTCTCTGTCACCGACTTCCGAAATTAAAGTTATTTTTCACTTTGTAGTGTTTTTTTTTGAAGTCGGTTGTTTTTTTTTTTGTAAAAAGTTTTTATTTTTCAATTTTTAGTTGTGGTACCTACCCCACATAAATTCGAATACCACTACCTGCTATGTAAATAACAGTGACAAGAAGTTATCATATCATCTACATACTAAGTGGGAAAAAATACGTATAATTGAAGCTAATTCAAAAACTACCCAAGTAAAGTTAATAAAATTTATATGGGACCACCTCTGAAGTATGATCTACCAAACAAAAAAAGAATCATCAAAATCTATTCATAATTGGCGGAGTAATCGCGTAACAAACATACAAAAAAAAAAAAAAAAAAACAAAAAAAAAAAAAACATACAGACGAATTGAGAACCTCCTCCTTTTGGAAGTCGGTTAAAAATTAAAACCATACTAACTGCTAACATAAATAATTTTATTCAAACCTTGTGGTCATGAGAACAATGGTTTATCCAATCAACTTATTTCTGCTTAACGTTTCGGGAAATAAAATTGTTTACGCAACAAAGGAAGCAAACAACAACATCACGCGATACCTACAAACTACGTTTGACTTTCCGTAGACTGTGGGATGATTCAACACAAAGGAGGTTCTCGTATTACCCTTGGGTTACAATCACTGCCCACCTAAGACCAACATTCAATAATTTGCTAAACGTCGTGGAAAAATGTAACGAAACTAAACTTACCAATTTTCTATTTATTTAAATGATAACACAAACAAATTAAAATTGTTAAAATTACGAGTTTGAAATCTTTTTGTATTTGTACAGAAGCGTACTAACACGATGGCTTTCCAATTGTTTATGCGCGTTCTTCGGATTCGCTGCGTAATGTCGATATTTAACTGCGACTAGGCACGTGCTCCTTTTGAGTATTGTTATCGATAGACGCATTCGAGTGTAATAAGTAATAAATGAATGTATTGAATGTTGTTTGTCCGAGTCAGTATTGTATTAAAAATTTATATTACAACTACTTTTAATTACCAGAAATGTAACTACCGTGCTATACATCAATAATAATTCGTAACGTTCTAAATAGTTACGGTTTTTTAGTGGATGGGATGTTTCCTTTATTTCCAACTCTGGTTCGCGAGGTTCGACATGATAGTCAGTGAAATGTCAAATCAACTGTCATTTGTCAACAACTCAACTTGTCAACCGCATGCTTTGCAACTTGTGAATTTCATAAAAATTGAGGTGTTTGTAATAAAACAAAATGAAACAGGATGGAAAAGAGCAGAAAAAGCAAGGCAGAAATGGCAAGAAGTTACAGCTATACAAACCAAGGAAGAAAAAGAGCGTTGAGGAAGATGCTGCTATACAATATTTACAGGCTCAGTATGACAAGGTAGTGAATTGTATTTTCATCCGCATAATAATAATTGTATTTCATCCTAAAAGCTTTGAAGTTACTTTATTTCAAGTAATAATTATACTCAAATACTGTTGAATTTGTGCAAAATGAAAAAAAAAAACATATTTAATCAAGTTAAATGTGAACCTCAAAGTAGCCATGTGGGCTACAATGGGACAATAACAAACACGTTAAATATTTTTTTAATGCGGTTAATTTACACTTATTAACCTTTACTTTTTAACCTTACTTTACGTTTGTTATCAAATTGCAAGTGTGAGTACACTTAAAATTAATACATTAATGTACTTAGTTATTAGTTAATTAAAAGTAATTTTATTTTAAAGTGTTCAAAAAAGCTTAAACTATATTTAAATTTGTATGTTTACAGATAAATCCGGCTGAAATAAAAACGTTTAAAGACTTCCCACTGTCACAGAAGACTCTTAAAGGGCTAAAAGAAAATAATTATGTTACTCCTACTGAAATACAGAAACAAGCTATTGGTTATGCATTGCAAGGAAAAGATATCCTAGGTGCTGCTAAAACTGGATCAGGCAAAACATTGGCGTTCTTGATACCCATACTGGAAAACTTATTTTGCAAGAAATGGACAAGATTGGATGGGGTCGGGGCATTAGTCATATCACCCACCAGAGAACTAGCGTATCAGATATATGAGGCTTTGAGGAAAGTAGGACATCTACATGACTTCTCAGCAGGCCTCATTATTGGTGGACAGAATTTGAAATTTGAGAGGAAGAGAATGGATCAAATAAATATATTAATTTCTACACCAGGTCGCCTTCTTCAGCATATGGACGAGAATCCTTTATTTGACTGCAGCCATCTTCAAATTCTTGTATTAGACGAAGCTGACAGATGCTTAGACATGGGCTTTGAGACAACAATGAATGCAATCATCGAGAACTTGCCGCCTGAAAGACAAACTCTCCTATTCTCTGCCACACAAACTAAATCAGTTAAAGATCTAGCTCGCCTGAGCTTGTCATTCCCGACATACATAGCCCCGCATGAGCAGGCTGAGACAGTCACTCCAGACTTGCTGCAACAAAGTTATATCATTTGTGAGATTGATGAGAAGATTGGCATCTTGTGGTCTTTCATTAAGAACCACTTGAAGCAAAAAGTGATAGTGTTCATGGCTACTTGCAAACAAGTCAAGTACACATATGAGTTGTTCTGTAAACTGAGGCCTGGGGTCAGCTTGCTGGCACTGTATGGAACTCTACATCAAGAGAAAAGGGAGAAAATTTATAATGAATTTTGTAGGAAATCAAATGTTGTGCTCTTTGCTACTGATTTAGCTTCTAGAGGACTGGACTTCCCCCGTGTTAATTGGGTAATTCAAATGGATTGTCCTGAAGATGTGGAGACATACATTCATAGAGCTGGTCGCACAGCTAGAGGGTTTACTGGCAAAGGTGAAGGTCTGTTAATGCTCTTACCAAATGAGGAGAAATTAGTTGAAGATCTACAAAAAAGTAAAATTCCCATTAATAAAATACAGGTTGACCCATCTAAAGTGGTTGCACCACAGAGGAAAATAGAAAGTCTCCTGTCTGACAGCACAGAACTCAAACAAACTGCACAGAGAGCTTTTGTCAGCTATCTGAAGTCAGTATTCCTAATGAGAAACAAAGAGGTATTCAATGTCCAACTACTAGATACAGATGCATATGCAAGGTCGCTGGGGTTGATTGTGCCTCCTTATATAAAATTTTTGAAGAAATATCAATATGCACAAAAGAGACAAGCTGTAGAAAATGAACACAATGATGCCATTGAGAAGTTGAAAGCTAAAACTGGATCTGATGAAGAAACTGAACAGAGTGAAGAGGAAGAACCTAAAGTTGAGCTTGAAAATAAACTTAAAAAGCACAAAAAGAAGGAATCCCTCATTAAATTTGATTTTCATAATGATGCAGACACTGATGAGGAAGACTTTTTGCAAGTCAAAAGGGTGGATGTCGACCTTGGGGACGAACCAGTTGAAGAAATACAAACAACATCGAAAAAGAAAGCAAAGCCTCTAACAAAGGCAGCTGTTGCTAAAAAACTCCTGAAGAAAAAGATCAAAGTTAACACAACAGTGAAGTTTACAGAGGAGGGAGAGGCAATAGAAGATGAAAATAGAGATGTAAAATCAGAACTAGCGAAACAGTTCTTGAATGAGAATGTAGGGGGCATTGATATACAAAAGGCAAAGGAGGTGTTACAAGAAGAAGATAAGTTTGACAAGATCAGGTTTAGAGAAAAGGTTAAAGCTAAACATAAGGAACAGAAACGTAAGCTTAAGAATAACAAGAAAGAAGATGAAGGGGAGAAAGATGACTTTGGGTCACAATCAGAGTCTGATGGTCCTGACCTATCATGGCTGCCTGACCCCGATAAATTGTATGGTAAAAAAGAAGGCAGTGATGAAAGTGCTGGCTCTGATGAAGGCAGCGGACCTGATGTATCAGATCGCGATGATGATGAATCAGCCGAATCAGGTGACGAATCTGAAGAAGACCAAAAGTTTCACAGGTGAGGATTTATTAAGAGTTTCTCTGAATTTAATAATTATCTTTGGCAAACTTCTCAAATGAAACTTTTTTCAAAGGGTTTGTTAAGGGGCCGTGCATGAAATCGATTGATTTTGTTCATTGGTTGTGAGAAAGGGAAAAAGAATTTGAAACAAAAATGTGGCTGAAAAGAATTTTACAAATAAATTAAGTATTCATGGAAAATCACTAATATTCGCAACAAGTTTTCGGAAAAATTACTTTATTTCTAATTATACAATATCTTCATTAAGTAAATCAAAGGCGAAATATACCATTTTTTCGAGAGCGCAAAAGTGATGCAACTATTAACAGATGCTCTGATGTGACTGACACGAATTGTTTAGCAGCACGAAAACTGTACTTTTAGAGTCAGACATATTCTTTCAATTAGGTATTTCAAGCTTTCTCACAATCAGATAAGTAATTGACGAAAAAGGGTTTTTTTCGTGCGCGGACCCTTAAGGTTATCTGTGTTATTTTAAAATTATCTATTTATGTATAGGTCATGTTAATAGGGTAAGAGAGATAATATTAATATGATAACATGTGTTGCAGGCCTACAAAGCGGAAACTGGTGGAGAGCCATGGCATCCCACAAGCGAGCGTGACGCCGCGCAAGTTGAAGAAGGTGCAGGACGTTGCCGCGTCACTGTCCGTCGGCGAGGCAGAGGCGCTCGCCATGCAGCTGCTGCAAGCCAAGCGATGATCATTGTTAACTATTCTATTTTATATATGTTTAAATTATAATCCATAAGCAAAATACTTTATTAATTTAAGAATGATAAACACAAATATTTTGTTAAATAGTAATTATATTATTATTTAATATTTCCTTTATGAATCAAACCCTTTTTATGGGGACTGCAGACTGCTGAGTGCTGACCAAAGAGTACTATAATATACCGGGCTGCTGACATTGCTAGACAGCTTGCTAGCCAAGCGTAGTAGTCGGTAAAGGAACGTATGATAAACAAAATACGTACTTATCTAAGACTAGGATACCACCACTACCTCAAAACAATTAAGATCATAATATGTCGTAGCGCAATTTGGTATATCTACTCATTTAGTAGCCAGTTTCGTTTTATTACTCATTGAGTGTGACTATTAGTATGAACATGATGGGTTCCATTGTCAGGTCGGGTAAAGTGTTATTTGGTTTCTCCATCAGGAAATTCTCAGTACCAGCAGACTTAAATACAAATAGCGAATTATGGGTGTTTACTACAAGTGCACGGTGCACCTCTGCCTTACCCAATGGGGAAAACAAGCGTGATTTTTTATTTTATACTAGCTTGTGCCCGCGACTTCGTCCGCGAGCCTATAACCTTCCTCAAGAATTGGGCTATCCAATGTAAAAATAATTTTTCAAATTCGACTGGTTTATATTATATTATTATTTTTACGTCTTTGACATTTCTCGGGACCCAGGGGTCCCGGACCTTTGGAAGGCGTACGAGGGGCCGAAGCCAACTCGCAGAGGCCCCTTAGACGTTTTTGATGAAATAAGGTACCAACCGACGATTATTCCTTTTCGCACTATGCAAGTGCAGCCAAAGAGAACCCCCGGTTGGTATAGGACTATTGTAAGATATGGAAACAAAGATATCGGACTATGGGTTTGGGTTGCTAAAGTGGATTGGTCACCTGGAACTATGGAAGGACTATGGCCCCTGCCTGATCTATGTTTTATATGCACACGGATAAAATGGCAGGGGGTGACTTGCACACTCAATAATGGGCCCCCGAAAACGGTCGCTAGCACAAAGTGTCGTAGCGACAAGGGGGCAACACGTCCTGAGGTGCTTATGAGGAGTGGAGAGGTATTCCACGGCTATCAGGACAATCCCGGAAGTACGGTCAAGATCCTTACCAGCATCTTACTGGAATACTTCCTTCTTCCGAGCACGTTTGCTCTTGCGAATCTCCACTCAAGCCGGCCAATAAAGGCGAGAATGAGGTGGGAGCTCTGTTCCTCGTCAGTGCTCACTCCAGCCGGCCAATAAAGGCAAGCCAGAGGTGAGGAACAAGATTTCTCCGGGGAGATAGGGTCCGTGGGGTCGCTACTGCCCAATAGCTCGCCACATGCTGCCCTGCGGGTTTTTGTATCTCTCTTGGTCTAGCTCCTCATCCTAGACCTGTTCCGGCAAAGTAAACTACCGACACAGACCCAGAATTCAGAGCGCGCAAGCCCCACCACGACGTCAACGTAGAGATACGGCGGTGGGGATATTATTATTATTATTATAGTTCCGGAGATTCCCCCTACATATAAACTTACAAACAACAATATAAGTACCTATAGATGGCTCGTGGCTAAATGGTAATAGCCGCACGGGTCGATCGAAGGTTTAAAGCTACGCTTACCACCGTCAGTTCGTGAATGGGTCGTAAACATTCATACATATCCGTTACAATATATCGAGACCCCTCCGTGTCTCGGTTGGTGCCGGCGGTCATTGGTAGATCTTAGACAATCGTCGTTAGGGGTAGTCAGAAGCCCAAGTCTGACATCCAGTATTACCAAGGGGTATCGTGTTACTGGGTTGTGGAGGTCAGATACGCAGTCCATATAAAATGCCTACTGTTATTCAGCTGCATCTGGTTAGACTGGAAGCCGATCCCAACCAACATAGTTGGAAATAGGCTAGGGAGATTGACTTTCTAATTGCGCGATGAATAACCTTTTTTTAGATAATATCCATAGAGGCACGTTATAGCCCAGTCAATAACAACATCAAACATCGCAAACTCGCATGTAACTACGAAGTTTTTCATATGTTGTTAGGTCCCCTGTGAATGCTGTGAGTAGTTTATTATACCCAGTGCTACTCCCATCAATGCCCATGATGCTCGAAAAACTGCGAAATTAACTGTTTTTTTTGAAAAATATACCCTGAGGACGCGTTTTTAACTTTTTAGGTATCTTTGTTCTATATTTTTGTGAAGCAAGCTAGATACAATCTGAGCCCAACCCAAGCACTCTAGCTAGGTCTATTAGTTATGCTGGGGCTACACCAACGGCAAACGTCATTGAGTATCGCGATGATGGACGTTATCCCTACGGTTAACGTCCATCATCGCAATAATCAACGGCGTACAGGGGCCGTACTACGACGTGTTAAAACCATCATTGTTCCAGTGTGAAAATGGGACAGTGCTATTTTTGCTGTATAGTTCCATCTCTCTCTCACACTGGAACAATTATGGCTTTAACACGTCGTAGTATGGCCCCAGCACTAAAAAGTTACAGCCAGTCAAAGTTACATGCTCTGTGGCTAGTCTAATATGGGCATTTTTTCCAAAAAGTGAAAAATTATCGATTTAGGGTCATTTGCCAAGACAAGTACCGGCTGAACTACCTAATGGTCCTAGGGTAAGTGTTGTAGTTCTTTAGTTGAGTAGAATGAAGATTTCGTACCCTTGCGCATTCCTTCTTCATTGAACAAGGACTAGGGATACGGTGCTACCTCATACGCAAAATGCTGCTACAATATTTTTCATTCGATTGGATCTCTGGAGCCGCGAGGCGTGAGTTTCAATGAGCTATAGATGTTTGTCAACGGCTTTTTAAATTACTGGAATAGATTAGAATAAGTAACTTTATCCAATAACTGGAACACAAACTGGAATGAGTGGAATGAAACCGTGGGGTCCACAACTCTGTGGAGTACTCGGTCAATACGTTTTGTTCCTATCCATCGATGCTATCCAACGGTTGTTTGAATGTCTAATTTGGGCAACGCTCTTGGCAACACCGGCAACAAAACTGTCAAAAAGAAAACGGATCGTTGCACTCTCAGAAACGCTAAAATACATAAAATAATAAGTTTTCTATGGATTTAGAATAATTACACGTCTTGTACTTATTAATTTTAACTATGTTTTGGAGCGGTAACTATATCGTAGTTAGGGAGTTAAATTTTCTTCTCAAAGAGGAGGTGCGTATTTTGTGGAAATATTGATGGTTATGAGTGGTTGAAACGATGAATTTTCATATTAATTCGTGTTTTTGACGCTTTTTGTGATGAACAAGGTTCTGGGTGGACGATGATGTCATGTGCACGAGTGGAGGCGTATCGATGTTGTTGAGTGTGATATGTTGTGGATGTGCAGTAAGCTTATTGTTTCAGAATGTAACGTTGTCCCAAGTGCTGGAGGCGGACGACATCCTGCAGGAATGCAAGGCGGACAACAAAGTACTCATACAGTTGTGAGTATCAGCACAAACTACATTCTGATGTGGTTGCCCTGGTCTGTTGTTATCTAGAGTTCAGTGACTGACTAGTGTCAACCAAACAATACATAGCAAGCCTTTTAATATTTAATACCTCCTGTGCTAGTGAGTGTGTTCACATGCTCTAGTTATTCATGACTACTCTGTGCAGAGAGTAATTACTTTGTTATGAAAGTATGAAATGTATTTAACTTAAAAAGATTTATCAACTTCTGCTTGCTCACGTCACAATGACATAGAGTTTTCTAAACTAATATTATAAAGAGAAAAGATTTGATTTTTGTATGTTTGTTTGTAATGGATAAACTCAAAAACTACTTAACCAATTTTAAAAATTATTTCACCTTTAGAAAGCTATATTATCAGCAAGTAACATGGGCTATACTTTATCGACTTCCATGCGAATGAAGTCGTGAAGTCGCAGGCAGAAGCTAGTGTGTCAATAAATATCTTAGAATACTTTGAAAAGATTACTTGATTCTTCCTAAAATGATAAAATCCATGTCATTGCTCCTACATGTTAAGTGTTATAAAACTTTATGTAAATGACGAGAAAGAAATATATTCTTTTTGTTCATATTTTAAGTTACTGAATGTCATTCACATTTCGTTCATCTAGAAGACAAACGTACTAATTACAGATGTCACTCAATACAAATGTATGTACACTCACAATGTAGGCTGAAAGAGATGAAATTTAAAAACTCAACATTTTGCACTTAGCATGTTTGTCTTATAGACCATCGATTTGAATGAACCTAATAATATAATTATGTAATATTTACATAAATCATACCATCATCTTGCTTGTAACCTAATTGTCAAAGGGTAGGCAAAAGTATTTTAAATAATATTCTTCAGTCATGATCAGAGATCCGATGTTGGGTGCAATTACTGGGATTTAATTACATTGACAGGGTTAACAGTTGCAAAATGCATTGTTTTCTCAGAAGCTGATAAGAGCATTAGAGAAGTAACTGACAAATAGATATACTTCCTATCTATTTGTCAGTTACTTCTCTAACGCTCTTAGGATTTCCATGGGATCTGCACTAATTACATTGTTTGAGACCCTAAATTGCACTACCTGATCCAATCACTGGTTATGACCGATGAGAGCCATGTAAAGGTCAACACTTTGAAGTGATTCTCATGTTAGCTTAATAAAGTCATAAATTAGCTATTGCCATAAATCTCAATTTACTAAAAACAAACCATTATTAATCAGAACTATACAGGTGAAAAGATTGTGCCAGTATGTTATGTGTATGTTTAAAAAAATCTGGAAGTTAATACCTAAACAAAAAAGAATTTGTCACTATTCAGTCACTGTTCAGTCAGTTTGCATTGTTTTTTTTTTGTTTCTCTCTATTTTCGTTATCTTATCAAGAAAAACTCAAACTCACTCACGCTAACATTGCAGAATTCCACACCAGCTCATAAAACATGTTAATTCCAGCCTGACAAAGCCAGAGGTGCTGGCGGAGCTGATAACATTGATAACAGAGGAGCCTCCTAAGAACCTGGAGCTGGCCTCGCAGTACAGGCACGCCAACATCGCGTGTGAGGTGCTGACCAGCCATCTGTCCATGCTGAGCGACCGCCTCTCGCTGGACGCCTCGCAGATGAACCGTCTATGCGATTTCATCAACAGGGACCCACCGCTCAACCCACTGCTCGCCTCGTACTTTAGTAAAACTGTGGAAATGCTACTGGAGAGAAGTCCCAAACAGGTAATTCGTGATTTGTAAATTTTATTTAGTGCACCCTGTATATGAGATAGAGGTCGCCTTTTCGTTGTCATAGCGGTAGGAAAGACGTCAATCGTATGACGAAACTCCAAAGACGTCACCTTTATACATTCAAGATACATTGTTGCAAGCATGACGGGGCGACTCGTTTACACGCCCCCTTATTTTATCAAATTAAAATTATTTATTTGCGTAAATAAGGTACAGAAAGTTCTTAAAGATATTTACATAATTATTAATTTCATATTCTGCCTTAAATTTCAGTGTAAAAATTTTACATATTTAATTTTTATTTTAGAAATTAATTAATTAACTTGAATAATTTATACAGTTAGTAAATATTAGTAAATATTATTAAATTCAATATTTGGTAACAATTAATTTGTGACATTATATACTGGAAAAAACAACTTACAATTTATAATCTAGGAACGTATGAAATTTGTCTTGGGTTGATATAACTTGTTAGTATTACGAGATCGACAGGAACCTTGTCACTTGCTGAAAAAGACTTATGTTTTATGCAAACCTACTTGGTTCTAGTAAGTATCTAATATTTTCTAAAGAGCAACAAGACTCTTTTTGTTTCACCCCAAATATAACTCTTAAACACCACCTTGAACCATTTTAAGCACTTGATCTCCTACCAATAATCTATCTTCTAAATAATAAAAATGAAATGCTGTTTGTTGGTAAGCACATCACTTCGAACGCCTGGACCGATTTGGCAAATTTTAGTTTAAAAATATTCGTAAGTCCAAATCAGGTTCTCACTGAAAGAAATATTTTCAAATTTCGGGAAGAACTAAACATCCTTTTTCAATGGATTTTATGAATTTGGACAAAGGTCAGTTATTAAAACTATTTCTTAATAAAACTATTGAGGCAATTATACAGATGTTCTTGATGTTCGTGTACTCCCAACCATTCCATCTTCCCCAGGACTGCTACCTCTACCACATAGTGTGCCTGCGCGTGCTGGACTTCTTCAAGTCGCGGCGCGACTTCCTGCCCAACCTACTGCGCCACATGTCCACATCCGCCATCGCAGACACCTTCAAGTACTTCATCCGGCTCGACGACCTGTTCAAGAAGACTGTCATGGAGGTAGGTCAGGTGATTTTATTTTATATTTATTTAGGTACTTAGCCACACTTACACATGTGTCCTGAAGCCAGAATAAAAATAAACCTCTAATGCCCGTTTTCACCTTCACTGACACTTAAATGAATCCCAAAATAAAAGAGCACTGTTGGATTTTCAACGCTAGGCCCAGCGTTGAGAGTTGAAAATCCAACAGTGCACTATTACTTAGGGATTCATTTAAATGTCACTTAGTGAAGGTGAAAACGTTTTTGACAAGTTTTTGACATTGATTGTCACTGAAATGAGATTGTGACAGATTTTAAACATTTATAAATAATACGGGATGTGGCCTTCTGAAGTTCAACCGCTTGTGGCATCTCAAGCTAATCATTGTGGTTGGTTGAATACAAGACATTTTCAATAACAATCATGCAAAAATGTTGACATAAGATTTATAAAGATGGAGTTTTCAAAACAAGAGGTATGTGTATCTACAATAATAGTAATTAGTAAGTATAATATTACAGAACAGTGATTTTCTAGCTTGAATATATTTTATTGCAGTTACAATCGGCAAGAAAATCTGTTGACTATCTGATGTACATTAATTCCACATAGCACATACTTGTAAACCAGGGACTTGAAACTTCAAACGTTATCAAAACAGCGTTTCGTTTAGTTCCAGTAACGAACAATTCTGCCGTTCCACGCGGATCGTAACTAAATGAATAGTTGAAGATTTCGTTCCGATAGATTTTCGTTATATTGCCGAGAAATTCGTTCGTAAATGGTTACTAGAACTATACATAACGCTATTATGTAACGTTATCGGAACGCTATTTTTTTTAGTAACATTTCAAGTTCCTGTTGTAAACAGACTGAAGGTTTCAGTATGCAAACTAGTCAGTTTGTCATATCTTTTAAGTTTTTAGGGTTCCGTAGATTCAAAAGTAAAAAACGGAACCCTTATAGGATCACTCGTGTATCTGTTTGTCTGTCCGTCCGTCTGTGACAGCCAATTTGCTCTGAATCTAATGGACCGACTAAGAGGAGGCTCCCTAAATTGTATGTTAATTTGCATTAAGATTCTGAAAAAGTCACGCATACAATCACAATGGAACTTTAGTATTATGATTTATTGGATCTTTTTCTTTCTAAATATAAGACAATTACGTAATTGTAACATTTTCGCTCGATTCATTTTTTTATTCGAATTTCATGTCTTTAAAAGATTATTTGAAACAAAAACAAGATTACTCGGCTTTTATGTCTAAAATAATTATTGACAGTAAGAAAATATAGTTTATTATCCAGATATAAGATATTTTTTCTCTAGATTAATTTATTATTACTTTAGTTATAAACGAAATAAGAATTGAAACTTATGACATTCAGTTCCGTGCTCGAACACGACCAAAGAGCGCACGCGATATTAAACTTTATAACTGCTGTGTTAGCGTTTAGCACATAGTGGAGTGGTGGGGTGCATGGGGGCGGAGTTTGCGTGGAAATTGTCTTGGAGTGCCTGGTCTTAAGTTGACCAATTCATCAATTTCTGTGACCCAAAATGGACGTGTAACGAAAATAAATGAAATTTGAATATGGAGGTCACTTTTCGGGGCCAAAATGAAAAATTTTAAAAATATTATATATATAAAATATTTTAAAAATAGTTTTGAAACTGTACTGTGTTTAATATCAATTGGGATTGATGTGAGGATCTAAATTTTTTTAAATAACTAATTTTTTTTTTTTGTATATTTAAGATAATAGATCAAAATTTACCAAAAAAAATAATTAAAAAGTCAAAGTCAAATAATTTATTTCAATTAGGCACAAAAAGGCACTTTTGAACGTCAAAAACAAAAAATAGAATTGATTCTAGTCGTCTTCCAAAAGGTAGTTTTCGTATGGAGAAGAATGGGAAAGAAACTCCACCGTTACTCTTTTTAAAATGTTTTACAATATTTTGTATACATTAATTATATAATTATATATTATGTCAAGACGATGCACCTGGAATAAGATTACTATACCACAATAGGTCAAAATAATTTAAAAATGAAGCAATGACAGAAAAAATAATTATGTAATGGATACATGGTGTTCACATATTTACAAGCATTGTACAAGTACCTATACGATATTCCTAAAAAAATTACAAGTGATACTAATTAGTCAGTGTGTGACTTCAAGTAATCACAGAATGTAAAAAAAAAAAGTTTTTTTTAAAATAATATTTAATAAAATTGCAGAAAATAGTTCTATACTTATAGATTACAGGAAAACCTATAAGAAGTCTATGGTCTTAAAATAACATGGTAAATCTCCCAATATTGTGCGTACAAACTTACATTTGCAGTTGGAATGTATGGGAGAACATGTTTTTCCACTACAATGTTAAGTCTGTCCTTGGGATAAATTCATCCCAACTACGGAACTCATTTCAATCACTCTTCATTGTGCGTGGTCCGACACGCTCTTGGCCGGTTCTTTTCCTGTTTGTAAGCAGTATGTTTTGTTGCGTCAGGGTAGTCGCCATTACTTGCCTATCCAGGATGCCTTACAAATTGTTTCAAGTTGATTGTTTTAACATAACTGCCGTCCTTACGAAAAGTGCAATAACGAGTTTTGCGCCGAATTGAGGTAGGTACATGTTCGGAATTTGCAGAACGAGATCTATATATTACGCTTACATCTATATATACACTTTTTACGTATCTATGATGAAGCCGGTTTACCTTGTATACCATGTATAGTGTTGGAGATACAAAAATAAAATCTTTACTCGCGTTTTCTCGAAATCAGGTTTAACCTAGTTATTGCACTTTTCTTAACGACGGCAGATTAAATGGGCATAGAATAAAAGTCATGCATCTAGCCTATCATTGCATAATGGCTATCAGAAACAATGCGGAAGAATCGTGAACCATATTGTGGTAGTATCAATGGCTGCTTATCTAAGAAACATAATCTGGTCGCATGATGCTCGCGTTGTGTTGTATGCTTTGTGTGTGATGTCCAGAACACGCCGCTACACAGCACGACACAGCACGGGACCTGCTCTTTGTGAGGATGAGCAGAGATAATTGTGAAGGACGTGTTTACGCGGAGGCGGCACGTGAAGCATGACGTGTGAAGTACAGGCGTGTGTCACGTTGTCGATATCACACCTGTATCCGCTGAAGGGATAGGATATTTAGCACACCCTTTCGTCAGTTATGTTGTCCCAAGTAATAGGTTTGCCTTTTGCTAGAAATCCGACACAAATCCAGAGTCTGGGCTGCTGAGTAATTCCTAATGGAAAAATCCAATAACACCTTGCCCGACCTAGGAATCAAACCGACCTCTAGATAATAATAATACTTTGTCTCGACAGCTTACAATGTAGCCCACAAGCCTAGGGGTCAATGTGCTACTGTATTCATTCACTTTAATTATTTTGTGAGTAATAAACTCCTTTGTCTCGAAAGTTATAAATGATTCACGTTAAAATTCGCGAAAGTTGACAGTATTTGCTCAGTTAGTCAGCTTTACCATGTGCGAATGAAGTACATAATAAGTAAGTACAGTAGGAACGTACTAAATACACACATATTTATTGTGTTGTTGATGGTTTTTGTGTGAAAGTTTCCAAACATGAACAATGTACTGCCAAAGTGGGGCAACATATGGACAGTGCGACAGTACCTACTGTTTGTTCATCGGCGTTAGAACAGGTGCGATCTGCACTCAGCAGTTAGTGGTGTGGGCTCTGTACCGGTACATACAACTTGGTTTACATCCGAAGGTGCGTTATACTAATTAGGTTTCTGTGATTGGATCTGTTCTTAAAACCCCGTAATAATCGCAAGCATATCTTTGAATTCGATTTTCTTTCTACTCTACATTAAACTATTGAGTATGTACTCTTAACAACTTTCTATAGAAAGGATTTATTTTTGTTCCATATCGCCAGTTATGATAGATAGATAGATTCATTTATTTCATGTATTAGGGGTGAGCCTATTGCCATCAACCAGCGGGTAATTCCGATACCATTTTCGAGTAATAGACATTTTATATTTAAAAATGTATGAAATCCTTACACATTATAAAACAAAGTCCCCCGCCGCGTCTGTCTGTCTGTCTGAACGCGATAAACTCAAAAACCAAACGGATTTTCGAACAGTTGTTACTAATGGACGGTTCATGAGGAAGGTTTTGGTGTATATTTCACTAAGGTTTTGTGTAAATTGACTGAAATATGACGATAATTGTTAAATATGTCGAAAAAATGATGCCGACTAGGAGCTTTACAGGCGTGCGTCGCGTAAATCTTGAGAGATAAATAAAATTTATGTTCTATATCTTAAAAAGTTCAACAAAAAAGTCCGTGATGGCATAAGTCTACATTCTAAGGATGACCCACAGCAGTAGCGAAGGCTGAATTTATAGAGGAGGGAAGCCGGAGCAGCAAAAAAAAAAATTTACCGTTATGAGCTTCATGCAAATTTGTGAAATAATTCTATTCCTACCAATCCCGAACTCATACAACAGCTACGGATATGTTTTTCAGTCTGCACATCTGTTTTAATGAATTCGTCAAATTAAAATGTAAAAAACACCCTATATTCTATAAACAACTACAATCTAAGAAAAGTAAACACGGGAACAATACATTTTATTAAATTTACGACTGCCAGTCAGTCATTGATATTTATCGTAAAGGGAAACATTACAATGTTTGAACGAACCATCGCGGCGTATAGTCACATCTGGGCGAGCACGTATTTTCAAAACTTAACCTTGAAAAGCATGTTTCTTCACAAAGTAATCTGTCAAACGACATTCTAAAACTATGAATGCCGCCATCCTAATAAGATCGTACTAATTAGTTTTCAAATCTACTCTAAATAAGTAATTTCAGCTTATTAAACTATCTACTTACCCCAATACCTAATTACAACGTACTTTACTTTCACATCCAATAAACTCAAAACACTATGTTAATCACTGTCCTATAACTACAAACAAATAATAATACTACTAGTAATGATAAACTAATGAATTCAATTAATATTGAGCGAACAAAATGCAAATTAATATGGTTCTAATGCGATTACGTCAAAAAGTCACATTGTCATACGAATAATGAAATGTTTACGAAGTCCGAACTCCTAGCCGAACGTATTACGAAATTCAACGAAAACTACCGAATCAAATGCGTGTGCCAGAAAGAGATGGTGCAATAGCAATAATTCCTTCTCGCTCCCGCGCGCACGTTTCTGCTACTATGTGCCTACAATAACACGTTATAGACCGGCTTACCCGGCTCATAGAAACCGCGGTATCACGTGACCGAAGTGCCGTCATGATGACTTTATTTTTTGTAAGGAAATTGAATTTAGCATAAGCCGGACGCGCCTACGAGTTATTTTAGCGCAGTGTTTTGTAGTTGGGTTATTAAGACAATTTTTAATGTATGTAGGCGTTTTGTAATAGGTATTATAATTTTATGGTGTATCAAATACTTATAATTTGATTATTCAATGACGATAGAGTGGTTGTGTTCCGAATTTACAAAAGGAAGCCGGTAGGAATCGGCTTATATGGACATTTCGCCCCTGACCCACAGTAACCATTTTTATCTTTCAGAATTTGATAAAAATTTCATTGTTATTTCCGAAGCTATTTTGACCGGTATTATAATAATCCTTATCCAGCAAAATATGTTATTGAAATTGGGCATTCAATTTAGATTAAAATATGCCTTGACATCATATCTAGCAACATTCGTCATTCTAGCTAGACATCGTTCTCGAGGATGGTCAGTTTGGATTTAGACCGAACTTGTCAACGGAGAGTGCAATTTTTTTGCCTTAAGCAAACTGTCCAATATTATACAGACAGAAAGACTCCTGTAATAGCATGTTTCTTGGATTTATCGAGGGCTTTCGACCTGGTCAATTATGACCTGCTCTGGCATAAGCTCAGTCACGAGACTTCTGTCCCGGCTGATGTGATATCACTGTTTAGATATTGGAACAGTAGTCAAAAGAATACAGTTAAGTGGTCAGGCTCATATTCATCAGAATATGAGCCTGACCACTTAACTGTATTCTTTCTTGTACCCCACAATCCAGCCCATACATATCAATGTATGGGCTGGATTGTGGGGTGAGACAGGGGGGTCTGAGCTCCCCCGTCTTTTTAACCTATACATAAACAAACTGATGGGTAGGCTCGGTAGCACTAAAATCGGTTGTCACGTGGACGGTGTTTGCGTAAACAACATCAGTTACGCTGATGATATGGTGCTGCTGAGCCCATCTATCGGTGCAATGAGAAGGCTTCTTAAAATTTGTGAAATTTTATGCAGTGGCTCACGGGCTCAAATACAATACCGATAAGAGTGAATGGTTGGTTTTTAAATCAGGTACTTTAACATACGAACAGCTGCCTTATTGTCTCCTTTAGGTCGGGTTTCGAAATTTAAGTGTTTGGGTCACTGGGTCATTGATGACTTAAAAGACAATGTAGACTTAGACAGGAAGCGCAGGTCGCTTGCTGTCCGTGGCAACATGCTGGCCCGCAGGTTTGCACGCTGTACTGATTCTGTAAAGATAACGCTTTTTAAGGCCTTCTGCCAAACCGTTTTACACGTGCAGCCTGTGGACCAAGTATACCCAGCGGGCCTTTAGCGACCTGTGCGTCCAGTACAATAACGCTTTCGGGGTTGCCGTGGTGGCGATGTAGCGCGTCAGGGATGTTTGCGGAAGCGCGCGTCGACGGGTTCGCCGCGATTATGCAGGAGCGATCCATGATGGCGCGCTTGCGCTCCTGCTCCAATGGCATCCTGAATGTGTTAAAAATCAAAAATCAATCAAAATCAAAATATTTTATTTCACATAAACCTACATGGGCACTTATGAAACGTCAGAAGCTAGGTACACGGTTCCAATTGGTCGTTCCTATGGAGAAGAGCCGGCAAGAAACTCCACGGTTACTCTTTTAAAAATAATTGGCTTTTACAATACTTCCAAATAACAGTGTTTCTAGGTATGGGAGGACAGTGTAGGTCTTTCAATAAGTACCAAGTACTTAACAAAATAAAAAATGGTCAACAGGTCTACAATCCACTAAGCCTACAGCGTTCTCACATTCACAAAATATGTAGAAATAAATCTTAATAATAATTAATTAATAAAAGTAAAAAACCTATTTTAAATAAAACGAAATTATATGATTGCTATTACAACTGTAGTCAATCTGAATAATTATCATGTCCACAATAGAAACAAACAAAAAAAAAAGTTGAAATTAAATCGTAGGTATATAATGTCAAATAATAGAAATATGTCAAGGGCGAATGTAAAAATAAATAAAAAATAAAGATTTAAATAAACATGGTAATTTGGGAGCTGTTAATAGACTCTTACTTATTTATGCCGTTAATGAGGTACCAGGGAAGCCACATGTGCAGAAGGAATTATTGCCAAATTTCCTTGTCTTCAACGTAGTCTTTAATTTTATAATATGATTTCTTGATAAGGACACGTTTGATGTGGGTTTTGAACTTCCCATCGCTAAGTTCTGTCACAGACTTTCCCATCGCTAAGTTCTGTGACGACAGGCAACTTGTTATAAAAGCGGATACTGTTTATAAGAAATGACTTGCTTGTTTTAGTTAATCTAAATTTGGGTATCACAATTTCATGTCGACTACGTGTATTTATATTATGGAAATCGCTTCTTATTTTGAAAAGTCTTAAGTTTTTGCGAACATACATAATACTTTCTAAGATATAAAGTGAAGGCAAAGTCAGTATATCAATTTCTTTAAATTTGTCTCTAAGGGACTCGCGAGGGCCCATTTTATAGATCGCGCGGATTGCCCTCTTTTGTAAAATGAAAATTGAATCTACGTCAGCTGCCGATCCCCACAGCAGGACGCCATAAGACATAATATTGTGGAAATAAGCAAAGTATACTAACCTAGCTGTGGCTATATCAGTCAACTGCCTTATTTTTCTTACTGCATATGCAGCTGAACTTAATCTACCTGAAAGAGTTCTAATATGGGCGCATATTAGAACTCTTTCAGACGTTTTCAGACCGGTGGGACTCTCCCCTCTTACGAAGGTGGAAAAGTGTTCAGACACAAATAATCTAGTGTACCATTGGACGAACTTTTCAATCGTACATTGGTAGTTTATTATTATTAATTTAATTTATTACTAACATTAGGCTAAGCTATACTACTACTAACATTATATGGATGTTTATCTGAATTAAAATATTTGAATTTGAATATCATTTAAATGAATAGTTTAAAATATATCACAGATTCAAAATTACGCGTACCAAAATAAATATGGTTGACGACAACGCGGGCGCAGCGGTAGTAGTCAATTACCTTTTCCTTGACTGTTAGGTATGTAATCCCGGTAGTACGTTCTCGTAGGATTTTTTCCAACATCCACGCGAGCGAAGCCGCGGGCAAAAGCTGGTTTTATATTTTTCTTTCTTTCTTCTTTGTTTTATTGTGCTTAGACTAGTTAAGTTGCGTACACAGTGAGTAACTGTAGTGTTGTCATTGAACAGTGGTTAGAAGAGCACCAGTTCCTGGAGTGCCTGATCCAGATCGTGTGCGGGACGTATGTGGCGGAGGATCTGGCGGGAACGCAGGCTGATGCGCCCGAGAAGGCGGAGCGCGAGCCCTCGGAGAAGACCGACGCCAACCACAAGGACGACGCCGGCGGCAGCGACGCTGATGCAGAGAAAGGTGAAGGAAGACTCGACTGTATTATGAGTTCACGGTTTTAGGACATGATTTAATTGTATGCCCAACGTTTTTCATGTTGTTGTTTTACAAATTGATGTTCGAACCGTGAAATTTAAAACCTTAAGCTAAACGCACCTCACAGTCGCGGCAGGCCGCAGCGCATCGCATTTCAATGTATGCGATGTTGTATGGGATGTTGCAATGCGGTGCGGCCTGCTGTAATCTTCGTCAGCCTTAAAAGGTGATTGTTAAAATGATCTAAATGTAATGAATGAACGAAAATGTAATGAAAGTGGAATACAAGTTACATGGTAGGGTAAAAGTAGTTACCGGTCACATTTAGTGTCGTAACCGTAATATTTCAGAGAAGTTTTAATTTCATACGAGGTGTTCAATCGTTCAATCGTCAGGTTCATCAAAGCTAGGTCAGGAGAATAGTACAGAGTCCCCCGCAGCGGGCGCCAGCATCACGTCGGCGGGGGCGGGGCCCGGGGGCGCGGCGGGGGCGGGGCCCGGGGGCGCGGCGGGGCCGGGCACAGAGGCGCGCGCGCGCATCGCGGCGGTGGCGTCGGCCAACGCCGCGGCGCTGCTGTGCGACCTCATCGTCAACGGGTGCGCCGGGGAGGGATGCTCCACCAGGTATGCCTAGTGCCTATCTCATGACCTGCTTTCTGTTTATGTATCTCAGTACTGTAGGAATTTGATAACTATTAGAAAAATATTAAGTAAATAAAAAATATATGAGGTAATAAACTGACATATTATATGGTATCGTGAACGTCATAATATCTCTACGCCAGAACACTACATACGATGTTGGTTGCACACGATTAGGACAAGAAATAACCCTATCAAACACTGTAAAAGCGTGTAACTTCTCCGTATTTCCATTGATTGTATTCATTATTTCGCTTATCACATATCGTCGCTTATCGAACAACACCGCTAAGTCGAAAATTGGCGGTTTGTTACTTTTGAATGTGATTGGATAAAGCTACTTTTCCCGCGCGAAACTACATTGTCAAATTAGAACAATTCAACCAATAAGCGGCCAATAAGTCAAAATAAAAAGGTAAAAAACATAAACATTAACATTCAACATTACTTATTATCTATCTATAAACAGTTCATCTTTTACAAAAAGTAACTCATAAACTCTTGAAATTAATAATTTAAGCAGTTTTTTCACCCCCCTGTAAAGTCAGTCAAAATGACTTGAACGGTGTTGTTCGATAAGCGACGATATGTATTTGATTAACATGTAAAATGATGAGTGTGTATAGACAAGCGTGATGTGCGTGATGTGCGTGATGTGCGTGATGTGCGTGATGTGCGTGTGTAACGAGTGGCGCGTGGTCCGCAGGCCGCGCACGTCGTGGGCGCTGGTGTCGCGCCTGCAGTCGGAGGCGGGCGTGCGCGCGCTGCTGGCGGGCATGTTCACGTCGCCGGCGCGCGCGCGCACGCACGCGCTCGTCAACGGCTGCCAGGTGCTGCGCGCGCTGCTCATGCACGAGCCCATACTGTGAGTACTGACGGGGAGACATCTGGCTCACCTCCATGAAACTTCTATGAGTTAATCTCATATATTAAGGCTTTATGCACAAAATTCGACAGAGTTTAGGTAAATTCTTGCGATGCTATGTTTGTGTGCACCGTTCACGCACACACGCCTAAAGATCGAGCGTAGTGATCGCTTAAACAGTTTTGATCCTATAGATGATATTTTATTAAGTTACGTAGGGACTAGTGATGTGCCGGATATCCGTATCCGCGGATATCCGTGGGAGAAAAAAGATCTATATCCGTTACTTTTTGGCGGATCTTGAACGGATCATTACGTATATGTAATGAAATGTATACAGATACAGGATACAGATCTTTTTCTCCCTCGGATATCCGCAGATATCCACGGATACGGATATCCGGCACATCACTAGCAGGGACGGATAAGAAATAAGTCTGGAATGTTTGTGTATATTCATTTAGGTACATTTAGAGGTAAGCGTTATACATAAATACGAGAAGGGTGCCGTCTCTTGTACACCGAACTAAACGATCTAAATTACATACTTTTGGCTAAGAGAAAATTGAAGCAATTCTGAAAAAAAAAAATCTTAACTATTTTGAATCGCGATTAAAAAGGTGTGGAATAAAATTAGTTGTCATGAACTAAAATTCACACCAATACGAGTACCTCGACTTCAGGTGCAACAACAGTACTGTATCTTTTTTTCTTTTGCATGTATCTCGAAAACGATGTGTCCAATCGCAAAAATAATGAAAACTTCGACCCCCTTTATAAAACCCTTAAACTCCTGACACTCAACATATAGGTAATAATTTTTCTTATTTTCCATATAAAAAGTGAAAAATTCCATTTAAAAAACGTCGAGGCTGCCACACCTGTGCACATCGAGCTCTAAAAAAAAATTCAAGGTGTAGGGCAACAAGTACCACGTGGACTCGCGATTGTCAAATACGATTTTAGTTATGTCAAAATATATTTAAAGGAGATGGGAAAAGGTGGGCCCAAATGTAATAAGTTGAAATATGATCTAAAAATTAGTCATATTTTTTATCCTTGAATATAAAATATCTCAATTCTCTATCTGGAAGCGGAGAAATATGATAAAGATAGTATTCGTGAGATTATCGATTAAAGTAATCGATTACACAACTGCAAAAAGAAAACCTACCCACTAGGTAGCACCATTTAGTATAATTAACTCAAAGTAATTAAATGCACTATATATACTTTTATACAATATAGTGCATTTAATAATAAAACATATATAATTAATTACTGAAAAACCAAAATAATGCTTATTAATTTCATATCAATTAAAATCAGTCTTATATTTTTTTGTCTAAGTCACTAGCAGTGCATGTTCTGCACTGGCATGAGACAATCATTGACAGGATCCGGCAGCTGGGACTCGAGGTGGCCCTGCACAAGTCCGAGGCCATGGATTTTCATGGTCCTCGGAATGCGCCACCGTCAGGTTCCCAGGTAATGGCGGGAGGGGTTCACATCGGTGTCGAGTCGACGATGAAGTATCTGGGACTCGTCCTCGACAGCCAGTGAAATTTCGTAGAACACTTCCGACGTTTGGCTCCCAGACTGGAGCGGGCCGGGGCTGCCTTGAAGCGGCTCCTGCCCAATCGAGGCTGCAGCCAGCCCGCCGATTGAACGCGTCCCAGAGGGTCATGGCCATCCGGCTGGCCCGAGCGCCCGGCGGCGAGCCTCCTTGCCGGATTACCGCCATGGGATCTGGAGGCAAAGGTCCTCGCGCACATTTGGGAGTGGCGCGAGGAGGCGAAACGCCGGGGCTTAACTCCGATGCAGCAAGAAGTCGCGGCACAGCGGACAGAGCTCCGGCGGGATCTCATGGCGTCATAGAGAGTGCGATTGTCGCAACCCAGCGCTGGGCTCGTCACAATTGCGGCGATAAGACCCCTCTTTGAGGAGTGGCTTGAGAGGCGCCACGGCGTCGTCACCTTCCGCCTGACGCAGGTCTTCACCGGACACGACTGTTTCGGGAGGTTCCTGTTCAGGATAAGGCAGGAGGAAACGCCCGGGTGTCACCATTGTGTGGATCGCCCGGAGGACACGGTGGAGCATACGGTGGAAGTCTGCCCGGCTTGGGCGGAGCATCGCCGTGTCCTCGTGGAGGCGATCGGCGACGGTGATCTCTCGCGTCCGGCCATGGTACGGAGCGAGAGGAAATGGCAGGCCGTCACCTCCTTCTGCGAAGCAGTACTGCTCGCGAAGGAGGAGGCGGAACGCGTGAGGGAGAGGTAAATTTCGCGCCCTCACGCCCCTAACCGCCGCAGGAGGAGACGCCCGGGGCGGGAATCGCGAGCCGATTTCCGGCCACCGTAGGCGCGGGCTTGCGGACGGTGAGCAATGGGTAGCTCGCCGTCCGATAAGGACCAAGCCCGGATCGACGCGTTGTGTTCCACGCGCGCTTCACAGAGATGTCAGCAGAACTGACGGGGTCCGCTAGGGCCAATGTCTGCCGGGGCTGCAAATAAGGGCCGAATGGGACATCGTGGCAACCGAAGGAACACGGGCGGGTTTTAGTCAGTAAGAGTCTGACACGCCCTTCCGCAAAAAAGCATTGACAACTGGTAATACATAATTGACTGTATTTCATTGACAAAGAGTTCACTTTTTATTGGAAGGACTGTTTTATGAGTGTGATAGATATTTGAATCATTGTTCAAATAAAAAATCGCACCAAGTAATTCGAAGACTGGTTTGTGCAATGAAGACTGTTTGAAGTTGAACCCAGGACGTAAAACGGTTTCATTATCACAAAACACAAAACGGTCTTTGTAAACGGTTCGTCGTCCCAACGCCCACCCCTACTAGACAGCTGCTACTTGTTTCGTATTTTCCGATGCGTTTTGAGTGTTTTCCCGAAAAATTTTCATGTTCAATGACCACTGCTTTGTTTTTTACGGTTTCTGATCCTGCCTACCTTGTACGACCCTTGCTTTCATACTGAACACTGAAGATTGCTCACACGATTGACTTGCAGTTGTTATTTTGGATTTTACCGCCGCTTTGTGGATTGGATATTGTTTGAAACTATGGATCGCTATGTGAATTGTGGGATAGCAACTAGTCACTGCAATACACTAATTTATGTTTGAATCTATAAATTCACACTACAAAATTTTCATCTCGTTACATTCAGGCCCAAGAGTGTATGTAATCGTTTCCGTCTCCTTTAGAGAATTTTTGTTGCAGAATAGCTTTAAGATTCTTAAAGCCAAAAGTAAGGAATTTTAGTGATAGTTTAGTTTGGTGTACAAGAGAATCGGCACCATTTTGCCATCTTAGTGCTGTCAAAATAAAATAGATTCTATAATTATTTCAGAATGGGAAATCATCGTTTGACAGGAATAAACGAAATTTTGGTGATTTTTAGTTTAGTTTAGAGGCATTTGTGACAAGAAAATTGGCACCAGTATCCATAAATGGATCTGGGACACTTGCGCAAACCCACTTGCGCGAAAAAGTTGCGGGAATGAGATTTCTTCATAACATCACGCCATCTCAAACTCAAACTCAAAGCATTTATTTCAATTAAACCATTTACAGGCACTTTTGAATTGTCAAGGAATCGGTCAGTCAGAAATAGGTATGAAGCTAGTTGCCCATTCCAAAGCGTAGTAGGTACCAATGGAGAAGAACGGGCAAGAAACTCCACGGACACTCTTAAAAAAATTGATAAAAAATTGTTACAAAATATTGGTTACATCATTCATGTTGAAATTAACATGTGAGAACAATGTAGAAAGACGTGCACGTTAGAAGCGTCCGTAATAAAAAGATAAAACAAAGAACAATTCAAAAAATTAAAATAAATTAAAAATAAGCCCTGGCAGCTAAGAGATGACCAGTCCCAACTGACGGCGCCCGTTCATGAACATGACGCATAGATTAGCACCATTCAGCTCAACCATTTTGAAAGGAGCTAAATGATTCAACACACGCGCCACCATCAGCGAAGCAATTGAGTGAGCATGACATACTCACAGCCGCCAGGGCACATTCAAGACAATGTAAGACATATTACCCGGTAAATGGTAACTCTTTAGTACATAGTGCTCACACCTGTGCTATGCAATTATATAATACAAAGGAGATTGAGTTTATACAATGCAAAGATGGTCTTACAATCTTCAGCAGCTCCAACAGTATTTGCAAATGTTAATCAATTAGTTGTGGAGCAGGACCAGCATTGAGCCAAGCATTTTTATCAGCGATGTAATCCCCCAACGTATACCTAATATGCTTGCCTGCATAGTGTGCGTTTTATACAAGATTTGAATTTCGTCTCATTCAGTTGGAGTATGTGGGGAGGAATTTTATTGTAACATTTTAAACAGTATCCCATGAAAGATGAATCTACTTTAGCCAGACTAAAACCATCAATTTCAAAGAACCCAACACTTTGAAATTGATGGCGTGATGTTATGAAGAAATGTGAAAATTTTCGTAGCCGCCATCTTAGATTTACATTTTGACATCAAAATCTGGTTTAGAACCCTCAAAAACTATGAAAAAGGCCGCCATCTTGGATATTTATTTTGACATAAACACTATTTCGTATTTAGAAGGATAGAAAAAAGGCTAGAGGGTCAGCTCTGCGCAGATGACACATCATTAATCTTTAAAATAAACCGACGGTCACAAAATCTTGACGACGTGAATAGCTCTATTCTGCAAGTCCAAGATTGGTTTACGGTAAATAATCTGGTACTTAATAAAAAAAAAACCAAATGCATTAGATTTAAATTACCTAATGTTAAAAGTAGCGAATGTGACATCATATTGAATGGAGAAAAACTGGAATTTATTAATCAAACAGTTTTCCTAGGAATCACGCTAGACGAGAAATTACAATGGGGACCTCATATAACATCTCTTGCGGGGCGGTTAAGCTCGGCCGCTTATGCTGTTAGAAAGATAAGACAGTTAACAGATGTGGAAACCGCGCGTTTGGTCTATTTTAGCTACTTTCACAGCATTATGTCGTATGGCATTTTACTGTGGGGTCGGGCTGCTGACATTGAATCCATCTTTATTTTGCAAAAGAGAGCTGTCAGAGCCATTTATAATCTACGTCGCCGCGAATCTCTCAGGGAACTTTTTAAAAGGATTAATATTATGACGGTACCTTGCCAATTCATCTATGAAAATATTATGTTTGTAAGGAAAAATCCACATCTCTTTAATAAAATAAGTGATAGACATAATTTTAATACTAGAAATAAAGATAAACTAGATCAACCATTTTACAGATTATCTAAAGTACATACATCTTTTATGGGGTACTGTGTTAAATGTTACAACAAAATACCTTGTGACATATTGCAATTAAATGAAAGAAAATTTAAAACTCATATCAAAAGTGCACTTTGTAAACAAGCATATTACAAATTAGAGGATTATATCCAGGATAAGAGTGCTTGGAAACATGCTGGTCCTGCTCCATAGGACAATTTAGAATCAAGACAAAATCAAACTGGTTGCTAATTTAATTGTAAAATTGATTATTTTGTGTTTTATGACATTGATTTAACATTCTGTGATTACTTTCTCACACACTGACTTATTAATTACAAAATTTTAGGAAAATCGTCTACTTTTACAATGTTTGTAAATATGTGAGCACCATGTATCTATCACATATTAAATTATCTGTCGTTGCTTCATTTTTAATTCTTTTTACCTATTGTGGTATAGTAATTTTATTCTAGGTGCATCGTCTTCACATATAATTATTTAACTAATGTACGTACCTATACAAACTATTGTAAAACATTTTAAAAGAGTAACGGTGGAGTTTCTTGCCCATTCTTCTCCATACGAAAACTACCTTTTGGAAGGGGCGACTAGAATCATTTTTAATATTTTGTAAATTTCGACGTTCAAAAGTGCCATACATGGGCCTATTTGAAATAAATGATTTGACTTTGACTTTGACTTTGCTCGGAAAGCTGACAGCGCCCGTCTAGATGTAAGTAAATGTGGATGTAATATTGATAGGAATAATAACTATCCTATTAACATCAAGTACGAGTTTAATTCTCTAGTAAGAGTTCCACGTCTCGATCACAGTAGTCACCGCAACCGCAGGAAACACTTCAGCTACTAATGAACGTGCCCGACAGTAGAATGCGTCAGGCGTCAAGCGACGAGGAGGCCGGGCGTGGCTACCCGGGCGGCGCGAGCTGCGAGCGCAGCGGCGTGGAGCTGGCCGTGGCGCCGCACCTGCCGCTGCTGCACCACGCGCTGCTGCACGACCCGCTGCGCGACCCGCTGCACGACGCCGGCCCGCGCAGCCACGAGCCGCATGTGAGTCCACACCCCAATGTCCATACTTCATAATTCACTTCCTATTATTCTAGTCTAGAACCATACAGTCATTCGATGAAACTGTCTAGCTGAATAGTCATACGGGGGGTGCGGGATGAGACGCGGAAGCAGCGCCATACTTTTCGTTCGGGACCGATTGTTCGGCCGTTCAGGAGCTATCTGCCATGGCTGTCACATAGTGTTATATAAGTGTGGTGTCTATCATATCCGTGGTTTACAAAGCGCTGCCGCTGGTGCTAAAACTAAAGTCAAAATTCAAAATGGTGACTATGAAAATTTACAGATTATACTTTTTGGGGTAGGTATATAGATTTGTTCCATTGAATGACTTTTTCATGACTTGAGAAAAAAGATAACTTAGAGAAATATATTAATGATTCTATTTCTGTAAATACATAATTTGTTATGGTCGCGAATCATATTTTGATCAAGATACAACCTGACACTGACCTACAAAATGCAAAAACCGTTAGAAAATTTGAATTTCGCGGGCTACCACTGCGAATCCTCCTTAAGCTCCAGCTCTTGCAACAAGTTGTTAAGAAAATTAAAAAGAAACTATGAAAAGTCCCTCCTACAAAATTCAAAAACAATAAAGACAAGTGGAACGCTGTTAAAACTATAATACAACAGAAAAAAACAAAAATTAGTAGCCGATAACCTTATTCGAAATACGAGCAGTAATTCCAACTCGATAGAGGACATAAATAAGTACTTCTCTAATATAGGCAAACACCTAGCTGATAAAGTGATAATATTACTAACACCACAACTTCCTTTACTAACTAACCTATTATCACATAAGCCGGGCATAACCACGAACCTCAACTCGATAGTCCTACTTCCCCCGGATGAGCCTGAAATTGAAGCATTGATACTCAATCTAAACAATGACTGTGCCGTCGGATGGGACGCCACTCCTAAGTACCTTAAACTATCGAGACATTATTGTTCCCCATTTAACGAAACTCTTAGAATTGTGCATTTCTCAAGGAGTTTTTGCCACGAGCGTTCAAAAAATCTCTGATAACACTTGTTCACAAGAACGAGTTGAAGGACGATGTCAGAAACTACCTGCCTATTTCGGTTCTTTCGACAATATCTAAATTACTAGAAAAAGTTCTGAATACTAGGCTAATTAGCTTTTTAGGACGTAACAAGATATTGTCGGATGCCCAGTTTGGTTTTGGGTCGGGAAAAAGCACTGAGGACGCTGTCGAGCAACTTGTGGATCATTTTAACTTCCGCGCCCCTCCAGAATTCCTCGCAATCCTATTTATTTTACTTAAGTATAGTTAACAAACTGCTACAATTATTTATCATTACTTCACCTGAATAATATGTGAAATAGATGTCTAGAAACTTAGAAGCAATTTGTATTATTTTGACATATTTAAATTTTGAAATGTTTTAAATTTTAAATGGATTTTTTTCACCATAAATATAAAGCTTTGATCATGGTCGAAGTAATTAAGCAATAAATAAGAATATTAGATTACTTAAAATGTAAAAAAATCTACTGACAAAATTGTTGATTTTAAGGTTAAAGGCAGTTTGTTCATATTAATTATTTTAAACTTTATTTGGCTTTAGTAAATATTGGTTGGTATTGAGGTTATAGCTTAAGTATTCATTTTCTTTACGAAAAGAAGATTGGAACTAAACCTCAAATTTAAATCCTAAAATAATACTATTACTAAAATCGAACTAAAATGAAGAGATCACAACACAATTTCGGTATATCTGCAAGAAATACGACAAACACCCTATTGAAATGTGCTTAAAAAATTCGTTACCATAAATTCATGCAATAACGAATCTGTTGTTTATTAAGTTGGTACGGTCAATATTTTAAGGTCAAAAACGGTTTTCTAGCTGGTCTTCAGTGATGCAAGCCTTCAGAGTGCACGGCGAACGGTTCATAATGACGTGTTTTTAATAATTCAGCAAAATATCTCGTTGGTATGAAACCATTTGTTTCATTCACCATTCGACGTCGCTGCTACTCGATAATAAGCCCCTTCCTCATATCTCTTAACCCTCACAGTATTTCTCTAGAACAAAGAAAAACATTGTTTTTATTACACATAATACCTAATTATTTATTATTCACTAATCGAATTAAACCTCACAATGAATTTAAAACTTTAAAGGCATCTTCTGTCTCAACAATACCTCTGTTCTATCAACAATACCCTTGATTAAGATTTATGTTTAGTAAAATATGAAATATATAAATGATAACACTCTCACTTAGTCCGGTTTCATTAGATATTCACTTCACTTTTACGCAGCGCAATAATATTCTCTGATCTGATCTGATCTCTTCAATATATTTTATGCCTGCTTTTTGATAATAATAACCACAACACTGCGCTAAATACTCGTCACCAATATTATCCACGAACCAACAAAGTTCTATTAATTGAATACTCGTAACAAACTGCATCTACCCCACAGAAATCGAAATAATTTACTTCGTTTTTTGTGGTCTACCTGCTAAACTTTAATATTTATGTGAACAAGACGAATAAAACTAAAAACGAATGATGATTATCGAACTAGTCATTGGTTGCAGACAAAGTGAGTGTGTGTGTGTAATGTGCGTGTTTACAGTATTGTAACAACTTATAGAAGAAGGTCGTAAGTCAAACCGAAGCTAGTTAAATAGCTTAGTTAAATGAGAAAATAAAATAAAATCTCGGGAAAAATACTATTAAGGCGGGCCGTTATTTTCCATAAACACGCTTCTCAATCACTACTGACGTTTGCAGAATTGTTTGGGCAAAACCAGGACTCTGCCAATGTAGTAAGTAATTGAATTGAATTAAAGGCAAACATATTAAAAATCATTAATTAAAAGCGATTTTATATCGATGCTCGGATCGAAATGATCCATTGAGAAGCAGAATCGATCATCTCTATAAACGATATAGAAGGAGTTGCCAGAAAAACAAAAAACTGATAATAATCGACTTATATATACAAACTTTATTCTAATCTAAAAAAAAAAAAAATGTGTTAAAATATTAGTAACGTTTTTGATTGTTTTATTGTAAAACAATGTAAATGAGTATAATCTTCTCATACAGTATTGATTGGTACTCGTTTTGCAGACAAACACTTTTTTTTGGTTACGTTATTTGATTATCTAATCGATTACAGACTGAAATTGATGTTTTATTTCCGTATTGGTATCACTACGTCAAACAAATGACTATGCTTTTTAACTGGTGGATACAGTTTAAATACTCTCTATTTCGACTTTTTATACGTGTACCTGGCTACTATATGATGTGCAAAAATATTTCTTTCAGAATGAATAACATTGTTTGGTAAAAATAATTTTTACCGGGCATCTTGTCCACGCTTAGCCGAAACTGGTGATTCCTTTTCCATACATAAAAATGAACGTATCGTTTTGTTCCGCAGGCCGATTTTCATGAACTAAACGTGACAAATGGTTTTCAAAACTAAAGAAATATCCTTACAAACAAAAAAGTGAGTTTTCAAGTTACGTAATTATGACAATTTCAATTTGCTAAAATTTCCTTCTAAATTAACTTTTAACACTGTTAATGGATCAAAATAAGTATTTTATCACGAACCTAATAAGAATCTAATATGAATCTATCTGAGATCACAACATAATAACAGTTAGCTGTGCATCAAGACAACTTTGACTCCAATTTCCCTTTATTCTTATCGGGCTTATGATCGTCAGAAATTCTAGCTGAAGTTAGTTATTCGTTTTGGTAAGTAAAGTAGGTACCTACTTAGTTAATTTCTTACATCACAGTTCAGAATGTAGGTACAAAATTAAAATAAAACACTTAGAACTCATTTTCCCAAAAAACGCGCGATACGTGCCTGTGACGTAAGTACATCGGATGCACACGTGTAGCCCGCTTGAGAGATTACGGTAGGCTGGCTACCGCCCGGGCGGCGGGGGCGACCCGCGGCTGTCAACAAAAGAAATGGGCGGAACGATATTTCGCGCGATTGCGTGTCATTGGCTAATGATTTATTTGCATTTCGGCCCGCATTGGCCGGACATCCTTGTAGTCTACGTGGACTCCTCATAACTCTTTTCTATGCTATATCATTGCTACCGCGATGAGTAATTTGATGTTACGGTTAATCTTTGAACACGTTTGAGTCACATAAGACTTATTTGTTTGTTCTAGCAAAACTGTGAATCAAATTTCACGGTGTATAGCGCGATGTAAAAGGTTTCACATCATGAGCGCAGGCAGACGCATTGCAGATATGACTTATTTATTTAAAATTACAAATGGTACTATAGATAGGTTGCCCTGAGCTGTTTAGGTAGTTTAGGATTAGTTACACACTGCAAAATGTTTCGCATACCTAGCTTGTTGCATTTCCCTCATTCCAATTCGCGTACAGGCAGAATTCATTTCTAATCCGTGCGAGCAGAACGTGTCTGGTGAACATGATTTGGATATATTCAATACCCAGTGTTTCTGGGCTTAAGCATTTGGTGGTGAAAAACTTCTTTACGGAAAAGTAATTGTTAGCAAAATATGATTTTTAGTTTGTAATTTATCGTGTACTATTTTTTTTTTCCTAATTTATGTTTTAGGTATTTCGTACTGACCTTATTTTTTTTCGTTTTTATGAAATGTGTTTATCAGTGGAAACTTGTAAATGGCCTTCAATTTTATATTATTTAAGAACACTGTAAGTTAGCTATAAGTTTCCCGAACAGAATAAAATAAAATTTGTCCGCAACTGGTTAGACGATGTCCGTGCGGGCAAATATTCTTCTTGGTCGGAATTTCTGCGGCCAAGATTGCGGCCGGTTTTGCGACAAGTCGTTGTCATGGCCACGTAGTGCGTAAGGTCCCTTACTACGTCCGGTACATTAATGCCTGCGTGTGTGCAGGAGGTGCCTGGTGACGGCTCGGCCGCGGGCCCCGGCGCCGTGGGGCTGGCGCGCGTGCAAGTGGCCGCGCTACTGGCGCACCTGGCGCTGTCCGAGGTGGAGGAGGTGCCCACTACCATGCTCACGCTCGGTATGTACTCACTGCTACACCACGCGGCAGGTGGCCGCGCTACTGGCGCACCTGGCGCTGTCCGAGGTGGAGGAGGTGCCCACTACCATGCTCACGCTCGGTATGTACTCACTGCTACACCACGCGGCAGGTGGCCGCGCTACTGGCGCACCTGGCGCTGTCCGAGGTGGAGGAGGTGCCCACTACCATGCTCACGCTCGGTATGTACTCACTGCTACACCACGCGGCAGGTGGCCGCGCTACTGGCGCACCTGGCGCTGTCCGAGGTGGAGGAGGTGCCCACTACCATGCTCACGCTCGGTATGTACTCACTGCTACACCACGCGGCAGGTGGCCGCGCTACTGGCGCACCTGGCGCTGTCCGAGGTGGAGGAGGTGCCCACTACCATGCTCACGCTCGGTATGTACTCACTGCTACACCACGCGGCAGGTGGCCGCGCTACTGGCGCACCTGGCGCTGTCCGAGGTGGAGGAGGTGCCCACTACCATGCTCACGCTCGGTATGTACTCACTGCTACACCACGCGGCAGGTGGCCGCGCTACTGGCGCACCTGGCGCTGTCCGAGGTGGAGGAGGTGCCCACTACCATGCTCACGCTCGGTATGTACACATTGTACACGCACAACATGAACCGATCTCGATCCTTAGCATCAAGTGGAATAACAGTTCATTTCACCAAATTTTTCACGGTGAGATATTTTAGAGAATAGATCGGCAGTACTCTACTCTTACGAACTTATCACGCCGAATATAATCCGAGTTTGGTCTTTGATACTTGACACAAGACCTCTTAAACGTCAAAGACATCTAAATAAATATTGTCGGTCACTAATTAGGGCGTAACCAGACCACGGTCGATCAACGACATTGTGACATATATTTAAGACACTGAGTGAGTCTGTTTGCACCCCAAGTAGTTTCTAATAGTGACCTGGATTATTTTCCATAGGGTCGTATTTGGCCACGAAACCTTATTAGTAAGAAAATAAGTTCCTAATATTATAATAATGTACAATAATATCTAGTATGCAATAATTTATGCTAAGTATAACCTGGCTATAAGTTAAACGTTACTACTTACCTGAGCCCTAACAGGGTTATCTATATATCGTCGACCGTAGGTTCAATTGAGGTTAGGTACAAAATACCCAAAATGAGTTGAGTATACAGTTTTGTTCAGAATTTTTCGCTCTATCGAATGGTGAATATGAAAAAATTCTAACGTAAGAAAAACAGACCCGAAAAAGGTTAATACGAAAAAAGTTATGGGCGATTTAGTCCAAAAAAAAAACTTCGTCGGCCTCTCTTGAAAAATCGTATTTTATCCCTTACCTCAATTGAACCTACGGTCGACGATATATAAAAGGAGAAACTGACTCACTGACTGACATATCAACGCACAGCCGAACCTACTGGGACTAGAACGTGAAATTTTGCACACAGCTTCATTTTAAGAAGGGGGTTTTGAAAATTCGGCCTTTAAGCGGGTGAAAAGAAGGGATTTCGTTTGTATGAAAAGTCTTTTCCTTTTCCTAACAGACTTGAAACTTGGCACGAATACTTATCTAAGTAAATCATAAAGTTTTTCGCTTTTTGTTTTTCTAAACTACCCCCTTAACAGGGATTGGGGGGGTGTCAAAGTTTGTTTGAAAGAATTTTTACGCGAGGTCCGATTAACTCGAAACTTTGTATTTATCATATCGTGTATCAAGGTTTTTCGGAAATTTTAGGGTTAAAATATTTTATTTGCATTGAATGACCTATTAAGAGACACGCAACGACACCTATTTTTTGGAATATACTATTCCGGTAGGTGGCGCTGCAATCGAGATTCAAGACGGTATTCTGTTCACGGCACGTGCACCATTTTTGAGGAGTAACCTAACAAAAAGTACTAGGCTTGCATGAATTCACGATAGTATTCAATCATTAAGTTATGCTACTAATAGGATTCGGATGAGGCAGAGAGATAGTTTATAACCTAAATTAACATAGGATACTTTTATCCCGGTAGTACGTTTCCATGGATAATTTCCGACTTCCACGCGAGCGAAGCCGCGAGAAAAAGCTAGTGTACTCATAAATTTAGGCTAGTCATAGTCTGTATGTAACTGTGTGTACATTGTTAAGGTCCAGCCAACATAGTAGCGTCATCATCGTATTTTTGAATTGTCTACATCCACTTTAAATACCACATTTAATAGCCTCCTATAGTTTGACCAATACCGCTGTACCGCGCCTTAGGAATACGCGGCGAGGCGGGGGCAGTGTTGACCAATGAGCGGCGGGCGGGACGCCGTGCGCCGAGAGCGAACACGAATTAGCGGCCTGCACTGCTCCCCCGTCTCGCCGCGCGCCATGAATATAATGAAAGATCCAATGTGACAGATTAACCTATTGATATTATATCTACGAGTATCGCTTCATACAGCCGCTATATTAAAACAATGTGAACCGGGCGCGTTTATGTAGTTCAAATGAATTTGTATTTGTAGTGTTCTTGGTTTAGGTCTATTAGACACACGATTTATTGTTTTATTTTTTCTCTAACATAGATTGTCAATGTTATGCTGTGACGGTAAGGGTTTATAGAAGGGTGGAGAGAAATAAGACCACGAAACTTGTCAACATAAATATATATTTTCTTATAAAAATACGAGAAAGAGGAAAGGTAGGTTTACGGTCACAAAAGTTTCCTTATTTCCCTTGGGAGTAGCGCAGTACTCTCCTGGCTGCCTGGAGTGACGATAAAAAAAAAGAGCAAATCTCGGTCATCCAGATATTGGGGATTAAAGACTGAGTTTAGGAAAGAAAGACTCGTGACCTTACACGTAGTCAAATTAAAATAACCTAGCCATCATGTGACGGTGTGGCGAGCATGAGCCTCCCTAGCCAGCATGTGACGGTGTGGCGAGCATGAGCCTCCCTAGCCAGCATGTGACGGTATGGCGAGCATGAGCCTCCCTAGTATTTTAAAAAAACGCTACGTTACATCGTTACAATGCATACCTGTTATTTTATGGTTTTTTTTTAATTTGAATTGTATGTGACTGTATTGTTGGTGTGCTTTTTATAAATAAATAAAATGTTGCTTTGTTCTGCAGGCACCCCGGGCGTGTTGGTGGACATGTTCTTCCGCTACCCCAACAACAACTTCCTGCACGCGCAGGTGTACACGCTGGTCAAGCACGCGCTCACCAACCGCGTCTACCGCACGCAGTACGCACGACACGTCAGTATACGTCACTTAATACCTAACTTACGAGCGATACATCTTGACATCTACCTTGTGAATAATAATCACCTGTATTAGATTAAGGTCCGCTTGCATCACAATTCACTTAATACGTTTATCACTAAATGTATTTAAAACATAGTGGTGTGGCAAGTTATCGCCCCTTAGATCATATTTGGTTGTGGGCGGTGTTCAGGTGTCTGTAGTCCGACCTTAGGCATATATTGCTGTCGCGGACATGTGAGGGCATCGGAAGACTGAGTGGCCAGTGACAGCTAATGACGGTTGTCAGATGTCAAAGTGCGCGTGCGCCATTTGGTCGCATTTTGATCTCACCGCAAAACCGCATTTTTTAAATCTCAATTCATCGCATCCGCTGAAACTATAAACTAACGTGTATTATCCCGTAATCCTTGGGGATTTGCCATTCTATAGTTGTTCAATATTAATATATCAACTCGCGTCCGATGAATGTGTAAAACCCTAGACTTTCAAGTGACCATTGTGTACGAGCTCGCCAGGTGGCCACCGGCTGAAGAATCATCAGGACTGAACAAGAAGACCACTCAGGTACCGCTTTGCATTATTTGCTGGGATTAACTACAGACGCCACCTGACCGTCACCAATCTCCTTGCAATTTGTCGGCATTTTGAATGAGCGTGCATTCCAGACGCAGATTTTTCTTTCGTCCTTATCCCGCATAGGAAACACGGCTATTTACAAACCTGCTCTCCACATAGCTTTGTTTATGTCAGTCGTTTGAACATGACTTAGACCGAATCATGTTATAAATATTTAGGTTAAAATAAAAACGTAGCTTAGTTAATGATAAGCGACTGCTTACTAATACATTTTTTATGTTTAAATAACTAATAACTAACGAATAGCTTTAAGCAACGTTTATGAAAAAAGGGACTATGTTCAGCACTAAATGCATTCAGTGATTTGTGGTGCAAGCGAGCCTTCAAGCCAGATTTATTCAATACTTTCATTTTGGTTGTTACAGTTATTTGTGGAATGTGATCTGTTGACCCGACTAATGGACGTGTTTGAAGAGAACCAAAATAACAAGTAAGTAATTTAAAAGATATAGTCAACATAACATAACATCACGCCTGTAATCCCCGAAGGGTTAGGCAGAGGTGTACCTATAGTACACCCACATTTCGCCAGTTATGTTTAAGTCCCATGTAATAGGGGGCGAGCCTATTGCCATCAACCGGGCACAAATCCAGACTCCCAGCTGCTACTGAGAAATTCTAGATGGAAAACCCAATAACACTTTGCCCGATATAGTCAAATGATCTTTAAATGTAAAACGTCAGTATTTGATGAACAATAGCTATATCTATTGTTCATCAAATACTGACGTTTTACATTTCGGAGACGTGATTCTACGTTCACTGAAGAGATGATGCTCTACAAACATAACAATAAGATTATATAGATCTTCTAATTTATAAGCGCCCCTCCACTGTATTTGCCCTCACATTCAAAATATGTGTATATACATAATTCATTCAAATTCGACACCATTATTGGGATTATAGTAACTTTAATTGACTCATCATCATCACTCTCATCAGCAATAATAAATGTTAATTTTTGCTACTCTTTTAGTAGAAAAATTGTGCCTCTGCTTTAGTATTTCTGTAAAAATGACATTTAATTCTCGTTATAATAAGGTTGCTGTTAGGTTGTGCACTGATAAGTCTGTCCAAATCACAATTATCTTTTTATAACATTTATTCAAAAAGAGCTAGTATATTCTTCGTAAACAGGCAATAAAATTGCTTTTTAATCCCTAGGGATTAAATGTGATTTGAATTTGGAATGTAGAAATTGCTAGTAAAAGTTTCGATCAACAAAGAGATCAAACACGAACATTGTTTGAACAAGTAACAGGCTGACAAGAGAGAGAGAGAAAGTGTGAATTTGGTCAAAATGGAAATCCAAGATGACGGCTTAGAAAATTTAAAAAAAAAATCGTCTTTGGTGTCGTTTTTATAGTTTTCGAGGGTGCTAAAGCCGATAGTGAGGTCAAAATGTAAATCCAAGATGGCGGCTCTGAAAATTTTCAAATTTATCATCATGGGTATTGTTTTCATGGAGTGTTCACTTCGGGAGCTCGAGTGACGTACTTTGAATCCCTGCGCTCAGGATTCTACTCTAAAATCCTTCGTTCCGCTCTGGATTCAAAGAAACACTCTCGCCTTAAAAATATTTGTTTGCTCCCAATCACAATCTACTATTAACATAACATAACATCACGCCTGTAATCCCCGAAGGGTTAAGCAGAGGTGTACCTATAGTATACCCACAATCTACTATTAATCTCCTTAAAATAAGGTTGCTGCTGACCGAGGTGAAATAACTGTAGACCGTCACAGTTTTACACTAGTTTGTGGCGGTATAGTTTGTTTTCGAGGCTTTTTTTTTGTTGTTGGGAGACACGTCCCTCCCGCCTCGCTTGTATTACCGCACACTGGTGCAGGAGCGGCGTGCGCGCGGCCTACATGGGCCACGTGGTGCTGTGCCTGGCGCAGGCGGCGCGCGCGCTGGGCCCGCCCGAGCTGCTGGCGCACGCGCTGGGCCTGCCCGCGGCGCTGGCGGCGCGCTGGCAGGCCTTCGGCGACGACACGCTGCGCCCGCTGCTGCAGCAGCACGACACGCCGCTCGTGAGTACACTGACCGGCAGATATTATGTAAGCAGTAAGCGTGGCGCCACAGGGGCCCGCAGGGGGCCCATAGCGGCGGCGGTAGCTGTGGCGCGACCGTAGCAGCTCATTATAAACTTTGCTGGTCCATCCGCTTATACAATTAGTTGATTTATTTTTACTACTTTATTTTATATATTTACACTAAAAACAGAAACAAGTATTAATTGTTAAATATATTTGGACTGAGCACTAATCTACGCCACTGTTTTACTCCATAATAAACGACGGGTACATCACTGCTAGAAACTGCGAACTATGAATATGCAGCCTATTTAGATAGCAATACATCTATGTTATGGGGTTTGGTTTCCGCACTTAGTCCTTCAGGGGGACCATTGTGCGTGGGCCATGGCGTATAGCAATAAATTTCGGTGAGTTATGCGAACAGAAATTTATTATTATAGAGCAGCTTTTTTTCCCGATGTCAAGGTTCATCCCATAACAAAAGTTATTCTCATAATTAATACAATGACCTTTGAGGTTTAAAATTACAGTAATTATACCTCGTATACGTGAAATATAAGTAATGCTTCTGTTTCAGGGCGGTTACTATCCTTCAGAAAACATCTACGAGGTTAGTATCTACATATATTATATGAATCAAACCACACTTCTTATTTTCGAAACATCCAATTTCATGCACACAGTTTACTAACACTACTGTATTTGCTTTTCAGGTGGAAATTATGGCCGACGTGAGTATATTTAAATAACCGCTATTTATCCTAGATCTATCAAGATCTTTATTCTTGTTCTCTGGTACTAAGTTTAATTACTTGTCAGTTCAACGACATGGCAGCCACGGCGACGATGGACGAACTCGCAGATAACGTGAACGCAGAAAATGGCAATGAGGTTGGTACACGTTCATATAACATTGTTTGTATTTTATTGAACTGAAAGCCAATTCCCGGATTTAAAAACATTCAAAGTTTAGTCGAAATCTCATCTCGTAAAATTATGAATAGTCGATGTCAAAAATATACGTAATTGACAGATTGAAGCTGAGATTTGAATGAGAGCGTTCTTAAAATACGGGAATTGCCCCTCTGTTCTCCAGTGGTGACAAAATTCACAATAAGAAGTTATGAATATTGACCAATGCTATAGCTAATTGTATATTTCAGATGTGTGGTGCGATGGGCTCGTCCGTAGAATCACCGGACTTCATAGCAGATGGACTGGGCATCGACGACGCTGATAAAGTTAGTACATGCTTTATATTAATCTATCCTGTTAAATTAATGTGTATTCTACAACAGAACTGGGCAATAATAGTAGTTTATGAAACTGTTAGTTAACAGGGATTATTAAAACCGTGTGAGGTGTAGAATAGTATCACCCGAGATGTTTTAAGAGCTAGTTTTGTGCAGTTTCATACACTATTTTATCTACTCTCATACATTAGGATTGAACCTACTAAATAAAAGATCAAAACTAAAGATCAAGAATAAAAAAAATCCCACGATATTCAGTACAAGTGCACGTGTGAGTGTCGCCCGCACCGCGCGTACCAAGGGCGTTGCGCCGCGCCGCTTACACGTTCCATTACTAAAGTTGATGGAAACTCCTTGGTGATATTAACTTCTTGGATTTGTCCTGTATCGTAATAGAAAAAAAAATTGTTTTATAGCATTATTTTGTTACAGAAAAAGTGTTATATTATGATTCTATTTTTTCGGTATTGTGTTTATATAAACTCGTTTTGAAGTTTAGTACCTGGGCGACCAAGCTCTGCTCTAGTGAAAATAGAGAATGTTCATTTAATAGTATAGGAAAATTCATACTAATTCTATTATAGTACATACAAATTGAAGTGAAAACTTCTTTAGGCGCATTAGGCATTTTTGAGATAGGAAAAACATTGAACTTGCGCCACCGTTACCGACACCTCATTTTTGTAAAGACGATTGTGCTCTTTATTTAAATATCACGTTACGGATCAATGTTCTATGTAAGTATTTTTACTTTAAAAGTTTTGAAAGTATATTTTTTTGTAAATGCGATTGTGCTCTTTATTTAGATACGGTTACGGATCAATGTTTTATATTAACAAGTATTTTTCTTCCACCAAGGCGATCTTATTCAAGTTATCACTTCTGTCGACACTCCCGGAGTGCAACTTTTTTCCATGTATAGTACATACAAATTCCATGCTGCCATGTGATTATACTAAGGTAGCTATCTTATTCTAAACTTTAGGCGACCGAGCTCTGCTCGGATGAAAATACGGAGAAAACGAATTTTCCCAGATATGATACTAGCTAGATCGATTTTTCGCCCCCCAAAAACCCCTATATTGTAATTTTCATCGAAATCTTTAGAGCCGTTTTCGAGAACGTGATTACAAATATAAATGTATTAGAGATGCGCCGAATATTCGTTTTATATTCGGTATTCGGCGTATTCGGCAAATTTTAAAGTATTCGTATTCGGCCGAATCATTCGGTTGAAATGCCGAATGTATTCGGTTTAATTGATCATTGTAAATCAGCCTTTAGGGCAAAATAAATTAACCTTTTTACCGCCCACGTACACAGAACGCGATGCCTCGCCAGCGCCAAGCTATAAATGTATAACGAAATATATAGTAAACAGTAGTGATGAGGGTATCGTCATATCGATGAATAAGGTTAATACGCGTTAAGTTTTAATTATAATTTTACGGATATAAATAAAAACTGATTAAATATTTCCATATTTGTTTTATTTCACAGTACAGTATACACAGTGAGAAAAAACAGTATAAATAATAAGTATCAAAGAAAAAAACGCATAACTCAATTAGAGCTATAAGAAATGTGGTACATCTCTATTAGTTTCATGATGTCATCCGTTGACTTCATTTCAAGTCCTTGGCGCTCAGAGCACGTTATATTCAATTCTGATTAAGGATGTCTATGGTCTTTCTTTCTTTCATTTTTGTCTATCCCGTGTTATTTCTTTTTGATGAATGACTTATTATTACTTTTACATCCCTTGACAATTCTCGGGACCCTGGGGTCCCGGGCCTTTGGAAGGCGTACAAGGGGCCGAAGCTAACTCGTAGAGGCCGCAAGACGTTTTTAATTAATTAAATGAGGCACCAACCGACGATTATGTCTGTTCGCACTATGCAAGAGCACCCAAGGACAACCTTCGGTTGGTGTAGGTAGGACTATTGCAGGATATGGAAATAAAGATATTGGATTATGGGTTTGGGTGGCTAAAATTATGGAAAGACTATGATTATTACCTAGATGGTGTTAAGAACATCAGAATCATCTGTGTCAATACCCTCCACTTTCGAGTCCGATTTCACACGTTGCAATTTTTTTTGTAACTCATGAGAGTTCAATTGTTTATCTGCACTATTTACCTATTTAGTCATACAATAGAATACAATTAAAATCATTTTGTTCTTATCACAAGCAAAGCGGGAAAGAAGGACGCGTGTGCGCTTTCCCGTTTACATTGCTGCACTATGCTAAAGTGACCTTGACACCCGTACGCTTATGACGACACAGAACGAATTCTGTAGTAGTCCGTGGCGCTCGGGGCAGTTACAACTAACTTTTCTGTAGAGATGAGAATATAATTTATCGAAGTATTGTTGAACAATAACAAGAACTATGTAATTCCGGATCGTCACCCATCCGAAGGTCTAAATTGGTCAATTTTCCCTTTGTTGTAAAGTAGTTCACGAAATTCATATTTTATTGACCTCAAATCGTTTTCGATAGTAGTATTTATAAATATTTCTACGTGCGAAATCAAACAGTGATAACTTTCGCGTCACATCACTGGCTGACTTTATACAGGGCGTCCCAAAGTTATGGGACATGAAGGGAAAGTACCTTAAATGTCGTAGATAGGGTATTTTGCTGAAAGAAGACATTATGTTATTTTTTAAAGTTAGTAATTCTGCATTCAAAGATTTTCTAAAAATTACTTACCTCGTCTGGGAATCGAACCGACTTAAATGTAAAAAAAAAAACACCTCTACTTTTATGATGCCAATCGAAAGAATGACCAAAAACTAATAACTCTTCTTAAGTAACATAGTATTTTAAAAGAAACGAACAACGTAAAATGTTTGAGTGAAATTTCAAGAAAGTTATTGATTGCCGACGACGACGTTCGAAAAGTAGTGAATGTTTTCCTACTTGGATTGGTACGAATGGACCGATTAGATAGCCGGCCAGATCCCCGGACCTTACACCATTAGGTTTCTTCTTTTGGGGATACGTGAAAGATATGCTATACAAAAAACGATACGAGAACGGGCGAGTTACAAACAGAATTGTGCCATATCATATCGAGTATTCACCATAAAATGATAAGAAAATCAACAGGCAGCGGACTCATTAAAAGATTGGCGATTTGCGTAAGACGAGAGGGATCACATTTTGAGCATTTAATTAATTAATTTACAAAAAAAATACCCACTTAATTGACTACGGCAGTTTCATGTATGTTTTTAATTTGATTAAAATGATTAATTTCACGCTGTTCCTTTCTTTTAAAATACTATGTTACTTAAGAAGAGTTATTAGTTTTTGGCCATTCTTTCGATTGGCATCATAAAAGTAGGGGTGTTTTTTTTTACATTTAAGTCGGTTCGATTCCCAGACGAGGCAAGTAATTTTTAGAAAATCTTTGAATGCAGAATTACTAACTTTTAAAAATAACATAATGTCTTCTTTCAGCAAAATACCCTATCTACGATATTTAAGGTACTTTCCCTTCATGTCCCATAACTTTGGGACGCCCTGTATAAAGTCCTTGGCGTTTTGGGGATATTAAAAATGTTCGGAGTTTTTGTTTTTGCCAATTTTAAGACAAATAACGGCTTCAAAAGAAGCCGTTATTGTGTGGAAAAATGTGGAAAAATAAAAAAACAGGGTATTAGACTGCTATATTTAATAATAAAATGAAAGAAACCTGTTAAATACAGTAAATTTCTTTTTATATGAAGTCGTGGCGCTGGTGGCACGAAAATCTGGAACTTCTATTGAAGTCCGTGGCGGTGAAAAGGTTAAAGGAATCCCATAATCTAACAATCGTATTATGACTTGAACAGACAGCTGTGCTGCTGGGGAGTTTGTTACGCCACTTCTTCTTCCTAGCGAAAGGCACTAAGAAGTGGTGAACGGTGGTAAGGTGGTAATTTTGACGTTCAAAAAGTGCTGATTCTCAGCCTAGTTTCAATAAATTAATTTGAATGGCAATATGAGGCCTTGACTCATATCGATGGCAATAATTTCAGCGATGGTTTCATGAATTTGTTTTGCTCTCAGGTCTATAATATCCCACTTTGTAAGAAATTAATCCTGCAATGTTTGTTGTACAGTCAGTCGAAACCGATGATGACTCTGCAATCGATGATGGCCCAGCCACTGGTTCCGGAACCATATCCGCTGCGCTGTTGCTACTAGACGATGTCGAAACAACTTGTTGAAAATTACTTTTATGCTTTAGCATTATATGATTATTCATAGCACTTGTAGAAGCATTCCACCCAGTGCCCCCGCGAGAAAGCACTGCGTTGCACAACGTACATCGCACTTTTTTATTATCATGTTCGATTTCTTTGAAGATCTCCCACACACGCGACTTTTTCCGTTGACTTATCATCTTTCAAAGCACCCAAAACACGAAAATTTTAATCAAATAGTCAAGAACTGCACTAAAATCAGGCAACCGTATTGTGTTTTCATACGCAATGACAGTGGCGGGGTGCAGCGGGTAGCGGGAGGCGAGGTACCGCTCACACCGTACGCGCGCGGCACTTTGGAAATCTAGCGTGTATAAACTTGTTTGTGCGGCAAAAAAACTATATAACGGGGAACCGAATTATCCGGCAGTATATTCGGTTCGGTAAGAACTTAACCGAATATTATTCGGTATTCGGTGATTCGGTGAAACCACTATTCGGCGCATCTCTAATAGATATATATATATATAAACATTTATTTAATAGTATGGAATAGGATAATTCAAATATTACACTACGAGAGTAGGTAAAATATATTTTATTTTATTTGCAGATGAGAGCAGCCAAGAGCAATTTCTTAGAGCTGGCCAATCAAAGATTTGATGATGAGTAAGTTTTTTTGCACTACATTTTTTTGTTTTATTTATTAGAAACCGGACTTTGAAGAGCATTGTCTCTGGTATAGATACTCCAATTCGAAAAGAAAGTATTGCCAAAACACCATAAAACCCGAGTGGCACTACAAAGTTCAGAATAAGCTCACTTTTCAAGCAGTCTCATGCACTTGGTGGAAGTTATTATTAGTTTAATCTCAGATTTAATGTCGATGTCTCAAATTCTATCTGCAGTAGAAGTTGTTCATGATGCAATATATTCGTGTGTACAGCATGTGGGAGGACTCGGGCGACGCGGACGCGGACGAGGACGCGCACGACGAGGATGAGCCCGCGGACGTTGTGCGGGACGTACTTGACCAGCACTCGCGTATGTATTACTAGCCGACCCGACAGAAGTTGTCCTGTCCAAATTTCAATAATTCATACAAAAAACCCATAAAAAAAAACATTTTCAGTTTTTCACGATTTTTTCTGGTTACTTTCCATTTTTTTTTTCTTTAAAAACTTTATTCAGGCTAAAATGAGGAGTTAAAAAAAATTATCTGTCCAGCCATTCCCAAGTGATGCACTTACCAACGAATAGCATTGAATAAAAAAATTAAAGGTTTCTTTTACGATCTCTGATAAAAGATAATAATAATAACCGCAGGGCAGCATGTGTCGAGCTGTTGGGCAGTAGCGACCTCAAGGACCCTATCTCCCGGGAAGAGTCATGTTCCTCACCTCTGGCTTGCTTTTATTGGCCGGCTGGAGTGAACACTGACGAGGAACGGAGCTCCCACCTCATTTTTGCCTTAATTGGCCGGCTTGAGTGGAGACTTGCAAGAGCAAACGTGCTCGGAGGAAAGAAGTATTCCAGTAAGATGCTGGTAGGGATCTTGACCGTACTTCCGGGATAGTCTCGATAGCCGTGGAATACCTCTCCACTCCTCAAGCACATCAGGAAGTGTCGCTACGTCACTATGTGCTAACAACAGGTTTCGGGGGCCATAATTAAGTGTGCAAATCACCCCCTGCCATCTTATCTGTGTATATTATATATCATTGATCAGGCAGGGGCCATAGTCTTACCATAGATCTTGGTAACCAATCCACTATAGTCAGCCAAACCCATAGTCCAATGTTTTGTTTCCATATCCTGCAATAGTCCTACACCAACCGGGGGTTGTCCTTGGATGCACTTACATAGTGCGGACAGGGATAATCGTCGGTTGGTGGCTCATTTAATTAAAAACGTCTAATGGACCTCTGCGAGTTGGCTTTGGCCCCTCGTACGCCTTCCAAAGATCCGGGACTCCTGGGTCCCGAGAAATGTCAAGAGACGTAAAAATAATAATAGACCAAGACAAGAATTATAGACCGATCACATGTTTGTCGACGGTCTATAAACTCCTTACATCCATTTTGAGAGCGAAAATTAACACACATTGACAGTAATTCAATTATGTCAGCCTCTCAAAATGGATGTAGGAACGGGTCCCGCGGTACTAAGGAGCTTCTCTTCATCGACATAGCCATAAGCCAACAGGTTCGTCGATCCCGCAAGGATCTGTCGACAGGCTGGATAGAGTATAAGACGGCCTACGACTCGGTGCCACATATATGGCTCATGAGGGTGCTGGAGTTGTACAAGATAGATGCAACTCTGCGCACCTTTCTGATGTCGTGTATGGGGCAATGGAGGACGGTCCTTCGCTACCCAGGATGTCGACAGATCCAGGGGAATGATGAGCCTGTATGGATTAAACGGGGAATATTCCAGGGCGACAGTTTGAGTCCACTTTGGTTCTGCTTAGCCTTGAATCCTCTAAGCACACTGCTGGAAGATTTAGTCCTAGGCTATCGGTTGAGGAGAGGTGGTCAGGTCATATCCTCTTTTACATGGATGACTTGAAACTCTTTGCCCCCAACAAATTGCGACTGATGGAGCTACTGAAGGTAACTGAAACATTCAGTGGCGCTATCAGGATGGAATTTGGTGTGGACAAATTTGCAGTCATGCGTGTAAAGCGAGGGGAGATTATGGAATCCAAGAGAACCCAACTTTCGGACTCCATACACCTTAGATCCCTCTCCTCAGCCGAAAGCTAAAAGTATTTGTGTATGTCGGAAGCGTTAGGCATCAATGTTGCTGACATAAAGCAATCGTTGAAGGAGCGCTTCTTTGGTCGCCTGAAGAAGGTATTAATTAATCTTCTTTAGGAAACAAGGCCTTCAACGTTTGGGTCATGCCGGTTTTGATGTACTCTTTCGGTATACTCAAATGTACTCAGACCGAACTCGACGCCCTGGACAGGAGGGTCCGTACACTCCTGACCGAAACCCGGATGCATCACCCACGTTCATCGGTGATGAGACTGTACATCCCGCGGAAATGCGGGGGTCGAGGCTTTTTAAATGCGAAGACCCTCCACAACCGCGAGGTGTGTAGCCTCAGGGAATACTTTTTTAAAGCCGATGTGGGTATGCACCGTGATGTGGTCGCAGTGAACAACGGGCTCACCCCGCTCTCCATGGCTAAAGAGAACTGGCGCAAACCTGTAGTACTTACTACAGATGACCGCAAGGAGGTATGGCAAAGCAAGGCCCTTCACGGGCGCTTCTATCGGGCTCTTTATGAGCCCGATGTAGATTTCTTAGCGTCCGTATCCTGGCTACGTTTCGGTGATCTTTTCGGGGCGTCTGTGCAATTATGGACGAAGTTATCTTGACGAATAACTACCGGAGACATTATGAAGGACGGTACGGTTGACGTGTGTCGGGCATGCCATCGTTCGGGTGAGTCCATGAGACATTATCTCTAGTTGTTCGCGTCTAGCTAACGGCGAGTACTTGCACAGACATAACCAAGTGGCCAGGATTATTTACCAGCAACTTGCTTTGAAAATAAACTTGTGGACTCTGAGGTACCGTATTATTACAAGTATGTGCCCGACCCAGTTCTCGAAACTGACCATGTCACGCTGTACTGGGATCGGTCTTTTATTATTGACAGGACTAATATAGCAAATAAGCCTGATATAGTAGTGATAGATCGATTAGCGCGCCGCGCAATGATAGTCGATGTTACCATTCCACATGACGAGAACCTCGTGAAAGCTGAGCAAGAGAAACAAATAAAATATCTCGACTTAGCACACGAGGTTGTTGACATGTGGAATGTGAGCTTAGCTATCATTGTGCCGATTGTCGCAACGGCTAATGGCCTGATGGCCGAAAGCCTCGACCAACATCTCTCGAGGCTCTCGTTAGGCGAATGGATCGCCCCATTCAGAAGGCAGTACTCCTCGATACGGCTCGCATTGTGAGGAGGTTCCTGTCTCTGCAGCCCTAACCACCGGCAGCTTGGACCCTGCTCCCGACACCTTTTTTTCTATCTTATTAGAGTATAAAATATTTAAAAATGTAATTATATGAAAGAAAATAAATGTACAAAATAATAAAAATATTTATTTAAAAAATACAAGGCAAGCAAATCTGTACTAATTTTTAAAATTAGTACAGATTTGCTTAAATGTAAATTATATTCCTAAGACTTAGGGTAATCCTGTGTTTCAGACGAGAAGAGCTAAAATAGACTTATCAAATAAATAAATAAATAATCAGCAGATTGACAATAGATCACTAATTATATGAGTACCTTAACTCTTAGTTTCTAAATTTGATAAATACTTAACGTAGGTGAAATTTGTACATAATTATACTCACTTGAATACAGTTAGTAAATACTCTGTATCTTCGTAAGACATACTTTGGAGAGCATCCTTGAGAATTCTCTTACAATTTGTGTAGTTCAGGGAATAAATGTTTGCTTTCGAGGTTAGTCTATTATAGAAAAGAGGACCTAGGTACAGGTAAAATTTGGATACAAAAGAATGTTTTGATGTATTATGTCTACAAACTATATCTTTACGTCTTTTATTAGTGTATGTAGTGCCGTAAGGTAGAGCTGTGTGTTGTTTTAATACAATACCCATTATAAATAGCTGTTGAACTGTTAATACTTCACAATATTTGTATAGGAGGTTAGTAGGAAAAAGGAAAGGGCGGAAAGTAGATACTTTGAGAATCACCCTTTGAGCTCTCTCGATGGTTAGTAACATTGTTTTACCCGCTCCACCCCATGTGGTAATACAGTAAGTTAGTATTGATTGACATAGAGCAAAGTAAACTTGTCTAATGATTTTTGGGTCAGCAATATAGCGTAACTTTTTAAAAACAAATATCAACTTGCGAATTCTATTATTTAAAGCTTGTATATGTTGATGGAATGAAAGAGTTTCATCTATTATAACACCAAGGTACTTTGTTGTATTTGTCATTTTAATGTTGGGACAAACACATTGATTATTTGTAGGAATTGTGCAATAATGAGCATAATAATGTCGATGTAGTGCTTGTTGGTGTTGCTGATGTTTGCTTGCGCATCGAAAACTTAATGTAATTTGTCTTGTCTGCTTTTAGTGTTAGGTGGTTTGGTGTTGGGTGTTGTAGCCATTTATTAACTATATTGAATCCATGTTGCGCATGCTGTAGACATTTTTTCTGAGTCAGCCGAAAATTCGAAGGGCAGTGTGTCAGCATAAGAAACAATTTGGCCGTGATCTAGATTTAGGTTACAAAGATCGTTTATATATATCAAAAATAGTGTAGACCCTAAAATACTTCCTTGGGGAACTCCGAAGGACGTGTTTTTTTAGTATCGCTGAGAATATTACCAATCCTTACACATTGGGTACGATCTTCTAGATAGCTCTTAAATAATTTCAGCTTAAGGCTTCAAGCTTTTGCAACAGAATAGGAATAGAAACCGTATCAAAGCTTTGGCGAGGTCCAGGTAGATTCCTACTATGTGGTTACCATCAACAAGTTCTTGTGCTAGATAGTCAGTCAGATGGTGCATGGCATCACGGCATATATATGTATATATATGTTACGGCTAAACCCCGAAGTGCGGGGCTACACCTAGTTTTAGCCGGCTATAACTAGGTGCGGCCGTTAGCAGTTGGTTAAACTTGCCTAAATCGACCCTAGGTGTGTTATGTGGTCACAGTTCTAACCTAACCTACCTTTCAGCCATTTTAATTTGCTACAGCTAAATTTAACCAACTGCTACCGGCCGCACCTAGTAGTAGCCGGCTAAAACTAGGTGTAGCCGCACTTCGGGTTTTAGCCGTGACATATACAATACATGACATAATTTATGGGCAACAACAGGTATTAAGTAGGTGGACAATGTTCTGATATTTGTAATAAAATGTTGGAAGATTTTGTTGGTATTTTGCTTTTGCTCCGACTTGAGTTCAAATATTCTGGTTTATAATAAACTAGCTGTTGCCCGCGACTTCGTCTGCGATCCAGAATAAAAAGTAGCCTATGTTGTTCTCCAGGTCATAGTCTGCCCATGTGCCAAATTTTATTCAAATCCGTTCAGCTGTTTTAGCGTGAAAGCGTAACAAACAAACTCACTTTCACATTTATAATATTGGTTAGGACGGGTTCAATAAAGTCGACGGCATAAATTACCTCACAAATTGTACCCAGTCCTCTAATGAATCAAATGTCCCGTGTAGCGTGGGACAGCGCGGGCGACGCGGGCGGCGGCGCGGGCGGCAGCGGCTCAGGCTGGGCGCAGTTCGGCTCCGACCCGTTCGCCGCGCCGGCCTCGCCGCCCGAGCCGGCCGAGCCGCCCGGGCCCTGCACGCCCAGCGCGCCCAGCGCGCCCGCCTTCGCGGCCGACGACGAGTTCGCGCATGAGCACGAGTTCTCTCCCTTCTGGTCGTATGCTGACACGCATCACGCGCACGGTCAGTATACAGTTAGCGATGTTAAATTGCAATGAAGCAATAGATTAGCATTATTGTAGCTAGAAGATTGCCATATACGAAGATATAGTTTACTTCCTATGTGACATAACCTTAGAGTATATAACACTGGAGAAGCTTTACGAACACTTCCCCTCTGTAAAAGTACAAGATCAGATGTTCTAGCACGATCATAAAAACTACTTTGAAATCGATTCTAACGCACATTGTATCGCAAATTGTTTTCGAGATGCGCGGTTCTCATTCAGTGTTCCGTGAAAATGTCTGGTTGTGCTGTTAAAACTTGTAAAAAGCGTTCCAATACATCAAACTTAAATAAAGACGAATAACCTTACACATGTCAGTTAAAAAAACAAATTGTCATGTTTTCATTGAAATTCAAAATCCTAACCTCATAATACATTTCTGTGGTGTCTGGGAGAAACCTGTTAAGTCCAAATAAGTTTGATAATATCATGACTAGTTTAGCTATCGAATTTGTACCAAACCATTAATAAAAAATCATGAATAGTCACATTTTTACCGCTACGATTCTCCCACTCCTATGATAGTTACACTTATCAGCAATAGGCCAAAATAAAATTGATTTTTTTAATAACAATATAGTACCAAACTAAAAAATGACGAAAATGGAGTTATCAGGTTTCTCCCAGACACCACAGATTTTGACTTTTCATTCGATTCAACCATGATTCAACATAAAACAACGCATGAATCGAGTCTTTTTCCTCACATTACTTTTGTGTCGTCACCATGTCTCGCTATACTCCGTTTTTATGTTCATAAGGTTCAAAATATTTTTTTTTTGCATTACGAAAATGTACGCCAAATCAGCAAAATTGACATGCACTTGACATGCGATTATGTGTTCTAGCAAAAATGATAGCGAGACTACCGTAGGGTTGGGGTCATGAAGCCAAAATGTCGATAATTTTTATAACGAATTATAATTTTTGTTGTTTAAAGAAAATGGTTTTTGGAACGATTTTCTTCGGCTTTCGGCTTGCGGTAGGAGTAAACTGGCAGAAATCGTCACGCGAAAAAGTGTTTATACTTGCGACTGTCTTCTTCCAATTCGATAGAGAAAGAGAAAGTGTGAATTTGGTCAAAATGAAAATCCAAGATAGCGGATGCGAAAATGTTTAAAAAAAAAATCGATGGTACGGACTTCTCTTTCCGGGCGAGCAGCTATTGTTTTTTTTTTGTAGTTGACTGACTTTTTGTTCAGAGTATTGCGCTTAATGCCTCTCCAGTGTTATATACTCTACGTGCCGAACGCACTTCACCGACGTGGTAGACCCAGTATACACCTGAATGCGTTCGTACACGCGACGTGCTGTAAGCACGCTGCGGTGTTCCAGCATTATGCGTCAAACAGGGTGGTTTTCACTTAATTTAAACATGCAGCATATTACCCTTAGCAGTGCGGGAACGTCTTTGTCTTTCAATGTCCTCGTCATCGTTAAGTTTGTTAGTCATATACTCAATACTTTATTGCATTCCACAATGTACTATCGAAGAAATGCATATCTGTGATTTCTTGTTTGCTGTGCTCGGCCACTATAGTATCGTTTACCTGCGAAAAAAAGGGTCGTATGCATTTAGGAGTATGAGGAACAGGGTGTAAAGTTCACTCATCCACCATAGAAAAGGGAGGATCCTCCGACCAGACGGGTGTTGTGTCTGGCGGGCAACTGCCCATCGGTTGGAAGTTGAAATCTTGTATGTATGTCGATCGCTCGGTAAACTCTAACTGCGCGATGCAGGATTTGTGTGACGTCATGTCTTTGATGCGTAGTTTGTATGTGGCGGTGTAACCGCTACATCACTCCCCTCCGGAGACCGGAGGTCGATAGTGGGCTGAATCTTGCGATGCTTCACACAGTGCCAGCTGTGGTTCCAGTGAGTCGGAACCGGGTGCCGCATAGTTCGCGGTGAGTCGGAACTTTCTGTGGTGATTGCGGCGATTGTGGTGATTAAGGTGATTCCCCAGTGAGTCGGGGTGATTGAGGTGATTGCTGTGATTCCCCAGTGAGTCGGGGTGATTGAGGTGATTGCGTTGATTCCCCAGTGAGTCGGGGTGATGAGGCTGATTGCGTTGATTCCCCAGTGAGTCGGGGTGATGAGGCTGAGGGTGATGACCAGGAATGCGCGTTCGCTGCATGCTGGCTGGCTGTGTGACTCGCCTCACGAAAGCTTGCGGGAGTGATGATGATGATGACGTCACGCCGAAGTAATTGCACGAAGGCTGCGTTGACGTATCACGTCGGGGTCACCAATTTAGGAGTATGAGGAACAGGGTGTAAAGTTCACTCATCCACCATAGAAAAGGGAGGATCCTCCGACCAGACGGGTGTTGTGTCTGGCGGGCAACTGCCCATCGGTTGGAATTTGAAATCTTGTATGTATGTCGATCGCTCGGTAAACTCTAACTGCGCGATGCAGGATTTGTGTGACGTCATGTCTTTGATGCGTAGTTTGTATGTGGCGGTGTAACCGCTACATGCACAAGATTTCGTTTTCAAATTGGTTAGATATGCGTTACCCCAATGGTACTAGAATCAATTATATTTTGTTAATTTTGACGTTCAAAACTGCCATACATAGGGCCTATTTGAAATAAATGATTTGACTTTGACTTTGACTTGTACGTGCTTAGGTGGTAAACATTAGCTCAAGCACAATCGTGGACCCTGTCGGGCACAGCAAAAGAAAGATAAAAGGGAGAGATGAGGACTTATCGTTTATGTTATAATCTTATTTAAACAAAAAAAAAAAATTAGTTTATTTTATTTGAATTTTAGGGATTTGTCACTTAAATATTCAATTACACTGTAATAACATTTACTTATTAAGGTGAATCCGCAGTTGTAGCCCGCGAAATTCAAATTTTCTTATGTTTTTTTGCAATTTGCAGGTCAGTGTCAGGTCTCATCTTGATCAAAATATATTTCGCGACTATAACAGATATATGTATTTACAGAATTATAATCATTGGAATCATTAGTACATCTCTCTAAGTTAGATTTGTTCCATAAGAACATTCCATACAGCACCGTACACGTGATAGAAGTGAAACTTCTTAAAAAATGAAGAAGAGAGATTTAGTGTGAGCGACAGAGACAGTTATAACCTTTCTTCTTTCTCATGTAACGAAATGTGCCTAAATGTGACGCATCTTTGAAATTTCACTCTCAATTCATTCTCGTCCAATTATCGAATCACTAAGAATCAAAAAACTTTTTATGTTTCCTCTACGTTTCATTACAGATCCAGACTTAGAAGCGAGCATGCGGACACTTCGACTAGAAGGCGAGTTAACCGACAGACGCATGGACGAGGCGTCTAGCGTCGAGCTCGCCAACAACTTACTGACGGCCATGTCCGCCATGTCCGCCGACGCCATCGCCAACATCGTCAACGCCAACCTGCCGGGCGCATCCGACGTGCGCGACGTGCGCGAGTTGGACGTGAGCGACGTGAGCGACGTGAGCGACGTGAGCGTCGTGAGCGACGCGCGCGACGTGTCCGACCGCCCCGCCAGCCCGAGGTGATCCGGCCGCGCCGCCCGCTCCGTGTTCCACGTGTAGAGCGTCACAGCGTGCGACACGATGGAGCGGACGCGTTTACTCATACCTTTCTACCCTCTCCTTTATTCACATACAAATTCTCGTGACGCGTAAAGACTATTCATCTAATCGATCCATTATTAATAATAAGAATAAATTGTGATTATCAGTGATGAACTAATGTAAGGCTCGCCAGTGATTACGAAATTTGCATTTAGTATCGAATTCGATGTGTCTTACAAATAAGTGTTTTAAATGTTAAATTGGGGAAGAAATCATACTTATTAAGCATTTCCTAATCGTATACTTTCTAATCATTACTTATGTAAGCGAAATGTAAAACAAATATCTTAATGGTAATATTAGTTGAACAAATGATATCATAACCGTAGTGTGTGCGGTACAGTGGACGCGGCCGCTCTACCTGCCGCCACTACACACACGCCCGCACGTCGCCCGCACGTCGCCCGCACGTCGCCCGCACGTCGCCCGCGCGACGCTCGCCTGACGTGCGGTCGCACAGAGCCGACCTTCTGTATCTCTACTTTGTGCTATCGTAGAATGTTGCGTTGTTTAGTTTAGCCACATTGTTTATTAATTTTATTTAAATATAATCACCATATGAGGTGATTATGTCTACCAGTGAAGACTGCCGGTTCTCTGAGCAATGTTCAAGTAGTGTGTCTAATTGGTTAAAAATTAACGAAAATAGATGCCTATAGTAGCGTCCTGAACTTTACAAAACTACTGGTAGGAGTTGAAGATCTCTTAGATGTAAATAGGCGTTATGAAAGGACTTTACCACGTAGCAAGGTATAGTCATAATTATTATGTAAAAAACAATGAAAATTCTCCACAAAAGTAGTTTTGTAGTCATTTGTTCACAGTTGCTCGGACAACTAGCAGTCTTACTAAATATTCCAGACACCATTCTCCTGAACATTTGGGGTCCAAAGAGAAAATTCCTTCTGTCCTGACCTTATGACGAACACTTTCCAACGGGAATAGGTTCCTCAGTTTTCACGGTGAGGCAACAGTAATAATTGATATGGTTTCTTATCTGCTTATTTGTAATATACTTCTTATGTAATTGCTTGTAACACATAGGTTACAAGTCTGAGCGGATTGTAATCACAACGATGTAATTGTATATAGTAAGAATAATTTGGGCAATTATCGAGCTTTACCCTTATATTGTAAATTGTTTAATGTTATAGTGAATGTTATTGACAAATGATGTCGTCAGGCCCGCGGTGGCATGGTTAGTTAAATTAAATTTGTGTATATTCGTACAGTTGGCTCGTGTTGGGACGTTTAGCGGTTGACTAAGCGCGTGCCTGTACTGTTTGACACTAACTCTAAATGTTCAGGCGTTCGTTCTGTCGATAAAACCGGTTCAAACAAAATCTGTGCGGCTCACTCGAATGATGGATTTTACAGAAAGCGACCTTACGTCTAGGTATAGGAAATTAGAAGAAATTTTTGCGAGTTAACTCAAGGAGAACGAACGAACGAAACGATATTATTTTATTTTATTTATTTGGGACAAAAAACAGTTATACATTACAGCATTTACAAAAGTAGTTATATTACAGTTGAAAAAACGTATAACCCACACTATTGTCCACGAAGTGACATCGGAGTATGAAAAAGAACGCATGTTAAATGAAGAAAAAAAAAAAAGAAGTACATAATTAGGAGAAAAACAATAAATACCGACGAATCGAAAGAAGCGGATGACAAGAGCATCCGATCTGTAGGCGACTGGCAAGAGATTGTGAAGCCATTCTTTAAAATGAAGATTGCGACAGCGCGAAAATATCAAAATCAATAAATTGTGAGTTATAGGTTTCTAAAAGTCGGCGGAGAGGGGCTCGCACCCCAGCGTTCGTTCTACATCGCGCAGTGTAGAATAGTCGAGGTGCGCGTACCTCCCGCCGAGTAACAGTTCTAGGTACTACGTAACACAATCCATTCGAGAGCTCAGTACAATTAAAATTTTATACCATTATATAAGTAACGGTGCACTTTACTGTAAAAGCGTTGCACTTCGTGCGAAGCCGGTCAGCTGCTAAACAACCCGCACGCCATAGTAAATCATTCCTTATTACCGGAGCTGTAAAGTCTATCATTCAATGTTATACTTATTCACAACTTGCACTCGTGATAAACTGCAGGCGATTATCGACCTTATCGTAACGTGATAGGGTCGTTCTCATCGTCGCGTTTTAGGCAGAATACATAGCGTGTGTTTCGTTACTTTCATTTTATACCAATTGACGGGTATGAAGCAAAGTGACCTCAGTCCAAATTGGAATATTTTTAAGCTGTGAATGTCATTTTGTGCGTCTTGTCAATGGCAACTCATTCATATAAAATGTTATAATAAAAATGGCTTCAGATCTGAGTAAATCCACATCAAATAACAACATTAGAAGCAAAACCGCCTCAGTCCTCAAAATGTGACATGCAAAATCACCTCAATCCATTTCGACCAAGCACGAGCCTGTATTTTTAAATTTTCAACATGGCTGATCCATTGGTTTTCAAGGCGAATCAGTCTAAAATGCAATTGTGAGATGCAGATACGCCTCAACCCATTGATGAAATACAAAGACGCCTCAATCCATCATAATGTGGTGGCTTTTGCTAACTTCTGATCAGCTTTCATCTTAATAGTATTTTTTTTTTAGGGAATGTTATTACTTACGGATCTATTGTGCTTCGATTTAAAATAATTCAGACATACTTATCGAAACAAAACATGATTTACTCAATTTCAATGTCCTAGGATTGAGGTCAGTTTGCTTCTATACCCGTCAATTAATATTAGAGACTGACCACATTAATACTAATCTTAACCAAATAAATAAAAACTCGCGTAATTTTATAAATAAATGTGTTTATGAAAGGTGTTCTTAGTTGGTGATGCATTGTCATGTATCAGTTACAAAGTTGTACTCACGTCCCAAGTAGCAAAATTCTCCTATAGTAATCGACCTATAACACTAAACGTCTTATAGGAATCTAATAGACGCTTTGACTAAGATCACTGATCTTACAATAGCATTTTATAAGACGATCTGCGCTTTTGATACTATAAATGCATTTTATAAGATTGTTTACTCTTGTTAACGTCTTATTTCATTCTTCTATAAGACATGCACGTCTGTAAAAATCTTAGATATAGCTGCTATAGGTCAAGGTTATTATAGGATTGATTTGTCTTAGTCGTGACTTTTAACGGATTGTTAGCACCAAACTAGCATGCCCTCCGACTTTTATAGATAAGATTCTACTTATGTGTCCTACATTTGCTTTTACTAGAGTAATCGGCCTAGAACCCTAAGACTTCAATATGGCGAAGAAGGTATGTCCCGTAGTAGTCTTAACTTTGACTAAATTGTATTATAAACGTTTTGATAATGCAATATTAGGGTATGTGATCCAGATTCAATGGCGGCTTAAGTTTTTGTTAAGTATTATCGAATAAACAAATAATAAATATGTTTAGTTTTGAAGGGACATGAAGATATGTTTAGTATCATCGAACACTTTATCAATAAAATTAATTTCGCATGTTGAGTAAGCATTCTTAACACAACAGTTAAAAGACAAAAGTTATATGCTATGCTAATAGATATTATAATTTGGATTACTTTCCCTTTGAAAATAATATATTTCTTAAGACACCAGCACGTCACCGTTACAAAAAGAATGAAGAACGAATGAAAGAATCTAGTAATGCCATCACGCTGACAACAGTTGGATCAATTACACCAGTAAAAGCACCTAATAAGAAAATTGTAAAATCGAACTGCACTTTACCGGACTGTAACAAAACGACAGGGCGTAATATTCCTATAAACTGCTTTTCTATAGGACTAAAAAATACATGCTCCTAGGATACTTATAGGACCAGATTTTGCTACTTGGGGTGTAGCGGGGCGCGGGGAGTCAACACGACGCGCCTCAATGTTTATCTCAACACACCGCCGTCTTGTGTGTGTGTGTGTGTTGAGCTTTATCCTTTCTTCCTACTTCTTTATTCTCGCTCACTCAAAAACTGGACTATTCAGACTATTGCAGTCCACTTTACGCACTACACACTGCGGTGCTGGCTACATAATGTTGTTGAATTAAAAAAAAAAAACCTAACGGGCACGTACGAAACGTCAGAAGCTAGGTGCACGGTTACAACTGGTCGTTTTCTATGGAGAAGAATCTGATGGGAATCTAGAGTAGATACTCTTTACTTTGCGATTGAGTCACGCATCACAACGTTCATATCGATTCTATATCAGTTCACATATCGACCGCATGGTACGTCGCAACTGTTGCTTACCGCGCTCATTACACGCGGCACTAAAATGGCTAACCGGCCACAGCATTAGCACAGTTCAAGCTCTGGCTTCACTGTGGTGAATCCATGTCCGTGACTACTGCAGGACCACCAACGCCAATCGCTTCCATAGTTAGTAAATGATTAGTACCCAATTGGTACCAATTAGTGCTCGAACTACAAAATTGGTACCTTAGTAGTTTTCGAGAAACTCGACTCTGAAGGTGGTCACGCTCACTTCAGCAGGACCACCATGAGTGCCGAAAAAGGGGGCACGCTGTAGCTATTCTAAGTATACAAATAATTAGTACCCTTAAATCTGATTCATTGCGTAAAAAAAAAACAGAACTGAAACATTTGTATTTACCGAGAAATCAACGATAATAACTTTCGCTCGCACGACTTTGAATGATGATTCCAAGTTGGGTACTAATTATTTACTAAATATGGAAGCGATTGGCGTTGGTGGCCTTGCGGTAGTCACGGACATGTGAATCCCGCGCGGGACGCGGGACTGGGCATCTCGATTGTGTCGATGAGTAGGAAGTTATGCGCCAGTTTGTACACCTTCATACAAGTTAGTTGATATAATCGGCGCGAGTGATTTTCGTCCCGCTCGTCCCGCATCCCGCGCGGGATTCGCTTTAGTTTGGCCAGAGCTTTAGTCTTCCTGTGACAGAACTCATTTCATGTCCTTATTATGACTTATTCATTAGTTAGGTCGTATTTATTGATTGTCATGTGGATTTGCCCACGCGTGCGGTGTTACACTAAAAGCACCCTTATTACACGAGCTATTTGCTTCCCGGCTTAGTCCTAGTTTTGTGAACATATCCTGGTAATATCAATAGGTTAGTATTAGTTGATTTTGTTGGACGTTCTCAAGAGCAAGTTTTCGATGGCAAGTTTGGAGGTCTTTCAAAAAGGAGTAATATCGTTTTCTTCAAAATCATCGGTGCCAAATGTTACGAATCTGCATTAACACAATCATATTTGTTGAAATCTAAACCTAATCTCATTTGAGACACGCAATATTATTATATGTGATCTTTGTTAAATAAACTTACATTTTAAGTGTGTTATCAAATAAATAGGAGATTTGCAGTAAGTGCATAAAAATTGTCGCCAAAAAATGTCGTAAGATTATTGTATGAAATATTTCTTTTTTAATCTAAAATGATATGAATTTTTACTTTTATACAAAACGTATCGTTAAAATGATAGGAAACGTATGTTAAATATATGTTAGAAAATGTTAGGAATACGTTTACATTTCAATACACCGCAGACATATTGAGAGTCATATCGCATCGTTTACTGCCGCAGAGCGTGCAGCCGTGCCGTGCTCACGTCTTCATCCTCCCGCTGAACAAATCTTAGGAGATAACTTACTTGTATAGGACGCACTAGTTTTATTGTTAGTACATTTGTGTAATTCATGTCCTCGTTGTAGTTTAGACATGATATTTTTGTAAATTTCCATATTTCGTAATCCGAATAGTTAGTTGTGTGCATAGGAACGATGAATTTGATGTGAGAGTCGGACGGGCTGTGTGACGCGCTTTGCTGTTACAAGAAATCTAAATTCGTTACGACCAGCTTTAGAAAAAGGCATTTCCGCAGAGGAGGTTACTAACGGGCACTAGCACCTTGTGGACGATATTGTCCGTGCTCGCAGTGGTCGAGCGCTAGTACAGCGAGGTCCGTCACAAGCACGGCCGCTCCGGAAGGTGCTACATATAAGCTTGAGTGCGCCGCACTAGTGTGAGCGATATTACGTCTCGTCACCACGGACAGTAACATTGTGATTATTAGCTCATAAGTTCAATATTCTTGTTGTCTTTCATTAAAATTTTACTATTATTATATAAAATAAACAAATTTTAATAATGCGGTCTCAGAGGATTGTTTTTTGGGGCGAAAGGAGCGGAATGAGCTGATTGGTTACTATCACTACACTCGCATACAGTGATGTCACCGTGTGTTATACAATGTCGAATGAGAGCGAGTTTAGGAAGACGATTACCGTTCCCTCTAATTCTTTGTATTCGGAACATCCTCACTCCAGTAGAGACCTACACATTGGAGCTTCGAATAGTAGATGATCGTCTTCCTCAAACGTTAGTATTATAGTTGTTAGCATTTAAAGCTGTGAAACGTGAACATTGTATTAGTGCAATTAGTTGCCTTGGGGTCTCGTTTTCATATTTTATTTAAAACTTAATAGTAAGCGAGTAGGTAATGTTGTTGATTTCGGTTATATTGTAGTTCAGTTCACACACCTCTTTGTAAATACTGATGAATGTAAACGAGTATTCCGTAACGTACAGTTCCGGTACCAAATTATTGTAATGTTTTCGTCCAGTGTGTAGCGAGGTCTGTCCGAGTAGTCCAAATCAACAGTTGTGTGTAAGCTCGCCCGCTCCTCCTATTGGCTCGTTTCATATCACGTCTTTACACATTGGGTGATATTACATAATTAAAAAAGTAAAATTTTGGATATTAGTCAAGTTTCGTAGCGAAATATACCTATTAGTGTTTAGTATCGGGCGAGTGTGATAGCAACATGTGATCCTTTTGACTGCATGTGTCGGTGCGCTTTCACTGGTACTTCCAGCTAATTATACAAGGTACAGGATTTTGTGATAATGTGTACGTTTTCGATTTCTACCTTCAGCTAACCGCGACCGTCCTCGATGTTATGCTTATTTAGTGTACGGGATCCGTGGCACCTCGTCGCTCCGTCGACGACAACTTTAAGATAAAACTTTTAAATTGATGTAAAATTCGTATAATAGTTAGCTACGATAGAACGACTACAGTTGCGACATCAGTCTCGTGCGATAGTTTGAAACCAATTCATGATAGCCATTGTGTGTGTCTCGTGTACAATGTAATGTGTGTATAGTGAAGCGACCGGGAGGTGGCAGGCTTCCGCTTGTTGCCACGACTCTGAACATAGTTCTGTGTGAATGTGACATTTGTGGTAGTGAACAAGTAACCACACGGTTGCCTTCAGCCCTCGAGCGACTACAGACAAGTGCCGGGCGTCATGTCCCAATGTGATAAGGATTACGCAACGCCATATTTCGGGCACAATTTCAATTTATAATAGACTCCAATATTTTAATCGTATTACCTCACAAATATGACTGCGACTTGTGATTACTTGTCAGCATCTACCGTGTACATAGTACGTAGCCACGCGTAATGTAAATGACCAGCTGTGAGCGCAACGGCGGGCGCATAATGCCCGCCTGCTGTTGGAACGAGAACTGTGCCTTCCGGGCCGACCGGGGCGCCGCGCCCGACGCGCCCGGCACATAATAAATGCTCGTATGTATTCTATTGTATTTATATCATAGTTAAAGTTTTATTAAAAAAGTTGCTCAATATATTTGTTGTTTATACTTTGTTTGTCAAAATACGACAAGTAGTTTAGGACTTATATTTTATTTTTAGTAAATATGAACAAAAACATTACCTTCCTTCTGGGGCAGTCGGGTAAAAAGTTAAATTATGCAATATTACAAACAGCAAAACCTGAATAACTTGGATGATCGTAGCGAAATCAAATATTGAACCAAAATGAACATTAAATATTTAGTTTTTAGAATGTTTGTCTGAATGTATGTTCCAGCATCACGCGAATACTACCGAATAGATTCTGCTCAAATTTTGTATAGATATTTCCTATAAGACTGGGTAGTCGTAGGATATAAATTACTACGCTATTAAAAACTATGTAATTATGTCAAGCTACAATAAATGTTATACTTTCGCGCTAAAGGAATTAGAGTGTACCCAGACACAAAGATGCCCGTGACTACCGCAGGACCACCAACGCCAATCGCTTCCATATTTAGTAAATAGTTAGTACCCAATTGGTACTAATTAGTGCTCGAACGACAAAATTGGTAGGTACCTAGTAGTTTTCGAGAAACTCGACTTTGAAAGTGGTACGGCGATAGTCACGCTCCCTTCAGCAGGACCACCATGAGCGCCGAAAAAGGGGGCATGCTGCAGCTATTCTAAGTATACAAATAATTAGTACCCTTAAATTTGATTCATTTCGTATAAAAAAAAACAGAACTAAAACATTTGTATTTACCGAGAAATCAACGATGATAACTTTCGCGCGCTCGTTCAGCAGTACCACGATTTTGAATGTTGATTCTAAGTTTGAGGAGCTTGTCCTCAAACCTACATAGAAAATTAGGTGCAAGATAAAATTAGTGCCCAAAATTCAAAATTAGTTCCTTAGTAGTTTACGAGATATACCATGCCATTGGTGTGGTGGCGGTATTCACGGTATAAAATTTTCATTTCAAGATTTCCCTATTAAAAACTCTGTGATTTCTTCCCAAATTTATATAAAAATGAGTGCTCCTAAAGGAGTTATAGCGACCAAAAATTCAGATTCCGAAGTGTTGTACTTTAAGAGAAATTAGCTTTCATTACTTTTCTATAGTAAATCTCCGCGTATAACCCGACCAGATTAAGTTGTCAATGGTATTGAGCAGTCTGTCTATAAATCTCATCGCGAAAACTTAGGTGAAGTGAGGTGACAATAGTGCCAATACCTAGCATCCTGTTTAGAAGATGTACACTCGTAATTGAACAAAGATAATTGTAGCATTATGAACCATGTCGATCTTGGTTTGGACTATTCGTTATGAAGTACTTTAATTAATCCTAGATTTGCACTTGCGCAGTTGGTCACAGTTCCTACCACGGAGTACAGAAAGAAGCGGAGATGCCGCAAGGCAAGTAGGCCTTGCGCCTTCAATTAGGCCCTGACGTCATAGTGGGCGGGGCCGCAAACCTTAGTTGCGAGTGAATCTTCATCGCGTTTGGGTGCGTTGTATTCTAATCGTTTTTTTAATAGTTAAATTGTTTTAATAATGAAGTGCGCTGTTGTTGGATGCAAAAATTATTCAGGATCAAAATTGAAACATATTGATGGCATAACATTTCATGTGTAAGTCCCTAAAATTTATATTTTCATTTTAAAACACATTTTCTCGTTTGATCACCAGATTGTAGCTAGAGACATCTGTTGTCGAGGAGGTGCATTCTAACCAATTCTCACCGATTTCGTATTTTTATCATTATCAATGCATATTATTGTGACTGATTTGCGACTCAAATTACTTGCTTAAGTTTTATTTTGCTCTCTATAAGTTAATTCATAAATAAATACGTTCTTTGATACATGAAATAAGAAGAATTTAAAATATGAAAAATGCGCCATCTGTCGGTAAGTTGCCGGTCCTAACTGTTAAATGAAAATGTGTGCATCTGCATCATGCTAGCAAGATCCTATTTTTTACCCGACTACGGCGAAGCAAAAAGGAGGGTTATGATTTTGACCGGTATGTATGTATGTATGTATGTATGTTCATCTGTTACCTCATAACTTCTAAACTGCCGATCATAATTTGACAAATGAGGTATCATTGGAAGCGTTTTGATTGTCCGCTGGTTATAGGATATGTGACGTCACATTAAATGTAATATGGCGCCCTCTAGAGGACATAAAGTAACGAAATAAAAAATAAAAATAATTGAATTGTGCCATGTTGGGTATCAAATGAAAGGGCTTGACGAGCACATTACAAATATGTATATTATATCATATTGTCCAAGTATTCTATTCTATTCTATTTTTATTAAATGGCAAGCAAAGCCGATGTCGACTATTCTGCCAATGTCTAAAGTGCATTGGAAATTGTCCAAGTAAATAAATATGTTTAAATTGTTAAAAACAAGCAAAAGTGAGACTGTGCTACGTACGGCGCGGCTGTAAAATTAATACCTATTTTACTATAAATGCCGTGATGGTCCAGTGGTTAAGGCCTCGCCTCTCATGCACGAGGTTGTGGATTCAAATCCGGGCAGGTACTGATGTGACTTTTTCAATTCAAATGTACCTACTTTCTGAGTTTATCTTGGACATTACCAACATCGGTGAAGGAAAAACATCGTGAGGAAACCTGTACCCTAATTGAGTAATACAACACAACCACAATCTGTTTCGATTTGGAACAGATTGCTAATCCATTGCTTCATAAGTTGGAAAAAACAATCTGCTCAACAACGTAAATAACGCAATGAATGTTGTTGCATCTTTTGGGCTTCGCCCACAGTTGGGTATAAATAATGTGTGTGTCCACCATACTAACGCACTAGAATGTTCTGGAACAAAGTGTCATGCTTTGTTACGCCATAGTGGCCAGTAGACGAACTAAAATGAAAAATTGTTAGTTCAGTTTCACTGTAATAATTCCTTTCACCGCTAGATGGATTTACGGGGTTTCCATCGTAGGGTGTGGCCATCGCCGTACCTCGTCCCCCGAACACCCGCATTCAGGCGACGCTTCATTTTTAGGTGATCCGCTTCTTTCTGTCTTTCACACTACGCTTGCCGATACGCGGTCTCCACTCTATGACTCGTCTGCTCCACCGGCCATCGGTCCTTCGACGAATATGGCCAACCCACTGCCACTTCAGCTTGCTTCCTTTCTCATATTTCCGTTTCAAAGGAATTCACGAAACAACCGACAGTCGAGTGGAGGATCCGGCTCGGCTCGCATCGAGCGGCTCGGCTCGCTGCACTGACTACTGTAACACGTTACAAAAACTCGATGCATTACAAAAAAACGTTGCAAGTCAGTTTCCGCCTTTAGAGTTTAGTACATACATACATACATACATAAAGTGTCACTGTGTGTACCTAACCTAAGCCGTTTGGTAGGGGCACCGGGGTACGCTAGATTAGTTACTGCTACCAACCGTGACAAATACCAGAAAGTTAAAAAGAGGCTCAGTTATTTAAAAAAACGTTTATTCCTCCTAGTCCCAGTAGTTTGGGCTGTGTCAGTCAGTCAGTTTCTCTTAATTTAATGGTACGAGAGCCCACGACCAAAATTGTTGCCTTATTGTTTTATTTTATTTTATTTTTTTAAGAAAACTTACAGCTAGTACATTTGAGTAGTCAGAAGTAATATGTAGAAGAAGGCCAATTACAAGTTTCCACTCATACTTAGTATAAAATTGACAAAACGGTACAAACAGCGTGAGAGTAAAACATAGAAACAACTGAAGAGAATAAACAAAGATAAAATACATTATGCAACAATGTTACTCTTCTAATTTCTGGACACTATTCGTAAATAAATCAAGCTCAACATTCCGGCACGCCTTATTAAACCTCAAGACAAACTATAATTAGATAGGTAGGTTTGTAGAACAAAAACCCAATTGAAGTTTTTCTTACAACCCATCGTCTCGTAATTTACCTTGACCTTGAGAAAACGTACTGAATTACCTTAACAAACACCTCTGACCGAGTACCACAGTACGCCAAGAAGTTAACCATTCGACATGCTCTTAAAGTATATGTATTTTGCCTATAGATAGTTTTCACAATAGGTAAATGAAGGAGATGAGGTCTCCGAAGAAACACAGACGGAACATGAAGTCCAATCCTGGCCACCAGCTCAGGGACGTCAGGATACCCGTTCATTATACTAAATAGGAAAGCAAGATCTGCAATTTTTCTTCGCTCGTGTAAAGGAAGAATATGAAATTTCTTACACCGACTAGTATAGTTAGGAAGATAAGTATTTGAACGATATTGAGTGTACCTTAAAAATCTTCTTTGTATACTTTCAAGGCGATTAATATAAACATTGTAATTTGGATTCCAAATTTGAGAAGCATATTCGAGATGGCTACGGACAAAAGCACAGTATAGAATTTTCATGGTTTTGACATTCTTAAACTCAGGAGACCCTAAAAATAAAACCCAATGCTTTAGAAGCCTTGTTGACTATATTGTCAATGTGCGCATCAAACAAAAGCTTTGAGTCAAAAATTACCCCAAGATCCTTGATGACGTTTACTCTTGCAATTGAGGTATTCGATAATTTGTAATCATACCTAATAGGGTTTGGCTTACGAGTAAATGTACACACATAACATTTTGAAATATTTAAATCCAACCTATTTCGATCGCAGTAATCATGGAACCGGTCCAGATCCTCCTGTAATAGGTGTGCATCCTCAATGGTTGACACTTGACTCAGAATTTTCATGTCATCCGCGTATTATAAAATTTTAGAATTTAGGAAACAAGATGCGATGTCATTTACAAAAATATTGAATAAAAGAGGTCCCAGTAAGGATTCTTGGGGAACCCCCGACGGAATGTACATCATCGCTCTCGAGGCATAACCATTGAGGACTACGGTCTGGCATCTATTTTCAACATATGATACAAACCATCTGTACAAGCTACCCCTAACACCAATCGCTAGCAATTTGCGCATAAGAAGCGCATGATTAATTCGATCAAAACATTTGCTGTAGTCAGTATATATAACGTCGACTTGTGACCTCCTGGACATAAATATGCTCTGAAAGATAGTCACTACAGACCACAAGATTGGATGTGGTGGAGCGACCTTTTAAAAATATATAAAATCGATGGATTTAGTTATTCTGAATTCAAAATCCAAATTTCACAAAATTTTCGCTTCACGTCTGCCCTGACCGCATATTTAAATATGTAATAAAAACCGAACTGTTTCATAACAATCTATGATTTTCAGAATCCCTAGAAAAAACCCATAGCAACCCGTCTGAAAATCTTGTTTTCAGGTGAACATTGGTCAGTTGATGCGAATAAATCATTTTTCAGAAGAAAGTGTGAGCATCTTACGAAAACTTTTACTAGGGATTCAGTACCAAGGGGGTCGGGTCTAAACAACTCGATTCCTACCGGCTTCCCTTCGGAAATTCGGAACCACAACCACTCTATCGTCATTGAATAATCAAACTTTGAATAATTACGACAATCGACATTGTTGTCGATTATCGTATGCCTACGTTAGTGGATCTGCACAACCACATCACTATCTCGTCGCAAGATACAACGGCCGTACTACGCGATGCAACCGCATAACTAAAATATCGTTATGTAACTTTTACATTGCTTGTCCAGTCAGTAAGCGACATACTTAGGTAGTGGTTAAGAAGCAATCAATGTATTTGTTGCAAAAATAGTCGCTGTGATAATTATGAAAACAAAAATAACGTAGTAAAGGCAAGAAATATTACACGATTTGTTGTTTTTGGTTTTCAACACAAAATATAGTAAATACTTGTGCTGATATATTATGATAAGCGGTTCTGTTTATGAAATTTCTAGTTTGGCTTCGATTTTTATAAGAAACCCACTGAACAACACGGCAATCATAAATGTTGTCACGATCGTATATAAGAAGGTGCGTATTTTTTTGTAAACGCGATTGTGCTCCTTATTTATATTACGTTACGGATCAATGTTCTATGCAAGAATTTTTACTTTAAAGGTTTTGGAAGTATTTTTTTGTAAACACGATTGTGCTCTTTATGTATATAACGTTAGATACCAATATTCTATGCAAGTATTTTTCTTCTACCAAGGCTTGGAAGTTGGAAGTATCCTTTTTTGGATACGCGATTGTACTCCTTATTTGTATGATTTTACGAATCTATTTTTGATTCAGAAAGAAAATACTTGAAAGTATTTCGAGCTCTGGGTTTTGGCGCTGGTGTTTAAAGGTGGACATACTTGGAAGCCCTGGTGTTCGATTTTGCAAGTACGACCCTTGTCTAGAGTCGAAAGCGTACTAGTTCGCGTAGACGACTATTTGCCTATGACATGAAAAAAAAAATGGCGGCAGCGAAAATGTTCTTAATTTTCAAGAGAATTTTTACATTTTTGCATCCGCCATCTTGGATTTAATTTTGACCTCACTATCGGCTTTATCACCCTCAAATACTATGAAAACGACACCCATGACGAAAAATATGAACATTTTCCCAGCCACCATCTTAGATTTACATTTTGACCTCACTATCGGCTTTATCACCCTCAAATACTATGAAAACGACACCCATGACGATTTTTTTTAAATTTACTCGGCCGCCATCTTGGATTTACATTTTGACCTCACTATTGGCTTTATCACCCTCAAATACCTACTATGAAAACGACACCCACGTCAAAAAAAATAAAAAAAGAACAGCAGCCATCTTGGATTTACATTTTGACGTCATTATCAGCTTTATTACCTGAAAATGACACAAAATGTCAAAAATTAAAAAAAAAGCAGCCGCCATCTTGGATTTTGATTTTGGCCAAAATATTACATTTTCTTGCATTTGTGTGTTTACACAACAGTAGCGTCTTTTCGCAAAACTCTGTAGTTCTAAATACAAACATTTCCTTTCGCAGTAAATAAACTAACAAAAAAAAAGGATAGTTTACGACAGGTAATAAATATGGGGCGCCAGCATTCGGTCTGACCCGCCGCTATAGATGTTTCACATCTGATAATGTGACTGTGTGCACTTGTTCGATCACGTGACCGACGCGGTGACAAACGATACGTGTTTCCCCTTCGAGACCTTGCGGCACAGACTAAGTAGTACTCCTTGCGGCATACTGAACATTACATGCTCTGTGATACTGAATCTCGGTACGGGTCACGGGATGTATGAGTTACAGTAGTAATTATGCCCATATTTTGGGATAAAATCTGAATAAAATCAGAATTTGGCCTTTTCAAAAAAAAGTTGTTACAAAATGTTCGTTATTAAATTGTCTATCCATTAGATTAGTGTTAGTAGCAAAATTCAATCATTATTTCATATTTTTGTGGTTTCGTTGGAAGGAGATTAAAAAAAATAAATACGCCATTAAAAAAAAAAAAAATGGAATCAAGAATGTGTAGAAATTTCATGTATTTTTATGTTGATAGGTATTTCTTTTTAAATAACAAGTAGATAGCTCCTAAAAACTGCACAAAAAACGGCTAGCGCGGCGGCGGCGTTTTGGTCGGGGAGGCGCCTTAAGAATCAAAAACTATAATGTGTATAGGGAAGATCGGGGCGACAGTTATGGTGGAATTGCGATATTAACACATAGATCAATTAAGTCTCAGTTGTGTCAAATGAGAAATAGGTAGTAATCCTGATATTCAAGTCATAAATGTTAAGATTTTAAATTGTAAACATTTAGAGAATATTGTTGGTATCTACTGTCCGCAATGGGTTCACACTAGGCTTAGAGATTGGGAGGAATTGTTTTCACAATTTCCTAATAAATGTTTATTCCTTGGAGATTATAACGCTCACCACTTCGACTGGTCACATAAAACTGACACAAGAGGTTCTCAAATCTACGAGGTTATAAGTGAAAGGAATATATGTACACTTAATGACGGTACATTTACTCGTATTAAGTTAGTGATGAATCATTTACAACAAAGCAGCCCCGATATTTCTATGGCTTCCTCCGATATTGCGCATATGTTTGATTGGCAGGTCACGAATGAGTTTTTAGGGAGTGATCATTTGGTAATAAAACTTTCTCTAGCCATGACATTAACCGCATCATTTTATAAAAAAGGAATTTTAAATCAGCCAAGTGGTCGGAATATAATAAATATTTGGAAGAATTATTTATGGATTTTCACTACCACGTGGACCCTCAACTATCTTATGATCAGTTCATGGATAAAATAAATAAGGCTGCTGACAAATATATTCCAACTGTTAAGTTTTGTTTAGATCCTACAAATACATTTAAACCAAAACCGTACTGAAACCCTGAGCTGTCCCGTGCGGTAGCTAGGAGAAGATTGGCATTGGCAAAATTTCGAAGTAATCCTACCCCCTTAAATTTAGATATATTAAATGAATGTAATTCGGAAGCTCAGAGACATATGAGGGTAGCTTCAAATAAAAACTGGCAGGAAGTTTGTGATTCGCTGAGTGAGGTCTCTTCCTATGCAGAAATGTGGAGAAAGATGAGATGGCTAAAGGGCTACAGATGCCAGAGAACCCATGTAGATGAAGATAAAGCCCAAAGTGTACTTAATTGCCTCTGTCCTGACTTTGCACTGCCAGCCCAGCCTGTTTTCTCCTCGAACAACTTAAAATTACAGCTACCTATCCTTATGCATGAACTTGAGGTATATATAAAACCAAAAGACACTGCCCCAGGCCATGATGATATTTCGTTTTCTATGATCAAACACCTTCCTCAGTTAGGAAAACGCATTCTACTAAACTTATATAATTATTTCTTGTCTTCGGGCTTTGTTCCTACTCAGTGGAGAGATATTACCGTAGTCCCTATTCCCAAACAAGGCCGCGACCCCACTTTGGTTTCTTCACTTCGACCAATTTCTTTAATTTCTTGTGTCTGTAAAATCCTACATTTAATCCTAAGTAAAAGGTTGGAATGGTTCTTTGAAAGTAATCGTCTGTTTTCAGAAGAGACAGTTGGCTTTAGAAAGTCTAAATCTTGCTTAGATAGTTTGACACGTCTGGTTTCCAGAGTCCAATCAGGATTTTCAAGGGATCTTAATACCGTTGCGTGCTTCCTTGATGTGAACAATGCCTATAATAATGTTGATTTAAAAAAGCTTTTATTAATTTTAGATACATTGGGAGTTGGCTCAAAAATATGTACTTATTTGTGGAACTTCCTAAGCTTAAGATACCTCAAAATTAAATTGGATAACTTGGTTGTCACAAGAAGTACAGGTCGTGGTTTGGCTCAGGGTGAACCATTATCTCCCTTGTTGTTCAATGTTGCGACTTATGAAATTTGTAATTCAGTGGATGATGCATATGTGTCTCAATATGCAGATGATTTTGCTATTTATGTTATAGATAAAAATATTGCAACCGCTTGTAATGTTCTCCAATCAGCGATAAACATTATGGTTAGGTAAGTCATTGGAAGAATTGGGTTTAAATGTCTCTCTCTATAAAAGTAACATTTGTGTTTTTAAGAAAAGTCCAAATAGATCCCAAGTCAACGTTATGATTAGTGGCGTGCCGTTACAAGAAGTAGTAAATGTTAAATATTTAGGGCTTTGGCTTGACCGATCTTTCAAGGTGGGGAAAACATTTGAATGAGACATCAGAAAGAACGATGAAATTTTTAAATATTTTTATACTTTTGGCTGGTCCGGGTTGGGGAGTTCACCCTAAACATCTACGACGATTATATATTGCAATTATAAGAAGTCGTTTAGATTACTGTAGTTTTCTATTTGATAGTAGCTGTCATTCTAAATTATATAAGCTGGACAAATCACAAAACCAGGCTATGCGCATTATCGGGGGATACGTAAAAAGCACCCCTAACCACGTTATGGAAAGCGACCTATGCTTGCAGCCCCTATATATTCGCAGAATGTATCTAGCTGGTAAATTTTGGGTGAAATCCAAGTCTCTGACTAATAATCCTACCATTTTAGTAGGTACTGAACAAACTGGGTTCCCTTGTAGATTAAAGATACCGGAGGCGAAAAAAGATTCCTGCGCTTATAACGATTCACAATACGTACAAAGACATGGTAATCCATTCTGCTGATTTGTTAGACACGTACACACTAAACTCTTGGATGTCTTACAATAATATCACAGACATGCTAAAACCTACAATAGATACCATCACCAGTCCAAAGAGATTATGCGATACTACAATCTGACGTACTAAGTGCATAAACTTCCTTGAAAGCCAATATACAGGGTACTATAAAAAATTTACTGACGGGTCTAAAGATGGCAATAATTTCATGGGAACAGCATTCTTTGACCCTCAATCTGATACCTTTACAAAATTTAATATTTCCAACAATATTTCAATCATGTATTTCGAACTTTTAGCAATTAGTGAAGCATTGGCATACGTAGAATCCATTGAACATACTAATTTTATAATTTTAACAGACTCTAAAAGTTTAGTTCAACATTTAGCTCGCTGTTCCTCTGACTTCAGAGGAACACCGATAGCTTACAAAATTATTGACTCCGTTATCAGATTGAGGGCCAATTAAAAAAATATCATCATTCAGTGGATCCCCTCCCACGTGGGCTTAGTGGGTAACGAAAGGGCAGACCAATTGGCAAGACTGGCTTCAAGTGACGGCATACCATTGCACGTACACCCATTTTATACAGATTGCATGAGATGTATACGCGAACATTGTTTTTTAAACTAAAGGGAACACTTTGATCAGAGGTCTGTGGAGAAGGGTGTATGGTATAAAACGATACAAGGAGAACCATGGAAAACGCCATGGTTCGATTCATGTTTTTTAGGCAGAACAGAAATTGTTACAGCTCTCAGAACTCGTTCTGGACATATCCCCTTAAATAAGTTCGCATTCTTAATGAAAAAAGTTCCTTCTCCCAACTGCACAGAGTGTGGGAAAGTGGAAGCCGTTGGAAGACGATCATGGTGGAGTGTGTCCGGAACGAAGATCTCAGAGCTGAGTTATTGACATACTTTGGTGTTGATGTTAGAGAGGTGGGAAGATGCAATAACATTCTAGCATTCCCCTTGTCAAAAACAGCGAGGCTATTATATAAACTTGTGCGGATTGGTATTTGTAGAAGATTATTAGTCTTATGAAAGTAAAATGTATTATATTTATAAAATGGAGTTTTAAATTATAAGAAAGGCTTACGGAGCGACTTAGTCTTGTTGACCAAGCTCCTAAAAGATTTAAAAAAAAAAAGTTGTGAAAGTAATGTACCTACGTTGTAATTAGGTATTTGGGATAATTAATTGATTCAGGCGTGACCTTGCGGAGATCCATTATAAAATACAATAGACGTGGATATATTTAGTAACTTGTTCCGCTTAGCTATTTCTAAAGAGCCATAAAAAACTCCTGAAAGAAATCGACACGTGTTTCACCTCTCAACGAAGCATCCTCAGGATGACGATGGACTTGTTGCGAACCCGACCACGGCGCGTTGCCACACCGAGCGCTGAGTGCAGACTCAGCCTTATCGCCCGTGAAACCCACTTATATAGTGTCGCTGTTATCAGTGCGACCGTTATCAGTGCGATAAGGGGCGAACAATCGCAGCAAAGGTGACCTTGGCATACTCGTATTTAATTCGTTCAACAGTGTAATGTTTCCTATTTTATTTTTGACAATTTCTAAACTCTCTAGTACTGACATTCTGAAACCTTTATCACGTGTGTAAAATTTCGAAAGTGTTATTATTATTTAACGAATGACCTGTATCTATTAAGTGTTGTGCAAAATGGGATTTTTCTGGATAATTATTCATAAAAGATAATTATTCCTGTACGCTGCAATATGTTCACATATTGCAGCGTACAGTTACGTACGTAGTGAGGTAACATAAAAAAATAATTGAAAATAGGTTTTTAGTAGGGTCAGGCGGGGTAAATATGAGACGAAAAACAAATCTTTTAATTTTTGACGCTATTAAAGATTATTAAGGGAGCCTCAGAACAGATTATAATATAGCTTCCATTGGTATCTTTCACATGATACCATTAAATTGAAGATAATTGGCCTAGATATATAGTTTTGTGTACAAAGTATGTGTTTCATTTTTTTCCTCAATAATGGGGTAAATATAAGACACAGAAGTCAAAAAATGAAACAGCTTTAAACTTCTATACCTTAGGTGTTTTTCAAATACAGGGGCAATAAGAAGACAGTGGGGTTAAATATAATACGAAAACTTTTATTAAACTTAACAAAAATGTGTTATAAAAAATTTTAACTTAAAAAATCAACATACTTTACTCTGCTTACATATCATTTTGTTTTTTGGTTTAAATTATTTGGTAATTTCAACAGCAATCAGCAATTTAATGCAACAATTAAACTTATCTGCATACCGATGACAGTATATCAGACGAAAAAATACAAAACCTTATACAGAATTGAGCATGAAATTTTTTTTAACTTAAGTTTTAATGAAAAGGAGTAAATTTGAGACATTTACTCATATTTCATTGACAACAAATTTTAGTAGTCAATATGATATTTTTCGTAGTCAATGTCGAATTGTATCCAGTCTTTACCGGGATAGTTGTTTTTGATGTTATTTTGAATAACGTAAGTATGCACAATTGACTTTATTTCGGTCCTGGTAAGCGCCCATCCCCATTTAGCCATTATTTTAATTTTATCTGCTAGATCTGCTTCTGCTTCTTTGCTCAAAACTGTCTTCCTTCCTTGCTTATTTGTATTTAAATTGTGAATTTTCCTCTATAACAACGATTTATCAATTTTATACTTCGTTTCAGCTTCTCTGTATGATAAATCACCCTTTTTTACTTTATCTACCGCTTCTTGCAGCTTTGAGTCACTATAACTTTTATGTTTTGGCATATATTTGCAAGGCATCTTGATGCACAATTAATAACAACTGTCTTATTATTACACTACACACTGTCTTATATTTTCCCAAATGCGCGTCTCATTTTTTACCTGCCAAACAACTCGAATTCCCTGCTAAACGACTGGACGGATACTAAAACTGCAACCCTCCCGCGCAAGTACGGCTCGCAAGGGATGCGGGGGCGCAGGTGGGGATCGCGCACGTTTGAATGAGAGGATGTACACGGAAAGTTCGTAGTGCCGAATGTAAAGTTTTCGCGCCAATTTTTTTGGTACTTAACAAAATGTCTTTTAAAGTGTTCAACCCAATGAGTTACAGGTTTAAAAATTTGTGTCTTAACAGAGTACTTATAAAGCATGTTTTTGAATTCAATAAGATTCTTTTTAGGTCCTTTTCTACGGAATTACAATCGTGTCTTATTTTTATCCGAAATGTTGAGTGTCTTATATTTACCCCGCCTGACCCTAACCCCGGTAACTATAAATTAACCAGGTTGCTATGAGACAGATCGATTAAACTTTTTGATATTTTTGAAAATGTGCTCAGGCCACAATGGACACGTAAAATGTCTGAAAGCCAACTTTTTCGTAATAGAATTACGAAACCTATGTACATTTTTAATATCAGACATATTGTGATTTAACCGATTTTTTTTTTGATGTAGTACAAATGGACTCCCATGAAACAGTGACGTTTCTGACCGGTACTGCCTCATTCTGAACTCGCCGCCGAGGTCCTTTGCGATTGCGACCGCGTCCTCGAGTAATTGATACTCCCCCCGACCCTTGCTCGAAAACGAGGTGCCAGCAGTTGTTGCAGCTGAGCACGTAGCTTTAAATACCCCGCCTAATAATCATGATGAAAATCTAACTTTGATCCAGCCTGTCCCTTCTTGCTGTCCTCCCCCTAGCGACGCCCTAAGCCGAGGATCATACCCCACAGGGGGTGCCCTTAGCGAGCGTTCGCTTAATTTTAATTAAGAATAGTTTTTGCCCTTGGCTGCTGGAGGCTTTGAGTGTAGTAGCTTAAGGCACCCACAGGAAAGTCCGGTTAAGCAGCCAAGACCTTAGTGGCCAAAACTGCGAGAAGCCAAAGTTAAAAAAAAAAACCGGTACTGCCCATACCGAGTCGGGTTCAGAATCATCTAAACTAATGATTTCACACGGTTTTGGCCGTAAAACGATGCGATATGGTTTTGGTCGTGGGCTCTCGTACTATAAACAGATTATGAATAGTGGAACATTTTAATTTAAATAAAACAACGATAATACTTTGATATAATTTTATTTTCATATTTTCATAATTTATTTATATATAATGACTATAATAATCATCTACTAAACTAAATAATCAATATAATTCAACAGCATCCTTTATATACAATATGTATAGTTATAATAGTTCTTTATAACCCTCTTTCTGAACGATTAGGAAAGAGACACTCTTCTAGTCATACAAAATAATGTTGAAATGAATTCTACACGTCGTTACATAACAAGTAATAATTTGCCACAAGATTTTTGTTTTTTTAATTATTTATTTACAAATACTTATATTTATAATTTAGTCCCATAATTTCCAAATGAATCGTCAGCGTGTGTAATGGAACTGTCGTGCGTTACGCAGACTGTCGACAGCGACGTCACTCGTGCGTGACGTGACACACGATGCGCTCGCGTCACGCACCGGACGCAACGTTCATCTAATGCAACGTGGCGTACTTCAACTATAATTAACAATTAATAGAATTGAGAAAACTTAACTTGTCCATTTACATTACAACATAGTTAAATAGAATATTGCACGGAGCATGAGGTACGTAAGTAACACGTAGTGACATCAACAAGGACTAGACGCGCTTATGGCAGACAGAGTCGAGGCAGAGGCACAGTGGCGCACAGCCCGCGCCTCGGACGACGTCCAGCGACTAACAGACGTGTTCCTGCACTAGTACACTGTACGGCGCTGTGGCTGCATTGAGATAGATACTATACTATAAATTTGCATCAACAACGGAACTCCGTTTCAATTTCTAATCTCATAAAATATTTTCTACGTGAACTATGTATTGAGATAGGTGGCTAACGATAGCTCTATACAGCACAATTCTGCACGATATGCACAGAGTGACGTGATGCGGTGAAATAATACTTGGAATTCTTACCTTACTTATTATCGAGGTTAAAATGAAAAATCTACTTGATATTAAGGGGCATTACAAAATGTAGTAAGCGGCGTCTCAAAACTATATGATCTTACAATAAGACTGATCCCCGCGACGTTGGTCACGGGCTGATATATTCCACTGATATGCCACTTGAATATAAGCACGGCGGTGTTCGTGCAAGCTAGTCTCCACCCAAAATAATATAGCGTTAACGTTAAAATTCGCTTAAACCATTTCTACTGATTGTTCGATTAAATTGAGTAAACTTTGCTATGAAAATATTTGTTGAATAAAACTCGTAACTATGTTACAAAATAATCTGGTTAAAATTTGATATTTTACTGGAACAGCATAAGTTAATTATTTGTTTGTTCGAGACGTAATATTACGCCAAGTTGTCATAGTGAGCTAAGCACGTCTAGCGCGCGCGTGCCGTGCGTGCTGTGCGTGCACGGGCGCGCGTGGCACGCAGCAGAGCTACAATAGTATTTATATAACACAGCATGAGAACAGTACATAGTTTGGCATCCGATATCGTACATGGCTGAAGTATACTCGCTAACTAATAATACGATTAACTGAACTAGCATGTCTAAGGTATAAAATTGTCAAGCTAAGTAAGGCGATCGCACGATACTGGACGTATAAATACGATTAGTATCTGAAAAGAAAATATTACAGCATTCCACTTTGTAACATGCTGATAACGTAACAGTCAAACTAACACTTGTGGCACTCAACGTGTAACATGTTACACTGCGAGCACTGCGAGCAAGCTACGAGCGAGGAAACTTAACCAAGCAACGTAACAGCTAGATGCGGTGACGACATACAAAACGTTTATTGCCATGCGATACACCGATATCCACTACTCTACTTATTTATATGTGGCGACGAGACTCGCTCCTGCCCACACTACGCCACTCGACAAAACAAACTTGCACATCCACAGTAACCCTCCGTACCTACATACAAAGACCCAGCAACACTACACAAGTGCTAACAATTTTCTACTTGATTCTTCCAATTCCATACAACCTCTAGTCCAGCAAGAACATAGAACTGATATATTTATACATAACTCGAGCGTAGAGCGAGTCCCTCTCTACGCACTTATATAATACCAGCGATATACAAGGGAGCTTTATTCATTAGTTTACACATAATAGTTATCGCTTTATTTTACTTTGTTTAATTTTAGCTAGCAACACCGACACGACACCGATTGGTCTGGTTTACTTTAGGCTGGCAACCCGCACGTAGTATTGCTATCATTGCGTCACAATATACATTAAGTAGCGAACACCAACTAAAGGTAATGGCGCCGACCGCGAAGACGTGCGCCCGAATGTAAACGTGTCGACACTAACAAATGCCCACGAAACGTTCATATTTCAATATAGTACTAAATACGTAATAACACATCGGCTGACGTAGTGCAGACTGCGAACAGAACGAACAGGCAACACAAGCGGGAGGTGCTCAGAAGAGAAACTAAACTACACATTATGTGTCAAGGAAATCTCCAGTGAGAAGTAACAAAAATTATTGTCATCCAATGCTTAAATTTCCAATCTTTATATTATTTTTTCTTTATATTATTTACTTAATACTTTATACAGATCAATATCGTCGACTATCCTTACATATTAGATTAGAGTTTACTTTGTATCTATAAAATGTACATCTACAAGTATTGTAATAGCAACTTTCAAATATCTCATGTGTTACGCAAATACTAACACAATCGTATATCTATGTATACGCACGTAACATACATGCAGTCTACCACGCCGCAGCGCAGAGACGCGAAGTGAGTAGCAGTACCGCCCCGCCAGCTGCGCACGCGCCTCGTCTGTAGCTCGCGCACAGCGTTCAGTATTGGTCGTTAGTGCTTGAGCGAGCCCGACGCGGCGCAGTCGCGCGGTGTGGCTGCTATCGAATCCTAACCGTAACAGAAGACACGAGGAGAGACCGTCGAAGTCCGACGCGACACTACTGTATTACTTGTATAAAAAGAGTTTTAAGTAAATTAGTTTATAATAACGCTTTCGATTTATTTACATTATCACATCGCGTGACCGAATGCGGAGCGAGCGCGCTATGTATATCGGGGCCACGCTGGCGCCCGGGCGTGGGCCCCAGGGGGCCGCGCCTTAGCCCGGGCTCCGCCCCAGGGGCCGCGCCTGCGCCCGGGCTCGGGCTCCAGGGCGCCGCGACAGAGGCACACGAATAATTGAACGATTCAGCGTGTTCGTTGGAAGCGGGACACTACTGATCGAAATCGACAATGCTTGAGAGTATCGATACTTTGTGCGTTCATTCATATCGAGTCACGCCTATAAGAGTGTAAGGTAAGGTTCATAAGACGTCTACGTGGTAGCTAAGCTCTAGCGGGCGGGCAGCGCTCCGCTCTCATGCTGCACCTGCCGAGTGCGACACTGTGCTGACTGATGCAATCGTCACGCTATTGAAAATCTCAGAATAAAGCACTCTGTGGCATTCGTCACCGACAGCCAGGACCCCTGACGGAGTCTAGAAATCGTACCAATACGAGCGGTCACGAGTTTATTCTCGGGGACAATAATTAGTTTTTGGTACGTTCTTACATAGAAATTCCTCATACACGTTACAACGTCCCGCCTTCAGAAGCCTGCGCGTGAGACTTAACCTATCGCAGCTCACAGCTGGTACCACTTCTTGTCCTTGTACTTGAGCATGAGGTGGTGCGCGGAGGAGGAGAACTCTGCGGCCTGGTTGTGCATGCGCTCCGTGCTGTCCTCGAGCCGCGACAGCTTGTCGCCGCGCTCCACGACCAGCATGTGCGCGCGCGCCACGTCGCCGGCCGCGGAGCCCGCACGCGCGCCCAGCTGGTCCAGCGGCGCGGCCGGCGCGGTGGGCCCGGCCCCGCCCGGGATGTGCTTGGCCACCGTGCGCAGGGGCTTGCCGCTGCTCTCGCCGACTGGAACCCCAAGTAACATCGATATACACCCCGTATCCCCCGCTCTTTTGGAGTTGAATGAGCCGTCAGGTCGAAAAACCAGAGAGCTAGGGAATTTCTAATATTCTGTTATGTCAGAGAAGAACGAGAGTGCACAAATTAAAAGTTCAGATTGGACTGAATGATATAACAGGCTCACATAATTCTTCCCTGTCGAGTGGTCTGGAGCCGCCGCCGAACAGTCCTCGGAAGAAGCTCTCCTTGGGAGGCTCCGGCATGTCGCGTGGCAGGAACAACTCGCCGATCATCTCGTTCAGCTGCTGACTGTATCACACGACACATACTATTAGCAACTGCAGCACACTAATAGTCCACATATTGATTAGTCACTTCAAATATACTGACCAGAACTCCGCGTCGATGGTGAACTTTTGCACTTCCGTGGGAGAAGCGAGGTACAGTCCGTGTCCCCTGTTGCTGAAGCAGAACGTCTTCGCTATCCTGCAATACCACACACAACAGACGTTTTACAAGTCGTCTCGACGCACACGCTAGTGTTCACTTTGTGGCGTTTATATTGTTCATAGTCCAAGAAGAAAGAGAAAGGAGATTCATAGACCAAGAACGAAGATGAGAAAGTGGGGAAAAGAATAACTGTTCTATCAATGTAAACGTCTCACCTGATGCATCCTCGCGATCCAGTGGCGGAGACTATTGGACAAACTTTAGTCTAACATATAAGCGCAACTAACGAGTACTATCGCGACTAATAACTGGATAAACATTTAAATGAGAAAAATAAACATTCAGAAGCGGGCATGCTGCAAGCGAAGAACGAGGAAGAACAACATGTAACAGAGCAGAGTAGCAGCCCAGCGAGGAAATAGGAGAGATCGCACAGAGAGTTACAACCATGTAGTGGACGTGAGTGCGTGTCGTCACTGTACACGAGTGTGGGTGTGTGAGTGTACGGGCACATGTCACCGAGCACTAGTGAAGCACAGTGCAGGACGCAGGCAGCTCCCGGAGGGCAAATCATTTCGAGCGACGCTCCTTTTGTATGGAAGGTTGGAAACGTCATCTGTGTGCATGTGTCCTAAGCAGTAGAGGGAGGTAGGCTCATTTAATTTTGAATAATATGTTCTTATGCCTTTTCGAATTAAGGTATTTTAATATTAGGCGTAATTCGATAACGTTTAATCTCGTATAAGTTTCCGGTATTCCAATTTTGTTTGCAGACATGTTAACGCTAATTTTGACAAGTGGTTGTGTCTAGGGCTTCCAATACCGGGATCCCGGTTTTGGCTAATACCGGGATCTCGGACATTTAAGTCATTTTTCAATACCGGTATTGGTGATTTTATTTTATTATCAGTAGATACTACAGTGAAACAATTTCTTTTTATTACTATACATTATATTTCCAACCAATGTTTTAACTGGGTAAGTTTTAAAAACTGCGTATTTTAATTATCTTGTGGTTTATTTAGACAGTTAGTTACATTTTCCAAGTGTTGAATTAAGCATTGAAAAACAACTGGAGGCAGAAATAGAATCTAAAACTCAAAGGGAAGGTAAGACCCAAACTTCGCCAGCATTAACATAGAGTCTATTGTAAGAGTTGAAATGGGCATTTATGATAGTACTGGAGGCGGCCGAGAGATGTATATTGACATGGCGTATAATTATTATTTACCATTCCACCTACGAGCGTAGAGGCAGAGAGAACTTTTCCTCGGTTACATATTTGTGCAACTGTTTAAGAAGCTCGCTCTCCGATAAAAGTTTTGATGCTCTTTCCTTCCTACGAACTCATTTTCAAGAAGAAAGAGCCGAAACAATTATGAATTTGCAACAAATTTATTTAAGTTTAAAACAATATTATATTATTGTTTAATTGTTGATTATAGATTAGAGATTATATGCATGATATTACTTTATAGCTCAAGATACTATGTTCCACTCAGTAGTAACTTTAATAAGTCAGGAAGAAAGAGCCTTAAAAGCACCATGAACAATTTTGGCAGATTTTTATGTGATTTTAGTAAAGTAGTATGTTGATTTTAAAGAGATTAATTTTATAAAAAACATAAAGATAAATAGATCGCTAAATTGTAATTACTTAGATACTAATTATTAAAATTTTAACGTTTTAGTTTATCTAGGTACTTTTCTCATACTATGATGTGTCAGGTTATTTTGTTATTGTTGAGCAACTTAGTTATATTAAAAAGTGATTTTAAATTTAAAAACCAGTGTTTTATTATTTTGCAGTGAAACTTATTAGTTGTTGAATAAAAAAAAAAATAAAAAAAATAGAGTCCAATACCGGGATACCGGTATATAAAATTTTCTACACAGTATTAATACCTGTATTGAAAAAATCCGGTATTCGAAACCCCTAGTTGTGTCGGGACCGCATAATGATTTGCCCGTGGCCGAGTGGAAACGTCAATGAAACATAACAGGCGAGGGTCGGGGCGGGGGCAGTCTATGGGCGCGGGGAGATGAGGGGTACGAAGCAACTGTCAACGTTACATGAACATGTCTAGGTACGCAACAGAGGCCAGAGTGAGCGACTCCACATGACAAGTGACGGTACGTGGCTAACGCATGTCATCTGCATGGACGGCGACTTACTGGTCGGTGTCCTCGTTAACAATGAGCTGCTGGCCCCATATGGACAGCATTGGGTCTACGATACCCCTCTGTTTGGACTGTGTCTGGAAGCTACCAGGAACACAGACACCAGTCAGCGGTGATTCGCTCCGGCGCGCGCCCCGGCTTTGTGTCGCCACACGAGCGACACAAAGGCGAGGCACGCGCCGATTAGTTAATCCATCATTGTTCTAAGGGTGAAAAGTTAGAGAGATGTAAGAGATGCAGGGCGGTACACACTATCGTAACATGGTCGGAGGGCTAGCGCGGGGTGTCGGTTGCATTCCGTGTCGTTCGGGTGTTCGGTCCGTTCAGTGTCGGGTAACCAGTGTGTATTTACATCCATATACATTTGCAGCACCAAAATAAATAGTCGAGTACATAGTTAGAAAGTGATACGGTGTTCTCTCATAAACATAAAGGTCGGTATAACGGCGCATTGAATACAACGTGTGTCGTGTTGAGGGCGATGTCCGATCGTTTACTTTAAACTGAAAAATAGAAAGAGTGCCAAATATCGTAAGCACAGGTGGTGCTCGACAGATTTGCAAAATTTTGTCTACGTCGTGATGAGAAACAGCACGACTTTGTACGCTAGTAGCTGAATGCTCGACGCGCTCGGTAGAAGATGTCACCGGCGTCGCTTGGCGCAACACGCGCCGGCCGCTGCGCAAGAGCCGCGTCTTGCGCCAACCGAGGCTACGTTCTAACATCGATCGTTACTGTACAGGAAGTCTGTCTTTAGGCTCCCAAATGATAAAATAGCGAATGATCGGTACAACTAAAATCTCTGATGAACAAATAATGAATGCGGAAACCGTAAAAATGACAAATCTTCGGTAGCCCAAAATAGCATTGATCATGATAAAACTGCGAAGCTAATGATAAAAGGTACTATATTATAAAACAAGCCGTTTATCATTTAGTGCCTTCGTTTGGTGCAGAGAAATCGTCTAATAGTGATCTGTGTGCCGCCGGTCGGTGTCCGGCGAGCGGACGGCCGCGCGCCCGCACGCACTGCCGCAGCAAGTGTCGCTGCGGGCGCGCGGGCGAGCGCGTGCGGGCGCGGCCTCACCCGAGCTCCGGCAGCGGCAGGAAGTCCACGTCCACCAGCGGCCGCAGCGACGGCAGGCTGTACGCTACCAGGTGGCCCGTCGACAGGTAGTTCACCAGACACACACTGTCTGGAAATTACAAGGTTCAACTTATTGTTTGATAGCACTCATGGATGACCGAAATACCGACACTCATTTTAAAACTGTTCACATTTGAGATATTTGGAACCATAAAGGATGTAAAAATACCCGTAACGAAGCCGATAGTTCTTCCCATTATTATGATATGCTGGAGGGCTACCTTCTCCAGTATGGTCTGGTCCAAAAAACCTTCAGGTTACGGAGATTTTAAAGGTTTCAACTTGTTTTTTTTTACGAAAACAAGGTGTTCAAATCAAATAATTAATTTGCTTGAATATAGGTACGTAATAACGAAACTTTCAGTACTCTCATGATCCCTGTATCGTTGCATGCACCCATAAACACAATGTTTGGCTGCGTAACATTGCTCACTACCGTAAACAGCGAATCACGCCATAAATAAAAGTCGTTTCCCAGTACTTAATTATTTTCGGACAAAGTTACTCAGTTTGATGTACTGAATGCGTCGGCGACAGCTTCGTGATAAGTCTATACACTTGCAACATGGAGTTACCTTTCAAGCTAACAGTCTCAGCCTTTACAACGAAATCAGTCTCCACGATCTGCTGCCTGTACACGCAGTTCTGGCTGGGCAGCGCCACGACGCGCGCCTGCTTCTCCGAGGCCACGACCACGAACTGCCGGTCGCCCGCGGCGTCCGAGCCCGGCGTCGGGCTCATGCGACTGCCGCTGCTCGACGAGCTTTGCTTCGTCGGCGTGCGCTCGCGCCGGTCTCTTACCTGCTAAAAGAATATTATCGTGAGAAAGAGTTTAAGACGCACATCTGATAATATTATTGTTGGCCACCAATGTATACTTACATCTTTACTGTCGTCTCTCCAACTTTCGTACGAGTAAGGTATTAAAGCACCATTGCAGTCAAGAAATGACATCGTCAGGATCGAACCCTTTAACCTAAATAACGGACCACCTGAAACATACGAAAATATCTTTAAAAGTATAAACATTTTTTAAACAAAAATAATCTTTAGTCATTGAAAGCTCTTTACAAAATATCCCCAACCAAGACCGTTGTATTGTAGCAGTGATTGGAAGGTATTTACTATCCTCATTTACAAATCGGTCTATCGCACTGAGGTTTGCTGTGAGATAACCTAAGCTCGCCTCTGCACATAGAGCTGCTGTGTACATATATGTCTTTATAATGTTGTAACATCGTTTTTGTAATTTGTATGTACAATAAAGAATAAGGTTTAAGAACGCGGCGAAGCATGAATTGTCCATACAAACGTAATACCTAAATCATTTGCAATTTGGGCATATTTCCACCGTATTATGTTGTTATTCGGATTTAGACAGTGTTTGTCTAGGCTCCTACATTTTTTTTTTCAAAAAATCTTTTCTAAAATGAAGTTTAAACGAATTTAATTTCGCACATTTTTACAGCGTAAATGACATGTCTTCATATTGTTTTTTCTTTATAGCAAATTTATGGATTTTTCACAGATCCAAACCATTTATTTTCGAAAACTAACATTTCTTAACATAACATATAAAGCTCATTTATCTATCGCGATTTATTGCAATCGACGTCTTCTCAGTTCATCGGCCAGATGTATATTAGTTTTGTCTTGGTAGGGCTGCTCCATCGTCGAAGCCGAATAACCTGGCTATTGGTTTAAATTTATGCCTTGTGCCGCGAATGCACATGCTGGTGGCACGGATTATTGAGATGATGATTCTTGATCTTAGCCAACCCACTACACTCATGGGCCTGTTCCAGTGGTCGGCGATTGCAGCTCCAAGATGTTTTATGAAGGTTGACATTTGTGGGGCGAAAAATCCGTCAACAGATGCAACAAGGGGGGTGAATGTCGCATGTCGCATTTCGCAAGCGTTTGAATATTTCCTTATTTTTTCTTCTTCGGCGGATTTTAGTACGGAGCCAACAGGGCGTGAAATATAAGACGGAGCGTCAGTGTCTACGACACGGATATCAAACCCTCTGAGCATCCCAAACGCCTCGGCAGGAAAGGTCTCCGCGAAGTCCGCAATCTTCTTCGGAGATTATGGGTTCTTTGACTACATTTCCCCATGAGTATTGACATAAGTCTAATTTCATTGTGACGACGTGTTATTAGACCACCCTTTTTACAACATAGAGCATGATCAACGTTGAAATCATCGCAGCCACAGCCATCACATGATTTTGGCATAGAGACTGGTAATCTGTGGTAACGTAATGCAAGTGCGTCTCTGAACTCTAATGGGGATAGATCGAAATGGTCTTTCTTAGTAGGTATGACAGATAGCCAGTTGGAGGATTTTGTTTTCATTTTCGTCGAAATTTATCGTTCAATCGCTCTTCTGTTGATAAGAGTTTGACCAAGATGGTATCCAAGAGTTCGTCATCAAAAGTGTCTTTCCCTTTGCGGCTTTCTTTTTGTGCATCTTTAAGGGATTTATGATGTTGAGAGAGGTCTATATGTGTGTTTTCTATCAAAGCTCTTGAGAGGATTGTACAACCTTTTTTTGAATATACATAGTTTATATTTGTCGTTTTTGATAGAGGGGAGATTGCTAGACCACCTTTGTGAACGGGTATATAGAATAAGTCAGCTTCCAAGGGTGTGATATCTGGGCACGCCACAATTGCGGCGATAAGACCCCTCTTTGAGGAGTGGCTAGAGAGGCGCCACGGCGTCCTCACCTTCCGCCTGACGCAGGTACTCACCGGACACGGCTGTTTCGGGAGGTACCTGTTCAGGATAAAGCGGGAGGAAACGCCCGGGTGTCGTCACTGTGTGGATCGCCCGGAGGACACGGTGGAGCATACGGTGGAGGTCTGCCCGGCTTGGGCAGGGCATCGCCGTGTCCTCGTGGATGCGATCGGCGGCGGTGATCTCTCGCGTCCGGCCCTGATTCGGGCCATGCTACGGAGCGAGAGGAAATGGGAGGCCGTCACCTCTTTCTGCGAAGCAGTAATGCTCGCGAAGGAGGAGACGGAGCGCGTGAGGGAGAGGCAAATTTCGCGCCCTCGCGCCCCTAACCGCCGCAGCAGGAGACGCCCTGGGCGTCGGGAATCGCAGGAAGATTTCCGGCCACCGTAGGCGCGGGCTTGCGGACGGTGAGCAATGGGTAGCTCGCCGTCCGATAAGGACCAAGCCCGGGTCGACGGCGCGTTGTGTTCCACGCGCGCCTCAAAGAGATGTCAGCAGAATTGACGGGGTCCGCTAGGGCCAATGCCTGCCGGGGGTTCGAAGAAAACCGATAGGGAAATCGTGGCCCCCGGCAACATGGCATAGGAAGGAACACGGGTGGGTTTTAGTCAGTAAGAGTCTGACACGCCCTCCCGCTCCACCCAGAGCGGGAGAAGTTATTTGATAATTTCCCACCCAAAAAAAAAAAAAAAAAGGATGTGATATCGCCTCTTAGTAGAGTGGGTAAAAAATTTGTACGCAGTGTGTTTGTTAGCGGTTCGAAGAATTGGTTTGCGTTTTCTAAGACTCTTAATAGGAATGACCCTTGGAATTGAACTGCTTTAGTGAGGGCTGTGTAAGCAGCTTGGGGTGAATCTTTACAGATAAGCGAAAGTTTTTATACTGTAGATATCCAGTTTTTAATTTTCTTGTTTACAAAGTTTTCTTTTCCTTAGCCAATAATATATAACTACCAAGGAAGCGTGATCCAGTTATGATGGTTATGTTAATTCCCTTGAAAATCTGTTGAGCTGTTTGTTTGTCGTTTTCGGAAATGATTAGGTATGATTTTTTGTCTCGAGGAAAGTAACCATATGTTGGGCCTATTTTACTCATTTTATCCCACCATTGACGTAGGCTTTTGAGCTTGCCTTGGGCGGAGGAGTCATCTGCATACCAGCATTGGGTTGTTGCTTGTTCTGTATTCAGTTTGTTTATTATGGGTAGTGTTGCAAGGGCATACAGTGGCATGGCAAGTGGATCGCCTCGGGTTACTCCTTCTTTGCTATATAATCTCATATTGGAATCACGTATTACAAGTTCTGTGTGATCATTGTATGTGTTGTATAAGAAGCGAGCGCAGTGTGGCCAATATATTCTTGCTTGCCAGCGAGCTAACTGTCTGTTCATAGAGTTGAAAGCGTTATTTGCATCGACGAGTAGCATTCCCCAGTTAGAGCCTGGTTGGCATTCTTTTTGGAATAGGTCATTCATTGCGTGTATAGCGCTTTCGATGTCGCTGCTTAGTCCGCTGCAGAGTTGCGATTGAGCACAGGCTTCGGTAACTTCAGACCCGGTGACTAAGATCATGCATTTGGACAGGATCCTGCGTAGGCATTCACCGATGCCAATTGGTCTGACACCTGGGCATTTGTCTAGGGCTATGAGTCGACTTGACATAAGGGCTTGTAATTAACTCCATGGTACAAAATTGTTGTTTAAATGCATTGTTAATTGTGCTACTGTAGTTCTCAGATGCAGGCTTGCTTCTCCAAATCGTAGCAGGTAATCTTTCCAATTTTCTGATGTGGTGCCTGTTGGGCCTCCACCGCCGTGTAGTTTCCTCGCAATTAATTCTACATGTTCACTTGTTATGTCTACATCTAGTAGTGGAGTCAATTCGGGGAGGTCGTCGGGTAGTGTAAATAGACTTGGATCAGGATTAAATCCGGGGGGGTGCTTTTTCTGTATTATAAACAACAATATTTATAATATTATTTCTGCAGAAGCATAGCTTATATTCTCAAGTTACAAATTATCGATAAAACAATTGAAAAATATTAAGTTTTCATTCATCATTTTTAGTATTACGGAACACATCCAAAATCATACATTTTCGAAAGCTAATAATGCTATCGCGTCAAGCAATAATTGTCAATGTGTGCGTGGTAGTATTGCTCACTGTAGGTGTATATCGCTCCGACAGGCACTCACACTAGCGCAACGTGCTTGGAATTTAATTTTGCAAACATCTCGATTTGTAGTTGCGAGCCGTGTTCGCAGGCCTCTTAAGAGCAAAATGGTGCGCCGTTGGCTGTTGTAACACGCTTACGTACCGCTGGTGGCGACCACGACCGGCTGCGTGTGTCTGTGTTCGGCCTCCGGCAGGCTGATCATCATGGTGAGCACCGAGCCTAGCGTCGTGCCGATCCATAGTGTCGGCATCAGCGCCGTTGGGTCTGCCAAAATCAAAACATAATGACGTCCGATCCTCTCGTTCGAGATAAAATTTAAAAACAATCACATATTCAGGTCTAGGAATAAAGAAGAAAAATAGAGGTGAGCCACATTTATAAACCTATATTGCTAAATGTCGATCCTCAGGTCTGACAAAGTGTTATTGGGTTTTTGTTTGAAAATTTCTCAGTATACCGCTTGGGAGTCTGGATTAGGCCTGGTTGATAGCAAGACGCTTTCTTTCTATTAAATGGGACTAAAGCTCATCTGATGAAATGTGGGTGTATTAAGAAAAACGACCTCAGAGCAAACGCTCGTAACAAATAGTCGTCAGAAACAAAAACCATTACCGTAGTCGAAATCGGCAGGATGTATTACATTACTAAGAAAAAAAACATACTCACCAGACTTTTTGGTGTAGCTGTCAGCAAAAGCGAGGCACTGGATGCCCTCCTGCGAGATGTTCTCGAGGCTGGACATGGAGCTGGAGCGCGAGCGCGAGAACGAGCTGTCCAGCTTGTCTGACCGGCCGGTTGGCAACATACACACACTCGGTTACTGCCACCGCCGGCGCCCGCGCACTGCGCCGCGCCGGCGCCGGCGGCGGGGAGGGCACAACTACTACGAGGCTAGAGCACTAGGCTAACTAATGTGGGTTGGAGTGGATAAGACAAGCTTTGAGCACACTGCAATTTCGTATACGAGTATTACGACTTAACAAAAGCAGATGTCCTGTGGCTAGAGAGTGTTCTTTTTAGAATTTCCATTTCTTTATTTTTAAATCATCATGTTTTTTGTTTAATTTTTTCACAATGTTTGTGTTTGAGCTACAATTCATGGAAGTATGACTGCACATAGCGCATCTGGTTGCATGTGTGCTCTGCTCAGCTTGTCTTATTTTTCTCTAAAGGATCAGAAGATTCAAAAGAAGAATATTGAGCATGTTGTGTCCCTCACCACCGCCGCGCTGTGTACTAGTCTACAGTAGGTAAAGTTGCAGACTAAAGCGAGCTCAGCTCACGGACTCAGTGTTATTAGTGCTGTTGTGAAATTAGCTGAAATCATCAGTCAAGTGCCATACACCAGTGCATTAGTTATACAAGTTAAAGAAAAGGAATAATAATCATGCGTCAGAAGAACCGTGAGGCGATTGCATGCCCGTCCAATCTCAGCTTATTTGCACAACGTCTTGTTAATGTCGAGTTATGTTAGATATTGTTGTTAGTCGTTCGATGGTTAGTGTTTTGACCCGGGACATGGAATGGTTAATACAAGGCAGAATACGGCGCAAGTGAGGCAGCGGTCAAAACACAGATCACCCCCTTAGATATCAGTAATCGTCGAGTTATCTTAACTTAACGAGCACATCGATAAACAGCTCTAACGATGAACATAGCAAATGAGAAGCGAGCCGAACGCTACGGAACAGAAGATGTACACAAAGAGCAACACAAAGGTGTGATGGTGATGGAATGAGGATGAGACCAGGTGGCAACCATTAGTGCAGCGTGGAGCCGCGCGGACGGACACGCAACACAGCTAGCAACACTACGTGCGCGGGCGGGGCGTGCGCATGCAGCTACTGCACTGATAGTAAGATAATACCGTAAGCATACATAGACATAATGACAGCCGAATATAGAGGCAGCCAAAAACGAGCCATATAAACTTTTTGCTTTGTGGTCGGGCTAGAAAAGAAATAACATTGATGTACTCAACAGCGTTACAAGTAGGTAAAGTATAGTAAGTTAAGTCGCGTCAGGGACTCGGTCCGCGGAGGAACCGAGCGGCGCTCTGCCAGGCCGCTGCAGACGAAGGCAAATAAAGACATAACGTGATCGCTGTGAGAATAAAGTATCGACCATCGGAAACTAAGTACAGGAAAGAATAGAAATGATAAGATAGATCGTGTGGCTCATACAATACGGAAAGCCTCGCTTATTTATGCACATATAACATATATAGTATAGTATAGTATAGTATATAGTAGGTCTCGTTCATCGTAACAATAACAGTGATAGATTATAAAATAGTTTTGAGTAGTAAGTCACCTTTTAGTTGTACAACTATGAGTCATGCCAGTCGAAAGAGGTTCGGTACAAGAGTGCGCAGACCAATAGTGTGTGTGTGGTACATTACAAGACAGTCACAGCCACGTCGCACTAGAGGACAGCTACGTGCGCCGACGCACCAAGCGGAAATAAACGAACACCATACCAAATAACTTAAGAACAAAACGAAACGATGCAAATGTTGTATTGGATACCATTGGGTTGCATAATGTGTAAGTACTCCATAGATGCGAGAGTCTGCGGAACAGTTGGTTCTGTACCGACAAACAAAACCACAATATATTACAAGCACGATCACAGGAGCGGCGCGTGCAGCGCTCGCGTGCAGTGCGCGTGGCACGTGGCGGCACGCGAGCGCTGCACGCGCGGCACGTTACATCTGTACAGCGAGAGGGCGGCTCAAGCCGACATGGACATACATGGAACACCATCAAACATGAGGAACTCATTCTAGCTCGGACTCGGAATGACAACGAAGGATAAAACTACTCGGATATAACAACTAGAGAAACCAAATTATAACTTAAAATAGGTGAGGAATATTCCAATGGTTACCTATTAAATGATTCCGATCTGAAATTGGAAATTTTTCAAATAAATAAATATGGAAGTAACTTAACAGTTAACACATGCTCATTGGGAAATAATAAGGGCCCGAACAAAATGTAAAGAGTTCGATCTCTACGAGACTGTGGCGGGTGTTCAGCGACTTATGTCCAGTTAACATTGCCAATTCAAAGTATTATGATTTCATTAGAACCATACAGGCTGACTTGTAATTCAACGTATTCCTTCCAGTGCCCTAATTGCGTAATACAACACAATCACTATCTGTTTCGATTGAAACAAATTGCTAATCCATTGCTTCATAAGTTGGAAAAAACAATCTGCTCAACAACGTAAATAACGCAATGAATGTTGTTGAACTGTCAAAATGAAACCAATTAGGCATAATTGTTTACAAAAATAAGTTACGCAATTAGGGTACAGGACGTGGTAGTGTGACCCCTTTGTAACATTAAAGCACCCCATATAGCCTAGGCGAAAATCCATTGGATTCGAGAATATCCAAGATCTGTATATTTCTGAAAATTTCCCAAAGTTATTCGTCATTAGGAAATATATTTTTTCTCAGAAGTTAATTAACGATTTCCAAAATAAACTGCGTACATGACTTTAGACACTATTTATCTCAATAAGCGTACAAATTACTGAGAAAACATTTTCATTTAATTAATTATCGAGTGAGGTACAAATGTTAAAAATATATTAAGAGTTGCTCATGAAACAGTCGATAATGCTTGCAAATGTAGAATTAGCAAATTGTTAAATCAATTAATTATCAGGTTTATTTCATCCCACTACTTCAGTCTAACCACCCAGCAGTATTTCCTGCATTAGGTAGCCAGGTCATGGATTTGAACATTTAAGCACCCTACATATAGGGTGCTTAAATGTTGCAAAGGGGTCACACTATCACGTTCTGGAAGGAATTTTTTGAATTACAAGTCACCCTGCACATATTATGATGTATGTAAGGATGGCATTGTAAGGCCTACATTCTAAACAAAATCGATGTGAGCTTGAAGGTTAGTCAAACATCATAATTATGTAGTATATAGTGCTGTCACATGTAGTAAGATACTAAGTATTCGATAGGAACTACCTTCAAACCCACAGCAAGTCAACATGTTTGAGTATTCAGTTATGGAAAGAAGTATATCAGTGAGAGTGAAAAACTAAAAAAAAGTTTAAAACAAAATATAACGAAGAAATAACAGTGAGAGTTGTAACAGACCTCTGAGCGCGCTTGACGGCGACGACTAGTAACAGAAGAGCTTTCATTAATAATTTAGGTACAGACAGACAAAGCATAGCTTCAGTTATTTAAGTTGGTGCTGAGCGATAAATATCAGCCAAAATGCAATATCGTAATCCAGTTAAGCTCATATATCAAGATGCTGCGCACGGCGCGTCGCGCCGGCTCAAGCGAGCGCTCGTCCGCGGCGAGAATAGAAACCATAACGAACAAAACATAAAAACAAAATGGAAGAAACTGCGACTGCCTCAGAACGGAAGGAGACTTAGCCGAGTGGACTCGGTACAAGGTGACTGTACTACCAAAACTGCAATACTGGCGCGTCGTCAGCAGCGAGTGCTGCGGGGCGGGGGGCGCGGCGTACACGTCGGACGCCGTGGACAGGCACTTGTGCAGTTTGCGGGTACCTTGCGACCGCGACCGGCGCACGCGCACCGCGCTGGCGCCCGGCCCGGCCCCGCCGCCCCCGCCGGCCCCGGCCCCGCCGGCCCCGCCGCCCCCACCGGCCCCGCCGGCCCCGCCGGCCCCGCCGCCCGGCCCGTTCATCTACAACACACACACCTCCTAGCGACCGCCCGAACCCCTGCCCCTCCCACCACCGAGCCGGCCCAGCCGCATCAATCACACAATCGTACTCTGCGACTTCTGTATTACTCAAGAAACCACTATTTAAAAAGAGACTGTCAATTACAGATACAGACTGTGTGCTTCATACCGCAGGGCTCGATAGTCACAGGCCGGCTGCCTCCACCGTATGTTACAGAACATGAACACTGAAGACCCTCTCTGTTATGACGCCGCGACACGATGTTAGAACAACCGTGATCTCTGTGCCAGATAGAGTACAATTAGTCGTGGTTTAGTGACGCGGCGAGGCCCGTGCGGCCGTTGTTAGTCGTGTGGCTGTGGCGTGACTGGTCATACCTATCCGCGGCGCGACGCGCAGCTCGTGCGCCTGCGCGGGGCGAGGGTCGGGTGGGCACAGGCGCGCTACTAACTCCCCTGGGGAAAGTCGGGCCGTGAGCGAGCGCATACAGGACACGTCCGGATGACGGCTAACTGATGTGAAGCTACAAGCGAGAGTGGTGCCATCTATACCGACTACTCAGCTCGTGCCATTAGCACTTTACATCATCTCAGGACATTGACAACACAGAGATCACCTACGGTTTGATGCAATCATTTATACTATTAATTATTGTTTAATTACCGAGAAAGTCAGCGAATAGATATTTAAGGCAGTTAGAGTCTTCGTCGGACGAGTCCTTTTCCTTGGAAATAAAAGAAATATACACATCAATCACCAGTAGCGTGCTGACTTACAAGTAACGTACTTATGTGATAGTACAGACGAGCAGCACTGAACACCGTGCGACCTTTGTACATGTGGTATACGCTGCGTATACATACATAACGTGTCGTACATAGACTTACTTATCATATAAATTATACATAGTTTATAAACCAAATCAAATAAAAAGCCAAATATCACAAGAAGCACAAAGCATGTTAAAGTCGTACCTCGCAATCTCTTACCGTTTCAACTCTACAGAATCGTTAGTGGCCGTTAGGTTCTCAGAAATAATACTATGTTACAAATTAGTTGAAAACGTTTCAGTTCATCTAACTACCATCACCTCTAGCTAGTCAAACAATCTATGTCCCGAACAAAAAGGGGGCTACGGTACCAGTGAATTAGATCAAAATCGCAAACAATTACCATTCATGTCGAGGACCTAACTACTCTAGCAACAGCGGAACGTCTAGGTGCTACGCCGGAGACGGAGACCGGCTAGCGATGTACTGATGTACTGATGCGTGAGGTGAGCGGGGTGACGCGATACTTACTGAAGCGCCGCATGAGCCCGCCCAGCGAGCCGGGCGCGGCCGGGGCCCGGCGCTCCTTGTACTTGATGTTGGGCACGGACAGCAGGCGCGCGTCCCGCTCCGCGCGCGCGCGCCGCGCCGGCCGCGTCGGGGCCTCGCCCTCCCACAGCGGCAGCGCGTCGGGCCGCGCCGGGCCCGCCTGCGCCTGCCAGCGCTCCTGCAGCTCGCGGTGCATGCGTTCGTACACGTCGGCGCCGCGCTTGTCCTGCAGCTCGCGGTGCATGCGCTCGAACACGTCCGAGCACACGCGCAGCGGTGAAGTGCCCTCCTCTTCCACGTCCGACGGCTTGGTCTCCTCGCTCGACGGCGACTCCGGGCCGGGCGACGGCACCGGCCCGGTGGCCGGACCGGGCGAGGGCGGCGCCGGCGCCAGGCCGTCCGGCCGCTCGGGCGCCTCGCAGTAAAACTGAGAGTTGCTTTTCTCAGCGATCATCTCTTCCTGACTGTTTTCAGTGGGTGTCGCGAATGCCGCCTTGAACTTGAGATCCACTTTAGAGAGCTGACGTTTCAGATTGAAATTTTTCCAGGAGGTCGATTTCCTTCGGGTGTCCAGTTTAGCCTTATCGTCGGGCGCGGGCGAGGCTCCGGCCGGCGCGGGCTGTGCCGGCTGTCCGGCCTGTCCGGCCTGTCCGGGCGGCGGCTCGTCCAGGGACAGGTCGCTGGGGCTGGCGGCGGGAGACGGTCGCGTGGCACTCTCCTCCAGCTTACAGTCGAGGGATGGGAAAAAATATAAATTTGAAGTAAAGTCGCGCACGACGACAGTGAGCCGTGCGGGGTATGGGATGTCGTGAGCTGTGGCGACGGAGCGCTACTCGGTGCGACATGTGACAGCGGAGCGAGCTACGTCCGACGACATTACAGTACTAGCGTATACAGTGAGGTACAATCGCACTCTCCTAGAGGAGTGTGACGCGGAGAATCTGTAAACTTGACATATAAAATATTCTAGTTAAATATGTATGCGATAGGAGAGAAAGACAGGCCGAGTGTAAAGAATGTCTAACGATGCCATGCCATGTTACTACTGGGACAAGCCGGGAGTGGCGCTACTGCTAAATTAGATCAAAATAAATTACAAAATTATAAGAAATAATAAAAGTAGAGGGGTGTGGCGGGCGCTCGCCGGAGCAAATCATACGTAAGTAAATAAAAAAGCAAATTAAATGTAATGTGAAGTAAACCGTTATTGCTGCGGTGTCTCCTTCGTTCTCTAACGCTCACAATCGTGTTCAGTTCTCGTAAACACCACCATCTCGTAAGTATCAGCGATGAGTGTCGCTGACTGCTCGCGTCGTGCTTCTTCTAATATGTTTTCGTACGTTCGTCGCCGCTTTATTTTGAAGTATATATCGCTATCATCAGACAATTTTGTTTACAAAATGTACCTAACTATGCAGAAATATTGAGCTACATTTTACAAATAGGTAATAGAATTACTTGATTACTTTTATTCGTAGATAAAGCACGAACATAGTAATACTCATTTACGATAACTTAAACAGTAAATGTGAACGAGTTCCTTCATAAGCGCGCGTCACATACGGACTTAACTAGTTTAACTAAGTTTTTTATTTAAAGAATACCATAATGTTTAATTAAATGGTGCCTAAGATACGGTTGTGCCTATAGTTTGGGAGCAACGCCATCTCCATATTATTGTAATTTGAATGTTGAAATAAACGAGTTTTAGTTTACTTTTACTTGATGGTCGTGCTTACTTGAGGGGCTCGTGGCTAAATGATAACAGCCGCACGGGTCGATCGAAGGTTAAATCAAATCAGTTAAGCTACGCTTGCCGCGGTCGGTTCGTGGATGGGTGACCATCTATTACGTATCGAGACCTCTCCGTGCCTCAAAAAGCACGTTAAGCTGTCGGTCTCGGTTGTCATTTGTAGATCTTTGATAGTCGTTGGGTGTAGACAAAATCCCGAAAGTCTGAAAGCAGGTCCACACCTGCGCACGCGCAAGAATTGTGCATGCTAGACGCCTCGAATGGCTATGGACGCGTCACATTTACGTACGCGCGCATGTTTCAAACTGTTCGCGTGCAAGGATTCACACCTGCGCGATTGAAGCTCACGCGCACGAACCGTGCACACTATGAGCCTTGAACGGTCTCGAACTACCGAGTACATCCGAGGTAGCACAAGTACACGGTGTGCGTGCGGTGTGTTCGCGAACAAGTGTTTTGACTTTCTCTTGTTCGCGAACTATTCGCTAACGGCTCGCGAACATGTGCAGAGGTGTCCATACTATGTTGCTAAGATGCACGCAGACCGCTGTGTCCGTGCGCGCGCAGGTGTCGGCGCGGCGTCGCGTGCGGACCTACCTGGTCGAGGCTGGGCGAGCGCTGGCGCTCGGGCGCGCGCGCGGCGGGCGCGGGGGCGAGGTACAGCGCGGGGGGGGGCAGCGCCGCCAGCAGCGCGCGCCGCGCCACGTCCACCACCACCACGCCGCGCTCGCCGCCCCACGCCATGCTGCGGACCATCGATATTTCTATGCTATATCTAGGCTACACATGGAAATATTATAGAAACAGACCTTCCGGAATTCATTCTTTAAATGGTGTTGAATATCGCATCAAAATCCGTTGCATAGTTTAACAGAATAATGCGGTCGCACGGCGAGCAACTTTAATTTATTATAGTAGTAATAAGTTCTGTAGTTTCTGTTAAAAAAGCAAGAGTTTATGGATATATTAATAATAACTGATAGGCACACTATCGAATTAGGCCGAAGATCTGCAAAAATTGTCGTAGGAGGAAAATAAATAACGCGGACGTGTCACATGGCATATTCGAGACCCGTATTCATGGGAAACAAAAGAAAAATACCAATATTCGTTTATCATGAATATGAAAATTCATCATGATGTCAGCAACACTGCAACATTCTGTTCCTGAAAACAAATTTCTCACAACTTAAAAACAGTGTTGCGCAACATTTGTTTACCATAAGCTACCTAGCATAGCTTTAAGATAATACTAACATTATGGATCTTTTGTTGTCCGAATGAAGAAATTTAATATATATAAGGAACGTTGTTGTCTGCGTTGCTTTACATATTCACACATATGAAAATCAGATACATTTTATGTTTTTCTTGATTTTCGATAAAGCCTTTGACTTACTAAGCTAGTATAATTTGAACATCTAGTAACATCAGCTGGAAACCGGCGGCTCGGCGAATATTATGTATAGGTGAACAGAACAATCGGTGGTACGTACAGGCCGTAGGAGGAGTTGATGGTGAGCGTGGCGACGGCGTGCGGTGCGCCGTGCTGCAGCGCCACCAGCGTGGGCTGGAAGCCGGGCGCCCGGCGCGCGCCGCCCGAGCCGCCCGCGCCGCGCACGCGCAGCGCGCCGCCCGTGCCCGCGCCGCCGCCCGACCACACGCCCGACTGCACCACGATACGATCAATGAACACACACTTCTCAAATATTAACGAGGAGAATGAAAATCCACATGCGAGTCTAATAAAAGTTATTTTTGAATTTTTATCACATCTATTCAAAAAGAGCTAGTATATTCTTCGTAAACAGGCACTAAAATAGCTTTTTAATCCTTAGGGACTAAAAGTGATTTGAATTTGGATTATGGATATTGTTAGTAAAAGTTCCAATCACTAAAGAAATCAATCACGAAAATTGTATGAACAAGTAACAAGCTGGCAAGAGAGAGAGAAAGTGCGAATTTGGTCTAAATGAAAATCCAAGATGGTGGCTGCGAAAATTTTCTTTTTTTTTGTTATATGTGTCGCTTCCATAGTTTTTGAGGTTGCTTAAGCCGATGGTGAGGTCAAAATGTAAATCCAAGATGGCGGCTCTGAATATTTTTTAATTTTTCGTCGTAAATGTCGTTTTCATAGTTTCCGAGGGTGTTAAAGCCGATAGTGAAGTCAAATATAAATCCAAGATGACAACTGCGACAGTTTTCAGTTTTCGTCATTGGTGTCGTTTTCATAGTTTTCAAGGGTGCTAAAGCTGATAGTGAGATCAAAATGTCAATCGAAGATGGCGGTTGCGAAAATTTTGTTTTTGTTTTAAATCATACGTGAGAAGGAACTTCGTTCCTGACGGGGTTCGGACCGCACACGTTTTTTTTGTTTCTTATAGAGTGTGATAAAAAGTAGTGTTCCCTCGCTGCGCTCTGAATTCAATTACCACTCTCGCTTTAAAAAATTTTGTTTGCTCCCTAGGCAAACAATCTACTATTATACACACTTTCCCTAACACAATAATGCTAAGAACTTTTTTTCTATAAGTACAGTAGTCAATGATTTTTGTATTATCTGTAATGGAGGCTTTTGTGGACCGTATCCCCGCGGCGAAATGTGCAGCATGTGCATGTGGTGCAGGGTACCATATTTATTTTGTTTGTATTACTCGACCACGGCGGAGAATTATGATTTTGACCGGTATATATGTATGTGGGTATGTATGTTCATCTGTTCCCTCATAAGTTCTAAACTGCTCATAATTTGACAAATGAGATATCGATGGATGGGTTTTGATCGTCCGCTGGTTATAGGCTATGTGACGTCACATTAAATTTAATATGGCGCCCTCTAGAGGACATAGTCATGAATAAAAAAAATTGTGATGTCATTTTGTGTATCAAATGAAAGGGCTTAATTAGAACATTTCAAAAATATTTATGTATTACTAGTTTTCGCCCGCAGCTTCGCCTGCGTGGGCGTCGGAAATTATCCCACGGGAACGTACTACCGGGATAAAAAGTATCCTATATGTTAATTCAGGTTATAAACTGTGTGCCAAATTTCATCCAAATTGGTTCAGCCGTTTTTGCGTGATTGAGTAACACACAAACTTTCATATTTATAATATTAGCAGGATAACCCCAAAATACTTAAATAAAAATAAAATTTATAAAAACTAAAACCAAACTATGAAAAAAACCTTTACCTTTTTATAGTTGCTTTTTTTTTTGTTAAAAACTTGTTAAAAAAATCTCACGTGATTAATGGTGACACCATTGTCCTTCCATAGTTCTAGATAACCAGCTCATTTTAGCAACCCAAACCCATATTGCAATAATGATTTTTGATTCCATATTCCGCAATTATCCTATACCAACCGGGCGGTTGTCCTTGGGTGCACTTGCCCTGTGCATACAGGGATAATCGTCGGTTGGTGCCTCATTTAATTAAAAACGTCGAACGGGCTTCAGCTAGTTGGCTTCGGCCCCTCGTACGCCTTCCAAAGGTTTGGAACCCCAGGGTCCCGAGAAATCTCCGCTGTCGCGAGAAATCACGGCACAGCGGACAGAGCTACGCGGGATCTCATGGCGTCATGGCGAGTGCGATTGTCGCAACCCAGCGCTGGGCACGCCACAATTGCGGCGATAAGTCCCCTCTTTGAGGAGTGGCTAGAGAGGCACCACGGCGTCCTCACCTTCCGCCTGACCCAGGTCCTCACTGGACACGGCTGTTTCGGGAGGTTCCTGTTCAGGATAAGGCGGGAGGAAACGCCCGGGTGTCATCATTGTGTGGATCGCCCGGAGGACACGGTGGAGCATACGGTGGAGGTCTGCCCGGCTTGGGCGGAGCATCCCCGTGACCTCGTTCGATGAGGCGATCGGCGGCGGTGATCTCTCGCGTCCGGCCCTGGTGCAGGCTATGGTACGGAGCGAGAGGACATGGGAGGCAGTCACCACCTTCTGCGAAGCAGTAATGCTCGCGAAGAAGGAGGCGGAACACGTGAGGGAGAGGCAAATTTTGCGCCCTCATGCCCCTAACCACCGCAGGAGGAGACGCCCTGGGCGTCGGGAATCGCAAGCCGATTTCCGGCCACCGTAGGCGCAGGCTTGCGGACGGTGAGCAATGGGTAGCTCGCCGTCCGATAAGGACCTGGCTCGGGTCGACGGCGCGGTGTGTTCTACGCGCGCCTCAAAGAGATGTCAGCAGAACTGACGGGGTCCGGTAGGACCGATGCCTGCCGGGGTTAAGCTAAGAACTCACGGAGCGGTTTTCAGCCGCGCTCGCCGCGGTGGCGGGTGCAGCAGGACCCGCAAACAATCGCGCAAACCACGAGCATAAACCGCGTTGTGAAATTTACTATCTACATTTCCATGTACTACGTGTTCGTACGAGTGTTTGCGGTCCCGCCACCACGGCGGGCGCGGGTGAGAATCGCTCCGTGAGTTCTTAGCCTTACGGTTTTTGTCCGTAAGGGTTACCGTGGCCCTAGCAATACAGGCAACTGAAGGAACACGGGTGGGGTGAAGATTCATAACGCTGCACCTGGCTTTGTCGAGCTTGATAATAACGATTAACTTCGACAGGTTGATATGGGTAACGATTACGCGGCGAATTCCGAATTGATAGCAGCCCTATGTAATACCTTAATTACTAGATTTACTCAACAAACATAGAGAATTTCATTGATTGGACAGCTTCTTCTGATGCTATACTTTCTGGCTCTACCCTTTTCGATAAAATTTTGGAATCATTTCCACCCTCATCAAAATTCCATGAAATTAGTAAATCATGGAGCTAGCTTGCGGAAAGCGAGCTGGATACATTGTAAATCGCCGGGAGTGCATCCTGCGCGAAACTGCAAATAAGAACCTTCGTGAGCGTCTGCGTAAGATCCCTGCGAGGTCTAATTGCTTATTTGCCGTTCGATAAAATTTCGGAAATTATATCTACCCTCGTCAAAATCCACAAAATTTGTGAGGAAGTCATGCAGCTAGTTTGCGGAAAGCTGAATACATTGAGAATCGCCGGGAGCGTATCCTGAGCGAATTTCTAATTGAACCTTCGTGACGGTCTGCGTAAGATCTCTCGAGTTCTAATTGCATATTTGATGAAAATCAATTGCGTACTTTGTGAGTAATCTTATGATGATGTGCGGACTTTCGTCAAAAGGATCACGATTGGAAGTTCAGAATGTACAGCCAAGCAAGTCGAAATATTATGATAATTACTTGTGGGTGGGGCGAACTAACAGCCAGGAGGCTGTCTCCGAGCGTATCGGAGACAGTGGCAGGCGCTGCGGGCTCCGGAGGCCCTTCTCGGAATAATCACGAGAATGCGTCTGCCATTTACCTCCAAACCACCAATGGTTTTAATAACTGACCTCTAAAAAAGACCTAGTCAATTCTATCGCTCTCGCGAAGAGAGTTATTCGGAAGGGAAATATATTTGATAATGGCGCAGATTATGTTTTTAGGCAATCTCAACCTTTCCAACTTTGTCGATCCAATAGGTCGTCTTCGTTGACACCAACTTCAAATTCTTTCTCGGCCTTTGAAGCGGTCTCCTCGCAAACCGGTAGCCACATCACAACCGGTCTTAAAGAATTTAAAATGGTGGGTCACAACCTTAGAATTTAAAGTCAAATTCGGAGCAGTTTGCACTCGGAGTTGATTCACCATTTCATGACTAGGGATGTGGCAGGTTACGGGTGGGGAGCATAGTTAGATGATCTTTCGGTGTCAGGAAAGTGAAAACCAGACCAGCGTTGCTGGCACTGCAATCAAAAGGAAATGTTTGCCATTATAGCAGCAGTCAACTTTTCCGATCTCGCCTTCGCGGTCGCCATGTGTGCCTGCAATCGAACAATTGCACAGTTGTTTCCTACATTCGAAAAGAAGGCAGAATACGGTCAGCCGCGGTCTTACTTCACATGACTTACCAACTCTTGAGTCTTCTAAACAAAGAGTGTATTTCCATGACTGTTGAATATATTCCAGGGAGATTCAACGATCTCGCAGACAGGTTATCCAGTGAAAAAGGGGCGACAGTGTGGCACCTACTAAGACCACCTCTAAGGAATGTTTTTCGCATATTAAGTATAAGTATAATTTATTTTTCAAAAATATACATCAGTTTAATTATTATGGTGATACACTATATGACACTTGTTTCTATGAATAGATTTTGAACATCTGAACTAGATTATATTGGGAGTTCCACAAGTAGACCTCCTTGCCACCTGGGACCCCAAGGTGGTGAGGAAGTATGTAACCAAAGATTGATCAGACTCATCGGCCTATTTTTGCAACGCCTCTAGTCGTCACTGGCTATTTCAGATGGCGTGGATGTTCCCGGCACCAAGCCCCATCCCTCGAGTTCTTCACCATCTGAATTCAGCTCAAGGCGTTTTCTTATAGTGGCTTTAATGTAGTGGAGAGCCTATTGGTTACCGGATCTTCGACGTCGAACACTCTGCAGATCCTTGATAATCACCAAACTAGCTCAAGTTCTAGTAGATCAGAGCACGGGCCTTCCACCTACTCTAGTTCAAAACATGGAGCTCTGCGTTTGGAAGATAGCGGGTAACTAGTTATTGGTCAGAAGCTGAAAGGTCCCTGCTCGGATCTAGTTGGCACACTAAGAACATAGTCGGTCTCTGTGGGTCAAATGGTGTAAAGATAACAATTTTGACTTCAGTTGTCCCATAATATTGGTTTGGCAAGATTTTTAGCGTTCCTATTCATTGAAGACAATACCATATTGTTGCATAAATCTGTAGTTCTAACCTTACAACCTTTGGACGACCGTCCTGTAACGATCATTTGAATTCAGACTTCTTAGTAAAACATATGCTTAAAGCTATCTCCCTCCAATCTCTTAGAGATCTCAGAGAAGCCCCCTATTGGGGACCCGAGTCATCTTATTGCCGGAATGCAGACGAATCCTCGTAATAACTTACTTTTTTCAAAGCGTCACGTCGATCGGTTTCTCTTTTGTTGCTAGCATCAGGAACATGAGTCCATGACCTTATTCTACTCAGGGTCTCGGCAAATAACTACATCGATCGGGGTGATCACTGTACCAAACCTGTACTGTGTACAGCCCATCAGGCTGGACACTATCGTGTCATGCTAACGAAAATATATGTCCAGTTAATTCATTAAGGAAAGTATTTGAATTAGGAAGACCAAGACATACAGTTGAATGTAATCTGTATGATGTTCTCATTGTTAGTGTCAATTCGAGGTCCCACACAAAGTGCATCACGGACTGTGTGATAGGTAATCGGAAAAAAGTTTACTGAAAGATGCAGCCATCTCTGCATCTCCTGGTAGTACGCGCTCAGCTGTAGTATCTTTGAATTGGTACGAAATTTTCCAATCGAAGATATCCTCTCTCGCGGTAATTGGCGCAGAATAGTTTTGCCAAATATTATTTTAAACTGACTATTATAGGTAGTAATCTCTCGAAGAATTTTAAACCGGTATAAGATACAATCGATGGTCTCTTGATTGTTGTTAATCTGATTACTCTTATTTTCCAGATTATTACGTTACGTTATTTTAAATGATGTACAATATTAATAATTGTTGGTACCTACATTGGATAGTATAGCTAGAGGTACATATCATATCCTAATTTGTATAATGAATACATGTTGCTTTGTATGGTTTAATTTTTTCAGTAAATCTTATCATATCCTCACATAGCGTCATCGCGGTCACCAGGAGTTATAAACACGTCTCTCACAGATGCTGTGCATCGTCACATGCCGAATAATAGTGCAAGTTTTACATAAAAATAAAACTTGTATTATTAAGCAGAGACGATGCACAGCATCATTCAAGGTTTCCTGGTGAGAGACTTCTATGAGGTAAAAGTCCGCCATTAGTGAACACGCCACCTGAGACCACGTGACTACCGGAACTCGGTTTTGTTTGGTCAAGGATGTGACGTCACGAGAGCTGTGATTGGCTGACAACTAACGGGAAGTGTACAACGCCCTCTCACAGATGCTGTGCATCGTCTCTACTTAATAATACAAGTTTTATTTTTATGTAAAACTTGCACTATTGTTACTTATAACAAACAATATTTCTGATGACTCGTTAGACAAGGTTATAAGATTCTTAACGTCCAGAGAAGTACGGGATGAACTGCATAGATTACATTATATATGAAGGTGGAAAATCGTTTATATGATTTAATGATTTATGTTTGCAGTTCATCAGTTACAAAAAAGATACTGTTGACGATATTGCAACGCATATCTCGAAGCTGAAAAATGTTTGGTAAAGATTGAGGCAAGAATTAATGAAAAAAGAAGCCTAAGGAACTTCCAGATATTTTATTAATTTGCAAAAAACTTGGATACGTTACCTGAAAGTTATTTTTCGTTTAAATCGAGCTGGTTGCTGATGTCTATAAAAGATCGGACCATTGAGAGTATTACAAGTCAGTTATGTACTTATGCAAAGGGACTTTGCAACAACGATAAAGACGGTGAGTCTAGTTGTGATGCCCTTGCGGTGAAAACAGGAAAGAAATGTATTAAAAAGGGTGATGACGTAACTCCAGGGACAAGTAAGAAGAAAATAAGATGCTTCAACTGCAAAGAACTTGGTCTTCTTAAGAAAGACTGCCCTAAGAGGAGTGTTTCTCGTCAAGTTGTGGATGACAACAAAAGAGATAACATGGTATTACTGTCTGTGAATTCAGCAGAATCTGACGTGACACATCTGACATGTTACGATGCGGTTAGATTTGTATCAAGATTTTAAATATTTTGATGTTGATCACACTGTACAACAGCTGATGGAAATATGTTAAGGCCGTTGAGCAAGGTTCGCTAAGCATTGAAGCTGAGGTTAACAAGAAGGTCGTCAAGTCAACATTGAGAGCTGTTTGGTACATTCCCACACCTGTCGACACAAGATGAAAATCCCGGGAGCTAGTTGGTAGCTAGTAAGTAAGCATGGTGTGCTGTTTTAATACTAAGTGCATAATAAAAAGTTGGCGAACCGTCAGTACGTTGCAAGATTTATATAACAGATCTGTGGGAAAGAAAAAGGGATGGAAATTTGCTACTTTTAAAATTACTCTCTGAGCTCTTTCAAGAGGTAGTAGTTTGGTTTTTGATGCGCCACCCCACGAAGTGATGCAGTATTGAATTATAGATTGACATAGGGCCAAATAAACTAGTGTGATTAATTTTGAGTCTGCAAATGTTCGCATAAAAAAAACATATATTAATTTGCGCACTCTTTTAACTAGACTTTAAACATGTTTTCTGAAAGACTGTGTCGTCCATTATTACCCCGAGGTATGTTATGCTGCTCGTTTTGAGGATAAAAGGTAGTTGAGCGATTTCGAATCGTTCGCTATTGTGTTTAGCGGTAATTATTAACGCTGTGTTGTCGGCATATAATGTAATTTTGCCGTCTTTAATATTTACTCCCGTGTGGTTACCGGGTAGTAGAATAGAACCAACCCATCTCATCCCGTGGGTGTCGTAAGGCGACTAAGGGGACAGTCGGAGCATGCTATTGTTTTCCTCTGGTACGAACAACACACACCCAAGCTGTGGTTGCCGTGCCGAGAGCTGCATGGCTAGGGGGGAGCCTAGTCGCGAGCGTGCCTGTTGTCTGGGATGGGGCGCCCTCAGGCATTAACAAGCCTTACCTATACATGCGTGACATATACACTATACACTATATCTGTAGTGTCGATTGATTTTTCTTCTGCTTTTCGTGAGAACTAAATGAGTAATTTAAATAATAATAATCAGCTCGGATGCGGCGGTGATGCTCGCTACACACCACGTTAATTGTTTCCACGGGGCGAAAAGCGAACGGCGGAATGTCACTTAGCTACGCTGAATGTGCAAGGAAGTATCCTAACATTATGATAAAACAAAATCCCCCGTTGCGTCTGTCTGTCTGAACGCGATAAACTCAAAAACTGCCAAGTGGATTTTCAAACGGTTTTCACCAATGGACGGAGTGATTCATGCGGAAGGTTTTTGTGTAAAATTCATTAAGGTTTTGTGTAAATTGGCTGAAATTGACGATTATTGTTGAAGATGTCGGAAAAAATCATGCCGACTGGGAGCTTTATAGGCGAGCGCCGCGGAAATCGTAAAAGTTACATAAAATGTATGTTATACAGGATTGTTCATCTTTAAAAGTTCAACAAAAAAGTCCGCGATGGCATATGTCTATCTTCTAAGGATGACCCACAGTTACCATTATTATCTTTCAGAAATGGATAAAAATTTAATTATTATTTTCGAAGCTATTTTGACCGGTATTATATTAATCCTTATCCAATAAAATATGTTATTTAAATTTGATAAAAAATGGTTAGGTTGGTGTGAAGAGGAATGGGTATGAAAAAGTATTAGGTGTATTTGGGGATGATACGAGTCAGTGGGAATGGAATGAATTTACGAGAGATATGTGTAGAGAAGAATTTGTCTGTTGTTTTAATAACAGACATATAGTGACCTTATTGGTGATGTTCTTCAGAAAGATCAGGTGTATGTGCGTGTATGACCAGATATGAGCGTAAACGAAGCAAAAGGTGTATATTAGTATCGTAGCAGGTGGGTTTCTGCCTTCCCCCATGGGTAGGCAGAAACGTGAAGAAACGGGAAGAAGGCGCGAGTTTATGTATGTAATATTAAGATTACACAAGTAGTTAATATAGATCAGGAATAACGTGGGGTCCAGAATACTTCCCTGGGGAACACCAAAACCAATACTTTTCTGCTCATCGCTCGTGATATTATCTATTCTAACATATTGGTATCGGTCATCTAAGTAGTCAGCAAATAGTTTCAGCGAAGTTCCCCTTATTCTCATGGCCTCTAATTTGATTAGAAGAACAGAAACAGACACCGTGTCGAAAGGCTTGGCTAAATCAGGGAAGACTCCCAGGGTCTGGTTCCCTTTGCCGAGTTCTTCTGAAATGTTATCGATCAGGATATGCACCGCATCGGGCATTGGATTAATTGGCTCTAAAACCAAATTGCGCAGGAGAAAAGATACTTTTTTCTAAACAGTTAACTAGTCTACTGTTTATAATTTTCTCTAATATTTTTATTGAGGGGAGTAACGATATTGGCCTATAATTATTCATTAAGTCTTTACTTCCAGATTTAAAGAAAGGGATTACAACTGCCTTTGTAAAACAACTAGGAAAAATTCTTTTGGGAAGACAGATTCTAAATAAATGCGTTAACCATAAACCTACCTACTCCCTAATTATTATCAAACATACATATTTTTTATTTTGACACTTTACGCGGTATTATTTATCTAGAGATAACCTTTAACCTTAGTTAACCTTTTCCGTCACAACATGGTGACATCCACCTACCCGCACTGGGCCCGTGTTCCTATCCCCTCACAGAGAGGAGGCCAGTGCCCAAACAGTTGGAACATTATTAATGCTGATTGCACTAAACTCATGCAGAATAACGTTTACTACGAAACATATACATGGTCAAACATACTCTTCTGCTCTCTCCCTCTGTCGCGTCGCCCGCTCTACTGAACGACATGGAGCGGCCTCCTTCCGCTTCCGGCGAGCCCTCCTCTTCTAACGTGTCTGTTATCATAGGAATTTCCAAAACCTGAAACAGTAGATACGAAATTCATGCAATACAAGACAATACAAGATCTATCTTGTATTGTATAACGGACTGGTCTCTGCAACTCTACGTCTAAGCGCGTATTTTGCATAAATATTAATTTTCAAGCCTTTCGTTGATTGTACTTCTTTCTATCAAGACAAAGTCAAATCGTTTATTTCAAATAGGCACATAAAGGCACTTTTGAACGACAAACATTTACAAGAAAATAGAATGATTATAGTTACCCCTTCCAAAAGGCGAAACTACCTTTGGAATGGGCTTATGGAAAAGAATGGGCATGAAACTCCACCATTACTCTTTTAAAAATGTTTTACAATATTTTGAATACATTTTCACCTAGAATGAAATTACAACATCACAATATATAAAAAGATTAAAAGTCAAGCAATGACAAATAAATTAATTCTGTGATAGATACATGGTGGTCACATATTTACAAGCATTGTAAAACGAGACGATTTTCCAAAAAATTAAATTACAATTAATAAGTCAGTGTGTGAGGTAAAGTAATCACAGACTGTAAGTTCAATGTCATACAAATAACAAATTATAAAATTAAATTAGCAACCAGTTTGATTTTGTCTAGACTCTTAATAGTCCAGTCGCGTTAAGAAAAATAGTGAGTCATCGTTGTTCGCCGGCCTAGCCCTGCCCATCGACCAAGCGAATAGCAACAAATTAGAAAGCTAAGTTCACAGCTAAGCCAGCCAGCAGCTAAGTGACCATTGACGGCAGATCCTCGTACGAAACGCTTGTGTCTTTTGCGACTTGATTGGTCGAGGGGCGGGGCTAGGCCGGCGATGACTCACTATTTTCTTAGCGCGAATGGACTATAGATTGTCGTATGGAGCAGGACCAGCATGTTTCCAAGTATTCTTATCTTGGATATAATCCTCTAATTTGTAATATGCTTGTTTACAAAGGGTACTTTTAATATGAGTTTAAAATTTTCTTTCATGTCATTGCAATATGTCACAAAGTATTTTGTTGTAACATTTATAGTACGAGAGCCCACGACCAAAATTAACCTTGTCACATCGTTTTATGGCCAAAACCGTATAAAATCGTTAGTCAAGATGTAGGTAGCACAAGACATAAGGACTAGAATTGGCATGCCCTCACATGTGTCTCTCCGTGCGTCTCGCTCTTGCGGAACTTAAAGAGCACGACGTGTCCGTGCGGCAGCGCCACGGCCAGGCGCCGCGACTCTGCGCACAACGCGATCTGCTGGATGGCCAGCGGGCTGTCCTCGTCGTAGCACGAGCCGCCCGTGCGCCTCTCGAATACTGCAACACGGTACGACAGTAACATAATTATGGTAATACATGGTAATGAAAAAAAATATATTAGGGCTCGCACAGGAAGAACAAAAACAAAAAACATTTTTACAAAAAATACAACCGACTTCCAAACTACAAAGTGAAAAATAACTTTAATTTCAGAAGTCCGTGTCTTTGGATAAGTATTTTAGTTTTTTGACACCGACTTCTGAAATTAAAGTTATTTTTCACTTTGTAGTTTGGAAGTCGGTTGTATTTTTTGTAAAAAAGTTTTTATTTCTCGCTTTTTAGTGGGTCAATTTGTAATTTATCTAAGTTACATTAGCCTAATGCCAACTGCTCATCACCTTTTACAAAATATTGCTTTTCCCGATGCAGGGACGTTCATCGTTGAGGAGTTCTCCTGGTACTTCACCATTAGCTCCACTTCTCCATATGCATTGTGACGAGCATAAATTGCATTGCAACCATATTAAAGTAACCAAATCGCAACCCGTGAAATACTTATTATTGAGTAGTTCCGGTGGCTATTTGTGGTCTTCATCATCAGTTTCACTTAACTAAATGGTGCTTTCCAAGAGCAACTGCACGAGTTACTATAAAAAATACCCAAATCACTATAGGTTTGCCTGTAATATTTGAAGAGTTCCCTCGATTTCTCTAGGATGGCATCATCAGATCCTGGTTTCCTTATCACGGTACCACCATGGGATATCTCCTTTCCAACAAAAAAAGAATCATCAAAATCGGTTCATAAACGACGAAGTTATCCGCGAACACACATTAAAAAAATATATATATATACGGTCGAATTGAGTAATCTCCTTTTTTTGAAGTCGGTAAAAAATTGAATGACACAATTATAGAAAAATAAATAAAAACTAAAGTATATATAAAAATAAACAAAGGCCTGTACGAGGCCGATAAGCTCGAATCTCAGTAATCTAGTGGTAATACAGTGGTAGAGTGGAGATCAAAGATAAGGCCTGAGGCATTTGGCAAAAGGACCATTAACATAATAGGCAAGACGAGACCCGCCATTTAAGTTTTTTGCTTTCCACCTTGATCTTATTGATGACATATTAGATATACTATATCCTAGCCCGAATATACCTACAGTTCTGTATAACGCCAGAGGTAGTCGCAGTCGAACGAACAATGGGACTTACCATTGTCTTGTGCAACGTCTCGGTTTAGTGGTTAGTGGCACTAACCACCTCTTTCAGATTTTTTAAATTAAGATCCGCTTAATAAACAAACTGAAAGAGATGGTAAGTGACATTAACCACTAAACCGGAAAGATTTAAACCGTTTACAGTAAAAAGGGTTAATAATATTATTAGAAGTAGGTTCTTGTGTTGAATGTTTCATACTTTTACTAACCTTTAGAACATTTTAATTTGTACAAAATTTGTAAGGTCCCTGCACTTGCGTCCCAGAATTTTACACTTCCATCTGCATGTCTGAAACATTAGAAAAGTTAAGTTATAACAATTTTATTAAAACCTAGTCGTAAGTCAATCTAGATGACAGCTTGAAACGGGTTTACCCTTTATAGCAGAACTTTTTATGTCATAATATTATTTTGCATAACAGCGAATAGCATAAACTTCATTTCGCAGAAAATCGTTTGGCAAACACTCATTTATCACACATTCAAAACTCATAATTTTAGAAGTTAGAATCATCTTTAGGCATAAATTTTATATCCATAATAATTAAAAAATAGAACCATCATATCGCAGAAAGTTCACAGTCAGAATCGTCTTTTGGCATACATTTCATATCCATAGTAATTGAAAGACTCATGTATCACATGCATGTAGCAAGCATGCAACATGCAAATAAGCATACACCATGCATGCAAGCGAGCACGCAACATGCAGTAGGCATGGTTTCTGTCAAGGCTCGGCGCTGCGGGGCTCTGGCGGTACCACGCGAGCTTATCGTCGCAGATGGTTTGAACGCTCACCACCGCAGCTTCGGCTTGCTGCAGCCTCAGCCGCCGCGGCGAGCGTTAAAACCACCTGCTCCTCAGCTCGCGGGCCGCCTCGCCCCTTTGTGTCTACGCGGGCTTAAATTACACTCTAGGGGTAGGGCAGACAAGTCTACGTGGAGTCGGTTTTGCAGCGATTCGTTTCTGTCACTAACTTTTGTAGCACAACATATTGACTTTTTGAGACAATATTTTAATTTTAATTTAAGGTTAAAAATGCTATTTTATAGAAATGGCAATATGCCTAATAAAATTATTCCAAATTAAATTCTGCCATCTTCATAGTATGCCAAGTGAAATTGTACCAAATAATCGTCGCTCTAAATAAATGTTCTCTAAAAGAAATTATGCAGAATTTTAACTTTGCCAAACGTAATTATGCCAAATAAAATTCTGCCATCTTAAAAGTATGCCATTGTATTTTCGGACGTATAAATATTCGGGCGAATAATAATTATATTAAATAATTTTTGTGCCTTTAAAATATTCGTTTAAAGAAGATTATGCCAAGTGTGTTATGCCAAATAAATTTCGGAGCATCAAGATTCTGCCAGACAGAGGGAACCCCTTTGAAACACATCGATGGTTCGACCCTACAAGAGTTAGCAAGAATGCAGACGACCTTTTTCCCGGTGACCGATTTTTATGGAACGTCTGCGTTAATAATTGATTGCGTTTGCGTATTGAATGTCACGTTCTATTCTCATCAACTTTGTGCTGAACGATATTTTACGAAGAGGTTTCCTATTAACATACCCAGTAAGAATAATTTCGTTATAGGAGCAGGAGGCGGGCTCCCACTCGCCGCCGTTGATGGGCCACAGCTTCTCGCTGAAGCCCGTCGGCTTCTTGTTGCCCTGCCGCCCCACCGAGTAGAACGCTGGGATCTGAAAACATGAATGTTTTTTTTATTATTGAATAACAAGCAGTTGCCCGCGGGTACGCCCGCGTGGACCCTAATTCTTTTTCTAAAATAAAGCCCTAGGTTACTCCTAATAACATCAGCTATCTGCCAGTGAAAGTCGCGTCAAAATCGGTCAGGCCGTTTTGAAGTTTAGCCGGAACAAAACAGACAGAACAAAGGACATCATTCATTTCCTATTTAAAAATTAAAGTGCCGGCCGGAACAAAAAAGCTGTTTTCATGAGGGAAATACTCGTAACAAATTTATATGTATTTATTTTATATGTATAGATAGATGTTTAACTACTTTGTTTGCCCTTCATGATAAACCATGTAGGTATCTATACGTAGCTTCGACATATTTCTCTAAACTATGTGCCCGATGGGATTACATATCGGAAAAATTATGAACATCCATACAAACTTTCAACCCCTTAAGGGGATGAATTGTCAACAATCCTTCCTTAGGGCTCATTCTCGTTATGGAACTCTTGTGCAGAACGTCATGCTCCTAAACCCAGCAGGTTAGGCTGTGCGTTGGTTGCTTTGTTCCAGCTATCAACCATTTAAATTTACAGAATAAATAAACTTTTAGATAGTTCGACCACTAATGGCAGCTGTTTTAACGTAGACTGGATCAAATAACAGTATTTTATTAAAAGACTAGCTTCCGCCAGTGGCATCGCCCACGTGATATCGTTATAAATTATAGCCTTTGTAATTCAGTGATAATCATGTGATAATATAGCATTATATTGGTACAATATTTTTTTAAATCAGTCCAGTTGTTTTGAGTTTATTCATTACAAACAAAAATACAAATCTCCTCTCTTTATAATATTAGTAGATAAATAACGGTCGTCACATGAGTTTGTAAGGATCGCAGCGTTCTGTGGTTTCTGCCTACCCCCATGGGAATTGCATTTCAGACAGAATTTATCACAAGAGTAATGTCCAGACTTTCTTCACTATGCCTGTCCCGCAGGACGCTTACAATATTTTGTATGAAATTACAATTCAAGCTTCAACCAGAATATTACAATGAAGTTCCATATTGTACATTGTAACAGCGAATCAATTTTCACGTTTCCCCTTAAGACGTAGGCCAAATAGTTGTTGATATTCGGATAGCTCATGACCTAAATAAAAAATATGAATAAAAAATATAGCTAATAAAACTACTGACCAAGCTATTATAATGACTAAATATAAGTTTATTTGGGTTATTTATAGGATTATAGGACCTGTTATTTTACTTTTAAACATTTGCTGCACACGTACCAGGTCGGAGGGACAGTCAGCGAAGTAAGAGCAGCAGGTGACAGGCGACTCGTGGATGTCCATGGGGTAGGGGTTCTCGAAGCAGGGGTAGCCAGGAGACTGCAGGTCTATCACCACCAGGTCATTCTGCAGCAGCACCACTATCGCGTACGGCTCCTGGTAGTCTGGAAACAAGGTCATGATGGATTGTTACGACAGCGTTTGACGAGGACTCGTTCATGGTGTTGATGAGTTTTCGCGTTACCGCAGTGCTAAGTGTTTGCTTAAGTTCACTGAGTAGATTACTACCCGTTTATCTTGCATAGAGATATTTCCAGTTTGAGAGGGGAGAAATCAGCAATGTCTACGAGTGGACAGATTTCTTTTTTGCAATTGTTGCCAGAAAGTGAGGTGAAAGTGGCTTACCGGCTGTATGCGGTGTTTCACAGAGCGTGACGAAGTCCACCACGCTGTGCTCCATCTCCAACACTGTGGTGGACTTGCCGTTGAGGACCGTGATGCTGTGCGTCCGCCCCGCCTTGTCGGAGGGCAGCCCGCCGCTGAATATCACCAGGCTTTCTCTGAAACAATATAAATATGGGGTAAGTTCCAGCAAATAAATAAAGTCTTAAGCATTGTGGCCTACTTGCTTACCTATGAATTTTATTAAGAGTATTCTGGACTTTAGTCACCAAAACAGTATAAATTACGGTTTAGTTTATCGTCCTTTCAGCAGCAACCCAAGAGCAATCTTATACTCGTACTAACGAACATGAAGATCACTGTTATTTTGACGTCATCAAAGGAACAGAGGATGATGCAAAAACAGAGGTAAAATTACTGAGAAAGGACTGTAAGCTTAATGACTTATTTCGAGCCCTATAAATGTAGCTGCTTTTGGAGAAGTTAACGTAATCCAGCGGCTGTTTAGCAGTTAATGGTTTTTTATTATAATAGATATTTGCACACCTTTTAAGTTAGGACATGGTTTAAAGAACTTTTATTGTATGTATCACCTCCTGTACCCATTTTAAGACGATTGATGACGAGCGGTTACTTCCATTATAAATTAGGTAGATTATATTTCAACTGGCAACTTCTCAACAACTCGATCAAAAGTCAAACCAGATAATATTTACGATGTTTTCCTACAGTTGGAACGAGTACATTAAGCTGCAACGATCATCCGAATGAGATTAACAGTTCGGATGTCGGTATTAAAAGTTTATTGCACGATGAAGAGACTTAGTAATGCGTCTGATATAGTGAGGAGGGTGGAGGGGAATAAGCAACCAGTGGCAGTAACGTTTGTCGCTTTCCGATTCATTAGCCGGAGGTTAACGAGCGACGTCAGCCGACCTCGCCCGACGTCTAGCCCCGATATAAAGTTAACGTGACTTTTAAAGATTTCGCTTTTGCCAATATTAGGCGTATCTGACTAAGGATTATAGGATTGAAAATGTCGTTACATTGTAACTAGTTTACTTTCAATATTTATCGTAATTTCTGATTTTATTTTATACTGAGTGGAGGATCTCGTGAAAATAACACCCTATGTGAAAGTAAAAGCAAAGTTACAGTAAGATTATTAGTAGATCGATTAATAAACAAAAATGGATCGAGGAATTCGCGTTAAATTTCCACGAATTGAGCCGAAATTTAGTAGACCGTAGTGGTACACGTGTAGTAATAATTTATAACAACCATGAAATGAATATTCAGTTGTTTGTTGATAAAAGGCAAGTGATATGAGAAGGCGGACTTTGCTGTGTAGGATGTAAGTTTACAGTAATTCTCGTATGTATATTGTCCGTGTTAGTTTCAGTTCCGTAGGCCGGTACGAATCAACTAATAAACTGTGGCTCACCCTGTTCTCGAGGTCTTCCACTCCAGTCTGAGTATAGGTTTACAGGGTTCTAGTTTGCCGTCTTTGTTCGCTTTTGCTGTAAATATACAAACGATATTGTTAGTACCCAAACTCTATGTTCGTAACATGTATGTGACATTCATTTTAAGTCGTTATCTGAATAAAAAGATCAATAGCGGCTATATAAAGCAAGATTTTTGTGAGTCTGGGAAATTAATTGTTAAGTAAATTGACCAATAAATTAAATTGAGCGTATATTCAAATCACAATTGTCATTGTTTGACATTGTTGTTATTAACACATTGCAGTAGGGTATCAATTTGCTTATTGTACGAGTCATGTATCGTACATGGCACGCGCGCATTGCATACATCAGCAGTTTTCCGTCACCTTGCACAAATTATAGTGAAACGCGACAGTACACAATCGGCGTTCATAATAAGCATTCACACAACATTCATATAGCATTAGTTACGTGGTAGTTAAATAAATATATTCAATAAACCATCATCAATGGTTATCCGTGACTTATCATTCAAGCCACACCCAAGGTTTGTGCGACCCATTCAGCAGCGCATACGCTTAATAATTAATTTCCCTGACTGTACACCAGTATAATAACACAGGTGTTCATGGTAATCTTGGTTGATGTAACGGGGAGACTTTCCAAGTAAACTAGGAAAACTTAAAGATAATAATTAGTAACCATGAGGGTAAGAGAGAGAGGAAGGCCGCGGCGCGCGCGTGCTCCAGGTGGCGAGCGCGCCGTCCGCGTGCGCGGTCATGAGCTTGCCGTCGTGCTGCCACGCGGCCGCGCGCACGCCCTCGCCCGGCCCGCCCGCGCCCAGCGCGCCGCGCCACTCCGCCGCGCGCGCGCGCAGGTCCCACACCACCACCAGGCCCGTCTCGAACGCTATCAGCAACTGGAACATAACGTTACAACTTACACAAAAACATTTCATCATCATCTGCTTGCTTTTTCCCAACTATGTTGAAGTCGGCTTCCAATCCAACCGGGTGCATAACACTGGTTGTCAGGCTTTCTGACTTCTGACGACTCGTAACGACTAACGACTGCCAAAGACCAACGAATGACAGCCGAGACCAACGACTTAACGGCAGAAACACATTTCATACAAATACCTTTAGCTTTTTCAAAACGAATTTGGTTTCTAGCTGGATGCAATAAACTTATCCTTATCCTAACCTCTCGTGGACATCTTCAGTATACGGACACAAACCGACTGCTCCATCTGCTCATCCTGCTATCGGAAGCTGGCGCTGACTGAATGCATTAGTATTTAGTTAAGTACGTGCCCGTCTTTCCTGTCCGTAAGAGAGAGAAAACATTTCCCTCGACTAATAATTTAGAGCATTTATAAAGTAAAATTAAAGTAATTCGTACCTTGCTAGCGTCCAAGGGATTCTCACAAATTTCCACCACCGCGCCGGGGTGGTTCTGCCTCGTACTGTAACAAAGAAGTATTCATTGTAGCCGTGACTCATTACCGGAAGATTTACGATGAATAATTATTCATAGTAAGGCATCAGTTTTGTTAATCCTTTCACTTAAATTAAATATGCTTGTGTTGGCGTAGACAGTAAATAGTAGGTATACAATCTCATGAAGATTAAACTTTAGCTTGTTTAGCAAGAAAATAATGTTAACTTTCATTTGAAATATATCACAGGTAGAGCTTCAATCAATTTGAGGCCAATCCTATCAAAGCTTTGTTTTCGTTTGAGGAATCAGGCCTTCATTCAAGTATCTTGTTTGTTCTTTCAACAAAGTGAAAACTTGGAAGTTTTATTTTTAGCACACTTGCTTTGTTTTAGACCATCTTGCGAAGATAATAAAAGAGTGATTTGTTTGGCTCTTGTAATTTTGATTGTATTCATTAGTATTGATATTTATTTATTTATTAATAAAGGTTTACCTTCTAATAATAATATAATAGCTTCTGTATATATCTTAAGTACTATGATAACAGTAGTCTCGGGCTTACACAGTGGCCAATAACAGGGTACTTGCATTCTCAGACATAAGTTATAACATAGGTATATCGACATCAGTTTTATCGAGTGTCAAAGCCTATTCATGATACTCCTACGCTTATGAGATGGGAACATGTGTTAGCTGTCAAATCTGTGTCATTTGTGTCGAGGGCGGGGGATGATTGGCGCAGGTCGAGCATGGACGTGACACGTATCGCGTAGTTCGACTACCAAACTAGCGTAGTATATTGTGTGTATTTTAGAATAGGAGGCATGATAGTGTTTCAGGACAAATATGTAGATGTCAATCCGTGTTAAGTACCATCCACACTGGAAGCTAATATAATTTCAGTAGGTGCTTATGTATGTACAAGTCTGAAGTTTGATCAACCGCTTTTGAGTGAAGGCAAAAGCTTCAGGGCAGCCAGCGAAATTCAAATTTTCTTACGTTTTTTGCAATTTGCAGGTCAGTGAAGAAGAAAGAAAATTTTAATTTTGAAACACGCCTGTCTTAGCGCATCCCTCTTAAGACAAATCAAAGTTAATTCCTTTTGAAGAATCTAGTAATTAAAGCTCTAGTGTCTTCAAAGCAGTCCCACCGTCAGTGTCGATCTGTATCGTGTAAGCTTCATTGACTGGGAGGCGCGCGACGTCGCGGCGCCACTTGTTGCGACCGTGTGGCGTCACTCCCGCCCCCGCTCCCTGTGTCGGGGTGGGGGGGGGGTGTAGCGGTGCGAGATTAGAGTGGTTTCAGCGGGAGCCAGGCGGAACAAAGTCGCGGCGGCTTTGAACCTGTACTCTAATTTGTATACGTATGAACGACTGTTCGCGTATACGTATGAACCACGTTGGAAATAGAAGAATAACGATGGTTCAGTGGTGCGAGAATAGAAAATAGAGAATTGTATGCAAGTTTAATTAAAGTGCAATAGTTTTAAGTTGAACTTTTAGCATTTGAAATGATAACTTCGTATGTAGGCGCACGTTTCAGTGCTTCTTGCCAAGCTCCGAAGAGCACTGCATAGGCACGGTAGGAACACGTTGTACCGGAAGGGAGGGCTCGGCGTGCCTACAATTTGTTTTTTCATGAAAACCTATGCTCGACAGCTAAAATAAAGTAGAAGTACTCTAAGGCCGCGCGACGCCTGGGCGACGCTACTCAAAAGTAACGTAATACAAACTCAAATCACCAATGAGTAGCCACAATGTCACAGAACAGACTAGTATTTCAATAGTGTCCCGAACGCGACTTACTAACGCGTTGTTAACTAGTTTGTGATTGGAAAACGGGTCTAATAATTCTTTGTGAAAATGTGAATGCAATTATAATCAACCGAAATCTAAATAATTACTTCCACAACACGAACTAATAATTAAACATGAATATTTGCTATCAATACCTACTGCAGAGACATACATATACACACACTGAATACAACGTTCGTTTCAAGAGGAAGTAATAAGTAATTTGATTGATGTTTTGAACACCTGTGTTCAAAACATCACCCCTTGACTGTCACGAGTTCTCCTGGAGATCGATAACAATTAAAATTCTATTGTGTCTCATTAATGACAGTTGAGCTCATACTACTTATTTTAATTTCTGTCACAAATTCAGGTACTGTATGAGACTGTCGAGTGGAGTGCGAGTGAGAGTCAGTGGATGAGTCATACAGACATTACAATCATTACCACAGACAAACTCAATAAGTGTTGTCTGTGGTGATGACAAGTTAAATGAACCGATTTCATCCCTGTATTCTTAACATTCTTCAAAGATTTTATTAATATTATTCAAATTCCCTTTTCATATATTAATATTTTGTTAAACTGAATCCGTCGCCTTGTATTTCGCATAAGGTTAGGAATGCAATATTCATGTACGTCATATTGACACAACTCGAATCCTGCATCCTGCACCCTACATAAAATTGCATCTTTATTGACTCTTTATTGTTTACTTGGGATAACATTTTATTGTCAGACACAGCGAATGTTCTAAAATAGTTTATAATATATTCTTGTCAAAAAAAGCTTTTCTACGCAGTCATCCACAAGCTGACCTCTATCGCTACTTATACCCGCCAGCCGACAATGTACTTGTGTATAAATAAGTACATAAACTTAGTACATGGTAGTAACGCGTAGCAATCCGTCGCTCACTCGCTAATGGAGATTGCGCGTACACAGCTACAGTACAGATTGGCCGAGCTTTTACGTCGCTACATATTAATCTGGACTTTATAGCTCTCTACAAATATGCCACTACTGCGAATTGTAGGTATTGTTTATTTTTAGCTATGACAAACAGAGTGTGTATTTTTCGATTTGGTAATAGGCTCGGCCCCTATTACATGGGACTTACACATAACTGGTGAAATTGGGTGTACTATAGGTAGATACACCCTGGTCCCCTGCACAACCCTCCGAGAAATACAAGCGTAATCTTATGTTACGTTACATACAGCTTGCTACAGCACATGCATTGGTTACGACAGCGTCGTACATTGTCTACGACAGCGTCGCACATTGTCTACGACAGCGTGCGTAGCACATTGGCTACGACAGCGTCGACGGCGTTGCTACGCGCACATTGGCTACGAAAGCGTAGCTAGCGAAGCGATCCTTCGTAATTCGTATAACTGAAAACTGTACTTTAAATCATTAGCAATTTAGTGCAGACTGTACTAAGAGTTGAGCTGACTGCATCAGGCAATTATTTACCGCTACAAGTACATATGTTGTAATCCAACAATCCGCTGCATACATAGAACCAGACTTATTGTCTCTTCCCTCAGCTTATACAAAAGCATATTTCATATCTCAATATCCATATCTCGCCACTTTTATGACAGCGTCATATGATGATGCTCATAAATGTTAGAGGAGTTATTTTACGAAACCACTCAGCGTATTTTATGATTGACGCTAAAAATACTCCTCGAGTCACAGTTGGCAACGCTATTGAAGGATGTTACACTGTGCACTGATTGGGGGAAGAAATAAATTGGATTATACCATGTTTCTGATTTGTAGTGTCACGAATGAATTTATTTGGGTGATGAAAGAATGAGAGGAGAATGTAATTTGGTGATCTTAGTTTCCTAATGACAAGTCAAGTTATATTTGTAAAAAAAATCACTGTCCAAGAATAATTAATAACATAATAGCCATATAATAACTCTTCAAATACAGTGATGTGCACGGAATGACGAACTCAAATATGAACTGGGTAAAGGTTGACGTTTTTCAGCACGTTTTATCGTACTTTGTGTACACTAGAGCCGTGGGACATCGCGAGATAAACTGAAGCCGGATATTAGATTAATATCCCGCCGTCCCGGCGGCCGGCTGCCGGAGTGCCGGAGAACCGCCTATACTTCCCGGAGTACTAGCTGCGAGCTGAACGTCTTTGTACAAGGATAATATCGTGACAGGAAATATGATGTTTGTAGAAATTCTTTCAGGTTTTATTTTGAAGACTAAATTGTAACATTTCAAAATAGATTGTTGAAAAACAATGTTTGTTTGCCTCCATCATCAATTCATCATTAACTATTATTATAAACACTTCCATTTGAATAGTCCTTCGCTTCAATAACCTACAAACATCGCTCCACTGTCCGCAAAACAAATAGATATCACGCTACAGGCGGCAGTCGCTCGGCAACTGTTGCTCGCGACGACACGCCGATAATTGCGATAAGCGACATAAAGCGGTTCCGGAGGGTGTCCGGTGCCGCCGTCACGCCGCCATCTTGCCGCCGTGTCCGGCCGCGTCGGTAGGTGCTCACACCGACACCCTCGTCATTGTCTCGCTCATTCACGCTCATTTGCGGAATCAGGTCAACAGAATTCAAACAGTTCGTGAGATTAGAATGAAGCCTACTGTTGCCTACTGTCAATGAATCAAGGGCGTTGTAATAAAGGTTATGTTCGTAATAAAAGTTATGTAAGTACAGTTAAGACCCAAAGTAACTGAATTCAGATAAAAAGGTTAAAATCTCAGCAAAAGATAACGAATTCAAATACTTACACAGTTACGTAATTTTCCGCTTCCAAGAGCATCACAAGGATCTTTTATTATCCTCGCGCGCCCACTTCGCCTCCGCTCTTTTTGCGCCATAATTTATATTATTTTAAGAGACTGCGAACAAACGAACCTATTCATTTGCGATTCAGCGTGATTTTTATTATATTTCATAATACCTTTGTCAGTTCCTTCGTCTGCTGCGGACGGATATCATTAAAACGTCATAGTATTTTTTTTTTATCACCATGGTATCTAACAATGGTGGTGATGGGTGACGACCCTAGGCGTTTTAATTGTTCCTGTAACGCCATTGGCGGAAGTTCGTTATCAAGCGCCAATGAGTGCGCGTTATTTGAATTGCGAACTCGACGCGAAGTAATAGGGTTGGCGCGGCCTGAAGGCGTGTTATAACGATCTTTATTGTCTGTGAATTTAGCGTTTACAATAAAGGTGACGGTGGCGAAGAGACCGTCCTTCCGACAAGTTCTCCAATTAACTTGGCGGCGAGATACTATTAACTTAGAAGTAGTCGTGTGATCGTTACATATTAACAACAGAACTGTTGAAGTATGCCGCTGTTTGTTCGTTAACAGCTGTGCGAAACAATTGCCAACCAAATTGGGAAGGCTGCCGCCTGGTTTGGGAAGGTTGCCGTTTAAGTGAACATTAAGATTTAGAGCCAAGCGGCAACGTTTAAGATCTACACGTACACACGGCTCTGTAGCCAAACTTCACGATCTTTAACTGAATAACTTACGTTGTATGTGTAAAGTTCAAATTCAATCAAAGTTAAGTAACATGTAGTTATGCTTATAATTTTATACAGTTTCAAATACCTAAGGCCAATTATAATTCGGTACCGAAATTATAACATCAAAAATAGATAACTAAATAGTTTGTCCAATGTAAAACAATCAAATTTAAACTCTATTTTAGCGAACAATGCCCTACAAAGTATTTAAAACTAACCCAAAATAATTAAAACACGAGTCATTAATAGCAATACCTAACTGAAATGTTTTGTGAAATCCGCTACAAAGTGGCGACAGTTTAGTACTTCAACTTTATTAATATCAGTTTAAGAGCGAACAATGGCCGATGAAGCGTCCTTGTCGCTCTCTGAGTGGAGATACTTCGTTTAGTAGTGTTATTAGTTAACTGTTAGCAGTTATTTTTCTTTTGATTAAAATAATAGTTAGAAATCAGAAGTATTATGCTGAAGAAACTTTTTAATTCCATTCCTGGATGTTAGCTTGATCTTATTGAAAATCTTCAATTTATTAAAAATTTCTTGTGTTTATGTTTTAGTTGGTACCTGTCGGCAAGACGATGTTTTCCATGCAAGAATAGACGGAAGGTAAACGTAAACATCGGGCGAGACACAAATACGTACTCAAAGGAGAAGACCTTCTAATTTGAAAACTTTTCTGGAAGTATCACACATTGTTAAGAAACCAATAAGTCTCCTCAGATGTCGCTGTCCAAAATAAACACTTATTACTTGGTAAAATATAAAGCGATCTTAATTCAACACTCTGTTTATTCTGCGATGACGGTCATTAAATCACGTCAGTTTACCAATCCCACGCACAGATGGCGCTGCGCCGATAATTTCAATAGCGCGATGCAGGATCTTTGAACAGAAATTTCCCATATAAATTGGAAATACGAAGGTATTTGAATCACGTTTTCGTTTAGTTTTGTTAGCGGGCCGGACAGGGCGACGTGAATACTAATCGACTTTGTATTATCGTTTTTGGATTACGGCGACGTGGGCCGGTGACTTCGTTACCTCACAATACAGGTATTCTTCATGACAAAGCAAATATTTCTTTCGTAAATATTTTTTTCTTGTGTGTTTCTGAAAAAACTGAATAGAGATAATAAATAGAGTGCTGGTGAACCTTAGCTGTAATTGATGATGAAATATTTCAGTGTAGGACTAAAGCTTTGTAATCTAGAGCGTCGAAGAAAGAAAGGCGTGTTGATAAATTATTTCCCTGCGGACTGACATGACAAACGCTTTCCGTCGTGACTTACAAATTGTGAGACAAGATAAGGCACTGTAAATTCGAGATGTTCTTTTATTTGTAAATCTCAAGATCGAGTTAATTTTTTGAGTCTCTCGTGTCATCATTCATAAAAGATGAATTTGCGAATGATTCTAAATGTTCGTTTTTATTATAAATAAGTCTAGAGCTCTCATTTGGTTTCACGACATAGTAACTGTTTTAAAAGTTTTAAAAGACAACCGTCAAGTTGTATTTTCAGGTGCTGGCTGACATACTTAAAAAAAAAGTTGCAGGTACGTAATAGTCGTAAAAAGTAGTAGTCGTATTACAGAACAAAGTTCCAAGCAGAAAATGCGCCAATTAAAATTTGCTCTGTTTCGATACAAGAAATAAAAGGTCAAACAGGTTTAGTTATAAACCAGTTAGCTTGGAACACAAGCCGGTTGATTCTGCAACAGAATCGTTTACGTTCGGTATTCACTGCAGTGGCAGCGCGGGCTCGGCTTAAAGGAGGCCACCAATCAGAGAGCACAAATAAAAACATTTGAATGGAATTAATGGAGCGAACTGACTGCTGGAGACGATTGGACGAACTGCTGTCGAGTGCAGTGGTTATAGAAATACCTAATTAAATATGGTGATCTTATTCACATGTGCCGATAGACTACACTGTATATGGATGTTTTTTGTACTCACGAGGTCTACTGTTCGCACAACTAGGTACTGGTTTTTAGCAGTTAAGTATAGTATAAATGTTTTGTGGAAGTTTATGGTCATCCCTAGGTACTCCTCTAAGCTTAGGTACTCTCTACTTTTAGCTTAGTGCACTTAAGCTACGGTTTCCTAGGAGACCGTCATTTTCACCAGTATTTAACAAAGGTGTCAAAAAACGTATACTTGGCTTTTCTGCGTGTAATTGCCGTTTGGTTTGCGTGTATTTGCTCGCCCAACGTGTACTGGGGGCTATATAGGAAACCAAAGCTTTAGGGATCTAAAGAATAAATTTTTTATTCAAAACATTAGCAGAATATTATACCTAATAATCACAAACAAGACACACCAGCCAGAAACATATTCAAAAGAAAACTTACAAAAACAAAATTGAGCCAAATATGCAAGTACATTTGCGCAACAATGTCTGAGGAGAGGACACTTGTGTCCTTATTGAGCTCATAAATTGTGACCCAAGCCTGCCTGCGACGCTTATTACCCCCCTGCCCCCTGCCGGCCCAGCGTCATGGCGCGATCAAGGCAGATATTAACATGCTTCTAATATCGCGCAAACGAGACCTTTAATTTGCAGAAAGTATTAGATAGTGAAGAGATATATGGGGAACACAGATAATCATACATTTTTTTTGGGAACTTATTACAGATATTTCAGTGCATTGAACCTGTAAAAGAAGGTTTTATTTCTCTCGGGACTCGTAAAGGCCAAGTTAGTTACAAAAACCTGTTTTTTTCATGGATCTCGGACTACTTCATTTGGTCAAAAGTGACCCCTGCCAAGGTCCCGACAAATGTAGAGGAAGAGGACTAACGGTCGCATGGGATGAGGGTCCATGTTATCTTATTAGTGGAAGGGAAGGGACGTGCCTAATTAACTAATTAAATTACACATTGCTGTATCTTGTCGTCGAGCCCCGCCGCCGCCGCCGCCGCCGCCGCCGTCGCCCCGGTGATGCGATTACACACGAAGAGAAACAACCGTACGGAGAGCAAGTGTTTGTTCTATATGAACAGTCAAATAAGAAGGGGAATCTCCAAAATGGTTCGCGATATAGGGATGGTGTTATTTTAAGCCGGGACTCTAGAAATAATATTTAACCGTAATCGCCTTAGTGGTTTTAATTAGTGTACATATTATCCTATACTATTAAACGAGTAATATTTGTATGTATATATATGTTTGTTTCTATATATATTTGTACCTACTCACGTTCTCGAAATCGGTTCTAACGATTTCGATGAAAGTTGCAATATAGGGGTTCACGGGGGCGAAATATCGATCTAGCTAGGTCTCATTATTAGTGATTTATTGACTTTTCACAATAAATATTACCGTTGACAAGTAAAAGGCTGAAAGGCAAAGGCTGTAGTATTATTAATATATACGAATTAAAAACACATAACACAAAATAATATAAGCGTATTAATAATACAACTTTAACGATTCTGTGACATAATATACTTGCTAAGACCATGCTAATGCTTTTGAATAAAGGTTTAAAATACGTGCCACTACCGTTACTGGTTAAACTTTCAGAAAGTATAAAATCTTCTTATAAATAACCGTGAATATAAAAACAAAACTTCCCACTTAATAATATCAGTATTAGCCAAGCTCCACACGAGTCGAGTGGCAATTAAAAGTTAGTTTCAAATAAACTGTGAAATAATTAACAAAATATAACTAACGCCAGGCAGAGCGCAGGTATACGCCGAAATAAACACAAGTTTGTAAAACAAAGCTCAACTCTGCTTGTGTCGCTGACAGCTCCGTAACTCGCAGCCTCGCCCCGCAGCAGTCCCGCTCCCGCGACGCTCCCGCCACGCGCTCACAAAAGACTCAATACACAACATTTCCCTTTTGACGAAAGTTTAATTAACGAATGAAATTGGAAAATTCTAATTATTTTCAACGCCCGCGCCCCAACAGGTTGTGATTGTCCGGCAAACACTTTATACAAAGGTTTTGTAAATTAATTACATGTTTTTGTTTAATACAATGTGCTTCTAATATATTTTGTACGATGGCGGTATAATTTTACTAGCTTTTGCCCGCGGCTTCGCCCGCGTGGATGTCGGAAAATATCCCACAGGAACGTGCTATCGGGATTCAGAGTATCCTACGTCCTAACCCAGGTCATGGCCTATCCTATGCCTTTCATCTAGAAATCCGGGGGTATTTTAGAAAAACTAAAAATGAAAAACTTTATAATTTACATAGATAAGTATTCGTGCCAAGTTTCAAGTTTATTAACTCAAGGAATAAGATTTTTCATACAAACAAAATCCCCCCTTTTCACCCTCTTAAAGGTCGAATTTCCAAAAATCCGTTCTTAGCGGACGTCTACTAACTATAAACTACCTCCCTACCAAGTTTCATCTTCATACGTCAAGCGGTTTTCGATATTTCGTGATGAATGAGTGAGTGAGTGAGTGACCTTTCGCTTTTATATATTTAGATTTAAACTAAGTATGTATTCAGATTAGTTTTACTCTAAACTACTTACAAAATCCAAGTTTTTAACAATGAAAAAAAAAAGCAAAATAATCCTAAGCTAAACTTCAAATTGCCAGAAGTAAAAGTAACAAAGTTACTGAAATACAACCACTTACTTGTGCATTTAAATGACCAGATAGTTTGGAACTAGTTTAAGATTCCAACAACGATCTGATAGTGCCAGGATTTATGTGGATACAATCACACTAGTGTGTTGTAAGAGGGTGTATACCGACGGCTGGCGGGTAGCTGTCAAAGCATTTTTACAACCAAACGAAAAAAGAATACTGTTTAAAGAATAAAACTGCGTAATTTATTTAACAAAAAAGTAGAATTCCTTAATTGTATTTTATCAAGATTTTTATTTTACGTTGAAATAGTCTCCGGAACCGATACTGTAACTTTGGAATTCAACGAAAGTTGTTGGTGTTATTGGCCACCGGCGCGCGGCGTTAGTGTTGACACCTATATCTCTGCCTACCTCAATCTAAGATATTATAAGCGTAATTTTATCACAATACCTACTATTCACTACCTCGCAGTGTGTTACCAGCTTTACTTAAAAAACGAAAGCGTGTACAATAACCACTAAACTGTAGGTAAATAATAGAATACGTGCTCGCGAGACAAACGAGTGCGATTAGCTTCGTCGTACATATAATGTAATGTGACCGTTATAAAGGCTGTACCCTATTCAGATAATGTTTTACGACGAATGTGCCTTAAAACAAGTCGTTTCGCTTTAATCACCGGCGATATGAGTTGTATGTCTTTCAGGGAATTGTGTAGGACGACATATATTTCTCATAACAATTATTAATTTCATATAATTATAATGATAATTAGAAATATGAATTATAACTAAAATCTACACATCGTTCCGTAGCACAGTATTCGTAGCATTCCCGCTACGCTTTGTAGCACATTGTTCCGTAGCTGTCAAGGCGTAGTGGCTACGTCAGCTGCTACGGACGTAGCGTCGTAGCATGAGCTTTGTGTAGACTTAGAGGGTTACAGTGCAAGCTACGTCATGTGTGTTCTCTAACGATATTTCGGCGAGGAGAAACAGTTAACGGTGAAAATTGGAGCATGACACTATTCCTAACATGATCACTTTTGGAATAATGAATATGAATAGTTAATGACTGTAATATTTAATGTAACGTGAGTGTTTACATATGTTTGTGACTAAAAAAAATTCTTATTCTAAAGAATAAGATTTTTTTTTAGTCACAAACATATGTAATAGTAGTCACAAACATATGTTTAGATTCTAGTTAAGAATGTTTTAGTTAGTCGTAAAAAAGTCTTGCCATATTAAATATTAATATTATTATTTTTTGCCACTATACATATAAATAGAATGATAGAATTTAGAATTTGGTAAACCAAATTCTATCATTCTATTTATATGTATAGTGGCAAAAAATTATAATATTAATATTTAATATGGCAAGACTTTTTTACGACTAACTAAAACATTCTTAACTAGAATCTAAACCACAATACACGATTTCCAGACACATGTAACGTGACATACTTAACGAGCGACAGCAGACAGTTCTGTCGTACGTGCTCAATAAGGCTATACTAATAAAAGTCTCAGTCTGACACAATACGATGTCTGTCACCTCCGGGTCGACGGCTCACTTTAAAGAGATGTGTAGCGACCGATTTATAAATAGAGATTGAAAGACACATGTGGCTGTGGCGTGGCTGATAGCACTATATGTATATTATAGTGATTTTGCAGATGCTGAATATATCTGATATTCTGTAATGCACCTACTTTCATTCGTTACTTTCAAGGACCGATTTCACCAACGTCAGATATCTTTTATCCCAGGATTTAAATTAAATTATTATTAAGCAACAAGTCTCGCCATTATAAATTTTTGTCAGATTTTGTATCGCAAATCTGTTAAAAAGTCGCCATAGGGAGATCAACGTTTATCAATTAGTAGACTTGGCTCCCTGGTCAAAGCATAATTTATCGGTTTGTAGGTTACCATAAAAGCTTCAAAGGTCTTTGAATATCAGTGAAACACTAACAAACCTAGACCCCAACAACAAAGTTTTTACAATTCCAGTAATATCTAACAGCAGTACCTACTCAAATCGACACTAAACACGACTCACTAATATTATTACTATCTCTTATCGGTCCGCGCAGGCTCCCATGCCGATTGGTATTCACACGATGGCCCATTTAATTGGTGATCCTGCTTCAATGGCCGCGGTCTGACGGCGGAAGGTATACACTAAGTGTTACGTGGTCGGTGCGAGTTATTTTATAGTGGGAGTAATAGGAAATAATGTGTTATTGGTAAAGGGTTATTGTATTATATTGTACAGCATATAAAGTAATGGTAATCGCATGTAGTTTTTTTATTTTTATTTCTTTTCCATTTGTAATAATTTAAGCATCACAAGTATAGGATTGACCCTTAACTGCGATGCACCTAATGCTATTTTATCGGCCGTTTTCAGAAGTTTCATTCATCGTAGAGTTCGTTGTTTGATTCATATAGTTTGTTTTGAGGATAGAGATCACAGTTATTGATATTCAATGTTTTCATAACAGTTAACAATTCTATACAATATCAACTAGCTAAACAGCGATGTTTTATTGCTTCAGTTGCAACGCGAAAGCTGAATTGATATCAAGACTAAACAACAACACTTAAACGACCTCTGTTCACCTGCCTATTACATAAACATCTCCAACAAACACAGCCTCCATGCATCCCCGTGCATCGGAGCGTGACTTGTTGCTTGTGCTCACAAATTGGCTGCGACTGTATGACGTGTGCCACTGTTATAGTGCAAGCGCACAAAGATGTTCTTTTGTGACATTTATATAACACTAGCTGCGCCCCGCGGTTTTACCCGCAGAAATTTCGAACCCGTGGGAATATCGAGATAAAAAGTATTCTATGTGTTAATCCAGGCCATAAACTATCTGGCGGAATGGAGAGTGCGATTGTCGCAACCCAGCGCTGGGCACGCCACAATTGCGGCGATAAGACCCCTCTTTGAGGAGTGGCTAGAGAGGCGCCACGGCGTCCTCACCTTCCGCCTGACGCAGGTACTCACCGGACACGGCTGTTTCGGGAGGTACCTGTTCAGGATAAAGCGGGAGGAAACGCCCGGGTGTCGTCACTGTGTGGATCGCCCGGAGGACACGGTGGAGCATACGGTGGAGGTCTGCCCGGCTTGGGCAGGGCATCGCCGTGTCCTCGTGGATGCGATCGGCGGCGGTGATCTCTCGCGTCCGGCCCTGATTCGGGCCATGCTACGGAGCGAGAGGAAATGGGAGGCCGTCACCTCTTTCTGCGAAGCAGTAATGCTCGCGAAGGAGGAGACGGAGCGCGTGAGGGAGAGGCAAATTTCGCGCCCTCGCGCCCCTAACCGCCGCAGCAGGAGACGCCCTGGGCGTCGGGAATCGCAGGAAGATTTCCGGCCACCGTAGGCGAGGGCTTGCGGTCGGTGAGCAATGGGTAGCTCGCCGTCCGATAAGGACCAAGCCCGGGTCGACGGCGCGTTGTGTTCCACGCGCGCCTCAAAGAGATGTCAGCAGAATTGACGGGGTCCGCTAGGGCCAATGCCTGCCGGGGGTTCGAAGAAAACCGATAACATGGCATAGGAAGGAACACGGGTGGGTTTTAGTCAGTAAGAGTCCCAGAGCGGGAGAAGTTATTTGATAATTTCCCACCCAAAAAAAAAAAAAAGGCCATAAACTATCTATGTACCAAATTTCATCCAAATCCGTTCAGCCGTTTGAGCGTGAAGAAGAGACAAACATACACACACACACACTCACAAACTTTCGCCTTTATAATATTAGTTAGACTAGCTGCGCCCCACGGTTTTACCCGCAGAAGTCTCGATCCCGTGGGAATATCGAGATAAAAAGTATCCTACGAGTATGTGTTAATCCAGGCTATAAACTATCTGTGTGCCAAATTGCATCCAAATTGGTCCAGCCGTTTGAGCGTGAAGAAGAGACAAACATACACACACACTCACAAACTTTCGCCTTTATAATATTAGTAGGATTCACATGATTGTGCAACAAACAGTAACTGGGCACAATTGACCTAACGGATACAATTAATGGTGTAGGTATCTACTGTTGGTTTTATTAGAGTGAGTTGATACTCGAAGTTTAGGTTTTTTGAGCCATTATTCATAATACGGTCACAAATCACGGTCTTAAATGAAATACGTACGCAAACATGTCTTTCATTAAAGTTTAGTTATTCTGCTATGCAATCGTCGTCTTCAGCAGTTTTTTATATAATCACTTTGTAAGCGTTTTTTTACATCTCTTGGTAATATTCACATCTGCCTCGCACTGTATGTGTTCAAGCTAATCTCAAATACTAAACTAAAGTTCTGAACGGTAAGTTCGCTAGCTTTTCATAAAGTTTTTCAATCTCAATTTTAAGCGGGAAATGTTGGCGTTAGGCTTCTGGTACTTACAAAACTTATATGAAAACATAAATAAATGTTTCTTGCCCGAAATTAAACGATAAACATTAACATTACGATGTGATACAGCTTGTTGACTAGTTGTGTGTGTTCATACGATACGTTATAAATAATAGATCACAACACAGTATTGGTCACATAACAAAGTTATTTACATAGTGAGCTATCATTTAACTTTCAACAGGCGGTGAATGTATCAATAGAAGCTCGCGGTATTGTTCGTTCATCACTCAATTCAATTGCTATAATATAAAAGTATTGAATGTATTTCTGTCCTATTCTATAGCATTGGCCTGGTTCGAGATACAATTGATTTGTAAATTAAATTAATTGGCGAGTGAGCGTTTTGTGGAAACTTTTCATTATGACTGGTTGGTTTTCCATTATATCCGCTTCAATTTCGAGTACAATTACGAAGAAACTTGCTACTTGTGACATATTATGTAAAACCTCATAAATGACTTTGAATATGCTTTAATAACTCATCAACTAAAGCATCATAATAATATTATATCCTAAAGGGATTGCCAGTAGAGTGTCAATCTCATCATCTTCCTACAATATTACCCTCCTTGTACTACAGCGAGGCACTTTGCTACAGAACCAGTATTTGCTCAAACGCAACGCGTCGTGAACGCTTCGCTCCGCTCGCTCGCTAACAGCCCATTTGAGCAATTTGAGCACTTGCTGTGTATTAGCTCAGCCGAGAGGGAATATGCTGTTAACCTTTGTAAACTATTGAGTACATATTGCAGGTGAATATTAACAAGATATTATGGAGTTTAGATGCGGTTCAAGTTTATTATTCCACAAAACTATCTACCGTTTGCTCAATATAACCGAAGTGTTCAGGAATATCAGTACCTAAAGCATCTTATAACTTTCATTTGTATAGTGGGAGGCATCATTTCAAAAGTTCGAAAGAACAAAGTATGCAAGTCGATATTATAAACTTTTATTAACTTACATTTTGTACTCGTGTGTATACTTGTCTCCGTGCACATTAAACACACGAACATCGTTTAAGTGCCAATAAAGAGGTGTTGATAGTGACAAGTTGCCTGTCGCTTACGACGCGTCGTAACACGTAGCGCCGGCGCCGATCCAGTGTTTACTTTTATTGTTCAATGTCATGGGGTCTGGGTGGGTAAAGAAAGAAAGCGAAGCAAGAAAATAAAGATTTTTAATTCGTGTGTAAATCTCCTCATTTCAGAAGAGTGTGCAGAGGTAGTATCCGTTATACCCGGCTATATGACACGGTGACCTTGAGAGAGAGATTGATACCCAGCACGCGTAGCATGACCACCGTAGAAACGAGTTTTGTCGACGGAAGAATAGACAAAAATGACGTTCCGTGTAGACAGGACGGCAGGAAAGTAGAAAGACTCAACTGCACTTTTTACGAAATTCACTCTTTTCATAATTCGATTCAGAATTCTTTGTTTTGTCACAGGTTTTTTTTCTGTTTGATTCTCAATTTTTATTGATATAAAGTCACGTCAACTACAGAAAAAAATCTCAAGAGTGTCAAAATATTGTATTTTGGAAGAAAAAAAATTAGGTACAGTATTTTATATGGAATTTTTCACTTTTTGTATGGAAAATAAGAAAAATGATTACCTACGTGTTGAGTCTTAGGGGTTTAAGGGTTTTATAAAGGGGGTCGAAATTTTCATTATTTTTGCGATTGGACACGCCATTTTCGAGATATAAGCAAAAGAAAAAAAAAGAGACAGTACTGTTTTTGCACCTGAATTCGAGGTGTTGGTGTGAATTTTAGTTCATATTTTATTCTACACCTTTTTAATCCGATTAGAAATAGTCAGAATTAGTTAGACAACCAAAATTTTTAAAATTTTTAGATAACCGTGTAAACTTTGTGGCCGTCGAGTAAAAAGTTTTCTACTGTCTTTAGCATGGGGATTACAAAATCAAATTGTCTTCACTACCTTAGTGATTTTGACAGTTTGGGATAGAAAAGTTTCTTCTGAAATAGTCTATGAGTAAAAGGACCTAGACACAGATCGTTAGAAACGATAGGCAAAATGACAGATTGTAGAAAGATTTCTATGGTGCGATGCCAAAAATGGAGAAACGAAACGTCACTTTGTATAGAAAGAGCTGTGTCTATTCTTCGTAGAGATAGAAAGCGTCATGCTACGCGTGCAGGAATGAGTCACAGAGACAACGGTCTAAAAAGCCGCACTTGTTTTAAAACTCTGAGCGATATTAACGGCCTTATAGTTAATTTTATGTTTTTATAATTTTACATTTTGTGGTATAGTAATTTTATTCTAGGTGCATCGTCTTCACATATAATTATTTAACTAATGTACCTAAACTAAATATTGTAATTTGAACAAATATACTTTGACTTTATTGAGCCCTGCACCCTAATTGCGTAACACACTTTCAATCACAATCCGAGAGTTTTGAAGGATATTGCTAATCCATTGCTTCATAGGTTTGAAAGATTCGTCCGCTCAACAACGTAAATAACGCAATGGACGTGATGGGTGAACTGTCAAAACGAAACCCATTATGTGTATTACGTAATGAGCCGACTGTTCCGTAGAACAGGGTTTAATTTTGATCTCAATTTGTTAGTGTAGTGTTAAGCTTCTCTAGTTCAATTATTCTGTAGATACCGCAAACCTATTCGCATCATGAGAGTACGTTGGTTTAAAGATATTACTATGTAGGGCGCCGCGCAGCGCCAGCATAAGATTAGTGTTATCGTTCACTCTAATATCCAAAGCACTCCCACGTTACTGTGTCTACTTGAGCTTTCCTCAGCTCTGAACATCTGACACATCTCACAGTTGATGGTTATACGCTAGGCTGTTACGTACACTTTCAAAGAACGACACACAAAATATGTACAACATAAAAATTACACGCCAGAGATAAAAATCTCGAGAAATAAAGAATATGTGATGTATAAACGTGAATATGTCTTACAGAATTGTATTTCCTTAATGTTACAGGACGAGAAAAGTTTATTCCTGAAATGATGTAAGAAAATCAAAGTTATTATATTTGGCAGCTGAATCACTTTATGTGAAAAGTTGATGATGTTGTAACCTTTCCACGGGCTAAGGGATATTATTGTGATGAAGATTTTTTTTGAAAGAATGATAACAGATTGAATTACTGATGATAGAAATAAGAGATTTAGGAAGCACTTTAAACAATCACATTAGATTAATTTAAAACCCGTGCTGAGGGACCATTACGCAAAATGTGTTTTAAGAACGTGATCACAATATTTACCATCGCCATTATCTTTTGTCTCTCCATTCAATCTCGTGAAAACATAAAGCAGATTTTAAAGCGATAGCATCCAGAGACGATGCCTCTTACATAGATATGATATCGTGTGAGATCGTAAAGCGCCGCATTGTGTCGCACATAACCGTAAAGGTCGCGACACAGGGGTAGGCAGAAACGCAAGTAACGAGCCGACGGACTGCTACATAAAATGTTCACGTGAAATTTTTACTATCCGCGATATTTTTCTACTAAAATTCGTATTTTATGTTTCGGTACTTAAAATAGAAGATATTTTTTCGACCCACGCTACGTCTGTCGGTATCTTGTGTGGGATAAGCAAAATGAGTTGATACTTCCTTGAACTGTTAAAACTTAAAAAATAATGAAAAATCAAATAACTCATGATTACTCATTCTTATTAAATTCTTCTAACATTTCTCCTACAAATACTCACGCTACGGAACATATTCCTGCTCAGTGTTCGTCTAAGTTTAAACAAAGTGTTGATCATCAGCTTAGCATACAAACGACGACAGTTGTCTCGTGTGTGAGGCAACTGGAGACAGTTTGCGAAGATGCTGTGATAATAACATGATATTTTATGACTTTAGTGTCAGTTTAAAGTATGAGCAATATCGTATCCTTTCATTTCTGTATAAATTGAGACGAGAAAAGGAATAGGTAACAAAATAACCATATCGCGAGAAAAGGGTAAAAAATCATAGTTGATTTTTCCTTTTTACGTGGTTTCCTACATCTCCAGCCTGCTTGATAAAATCCCGCAGTCTTACGAGCCCCTTGGGAAGCAATATCGTACGATGATAAAGTATTCGTGTCTTTGCGCCGCTCCGTCATATGTATGAGCTTAAAATTATAATTCATAGCGTGTCCTGCGCCTGGGTGAAGTTTACGATCGGCCAGCCGAGTTCATATACCACTTCAAGATCAAAGATGGATGAATATATCTAGTACAGTTAAACCAAAAAAGGTGTGCGCTTCGGTAATCTTCGTGTTTTAGAATTAGCACGAACGTCGCGCCACAGTGTAACTCCTCACAGAGGCAAAGCTTCTAAGTTGCGTACTGCCGCGCTTTGTAGTAGTGCACCTATCATTGCGCGTTTGTATGAAGTTTTCTCTTCTTACTCCGGTCGCAGATCGTCATCTATCACTCAAAAAATTTGAAAAGTTTTTGAAATTGCAGAGAGTACAGTAATTGGCAGTACAAAATAGGCAAATAGTACTTTCAACGGTTGTAACAGCTTTTTCCTAGATCTCATCATCGCGCGTTCGTATTTCCGAAGACAGACGATGATTCTGGAAGCGCAAACATTTCTTGACCTACCTATAGACTGAAACCTACCTACTGACCTATCTATCTATAGACTGAAATAATTTATTTGATTCTACGTGAATGAAGTAATAGGTTTACGAGCGATGATGTCAGAATAGACATAAAACTGAAGGGAACTTGATGTTGTCATAGTGCTGTAGACTTTATGACGGGGCGCGTCTTCGTAAAGATGGCGGCGCGAGAAGATTCTGTTGTTGACTGGATCCATGACAATGGAGCTAAGCTTGAAAGTAAGTTGCTTACTTTGTCCTATTGACTTAAGATTGGATGTATAAAGCCCTCGATAGAATAACAAATGTATATGCAATACTTAACAACAAAACAATACCCAGTTCTAAATATGGCACATCGTCTTTAAAGAAAAAATGTTCTGCGCTGTAGAGCGTCGTCTCTAATACTGATACTCGAGAGACAATGTCTTTCTATCCATATCACCCGACCAATAGAAACCCCCGCTAACTAATAAATTAATTAACAACTATATTACATCTATTCGCTTCTAAAGCTGAACGCTCTCAAGCGTAATGTTAGTTATTTGACAAAGGTAGTTTATATGATTGAGTTAAGTTTATTACATTATTGTAGATAGTGCTGTTACCTCCATTATAATGTATAATTCATAGACGTCATAACGATAATCCCCCAATCATCTGTGAAGGGTTTAGTTAAAGGGCTGTTGAAGCTATTACATCTTGTTACTCCATTGTAATCTTTAACAGAATGAGGACTTGAATTAAATTATTTACTGTTTTGATGTAAAGCTCAAAGCTCAGATTCATTAATAGTGGAGCTCCTTGCAAAATAGTTCGTCTGAGAAAGTACTATAAATTAATGATGTATCTATTTCTGCAGCCAAACACATCTTCGGAATACGGGCGCCATACATGTCAAGTATCACGTCTTAGGTAGATGAGATCAGGAAGTAAATATACAGAACGAGACTCTTAAAGTTACAGTTGTTGAAGAAGATACCGGTTAATAACCGATGGGCTGTCGGCAAATTCCGTCATTTACTCAATTTAAACAACCGTATGTACCGAAAGAGTCACCTTGTGATGTACGACATAAAAAGCTTATCTAAATCAGCTGACACACAAAACTAAGAAGCCCTTTTCTTTACGGTGGCGACACCAGTGCTACGGCGGCTAAACTGACCCCAATTTGTTAAGTGTGGGCAATTAGCCCTGCCTACCCGGGCATGACTTAGCGCCGTATAAGTCGCTTGCCCATGACTTAGCGGCTTATCTGTTCCCTTCAATGTTCCCTTTATTGGTGTTCCGGATTACAGCGGCATTTTGGAGCACATGGACTTTTTGGAGGCGGAGAAATGCTGTCACCGAGATTTAAGATTTTATGGAGAGTTTGAGATAAGCTCGAGAACTCAAGAACTCGTAAAAAAACATTATTCGTATGAGTAGGTGCGATCGTTACGTCAACTAAGTAACGGTGTTTGTTTTTCAAGTTACTTATGTAAATTTTTTAACATTTCATAAAGTTGTTGTTTTTGTCCGATAATTTGGTCCTCTGTCAAAATAAGAACGCACTCAACCAATTGCACCAAAGGACCACCACCGGCTTGAAAGTTTAAAAATAAAAGTTTATTAGAAACATACAACACTTAGTATTCCTGCTCTAAAAGGAAGAACAGGCAACACAAACTCAATCATTTACTAGTAAGGACATGTAATTGGCACTTGGCATAGGACCATTGATCCTCCTCGATGTTACTGATACTTTTGGATTGTAAAGCCTCGTATTCATGGCAAACAAAATCCGCATTGATGTTTCCAGCAACGTTAGTCCATGAACACGAGGCTTGCATTTCCCTACTACTATGTAATCCATGGTACTCACACTTCGATGGCCTTGTTCCAGTTGATGACGTAGCCGGAGAGCGCGAAGGTCTCGATGTTGACCACGTGCACGTTGCCACGCTCCGTGCCCACGTGGATCCACTTGGACGCCAGCGGCAGGTGCAGGCACGTGATCCTGCGGGGAGAGGGGATGTTAGCAGGTTCGGCAACTAGGGGTGATGGCACATATCATGTGGGGACCACACATCCTACACGGTGTAAGGGACAGCACATGATTCTAGTCTCCCCAGCGTAGAAATTATTCGTCGGTTATTAATAACAAATAATATACGTTTAAATACCGACGAAAAATTTCTCTCTCTGGCTCTAGAATCATGAACTGAATTCATGGTAATAGTTGCGCGATGACCCTTGCACCCTGTATAAGAACGGTTTAGAGGGTACCAGTTTCTGATAAATCAGATTTCATTAAGCCAATGTTAAAGAACCTTTGAAGGAATAATATGTAATGCAGAGATCAACGCTAACTAAGTAGTACTATTGCTCTAAAAAGATCACGTAGTTTAGCAAAATGGTTCATAAAACTCTCAATATTACGTGAAGTAATAAAATAATTAAGAATCCAAATATTAATATTCCCAGCCAGAGTTAATTTCGCCAGCTTGTAAACTAATTCTGCACCCATAACAGTTTACATTTCACATCCAATTTAAATAAACAAACAACAACGTTTACTAACAATACTCGTTCATACTTCATTAATATTAAAACATCTCAAGTGCAACACTGAATTATTCATACAATAATCTTTCTGTTCAAGAGCTCGCGTCGATATAATTTCAGTCGTCTTTCAGGTTTCAGCGCACAAAAGGCGTTCGTCACAATGTGTACAGTGGAGTGACCGCGGGTGATGAGGTGTATTGACTCGATTGAGGTACAGAAGGTATCGCTCGGATCATATCTATTCATGAGCGAATAAAATTTTAGTTTGCCTCCATTGAGGCCGTTATTTCGGCCTGTGTGGCCTACATAGTCCATTGTAATCTTACGTTTACAAGTCTGTAAAGACCCTTTCTACGATAAGTTTATTAGTCTCGTAAGGGTCCACAATAGTTCCATGTATTATGTTTTTATACACTAAGGCCAAAGGCGAAAAGAATTTATTCTTATACCTTGGCTTATTTGTAGGTCTGTGATAGAATTACAAGTTTTGTAAAGGTACAGATTCTAGGTAGGGTTTAACATCAATTGTACATCATGTTAATACATTGAAGCCGAAAGCAAACATGGTTCCGACATTAACCCACCCAAACAATATTACAATATATTTATTATTGTGGGCGTATTATAAGCCTACTCTCGCAAAGGTTAGCATCTAGTTATGGCAAAAATTATTCGCTTCGTGTCGAAAATTGTAAACAAAGAAAAGCTAACAGAATTAACATCGATCGCTTTCCGTGAGCCTAATTCTACACATTGTAACACGCCTTTGGTAATGATTAGCGAAATAAAACATTGAACGAAAATTGTTAACAACAAGTCTATGTAGCCAAGAGATTATTTTTTATGAAGAACAGTAAAAGTTTATTTTAACGGTGAAGGACGGCAAGGTACAGAGACCGAGGCACAAAATAAGGACAGAAGGACCTTAAGAAAAATTAAAGACCACTCGACAAACGCTACATAATGAGCCAACAAAAAGAAAAAGTCGCGGCAAATGGTGCTACACTGGTCGAGTTGGTTTCGTTTTTCCCACTCTGTGGTCACTTTACGTGTGAATATTTTTTTCGAGTTGGTCTTCTGTACTTATTTTCTGGTGACGTAGCCTGCCCAGCTCGTAACGGGCTGTGCTGATAAAGCTCGTCGCTGTACACTTTTAATTAACTCTTTACGTGGCGATTACGCGGCGATCTCGGGGGCGTATCGTTTGCCGTTATAGGCAAACCTGGCTTTTAACCAACAACGTCGGATATTGTTTTTCAATACCGTGTAACTGATTTTTTAAGCAAAATACTTTACATTACCAACCGTACCAGCTAACTTCGCTATTGTTAGACTAATTAATTACTTAACCTAAAAACATTGAAGTATTTTACAAAAACTTTAAATAAGAAATAGTCTATGGAAAAATATTTATGGAAGAAACGGGTATTGATAGAAAGAAATAAAATCTAATAGGAGAGTCTACGGCAGAGATACACATAATGTAGTACCTACAAACATCCACAAATAAATAAGAGTCGTGCAGTATCCTATATACGACGTATGCGGTGTTCTGATCGGCTACAGCATGCGCGTGCGGCTCGTGTGTCTTGTTGACTGTCGTGTTAGCAGTGTTTGGGTGAACGATACCGTGACTTGACAGTGTGTTGTAGGAAAAGTGTTATATTATAGTACAGTGAACTCAATATAGCAATGACACTTTTCAATTTTTGGATTTATTTGGTACATGTGTAGCTGAATCGGATTATGTCGTAAGAAGGGAGATGGAGCTGGTATGTCATATAGCTTTGTGTTCTTGAATAAGTTGGTAGGTACGGTACGTGTTGTGATTGTCCACCAGCTTGCTGGCGACGTGTAGATATTGCGTGCGAGTGCATGCGAGTGCGTGCGAGTGCGTGCGAGTGCGTGCGACATCAAACTAACACACACTCACCCCTTTATTTCGTTAGTCGATAGTGAGAGTTTGATGCGTGATCTGTAACAGCGTAAAATGTACGCTCAACTATGTGCACATGTTACATAATGCTCATGTATGCATGTCAGTTCATAGTATGTTAGAATAGATGGTTGGAGCAACAAATATACGACTCTTTTTTTTAGAAAGCTTGCTTCTCTTAGGCCTGCTGTCCCCGACGATAATCAAAAGTAACCAGTTTCAAATCATCAATGAGTAGCCAGAATATCACAGCACTATTATTTCAAAAGCAAGGTCCGAGGACAACTAATCACAAACTAGTTAATAATGCGTTAGTAAGACGCGTCGCGTTCGGACCACCATTCAAATATTAGTAGTTCTTGGACATTTTGGCTACACATTGGTATTTGAGATTGTAACACGTTACTATTGAGTACGTCGCGGCCGATGGGCTAAAGTAAACTTGAGAGATCTGACTTTGACATTCCTTTTTTTTTTTGGGTGGGAAATTAAAACCCGCCCGTGTTCCTTCGGTTGCCCTGTTGCCGGGGGCCACGATTTCCCTATCGGTTTGACATTCCTAGGTATTAAATCATTAAAGAATACTGAGCTAGAATTCTGAAGACTGTGTTTAAAAAAATATTGTGTAAAAGTTGAAAATGTTGAGCTAGACTATAACTTGATCATGTATGACAATATTACAGTAATTTGAATATTTGTTGCAACCAAAATGTGAACCGGTAACCGGTGTTTTAATACTTGTAGGTACCGAACTAGGTACCTACAAGTATTAAAACAGTGCATATCACGTGCCTGTACTAGGCGATCATAAAATGTTAGCGATTGTTTTTTAGTTAGCCACAGGACGAGTGCTAGTCTATAAAACAGTGCTTAATGTGCCGTTAAGAGTGCCAAGTACTTTCCAGCGTATCGTCTGGACTAGTAATTAATATGCTAAGATGTAGTGTAGGTGCAATACAATTTGAATATAAATTGCGTCGTCAAAGTTGAGTGCTGAGGATAGATTGGAAGGTGCATGGCGGCCGTTGTAGCTACGTTGTTATAATTGACGAGCTGGAGAAAACAAACGACCGGTGTTCCACACTAGCTCTGCTGCGGCTGCTGCCCTAAAGTCATGGGGAGAGGCCTTTGCCCAGCAGTGGAATGATGCAGGCTAACAATAAAAGTATCATGTGAAGTTAGTTGTAGTAGTTATTGGTATAGTTCGTTGTTATTTTAAGTGCGGTATATTGTTAGTTACAGTCGTTTTTAAACATGATTATACAGAGCTTCTGACATAGATACTTTTGACACATAGGTATCTGTTTGCTATACACAACACACAGATAAACATCATCGCTCCATTTAAATAGAAGAAACGAGTTCTATTCATAAGTGCACTCATACTGAATGAACTCTTTCAAGATACATTCGATGCAAATCCTTCAAAATCAACTATTTATTTATATCTAACATCTGATTGGCATAACCGTGACGTCACGTCTACGTCACTTGGCGCCAAACGGTTAATTAACATTGGCCAAACTGCTCATTAATGACATAATTGATACAGAGGATTTGACATTACTCCAGGGGTGATGAGCCCGCGATGCCAGATTCTAGGACTGAATTTATAAATACTTTATGTCGAAGAATGAGAAACATTTGTAAGATGGCTATTTAGACAGTAATTTTAACCATTTAATATTAAATTATTTTATCTGAGAAACATCTTTAAAGTCATCATCGGCACTGAATAAATAATAATAACAGAATGTTATCGACTTTTTCATAATGAAATACTTTAAAAAATTTGGTCTTAATCTTGGGGGAAGTTAAAATTAATTAATTTTCTTTCCTACTTTAATTACGTTAACAAGCAAGACGCAAACAAGTAAATCATTTAATACTTTGACAGCGAAAGGTTGGCCACCCCTGATCATTTGTGGGGTTAACTGGCAGATTGCATGAGTGATGTAATTACAGTGTGTGAGATTGAAGTATTACATTGATAGAATGACGTGGACAATGACCAAGACATACACGATTTCACAGGTCGTCTCTATGATTATGTGATACGACATATTATGTTAGTTTGCTACGAAACACCTTCTAACCATACCTATTATACTCCATTTGAAATAAGATTAGACATTTAAACAAACCTTTTTTACAGTCCGTTCAACCGATTTTGACTTCTATACCGTAGGCATACGGATGGTATTAAAAGCAAAAAAACTGTTTACAATACCAGCTGTTTACTGCAGCTGTCATTTGTTATAATCAGTGATAGGAATAGGTAGTACCTATTTGCCTAAACTTCGAAGAACAGAGACGAGACTTCCTTAGGACTACATTTTTTCCGGGACATCTGTCCCGAAATTCGGGACAACACTTTTAAATACATTAAAAAAATATGTTATTTGGAATAAGTAATTCGTCTATATTTACCTAAAGTTTGCGACTAGACATAACATTTATAATTTATAACTCCATAATAATAACTTATCCTCTATGGGCTCTAAAGGAAAAATAAATATTAATATTTATGTATTAGAACTGTATTAAAACTGTGCTTAGTTGGTGTTCGTCTGAACCTATAAAAAATAAACTCGTAAATGTCATGGACAGAAATCCCGATCTAGATAAAATTAGAGGAAATTAAAATCTTATTTCAAATGGAGTATAGTAACAATTAATGAAGCTATAAAAGCTTATTTTGTTTTGAAGCAACAGCAATCCTTAAAAAAATATAAGGTAGGTAGTACAACTGCGGGAACTTTATTATTTTATCGGCTACCTACAGTTCAGTATATACTGTCGCAATATGCTCTTCAGTTACAATTTGTAAAGTACCAATAGCCGTTAGTCGTAGTCTATGCTTTTGTTTTCTCCAAGTTTTCCTACCGAGTCTCCAGTGTTTGTCTAGAAAGAACGATAAACGACAAGTACAATTTAAACAGTTAAAATTTAAAAAACCCCGACATAAACATTTCCTCATTTCTCTTCCCTACTCCATCACCAGACCCTGTTCACCATCTATCTATAACCTATTCATTGAGATCATTCCAATGAGCCCAAACACGATACCTGTGCTGGAAGTTGGTAAGGGAGTTGGGTATCCTGCAAATTCCAGGTGATGCTGCAGCATCATTTTGAGGTTACAGAATACCAACTTTCAAATCGATCAGATCTGTGGAAGGTACTCACATCCATTAATCAAATAGAAAAGAACTGAAAATCTTCAAACAGCTGAACCGATTTTGATAAAACATGACTAAGAACCATCGCTAGAAAACCTGCTTTCAAATAAAAAAAACTGCATTCAAATCGGTTCACCCGTTTAAGAGCTACGGTGCCACAGACACATACACATAGCGGACAAACTTATAACACTCCTCATTTTGCGTCGGGCGTCAAAAAAATAACGTAAACTTTGATTTAGAGAGAAGAAACTTAGATATGTGATAAACTAGCAAATGTAGAAATTAGACTGAAAATCAGGTTTAGGTGATATGAAAACTTATTAGTTTTGAAATGACCTATACCAACTCTTTATTAAAGTACCAATATTCTTAGCACCTCCTGGCTCATTATAGTTCAATCATAACGAGCTACGCGAGCTAGTAATATGCTCATTATAATGATGCAACAGGTTTATTTAACTAACGATGTATCGATCTTCAGTCGAACGAGGTTGTTTTAGCATTTTGAAGGTACTAACGCGTCTTGGGCAGATAGAAGAAGTAGGTATCTAATCAATCAATAATGCAATTATAGAGTATTCACAACACGGTGTTTACAAATCCCATGAAACAATACCCTTCACAGAATCAACAGAATCTCATTTCCAACGACACTACCAAAACGTATACGACGCACACAGTTGACACAGTGTAGCCACTGAGACAATTAATTGGTATTTGTTGGACGCAGCCTGAGGCTACGCTTTGTCGTGCAGCGGTGTGTCAACATGTGTTGCTAGTTGGAATACACTGTACTTATGTACAGTCAGCAATGATGGAAAGTTCAATTAGTTGCTGACCATAGTATGTGGGTTGCACTTTATAGGAATTCCTCTCAATCCCTCTACCTAAACTAGAAATACACAGTTACGGTTTTGACTGGAATTGTTTTTTTATTAAAAAGAAATTGGTGCAACTTTAAATGTGCAGCGGATGGGACTCGCAACTTATAACCCCTAACTGAGCAGTTTACAGTACACCTCAGCCGTAACTGGGGTTTTCCCGCTTAAAGTTGTTAAGTTGGGTCAGCAACATATGGGAAACTCCAATGGATGTGTCAATAAATTTCTATTGCCGACCGTACTCTGTAACACACACTATACATATGTAGGTGAATGTGTGAAGGCCATTGTGTGGTACTGGATTGTTTTCCTTTATGAAGGGATGTTGAGGGGAGCAGGTCTTTGTGTGAAGCCAGCCTCGTGACGAGGTGTGAGAAGCGATCATCGTAAGGATAATAGTGATAAGAAAAGGCAGTGTATTGACAATAGGGTGCGTACCTATAAATAAATTGTTACAATTCAGTGTTGTTAATGAGAAAGATTCGGAGTAATCAATGAGGTCGACACAGATGAAAGAATTTGAGTGTTTGGGGAGTTTCCTGAGCGTTTTCCGGGAAAATAAGAGATAGAAACCAAATGTTTTGTTAGAATACGAAAGCAATATAATAACTTCTTGCTAAATATTGCCATGACAATAATATTCGAGTCTTTATAATTGCTTTTTTTTTTAGTTTTAGGTGAAATGTAAGATTGTGTGGGATGCTGATCATGTTGATAATAAATAAAATAAAAATATATTTTATCCTTAATAATGAACAGCTACAAAAATATCAATGAATCGCGATCATTAATATTTCACTACGAAGAGAGACTTCCCCTATTAATTGGAAACTAACCCTTCAAAGGCGATGCCTTCACGTGGGTGAAACAGGGATACGTAATGAACCCAAATTATACCTCAAATAATATCAAATAGCTCATGTGGAGTAAAGACAAGGTTTCTATTGACGACCGTCAAACAACAGCTCGGGTTTCAAAGAGACAAAGCATCCCCGTTGCCATGACAACGCTCGAATAATTCCACCCCAGCGGCGCCCTCTAGTGATGAATTAAACAAAGCAATAATAACGACCCACAGACAATACCGCGCTGATTTATGACGAATAAAGTTTGCTTGTAAACTGTCGACCAAGTTTCATAAATCCCGTTTTAAATGTAAACGAGCGATTTTAATTACAGTCGTATTATTCTGTGACTTTGTTGTACCTGTTTGAGCTTATTCTTACCTATTTTATTTTGCCACAAAAACTAGGACGATTTTCCGAACAAATAGAGACAAAAGTAAAGAACGAACAACGCCGGAAATGCCCCCAAACGAGCGGCGGCAAATAGAAAGGCGAACACGAACACCGGCCGGAAATGACGAGCGACCTCTAACGAACACACGACGTCTCACTGAATTGTGACATTACATCTTCGTAGAAGCCCCTCAAATAAGTATGAAGCAAAAATTCTCGTCACGATTTTCTCTCAATCAGTGGGGTTCAAACGACCCCCAGAGCCCCGGGTCGGACGGGTTGGCGTTAATTCGAGTAATTAGTGCTCTGTATGCAAACAGTTGGGGGACGTTCTGTTTTTAAACGGCGGCGTCGCTTGCAAGTGATTCCTTTTTATTTGGTGCTGACGACCAAATGAACCGCCAGTGACATTGCATTTGGGGGATAGATTGACGCTTCTGTAGATTGATGGGACGAACGAGCGCCGAGGGTTGAAATCTCTACATTACTTTTGCTAAGAGTGCACCTACAAGTGTTCTGCGGCAAACCGGAATGTTGGTGGTATTAATAAACAACCTAGTAGTATATGTAATCTGTGACCTAGTGCTATATGTAATTGCAGAAAATAGGTTATTCAGTGCATGCAGTTAATAGTTGTTAAGAATAAATAAAGCCTGTATGCTACATTTATTGGCTAAGTAGAGCTCACGCTCAATATCCGATGTGCTTAATAATCTAGAAAATAGAGAAAGTTTCCACTGGACAACAACAGAAACAATTTCAGAACAATTAATATCAATCGTCTGGAAATGGAAACAAACAAAAAAATCGAGCCATAACATCAAACAGATGGTCGGAGCCATAAAATTATCCTGAACTAAATAATGGGAATGAACCACCTCAAGCGGAATGAAATACGAACCGGCGCCAACGGGCGACAGAGGGGAGCGGGAATGAAAGAGACGAGGAGGAGGGGTAATAAAAGTTCATATAATTGTGTCAAACAGACTGGCTGGCCACCCAACTGGATAGCTTCCTTCCCGGCTGAAACTTGGTTCAACTTTCGAGACGTAAAACTGCCCAAGTTAGTAATTTGTAAATAAGTTTACTGCATCTCAATGTGCGGTACTAAAGTGTAGCTTAAAATGAGCGGTAAAAGATTTTAGTGCAAAAATTTTAGTGACAGTAAAATTGTTTTGTGTCAGTTGTTATTTTCGAGCCAAATACGATGTTTGCATCTGCAGATATTGTATAAGTAGTAGTTTTCTTTCTTCTAAGTAATTTACTGTTTATGTGCGTTGAAATAAGTGGTTTCTTTATGTCAATGTGGTAAATAAAAAGTTCATAATATATAACCCATTGGATGATGTCTAGTCTAGTAGCAAGTTTGATTGCACAAGTTGACTCTTCGACAATAATTTTAGCAAGTTAACGAGCTGTGAATGACTTTACCGTGCAAGTCGGTTACCGACCTCAACTTGAGCAATAATAGTTATTAGATATCGCGTTTTAAACAAGTGCTAATAACTAAACTTTATAATAGTGCAAATAATCTATATCTATGCATTTGCAGAACGCATCTTGGACATCGATGACTTGTTTCTTTCTTTTAAGTTATTTGACATCAGTCTTTCAAATCGCGCGAGATCCTGATTCGTGAGTTTTCTCTGCATGCGTGCCGATCTATTCTGTAAAAATCTGACCGTGAGAACTTTGGAGAAGTGATCTTGAAGAGAAGTGTCAGTAGTGTCAATATCAGCTCACTTCACCAAGTGTTTACGGCGAGATTTTTAAAGAATAGACATCAGTCAGTCGGCACATCCCAGAAACCGATTGTAATTTTACTATCTAGCCTACCTCCACTTACTCCAAACTTCAGATTTTCAAACATCTGGAGTATGCTTTACATGACAAAATCTGCAACTCATCGACACCCAAAAAAAGGACAAGCAAAAACCACATCACATTAACAACTCCACTAGCCATACCTTTCTCTCTGGAACTTGAGTGAGTGCAGCCTCTGCGGCGACTTCTGGCGGAAGGTCCAGAGGTGCAGCTGGTCGTCGGCGGTGGCCGTGACCAGCGCTCCCTCGTTGACGAGGAAGCTGGCGTGCAGCACCGCCTCGCCGCACTCGTGGCGCACGTGCGCGTCCACGCCAGGGCCTCCTAGACTGATGTAGTGGTTCAGGAGATCATTGCTTTTATGGACAGGGATTTTGTATACTTACTTACATTGCAAGAAATTATCTGTTTATGACTTTTATAACTTAGTTCTAAGTGTTTAAGTAAATTATAACGTAATTTACTTGAACATTTAGAACTCAGTAATAAAAGTTTTAAAGAGATAAACTATCATGAAAAAAAATTGAGACTATTTTTATGATTTTAAATATTGTTTTAAAAAGTTCTGTTAACGTAAAACTCAACCTACAAGTAGCATATTGCTAGAGCCTGTCACCTGTCGCCTGTCGCCTGTGATAGAGGATTATCCTAGTACAGGAATCTAACATTATAATACCTGAATTATTTATCTAAAGTTCATATTATATTTGACCAATTTTGATTCTGAATAAAGATTTATTATTATTTTATTGCTGTTGGATTTGGTTAAAAAATTAAGAACGCTGGAGTGTACTCATGTGATATCGCTGTAATTTTTATTACATTTTAAAATTAAAATTATCTATTAAAATGTTAAGTAAAGCAGGTTATGTTTATTTTAGTATCACGAGATCCATTGGAGGTATACAGCAGGAAAGCAAATCGTATACACATCTAATACCTTTAAACAAGCAATTCTTGCATACATATATATATAATCTGAATCTCGGAAACAGCTCCAACGATTTTCATGAAATTTAGTATGCATGGGGTTTCGGGGCGATACATCGCTCTAGCTAGTTTCATTTTTAGAAAACTACCAAAAAATACCGAGCCAAGCTCAGTGATCCAAATATTTATATTTATTTGTTTTGTAAGTAAAAGTGCCTTTCATAAAAGTTCATATTAGTTGACTGCACACCGGATAAACATATTTCTTAAGCAGAATTCCACAAACGAGACAGTCAAAGTGAACTAAATTAAGAATTTTATCTCATGCATTACCGCTAAGCTCGACCAAATACACATCCCATTTGCATAGACAGTTTAACAAAGCTATTCAGTAAATGCAGTCTAAAATCCGTCCACATTTGCGCACTATTTTTGTGTCCCGTCCCACAAACCGCTCGTTTTCAGGCGGCGAGTGAATTACTGCAACAGTGCGCTTTAGTGGAGCGCTTCGCAAACGTGGCCGCCATTACACTAATGCAGCCCGCACTGTGCGTACTGCCTGGCGAGTGAGTAACGTACAAATACGACGTGTGAACGTAGTACACCGTGTCTGCGTAGTACGCTGCGTCGTGTCGACATGTGGAGAATGGTGTATGGAATGGATGCTTGTTCATGTGTCTTAATTGGTAATGAAAGGTTTGTAGTTTATGCCGTTGTCATTTCACTGCATTGAGTATGATTTGCGATAATGTGAGTTTATTTGTAAGCGTAAATATAGCAGTTGAAAGGTCCGTTTTGCTTACAAAAAGAGTATGTTGACTGTTAAACTTTAATAAGGTATTTCTTTGTGTTATATAAGGTTCACTTACTTGTATGTACAGACCATGGCCCAAAAAAACACCATCAAAGAAGGCAGTAATTCATGCGATGCCACCGTAAGATACGTAATTACGTACCAGAATGTTTTTTTAACAGTAACTACAGTTTGTAACCCGACTAGTACTTTGACTACAAAGACTACACACGAGTAAAAACACGAGTAACGTTTAATTAGAGAGCGAGGTACAACCGCCGGGTACAACTGAGCTGTAACTACGTCTTCGGGACGTGGAATAGTTACAGGTCACTGTTAGACACAGCTTTGACTATTTATATGATTCCCTAAAGTTAAATGTTAGTTTGGGTCAGTAAGATAATGATTGTCAGATAATTTAGTGGCATGCCTACGATTACTTTCGCAGTTTGTCCTAAAAAAGTTGTCTTAGAAAGATGAAAAATATTATAACAGGTACCTTTCATGTTCCATAAAGTTTAATAAATAAATAGGTAGGTAATTACATATGGTTGATATTTAAGGTAAACCTCCAATTTAGCTGAAAGGAACAATACCCAAATTACAACGTAAATGTAAATTCAAAATCCCTAATCTGTCTCAAAGGACCAATTTAAATCTTCTCTCAATTCAAAATAATAACATTCAAAAATAGAATCCTAATGACATTTTTTTTATTGTCATCCCGGGTACTAAGGAGCTTACACTTTGTTAATAAAGTTGAGAGGGTGCCTAAAGCGACGCATTGTAACCTTTGTGTGAGGTTCGTTAAGCTTGATTTTGTTACAATAGGGGGGGGGGGGGGGGGGGGCGGAGGTGTTGCCAACACGAATAAATTACTGTCGTTAAGGTGATGGCAATTTAATAAGAGTTTTTTGGCAAAGAGAGATAAGAGGGGTTATGTTTTTGACGTTATTCTTGATAACGTATGGAATAGTTGTAATAAGTTGTGTGATTACTGTTTGAACAAAGACCAATTCTAGGAGCTGCCCTCTCTGATGAAATTGCTTAGTTAACTTATAGGACAGTTGCATCACAATATATTAAGAAATGAAACGGATAGTTACCTACACACCTTTGTTGTTGGTACCTAAACTTGCTCTTTACCACAACTCATTTGTACTCATTGATACAGTCGTGTACAGCGACGCAACGGGCACGGCGCCAATTTAATTAGTAAAGAGTACATAAGATACGCCTGTTTGTTTGTATGTGTGTTTGTTTGTCATTCTATGTGAAAGACGTGGGGTTCATTGTGATTGTTGCTACTGCTTTGAAACTGTTCTAATTAGTAGGTAATTAACTACCCTGCTTTTATCAGGTTTTGAGCAAATGTTGTATACCAAGTCATCATGTGTATATAATTGCGTACAGAGATTTTGAAGTTTTGGGAATAACTTACCCGTTTGTAGGAATTGAAGGATTAACTAATTTTGAGCGAAATACGTTGTATTGGACATCTTCATTGAAAAAATATTTATTTTGAGGTAAAACTGACTTTTGCCAAGCAAACATTTGAATAAGTAACGCCAGTTTATGTTTGCGCTGTCACCGTCATTAATGCAAGTCCTCGTTTCAAGCTGACAGTCCACTAGTTACGTTGAGTGCTCTCTTTTAGAGGGCTGGTAATTTATCTTATCGTATTTAATTAATTTACCTTACCAGAGAACGAGTAAGCATCGCCGTCGCTACCTTTTTATTAATGAATCAAAATTATTCTTATGTAACGGCTAGGGCTGCGCAGGGTAGGCTGCGCAGGTGGGTTAACGGATAGGTAGGTAGATAGTAAAAGTAATTAAAACAGCTTGATACATTTGTATTGTAGGTAAGTAGTAACACGGCTAGGTCGTGGGTATAGTCTCTGAGTCCTGAGCACTCGCACACATAGATAGGAAGGGTACCGTCCGTGGAAGCACGTGGTAGACGTGGGGGGCCTGTTCAGCACAGGCTCCGCAATAGGCTGGACGGCCCTCGAAAGACGCCCTCGAAAGACGCTGGTAGTCAGCGTTGGTAGCACGTGGAGGTCGCCTGTCAGTACAGGCTCTTGGCGGTAGGCTGCAGGTAGGCAGGCCTTCGTCAGACCTCGGTAGCGTGCAGGTTAGATACGCGTGTAAGCAGCGTGCAGTATTGAGCAAGGGGTCTTGCCCTGAGCCCGTACAGAGAGCCCTGAAAGGCGCGGTAGAAAGCGCATGTCAGCTGCGGTGCGAGCAGCAGCAGGCCACATGCGATGTGCCGGCCACTTCCCCTTATCAGCGACCAAGGTACGGTATGGGAAGTAGAGTAGGCAGTAACTTAGCAAATCGCAGCGGCTTACAGGCAGAGAGAGGTGAAAAGCGAGCGTGGCACAATGACAGATGTAATGTGAGGTTAAGTATGTGACACGCGACCATAGAACACAAGGCAAACAATATCATAGCACATGGCTCATTAATAGCTTATATATTACAGTACTATAATATAATGCAGAACTCACCCTAGATTCGGGGCACATAGTATATGTTAGAGGTTCAGGCAATAGCTACCATCAGGTAAGCAAGCGGAAGTCGAAATGAGAGTCCTTAGATAATTAGTGTTGTGCCACGTTTTTAGTGATGTGGTTAGTAACTTACTAATTGTAATATTTTAGCATCACTCGACTAATTATAGTTGAGGCCGCTCACAACGCTACACTTAATACAATAAAAGCCTAGTGTTTATTATTTCAAACTGTTGATTTTGTTGCGATGCCGACTGTACTACCGACGTCAGTAGGTACTAGGTACCTACCGCATAACATAATGAGCTTATGTTTCCAAATGTTTAATTAACTAAAACATGGGTTCACTGTTTTACTTTGGCAATTAACATTTTATAGCACATTAAAGTAAAATATAATTTACATTAACATTATGTTATAGCTTTAGTTATACCTACTCGTGAAGAATTAAAGAGAATTATCACGGAGTTAGTATCCTTTGTTTAGCAGTGGGCTTTTTGATAAAGTTGGAATTTGGTTTCTACCTACAGCGGTTTTAATTAGAGCCCTTTACATAATCTACTCATACACATTTTGGCGAAATATGTATTTAGCAAAAAATTGCTTACTAGGTCCCTACAGCGGCAGCGTATCGAATACTTAAAATTTTCTATCTTATTTTTTTTTTTCTACTGACCTATTTTTTTAATGACTTGTTTGATGAAATTATTATTTATAATTTAATGTTAATAATTCTGTGACCCTTATAACTTGACATATCATTTTAATTTCGATTCTGTGCTCCTATAATTTGTATTACTCATTCGTTTATTTTAATTGTACTTATTTGACATTTTATTTTAATTTGAATTCTGTGACCTTATCTGTGACCTTTATAATTTGTACCTATTTTAATTGCATTGACATTTTATTCTATTGTGATTTATTCTGTTGCAGTATAGTGACATTTTATTTTATGTAAGGTTTTGCCTGAATTAAATGTTTTTTTTTTAATAAGTAAGTACCTATAAATTGTGTAGGGATTGTAACTTAAAACAAGAAACATTTTCTCAGCAAAGCTATTTCATTTCATACACAGAACTTGTTATATTATTAAACAGAACTAAAGCTTACCGTAGCGTATAGTAACGTTACGTCAAACTTGGCAGACGCGTCTCGACACTAATCGACAGGTGCGCATTAACGGACAGCTTCTTAATTAACACAGCTATTGTTTGACATCTCTGAAATTATATACTTTAAAGGGTGCCTACTCGTTTGTATGGAAGTTAGTAACCAAAGCTATAGCCGTACGAGCGCGGATCTTTTGGCGCGTGGGCAAAATCGGAACTAACGCCGCCATCTTGTTTTTTCAATACATTCCGCAAAAAAATGCACTAAATGTTCACCAACAGCGCCTCCTGTCAATGTCATTCGAGCGCCAAAAGATCCTTGTCGTAGTGTAGTGAAACAGTGGTTGTGGGCGTCGTACTGTATTGTGACGTCACAGTCTAAGAACTTCGCAGACGGCCATTAACAGTTAGTTAAATATGGACAACGTAAGCTAACTTGTTTAATTAAACTTTCAGTTTGTTAGAATGATTTCTCTTGGAGATGCAAATTATGATAAAGCTGTTGTTATAAAGATAAACTATTGAGAGAATAAATGTGAAAATGAATCACACAAATTTCACACTTTTATGAAAATTAACATCATTTCCATCTACTTAGCGTCGCTGCTAATGAGTTTAAAACTTAATGAACAGACTGAAATACAAACAAACTTGGTACCATTTCATAACTTATTAGTTCCAAATAAGGGCGCAGACTTCATTAAAGTTCTGTTTCGTTAATTATTGTGTTTCATTAAGACTGATTTCAATATTTCTTTATTTTTATAAAACTGTGGTGGCATCTACCACGCCATAATGCGAACTACGCATCAAATACCTAACGTCACACAAATCCTGCATCGCGCAAGCAGCGTTTACCGCGTGACGAGTATTTATACGACCTCCCAACATCAATCGTTGGGCAGTTGTCCACCAGACACAACACCCGTCTAGTCGGAGGATCCTTTTCTATAGAGGATGAGTGAACTTTACACCCTATTCCTCATACCATCTATAAAATTAAAATAAAAAGTTGGGGAATGATTTCACTATGACCAAAATAATGCAAACACTACAAACGTAACTAAGCTCCGCATATCTTCTCAGACAATATAATAAACATAGGTTTTATAATAAGGCACGGCAACATATTTGGCTGTGAACTTTAGATCTGGCACTCAAGTTAGCTATAGCACATGTTCATACGGTAATAATATACAACTGAAATGTTACCCTAACAGCTGCGGATATAATACTTATTAGAATACCAGAGCTGCGACATTTATTTTTTAAATGTCGCAGCATATGCCTTTTGGCCTCGTACAGGACTTTCTGTTTAAGGTTTTTACCTTGTTTTTTATTTTTTATTTTATTTTTTATTAATGTTTTAAGGTGAAGGTGTTTAGTTTAATTTTTTATTCCTTGTGCGAGTCTCAATAAATACTTTTTCTTTCTTTCTTTCTTTCTTTCTACTGCTACTCCTCAGTTTTTCACCGCTCCAAACGAAAAATATTACATAACATACATAACATCACGCCTTGTTTCCCCGCAGGGTTGGGCAGAGGTGTCCCTGTACCAGGTACCTACAGTACACCCACATTTCGCCAGTTATATTTTGAGTCCCATGTAATAGGGGACGAGTCTAATGCCATCAACCGGGCAGAAATCCAGACTCCGAGCTGCTACTGAGAAATTTCAGATAGAAAAACCCAATAACACTATGCCCGACCCGGGAATCGAGCCCAGGACCTCATGCTTAGCAGTAGCGCGTGGTCTTGTGGTCGTATATATATATTTATATACGACCACTAGACCAACGAGGAAGTCAAAAAAACGAAAGATATCTTAGATATTCAGAAAATAATTAGTTGCGTATTTTATTCTATGTTTGTCCGCCATTGTTATCTTCTTTTCCCGCCATTAAGGCCAACAAGGGCCAGGTACCATTTTATGTGTATTTTAATTAGCCTAAATGGATCCTCTGTAATGATAATTTCGGTGGAATAATGTTAAAGAAAATTATGATAAATATCTGTTGAATAGGTACTAGAATGTTAATGTGTTTTATTGTAATTACCGCGGCGGCTTTGTTTAACTACCTGAAGGTTATAGTGTAAACAATCTGCCTTTTCATAACTTGTAAGTCAACTTTGAGATAAATGGTGCCCATAGGTTTGCGACGTTATTCCTACGCTCATAAAAAGATTGCACCCCTTTTGAATTGTATTATTGAAGTGAAAACTTCTTTAGGCGCGTTGGGCATTTTTGAGATGGGACTAAACCATTGATTTCGCGATACTGTGACGACACCAGCTTTTGACCATTAAAAAGACATCAACGCGTTGATTACCGAGGTACATGCAGTAAAAGACATCAACGGGTTAATTACCGCGGTGCCGATTTTATTTTTTTCAAGTTTTCTCTTCCGGAGTTTTCACTACCACTGTTTTATTTATATTTTGTTGTAGTACTTTTAAAACCCATATTCTCATATCATGTTTAATAATCAAAACGAGGCGCTTAAATGAAAGTAGGTGGAATTGATATGTACTTTAAATTCTCCATCTCAATTTGCTCACAAATAAATGATAAATAAAAAAATAAGAGAAGAGCTCCAATTGTTTAGTATTTTAGAACCGCGCACATGGGTCGACCATAACTTTAATCGCAGCGAAAATTTTCAATTGCTCCAACATTGCCATTCTAAGCACGTTCAGTCGTACAACACCGACCGCTCATACAATTGCCCGGAACGACCTGTCACCTTACCATTGTAAAATATTACGGTTCTCTATTAAACTACCTAATTCAGGATCCTAGGACCAATTTCCTCGTACCTGATGAGTGAGGTCGGTGACGACGTTCTAACGTGCGAGACGTGTCCAAGACCCAACAAATTGACATAATAGAAAAAGGTCACAAGTAATTTAATAAAAGGGAAATATAATCTGAGCCTTATGTAAGTAAATGTATGAACGGTTATCGGCAAGGACGAGATTTGTGCTGGACGGGATTAAATATGATTTTATAGATATTTTCTTTCTTGAAGGACCGCATTTTCTTATAAAGCCATCAAAGAAACAGGTTTGTTTGTACGATTCATCTTTAACGTTTGAAATATTTTTTAAGGAGCAGATTGTTATAAGTATCAGGAGTGGAAGCTTTTATTTTGGGTAAAAGGACCAAGGATTTTCGGTGAGTGATACCGAGTAATTAAAGAAACGCACAGAAAGGGCGTTTCTTTAACTAATCACTATTTTACTTACATTTTTATTACGAAGCAAAAGAGGTATGTAAGGATCGTAGCAGGTGACGTTTTGTAGTTTCTGCCTACGTCCATGGGAAGAAGGCGTGAGTGTATGTATTTATGTATATTTATGATTCAGTATTTCCTCGTCATGTATACAGTGCGCTGCATCAATTGGGTACCCCAGTTGTATTAAAATTTGAATACTACTGGGGTACCCAATTGATGCAGCGCACTGTACCTAATCGAATAAATATCATCACGGCCTTTATCACATCATTTGTCGCAGGCCTGAGTCAATTTATTTAGGCATGGGCCGAACTACAAACAAAAAGATCAGTCTGGGGAAATATTTATAGGACTTAGACCCAAATCCGGATTTAAGGGAAAGGCAATATGTGACGACTACTACGCTAAAATGGGTTTTAGACGGATTGAAACATTATTTCAACCGTCTCGCGAAGTTATCCTACCGACTTCAGAGTAATAGGGTTAACCTTACCTTCTTAAGGCTCCCGCAAACAGGCGCGACGCGAGACGGCGCGCCTGTTTGCGCAACACCGGTAATTGTTCTACCGTCAAATTTTCTTAGAAATTGTTTTAAAAGAGTCGCGTCGCGCCTATTTGCGAGAGCGTTTATGGATACTTATTTCATAAACAATGTTAACTATCCTAAAATGGTTAAATTAGGAAGTTTGGGCAAAATTTGACAATTCAATAAAGATAGGATAAAGAAGCTCTTGATTATTTTAAATGGCGCCACTTAATATAATGGCCTATTTCCCCATCGGCTCGCAGCGCCCGCCGCCCGGATTGAATTTCGCTACTTACGTAACCTATTTATTCAAATAAAAAGGAAAATATTTGTGTATTATTAGCTGACATACCTGAAACTGTATAAGTATTGTATAAGTAAATAGTGTTTTTGTTGAGAATTTTGTATATATAAATTGTGTGGTAGTGATCTATATAAGTTGTAATTTTAAAGCTCCTCAATGGATCTTATTTTAGCGTCAAACTATAACTTTTGCATGCCTATTGGTAAAATATGGCTGAATCTATTTGTTTTCTTTATCACCATGTACTGTACCCATATTTGCAAAATAAACGACTTACTTACTTAAGTGTTTCATCTCTGAAGACCAACTTAAAGTTATAAGCTTTATATTCGGGGAGTTGTGCCAAGCGCGACTCACCCTTGACCATTTCCCAAGTTTTATTACAATCCATGGGTTACGCGCGAAAGTTTTTGATTTATTGTCCAAAATAAAATTATACTTTCATTGACTTTGTTCTTTAAACACGACTTGTTAGATGAGACGTTCTTTTTGCTTTAATTAAAAAGTAATTTATCGGGTGATTCGCTCCGGTTAGCACCGGCTAGGACCGGTTTAAGCCGGTTCGTTTTCAATAATACACTCGAGAGCCGCCAACACTACGTGATCAAAGTTTTGTTTTAGTTCCAAAGTTAGTTAATTAACGCCGCAGTACCTGTACGCAACTTTTTTAAATTAGTGTACTTACCTATCAACTTCCCCTAACCCTTTTCCGGGAAACTGTAAATTGGAGTGATATAATTGGCTGTAATTACACAAAGTTCCATTTGTAAGTTGGAAAGTAGGTACTTGGACGCAGTTTTTAAACGTTTTACTTTTACTTTTTTGGTGTACATAATAAAGAATATTCTATTCTATTCTACTTTTGAATATTTCATGACTCTTACGAGAATGGTTTATTTAAAGTTTGGTAGCTTTGAATAATTTAAAAGTTTCCTTATCGGTTAGCGACATTGTCTTAATAATGGGTCGTGAAGGGTTACAACGCAGATTATATAAAGTTCTAGATACTATCGAACTAGGTAGGTACGCAATTTTAGCTTTTAAAAACCATAACTACGTTTCTAATCATGACGATACCTTGTCAATATATTTATGAAAACATCATGTACGTAAGAAATCATTTACATCTTTTTAGCAAAAGAGGTGATAGACATAATTATTGTACAAGAAATAGGGACCTATTACTTCAACCAGGTTTCAGACTGCAGATTCATCTTTCATGGGATACTATTTAAAATGTTACAATAAAATTCCTCCCCACATACTTCAACTGAATGAGACGAAATTCAAATCTTGTATTAAACGCACACTATGCAGGCAGGCATATTATACGTTGGGGGATTACATCGCTGATAAAAATGCTTGGCTCAATGCTGGTCCTGCTCCACAACTAATTGATTAACATTTGCAAATACTGTTGAAGCTGCTGAAGATTGTAAGACCATCTTTGCATTGTATAAACTCAATCTCCTTTGTATTATATAATTGCATAGCATAGATGTGAGCACTATGTACTAAAGAGTTACCATTTACCGGGTAATATGTCTTGCATTGACTTGAATGTGCCCTGGCGGCTGTGAGTATGTCATGCTCACTCAAATGTTTCGCTGATGGTGGCGCGTGTGTTGGATCATTTAGCTCCCTTCAAAATGGTTGAGCTGAATGGTGCTAATCCATGTTCGTGAACGGGCGCCGTCAGTTGGGACTGGTCATCTCTTAGCTGCCAAGTGCCAGGGCTTATTTTTAATTTATTTTAATTTTTTGAATTGTTCTTTGTTTTATCTTTTTATTACGGACGCTTCTAACGTGCACGTCTTTCTACATTGTTCTCACATGTTTAATTTCAACATGAATGATGTAACCATTATTTTGTAACAATTTTTTATTTAAGAGTGTCCGTGGAGTTTCTTGCCCGTTCTTCTCCATAGGGTACCTACTACGCTTTGGAATGGGCTACTAGCTTCATACCTATTTCTGACTGACCGATTCCTTGACAATTCAAAAGTGCCTGTAAATGGTTTAATTGAAATAAATGTTTTGAGTTTGAGTTTAATAAAGCTCTCAAATATCTGAGTCATTTAATTCTTTCATAATTAAAAAGGGTTTTAAGGATTATGAAACTGAGTTGGCCTATTAACAAGAGATGATATAAAATATTATATTCCAAAATACCCTCACGTAGAAGTAACAAGATTACATGCTTTTAAAACCGTTCAACCCGCTCGGCACTGGGGACGGGTAGACGGGTATTAAACAAGGACCGCTACTAAAAATATTGTTTTCTCTTCCATTTTCCTCACATTTATTTTATGATACCTACATAAAAGGCGCCCTGCTGTGAAATTTCATTAAAATCGGTAACAAACCAACGGTCCTGTGACTTTGTGACGAATTAAAAGAGAAAAATAAACGTTTCAATGGCCCCCGAGGACTAAAAAGGTTTTTATTATTATTTATTTATAACATATCTTTTATATTACAAGTAAGCAAAGGTAGCACTCGAGACTCTCAAATTAGGGAAAATCTTGATTGGGGAAAAATATGGCGTTGTGCGGACTCTGAGCCAAATGAATTACCAACAAGCAATAGTAAAGATGGCGGCGACAAATTGGCGGGGAAGCGTAATTTACGATTAAAAATTAACGGCCTCGTTATCTATGGCGAGTTTTACTTTCGTAAATATTGAATGTAGAGATTAGGAGAATGTAAACAGAAATGTTTTAGTAATTCTGGAGTAATTAGCAGGTTTTAGGCTCAAGGGGATTATATACTTCTTTTCAAATTAATTAGCCATCCCCGAAAGAAAAAATCTCAGAATTTACATTAATTATTAGTGATAGTCGTCAGGTTCTTATAATCTCTCATCAATTTCCCTGAATTTCATGCCTGAAGGAACAAAATATCAAATTATTGGGTTATTAAAATATTCCGGCGAACGTCGTCATAATGAGACAATCGACTCCCGGTCATAATGAGTATCTACAGGGCTGATCTCGGAAATGTTAATGAAGATAGGGTTCAGTTAACGGCTCAGTCTAATTATAAACGTGTGTACTGGAACTTAATAGTTAGTACCTATAAGTTTGATCAGGGTGAACGTTTGTGTATCTAATGGGATACTAGTTATAAAATGTATTATAATTACTAACTAACCACAGAACAATATATTGTATACATATGTATAACGGGTGTAAAAATACCGTTAATAAGAAATAAATAATGAAGCCGAGAGTCACTTATTATGATATTCTTTCGTACTGTATCATATCTGGGAACCTTCTGATTATGGAAATATTTAAGATCAAAGTTCCAACTTATTTTGACGTTTTTTACGAAAAACAGTTTTAAATGTTACAACTATACTCCAACGATTCCTGTACCGTTGCATGCGCATAAGCACAATGCTTGGCGTGCGTTACATTGCACACTACCGTAAACAGCGAATTTTCACACCAAAAATAAAAATCCTTAGTTTCCCAGCAAATATTTTTGCACGAAGTAACTTAGTTTGTTGTAAATAATGCGCAGACGACGACTACGTGAAGGTTCTTTTTACACTCTGTATATTCCTGGTGTATTTGTCTCCTATATTTTTGTGTGTGCATGTATATGTAAGTAAACAGAACAATGTGTTCAACAAACTGCTGTGCAGTTTGGCAGAGGTAATTTACTAGGTAAAAACAAGTATTGTTGTGAATAAACACTTTTTCATTTAATTTTTTTTTTCATTATAATCACAAATCTAATCGCCAACTCAATCCGATATGTACACAGTCTAGATAGCTTTCTAAGCATTGAACAGAGTAAGTAAACAAGCAGTATACCAATCTGAATCAACAATGTAATATACACAGCGGAGCCATTACCGACTAATACAAAATAAATAAGGGTTAGTGAGTAACTTGTTGATGTCACACTTGTAGATTTGTTCTACAAGTCTTTCTTTTGTCATATTTTGTAGAAGACGAATTGGTGACGAGGGTGACGAATCTCACGCCTCTCTATCGGGTAGGCGAGGGGAGGCTGTTGGCGGAATGCCAAACTCGTTATAAGATATAATTTTATCGGGGAATGGGTCTCATCTGCAAGATTGTTTATTGCTTCTTTAGCGCTATATGTTCTTTATAGCTATATGTTTAAACTGTTTTGATTATTACGTCGTCTTTTGGAAAACTGGCAGCGGACTTGATCGATACGTGTTTCTTATGGACGAAAGTTGCGATATTAGGCACTTAGGATCTGTGGTACTCTGGCAATCCTATGTTTTCTTATGACCATTAAAGAAGGCACACAAATAAAAAAATCCTATGATATAATTTCTCCAGCCAGTCTTCCTACTTACAAACACAAAGATATCATAAACTACACTACACTGATACTTTCTACATTTCACGCCAAATCCTCTGCCACCATATTTATTGTTCAGTTCAATAGCTCCGTCTGTGGGAGGTTGGCTGTGGTCCAACGCTGGGCTCGGAAGGAAGGGATAGGAACTGGGACATGCTGCTGCAGCTGGGACCAGCCAGGTGCTTCTTGTAGCATTGGCAACCGAATGTATTTCTTTTTAAGTTTTTTGGCAACACTGGAAGTGTGGCTAGTGACAGTTTTACTGTCCGCCATATTTTGTTAGGATTTAGAGATGGGACATGGGTACACATTAAATATCGATTAGGGGTTTTGGTAATATCCACCTGTTCATACTAGTGAACAAAGTAACATCAATGGGAAATGAGAGGATATGCGCTGTGCTGGACGTTGAGTGGCTTAGTTGGTAAATTACAACTTGATGGCTGTTAGTTAACTATACACTTTAGAAGTCGTCATACAATGCTCCAACCCTTCACGTCCTGAAGGTCGGCTGTTAGCCCCTCTTCCTGAACCATCCTGTTAACACTATCCGGCCTACATCCCAGCTTATCCGCCCTGGAACCACGTGCGAGATAATAAGCCAACCGATCGGCGCCGGGTACTCGCCGGACATCCCGCGTCCGTGACGTGTCCGGTAGCCACCGGCGAAGGGGCAAATGTAATATTTTTTGCTGAAAGTGTTTTATAAGTCAGGCAAAGGTGTTTTATTGAGGTCCGGGGATAAACTGAAGGATGAATTTTGAGTAGCGCTAGTACAAATAGTAAATATATGAAGTAATACATTTCGTAATCATATTTGGGATAAAATAACCATCTCGAGTGATCCATAAAAGGATGGGCAGTAATATCGTCGTTTCGAGGTAGTTGCCACTTTATTTTGTGAAAACGTGCTCGAAAAATATTTTCTCGAATTCAATTTTCAGGAGTGTGAGCATTGTCGAATTAAAGTCTTCATTTTATAACTTGGAAGTTTTCATCCCAACGTTTTCATGTGTACTACCCCCGGGGGTGAAACGGGGGAGATTAGCTGAGAGTGGGGGAAATAGCAGGAATATCATTTTCACTATCTTAACGTTACAATGTTGGTTTAAATACTACTAATAAGAGTTAACCTCGTCAATGAATAACTTGTAGTAGCAGCACGCTAAAATAATTCTTTTATATTAAATATTAGATAAGCCTAATGAACTAAGGGCTGAGTGATTATACTAATTAATTATCTACGAATACTTTTGCTGGGTTCTGGCAAAAAGCTGGATTATTAATGCGAGGCAGAAAAACGAAATTTAGTACCTAGCTATGATTTAGGACGGTCCCTAGACACTGAGATAATAACGACGATTTATGTTCTTAAAGCGCCAGTCAGATTCAGAGTTAAGATTTGAGAACTGAAAATGAAATAAATAACAGCTAAATTGCAGTAATTTAATAAGTCGGTTCTAATTAGCGAAGTTTAAGCTGGAAGCCCTCAGTAGAATGATCCAATAAAAATATTGCAACTCTTGCGTATATTTATCTCATCTACAACCTCTTTTTGCTGCCATTTTCGAGCAAGCAAACTACATTTTCAAAACCCTTGACACGTTACAAATCCGTGACGACACGTCAACGTTAACCCGTTCACAGCCACATAAATTAAACAGTGTCCAACCCGCGTGCGTTTAATTAAAGTGCAAACCGGTCGAAAAGCTCTGCAGAATTATAAGCGGCCCTTGCAAATAGGGCTCTAATAGGGCAGGGGGAGAAACAGGACCGGAGGGGGTGAAAGAGGGTTAAATTGCGGTCAGTCGGGGATTAGCAGACAGTGTTCTGTAGACTATTTAAGGGAAAGTGGAGAGGAATATGAGATTACTTGTTACAAGGGTCAGTTTGGAGAAAGTGCTTTTTTTGGTCACTTTGGGCGATTGCGTTTTGCAGTAACATTAAAGACTGCTATAAAAAAATCCTTGCGTTGCAATTATAGGTACCTAAAAGTGCAGTTGAGAGCGATGAGCCATTTAGGGGCGAATTCGTTTTATGTGAAATGACTGTACCCCTATATTTTGTAGGTAAAACTAACTCATAAACCCTTTCTGACATATTGTATGACACATCACTATCCTACACATCTGTTCTTATAAAACATTTGCTCAGCAAAAACCTTCACAAATTCGAAGTGATTCAATTCGCAGTAACGCCCATTAGATTTCGTCTATTATCTAGAACTAGATTAGGGCCGAGATTCCGACCCAGACGTTTAGGAAGGTCCAAAAAAAATCTGTTTTGTATGCGGTCCGGCGAAGAAAATCAAGTTAATATAATAAAACTAAATATTATCCGAGCATTAGGACGATGTTCAGCGAGCGGGAGGGGGGGGGGGGGGTTTCGCTCCCCGGGGGAAGTAATTGCCAACAGATATTTAGGGCAAAGCGATCCCACCTGTAATCCCACTGCTTTCCATTCAATTACTATTTACATAATGCTAAGATTTAGACTAAGTGGTTTTCCCTTTTCTATGTATCTATTTACGTTTTATTTTTGTTGTTTAAGATCTCTAGGTACAAGACAAGTTGTATTGAGAACATTAATTTGTTGAAGTGAAAACTTCTTTAGGCGCGTTGGGCATTTTTGAGATGGGAAAAAACAATTGAACTCGCGACACCGTTATCGTTACCGACCCCTCACTAAAAGTATTTCCTGGTCAATAAAATTGTTAAAGTTTTCACATCTGTCGGCACTCCCGGAGTGGCACTGTTTTTTTTTTCATGAAACGGTAGAACAGTAACAATTACTCAATACTCAATACTTTATTGCATTCCACAATGTATGTGCTTAGGTGGTAAAAATTAGAAAAGAAACAATCGTGGACCCTGTTGGGCACAGCAAAAGAAATATAGTAGAGATGAGGACTTATTGTTGTTATTGTAGATTGCCTATTAGACTAAACTCATCCTGAAGTGATTATTTAGATAGAAAAGTTTAAATATTCTAGATGAGAGTATCAACATTCTATCAGCCTGTCATCACCAAAATGAGTCCTATCATAGACAATTAACGTTACAGAATTGCCTTATTGGCACAATTACCAAGCGTGGTACAATCAGCATTTCAGTAGCATAAAACTGCCAATTACGCAAACTAAATCGAAACTCAACGATACATCAATAAAGATCAAAAACGTTAACAGGCTTCAGTATTTATTACTATAAATATACTTTAATTGTCCCTCTGAAACTCCAGCGCGGAGTGGATCACTAACCCACTTAAATCTCTGCAAAGACGGCGGATATAACCGGTTTGCGCCGGTTCACACCGGATCGAGCCGGTCGGAACCGGTCCGAACCGCCGAACATTTCACCACTCGACTTGTAAAAAGCTTTCAAGAAGCCGCCGCTATTTGTCAAGCGCTTAAAGCGGGTGTTGAGCTGCGACAGCTTTTTGTTTTAGTTACAGCGAAGTACTTATGGTGTGAACGGATTTAGGAGTGATTAATAGGAATTGAAAGAGATGTAAAGATCCAAGGTGCACTGTGAAATACGTGTGCGTTTTACAAATACCTTCGCTTTCCTTGTATTGTAAATATTTCCACACAAACACATCCAGACTCATAAAAAAACATACTCTATGTACCTCTCACAAATATTTCTGATACCGCTATTGTTATGTTTGCTATCCATTTTAACTTTTAAACACTATATCGGTATACTTTAATACTCGGGTCAGGTTACCCGAGTAGCTACTCCAAATAAAATGTAAACACTTTTATTACAGTGAGCGATAGCGTATAAACTGTTTACGTATTTATGAGGCTGACCGTACTAAAGGGCTCGTACATAGCGTGTTATGCTGACCCTACATGATAAGAATAACTCGATCACTGGCGGTGACAGCCTTGCCGACGGTACCTACTTGAAGGCTGGCGGAATAAATTGAAATTCATAGGCGATTGTATGAGGCCTGATCGAGAGCGAGAGAGCAGTTCTTGAGACTTAGGGCAGGTCAACACTTCTACGGGGCTTTTTTATAGATATTGAATTAATCTTTCCCGTTTCTTTGATAAAACGAAGACATTGAAATATAAAATGTTGCTATTTATCTATCTTCATCATTTGAACAGCCTAGCAATATTCTGCATGTGTCTGTCTCAAGAGACAAAATGTTGACGAATATCCGGAAAACGTTTGTACAGAAACGTATTAATTTTTGCGTTGTCTGCGTAAAATTATAGAAAATATCCCGAGAAATATTGAATGGGGTTGAAGACAGTTTTTGTCGTTACTTTAAATATTAAAAGAAATGTTTTAGTTTATTTTACCACTGCCCGTTTGCTAAGTTATATATATAGTCTGTTTTGATGGAGTGTGTGCGGAATGAGGCTTTGTGATTTAATTTACTTGGTCCAACAAACAAGTACGACATTGGAGACTGTAACGCTGTCCTGGCTTTTCCTTTATCGGAACAAGCTAGGACAATGTACAAATTGGCATTTTTTGTTTTAAAGTAAGTAGGTATGTAGCAGTAATGTTAGCACTCAAAAGTGTTTTAAGGTTTAGTTATTTTGCTGATGTTACAGGGCGACGTTATCGCTCAGCGATAAAGCCCTTAAAATAAAGATTAAAAAAAAAGTTATAGTCATCAAAAGATGCAGTGTACCTACTAGTTCGATCGTCGGTAACAGAAGTGATAAGCAACAATGTAGTGCAGCTGGTAACAGCAGCTACTGTCGCTGATAAATAGTTGCCAACTGAAAACGACTTTCTTGAATGTTGTCAAGGTCGGCCATTTATTATATCGTGTTTATTTTTTCTTCAGACTGACTCCAGAAACTATTATGTTATTAGTTATCTTTATACCTTTACCGATAATGCAGCCAGTTTATAACAGTTACTAGTTGTTTTATTATAAACTATTTGCGCCCCGCGGTTTCACCCGTATAAGTCTCGATCCCGTGGGGATATCGGGATAAAAGGTATCCTATGTCCTAACCCAGGTCATGGTCTGCCCATGTGCCAAATTTAATCTAAATCCCTTCAGCCGTTTTAGCGTGAAAGCGTAACAAAAAAACTCACTTTCACATTTATAGTATTAGTTAGGAAACAAAAAAGCATAAGAAAAAACCGGCCAAGTGCGTGTCGGACCATGCACAATGTAGGGTGCGACGAATTTATCCCAAGAACAAACTTAACTTTGAAGTTGAAAAAAAAAATCTTTCATTCGGAATGTATTTACAACCGCAAATCTAAGTTGGTCGATTATGACTCGTTAACTAGTAAAGCCTACTCAGCTGTGATAGTTTTCCTTTTAAATTCGTTATATAAGCTACTGCCGTGAATGTTTTCACATATCTAAAACCAAACCATTTAGCTGGCAAGGGGGGGGGACACTTGACTCTAACAAAAATTTGCACTTTAAAGCTTAATATTTCGCAAACGGATCTCTGAATTCAAAAATGGTTTTAACACACTCATAGTGTTTTTGAAAGACTTTTCCAACGATACCCCACACCAAGGTATAGAAAAAAAAAAAAAACCTCCCCACTTTACGTGTAGGGAAGGTACCCTAAAGAAAAATATTTTTCATTATTTTATTTTACCACTTTGTCGGCATAATTAATATGTACACCCATGCCAAATTACAACTTTCTAGTACTAACAGTTTTGTAGCTAGACTGCGGACAGACAGACAGACAGACAGACGGACATGACGAAACTATAAGGGTTCCTTGTTTACTACGGAACAATAAAAATGATTGGCAACTTCTTTGGCGTGGTATTAACAACTTCTTCTAAAGTTTATATTACTTCACACTATTTGTTTTCTAGTAAATCATAGTTATAAAGTCTGTACCTACCACAAACTTTCGACAGGAATAATGAAACATGATATCGCGTAGATAACTAAAAGAACTTTCTCTCAGCAACACCTACAAACTCTTTAGATAAACAGAATGACCTGATTGAACATTCCATTTTGGGCTCCTTATCTCCTGAATGTCAGGACTGACTTCCACGGTAATCTCTCACCTTATCAGAGGAGACGATACAGATGATACAAAATGTGAGTCAATTAGTGTGACCCAGCGAAGTGCAAGTATGAAGCACTGATTAATTTGTTTTTAAGATTGTGCAGTAAGTCACTAAATATTTAAGTAGGTAGGTACTTATCTAAGTATTCTCAAATAACAGCATGATTCTGAAAATGCGTACTTGTTTGTACTGTCTTAGATTTATCATACCTGCGGGTGCTTCTTACTAAGTTTAACTTGGTTTGGTATGAAAAGGATACATTCTGAGGTTGCCGCCTTTGTCGCCGATGGCGAGTAGTTTCTGTATGGGGTCCCATGCTAGTGCTGTTGGCGCGAACGGGAACCCGTGCCGAAATGTCTGCGGACAAGGAAAAAGAGTTGTAAGTAAAATAGTTTGAACATTATATTAAAACACACACGTATTTAGGTAAGCACAAGTGAGAGCATTCACAAATATAACATACTAGGCCTTTTTACAGGACCAGAGACCAATTTTTTTGATAATAAAAAAAAACATTCAAAATGTTCGGAACTTGCAATAAAAAAAACGAACACCTGACATCGGAATTTGGTTCGAATTACAAATGTACCATCAGCCGCCATGATAAAATATAATTTGATACAATTTCGTGTTGTTTATTTATTTTCGTTTGAAATGCTTCCACGCCTTCGGGATTAACGGATTGGGGTGAAAATGTAGAAATTCTTAAAATAAAATGAAGGGTACAAGCGTTTTCATGTCGGGTAAGCATCGCCCCGCGGGACGGCAGATACGAGTACCAAGGTAAAATTGATCATTCAAAAACATGGCAACACTGAAATAAGCTTTTAAAAAAAATGTTTCACCTGATTTATGGCAGCAATGAGATAAAATGTATTAGGTCTTTGATTAATTGAACGGGGTTCGTTGTAATTAGCACTTTTTGCAGATACAATGTTTAGGAGTTCAGCCTGGAATGATAAATGGCATCATGCCAAAAAACTCCAGCCAGGATTTAACTAACGACAAGGCGTCTTTTATAAAAGCTTTCTTATCAATACGGAAGATCATTACTTTTCAATTATGTTATGGTTATTTCCAAGTGTGACCATCTACTTAACTGTCACCCAATAACTAAGGATTTGAGAAGGAGGACAACGATGATGTCGACAGGGCTACTATGGACATGCATCAAGGCGGACTAGAATTAAACAGATATCTACATAGCAACGTGAACATGATAACCTGACCAATAATGTCAACCCCAAAATTAAAACTATCAGAGCTTATCGACGTCTGTTATTATTTCGTAGTCAGCTGATGTAAGTGATAACTTTATAAGCAACATTGTAGCATGTCATATGTTTTGTTGCAAAGCTGGCAGATAAAACTTTAGTAGCGTAATCAGGTGCGTCATACTTGATGAGACGTAAATAAGGTTAGAATAGAGGGGCGTGGACTTGACTGAAGGCCGGGTTGGTCCAGTGACCAGTGGTGATAAGCGCGGCTGGGGTCCGAGTTCGATACCCAGGAAAAGTAGTATTTTCTAGGTTTCCTAAAAATAAGCATTGTTTTGATAAGCTTTACGGGTGAACGGCACTGCAGCTAAAACACATTTAAAACAAATCGAAACATGTCAAAACAAAATAATAAAACTCTTATTCCATTACCACTATCTAACTCCGACAGAAAAAAATTATAAAAGAAACTAAATTGATGTCACTATCACAGATATATAAATATAACACATGCATACTAGTACATAAGCTATTAAAAAACGTGTGGCACTCGGGGACTGCCGCGGTAAAGCTATTGCATAGCATTTGTAACCTCTATACTTCCTATTTGTCAACGCTACACTTGGGATGATGACGGATGATGACATTACATGGTAGGCGGAGTGGGGGGTGTTAGGTTTTTTTCGAAACGGAATTTCTTGATTCGGTCGCCGCGCTCAAAGCCCGCGATAAAAGCTATGCAATCTAAATATATAAAAGCGAAAGGTCACTCACTCACTCATTCATCACGAAATCTCGAAAACCGCTTGATGTATGAAGATGAAACTTGGTAGGGAGGTAGTTTATAGTTAGTAGACGTCCGCTAAGAACGGATTTTTGGAAATTCGACCTTTAAGAGGGTGAAAAGGGGGGATATTGTTTGTATGAAAAATCTTATTCCTTGAGTTAATAAACTTGAAACTTGGCACGAATACTTATCTATGTAAATTATAAAGTTTGCCATTTTTAGTTTTTCTAAAATACCCCCTAAAGGAGGATTGGGGGGTGTCAAAGTTTGTATGGAAGAATTTTAACGAGCGGTCTGATTAACTCGAAACTCAGTATTTATAATTAAAACTGAAAATAAATAAAAACGTATATCAGGGTTTTTTGAAAATCTACCCCTAACGGGGTGAAACGGGGTATTAATTTTTACAGTGGAGGGTTTTACTGTGTGGCTTAATTAACTTGAAAATTGGTATAAATAATATATAAGTCAAATAATCGTAACTTCACAATAGATTTTTCAAAAACTATTATCACGCTATTTGCTATGGGGTATGAACAATATAGCATTATGTTTGTATTCTTTTAGAGTTTACCGCAAATTGTAAAAAGGCTAGCCAAAAGGTTAGAATATTGCAGATAGTTACGGATTTAACCTTTTAAAAATTATCATCACGCTATTATTACACCTTTATTATTATTATACCTTTATGGAACTAAGCAGTCAATCATAGCATATACAGGGTGGATTTTGAGATGGAGCAATAAGGTACCTTAACCGTTGTCGCTACAAGAAAACAGTCTTAGGAGACTGTCCTTAACTTTTTGAAACATTTTGATCTAAATTCACAGATTTTGAAAAAAATTGTACAGTCAGCAAGAAAATGGCCAATTTTCACAAATTTTTTTGATGCCGGTCTATCCTATTTCTTATTTATTACTAGAACCAAAAAACTATATTGGACCACCTGAGGTTTGTTACTCCAAGACACGGCCTATGAGTTTTTAACCCCAGATTGCAGAAAAAACTTAACTTTGCCGTTCATTATAGAACTATAAATTACCAATTTTCGGATTTTCCTCTTTACTTGACCTTACTTCTCGACAAACTTCATGCTGCTGGACCAACGGGAAGTACCAAATAGACTGGTTTATTTGCGAGTATCAAAATATGCGGCACAAATGGCCGTATTTTTTATTTCGTTAACTTTTTTTTTGGTTGGGAAATTATCAAATAACTTCTCCCGCTCTGGGTGGAGCGGGAAGGCGTGTCAGACTCTTACTGACTAAATTCCACCCGTGTTCTTTCAGTTGCCTATATTGCCGGGGCCACGGTAACCCTTTCGGACAATAACCGCAACCCGCAACCGGCAGGCATCGGCCCTATCGGACCCCGTCAGTTCCGTTGACATCTCTTTGAGGCGCGCGTGGAACACAACCCGCCGTCGACCCGGGCCTGGTCCTTATCGGACGGTGAGCTACCCATTGCTCACCGTCCGCAAGCCCGCGCCTACGGTGGCCGGGAATCGGCCTACGATTCCCGATGCCCAGGGTGTCTCCTTCTGGTACTATGCTATTATGATGCCTCCTCTTTCGTGAGCATTACTGCTTCGCAGAAGGAGGTGATGGCCTCCCATGCCGTCTCGCTCTCTACCATAGTCTGGACCAGGGCCGAACGCGAGAGATCACTACCGCCGATCGCCTCCACGAGGACACGGCTGCTCTGCCCAAGCCGGGCAGACCTAAACCGTATGCTGCGCCCGGGTGTCACCATTGTTTTCTCCCGCCTTATCCTGAACAGGAACCCGAAACAACCGTGTCCGGTGAGAACCTGCGTCAGGTGGAAGGTGAGGACGCCGTGGCGCCTCTCTACCTCTCCTTAATGAGGGAACTTATCGCCACAGTTGTGGCGTGCCCATTATTGCGTTGACTTGGAAGTTTGATTTTCGTTACACTTCCAAGAGACCGTAGATCTAAGTTTTTAATATCTATTGATATAAATTGATGCCTCCACGCGTTCCTGAGAAAAGGGTCTTGACAGACAATGAAGTCATCCTTTAAGGGTTTTAATGTTTAAATTTTTAGGTACGGAACCCTAAAACAGATTTAATATCAGCCTGTTACCTTTTCATGGCGTAACGACTGAACGGATTTCTAGATGAAAGGCATAGGATAGGCCATGACCTGGGTTAGGACATAGGATACTCTGAATCCCGGTAGCACGTTCCAGTGGGATATTTTCCGACATCCACGCGGGCGAAGCCGCGGGCAAAAGCTAGTAGCTTAATAAAAATAATATACACTCAATGATAACATTTACAAAAAAAGGGCAAACACAAAAACGTAGTACCAGACGAAAAAACAACATTTGCTTAAGACCACCACGAACTAATTACGGAAGGCAAAATTTACTATACGAAGGAGCAGAGTTGTATAATAAATTACCTAACGACATCAAAGAGATATACAGTCCTTTACTTTATACCATAAAACACCACATCTTAAAAGATTTCTCTTAGGTTTTAAATTTAACCCACCACACCAATCTAATTTACATCCTCATCAATTATTATTATTTATTATTTACTAATTTGCTAAGTATAAAGAAAACTAGAATACCTACTCTGCATTTCCGAAACACTACAGAACATTACAAATAGTTAAATGTGTAATTGCTATTGACTTGCCTCCAAGAATCGATATGTAATAGTACACACGGCTACACATCAAGCTATAAAAAACCAGTTTACGCTGATCTCGCATTTTGTAGGATTTCCGTACAATGCGAGGTCAGCTTATACTGGAAATGGTGTGTGTACACCCACTTTTTCCTTTTACCCACAACACTGTAAAACTTGTGTTTACTAGCTAACTTATTTATTTACAAATACCTACCTTCTTAATAAGTAATTCTTATATTTAGTTTTAAGATTACCTTGTATTTCTCATCATATTAAGTGAATTGTATTCTTTTTGAGAAATAAATGTCTTAAACCGCAAAAGGACATGGTGTCATGTTTTGGTTTTATAATCTAAAGCAAGCAGCAGATTTCACTGTCATAGAATTCGTAAGGAGAAGCACTACCACCCGACCAATTAGCCAGATTTCTGCCCGATTTAAAGGAAAATATGACAAGCAGGACTTACAAGTTACCTGCAACGGTACGTAGGGCTCTATATAGCTGGCCATTTCTTGTAGTAAGCAGATATACCGAGGGCCTACCAGTTCTATCACCTACTCTTATAAAAACACTAGATAAAAGTAGGTCAGATGATCGTATGGACAATAATAGGTGTTTACTTCGTTCGCACAATAACATGTTCGATAAAGTTTTGCATCACACATCGTTTAGATAGCACACAGTTCATAACAAAACACTTTCTCCTACATACGTAGGTGCTGCACTATTTGATAAACTGTTTGTTTCTTATTTTTGCATTGTACCTACCTAGCAACTCTTCGGATAAGGATAGATAACTACCGAGGCCGCGAGGGTGTTTCACCGTATCATCTTTATGTTCTATGTTATAGGGTTTGGTTTCCGCACTTAGTCCGTAAGGTGGACCATTGTGCGTGGGCCATGGCGGCCGTTTGGTGGTTATTCCAACCAGCCCACCTCCCTCCAGAAGCTAATTAAATCTCCTGGTCTGTTCAGAACATCTGTGTAGGATCTGGGTGACCCGAGGGTTTCTGTTCTAATTTGGGTGACGCCTGTGCATTCGAAGAGTACGTGCGCGACGGTTTCCTCAGCCTCCATGCTCGCCCTGCACAGAGGACTGTCCGTTATGCCTATTGTGTGGAAGTGTTTGTTTAGCGAGCAGTGCCCCGTGATGGACCTATTTTTTTTTTAATAAAAAAAACCGGCACTGTTCGTGTTGGTCCATCCACAGTGAAGAGTTCCGTAGTTGGGAATAATATTTACGCATGCATAGTATCGATTTTACCGGCCGCAAAAATAAGTTTGTATTTCATAGTATTTCTCGATAAAACGATGAAAAAGTTTACGCACGGTTGCAACTGAAAATATCCCATATTTAAAAACTATTGACTTAAATAGAAAAGTAACTAGTAAAGTCACTTAGAAACATTATAATCACACGTTTATGCAGATTTTTCTTTTCATCCCCCTGTTTCGTTTATTTGGGAGTAAATACACCGTTTTTCCAATTTTCATTGATACAGTGCAAACAGCCTCCGAGTAAACTGGCTGTGCGACTTCCGGATAGACGGACATGACGAAATTATAAGGGTTCCGTTTTAGACATTTGGCTACGGAAACTAAATAAAAAAGGCGTTAGTTGAGGAGGGGATTTGGGGGCTGTCTTTTAATTGTACAGAACAATACAACAAACATTACCAACAACAACAACAACATTACCAACATTATGGAATGCAATAAAGAATTGAGAATTGAATTGAACATATCGTCACCTCCACGGCAAACTTACGAATCTGCAGTTTTAGTGAAATCGGCATTTTGATGAAAAACTGTACCTAATGACTACACACCGAGGAAAATTTACGAATTTTATCTCTGACGGTTCCAGAATTCAACTTGGTCGAATCTGTGTTTTATGTTAATACATCCATAGTAAACTTACGAAATTCACGTAGAGTGTTTCAGTGTAGTAAATTTAAAATAAAAGAAGGTAATAAGTAGATATTTTTTCATACCCTGGCAAACTTACGAAAGTGGTACTTTCGTAAGTTCACCGAAATTTCAATTGAATATTTTTATTAAGTCAGTATTATTTAGTAACAAAAGTACCACTTTTGGCACAGTTTTTCATCAAAATGTCGATTGCACTAAAACTGCGGATTCGTAAGTTTGCCGTGGAGGTGACGATATTATGCAGATGGCGCCAAAGAATTAAGCTATATGTCTCCTTGTATACACACGTTTTTATTGCCGTGAAAATTTACGGTTTATTCGCCGTGTGTCGGCACGATCGGCATTGTTGTATGGATCACTATGGAAGCTTGTGGACGGACACGGTTTTTCTATACCCCGTATCGTAAAGAAACCGTGCCGTGTACAAAGGGCCTTATTTAGAACACCTAACTGAACTACACCCAATTCAAAGCAATTCCGCACTGATATCGTCGTTTGTCTAGCTGATAGCGAGGTCCGTATCTCGCTCAATCGCCACCACTTTCCCGAGCGTTAATACCAGAGCTTGTAAATAATCTATGAGTATATTTTATGTGGAGATCGAAACTGCTATAATATTAATAGTTTCCCGCCCGCTCGGAGTGTAAGCGTGTCGGGAAGCCAAGGTTGAGGCCGCAGAGATTCATGTGAGAAGGGATTTATTGGCAGTTTTGATAAACTATGGAAGATAAGATGAAAACAGTCTAACATCCATGTAAAGCTTATAGTTTTTTTTGGATTGTTTTGAAAGTAAATGTAGAAGCTTCTCTACAGAGGCCTAAGCTAGGACCAATTCCTGGCCCTGATTATGGTCAACGGCTTACTAAACCTCCGCTGTCCGTCCGTCCGTCTGTCTGCCAGCAGGCTGTACCTCAGGAACAGTAATAGATAAACAGTTGAAATTTCCATTGATTGTGTATTTCTATTGCCGTTTTAACAAAAAATAATAAAAATAAAATAAAGTAAAAAATTAAAGGGAACCCCCCCATACACGAAACTAGTTTTTTTCGGCGTTTTTTGCTAAATATTGTATGGTTACCACCATACAATATTTAGCAAAAAACGCCGAAAACTACCGAAGAAACGCATTTCTAAGCAGTTTGTTAACAAAATCCTGTGAACACGACGATCACATTTGTTTAACAGCCGCTTTCTATAGCAGCCGAGCGCTGCAAGCAGAAATAGTCCTTACGGTGTCTATACACCGTAAGGACTATTTCTGCTTGCGTTTCTTCTATAGTACGTGTGCGAGTCTGACTCGCCACGTTACTTACTAGTCGTACAGCAGGCCTCACGTCGGTGGCAACACTTACACCTTGAGCTGGCCAGGCGTGGGACAGAGTTTCAACAGAACAGAGACCAGTTTATACTGGTTTTGTTACAACATACGTGCGCCCTACCGTACAATACCTTCTAGAATAGTGTAATTCAGAGAGTATCAAGAAAGCCAATAATAAAAAAAAATATTGTTCAAGTAAGCAGTACAAATTCAAATAGCACTCTAGCTCTCTAAATAGCAATGGCTCTTTACTATTCCTAGTATCTTCCAGGAGATGCTTCAGGTCTAATAGTTACGTGTTGACATCATGTCACCTTTAACATCAAAACTAAAACGTTTGAAACTTCTCTGACACTGAAGTCTTTCCTCCAAGTAATGGAACACGCTTGTAATAACTGAGAGGATGATAGATAGGTTCTCTGAAGTCTGTCTAGATGTGATTGATGACTAATGCGCCAAACTAAAGTAATCTGAATTTACCTACGAGTTACGAAGCAACTGTGACTGAGTAATATAATAAAGGTAACTGGTCGACCGAGCTCTGCTCGGGTGAAAATAGAGAATGCTCATTTAATAGTATAGGATAGTTCATACAAATTCCAAGCTGCCATGTAATGACATAAGAATAAGAGAATGATTCTAAGGTAGCCATCTTGTTCTAAACTTTGGGCGACCGAGCTCTGCTCGGGTGAAAATACGGAGAAAACTAATTTTCCCAGATAATACAGTAAACCCCTAAACTGCAACTTTCATCGAAATCGATAGAGCCGTTTTCGAGAACGTGATTACATTATATTTTATATACACAAATATTGCTTGTTTAATAGTATAGCATTATAATCAGCCTGTATAAAAGGAAAGGGAGCCGCAGCACTGTCCTCTCATACCTATTAACACTGTAATTTAAAAACATTGTATAAACCATTTATTTTTAATAGAGTAACCGTGGAGTTTCTTGCCGGCTCTTCTCCATAGGAAACGACCAATTGGAACCGTGCAACTAGCTTCTGACGTTTCATAAGTGCACCTACAAGGGCACTTATGTGAAATAAAATATTTCGAATTTGAATTTTAAAGCAGTGGTGTCCCACTGCAGGACAAAGGCCTCCCTTTCCTTTTTCCACTCATTCAATCCTGAGCCAATATGGACCAATCCCTTCTATAAGCGTCAAGTTCATCCCACAATCTACGCCTGGGTCTTCCGCGATGCCGCTGGCTGTTTTCAGGAACCCACGTTGTGGTGGTCTTAGCCCACAATGCATCCGACATGCGGCAAACATGTCCGGCCCAGTCCCACTTGAGCTTGACTGCTTTTTGTGTGACACAGTATCGTGATCCGGTCGGTAAGTCGAACTCCGAGGATACTGCGCTCTATCTCTCGCTGGAAAATCTCGAGCTAGGTCGAAGCACGAGCAATTCAGTATACTAATCAGGGGAAATGGTACAAATGAATAATTAAGATTACGCGTTATTTTACTACAGTATATAAGAATTCTTGTGACTTCAAATAACATCTTGGAAACATAAAGAATACTCGAGAATTCATACTCAATTTTTCATCCTGTCGCGATATGGCACCTCTCTAGGACCTAAAGCACCTGTTTTACAGCAAATGAGGGTAATTTAAGTGACGTGCCTTCACACCCCTCCGATACCCTCACAAGGAGGGTTCGGAAAACATCCTGACTTGCCTCTGAGCACCGGCGTAGGACATCAGCACTCTCAAGAGGTTATCACGAAAAGAAAAACAATTGATAATGACGCGCGCGGTGATAGTGAGACAAATAGTTGGCTTGGTATAAAAGGGGGTTGTGAGGTGAGATGGGCACAGTTGTGGAGCGGCAGCAATCATGAGAGTACTTCTGGTATTGGCCGCTGTGGCCGTGGCGACAGCCACCGTCATCAAAGATGACACTACTGTGTTTATTGGCAAAGACAGCATGGGTGAGTTTCAACCTTACTATTTTTCAACTTAAACTATTTTGTATTCATTTGTGACCGAATCCAATGATCTATCTATCACCAGTTTTGGCATACTGGAGATAGAAAAACCTAATCTATGGTTTTGACGTCCTAATAATCTATCAGAGAATGGAATCTTACGGAATTGTGGGACGACATTCAATGACAGATAGAATTATACTGTCTACCACTAATAGCGATCTGTCTTTTACTGAAAATAGGTTATTGGGTTCGGCTGTTAGTCAATTTACATATGACCATTCGATTGTGTGGTCTGTTAATAAAAGAAGATGCATATAATTAACATTTCTTATATCCCTTTCAATTTCGCTTTTACTGCCATAATCTGTAAAATATTGATCAAATTAAGACAGAGCAAAGAAGAGTTTCAAATGCTTCTAAGCTAATAACATTGATTTATTAAAGTAATATCAAAGTAGTCCAAACAACTACTAAGATTTCGAAGCATTTTTTTAAACAGAAAATAGAAATGCCAAAACAATATAAAGCCCTGAAGCAAAACAGAATTGAAACAAGACTTCGCAATTCAAATTGACATTTGATATTATTCTGGACATCACAACTTGAGCAATGATCGGGCAGTTTAATTAATTTGAATTCACAAAATGTTGCCAAACTCGTGGAAGACTAAAAGTTTAATTGTTTGAACAGTAACGATGGACATAAAGATGAAGGAACTCTGCATCATGAAGCTCCTGAACCATATCCTGCAGCCGACCATGTACGACGACATCCGAGACGTCGCCAGGGAGTGGGTCATCGAAGAGAACATGGACAAGTACTTGGTAAGACTCATTTAGTTTATCAGACTAACCATATTATAATTTCCCATTTCGATGAATGCCAATAATTCATTGTGATATTGCAGAAGACAGATGTCGTTAAGAAGTTCATTGACACCTACAAGATGGGCATGCTCCCCCGTGGCGAGGTGTTCGTTCACACCAACGAACTGCACATCGAACAGGCCGTCAAGGTCTTCAAGATCCTGTTCTTCGCCAAGGACTTCGACGTGTTTATTAGGACCGCTTGCTGGCTGAGGGAGCGCATCAACGGAGGCATGTTCGTGTATGCCCTCACCGCCTGCGTGTTCCACAGGACAGACTGCCGCGGCATCACCCTCCCTGCTCCCTATGAAATCTACCCCTACTTTTTCGTCGACAGCCATGTCATCCACAAAGCCTTTATGATGAAGATGACCAAGGCAGTCACTGACCCCGCCATGATGGACTACTACGGCATCAAGGTGACCGACAAGAACCTGGTCGTGATTGACTGGCGCAAGGGAGTCCGCCGCACACTTACTGAGCACGATCGCATCTCTTACTTCACCGAAGACATCGACCTCAACACTTACATGTATTACCTGCACATGAGTTACCCCTTCTGGATGACCGACGACATGTACAACGTGAACAAGGAGCGCCGCGGAGAGATCGTGAGCTACGCATACATGCAGTTGCTGGCTAGACTCAGGCTGGAGCGCCTCACCCACGAGATGTGCGACATCAAGACCATGATGTGGAACGAGCCCCTCAAGACTGGCTATTGGCCCAAGATCCGCTTGCATACTGGAGATGAGATGCCCGTGCGCAGCAACAACATGATCGTGCTGACTAAGGATAACCTCAGGTGGAAGCGTATGTTAGATGATGTTGAGAGGATGCTCCGTGACGGAATCCTTACTGGCAAGATTGAGCGCGTAAGTATCCTTTAATATTTCATGTTCACCTATTTTAATCTTGTTCTCATTGCATCTTTACTCAATGGTATTGTATTCTGCAGCGCGACGGAACTATCATCAACATGAAGAAGCCCGAGGACATTGAGAACCTGGCCAGGCTTGTGCTGGGCGGTATGGGACTTGTCGGCGACGACGCCAAATTCTTGCACATGATGCACTTGATGAAGAAAATGCTCACCTACAACGTGTACAACTTTGACAAGTAAGTATCAAGACACAGTTGACCCTACAAGAATATAAATAACTGGCTGCAGCCCGCGGTTTCACTCGCACAAGTCTCGATCCCTTGAGAATATCGGGATAAAAAGTATCCATGTCCTAAACCAGGTCATGGTCTACCCATGTGCCAAATTTCATCCAAATCCACTCAGCCGTTTTAGCGTGAAAGCGTAACAAACAAACAAACATACAAAAAATTAAATCTGTTCTCTTTATAATAATATATATAATATTAGTTTAGATTAGATTTTGCTTATTTGACTTCGTTTGCAAAGTTTCAACCCTTTTCAAACACTGCAGAGTATTATCGTTTTCTTGCCCTTATTCCAATTTATAAGAGGGTTTTCTTTAAGTAGTCGATAGTAAGTGGACTTCTACCGATCTCTACCTCTCACTCTCATAGATTTAAAAGATTTCTTGTAGTTCCGTTTAGCAAGTTTATAATAACATTACTTTTAACAGGTACACGTACGTGCCCACCGCTTTGGACATGTACTCAACGTGTCTGCGCGACCCTGTATTCTGGAGGCTGATGAAGCGCGTCACCGACACCTTCTATCTGTTCAAAAAGATGCTGCCCAAGTACACCCGTGACGACTTCGACTTCCCCGGCGTCAAGGTCGACCGCTTTACGACCGAAAAACTCGTCACCTTCATGGATGAATACGACATGGACATCACCAACGCCATTTACCTCGATGACGTTGAGTTTAAGAAGAAGCGTTCCGACCTGCACATGGTTGCACGCATGCGCCGCCTCAACCACCACCCCTTCAAGATCACCGTTGATGTCACCTCTGAGAAGACAGTCGACGCTGTCGTCCGCATCTTCATCGGTCCCAAATACGACTGCATGGGCCGCCTCATGAGCGTCAATGATAAACGCCACGACATGGTTGAAATCGACACCTTCAAGTACAAAATGGAGACTGGTAAAAACACCATCGTCCGCAGCTCTCTTGAGATGCACGGCGTCATTGAGCAAAGGCCATGGACCCGCCGCATCCTTAACAACATGGTAGACACAGTTGGCATGATCAGCAAGACTGTTGACGTCGAGAGCTGGTGGTTCAAGACTCGCGTTGGTTTCCCGCACAGGCTCCTCCTGCCTCTGGGTCGTCGTGGCGGTATGCCTCTGCAGATGTTCGTGATCATCACCCCTGTGAAGACCAACCTGGTGCTGCCCTACGTTGACATGAATATCATGAAGGAGCGCAGGACTTGTCGCTGGAGCGTTTGTTTCGACACGATGCCGCTTGGTTTCCCCTTCGACAGGAGGATCGACATGACCAACTTCTTCACCCGTAACATGAAGTTCACCGACGTGATGGTGTACAGAAAGGACATGGGCATGTCCAACACCATCAAGGACGTAGATATGTCCGACATGGTGATGAAGAGGGACGACCTCACGTACCTGGACACCGACATGCTCGTCCGCTGGTCCTACAAGGACGTCATGCTGATGAGTAAAGACGATATGATGCGAATGTAAGGTTATACCTAAGTAACTCTCTGTTGATTGTAAATTAAATAGCACCAACTTGTATAAATATACTTGTATACTCATATAAATGTACTAACTTGTTTCAATTAACTTTACTGCACACATTCCAAATATATTTTAGTAGAATATCTCTATGAGAGCACAAGTTTCGCTGCAGTTAATGGATTCCTCTAAATTTCATATCTCCCGTGATCCCGTCCGTGTAGCGCTAATAAAATAAAATAGAAACACAAAATTTCAATTAACTTGTTCGTAAGGCGAGAGAAGTTGCGAAACTAACAAGATTTCGTATTTTAAGCTCGAGAGAAAGTAAAGCGTTTCTTCTGTGTTTTTTTATAAAAGTTTTCGCCTAATTGGTAGGTATTTCATAAATAATTGGAAACTCGGTAATAGCCGAAAACAAATCGGCAAGGGACGGCGAAGTCTCGGGAAGTGTGTCCTAAGTAAACAAACAAAGTTAGCGCAAACATTTAGAGTCCCTTTGATCCCGGACTCCGGACTGCGGACTGCGGACCCTACGAGACGGGCTTTTCTTATTTCACATTTACTTGGAGGCTGCGGTCATGGAAATAAATAAAACTAGCCACTTTTGGTGCCACGGCGACATGACAAATGGTCCTCTTTAATTAGACAAAGGCCTGTTTTGTTCGAGAAATAATTTAGTTTCGAAAGGTTTTTCATACATACCTATTTTTTCTTTAATAACATAATTCACTATGGTAACGACAGAGAAATAACATAAAAGTCGACATCTTTCATCAGAATCCCTCAGAACCCAAATAGTTGAAAAAAACTCCGTCAAAACGTCGAAGGTTTGAACAAACCATTCGATATTCTTCTTTGGAACAAGTTCAGAACCTTTTACAGACTGTCAGACATTTCAGAAAATATTTTATTTCAATTTAATTGTTAAAAGGATTTGAAGCGATTTGTTTCAATTAGAAGACCGAGGATTGAAGTCTTTATAAGTCTTACAATAAGGCTTTATTTACCTTTAAAATAACTACCTACTTCTTTCAAACAATGGCCCTGTCATTGTTTGAAAGAGGGTATTTATTTAATAAAAAAGAGTAACAGCGATAGGATACAAGTGGAGAGGTCTACAATACGACACATTTGTTAAATACGCTTTTGCTAGAATTTATTTACGCACTCAGAACCAGCTTCCCATTTCATTCAACAATCAAATAACCACTATAAAAAAACCGGCCAAGTGCATGTCGGACCACACAAAATGTAGGGTTCCGTAGTTGGGATGAATTTATCCCAAGAACAAACTTAACAGTTGAAAAAAAAATCTTTCATACGGAATGTATGGGAGAACATATTTTTACAACCGCATCAATTAATACTCGTTAACTTGTAAAGCCTCTCAGCTGTGATAGTTTTCCTTTTAAATTCGTTATACACCGTGAAATTTGAATCACAGTTTTGCTAGAACAAACGTTGTTCAGACCATGGTCTACTACCATTCTACAGCATCCAATAAAAAAAAAAAAACATAATTGGTTTTTGAAAAAACACAAAAAAAGACAAAGTTTAAAATGTCAAGATTACGTTACTCCCTACAACACAGACACCACGCATGGGACTCAGCATTGTCTACAGGGAAATGTACCTCCATAAACAAAATTTAATAAGCAGTAGATAATTTAGACATTTTTAACTTTGTCTTTTTGTGTTTTTTCAAAAACTAAGTTTTTTTTTTTTAATTGGATGCTGTAGAATGGTAGTAGACCATGGTCTGAACAACGTTTGTTCTAGCAAAACTGTGATTCAAATTTAACGGTGTATAAGCTACTGCCGTGAATTTTTTCACTAAAACCAACCATTTAGCTGGCAGGGCCTTGCCTGCCGGGGCTGCGAATCCTGCCGGGGCTGCGAATATGGGCCGAAAGGGACATCGTGGCCCCCGGCAACAGGGCAACCGAAGGAACACGGGTGGGTTTTAGTCAGTAAGAGTCTGACGTCTGACACGCCCTCCCGCTCCACCCAGAGCGGGAGAAGTTATTTTATAATGTCCCACCCAAAAAAAAAAAGGGGGGACACTTGACTCTAACAAAAATTTGCACTTTAAAGCTTACTATTTCGCAAACGGATCTCTGGATTCAAAAATGGTTTTAACATACTCACAATGTTTTTGAAAGACCTTTCCAACGATACCCCACACCAAGGGATAGGAAAAAAAAACATCCCCACTTTATGTGTAGGGGAGGTACCCTAAAAAAAAAATATTTTTCATAATTTTATTTGCCACTTTGTCGGCATGATTAATATGTATACCCATGCCAAATTACAACTTTCTAGTACTAACAGTCTTGGAGCTAGACCGCGGACAGACAAACAGACAGACGGACATGGCGAAACTATAAGGGTTCGTTGTTGACTACGGAACCCTAAAAACGATTGGAAAATACTGTTAAAGAGTATTCAAAGTCAAACAAACTAGCAAAGTACAATCAATCCAGGTACCAATTTCCATTGCAAAGCAAACAGGAATACGTCGCATACTTTAAACTCGTTTAAACTAAAGCCTACATCTTTGCTCGAAACAATTGCAATAACATTAAATTCCTGTACAATCGCAGTTATTCGCCGGCGCGCGGCTGATCTTACGTGCCTACGTTATTGAGTGAGGCGTTCATTGTGCAGGCGTAATGTTCGGCGCACACTCGCGACGTGCCGACTCCGGTATTTCGCAATTACAGCATGGCTACAATCTCGACGATCCGTTAAATATATTTTGAATAACTTCCTGCGCGGGATCGTACGGCGCTTTTTATTCGATCGAGTAATTGGAATGCTTCCGATATTTCATTTTGTCTGCATAGTTTGAGTCGTGCATTGTCTGCGTGTGAGCGTATTTATTTAAATATTGAACTGGTCTTTCGGTTCGGACTTTTATAGAGTTGGACGTTAAATTAAATTCTTTGTTTTTAATTATTTTATGGTTGTTTAAATCTTGTCATGTGATAGGCTCTACGCTCATTGGCTATGCTCCAAGATATTTAGATGGGATACACAAATAAGAGCTTTAATTAACTTGCTTCCTAATCATCTAGAACTACTTATTCACCCGTTACTTAATTAACGTAATCAATTATGTTCCTGAACCATAAATTATAACATCCTTCTCTTAACCAACAAGTTAATAAGTAATGATAATTACAACATAATAGTAACACAAGTTACCAAGCACACATCATTTGAAGACAAAATCTTGCGGTTTTCATATTAAGGTGACTTCAGTGTATGATCACTTGATCACAATACTAACTTAATAACTTATGTATTCTACGTCACAACATATTACGTGGTTGAATAACTTAATTATACCTCCCCGCAGCGCTTGGTGTTCAAAAAAAGGATTATAATATAATCCCTTTTTTGAACACCAGATAAAAGTGAAAGTTCCGTGCGGTGGGTTTGGAATTAAACACGCTTCAATCTGACTTGGTTAATTTCCAATGGCGTTTTGGAAATCTAGTGAGCTTCTATTCAAGTAGAATGAAATATAATACTTTTTATTATGTACACCATATGGATTCAAGATATAAATGTAGAAATTTTACATAGAAAGAATAGATTAGATAGACTAAATATTATTGTCATTTCCTCTGCAGAGTTAAATATGTAAAGTTAAAAGTAAGTAATGTAAATATTGAGAATAAACCTCTTAGGTGCTGCACGTCATAATTTATTTAAACCTGCAGTATTGCAAATATTAAAAACATTGTGGTTTTTACACTACGGTGATACATAATGTACCTACTCAGAGCGCCTTCAGACTGTCCTAAAACATATCACATTTATGTGAGTATTGTATATTCTTATCGCCAGGCACCGCATCTCGTGAGCACGCATCTCACATCTCATACTTTTGTCACCTTTTCTACATGTTCTTGGTCAGAATCTTATTACAGAAATACGCTCCAGCATACTCTGACTCTGCGATATTTGGTTTTTTGACTAAACGTTACAGAATTGATAAAAATGTTTCAACTTACAAAACTATGTGGCTTTGCGAGTTCCACGCGAATAGAGTTGCGGGGACAGCTAGCGCTTTTACAGCTTTGTCATTGTCTAAGGTAAACCAACTTTGAACGTTGAATCAACTACCTACTTTTCACGAAACCAAGCAGAGCAATATTTTCATTTATTTATTTAAATCCAAACATGGAGTCGACAGCAGAACGCAATGTTCCGTTTACATCCTCCGACAAGATCCATGAAATATGCATTGTTCAGACCGACCCACTTCGTTCTCAGACAGAAGCCAGCAGGCAGCAACGCATCCGATGCTATTGGCTTTACAATCAGATTCGCGGCGACGGCAATCATTCGCTCCGTCATATTGTAATACACGATCCGTCGGAGGAATATGAGAGAATTGTTGAAGTTTGAGAATTCAAGAATTTGATCGTAAAACAATTTTACATTCAAATTCTCCAATTTTCTCCACATTAATAATAATTTGATGTGGAGAAAATTATCTTTTTGAAATTGTGTTGTCATAAATGTATTGTATAATTTGTCAATAATTTTGTACGTATATCATTAACATGTCTACATACTTTAAAATTGGTATTTAAAGAAATCGTTACATTGTTGTGTAGTTTTAGAAAGACAGACACTCAGTAAGAAATGAAAATTTTATAGCTAAATATAATACATTGATGTTGTTATTTCAGTAATAATCTGTCGATTTTATCCTTAATAATTTTTATTCAGGCGCATTTTTCACAACAAGTTGATTCAGAAAAGCCTTCTGCTAAAAACAACAAAACACATAATTGCAATATCATATTCAAAATGCAAAGAAAGAAAATCCCCTCGTAATACAAAGGAAATATTCTAGATTGTTCTCCGATGCAATCCCAAGCGACGGCTTTGTCTTCTCTCTTTTTAATTTATCTTAATAAAGAAGTCTCACGGAGCGCAGTCAAATAGCTACGGTTATATCAATTTTAAAACTAATATCATGAATATGAGATGAGTCGAGTTGAGTGCGAGAGAGAATGCATCGCATACATATGTATGTTTTGAGATTATATCTCGGAAGTTGCACCACTTGCACCCCTGGAGGACAGTCGGAATAAAACAATAGTAGATAGTGTGTCGGTGGTGGTGTTGAAGTGTTTGAAGCACTTCTGAATTGTCGTTATGTTGCTTTAAATGTTACTCTAAGTTCCTTGTGGGATAAACGGACACGTTAGAAAAGTGATCATAAAACTTTATGCTTTTTGAGAAATAGTATAAAAGTTACAAATGTCTGCAAGCGGCACAAAAATCGATGAATGGCGACCGCTCAGTAAAAGGTCCTTAATTCCATAAGTCACAGCCACATTTCCTTCATAACACATGTCAGACGCAAACGGATCACCGCAGCCAATGACACATCAATCATAAAGCCAATATACCCAATATAGGGGCGCCACTATCGCAAGACGTCGTTTCGACCAATCAGGACTCGTATCGACCTATCAAACGACTAATCAGGACTCGTATCAGCTAATTTGTCGTTATTTATCTAGCGGAGCGATCGGCAGAGTGACTTCTGATCGGAAATTGAGCTTCTCTTTGAAGGCAGCCACTGGGGCGCACGGGCGGGTCGCGCGACGAGCCCCAATTAAGATAAACTTAAGAGGAATTTATCAATAAACTTCTTTCAATTTCATTTACCTTTTCCTTTGACGCTCTTGAAGAAAGAAAATCGGTTTGTGAGTATTTATCTTTGTTCAAGATGAAAGATTGCAAGTTTTAATGACACTGGGTCCGAAAGCAAGAAATAAGAAATTCTGAGAAAAGAAAGTATTCGAGTAGTGAGATGTAGAATGATATCCTAGTTACGATACCGGTTCCTAGAACTCTTATCAATTCTTTGCTGTATGCGTTGTAAAATTGGTATTATTGGTACATAACATACACCGTACGGCGTATTTCCGTACATCTTTATTTTTTTTTTTTCGGGTGACCTCTGAAAATTAGCGCTGTGCTGTGGGTCCCCCATAGCACTGCATCATGCTGAGTGGAAGCCTTCTTGTCGCAGTCATGTCGTGCAGCTGCCGCCGAAGTAATTTCTGTTCTATGCTCGTGATTTGTTATATACTTTGTGTTGTTCTCTGATTACTCGTGTCTTTTATGTATGCACGTGTGTCTGTGACAAATAAACCTATTTTTCTTACTTGCTTACATGCATCTTACGCCATCAGAATTGCTAAATAACAATTAATAGGTAGGTTTACTAATAGTGACTTGAAATAAGGCTGCCAAAAACTGTCGCTTAATTTGAAACAACTTTCAATACTTACTAGATAAACCTCTTCATATTCTGATAACCTCGTCAAGGACACCAAAAGACCCTTGTAATTAAGTGGCAACAAACAAAATAACGTAATGAGTGTAATATAACAAGTTAACTCAATAATATCGCCAAGTTATCTCTTCCTCGCCAAGCGGGGGAACGATCCTAATTGACTAATAGCTCAACATTCATCACTAATCCGATTCAAAAGATACATTATTTATAGGCAGTCTTTACTGGGAGGGTATTTACAAATTATTCGTTAAATTGCGCAGATAAGGTAGGGTGGTCATTTGTTAAACTTTTTTCATTTTAAGGGATGTTGTCTTAAAATGTTTGGGTGTTTGTTTCAAGTGAGGTGAGCGCATGTTTGTTTTGAGTATTTTAGAAGGCTGTCTTTTTTACATACGTTTTCATATTTGCCTTTAAAGTTGAGAACGCTGGGACTGTTTTAAATACAAGCAATTTTCGCAAGGGGGTCTGGTTCAAGTGACGTGAGTGCTGGTTGGCAAGTCAAACAGGCAGGCAAATAATATCTGAAATTGTGAAGACCATGGTAATCGACATAACCCGAAGAATTGCCAAACTGAAGAGCCAGTGGGCAGGGCACCGATGGCCGATGGGGCCGAAAGGTTCTGGAGTGGCGAACTCGTACCGTAAAGCACAGCATTAGTACCACAAGGTGAACCGATGACCTGGCGAAAGTCGTTGGAATCCGCTGGATGCGAAAGCACAGGACCAGTCGGTGTGGCGACGCTTGGGGAAGGTCTATGTCTAACAGTGGACACAATACATTTTTCAATAACATTTTTAATGCCTGGGAAGAAGCACAAGATGCCATTGGAATCTTTTGCGACCTCTCGAAGGCGTTCGATTGTGTAGACCATGAGACACTTCTGCTGAAACTAGAGCACTATGGGATTAGGAATACAGCTCTTGATTTATTTAGATCATACCTGAAAGATAGAAATGTTAAAGTTCAGGTAAACGGCGTAAACTCATTAGGGTCTGAAATGGCAATGGGCGTTCCTCAAGGTTCGATATTGGGTCCATTCCTCTTTTTAGTTTACATTAATGATTTACCCCAATTACTTCAAAATCAACCGAAGATGGTGTTATTTGCAGATGACACATCATTAATCTTTAAAATAAACCGACGGTCACAAAATCTTGACGACGTGAATAGCTCTATTCTGCAAGTCCAAGATTGGTTTACGGTAAATAATCTGGTACTTAATAAAAAAAAAACCAAATGCATTAGATTTAAATTACCTAATGTTAAAAGTAGCGAATGTGACATCATATTGAATGGAGAAAAACTGGAATTTATTAATCAAACAGTTTTCCTAGGAATCACGCTAGACGAGAAATTACAATGGGGACCTCATATAACATCTCTTGCGGGGCGGTTAAGCTCGGCCGCTTATGCTGTTAGAAAGATAAGACAGTTAACAGATGTGGAAACCGCGCGTTTGGTCTATTTTAGCTACTTTCACAGCATTATGTCGTATGGCATTTTACTGTGGGGTCGGGCTGCTGACATTGAATCCATCTTTATTTTGCAAAAGAGAGCTGTCAGAGCCATTTATAATCTACGTCGCCGCGAATCTCTCAGGGAACTTTTTAAAAGGATTAATATTATGACGGTACCTTGCCAATTCATCTATGAAAATATTATGTTTGTAAGGAAAAATCCACATCTCTTTAATAAAATAAGTGATAGACATAATTTTAATACTAGAAATAAAGATAAACTAGATCAACCATTTTACAGATTATCTAAAGTACATACATCTTTTATGGGGTACTGTGTTAAATGTTACAACAAAATACCTTGTGACATATTGCAATTAAATGAAAGAAAATTTAAAACTCATATCAAAAGTGCACTTTGTAAACAAGCATATTACAAATTAGAGGATTATATCCAGGATAAGAGTGCTTGGAAACATGCTGGTCCTGCTCCATAGGACAATTTAGAATCAAGACAAAATCAAACTGGTTGCTAATTTAATTGTAAAATTGATTATTTTGTGTTTTATGACATTGATTTAACATTCTGTGATTACTTTCTCACACACTGACTTATTAATTACAAAATTTTAGGAAAATCGTCTACTTTTAAAATGTTTGTAAATATGTGAGCACCATGTATCTATCACATATTAAATTATCTGTTGTTGCTTCATTTTTAATTCTTTTTACCTATTGTGGTATAGTAATTTTATTCTAGGTGCATCGTCTTCACATATAATTATTTAACTAATGTACGTACCTATACAAACTATTGTAAAACATTTTAAAAGAGTAACGGTGGAGTTTCTTGCCCATTCTTCTCCATACGAAAACTACCTTTTGGAAGGGGCGACTAGAATCATTTTTAATATTTTGTAAATTTCGACGTTCAAAAGTGCCATACATGGGCCTATTTGAAATAAATGATTTGACTTTGACTTTGACTTTGGACGACTTTCGACTGAAATGATGCTGGTGGTTCATACCTAATTTTGGTTGAGGTCTTTCAAAGTGTCAAAGATCTGGGAGTTCCTACAAATAATACACAAAAAAGACAACAAACAAAATTTTCTAAGAAGACTTCTTATTACCGTTATAAATATACGCCAATGTTTAGATAATTTCAAACTTTCCTCTACATTAATCTCCAACTTCTCACCGAAAGTACAATAATGCTTTTCAATCTGAGCTCAACACGGTTAGCTTCTAACCCGACACACAATAGCTGCTGCCTCCATCCGTCATAGGACACAATGAGCTGCACTTTGCAGTCTGATGCAGCGCATTATCTGCAGTTTGCAGTAAGAACCATTACTCACTGGCGTAAAGATTGATCGCACCTGGCGCGGTTTTATTTGTTTGGCTATAAAATGTAGACTACAATGGGGTTTAGATAGGTATAAAAGGTGAAAGTAAGTCAGTAGGGTTGTCTGCGAAAAACTATAATTTATTTATGGTTTACATTTTCCAGAAAAGATGCTGAATAGTGTTAAACTTAAAACGAAATTAGGTTTATTTGCTTTTTGATATTTTGTCAAGTTCTAAGCTTCTCTATCATCACTTTTAGTTAAAGAACTTCATTAAGTAGATTGGATTTTTGACACTACGTTTTTTCGAATTGATGGATCGAGTTTGCTGAAAAATGTATAGATAGATACCACACCCCAGGTTTCATTATAGAAAGTTATATAGGTGTATTCAGTTTGCGATTTATAACACTATTCTAAAGCGTAGGCCACACTGGGAACGAAGCTAAGTTCGTTTAGCTTCGCTCATGTAGGTATCGCGTTTTATGATACTTCCGTGTGAACCGAAGTATGCAAACACGCGGTAGCTACATGAGCAAAGCTAAATGAACTTAGCTTCATTTTCAGTGTGGCCTGCGCTTAAAACAAATATCATTAAAACTTTCTCCCATCACGAGACACTTAATTAAAAGACAATATCTTCTCAAACTCGAGCCAACGAGCCGTGAACTCGTGCGACGCGATAACAGCACAATGGCTTGAGTTGTCGAACAACGAGCTCGAGCTAACAACAGGCAGCAACGAGCCGCGACAGAAACACTCAACTGTTGCTTGTTGCTCTATGTCAATGTTATATCGAACCTGTGAAGAAAAGACTACAAACCTATAGAATTCTAGTGCTTCCCGATAGAAATATCTTTTCCACTCAAGTCTAAATAGTTGTCCAGAGGAATAAGCAATACATTTTCTTAGTCCATCTAACAGCATATGAAGATTGTATAGACAATATACAACCAATATGCGTGACCTATGCTTGCAAATATAGCGATTATTATCAATGTAGTGTCATGTTTTAATGTGCCGTGATCGCAGACTGTTATACTTAGGTGCACCGGTGCACGTTGTGCACAATGCTATGTAAATGAGAAATATGTAAGTCTACGCTCAGGGGCTTGCACCATTACATGCTGTGTAGGTACCCAATGGGATTAACTATTGATACAAGTACAATTTAAACAGTTAAAATTTTAAAAACATTTCCTCATTTCTTCTTCCGATTCCATCACCAGACCCTGTTCACCATCTATCTATAACCCATTTATTGAGACCATTCCAATGAGCCCAAACACGATACCTGTGCTGTAAGTTGGTAAGGGAGTTGGGTATCCTGCAAATTCCAGATGATGCTGCAGCATCAGTTCAAGGTTACTATGATCTTTTAATATCATTGAATTAACAGAATACCAAATTTCAAATCGATCAGACCTATGGAAGATACTCAAATCCATTCATCAACTAGAAATGAGTTGATAATCTTCAAACGGTTGAACCGATTTTGATAAAACATGTCTAAGAACTATCACTAGAAAACCTGCTTTAAAATAAAAAAAACCGTATTCAAATCGGTTCACCCGTTTAAGAACTACCATGACACAGACAGACACAAACATATAGCGGTCAAACTTATAACACCCCTCTTTGTGTCAGGGGTTAAAAAATTACGTACTTCCATACAAACTTTCATCCCCTACTTAATCCCTTTAGGGGATGAATTTTCAAACATCATTCCTTAGTGCTAACCGTCATTATTTATGGAACTCTGTGCAAAATTTTGTTCTTAGTGGTTTGGTTGTGAATTGTCTTTCAGTGAATTAATTTAAGATTTTTATTAAATAGAGGTTAAATTGCAACAAACAAATAACAAATAAATCTGCCTAAGAATTTGTGAGATTATTCAACGCGTGGTGATTGTGTGTGTTTGTAATAAGAAAAGTTTTATTTATCTTAAAGCTGGTAGACATGTATCAAGTGATTTAGTAACTTAAGTCATAGCAAACGTGTTAACAAAGTAACAAGTTGTAAGTTAACGAAGACAAAGATAAATGGAACAAGTTTTCACTGTTATCAGGGGTTTATTTACTTAGTAGGCAGTTCAACAACTCAAACATACATATACATATTGGCAAAGAACTGAATTATAAGACATAAACCTACTAATATGTATTTCTTTTAAACATAAAATTCTGACTTTGGTACTGAGAAGGTACCCAACTTCTAAGAAACAATTGTCTTCTTACTAAAATTGCGTTTCAGCAAAAAATGGTTTATCAATTTGTCTGAATGATGAATACAATATCTGTTAGTAACGAACTTTGTTCCTCAATCAACAAAAAGTTACGAGGAAAGAAACAAAAATACGAAATCATAAAGCCAAGATTAATGTTGTTACGACAACAAAGGACTTGACATTATTTAATTGGTCTTTGCACGTGGTCAAGTAGATTATTTTATAACATAGACCGTCTGTGCCCTCACCCCTCCCGATGTGCCAGTTAGCTCGACAATCCCTCGAGGGCTCAACTCTCAGAGCACGTAAACTATCAAACAGAAACCTTCCTCACTCCAAACCTTGTTAACTTCTCTCACAGCTTAGGCTGACAGTCAAAAATGTTAGTTATTTACTTTGAAAAGCTTTCATTTTACTCAAAGGCATTACGAACAAACATTTAATAACTTGTGAAGGCAACTGAGAGAGGAAATATTTCGAAGTCAAAGCACAATATTCTTGACGTTTGAAAAATAATCGAGTATTGCAAAAGTTGTCGTTAAATGGCGTAATGGATCGCCCAGTGGCCTACATTAGGGGAGCATTCTCTTAGTGCGGGGCGTGGACGGGGCGGGCGCGGGGCGGCTGCGGGGCGGCTGCGGGGCGGCTGCGGGGCGGGGACGTCCGCTAGCCGGCCGCGTTCGTTTGCTCCGTTTGCCACACTCCATTCACTTTTCAATCGCATTTCATCAGTTTTCAATTGTCTCGCTTCATTTGCGCCGCGCTTTGTTTGTAGTCTGCTGTATTCAGTGCACAGGCTAGATGGATGTGTATCGATCTGTGTAGACTACACAGCTATGTTGCTACGATGACGTTCAACGTATAGTTAGGACTTAGGGACCAGATATTAATATAAATAAACCATTTTGAAATAACTGTTTGAAATAATTAATTTCAGCGTTTGCTGGTCTGAACTTTGTACATATTCAAAGTTGCTTTTAAATCTTAGTACCTACCTACACAATATTTACTGCACAGCAAATAACTCTTAGCTAAAATATTCTCTTGTGATGTCGTTCAACAGTATTAACCATCAAGTCGAGGTATTTCGTCTCCTGAAACACTTGACAACAAAGTTTTAATACCATCAAACGTTTCCGACCGACGGAAACTGATCGCGAATTCAAATCCTTTTACAATGCGCCATTGAACGGGTTGACAAAATAACTCCTGCACTCCAGACAATATAAAATGATCCTTATTACTCAACATTAAAGCTCAGGGCGTAACAAACGAGCTTGTTAAGAGGGACCAAATTATTGTTATTTTAATGGCGGAAACGTTATTCAGTTTGTTATCTGACGCCATTGTTCGTGTATTTAGATGATGCGGTGTTGTTGTCGGCAATCAGTTCATTAAATTGGCTCGAATTGCGAAAACATGCATAAGAAATGCGGGAAGTCTGACATATTATTGATGATTCAATGAGAGAGTTCGACGAAAATAAATCAGATAAAAGTGATCTGCGAGTCGAGAAAAATAATGTCAAAACAGGTCAAACAGCAAAAGTATGCCAGCACAACCTGTCTCATATAGGCTGTAAATTAAAAGAAACAAAGTTTTCTCCTGACTGGTATCGAATAACAGCAGCTGTGTAAACCTTTTAGAATTCTACTGAAACGGCTCCCCGGTGTTCCTAGGCACACATCCAATCTGGGAGCTCCCAGTTGAGTAATCTCTCTTTGACAAATCGCCTCTCGGTGTCTCCTCCCGGAGTCGGAGGCGCCTCGCCCATCTGTCTTACCTATTTGCGTTTAGGTTTTTCAATTTTCTGCGCGTTGGTACTTGGTACCTAGAGACTCTGGAAGGTTCGGCTTATTCAATTGGGTTAAACTTCGTCGGAAAAATGTATTATCTTTTTTTAGGTTTTGCTTTGGCACTTAGTAGTTGTCGTCGTTTGTTGTAGTTTATGTAAGGAATGTTGATAGTTTTTACAGTGTCAAAAAGGTTACAAATTGCAAAAATATTTTTTATCGGTGCAACCAATATTTTGTACAGCGTATCGAAGCTTGCTTAACGGTGAAGGAAAACATCGTGAGGAAACCGGCATGTCCTAGAACCGAAAATTCGAAGACATGTGACATCTACCAACCCGCACTGGGCCCGCGTGGTGGATTACGACCCACTCCCTCTCACAGAGAGGAGGCCTGTGTCCCAGCAGTGGGAACATTTATAGGCCGATGATGATGATCGAAGCTTGACAAAGGCCTTATAGGCCTTTTTCAACCATAGCATCGTGTGATGGTTTACTTTAATAGTTTTTATTTTGCCATCTGTTTTGGAAACGGAAAAAGTGCATGGTGCACCATGCACTTTTTCCGTTTGTTCAAAATAAAAAATCTTTAAATTCAGTAACGAGTTTATTTTGTGTCAAAAAAAACGACAACATCATCTAGATACACAAAACCGTCTTGAGCATCGTCGGGAGCACATCAAAGAATTTTTCACCGCTGAAAGTTGTCGAGGCATCTAAAAACCCATAAAGGGCGGTGCGCCGACGGGCCACGTGGGAGGCTTTGAAGCCTGCCTCAATAGAGACACGGTGTAAAGACGATTTGGTGGAAGGCGACGACAATTTCTCACTCGGTTAGCGAAGCCTGCCACAAAAGGAACCGCTCACTGACATTTATCAAGGGGATTCTCTTTTGATTTGGGGATTGTACGTTAAATGAGTCCAAATGGCCATTTTTCATTGGACTTTTTGCGTGGAATTATTTGCAAATGGGTCTTAAGTGGAGCGTAGAATGATAAAAACAGTTACTACAGTAACGTCGACTAATTTTGAATTGTATTTGTTTAATTTTAACCACTTTTTACACTTTATTTTACGTAAGAAAAGGTCAAGACGTTTAGTTCTCTAATAGTTCTTCCAATGAACAAAAACACACTACTAAATATTTAAACCATTAACTTGAAAACTACTGAATATTTACTCCTCCAATTCTAATTGAATTATAATGCGGCTCCACCGCGTGAGTGCAATTTGAAACTAGGTTAACTTCTTAATCAACGTTCGGATAGATTGTGTCTAATTGCAGTAATTTTCAAGATCTTTTTTGCATTAAAATTCATCAAGAAAGTAACGAGGAAAGTTTCTTCTAACTCCACTTTATTAAGACACAGTTGTGGAAGTTTATGGTCATCGGCTGAGTAGTAGTTACTAACCTTATGCATGTTAAGACTGCTTAATATTTCCGAGGAAAAAAGTAAAATTGTTCCAGAAAAAGGCTCAATTTTGCCTAGGATTGATTGTAGCCAGAATTAAAAAAAAATTAATCACATAGGTTATAGATGCTTTTAAAATCTTTTTGTGTGTAGTAAGCGTACACAATAAAACCACAACCTGTCTAGGGATCACTAGGAGGCGCGTGTTTTTACAATAAGTTTCCTCAACCGTGTTTTACCAACAGAATGTTTTCCACAAAAACTTTCCAGCTGTTGAGTTGGGGCGTCGCAGATGGTATGAATTAAGTGGCTTCTGTAAAATATGGACCAATAGCGGTGGGAGATAATCTTATTTACCTTTGAAGCGCCAAAGAGATTGAATACAAAATATTTAACTGAGTCATCAATTTCCGGAATCAGCGCTCGCTAAATTAGTTTGAAACTAAAGCTAGTTAGTTTGTTGGTTGTGAGCGATTTACCGTTGGCTTTCATGTACGTTGTTTGTTTAATGTTGTCTACCGTTTACGCGAATATTGTTCGTTGAATCTAGTTTCGCTCGTTGTTTATCTTTTTGCATTGTTTTAAAAGCTTTCCGACGTTTCTGGTGTCTCGTGTATTTTAATTAAGTATGAAACCATTTATTAATTGTTATTATATTCGGTTTTCTTCTTCCTAATAGAATTAACATCGTTTATATCCAACATGTTTAGCACATCAACATTAATTCAAAACATTTTATTTATCTCCGGCACGTGTTTGAATAAATTAACAAATTAATTTAATAACGCGAGCTCCTTGACGTGTTCAGCTTCTTCATTTACAATTTTAATTCGTAGCTCATTCGGTACTCTTTCATTAGTATTTACCACATATGTACCGTGGGACTTATCTACCGTCGTGTACGGCTCGGCTCTTGCTTTAATTTTAAACAACATTTATAAAGGTCAGCGCGGTATTACCGTCTCATTTCCTTTTACTTAGATATTCATAACGTTACTCTTGTGAAGAATATTGTGAAGTGAAAAACCACTTTTAACTTCGGATATGAGGTTTAGCAGTTGATGGTTTAGTTACAAGACGAAACGAGATGAAGATGATGAACAGTATTTAAAATTCCAAAAGTCCACTATAGAACTCCTGGCCAAAAACTCTAATCTTATCTTCGTAATAAACCTACTAAAACTATGTACGTTATTACAGTTACCATTCTAGCCGTAAATATATGTAGTTTCGGTAGCATGAACTCATTAATTTGGAGATGTAATAATGTGCGTTGTTTGGCGTTCACACGTAGTGTTACTAGTTCAGAATTATCTCGTATGAGAAATGAATGTAATGGCGTAATAATTTAGGTTGTGTTTGGATTCACTTTAGTAATTTCGAAGCGTGTTGGTGCTTTAAAATGATTGGTTTAATTTAAAGGAATTGCACACAGTTAGAATTATTATATTTATTTATTTATCTTTGTGATGCGTCTGTTCTTCTACGGTAAGATCCCAAAGTCATGAGTGCCTTTTTTGAACATATTACATGTTTTATTTATACATTTGGCAGAAGGTGACTTTCGGGGTAGGTCTTCAGGCCCAATGTCGCGACATTGACCTCAGCACAATATTGTGAGTTACTCTTGTGTTCTTATTACAATACATAGAGGCCTATTGCTTCTGCAGAATTCTAATAACGTTTTTTTGCATTTTTACACTATGTTTTTACACATTAGTGATTGGAAAACTGAACCTATTTCTAAACAAATTGTTTTTTTTATTTACTACATTTTTAAATGTCAAAAAGCTCTAGCAAAAATAAAGTTTTGTTCTTTTAGCTCAAGTGGAATTAAAAGAGATTTATCACTCATAAATTTTCCAATTCATAGTTATTTAAACAAACCAAACACCCCACAAAGGTTTTTTCCACCAACTTAAATCACGGCAATTTATTCTTAACCAACGAGAAAGCCTTCAAAACAAATCGGGCCTCGTTTTATATAAAAAGCGCATTAACATGTAAACCCGTGTGAGTGAAATCCTGAACGCGTCGTTACACAAGTCGTTATCTTCAAAAGAGGTTAGAAAAGACCCGGGTATTAAATAACAAGGCTCTGAAAAACCACAAATGGTGATAAATTCGAGATAGAGAACAGTAACTTGATAGAAAAACTATCTTTATGTCTAGCTGACATCAAACTCTTCAATAATTCAAAAGTACCTTTTCTTATTGAAATCAATGCTTTGAAATAAGATAGGGTCCTTTCTGGTCCCCAACTTATATGTCTGGAAATCTCTGCACGTCTTTAACCGCTTAGATTCCCTATACTTCCCTATATCCTGCTATACAAAAAATAAATGAAGTGAGAAGGTACGTTTACCGGGTAATACCGTGTAATCCACCTCGTCACATCTCATGGCTTCTTTTCGACTGAATATAAAACGGAATTAGTGTTTTTATGTATAAATACCTTCATTAACAATGTACCTTCTGAATCTATCTTCCTTTTGGTCCGGGGTTGGTTCCCGGCGCAGGGTGAGGGTGTAGAACATGTAACATTAATGTTTCAGCAAGTGGTCAGCAAATGACGCGCCGCCTTCAGACCACTGAGTTTAACTATATTAATGATGTCCATGTTTATTGTCTTGTAAAGAAAGTCAGGGAGTATGTTTAAAATTTATTTTTAAATGTGTCTAGTTTACATTACGGTCTCGTCTTATGACTACATATTGTACAAATATCTTTTGCATTTGATTTGATTGCTGGAGCCCTTAAACTACCAGTAATTACTGAATCAATAGCTACTATTTTACATGATCGCTGTAGGTATGTCTTCTTATTAAAAGTATACTTAGATCATGTGATATACTATTAAATGTAGCACACAACTCAAAGGCCTCAAGAGCGCCCCGCTGAGTCCCACTGTATCCCCGGTGCCGACTAGCCGTTCCCTTTGAGTTGATGTTTACTTACTGATAATTTGGTGGTTTTAGTCTAAACCCAAAGCCAAGCCAAAATATATAACAAGTGATTCAAGTGAACACAACACATCATATTCAAATTAGGATTACTGAGTAAAAATAGCTCGATTAATAAAAATAAAATTGATCACGAATTCATACATTCTGGAGGCTCACAAAATTTCCTTACGTTACATACATATTCATGACAACGTAAAGTACAAGTACAGCTTTTACAGGGCCCAAAAACAAAGAACCATGTGTAACTGAGCGTGCAAGTAAAAATAAACTTTATCTCGGCGACTAATGGTTGAAATTTGTTCTCGTGAAGAGGTAGGTAGTTACGTGCGAATTGTGTTTGCATAGAGGAGCAGTTGGTGGGCTGTAATACATGGTGTCGTTAGGATTACAACGGAGGTACGTACTGAAGGTTCGCCTAGCAACAAGCGATAATAAGTACGTACACAGGCGAGATAACGTGTCTAACGCCTCAACACTTTATCCAAATTGAAAGGCCCACTTCGGCCTTTCAATTTGGATAAAGCAACCAAATTAAATCATGTAAAAATAAGTCGGAGGTGTCGTGGGACTCGAAGTTCCTTTCGCTGTATATTAAAACAAAAACTTAAGACACTTGAAACTTGAGACCTTGAAACTGACTTGTTCTGCATAACGCTTTTTCATTATTTCTATCAGTCAACTACTACCGCAAGCCGCGTTAAAGAACTTCGTTTCAAAAAGTGCATCATTCAATGTCAGCTTACAACCTTTCATGTTTGCACCTCTTAATTAAAGCTCATCAATTAGTTTGAACTGTGTATGTGTTATTTGCTAAAACACTTAGATAATTTACATTGAGCGAAAGTAAAGTTGAAGCGAACCCATTACATTACATTACACCAAGATGTTCCAAAAGTTTCTGCTGGTTTCTACTTGAGACGAGTTATTATGAAATATACTGGATAGATTTTTGCAAATATTTCGATGCATCGTATAACTAAGTACCTAAAAGCGCGTGTAAACTGTAAATGCAGTGATTCCTCTCGCTACTACTTTTCATTTACGCTCTAGTGGGTATTTGCGGGCACGCAGAGTCCGTATTCATGCGAACAAATTACGATCCCGATGCGTAGGGGATCGTGTAACTGTGCGGTCCACTGTGAAACACTGTTATACTGCGTAATTTGTGCACAGTACAACTTTTAGTTTTTTGACATAATTATAAAGAAAATATTTGTTACTACAAACTACTTTCGACGCCTGATTGTTTGTTTGACACTTCTCGTGACCCAAAAGCTGGCTTTTACTTTGTTCTAAGCATTGCCAATTTGCCATCCAACGCGACAGTGTTTTGGGCAAGCTGCTTCCAGCCCCCTTTGCTGCGGCTGTGTGAGCGAGCCGCAGCAAAGGGGGCTTAAAATGATGAAGAAATAGTAATATTATTAATTTATCCATACGAGTGGACATTCTGCATCATCTTACATTACATTTGAACTCTATTTCACGTGTAGGTATAGACGCCACTGTAAGCATTCTGTGACGCGTAATGTCTTGCAGACGTGTGCGTAATTACAAACGGGCGGAGTCGACGTTACAATTAAATTTTAATTAGAATGGGCGCCACTCGTCCCGAGACAGTGTACTCACGGCTTTATTTCAAATGTTAGGCTCTCCAGACGTTGCAATTACCTGAAACAATTTAATTAATGTTGTATTAACTTGTTTTAGAGTAAAGTGGAAAGTGGATAAATAAATGTAAGTAACGGAGACAGTAATTAATATGTTTATTGTTTAATGTTCAGAAGGCAATGTTTTAGAATTTCTATTTACTTCGCATTTAACACAGTTTGAAGTTTCAGGCTTTTAATTTGCGGGGGTAGGCAGAAACAACAGAACGCTACCTGTTACGATCTTCACATACTCCTTTTGCTTCGTTTACGTTCATACATCTGGTCATACACGCACGCAGAAATATAATTATGTAGTTATTTACGATTGCTGATGATACCATTTAAGTCGCTATGAGCACTGGCATCGTTACTTATTTTTTGCATGAGTTTATATTCAGTCTAAGTCATGAGGCTTCTAAGCATTTAACAAATCGACAGAAGTCAACAATTTTCACACAAAATTGATAAGTAACTTAAATAAAGTTAACACATCACCTGTTTACTCAAATTATGAAAAATTTAGTCGTTATGCAAGTAAAACTATTCATCACAGCTAACCCACAAGCATCATTCAACCCACAAGCAAATGACTTCAAATAAAAAACTCCCCCTCCGAGTGGCCATCAATCAAGAGGAGTGCCCTCGAAGCCGACACAACAGCATCAACAGGTCTCCAACAGCAGACAAACAACTAGTAGTTCAATAACAACAATATAGCTGGTGAGAGTTTTAAGTGCTCTAGTTTGGAAGACGATTATTAATTTAGAGGTATTCCACTCTGAGCACTGATTTCAACAGCACTTGTCCGGACCGCACCTGAGCACTTTCACTAACCGCATTGTTTTGAAAGACAATAATCAACAAGTATTTATGAAATCAGTATTAGGCGCTGTTCTTATTATTTTTACAGTATCTACGTAGAGCTATTATTTTTTTTCTGAACTGGGCCTGCTCTGAACCTCGATTTCGCCTGATGGAAAGCGATGGATGAAGTCTCTGATGGAACTAGCGTGCTCAGAAGATTGCTTTGAAGGCTTATGTGAAGCGAGCTGTCAATCCCTAGCGTCAAGTAAGATGATAGATAGTTCGCAACAAGCTTACTTCAACTAAACACGGCAAGATTTTAAATATCTAAAAAAAATACAGGATGACCGGTTGGTGGTTGGAAAGCGATAGTTTCGCAACATAATATAATAATTTGTGCCCGGTTGATGGCAATAGACTCGCCCCTATTACATGGGACTTAAAACATTACTAGCGAAATGTGGGTGTACCTGCTACAGGGACACCTCTGCCCAACCCTTCGGGGAAACAAGGCGTGATGTTATGTTTGTTATTTTTATTTTTTTTAATGTTATTTTATGTATTACCTACTGGTTTTTTACATTTTTCATAGTTTTAAATTGTAGATCAGATAAGTTAATTTTAAGACCGCGCTATCGCATTAGGTATACACCTGTAATGATAGTTGTAAGGGAAATTTTAATAAATGAATGAGTGAAAGAGACGTCTACACTCCACAAAGCCGAACTTTATTTAATATCGATGTGCCAGATTTACGGTCGGGTATTAATACTCACTCGTACAATTTAAATAAATAAATGATACCACCCGATATTAAATTTCATTTAATTACCACCTATATACAATTTAAATTAGTTAATGATATTCTAAGAAACTCCAACATTTCTGAAGCATGTCGGAATGGAACGGAACGCAAGTTCCAAGTCGAAGCGATGCTAACGTTAAATAAAACCGACAAGTTTACTAGCAAAGACGACCGCAAATATTCAAGTAAAGGCTTAAATGAAAACTTGCGCAAGTTCGCCTTTGATACAAATAGTTTCAGAAGACTTGCAGATCGATACCGCGACCACACAGTCTCAGGTTGTGGTCGCGAAGTCGATATCTTAAAACTAAATTTACAAGAACCTGCTTATTAATTTAGCAGAATTCCTATAAGTTTGGTTTCAATAACGTTTATTGTATCGCTGAGTTTTGTTTATAAACTCTCTCAACACTTTAAGGACTTGCTTTTTCAGTAACATTTCAAAAGTTTGGTTTAATTTATAGCGTTTTGATTGTAGCAGAGATCTATCTGAGTTTTTGTTAGCTGTTATAATGATACTGAACAATATTGAAAGCAGAATTTACAGTAAATAAACAGTTCTTAATACTTCAGACTTTGTATCATAAAGTTGCCACTCGTTACCACCTCAACAAACACAAACAATAACTTCTACGGACAATAACCGTCATCCTTTTAATCACAACTGTCACGCTCTTTGATCTAAACACGGCGGCCGTAGGACTGCGAGACACTATTGAGAGCTCGCGCCGTGACACTTTTGTGTGGCGTGCATTGTGCGCTCCTTACTGTCGACGTGACGCCGTGTTCCGAAGCCCGCCCCACTTGCAGTGTGACACGGTCTAAGTTTTAGACGTTTATGTGTTAGATTTATTTCAAAAGATAAAAACAAGAATTATTTTTTAAATCGACTTAGCGACTTATATGATTTATAGATAAAGTTGTGCTGATTTTGTTACAAACGTAAATGTTCATCGTTTGATTTTTTTGTCGATATCGGGACAAGAGTTTTGGTTTTAGAGAATATTTCTAGGCAAATATTTATTAAAATACTCCGCAGCTTTCCAGTGCTATTCTAAAGACACTGTCAAGCATCTGAGTCATGGGCTTTGTGTACACCACACAAAGCCCATGACTCAGATGCTTGACATTGTGATCTTCTTAATGTCAGCATGTTCTAACTCCTGCCCCACTTACTCGTACAGCATGACACGTTCTACCAAGATGTAGTTAATAAATGGAGAGCCAATATGAATATCTATCTGTTGATTTGTACGTTTTCCAACAAGAACTTTACTACACCTATGTATAAATAGTTTATGAATACATCGTTACGTGCTTGTGGCGTTGGTCATTGTTACACTTATAAATATATCATCAAACGATTTATTGTAAATGTATTGTTTAAACAACTGTTAGAAAAATCTTTCCATCCATCCTTCTCTCCGTGAATTAGTATTTAATCTAATCAAGCGATCACTACTAGTGCATAGATACTACTCATACTTGACAATAAGGCAACGAGAGAAGAATGTCACGGGGACACTTGGTATTTCTACATTACATCACTGAGAAACTTTACCCCAGCGTGTTGTCGCGGGTGATACGTCTACCGCCAGCGTGTTTACCCCGCGCTATTTAAAGCGACACGCTCCTAAGGCTGGACCGCGGCTAATGTCAACTATGTGCTCTCCGCTTTGTGAGCCGCCACATAATTGTGAACTTGGACAAAGATAGGAATGTTTCTGTTGACTGCGGTGGAACTTGTGTTCCTTCTGCAATTAAGACGTACATTGCTTTGAAGCTACTTGTCTTTACGTGTACTTGAGTAATTTTCCGAACGCTTTTGACTGTGCTCGTTAGTATTTTGTTACAGATAATAAAACGTTGCTTTATCTTTAAGAGAGTAATCAATTAGTCAACTTTTACGGCACACCAGACGGCCTTTTTTCGGACAATTAACTAAATAATAAGATAAATCTATGAGGATAAACCAATCAATCTTCATTTCAACACAGATATGTATATCCAGGATTTTCTTTGAGATAAAAAATCTGATACGTGGGCATTACAAAATCTTTTAGAGACCATCGGAGCAAAACCATTTTTCCTAAATATCTGGACCTCAAACATGGTTACAAATGAACAATACAGTATTGCCAATAACAGTAACAATACACAATTAATAAGCGAGACCTAGATACCCTAACATTAGGCCACCCGTCCTAGTATCGATATCATTCGACCACTTATCACAAAGTATGGTTATCATCCGACCACTTATGACCACCATTTCGTCGTAGTCCTCACCCGGCCACTCGCGACTGGCCACTGTTATTGTGACTTATCTCTTCTATTCGATCCAACGCTTCAAGAGAGCACTTTTCTTTGAATGCTGTAAATGTATGACAATATGTTTTATTTATTTTGTCATTGTACAAATATATCGTGTCATGTTTAGCTGATGCTTTTATATTATTGCTGGTTATTTTCCCTATCACTGATCGTGTTGATATTGTACAATGGAGCAGAGATTTGAATGACCGAATGCTGAATTTTTCATACTGAGACTTATGTTTTTAATAGCCTTACTTTGAAGTACGACTCTAAAACTTGAAAGGTGCTCTTCAGAAGGCAACCGCAATCGGAAATCGCAGCGGCAATGTAGCCCAATCGCAACGACAGACCGCAGCGACACGACTGGTTTCTATGTAACTATGTGAAAGAGTGTCCATGGAGTTTCTTGCCCGTTCTTCTCCCTAGAAAACTACGAGTACTACGCTTTGGAATGCGTAACTAGCTTCAAATTTCTGACTGACCGACCCCCTGACAATTCAAAAGTGCCTGTAATTGGTTGAACGAAAACGGTGACGGGAAATGTCATCATCTACGGAAGAGTTTGCAAAACACATGCCAATATTATCTTACCACATAAGTATAGGTAGGTTTAAAACTCAAATATAATTCCAAGAATTCCCTCGTGTAACTTGCTCTAACATCGACAAAATTCGCGTCATTGCTTTCCAGAAACATTTAGCTGACTCCGTCGTCCGACGCGAGTGTGGCCCGAAGACATATCCCAACTTATGCTATCTCACTCTAACTTAGTCTTACATCGGTGCAACTTAAGTGACAGCTTTCAAGTTTAAGTGCTCAGCACAGATTGCATGTCGGATAGATCGAGTTTCATGATCGCGAGAGCTTATTTTTAGCGGTTCAACCGTCTATACTGGCTTAAAGATATCACAGAGTTGTGAATGTTAACTCAGTCTTGGAGTTCAGTTTCCGATTGTTTGGGTTACACTTAATTTGTAAGAATTTTATGCTTTGTAACAGCATGCATGCATGTAAGAGCTTATTTATAAACGCAGAGCATGACGTGTGACTGGGAACAGTCCACCAGACCATTTAGAAGTTTGGAAAGAACTATTAATCTCAGCCCATTTACATCTTTAAACAGTTTAAAACAAAGTCTCTTTTCGTGTCTGCTCTGTCTTTGTAACCGCTTAGATCTTCTAAACTACTGAATTTTGATGCGGCTTTCACCATCATTTAGAGCATTTATACCGGAAGATTCATGTGTATTATAAATGAACTAAGATATACATGTGTAGCACAGAAACCTCGATGTTTTGCCATCTCATCAATACACCCGTGGGAAGCATGCGCGCGTCGAAAGTTTAAAAAAAAATACTGGCACTCCGGGAGTGCCGACATAAGTGAAACCTTGAACAAGATCGCCTTGGTGGAAGAAAAATACTTGTATAGAACATTGGTCCGTAACCTTATCTAAATAAAGAGCACAATCGAGTTTACGAAAAAAAAACTTCCAAAACCTTTAAAGTAAAAATACTTGTATGGAACATTGATCCGTAACATAATATAAATAAAGAGCACAATCGCGTTTACAAAAATGAGGTGTCGGTAATGGTGTCGCGAGTTCAATTGTTTTTTCCCATCTCAAAAATGCCCAACACGCCTGAAGAAGTTTTCACTTGCATTAAATAAGTGTACCTATAGTTTGATAGCAACAAAGCATGATTTAGTAGAATATCATCCTACAAAAGTAACTTTCATGTACACAAGCAAATGACCTGGGATACATTATTCCGCTTGACCTAACAGATAAATAAAGATAACATATCACAAGCGAAAGGATTCTGACACGTTTCATCGGCGACAGATTATCGGAGCATCCTTCCGTGACGTCACGGCATTACGTCATCATTATGTACATACTATACACTTGTATAATATATACGTATGTATGTGTCAGTTTATTGGGTCATTATATTTGGGGTTTCCTTGGCAGATATTATTGCTATTATCATGAATTTACGAGCCTCGTAAGTGATATTAAGTGTTATTAGTTTCATGTGACGATTTATAAGCGCCGTTTTATATTTGAGTTAAATATACGTGGGAAAAATAAACGCCGTCTCTAGGAAAAATACCTCAGATTATCAAGAAGGGTAATTTTCATTTTTCTCAAATAAGTAAAAAAAACTGTATTCTAAGTTTTTCAAAGTCAAAATTAGACACAGTTTATTTTTAAGACCTACTTTCCAGACTTAGGTGTCTTTACGGAAACCTTTATCGTTATTTGTTAGAAAGTTTAACGTTTATTACAAACGCGACTTGAGTTTCATCTTGCTAAAAGGAAAGTTGACGTTGTCAATTACAACAAGTTTGACAGATCGCTTGTGTCAAGTGTCTCTATCCATTGATTAACCTGTGTCGAAAACAAACTGTCATGTCTAAAATAAATTATAGTAATCTTCTAAAATACTTTATAATGGAAACCGAAAACTCCTACAGAGTTTTGTTTCATTGTTTCTCCTACAGGAAACCAAGCTTTATCAATTATTACCGTTTATAACGTTAGTAGGTAATAGGTAATACGGGCTGGTATCCACAACTCCACGTCAAAGCGCGTATTTTGCGTATGGGTGGGAAAATCTGTTATTCGATCCACCCCAGCTCCTCAAAGAAGGCCAGCAACGCCTTGGTGTCACTGACATAGTAAGAATACAAACAAAAAAATTAAGTGTCGGACTGAGTCGGACTCGCGCACGAAGGATTCCGTACCGTTATCTACCAAAACGGCAAAAAAAGTCACGTTTGTTGTATTGTAGCCCCCTTAAATATTTATTTTATTCTGTTTTTTAGTAATTGTTGTTATAGCGGCAACAGAAATATATCATCTGTGAAAATTTCAACTGTCTAACTATCACGGTTCATGAGATACAGCCTGGTGACAGACGGAGGGACAGCAGAGTCTTAGTAATAGGGTCCCTTTGTCACCTACATCATCGTAAAATGGGTCCTGTCTACCCATCTAACAATTAACAAAGTATAAATCTAGATTTAGTGTATCTAAGCTAGGTCTACACCTGACCGTCGTCACCGCCACGTCAGAGGCACTACTATGAAAGCGTCAAGTAAAAATAACGTAAATTCAAAAGATTTTCGAATCGAAAATACAACAAACTTATAGCATTTTGATTAATTTATTTGCGACAAGCACATCAAGTATCACCCATACATGAGAATATAATCTGAAAACTAAGACTAAGTAAATATGAATAAAGAAAGGAATATTTTCAACTTAACAATCGTTCGCATTACCGTTACGTTGCCTCCGCACGTTTGCGTGAGGCCCACTGAACTGAACGTGTTAGTGTTAGCGCCCCGGGACTCAGTCCACACAATAAAGTTTTTGTAAACAGTTGCGAAGTTTTTCAGGATATTACACAAAGCTTTTTGTTTGAATTTTTGCCTGGGTTAAAGTTTTATTGTTTGTTTTTTGCAAAGTAATAAATCCTAAAATAAATTTAAAAACTTTTTTAACTTTATAAAGAAATCTGTTCAAAATGTTAGGTCTATTCTAGCTGACATATAGGGATGGAACTAGTTAACCGACCCATCTCGCAAAATATTTTTGTTCTTAAACAAATCCTTGACGTACCGTTCTCACGTCAAATTCCTTTCTACCGCTAAATAAAATCTTACATTAGAGTGCCTACTGCGAAAATCCATTGGTTAAACTTTTTCCTAGAAACACCCGAAGCATTATTTCAATCTTCCATCACCTTCCAAAGTAAGCCCTTCACCAAAGTGTATTGTAAAAGACTCGCGAGATATTTCCCCTGACATCATGACAGGTGGCTCGCGAGGTAAGCTGCTCAGACGCGGGTCAAACATACTAAGAATGTTACAATTTCTCATAAATGTACTGCCGGACGTTGCCGAAATGTATTTATTGAAGAGAATTTATTGCCTAGAGAACTTTTTGTTTTGTTCTCCCCATTTAGTATTATCATCTTGACCTGAAGTTCTACACATTTCAATTTGTCATACTTTTTAAACCTTCTAGCACAAAACTCACAAACACTGATCACAACAAAAACTCGCAACAGATTTTAATAATTAATAATCTATTGCGTAATTTGCGTAACACTGACATGATAGGTAATCAAGTTATTTATTTAATAACTGTCAAACTCAAAAAATCTTTTCGCAGTGACATCTGTGAGTACAGATAACATAACTTTATATCTGTTGGGCCTCTGCGCGTACGTCGATGGCGGCGCAACGGAGTGTTCTCATTTTATAAATATTATATTTTGCACAATTATTAAAATCGTTCTCTTATTTATTCATTTGTTTATCTAGGTTGTTTACTTTATGTGCGGTACCGGTAGACGTCATCAAGTCAACGCCGGCTGTCGCTGAAAACCAACGCTGTTGCTCAATCTCGTACATAAGTTACAACATTATGCTGAACGATGGCCGTTTTGCGCGGATGTGACGCATATTTCCCTCATTTGGTTTATAATTTTTCCTTTTGTACTTCGTTTTTTATTTTTATTTTATGCGTCATATTAGGCGCAAATAAACTTATTCGTAATCTTCTTTAAGTTGGTGCAATATACTTTTAAATCAGATTAAAATTTCTTATTTGCATTTAATGTGTGGTCATGTGTGTGTATGAGTGGTTTGCATTGCCTCGTAGCACGTAGCCTGGGCTTGCGTAGCATTCTCGTAGCAGCCTCGTAGCGCGTCTACGGAGGCTACGCTGACGGCTACGATATTTACTTTACTCACGAACCACTGCAGATTTTAACATTTGACCCCAGCAAACCCCAGGGAAGACCAGATTTCGTATTACGGTGTTTTTAGCTAACAGGAAAATGTTATTTTTTCCTCAATATAACTCTATAGTTTCCTCCTATACGATACTACTGGGAAAAGATTATTTTGGACGTCTAACCTTTTCTAAGGTATTTTAATGTTTGCTTTGGGTACCCAATTATTGCAAGCAGTTATACTTTACAGTTAGTTGTCCATCGCAATACATTGCCTACAAAGACAAGACATACCTAAATCAAACCCTTGATCGCTGTTAACACAAACACACCACTCAACTTGGAAGTTGAAGCCGTGTTATCTGTTAAAGTCACGAACATACAAGTTGTCGTGTTCAGTAGATAGTGATACATTCGTCATGTTGTGTGTTGTGTTGTGTATTGTAGTTGTAGCGGAGGTGTTCGTGTGGCATGATGTGTGGGTGGATAAGTGTGTTGAAGGTTTTAGATTCGTTGAACGGTATATTTATAAGTTTAAAGTTGATGTTTTATGTGTACACACATAAAACATCAACTGAATAAAACAAATTATTAAAAAAAATAAAAAACCCGACTGTAAAAACTCGTTGTTTTTCTCTTTTCAGTTATGAGTTTATACAGTCGGGTTTTTTTTAATAATTTGTTTTATTTCGAACTTTTTAGTTTTATTAAATATATAAATATGTATATATATTTGGAATTGACTCATTTGAACTTTTATTTGATACCAACAATTTTGTTTTTTTTTTTAAACCTACCCCTCCCTTTTTGTATTTGCAGATGCAATATATGAATATTATATAGCCTATGTCACTCCCACTATTAAGACGAACCTAACGACACCTCATATGTTAAAATCCATCAAGCCGTTTAGGCTACAGAGCGTGCCAAAGAAATAGATATACATATATACATACATATGTATATACATACATACATACTCTCGAAAAACATTACCCTCCTTCTGGGGCAGTCGGGTAAAAACATGGCATAAAGCTTTTCTATTCTTAATGACTTTGCAAAAATGCTTTACATCGAATGTTTTAGGCGCAGTTTTATGCATATTATGCATTCGTCTGTATGTTTATGGTGCACAACATAACAACCACTAACTTATCACAGGCCATAATATCCACTTCCATTCACAATTTATTATTTCTCGTAATAATATTTTCATATTTTAAATAAATAAATATTTATAGAGAAATTTAGCAAAAATCCGCCACTACAAATGCATCACAGAAAATGTCCCGATGTAGCGAAATCTAGCCCCCATTACACGGAAACTGGTAAAACAGTTATGATGAGTGTCGGTGTATAAATCATAATTTTTCGGGCGCGCGCCCGCGGGGAAATCATGCGAACAAACATTGAGTGCCGCCGAATAGAGAAGTGGACAAGTGTTCACTGTTGGAGAACGTACAGAACGGTGGCTAAGGTATATCGTTTTTGTACACACATACAAGAATTAGTTTTACATTTTAATACCTTGCGTAATACCGTGGCCAGAACAAGAAAAATAGTAAAATAGGTGTATCAATTTATCAATTGTGTAGTTTATAAGATCTAAGCGGTCACACGGACAGAAACGAAGAGCTGCTTTGTTTTCTAATATTTTAAGATGACTTTCCCAAAAACTAAATATTTGTTATTCTTTCGTGGCGTCACACATGCACAAAATAAAACGCACCGAAATGTCAAAACACTTACCTACAATAGACGACCTTTGAATGATTAATAGAGGTTTAGAAAATGTTCGGCTTCGTCGAGCTCTGAAACTCATACATTCCGAAGGTTTCTCTCTAATATGCGATGTGCCATAATAACCCCTAGATATTGTACAACCAATCCCTCAAAACTTTACAACAACGATGACACACACACACACCCACCCCCAGTAGCTCGCGTGTCGTCACCACATACTCACCGCTTGCAAACCAGTCGCTATCGGGATTGGATTTAACCGTTTGCCATCGTTTAATTAATTTGCGTCGGCTTTCACGTCAACTTTACCGGAGCACGTTAGCGATTATATTCTCTTTAAACTGAACGGTGGATGATCTGAGTTAACGGAGATCGGGTTTGTAGGTAAACTTGTTAATAGATTTGGATTTGCGGGTGAATGGAAAACACTATCGTAAGTGTGTGTGGAACGAAAGACCAACGCTGTACAGGTCCAAAGTTTTCAGTTTTGTATTTAGAACTTTACCATAGTCAGAATAGAGTTCGAAATTATAAAATGGCTGCATGGGTCTGAGATAAACCTTGTTCTGAAATAAGGTTTAAGTTTGTTGCATGAAGAAAAACAATAAAACTCTCGTCTTCCACTGATGGTACCCTATTCTCTCCGCTCTTCAGGTTTCCATTTGTAGTGTAAGTGTAACCTGGGAGAAGGTTTTGTGTCGCAATGCTAAACTGATATAACTTATATCTTCGAAAATCACGTACGGTTCATACAAATTAATATACAGGAATACTTGTAGTTAAGGAATATTACAAAGCCCACGGGCTTGTTAAACTTTTTTTAGGCAAGAGTAAATATGTAATTAAGTTATTTAAATATAATCAGAGCACAAAAAACCCTGTATTATGTTGCGGTGAGTGCTAAATATTCAGTATAATGTGGAGTTGATGAAATTCAGCAGTGGTTTCGATTTCATGTGGTTAATGTAATTATAACCCTCTCGCCGCGTGTTGTGGGTTATCGGATTATGAAGCCGCTCCGGTTTATTATTACAATATTCATTTATTTTATTATAAAATTTGAAGTGAAAAGAAACAACATTTTATCTTCACAACTATTGAAGCGTATCATTTCCTCATATTAAAATAAGTATGTGTTTTTAACCGAGGAAAAAGAAGGAGGTTCTCTAGTCAAAGTATATTTTTTGTTTTAGAATCCATGTCGACAGGATTACCTAGATGTACAGTACGACACAACCTAGATTTAGCACGAATTTGAAAATTTGCATTCATTCATTTCAATTCTACAACGTATTTGGTTATATCACTTTACAAGTTATTGCGTTTTCGTAAAGATCATTTTCACCTAAACTAGTAATAAAGATTGATGATTTTGAAGGCGCACTCAGTTCGGATGCTGATCGGTTTTACGAATTTTGCCGATGCTACATCTAAGTTGTGTCGTACTATAACTCGTCGTACAATCTATTTCAATAGGGTAGTTGCCTAGGTAAAATAAAAAGAAATTCTATTTAGTCCGTCTTTCAGATAGTAAAAAAATATTGGACACGTATTTTTTGCTTTATCACATTAATCAAAAATAACTTAGAAAACACACATTAAAGTTGGGGAGTGGGGGCTCGCTACGTCACAACGCAGTATTAAATCTAGCAAGGCGTGACGTCATGCCACATTTTAACTCAATGTATCGCCGTAATCTTTTGATTACGTCAAAAAAGAAAAAATACGTGTTCAATATTTTTTAATCATTTACAAGACGGAAAAATAAATGTTTTGGACACATGCCTATTCAATTCTGTATTGCATTTCACATGTGTTTTACAAGTTCACATGGACTCACTCTGTCGGGCAAAACAATTTAATGCGATATGAATTGTGGCGTAATTTAAAATAATTGAAGTAAATAGGAATTAATTTCAAATTTTAGAGTAGAATTCTTCACCTAATATATACGAAATAGTACACACATATTCCATTTACTTATATAAATGTGTATTTCGAATATATTTGTGTCTCGCTGGTCCCACGTTTAAAAGATGCAGTACTTGTCCAAATCTTCCAACTATCTACGTAAGTTGAGAGTCTCGGGCTCAAGTGCTCGCTCCGGTTCACACACGACATCCAGCTCGACTGTTATCGCATGATTGCTCTTTAGATAAAGGTGGGGGAGGGCAGACTTAAGTGGGATAGTAGGTAATTAATCACTATTAACTTAATTGTTAGGACATAAGGAAGTTGACGAGGTCGACGAGGACTTGGGAGGCCCTGATTTAATCTTAGTTACGTAAGGGATGATAAGGGAAATAATATATGAGGATAGTTGGTATTTTCATCGTGATAATCATTTCAGCAGCATGTTGTTTGCCAATTATATTATTGTCAAAAAAATCCAGGCGGAAGTTGGTACCTATCTCAAATACAAGCGTATCTAAGTACCTTCTTCATCCTGAATGGAAGGCATTATCATCCGCCTGGTCTTGTCCAAACGAAACTGAAATCGGCTTTCAGTCTATTCTCAGGAAACACAGTGGATGTCAGTCTTGACTTAAAACATGACCCTAACAACAAAGGTATTGTTCGTTTACTGCCGAACACCGTACGCCTATTGTAATTTAAACGACATCCACTCTCAACACGCATAACCTTTTAGCAATTTATTAAAATGAAACCTTATTCATAGCCAAGCTTTAGCAAGGTATTGAAGCCTATTCATAGCCTAGCAAGTTAGGTATTGTTCTAATGAAGTGAATGCATATTAGTAAATTATCGCCGCCTGGTTCCGCGTCGCCGGGCTGATGCGATTGCACGCACACAATGCTTGCTCGGTTGTGTGGCGCTAGACTGTCGGGAAAAAGTAAAGTACTTACTTTTGTTATAGGCATATGGTGGAAAAACTAAACGCAGTGATAGCCTAGGTCATAGGACTCGAGTTCGAACCCAAGGCACGCACCACTGACTTTTCGGATTCATGTGCGTATTGTATAATTATCACTTGCTTCAAAAACGGTGAAGGAAAACATCGTGAGGAAACCGGCATACCTGAGAGATATTTCTCGACGGCATGTGAAGCTAAATCAGAGGCCCATGGGCGGCTTTATAACTCTGACACCAGGTTAGTCATAACCACACGAAAAGAAAAATGTGGAAAAACTTACATCGAATATTATGTTTATGTAAGCGTAAACCTTTGGCAAATTCTTTTCAAATAGTTCAAAAACAAACGTCTTTGAAACCTGTTAGACAAAACTTGTCATTCTTGTTCCAAGCATCAAAACTCTGTTAATTAGCAATAAGGGCGTAAGCACACGGGCGGAATCGCGGCGGCGGCGCGCATTCTGAACCGCGCATATATAAATTCACGCGACGCCGGCGCCGCTAATTGGCTGTCCGTTGCCATAGCGACCGGTGCGCTCCGCTGGGCCGACACATTGCCTGACCAATATCTGTACGTGTACAGCCTAAAATTGAAATTTTGGTATATCGGGTCATAATTTAATAGAAAAGCAAATTAAATTATTACGATAGGTACATAATATAAATGTTAGATTCAAATTGTAATGTTTTTGTGATTGTGTTTATGATTTTAGCGTTAAGGTTATTACTAATTTGCTTCCACTGAAGGATAAATGCATAAAAAACATAATTTAAAATTAGTGATGTGTGTGTAATACCTATTTGTGAATATAATATCAAAATTATTAAATGTGAGTTTAATTTTCCAACGCTCATACATCATAGTTTTATATTAGCTCCGCATATTTTCCTAGCAAAGAAAATATGTTAGAAATAACCACTAACAACATTTTATGATACACATTTTTTCTAAAACAAAGCTTTTCCTTATCTACTTAGTTTGATAAATAAATTACATTTTCTTATTTTCCTAGGGAGAATAATTTTATACAAAACATGTAGGCCAAAGTGGTTTACAAAAATCAATTTGACTATAATACTACTTACAAAGAACCGAGAAAATATCCTCGACACAGAAGGATATTAAAATTCAGCGCGCACCTTCGGACAAAATATGAAGTTGTCTATAAAATATTTTGATTGCGTCTCGTACCTTAATATAATTACTTTCTATAAAATTCAATTTGAACAAAGTTACGATTAAGGCTAAAATAAAAAGGTACGCTTAATTTAAATTTTAGATTAAAATTTCATTTCTTCTTTAGAAAAGAATGTACTCTTTGTAATATTATAATTCTATCAAAACATTCTCGGATAATAAAATGATTGAATCACGTCCACACACACCTTGTCACATACGCCACTCGTTTAAACAAACGCCACGCTATATCCTCATCTGAATTAAATACAAATTTTATAACAACCTCGACGTAACATAGGTAATCCGCGCTAAAACCAAACAGGACAAAGCAGCGTATTTAACGTAGATAACACAGTCTTTTGTGCGCGCGGACAAAAGACGGGGCTATGGTACGCGGGCCATACGCGCGTGGCTCCAGTACGCGGCTGTGTGACGCCGCCTTTACTAATTAATGTCGCTATTGTTTTCGCAAGCATGTGATGAAATAAAACGAGAGTTTATCACAAGTACATAAAGTGCCTTTGTGAGAGTATCTGTGCCTCTTCGTGGATGGGACGTTAGTTGATGATGATCATGAATGCGTGACGGCGGTTTTCACGGGGATGTAAGGTGTTTTTTTTTGTATGATAATTATATTTTGACATATTTCGTTTCAAACAATAAACAGAGGCAGTCCTGAAGCTGAACCGAGACATTTACTTCCTGTTTCAAATTCCGGGTACACCTCCGAATTGTAATCCTGCCTCAAGCAAGACTCGCAGATCAACATAGGTAAATAAGAAATCTGATAATATTTGACTTCACGCACAATCTCCGAGCTGAACTCAAACACTAAGTTTGTCTTACCGTTTAATTTCAACAGAGCTCCAAATTAATTTCCGGTGAATCAATTTTTCATTTTCGACAACCCTTCTACGCGACAGGGTTGTCTACATCGAGAGCGGAACAAAAGCTTTGTTTGTAACAATAATATTTGGTCACAGGGGTTTAACTAGCATCAAAACACGCGGATGTTTTGCACCCTGCGTTTTCCCGAACGTATTATTCTGCAATGGAAGAATAATCCTCAGGAACAAAGAGCACAGTTCGGACAACCCTATTATGTGGCGCACGGTACATCTATTATGCATTTGAGAGATTAGTGTCTCTTCAGATGAACGTTAGCGTGTTAGTGCCGAGCTGGAAAACACGGTAAAGCCCTAATGTGTAATAGTACTTTTCGGAAACACTAAAACATCGTTTGCATTTTATATGAGGTTCATTATGATTATTCCAGGCTGTGAATATCAAATTAATACTTCTTGCTACATCTTCTAAGTAAAAGTATGCTTAAGATTTATAACACAATATCGTCTGTCCTACCCCTGTTCTGTATAAATCAGTCTATAATGTTCCCACTGCTGGGACACATGCCTCCTCTCTTCGAGAAGGAGTGGGCTATAATCTACCACGCGGGCCCAGTGCGAATTGGTAGATATCACGTCTTCGAATTTTTGGTTCAAGGAAATGCTGGTGTACTCACGATTTTTTCCTTCACCGTTTTGAGAGCAGTGGTGATGAAATAATTTACACAAAGTAAAGCGCCTGGCTGGATTCTAACCTACGACCTACAACTCTTAAGTCGCGGCCGTAATCACTGGGCCACCACTGCTCTGTTCTGCCCTTGTTTTACAATCCAACTAATATTACAAATGCGAAAGTGTGTTCGTTCGTTTTTCAATGGGCGGAGAGTGACACCAACAAAAGACGGCTCATGCGCGTGAAACCGCGGAACGCAGAAAAAAACGTAAATTCGAAATAAAAATGTGTCTTGTGTGTCCAAACCAACACAAGGTATGTGTACATGCATTAGACGTTACATGACGTGTTCATTCGTTTTGTACGTCTGACGTCACGCCGTGGCACTGACGTACAACGTCATGTAACGTTGTCACCCGCCTGGTTCTGACGTGTTTACATACGACTGTGTTTTGTAAAAGTAAAACTTGTATGATTTGTTTTTTATTCAATGAATGAGTTTATTCAGCCAAACACAGAGATAATCATAATAATATTGTGAACTTTATTATAGGTACTTAGTTTCAAATGGGTAAGAGTAAACAAATAAGACCCATTTGATCAATGTAAAGTATGGAGATAATCAACATGTTTAGGTAGGCCGGGCCACTGAAGGCACTGAGAACACTTCAGATTTACAAAAGTGTAGTTACGAAGATAATCTAAATGACTAGTTAAGGTCTACACCTTAACTAGTCACAGTAGTGTTATTAAAGATAGTTTCGCTTTTGTTTTTGCCTAAAAATACATCTCTTTTTTAACAGACTTCAAAAAAAGGAGGTTACTCAATTCGACCGTATATTTATATTTTTTTATGTGTGTTCGCGGATAACTTCGTTTATAAGGTTTAACCAAAATAATAACTTTTTCCTAAAAAAACAACCGACTACCAAAAAACCACTACAAAGTGAAAAATAACTTAAATTTCGGAAGTCGGTGGCAAATAACGCAAATACAAAACCAAAGACACCGACTTTCGAAATTAAAGTTATTTTTCACTTTGTAGTGGTTTTTTGGAAGTCGGTTGTTTTTTTTTGTAAAAAAGTTTTTATTTTGGTTAAACCTTATGATAAAAAGAAACACCTAGCACATTGCTAAAAAATAGTTTTCAGTCTGGTCTAAGGAGACAAAACTTTCTTTATTTCCATACAAAACCGTCGCATTACAGTTCCATTTTAGCCAAAGCGTTAGATAACTTTTATTCGGCGTTTGTATGTCAGTTTCAGGCTCGTTTTCAGCACCTCCGCCCAACTCTACCCACATTAGTCTCAACAAGTTTATCTGTTACAGAGGCTGAAACACGAAGGACATACACTAAACAATGATGAATGAATCGAAGTAGGAGGTGAACACATCTATAGGTAAGTAGGTACACACAGCGTCAGTAAGCTCTAACCCCTCAAGTTTTAAAACGTTACACTGCTACAACATTGAATTAGTTACGAATAATCTAAAGAATACTTCAAAGATAATTCATTGTTTCGACTTGGATTCGAGCCATCGCATCACCGAAAGTCGTCATACTCATACCGGCAGTTTGACGAACTAGCCAGCGAGCCCATGTCATTTGTGATGAAATTGTTATCTACTATCGTCTGAGTCACTTTATCTTTAGGTCTCTGTCTAATCGATACCTAGATGTTATAATTTGAGGGTATCCATTAAAGTTTTCTTTATAAAATTAATCCATACCCTCAAGTTATAACTACAACGTTCACTTAAAACTGTTGTTTATTTCTAGCGCTTCCTATTTTATCGTTTGTGATAATAGGATGTCACTTGTCTAGGGACCCGTTTGTATCACTTGGCAAAATTATGCTGTAAATTTTCAAATCAAATTGTAAAATATAAATAATGCATAACAAAAAGCACATTTCGTGCCTAGGATTTGAACCTCCAATCTAATGCACGGCAAACGGTCTTGAAACCTCCGGTCTACTCAGACATTGAATAACTTTAAGTAAATGTTAATCCTATTCCCTAAAATAATACATTATTGAAATAAAATGTTTTTGCAAAATACTAAAAGTAACTTGGGCCTATCACGGATTTGAACGCACGTCTTTTGGGGGGGTAACTACTTAATGGAGCTGTTTGTACAGGTATGGTCAGCAACAAGTAACGTTGCTACTTTTACACATGATCTAAATTGACACAAAAATGATTATATTTCAGCGTCATTTAAGATTACTTTTAGCTAAAGATCCTAAACGCCTTCACCCTAGACCGCTTTGATTCCACTCAGACAGAATTATGGAAAATTGATCCCCCAGAGATTCCACCAATGCGTCAACAGTCAGCCACTGCCCCGTACTGTTGCTAATTAATCGGCTTACCGTCCCTACTCAGACAATAACTGTTCTCCCTCATCACCATGGCAACCGACTCGTAACACCCATACAGTTTAAACTACAAACTATTTGAAAACAGATCCCTATAATAATACTGAACTGTCCGTGAAAGGAACAAAGTGAAAATTCATTTAAAATGTAACTGAAGCTTTTAGAATTTAGGGTTGTGTTTCGCAAATCATGATTTTAGACTTTTGACATTTTGTTTAGGCATGTACGGAATTATTAGAGTCTGCGATCGACGTCGTCGCGTCGGCGGTGTGTGCAAGCGATTATTGTTTTATTTGTTTCACCTGTAACTGTGTAGGGAGGTCGTTGAATGATGTCTGTCTGGTTATAAACCCCCGAGGGTAGTTTAGGGGGTAAATATTGTTTGTTATGTCTGCAGCGGAGTGGTTATTGAAAACAAACAAACGTATACGTGCGTTGTAGTATTAATAAACATAAATAGTTAGCTTCAGGCTGAGATCACATCACACATGGCAATCAATAGGTGGTAGACGGTGTAATAAATAATACCGAGGACTCAACGAAAGCAATGAAGGGAAAACCTGTTAACATCAAATGTAGGCCGTTTACAATTTCCATTACTTATTTATACAAAAATTTCGGTCATCAAATGCCATTTAACTTCCCCACCTTGACTTCTGCTCACCGTATTACCGTGATCGCGTGAGGGTCTCTCGCGTGCCCCCGCCCCGCCCACTTGCTGTTTAATGCAAATTACATTGCCTGGCTGTTTTACTGGGTAGGCAGGGAGCTAGGCAGCCATTAACGTGCTGTTTATCTGCCTCGCTGCAGGCGTTGCTATTAATGAGAGGTTACTATAAATCAACTTATCGCAGTGTACTGTACAATTATCACTTGTTCTACAACATTCAGTTATTCGTTTTTGTATCTATTACTGATAGGTATTTTTGTGATACAGACATTTGAGGGTACCACTTTTTTTCTTTTTTCTGGGGTGTCAGGAGAATAGAGGATTTAGTACGTCGGACTACTAATACTTCTACTATCGACTAAAGTCCCCACGGTGTTCATGTTCAACCGCTACTATGAGGAAGAGCGATTCGCTTGCAGCACCAAGACCATTTCCACTACTTTATATCTTCGACATAAGGTATGGCTAACAACAATTAATTTAGTACTATTTTAGGACGCACTTCAATGATTTCATTGACTCCAAACTTTACATAGTTCACCCTGATTACATCATTGTGATTAAAGCCTAAATGAGTTACTGTTCCGTGTATGAGCTCTCAAACTAATTAACAGGTGCAGGCTTTATGAGGCTTTCACCCGTTGGTTTGGTTTCACGGCAGGCTGGCAGTTAGATGGTATTCAGGAATTTTCGGCATTCATTCGGCTTACATTCGGATGTGTTCGGCTTGCAATTCTCTGTAATGAAAAACTTGTGACCGCTAATTTGACTGGAGTGACGATTTTTTTATTATTGTAGGTATATTTTTCTTTTTATTTCTGGTACCACCAACCAATAGCTTTTTTTCTGTAACAATATCTAGAATATTTCTTTCTAGACTCGACTTTACTTAAAGAAATTCACAACGTGCCAAAATAAGCTAGCTCAATACAACCGGCTTTAGAGAGGTCTGTATCGCGCAGTCAGCTTGATCAATGAAAGGTTTACAAAAATAGTGTGACCTTTACAATTCCGGGAAGAACAGCTGATCAATATGCAAACGATCTAAACTGAACAAACAACACGAGCCGACTGTAGCCGACTGTACCGGACAACTTTACATTACGGGCCAATTAAAGTACTCACAATGTTTAGCATTTTAATGTGACTTTTTGTTGGAAACTGCTGTTTGGGATAGCAGTATCGTAAATACTGTAAGTTAGCGGTTTTATGGTCGTTTTTTAAAAGGGATCAGTGTAATAGAATATTTTTATATGGAAAGCGGAATACGAGCCGTTACGTATCGTAATCAGTTGAAGATAACATAACATCACGCCTGATCCCCGAGTTTAAAGAAGGATTTTGGATATATGGATGTTAATATTACCATCCATAAATCCAATTCTTTCTGGGAACAGGCGTGATGTTAGTCTTACTTTAAGTTGTCAAATGACTGTTTTAGACATAATAGACATCTATTATGTCTAAAACAGTGCTTTGACAACTTAAAGCAAGACTTTAATAAGCTAAAAGCCTTAAACTAAAGGTACATTAACTTTCTCACCTAAACTTACATTACAACGTAGTTCAGCTACTTTAATTTCCGTTTAAGTACGTTGTATATCTTACACATAACACATTTCCACGGCGAATTCAACAGATTCATTAAACAAGTGCTATCTACATCACATTAAAAACCGGCTCACATAAATACCAAGTACCTACATAAGTACTACAAAGATAATTACATGAAAACAAAAGACCAGCCGCGGGCGAAGTCATACAGATTACGACAAAATATATACAGGACCTACTTAATGACAAAATATCCTATTATCCGAGGGCAATCTTAAACAAATTTATTCGGGTCGTAAATAAAATTGTGAGGTACAGTTATTTTGTCCCTCTGTGCAAATTCCGAAGCTGGCTGTTCGTTTAAAAAGGCGAAAATAAAACCTTGGCTTATTTGCTGAAGCTATTTGCAGCCTCTTATAAATAATACACAGCTAGTTTTTTGGTTAGCTCTGTTGAGTATTAAATGTAAAAAAAAATCTCTGTAATAAAAGTAAAAAGCTTCTCAAAGTGTTGTATAAAAAATCTAGATTTTTCTTTCCCTGTAAAAAGGCCACTAAACTTGTGAAACAGATTTTAGATAAGTATACGTCTAGTACAGACTAACCAATTTTATTTCGTATATAAAATCAAACCGTATTTCTTCAACGTAATTCTAGATAAATTGGGGTAAGTTTCTAAAGGGAAGCCTACAGTAAAACCTCTCCCTTTTTCAATTAAGTGGAGCGGGAATAGCTATTACAAACTCTGTGATATGATGATAGTGAGGAGAAGTTCTCTACTAATAGTGAAATTAAAATGTATTGCAGATATTCAACATCGGAGCCGTTTGCAGTAAATGAGGTAACTTTGAACATTTCTAATGTAAAGCTATATTCTAGAAAATGCTTGTTAATGCGCCTGCGGGTACGGGGAGGACATAGGGCTGCTTACTTATTTTAATATCTTGATGATCTTAATATATATTTCCGCAAATTAAAAAGCTCAAGTGCCCACCACTACCGGATAAGCCGTATCTACTAATCAGGTAAATTAAAAAGATGGTAGGTACAAACACCATGCCAAATAAATAAATTAGTTTAACTTATTCGGAAGTGGTAAAACGGAACCTTTTTCATTTTCGGTGCGAAAATCTAATATTAATAAGAAGGTTAGTATTAAAGCGTTAACAACATTTGTAGTTCTTAATGTAGAGGCGAAGCTTTTCGCGATGAACGATGAGACATTGATTAGCGAATAGCAAATGTTTATTTAAGAAGTTTAGAATATTTAGTGAAATATTTGGAGCGAAAAACCTTTTTAGAAAGTTTCATCGTTAATAATATTACATCATACTTTAAATAAAGTTTATTATCCTTTTATTTTTTCAGAGAGAGAGCCCTAGCGCGCAGCTCTTATGAAGACACTCTACATTCACTATTAAAAACACTGTTTTTACTGAGTATGGGAATGTTCTCTTTTTTACTTTTTCTTGTTACAATATTATTTTTAAGCTCATTTTACGTTCACGAAGAATTTAATTTTGAAAGTTCACAATATTACAAGATGGATATAATAATTATGTAGAAATCTATCCACTTTAAATCGTTCTAATTATATTATGACTAGTTCGAAATTAATTATTAGTTCTCGGTACCGTTGAACACTGGAGCTAGGCGTCAAATTAATGCATAATTGATGACGCAATGTGAAGGCATTCATTGTTAATCCTACTAATATTGTAATTGCGTTAGTGTTTGTACGCACATGCACGTTTATAATATCAACACCAACACACCCGTGTGGATTGTGTTCCGTCCTCGCAGCAAACGGAACGACAGATTGTGGTGATTCGATTTTTCCCATAGAGTTAGTTTATGGGCCGGATATTGATAAAGGCTATTTACACATAACATAACCTCACGCCTTGTTTCCCGAAGGGTTGGGCAGAGGTGTACTTCGCCAATTATGTTAAAGTTCCATATAACACGGGGCGAGTCTATTGCCATCAACCGGGCACTAATCCAAACTCCGGGCTGCTACTGAGAAATTCCAGATAGAAAAACCCAATAACACTTTGCCCGACCCGGGAATCGAACCCAAGAGTTCATACTCAGTAGTTACTTATGCTATCTCTTTGTGGATAAGAAGCAAAAGAACCACAGAAGCAATCACAAGCTAATTTCATCAAAATTATACAATACACTCGTCACAAATACCTACATACTCGCAAGTCAACTTAATTATTGGTTCGCTTACTTAGTCTTATTTTATATTTTTTTATTGCTATGACCACACTGACATTTTTATTTAATTTTTTGTAATTCCAATGATCTGCATATCAATTTTTTTATTTTTTTATTTGGAATTGTAAACCTTTGCATGCCTATGTGACGGTAAAATATGGAGAACTTTATTATAAAAACACCTATGTACTATACCCATTTTTGCAAAGAAATAAATGATTTGATTTGATTTTTTGATTTGATTTGAACTTTTTAAAGGCCAATTTCCACACGTTCAGACGGCCAGATATATTCTATACAATATAATATTCCTAGAACACATCTCCCGCTTGTACCTGGAAATTATTTCCATCCCATATTCCTGGAAACAGTTCGCTGGTCGTAGAAACCGAAATACGAATGATCGTTTGTTTTCGTGGAAATCCGGCGCCAGAATATGAATTAGAAGTGAATTTTGATAGACTTTTATGTTTCTCAACCCAGTTTTCAAATGCCAATTATTTTGTACAGAATTCTGGGTACTATCAAAGATGATTGTTGGTACAAACCTGTATTTTATTTGTTTAGAGCCTTTATGCGGGGCGCTGTTTGCTGTACAAGCAAGAAGTATAAAAGTATTTAACTTTGATGAAAATAAGCAACATTTTCGAAATGTTTAGCTTCATTTATCTCTCATCAAAAGCTGGTAAATATTAAATGTAAAATATTAAAATACTCGTTAGACAAAATAGTCTTATTAAAATGTAGAGCGTTCTGATTAAAAGTTTGAAGAGTTTTCAAAGTAAAACTAGTGAAAATTGCGTGATTCGGTCTATTGACTGACGAGCGGAGACGGGTACTAGTGCAGAAAATAAGATGAAAACATCGATGAGGTTTTTAAATAACTACTTTTAAAGCCGAAGATTTTTTTTAAAGTTTACCTATCAAGTTTGAACGGGACGGCAAAAAGTACCTTTTTACAAAAGAAAATAATAACACTTTCATCTTTTCAATCAGTGTTCGCACCACAGATATCTTCACACCTGTATGGTACGCAAGACCCACATCTCTTTTTTACCGACTATGTGTTATACCAAACTGTGTCGCAGTTACATCATCATAATAACCACGACCGGTAACGACGAACTACCCTCAAATTCAACCACAAAATTCCCCTTTCATTTCAAATAATTTCGCTGTAATTCGGCAAAATGTGCCGAATTCGCTCCCTCATATATTCGTGCACTGAAAGACCGCAATGTATCGGATTTCAATACAAATCGCAATTTGTTCCAACTACCCGCGGTTTCAGTATTCCTGATTCACCTCTGCTGATTAATACGTTCATTAACGAGAATTTAATATACTGAGGCGTAATATTTGGTGGCTTGGATTTTGCTTTTACCTTTCTGCGTGGTTTTGATATATTCATGAATGTGTATGTGAATTACTATTTACCTACATCATCTTCATCTCGTCATTCTGTCTCCGTCATCTTTAAACGACTGACAGACAAAGAACGATGCTTTAAATTCGTTTACCACTAAACGTATTTACTAGTATTTAGTCAATGTGTATTTAGTAATTTGTGGTGCAAGCGGCCCTTAGAAATATTTTCCAACTAAACTCAATTTTTTACTCAGTATATCAATGATGTTATTTAAAACTTTTTAGAAATCCTATCCTATACTATTAAACGAGCAATTTCTTTATATATATAATTCTTTTGTATGTGTGTTTGTCACCTAACTCCTCCTAAACGGCTGGACCCATTTGGATGAAATTTTGTGTGTATATTTAAGTGGGTCCCTGGATGGTTTGAAAATACAATTGGACCCGGTAGGTGGCGCTGTTCGGATATGACAACATCCGTCGTATGTAAGTCGTCGTCCGCTGTATGTCGGGTTCGCTAGTTTTTATATATATTTATTTGTATATAGATTCGTACTCTTGTTCTCGAAATCGGCTGTAACGATTTCGATGAAAGTTTCAATATAGAGGTTTACGGGGGCGGAAAATCGATCTAGTTAGACTCATATCCGAGAAAATTAGTTTTCTCAGTAATTTCACCCGAGCAAAGCTCGGTCGCCCAAAGTTTAGAACAAGATAATGAATAATGACATGAGAATAATGATCATGGCAGCATGGAATTAGTAAGTACCTACTATCATGGCAGTACTACTATTAAATGAGCATAGGTACTCTATTTTCACCAGAGCAGAGCTCGGTCGCCCAGGTACTTACATTAACTGATGGTGCTACAAATATACATTTTATTAAAGAATTTTGTTCATATTAGTTGGCCCCGGGCAGAACTCCATTTTGTGAAATTCACTCACAAATTCAATACCATTTCGTGCGGTTCGATGCGAAATTCATTTCACAAATAGCATGTCTGTTTGTTTTTGGGCTTTTGGGGTTGAAAATTGGTTCAGGATGAACATACATTTTTACATTTGAAGTACAAAATAAAATCATGTGGTTTTAAATTAATTTTGAAATAAATAGGTACGCTTTATACGTTACAAATTATTGTGTCTCGTTTGTTCGTACGAAGATGAACATTTTAAGTTACAAACACTTTTGCATGTACCTTACAGCCTGTAGTGTAGACCAATAAAAAAAATCATTCGCCCTTTTCAAAACATTTCCCAGTACTTTAAACAGTATTCGCGTTATGAAATAATCCGTCCATTCGAGCGTGACGTCAGAACACTAATGTGTGAGGACATAGCCGCCATATTGCCTGTATGTTCAGTTTACACGGGTAATCCTCTTACAGCGTTTGTTAAACAGGCCGGATGAAAATAACTTTTAACAAAACGTTGATTTTCCCTAAATACTGGATGAAAAGTGTTGGAAATCAGTAGTCATGAGTGGTAAACATTATTGAAATCACTTTGTTTTGTGAAGCAACTTAGTTGTAACAGTGTGAAGGTGGTTTTATACCGGCGAGGCGAGGCGTGGATGGGAATTTCAATTCTCGCCCATCCTATCCACGCCTCGCCTCGTTGGTGTAAAACCATCTTTATTGGGTTTGTTTTTATTGTTTAGACGAAGACGGACATCACAGGTGTTAGTGAAACAGTAACACATTATAACCAGAAACATTGCATATCGACAATTTGTAACAGACACAATTAAAAATACACATTTTATATAAAATTATGAAGTTGCTTCTTCCATCTTCCGTCCTCTTCTCTCTCGTAGCGTGTGAGTGAGACAGCAAGAGCCGCGTGTGTCTTATGATAGATTATCAGCCACACTACCAATAAGAGCACACGCAAGGCTCCCGCGGACGCTCAACGTCTTCAACAGCCGATATTTGGCTCCGTCTGCATCTGTTGGTATTAGCTCCCTGACGAACCTATGCTGGACGGCCGGGATAAGGTTGCTATTTGAAAAATAAGAACCTTAGCCGGGTCCGCCGACATACACGAAGAACAGCTAGTCTATTGCTGCGATACCTTTCTGTAACGAAGAACAAGTAAAACTGTATGTAACTATGGGAAAGTGAAAATCAAATTATGAAATTACCTATTTGTATCTTGTCATTTTGACGTCTTACGTCCGCTATTATTAATTTCCTGTGACGTCATCTATAGAAAAATTCAACATCTCATTTGTGACAATCGATGCGGTAGTTTATTGAGGTCAGACTACAGGGTGAAATTGAATTCATGGGCATCCTCTTAAGGGGTCATTGTACTCATAATTATGAACAACTTTCACTATGGGACCAACCATGAAATAGCGAAAAAAAATCAGCTGTCTACATTTTGACGAGCTATGCGAACATAAATGTAGGGAAAATCTGTTTTTTTTTTCGCGAAGCAGGCATAAATGTAACTAGTTATACCATTCGTTTTAAATAACTTTGGAAGACTAAAAACGCGTAAAATTAAGAAGTAGGTTGAAAAGCCTTCTGTTAGAGAAAGCCTATTACAGCACTGACGAATTTCTGAATGATAAATTAATCTAATTCTTGTAATTAGGTATTTCTAATTACTTTGACATTAAATTGACTAATTTTGTTATAATATTAAGATTTGTTGACATTATTCTGTAGTACATTTTAATTTTTAAATTCTAATTTGGACTGTTAATAATAATGGATAAGTTTATAATTACTTAATTGATTAAATGTAATAACCTACCTACTTATATTTGTACGCCGTTAAGGCAAAACATGACTGTGATATAATTTAATTGTAACATCTTGCATGCCATGTGTGTGTATACTCAATTTTTTGGACAAATAAATGATCTTTATCTTTGTCTCTAAAAAACACACAATACCCGAGAGACATATATTCAATTCCGAACTCTAGTCAAACCTTTTAAATTATTCATGAAAATAATTGTTACCAAAACTTTAAACGACAATAGTCGATCAAAAGGCTTTCATAAAAGAATAAATCAACTTCGAACGTTCGCTTGGAAGTCGAAGTCGAAGTTTAGTGAATGAACGAATGAACTGAATAGTCGGCTTTCGTAAGTCTTTCCTACCGATTGGATTGAGAAGGCATTTAGTTCGGAAACACTTCATTATTAAGACTTTAAATTCAATAGGATTACAACGAGCTTAAGATTTATGTTACAGTTTAGATTGCGCAATTCTGTATAGTAATAAAATTGTTCTGAAAAGAATATTGTAGGTATGATCGGATCGTCCGGTTGGGAGGAAAAAGACGTGAGTTTATGTTGATATGGTAATCTATTATTCCATCAAAAACAACATATAAAAAAATGCTAGTCTCGCAACGCAGTTCTTCTACCGCAAAAAGATGTGAGATCTAATGTAAAACCAAGTCTGTTAATTTATTCAGTACCTATCTATTTGTCATCTTTATTCTTTAATAAATATAATGACTTGGCTTAAAACTGCATAAGTAACTTTGTAATCGCATATTATTTAAATAGGATTACAAAGTTACTTATGCAGTTCGTATATCTAGAAAACGGGACTGAAATTGTTGTATGTTTTAATTTTTCTTTGCTTTATGGGCTAAACACTAATTGTGTTAAAAATTTAAAACTTGTGTGTCTGCTAGAAGTACCTTAGAATTTTGATGATCGATAATGGTGAGTGAGTGAGTATGTCAGTGACAATATTAAGGAACTTTGACCTGCAATAGTTCTTAAAGCATAGGTTCAAATTTAATGTAATTTGGGAATATACCTGTTTGTAATAAGCCCTATTGGTCACGAAAAATTCAGGCTTCTAGTGTAAACTACAACGAAGTTACAGGGGGTCGAAAATGTCCTGAATGGCTTCGAGAAAAGATGGTACGTCTGTGCCTTTGTGTTTGTTTTTCTCGTTGGCGGATGCACTGCCGTACCCCCCGATATAAAACTAAAACAATACCTACCGAGTTTGGACATGTTTGTAACCTATCGGGTATTGGTTCTGGTACCCATGTTAATAATACAGCAGTGTTTAAATAATTTTCGGTATTACATCAAATTCAATCGAAGTAGTAATAAAATAATCATAGCTGAAAGTTTCCTAGAAATAACAGCTGTAATCGAAGTACAATGGTAACTAATTCATGGCATATTATAATTTTGAGCCAACTTACTTTTAAAACTTTTCCTAAATAATCGCTTGCTAATTGACAGCTATCAACCTCACAAAAAACCTTTCTTTTAATAAAAACTGACACAAAAAATTACAAATTCTACGTAAAAATACGATCGCTTTCAATTAATATTCAAATGAACCCAATAGACCGGGAGATCGCGATCACTAAATCAACGTTACCTAAAATAATTTTCCTTCCCTCGCAAAAAATGACGGTTGTATCAAAAAGTGACGGCGGAATATTCAAAAGGTCTGGGAGTTGAATTATTCAGATGGTTGATTATTCATGGAGCTGGCTCCTTGTCTGAGTTCAGCGCACGTCATTCAAACTCATCGTACGTCATGCTTGTTTAATTAACAAGTCTTGCGTGTTGAAGATAATAAATATTGAGATTTTTAGACGTAAATTGTAGAAGATTTGCCTCTACAATTTCTCTAGAGAACACAAATAATAATTTTGTTTGTTTTGAAAGTTGATTACAACTTTATATCACAATAGCCTTTGAATTATTTATAGTGCGTCTTGTGCATACTTTAAATATTGAAAGCGTTGCGAAGATAAATATTTAATGAAGCTTCATCTCATGTTAAAATTCAATTTCTCTACATAAATAATCTTTAATAACATCATTATCATCATTTCAGCCAAAAGACGTCCACGCTGGACATAGACCTTCCCCAAGCACCGCCACTTCGACCGATTTTTTAATATTTTCCATCACAAAGAAAACGCCACAAAAGCACATACTCGTCTTTAATTTACCATCCTCTAAAGCTGTCCAAAGAATGACATCGTATCATATCTTAATATAAAGTAAAAGAATAAAAAATATATAAAAGCAGCATTTAATACGGCAAAGTCGCAGCTGCTTTATAAGACGATCTCAAACAGTTTTTAATATAACTAGCGGGAACCGCATCCATCTGGCTTATATCGGATAAAACTGGATATAATCGGTTTGAGGCAGACACTTAGATTTACGCGACGCTTTTATTATTTTTCTTCTTTTACTACACAATATCATAGGATTATGGAATACAAGAATAGATTAAAATAATACGGAAAACAGAGCATAATTATGTTTGACTGCTAATATCGTAAAAACGGATCACAAAGATCATTTCGCCTTTAGGCATAACTACATCGTGTTAAGGTGCTAAAACACCATTTCATTCTGAATATAAATTAGTAGGCACTATTTTTCAAACATCAGATAAAACAACCGTTCATTTGCAACAAAACAAAATACTATTTTAACGATAGACAAAGAAAGTTCACTAGACTGCAAAGTCAGCGTTTTTTGCCCAAGATTCAAGACTATGGCCGGAGGTGCACGGCAAAGTTTTAATTAATCCACAGTCAGGAAGAAATCGACTTTTTAAAGAAAGCTGCATTGTCCCCCCCAATATGACAAGAAAATTCTCCTTTATACAATTTCCGTTTTTTGCCTAGAAAAACTCTAAGTTATTTTTACGTACTGTTTTTGAGAATGTCAGCAACGATTTTAATAACAGAAACTTATTCGTCAGTATAGTTCTATAATCATATCGGGGGGCACGGTAGTGCGGCAATAGAATCTACATTCTACGTACAACAAAATCTACCTAATATTAGCTGCGTTTTATTTGATTACTTTATTGACTATTTAAAATAGTAGATTATGTTGCCGTGCGATGGCCAAGTCATTATATTTATTAAAGAAATAGGTACTGAATAAATTAACAGACTTGGTTTTACATTAGATCTCACATATTTTTGCGGTAGAAGAACTGCGTTGCGAGACTTGCGTTTTTTACATGTTATGTTTTTGATAGGATCAAAGTTTACATCAAAGAATATCAACAAAGTAATGCATGAAAATAGCTAAAAAAACAACAAAGTGATTTTAACAATGTTAGGTGACATAAATAAATACCTATACCTACATTCTAAATTAAGTACTATCTTATCCATACAAATATAGTAAGAGACCCCAAAAGTAAACTATACTCAAGAATAGCAAAACTTAGAGACATACAAATAGTCTCAAAACTACAAGATAAACAAAGTAACTCCCCACAAATAGCGTTTCCGTTAGCCTAAATATCACAAGAGAACTTATACCTGTCTGTCACAAAAGTTGCAGACAACATATGCAAGTGTCGGCCGTAACAAGTGTCGTACCGTGTCCGAACAACACCGGACACGGTTGGACGAGACGGCTTTCATCCGGCACACCGGCCGGCGAAACGCTGAGCCGGGAGGGATGGAGGCTGTTTGATCTGAGTGACGGGTTTTATCAGGTAGCTGTAGTTTTGTATGTTATGTTATAAGGGTGCTTTTACATATTGTTCTTTTGTAAGTTGGAATAGAAGGTTAGTAAACGTTTCTATGGAGATTAAGTAACACTTCGATGACTGAATTGGTACAATCGTGATATACTTTAAAAGAATTAGAATTTTTGTTTATATTGACGATTCTATGGTGTCTTTGAAAATGATCAACTTTGACATATTTTAGACATAGTACTTGAATATTAATGTCCCAGCCAATATTAACGACTTCAAATTAGAAGATCCAAATAAAAGCTATAAGTTAATATTGTAATTTATTTTATAAGATTCTTAAAAGATTATGTATCTATAAAATAAATTACAATATTAACTTAATTTGAAGTCGGTTTCTGTTATTAGACTAAAGCGAGCTGTTTTGAGAATAAACAAGCTACCGCGCTATTCAGAGCCACTAAATCACAATCCATCGCATGCCAAACAACAGTAAGTTGCTAAAGCCGAGCTGATCGATACTAGGTATGCACAACACGTGTACAGTAACGAGCATAGTCGAGCATGTTCAGCATAGTTGAGCACAGTTTGAGCATCGCGGGCAATTGCGTTTGTTTGTGAGGTTGTACGACGTACAGTTTATCAGTTTACGTACAACGTCAACAAGCTGTACAATAATGGATTATAGTGCAGGTATTCAAATATTCGAAATATATTTCTGAAACTTTCAGTTACTACAAAAGAGGTTTTTGTCCAGCAGTGAAATACTACAGGACAAAATTGCAGCTACAAAATATAGACCTCGTGGACTTGTAATTGATTGCCAGGATGTTGAAAGATTACTCACTGCACCTATTTTGAGAAGCTCCTTAATTTTCTTTGCCACCAAACATGTAAGTTTAAACTCATAATTATATAATCTCAAATAAAATATACATTTAAACAAAAATCTGTCTATATACCTATCGAATTTATTTGACTCCAAAACCGATTTGTTGGCCAAAAATCACAGTAAAATGTATACATCCGGTGAGAGAGCGTGAACCGTGAAGGCGGAGGTATCGGGGTTTGGGCTGATTTACTTTCCGCCCGCCCTAAGGATATTAATAACAAAGGATGGTTTTCGGGAGTCTCAGGCCGCGGTAGACCTCCGATTCTGATCTTTACGGGATTTTGCATCTCTATTGAGTTGTTGAAAGGATTTGATAGGTAAATGTTATTCGTATATTTCTCCTGTGTACCGTGTTATTATTTAGGTGTTTATATTAAAGAATGTATTTTATAAGCATGTTATTGAAAGTAAAATAGCACCGTCAGCATACTCATTTGCCGTGACTGTGTTGACATAACTCACTAGTAGCGTACTGTACTGCGTCGGCTTGTTGCCATCCCATTCTGTAGTCAAGATCAGCTAAAGAAGCATACCTGTAACAATCAAATATTACATTAGTAAACAATTCTACAATTTTTAAGAAACAACTTATTACAGCAAATTAAATTCCCAATAAAATTATGCAAAGTATTGGATTAACAGTTAATGTAGCCATTGCAGAATCGCTATATCGATAACTTAAGTTTTTTGTAGTGAAAACTTCTTTAGGCGCGTTGGGAATTTTTGAAATGGGACTAAACCATTGATTTCGCGACACTGTGACGCAATTTACCGACACAGTGGAGTAAAAGACATCAACGCGTTGATTACCGCGGTGCCGATTTTTTTTCAAGTTTTCACTTCTGTCGGCACTCCCGGAGTGCTAATGTTTTTTTTTTTTACTGGTTTAAATGATCAGGTAGTTTTATTCAGGTTTAGATTCTCTTTCAGTAAACTTGTTAAAATCCAGGAATACATCATGTCCACCGAGTCAGGTCGCACTGACAGGTTTAAATCTACATATTCATTAGTCTGGTTGTATTCTAATATTATATCGCAAAATGGAAATTAATTTATCAAATTATTAAATTTTCTCTTGTAATACGATTGTGCCCTTAGGAGCTCTGAAGGCTTAGTGAAATTAATTACATTTAGATTTTGGGGACTGAAATAAAATTGTTTGTTTGAAAACAAATAAAATGAGTTAAGTTATAATGGAAACCAGCTCATTGAGGAAATAATTATTATATCCATTGGCTTTACAATTGCATTTAGATGTAGTATCAGTATTTCTAGTATCCCCTCTACAACTAAAAGTTCCTTACTGTCAGTGGTCATTTGAATAATCCACCAAATTCGAACATTTCTATTCAACACCTCATGACAACTTTTCACGGCTACCCTCCAATCCAATGACAATAACATTAACTTGTACCCTCTAATATAATCGCACACATATTCTCTAAACGCTCGCTATAAATACGATCGCTTTACAAAAACACGTGCGCATGACGTCACGTAGGACGTGCCGTTTATCTAAGAAAGCTAACTTGCAGAAGGACTAGCTGAAATCTTGCTCTGTAAAGAACACGTACGAGTAGGTTTACGCTCCGATATAAGAGAAATGGTAAAAACCCTTTCATAACAAATCTATTTTCGAAATGAATCCAATATTTTATCCAGGCAGGAGGAAAACGTCGTGAGGAGATCACCAACACGCAGCGAGCAAGTTTAGTATTCAATGCTTGTTCCTATTTTGCAGCGGTGGGATAGTGACATGTTGAGAGTTGTTGTGAAACTGGCGATACACTGAGTGGACCATGCTAAGTTCATTTATTTATCATTACATTCCTAGATCAGACGACACTGCTTTGACAGAACGCCAGTTATTTTGTTACATCGTGTAGGAGTTACCTTCTGTCTTACTGTTGTTGTGGAACCACTTAGTGACACGGATCGCGTAATTGTACGTGGCAGTTGTACTAACGCGGCAGTACAGTTGAATGGACGATAACCGAGGACGATTCGCGTAAGTGTATTGTATCAATTTTGCTAAGGTTGTACAAAAATAGAAGCTTGGGTCGAAAGGTGCGAAAGGTTAAGTTTAATCAAACTTCTTCTTTTTTTGAAGCTCTTAATTTTATTAACTGTCCATGATAAGCGATAGGGTTAAAAGACAAAAATCATAAAAAACGGAGGTACTACATACACAACTATTATTGTTATTAATAAATCTTTAACAATGTAGATTCGTAGTCTCGTAGCCAGAGTGCTACGTGCTACGGACTACGCCGCTACGTGCTACGCTGCTACGACATTTTTTATTAAAGCATTGAGAATTTTATTGAATTTTCTTTCAAAACACGAGATAAAGAAAATGGAATAAAATAACATCTTATATTAGCTGCTATGAATATTTTGTTTATTTTTAATAATATGATTCTAGGACCATGTAATAAGGTTGGAATAATAAAATATAGTACTTTCCAGCGATTTCCTGGCGTAACGCCAAAGCTCGCTTTGTTCAAAAGCAGTTCAAACGTGTGGTTATTAGGGAAGAAATTACCATTTTACCACAAAATGGCGGAAATTGTGCTTTACTCAGATTGACTGTCAGACTGCTGCCAAAAAGTAGATTGTGGTAGTTAACTGTGATAACAGTGTCATCTTTTGATATTCGCGATAAGAGCATTGTTAGGCATTAAGGACTTTTTTAGGAAGAGTCATAAGAGAAAAATAAACTGAACATATTTGAGAAAATATTTACATAAAATAATTATGATGCGGAAAGAATTCAAAAACAAATACATTACGTAACTAAGTATTCTCGTGTGTAAAGGAAAACGCGACCGGATTGCTTTGTCTGTTTCGTTTCACGGTTTCCGCGAGAACTGAAATATTTCAGACATGCTGGAATTTTCCTTTGTACGTACGAATATTCTTACATTCAAATTATGCTTATGCTACTGTGTGTTACGAAGAATTAAAAAAAAATACTGGCACTCCGGGAGTGCCGACAGAAGTGAAAACTTAAACAAGATCGCTTTGGTGGAAGAAAAATACTTACATTTCTATACAAGTATTTTTTGGTCCGTAATCTTATCTAAATAAAGAGCACAATCGCGTTTACAAAAAAGAGGTGTCGGTAACGGTATCGCGAGTTCAATTGTTTATTCGCATCTCAAATACATACATACCGGTCAAAATCATAACCCTCCTTTTTGCTTCGCCGTAGTCGGGTAAAAATACCCAACGCGCCTACAAAAGTTTTCACTTCAAAATTACTGAAAAGACTGTTAAACTACTTTTGGTGAAAATTACTAAATTATGTTTATCTCAGTCATCGAAAAGTTTTCACTATAAAATTCCAAGATAAATAGTGCCTGGGTATTCTTGAAATGAAGATGTCGTCTAGAATAATATTCCAAACGCCATTTTTCATTTACTGAAGCGACGAAGTGCAATAATAAAATTTTGTTTAAAGAAAACTTAAATTAGTGAAGAAATAAACGAGAGCACGTGCTATTTTCATCCAGAGTTTATTAGAAATATGAGACAATGCAATGCTGTTGCAATTTTGTGATTATCTTAAATTGTATTCTAGAAATGATTGCAGTATATTACGACCGCCGTTATCCAGAAGTTCAGATTCAGATTTATTTTGCCAACAATGTAGGTACAGTAAGCGCTCAAAAGTGCATGAGCACGCTAAGAGTCATATTGCTGTGAACACGCGGTATAGCTCGTACATTTGTATGTGTAAGCAACACGATACACACACCACAGATAACTCAGTTTTGTTCTACACGAAACAACAATATATTTCCGTCGCTTTAAACATGCTAGCACACACGCACTATGCGCGTGAACTTGACCAGTTAATGGCATTGCTAAAATTCGATAGTAACTTAACAAGTGCAGATAGCAGAAAGCGTTAAGCGTTGGTATGGAATTCAAACTGCCTCAGGTTCTAATCTCGTAAAACACAGTGCGGTTTTTTGCAAATATTATTATTTTTGTTTTCGATAATAATATTTTTTAAATATTGCTGCTTTTTTATGTTGTTATTGCAATAAAGGTTTTAGAATAAAAAATGCGTGATATATGATAACAAAATTAAAAAAATATGTTTATTCGTTATATTTATTTTACATAAGTTAACACACTGCTACAATTATTTATCATTACTTCAGCTGAATAAGATGTGAAATAGATGTCAAGAAACTAGAAGCAGTTTGTATTATTTTGACATATTTAAATTATGAAATATTTTAAATTTTTAATGGATTTTTTCACCATAAACATTAAGCTTTGATCATGGTCGAAGTAATTAAGTAATAAATAAGAATATTAGACTACTTAAAATGTAAAAAACTACTTACAGAATAGGTAATTTTAAGGTTAAATATGGGCAGTTTGTTTATATTTTATTTGTATTAATTATTTTACATTTTATTTGACTTTAGTAAATATTGGTTGTTATTGAGGTTAAAGCTTAAGTATTCATTTTCTTTACGAAAAGAAGATTGAAACTAAACCTCAAATTTTAATCCTAAAATAATACTATTACTAAAATAATATTAAACAATTTCGGTATATCTGCAAGAAATACGACAAACACCCTATTGAAACGTGCTTAAAAAATTCGTTACCATAAATTCATGCAATAACGAATCTGTTGTTTATTAAGTTGGTACGGTCAATATTTTAAGGTCAAAAACGGTTTTCTAGCTGGTCTTCAGTGATGCAAGCCTTCAGAGTGCACGGCGAACGGTTCATAATGACGTGTTTTTAATAATTCAGCAAAATATCTCGTTGGTATGAAACCGTTTGTTTCATTCACCATTTGACGTCGCTGCTACTCGATAATAAGCCCCTTCCTCATATCTCTTAACCCTCACAGTATTTCTCTAGAACAAAGAAAAACATTGTTTTTATTACACATAATACCTTATTATTTATTATTCACTAATCGAATTAAACCTCACAATGAATTTAAAACTTTAAAGGCATCTTCTGTCTCAACAATACCTCTGTTCTATCAACAATACCCTTGATTAAGATTTATGTTTAGTAAAATATGAAATATATTAATGATAACACTCACACTTAGTCCGGTTTCATTAGATATTCACTTCACTTTTACGCAGCGCAATAATATTCTCTGATCTGATCTGATCTCTTCAATATATTTTATGCCTGCTTTTTGATAATAATAACCACAACACTGCGCTAAATACTCGTCACCAATATTATCCACGAACCAAAAAAGTTCTATTAATTAAATACTCGTAACAAACTGCATCTACCCCACAGAAATCGAAATAATTTACTTAGTTTTTTGTGGTCTACCTGCTAAACTTTAATATTTATGTGAACAAGACGAATGAAACTAAAAACGAATGATGATTATTGAACTAGTCATTGGTTGCAGAGAAAGTGAGTGTGTGTGTGTAATGTGCGTGTCTACAGTATTGTAACAACTTATAGAAGAAGGTCGTAAGTCAAACCGAAGCGTCAGTCTATTGCTTTGTGAGATTGCTCATGGACTTTTGGTCGGTACTGTACACGTATAAGATGGTACATCACTAAGTTTTTCCGCTACATTCTACCTTACGGCATGCAAAGTCGTAAAAACTAAAAAAATACAGTTTTCAAATAAATCCATGCAGTCGTAAAACAGAAGACGGTCGGGATGGTCTGTCGGTAGACAGAGTGAGTGGCCAATGAAATGACGATGAAATGAAATATATTTCAGTTAGTAAAGCATAAAATAATTAAGTTCTTTTTACTCATCAATGTTTTGGACAGTATTTAAAAACTAGGTGGCGCCAAATGTTTATTTAATTTATAACTTATCTGTTAAATGTTATTGTATATTTAGTAAATACAAATACCTACATCTTCACAAAACTACTATTCCCATCTCACACAGCCTTTACACAGGCCTAAAAAAATCCCCAAATAACAGCCCACCATAACACGTGCACAAAGGGTGTGGCAGTGATCCACTCTTCACCACAATGTACCTATAAGAGATTGATGTCACTTCAGTAGAGACTTCACATCATAACATTACCATGAGAATCACGCGGATCTCACGAGGTCTATCGATACTTAGACGTGATAGATCGCCCCAAACCGAGCGTGATACAGGTAAAAAGGATTTAGAGGTAGGTTGGTTTAAGTTCACATTCATACCATATTTTTGAATAAAACCGGCAAAGAGATAACATGTGAATGTGTTTTTTTATCGTCATTATATTGGCATTGAAAGTAAAAAGAATTAAATTTAATACTAAAAGGATAGCACTGTTTTCTTTAAAGCCTTTTGTTTGCATGTTTTTAACTTGGCTATCTCAAAAACTGTCTGTTTTTAGAGTCAACACGTTGTTTTCACACTGAATACAAATTGAGCTGGTTGTGAGTGTAAAGTAGCGAAGGAAAATCTTAAAATTGAGCGAAAAACTTTATTAAGAAATAGAAAATGGAAGGACCCATTTCAAAAACGTCCATACATAGTAGAAAACATTGTACAAAGCTGGGTACCATTACTTATAAGTTATAGTAGAAAAGTTGCCGGCTGCGACTACTAGTCCTAGCTGGCCGACTTCCAACTAATTCTTTAGCTACGCAACGCAAAACATTTTCCATTTAGATTGTATTTTCCAAAAATATTTATTCTGAACTAAACTCGGCACTTTCTTTATGCTATCCGGCTTATTGTTGTGTCTGTTTGTGCTAAAGAAGTCTTAAACGTAAGATTCGTTATTTTCATTCAAAGCAAGCAAAACTGTGGCTCTTGCTGCTTACTGGGACACACAATCAAAGTTGAACAGTATTTTCAATTATGTATTTATAATTTGCTTGTTAAAGTGGGATCACGTCAATAGTAAAAAAAGACAGGCAATGATATTTAATATAATAATCATTGCAGACAGGGTTCGGACACAAAACCCGTCACTCAAAATGTTTATCTATTAAGCTGGTATCTCTCATTGCAGTTGGACGGACACCGGTAACAATAAATTACTTGTGAACCGGGTACACTTTCTTGACCCCTTCTCACTCATGTGATGTTCCTGAAGAAAAGACATAAAATCGTTCGCAGTATTGGGATTATGATCTGGATAGGATTAGGTCTCAACTTTCAAGTTCTTCAGTATAAGTTTAAGTAAACGGCCGCAGTTTATAAGATGTTTCATCGGTCGATAGCTTAGCATCGTTATCTCATGTCAGTCTTTAGATGGATAGTTCAAAACTCTCCTATCGACGCTCTTTTGTCCCTACACAGGAAAATTACAAGCTGGCGTACATCGTGTGTGTTATTTTGTTGTACGCTCCTAGTAGATTTTTTTAAATTAATTGAATTGAAATTATTTCAGAAACTATTATTTGTATCAGTTAACGACTTTGTTTCAATTCTTTATTCGTAAGACACAACAAATATCCGGAACCACTTACCGTCACATCATCCTCACTTCTCATAATTCAAACAATATCAATAAAAACAAACTGGAACGTCTTCGTATTGAAACAAGAGCAAAGCGCACGTGTCTGCGATCGACTTCCGGCCGCGATAGGCAGGAAGCGGCCGGAAGTAGGCTTTGTACCGATAACCGCGGGAAATCACGGCGGAAAGCACTCCGCCTGTGTGCTGATTTACAGGGAGAGAGGAATCTTCGACTGTAAAATCAGGTACTTGTTTGTATGGGATATTAGAGTTACGTATGAGTTTGTTAGTGTGAATGATGATTGATGACACTATAAGCGCTGTGGCTACCCGGAATGCAAAAACTATGGATAACTGAATCGATTCCCACGGGGGAAAAAATATATTGTAGGTCAAGAGCAAGAAAGAAAAGCTCTTCCAGGTCAGGGTGTTTGTGCATACCAATGAAATATTTGTTAGTCGCACCCACGATTCAGAAGAAGGCCTATGAAGATTTTGATAGATTTTATGGTCGACTGATTAATACTAAGTTATGTAAGACTTTAAACTATTAGGTTTTTTATTTTATTTATTTTGGTCACAAAATAAAACATGAAAAATCGAGTTAAAAGTAAAACATATCAGAGTCGTTTAAAATACAAATGGGTTCCGTCTGGGGGAACAGGGGGGACAGGGGGGACAGGGGGACAGGGGGACAGGCTACTTATCGGTGGGGCGGACCATAAAAATGTCGAACCCTCTCTGATATATCATTGGCACCACATTTATACAGAACCCTGCTGTGTGGTGGGTACCTACTCATATGAATCTAGAGTAGGATGTTTCCGTATGAACCAAGGAGTGTTGTGAAATAAGACAGGCGTATTAGATTTGTATGATTTATATTAGCAGGATGTACGGAAGCTTTATTACGCATGAAGTCTAAACGAGGACAGAAACGAATCAATCGGAAGAGAGAAAGTAACTTGAAGGAGTTTGTATGGCAGCCTGCAAGCCTTTAAATTATTTCATTAATAATAATTTATATCTAAAGCGGCAAAGTTTGATCAATAAATTCACGGATCTTTCAGTTTTAATCCCACCACCAGCCGACCAACAGGGCCAACAACCTTTCAAAATAGAGGGTCGCTATTGACTCCCCCCATCAAGTATATAAAATATTTATTTATCAAAATATAGCTTAAATACATTTACTAAACAAAGGCAAATATCAAAATGTATTAAACAGACGCTTATGAAATCAAATATTTTTTGTTACGCACCAGACAATTTCTCTGTGTCAATATTCAAATTCGTTGTTATTTGTGCGTATTTAATTTCATTAATTACTTTTGTTCATCCCTGATGTTTTATTAAAATCTCTCTTTCGTTATGAAAAGTATACGTTCGTGAAAAAATATTCGAACTGTATTTTTTGCTTTTTTATCATACAACAGGCTCACAACATCAAACAACTTTATTATATTATCATCTACTAGCTTCGGCCCGCGACAAAGTTCAATGAAACTTTATTTTGTTCAGTGATTTTCTGATTCGTTGCCTGCGCATTCTCAAGTTACGCAAAAGTTTTGCGAGACCAAACATTTTTCAACTTACAAACGATAAATGGCCATTTCAGACGGTACGACGATAAATTGATCATGTTTGACTTATGTTGGTGTTTTGTTCATCAACTTCTGTCGTTGTAAGTACAAGGCACATAATGATAGATTAATTCTTTACAATAACCGGTCGCCCCACAATATTTAACTTCACTAAGAGGTATTCAGCATTAACTTCAACAGCTACAAGATTCTTATAGCGTGTGGTCAAAATCGGAACTTATGCCGCCATCTTGTTTTGTCAATAAAACTTTTGTGACAATTTCACAAATGTTTACCAACAACTCTGTCAATGTCATTCAGGGGCCGCCGAAAGATCCTTGTAGCACTTTAGCTTTTTACTTCAATTGAAATCATCGCATTTGACACAGATGTAAGAAAACTTTTTATTTTCTCCTCACAAAATTTAAAAGCCTCCTATAAACCACAGCTTTACATAAAACATCGCGGCAGTAAATAGAAACAAATGTATGCGCTAAAGATTCCGGTCACGGCCGGCACAGCTGCTGGTCGCTTGTCGCTGGTCGCAATGCGCTGAATTAAATCGCGGCCGCCATATTAGAGTAATGTTGCCCGCAGGTTGTGTGGACGGGAGACAACGGGAAGACTAAGGATATCTAAGGATACCAAGTTGAAGTAAAATGAAGGATAACGCTAGTTGAAGTTTAAATAGGTATTGTTGCAATTTTAAAGGATCCAGTTTGCAATAGTTTTATTTGTTAGTTTAGTATTCTGTCAGAGTCGAAATGTACCTAAACGGTAATTGAATTCCAAACATTCGAAAACATTAACACTATTTTTTGACATCACAAAAAATCCAAAGGATGATTAGCTCTTGAGAAGAGAGGATATTCGCGCCTTACATTTTTGAAGGACCAGGACTAAATTGCAATTGCTGATAGGCAACTAACAATTAACATTAAATCAATGAAATTGCATCTATCGATAGGCGCCACGTAATCCATTATCTCGTTTTCAATAAACTAAGATAATTAGCCAGCCAGTAAGCACGTCTTAAAGCCATAACACACCACACGAGCCAACAGGGCTAATACCAGGAATATTAATTTAACGACCACAACTACCTCCGGTAACGACCACGGCGCGGTCGTGGGGGTAAATCGGCCGCAGGGACGATTTACTCGCAGCGTGCACTGCAGAGATATGTGTGGTGTTACATGTGCACTGTACAGGGCTGATAAGGCGAATGGAGGTAGTTAAGAAGTGTAATTTGGCAGGTTTAATTTTGTAAATAGCGCTTATTTATTATAGAAGATAAAGACATTTATTTAAGTTCTGTATCACCCAAAGCCCACGTTTAGTTACGTGGATAGGTAGGTACGGTTAAGGATAAATAAGATAAAGCCATTTAAGGGTGCATGTCACCTTTTCGAACTGTCAGTTTCATTCAAAATGTTGAAAAGGACGTAGTCGGAAAAATAATAACATGCAGCACGTAAAATAACCTTAGGGTGCTGAAGATATTTATTGCTTGACTGTACATTAATTACACATTATAATGAAATATTGTTTCTATTAAGCTTACCTACATATGACATTGGTTTTCTTAGTTTTTTAATTAATGTGGTCAACCGCACATCAGTACTAAACACTGCATCATGAAAACAACCCTAACTGCTTACAAATAAAGACGGTTTCAAGTTCAAACCGGTACCATTGATGTGCGGACTATACAAGAAATTGAAAGAATTCTACTTTCATTTACAAATTAACGTAATTGCGCAATCCCCAGTCCAATTCAAGTAATAGTCTGAAAGGTTTTTTATGGACTGGGATTAGACTTTAGCGTTTTACGTTACTGTAAGTGCCTACACAAAGTGATGCGGGCATCCAGGTCTAGTATACATTCTATCTAGTTAACGATCCGCCTAACTTTCTAGATATAGGCTCTAAGAAGTATCGTTAGCTTTTATGTTCTAGAGAAAAGCAATAAAGTCCGAGTTTATAGTTCACCCGCAACGTATTGTTAGAACGCTACACACAACTTGTAATGGAATTGTCGAGTGCAGTTGCGCTGTTTATGCATGCGGCGGTGCAACTTTCAAACTCAGCTGTTTTGAAAACTTTCTGATAGTTTTTTTTTTTTCGTTTCAGTAGTTTCAAGCTGTTCGTTGCAAGTTAATGCGGTCATGTTACCGCAAAAAAGTGATTGTTTATAAAATAACTGTAAAAAGTTTGTGAATTAATTTTACAGTTGAAACCGCAGAGAACTAATTTATTTCATAATGAAACCAGAATGGATTAAATTATTCAGAAGCTTATAGCTTCGTTCGTTACAAAATTTAAATTCAAATTATTTAGTTCACATAAACCTACATGGGCACTTATGAAACGTCAGAAGCTAGGTGCACGGTTCCAATTGGTCGCTTCCTATGGAGAAGAGCCGGCAAGAAACTCCACGGTTACTCTTTTACACGGTTCTCAAAACAATTATTAGGTAGATTTTGGCAAAACTACATAGTTCACGATAACATTCAAACAACAATTCGGCAGACAATAAAGGTACCAAACAAGCCAACAGCGCCGCCTACTGTCAAAGTTAGACAGTTAGAGGTAATTGCGCGCTCGCTATAGAGCCGTAATTGCCATACATGCATTCACAGTACACCGCACAAATCCGAATCATCCACAAATTATGTCCATGGAAATTTAAACCTTATGAGTAGAAGGTTAAAAGTGAGTTTGGTTCGAAGGATGAAAGCTATGAGTAATTAGATGAGTCAGCGCCTGTACAGCGTGAGATATGGTGTTCATTGGAAGATATTGCTGGCTAACAGCGATATATTAGTAATTAACATAAATAATTGTGTGGACTTAGGATATAGGTTTGAGGTTCTAATGGCACGAGATAGTGATGTCGAGTGATGTAGGTCTGTTAGTAATAAGGTGGGAAGTGTGCTCTATACTGGAGTGATTATGAGAGAATGAACGAGCATTTACCATCAAGGTTGCCGACTCAAAAGCGATAGTAGATCATTCAAAATGCAGGGTTTTGCTTCTTGGACAGTATCCAACATTAATTAAAATACAAAACGAAACCGAAAAATAGTCGCTTTAAAAAAAACAAATTGAAAAAAACATTTGTATTAGATTCTTCTTCTTAGATAAATTAAAGAAACCACGGGTTTCACATTTTTAAACTGAATATATTTCTGTGAATTACTTCTTAACTTAACATTGTAAACTCAAACGGAATCGCAAAAGCGTAAGCTAAGTACTGCCTACTCACACATTCCTCATCCCTCCGAGGACAGAAAGGTTACGTTAAATAAATATGAGAGGCAGCGGCGACCTCCAGCCGCCACGTGTAGAGGGTCGGAGGGCAAATATATCAGCTACAGATCCTCCGACACAGTGAGGTTCTATTACTTGAGGAGTGTGTCAACAGAGAAGTGCTTATCACTTGACAACTGATAACATATCGATGTTTACTTAGAAACAATCTTTTCGGAATCCTGTTTTGTTTTAGTAAGATATTGGGTGTTTTTGTTATGTTTTCCATAAGTGACGTATTTATGTAAATTGACTCGGGTTTAGGAAATGTTTAAATAGCCGAAATCGTACAAAACATATTAAAGTATTGAATTGATTTAGAAGAAACACTATATCTACAACTTTAATTCAAAATCAAATCATTTATTTCAAATAGGCACATAAAAGGCACTTTTGAACGACAAAATATTAATTTGTTTCTATTATTCAAAAATGAGCCATCAATAACCATTAAAATTTACTAAACTGTAATCGTTACAACCCCAATCGATGTTCTAAAAAACAGCTTCTAAATTAATCAACAAAAACACCTCAAAAATATTTTATTTATACTTCATTCTGAAATCTCTTCACAAACCGTTTTCCCAACAAACTTCAGGCGACCGAACATAATGAATGAACAACACCGCTCAATATTTACTTATCTTTATGCCAAAAACAAGCACGTTTAGCCGCTCCTTAAAAATTTAAACGAAAACAGAAAGCTCGGCATTTTGAGCAAAAAACACGCGACCGCAACACAGTGCTGGTTGCGGCCGGCCATGTTGAGGTAATCCTTAATTACTTGTGTTACTGCTACATATCCGGACCAGTTTGTGATGTGTGATGAATATTTTATGTTTATTCGGAATTTAATTTTGTTTGTATGTCATTGTTTATGTATTTGTAAGTAAGGTTGAGGTTACATTTTAATTTTAATTGTGACATTTGGGCCGGTGTAAAATTTATTGGAAAAAAATTGATATCTGATATTTTCTCTGCTTTTAACTTATTACATTATATAATACCTACATTTAAACATTTAAAGATCACTCAGACTTATCTACTGTTCAAATATTCATGTATTCATGATTGAATTGATTTTGTTTCAACTTCGTAAAAGGTAAAAGTGACCTTTTATAAAAGTAATAAAACATTAAATCATCCATTTTTTTTGTTTCATCCCAGCATCATAAATAACGGTGTTATTACTGTACCGCAGTACACACAGGCCAGATCGAGCTCCGCCTAACCACAAGTCATATTTCATCTACACAGCAAACCACAGAATTCTCAAATAAATTTATTTGAGAATCCTGAGATTTCAAATAGAGTATTGAGTTCATCAATCACACAAAGTGATGAGAAAACGGAACAGATTATATAATGAAGTCCTTACTAATACATCAACAATAGAATTGAAGATAGATTACACTTGTATAGTACCTACTATAACAAAGGAATCCGAGGAGAATGTCGAAGAAAACATCATTGTTCGTTTTCTTCCCTTATACCTATTGTTGGAAAAAGGTCTACGAAGTAGCTACGCGATTCGCTTCGGCTGCTACGCGTCGTAGCACATTTGTCATCCGCTACGCGGCTACGCACTTTTCGAAGCGAATGTTACTATGAATTTAAGTAATTCAAAACATGACCGTAACATCACACCTGTATTCCCCGAGGAGGTAAACAGAACAGAAGTCACAAAAAATTTAATATGAATATTCAGCAACCAAATAACCTTAGAATGGCAAAAAAAGAAAGATATATCAAGTTAAAATTAAATTGAAACAATTTACTCTTCCAACAAAATGTCCGCTCCACTTTGTCCACTAAACGCAAACCACACGAAACAAGATTACCAACTACAGTCCAGTTATATTCCCAGCTCACAACACAGAACACAGCCCTTTAACTTAACCTAACAGTCCCGGACCCCAGATCCCGGACTCTGGCCTTTGGACGTTACAACTTAATTTGTGTACCACTCTAGTTCACCTCTACAACTCAATTGTACTAGAATCTAGTACGAAGCCTAATTAGAATACTACGAGTATGTTCTACAATCTAGGTATTATTACTCACAAGATTAGTTGGGCTATAAATGTTTCAAATTGTTCACAATTCAATTACAAACTCCAGTGATTTATTTGGGACAAAATTGGTATAATTTATAGTTTAAAACTGTGAGATATTCTCTCTATTTTGTGTTGTTATAACGGGATTTAATTAAGTTAGTTTGTTGACAAAGTAAGTAAGTACGGTCGGATTCCAAACTAGGCAGACATCCTTGAGTATTTTATAATATTGGATATGGCAAATTTCGACTTCTAAAATAAATAATCGTGAAGTTATTGCAATGAGCAACAGGCTTGTGAAAAGAATTGACAAAATCACAGTATGTTAGTGGTAGACAAAAGAAAACTTCTGCCCACTCTTCTAACTTTATTTCTTAGCTAATTACAACATACATGAAAAATTTGAGTTGAAAAAAAACTTTGAAGAGCATGCATGACTAAATAGGATTTACTTTACCAACCTGAATATTTTAGACCTACCTGCCTTAATAGCAGGTAAAGTTTGAAACAATATTATCAATTCAGTTCAATCCATATAAATTACCAATTCTACTTCTTTCATTACGATGTTATAATACCAGCCCTATTATTAATAAGTCATAACATATGATTATATTAATTATATAGGCGCAAGACGTGACTACAACTGGCCTACTTATTAAACTCGTCCTAGTTAACAAAGAGGCTCGTTAACTAGCCGATGTTATGACACAATGTGGTTAAAACTATGTGGACACTCTGAGATGAGTAAACTGCACTTAACTCAAACTATGATTTATGATCGATGATCGTTTCGTGGACCAGAGATTAACAGATTCGTATCTTGAACACTGGGTTACGTGGCTCCTAAACTTGGTGTGGGCATCACTAATGTTATTTTCTTTTTCAATGCTATAATTATGAACTTTCAAATCTAAACTTTTTCGTTAATCATTTTACATTATAGGGATTATATTTTAATACAACATCAGACTTGTAGTATTCACTAACAGGATTAGGTGCCCTTTTTCATACAGAGGAAGACCCAGCATTGATCACCATGCTTGGACACTGATTGTTGGTGATTCAGACCTAAAGTAACTGAAAAGTTATCCTGCAGCGCAATTTTAAATTATGGAGTTTTTTTTATTAAGAAGATTTTTGTTCTATCTAAATATTTCAATGAGTAATCTCTACCTGAAACCACATACATATATTAAACCCCGTAGTTTTATTTCCATTCGAACTAACCAGTGAACCACGCTGACGTATTGGGGGCAGCTACTTAAGGTCAGAATCGACGGTTCAGCTAATATTTAAGTAGACAGCTGACGAAGATCGCGTCTGCGCCGGCTCTATGTTACATTAAATGTTGCAGAGGTTTGTATGTTACGTGTTACACTACGTGTTGATTAATAATAGATAGATAGATGGAATATTCTTTATTATGTACACCAAAAAAAATTACAGACATTAATTTAGAAATTTTACATTAGGTGACACAATGGGCGGTCTTAATTAATGATGACTTTCAAATATGATGCTTCTGTTGGTTTATTGATGCGAAAGCAGACCATAAAAAGTAAAACAATTAAAGTGATGAATTGGCTCAAGTTATTTATTACTTTTTATTAGACATGTAAAAGACATGTTTTTTAAATTTACAGCAACAAATATTTTTTATCATGTACCTATATATAACAAGGAATATCATTGGGGCGAACCTTGTGAGCCGAATGTGGAACAAATAAAAAATAAACCATTATTTAGCACGCATATCAATGAACTCGCACTTGTACCTGTACCGTGGTATTAGTAAACCAAGGCGCATAATCCTGTTAACATACGTAATGGTGTACAAAGTCAGTCGGGCAGTGGCTCGCTTCCACTCGACTCAATTATTCGGAAGAGTAGAGCAGTACAAAAGCTGGGTTACACACAACGGTAGGTACGTACTGGACACACACATTCAATGTGTAGCGATACTTTGGGGGGGGGGGGGGGGGAAACAAGAAGTATCATGAACGTAAATATCTTTTGGACAGTTCCGAATTCGGGTAAAAACAAGTTTTCAATTTTAGCTTGAATAAGCATCAATGTCAATGTGATTGGAAATTGATGGATGTGAGAGCATCGAAGATCGAAATCAGTGGCGTGCGATTGGAGTGGTTCAGGAGGAGTGGACGTTACAGGCAGGTGGAGCTGACGATGAAGCCGTTTCTAAAGAACACCGTTTAATTGCTTAATTTGCTTATAAAACCAGTTACGTAGCGAGTTATGATAACATTACCAATTGTTTTTAACTTTTGCAATGAATTTAACACGAACAATTGAATATAGTATTTAACTACGTCGTGTCATGCCAGGCGAACTAAAAACATTAAATAAATATTTAATATTTTTCGACAAAACGTCAAATTGCCCCATTCACAGAAAAATATGAGCAATAACACACAATATTGGCAATAACAGAGCGAAGTATTTGAGTGTAAACACATGGAGTGCACCGGGTAACGGGTTCGATTCCTGGCCGAGTGCCAAGCGTCAATTAGGCTAATATCCCACACTGCTTGGCACGGGAATGAACTGGCGCACCGTTTGAATAAACGATATGATTTTATTTTATTGTTTATTTAGTAAATCCTACTTATAAATATATATTTTGTTTGTTTATGTTTATATGTTTGTGTGTTTGGATCACGCAAAAACGGTTGAACGGATTTGGATGAAATTCGGCACGCAGATAGTTTATAATTTGGATTAACACATAGGATACTTTTTATCCCGGTAGTACGTTCCCGTGGGATAATTTCCGACCTCCGCGCGGGCGAAAAGCTTCTTATTCCATTAGGTTTTATCAAGCAAGAATATAATGTGTGACTGATCCTGCCTATCCTTACCTACTTTCAAAATATAAGATGAATTATTGATTGGCTCTATCGTGATTGTGGGTGGCGCCTATAAGAAAAAGTTACGTTATTACCAAAGTTTTATCAACACTAAAAGCACAACCATATATTTTATCATTCAAGACAGAATATCAACTGCCTGAACGAATACAATCTCTTTTATCCGAGTCTGAGCCACACAAGTGTCGTTAGTTCTCAGCCTACATACATTATTACAAAGGCAACTAGGCCTCCCGGAAGCGCTTTCGTCCGATTCCGGGCCGGACGGGCGCCGGACGCGTGCCGGAAGCTGGCCGTCTCGCCGCAACTCACAAACGTACTCGCACAACGTGTGACGGCTGGAATTCCTTACACTAAATGTGAGGTTTTGATTTAGGTTGCTTTAGAGCTTTCAGCTTAGATCTTTTGAAAAGATTTTGAAAGTATGAGTTATGTTGACAATGGACATTCAAGAGTAGGAGAGATAAGGTTTCTTTGTGGACTTCAAAAACTACAAATGCATAAAGTCACCAACATGTTGCATGTTGCAATTGGAAACGAATGAAACCATACGAGAATGTACAAGAGTTAACAGTTCCGCAACTAAATGTGTACAAAACATATGAAAAATTGTTTAACAAGCTAACAAAAACAATAAAAATCAACACAAAGCAATCATTCACAAAACGCCATTCTCCCACCGTCCACTTACTGCTACCCCCCCCCCCCCCCCGCGGCAGCGCGTGGTCGCTCCGACCCGCCGCCGGCACCGCGGCCAATCCGACCCAATTTAAACACACCATTGTGAAAGACAGGTCACCCGTTAACGGGATGTAAAAGGTAAAGACTCCTCTTCCGGAACTTAAAATTAGGAATTATTGGATTTGTATTGTACTTTGAAGTTTGGGATTGGGTTAGGAAATGAGAACTTTTAAGGAAATACGGAAATGAATGTAAAAGTGGCAATTAAATAGCTTAAATGAGATTTCATGGAATTCAAACAATTAAGAGTTTCCAAGTGCCGCATTTCATGTTTACAAATGATTTCATAAATTGTTGACATTTTGGTTGACCAATCATGTTCATATGATTCGTGACATTCAGAAACACGATCAGGTTTTCAAGAAGCAATCGGTTTGTACAGAAAAACTTCCACCTTCGTTTCTATTCAATGAAATACCTACAATTTTATTTTTTTGCGAATAAAGCAACTTTTGTCCATCATATTTCGTGTAACTTCAACAAAAGAAATAAGGCCCGATACTCAATATAATCATGTCTGAGACCGCCACAACTAATGTAACGTAAATAAGTCTTTGTAAGTCGGTGGGCTGCGCAGAATATAACAGCAGCGACGATTGTGAGATGTTTGCTCAGTCCGGTCGCTAAAGTACATTTTCATTGCATAAAGGTAGAAATCTTGGGTGCTCAACTATTTACTTTAAGATATCTCGTAGGTCAGGGGTGAATGTTTAATGCTTTGACTACACTTTAGGTTTTAAATATTTCGTTTCAAGTCTAGTGTAGACGTAGTTGAGGTTTGTGATTACTTTACTTTCGTATGAATACAATAGTTCAAATTAATTTTTATTTTAATTTAGTATAAATTGAGAAGAGACAGAGAATTTCAAAAGAGGTACATTTTTCATCAATCAACTGGGACTTGCTCTCTCAAAACCAGTACACTACTGCGAATGTAAAATAAATCTCAACATACCCGATACATCAACGAACAATACCCTCAAATATACCCCGGCAGCCATTTTCCGCACGCAACTAGTAGGCCGGTGGCACACAGAGCGACAAGCGACCTATCAATCAGGCGGCTATAATGTCGCACATCGATCACGCGGTCCTTGAGGCCGCGCGACACGGGGTTCGCTTGTTTTTGTTCGGGCTGTTAAGACCTCCTGAATTTGTGAAGAGATTAATGTTTTGGTAAAGTGTATGAATTTTTTTGACGTTTGTTCCTTATGGAATTCTGAGTAATGTTTACTCTTGGCACACTTTCTAATAATGCCATGAAATACAAATGGAACAAGTCTCCCGAAAGACACACACAGCCATGCTCTATCAAAATAGGAGGCAATATCGCATTCGGCTAGATTAAATCTGTCAAATAGCGTATAATACATCACTTGCTATCATGATATTTGTCAAGCAGCACGTGCGATCAATCAGGTCTCACATCGAAGGGGGGCCTTTTCGACCCCTCAGCCTTCACACAGTTGACCCGTATTGTTTCAGTTGATAACTTGCCCAAAATTCACTGCAATTTACTGAAATTCCTTATCAACAACAGATAGGTTAAATTGCGATGTAAAATTTTGTTAATATGTTCCAAAATTGTCTCTGACAGCCGAGTTGATAAGCTTTGTGACCGTTTATTCACTGAGTTTAATTTAAAATGGTGCAATTACACGAGCTATATAATAAGTAATAATTTTGCGAGTAGTACCAACCGCAGATTTTACGGAAAATATACGGAATGAATGAAAAAACAAATATGTTTTACTTGAATTACATGTTAACAAGCGGCTTTCATATATAAAAAGGGATAGTAACATAATACCTGTATTATGTCTATGTAGTTATTTTCCTGATTATCCCGTAAGTACATACAGTTAACCTTTTTCGCACCTACCGGTTACTACCCGTTTTCCGTTTATATTAGTATTCGTGTCCATTTGCGCGAATGCAAACCTTTTCACACGTCTGTACACGATACCCCTCGGCTCTATAGAGGAGCGTTTTACGAAACTGTGTGTGTTAGCAATATTCTTTACTAAGTAGAAATAAAACCTGCCTTTTTTTCTAAAAAGTTAAACTTTTAGTACACAGTTTAAAAAAAACAGTGGCACCCCGGGAGTGCCGACAGAAGTGAAGACTTGAAAAAAAAATCGTCGTTCCACTGCATAGAAAAGATAAGGTGTGCCAGGCGATTAAGTTGGCATTGGTATACAACACACAGTGAGTATGTCAAGTTGTTTAGAGCAAACTCAGAACATTTTCCAATAAAATATTTTCCTATTACTCAGTGGGATAAGTAATGTTGTCTTATTACAAAGAATATTATTCAGAGGCCGCCTACGCGTGCTAAAAATAATATTCCCAAAAAAGCTTTTACCGCTGAGAATATCTCGAGAAGACAGAAAGTGATCCGTGTGATTGATTGTGTCATCCTTCGCGCCACCCACGACCTTATGTCACAAACACCTTTAGTGGTCTTGTCACCTTTGTGAGTTTTTGAGAAGTAATTTTTTTGCCTCAAAAAAATATGGCATCTTTAGTGTCTGATATGTTTGATAATCTTGGAGATTATGGCGTTTCTCATCAGGCAACGAGTTGTGTTTTTAGTAAAGAGTGTTTAGTAGAATCAAGTCAAAAATAAGTAATGATATTTGACAGTTTAATAATGTGTCTAGCGAGTAGTGCTAGTAGGGTTGCCAGGCCCAAAAATAGAAAAGCTGGGCACTGCTGCAAAAAAAAAGACATGTGTGTTTGTGTGTGTGTGTGATGTTTTAAAAGAAGAAAAAAAAACTCTTATTTGTGTTTTTATTACTGCTATTCATTTGAGACTCACTCTATGTTATTAAAAATCTCTTTTTTTTTACTATAGTGAGTCATGCATGCGACCATGAGTGCCCGCGTGAGTCGCTCGCGCGCTTTCATTCGGCATCTTTTGGTGGGTCGGGTTTGACCAAAAGCCTAACAAAAGCCGGACAGGCCGAACTTGTATACATTTGGCTAGACACGCTTATAAAAAGCCGGACATATCTGGTTAAAGCCGGGCACCTGGCAACCCTAAGTGCTAGTGTAGTTCTTAGTAGTACATAGGCTGGTGTGATAGTTATGTCTAGTCATAAATTAACTGCTAGTCATAAATAATTCTAGATTCCAGTCACGCTTACTCACATTTTGCGTAAAACATGTGCGTCTGTTAGAATTTTCCAAATAGTCTGGATTTTGCTTATTCCTTGATGTGAATCCCACGTCTTCAATTTTGCCTAGGCAATAATATAGTCCTTGTACAAGCAATAATTTAGGTCATATATTTTCGGATGTGTGTCGTCAAGGCAGCGGGATTAATTTTAAACTCTTCGCTGTTATTTAGGTTTTGTTATATTCCAGACTGTGTTAATTTAAACTCAAATACGGTGAAGCCAAATAAAGGTTTTCTTTATTTTGCTTGGAAAAATCTTCAACATGAAAATTATTGATCAGAACACACACCGTACTTCAATTATTTATTAACGACGTACTAAGTAAAATAACTTTCAATCCTCAAAATCGGTCGTCAAAAAGAATACTAAACATGTTTCTTATAAAATATATCAGGAGACCTCACCCCTATTAGGGTAAATCGAAGATTTTTTAGAGAACGTCCTCCGAGTCCTAAGTATGTTACACAAAAATAACCATGTATAATACAATACATCTGTCTGTGTACCCCTACGGACGACCTAAGTACATAATCGATAGTTACTTTTATTTATTCTAAGAAAAAACCCTTTTTTAAGCCTAAACAGGTAACAAGAGAAATTGCCGAAATATCTGAAAAACAAAAGATTGTTTACAACCAAAATTCATATCAATTCTCCATTAGTATTTCAATAGATATCAGAAAAAACTACTTAAAGTAATATTAATTTTAGACCTAAAGATCAACGGACATACAAAACTGTAAGAAAGAATATTTTCATGTCGATAACATTTCTGACGAAGCACTTATTTCGGTCGCAATTTCGCTAAAAACTACGCAATTTTCAGAAAAGCCTTTTCATCATGACGTGTATATTGAAATAGTAATCGAGCGTGTGTTATTCGTCACTAAATCGCGGTATACCCGGCCTGGCTTGAAGTCATCGGTTTCACGCCCAAGTAACGACCTGAACATTGAAATGGAACGTGGTCCCGTGTCCCCGCAACCTATTCACATGACGACGAGCAACAAATAAAGTCGTTCACCTTTCTATCTATCTATGCTTTAAATAATAATAAATAGGCATTAGTTTAGTCAAAAAAAAAGTGCTTTTCTTTTGCGAAAACCAACCATTGCCATGTTCTAACAACATACTAGAAAAGAAAATAATAATACATTTGGAAACTGTCATTCAAATAACACACACAATTACGTATTTAAATCGAATTATTAATAATACGTTTTTGTGAAGACAATATTGCAAACGTCACTTGGTAGATGTATGTTATTAGGAATTTAATCATACCTACGTTTGATGTTCACGCTGAAATGTCGTTAGGTAATTATGTAGATATGTCCTATTAATATTCAATTTATCTAATTATGCTCTGGATATGATCCTCTTTGAAGTGACTGAACTAATTCTAGTGAGCTATTAATTAGCAGAGTATGAAATACTAATTAATAGGAGAAGTTAGTTAATTTGAGATCGACCTATATGTAGTTTAGCTGTATTATTCATAAAGAAAACTCCTTAAAAAAAAATCTAAGTTTTTAATAACAACACTAAAACAATGGATGTCTGCCAAAACCAACAGCTGTCGTTTCCCACGACCTGCTCCTCAACAACTCAAAACAACAAGTTTATTCTAGAATCGTTAAATTCCCCTCGAAACGTCTCGGTATACCACAACAGTTCCTCTCGTATGTTTCGAGTAATAAATCTAATAAAAATCCGTCAGCATGATAAACTGGCTGTGCTGGCTCGCTGGCTGATTGCCAACACACCTCTGCGCCATTGCCTGACATTGCTCGGTATTGCACCACATATTAAGCACGGCGAGGTGCAATAAAAACTTAACTTATACACGGCGAGCTCTTTATGGCTGTCATAGAGTGCGGATGGCGACAGCAACGCGGTTTATATACGTAATAAGTGCGATAGGGATTTGTAAATCTTGTTGATGTAATAAAACGTGAATTGTAATTGTTTTAACGCAATTTGTAGGTGATCTAACATGGTCATAATATTGTTCTAAACAAAATAATTAGGCTCGAGCGCAATAAAAAATAAAAAACATTCCCTATTTATTCACAGCGAACTAACGAAACCACCTGGCCGACCGAATTCATGTCAACCCAATCTAAACCAATGATGACAGCTATTGAAAATTGCCACCGAGAGGGAAAGAAAAAATATGTTTTCCCTTCTCCAGAGAATCGGCGACATGCCAAAGGTTTATCTCCTAAATGGACTTACAAAAAGAACATCTCTCATCCGTATGTCCTCCTGGTACCAATGCCAGTTAGCAGGCGTCATATAAAATGTTCTCACAGACGATTCTCGTTCACTAAATGACTCCCGATTATTACTTTATGGCTTTCTTTTTCTTTCTTTCCAAGTGAACGTCCTCCAATTCTATAAGGTTTTAAATATGTCCGGTAATAATGAAGGCACATTATTCTCTCGTTCTTTTTCCTTCATCTTTCTCATACTTTATAACAATAAATGTCAGTATAGCTCAGGTGCAGGTGCGGTAGGATGAAAATGTTCTATGAGCACAGTTTTCTTAAGGCTGCAATTAAGTTCAATGAAGAGTTAGTACTTTAACAATTTTTAGCTACATTTTATACGAGAAATAATGAAGATGAGATTATAATTTTCATAATCTAAAATGAATGGGCTTTTAAAACTAGTTTACTTGCCTAGTTAATTATCACAGAAGCAAGTAAGTAAGTAAGTTTATGTATTTGCAAAAACTAGTTTTTAACTGACTTCTAAATATAGCCTTGTTGGTCTAGTGGTCGCAAGCGTTACTGCTGAGCATGAGGTCCCGGGCTCGATTCCCGGATCAGGCAGTATTATTGGGTTTTGCCACCAGGGATTTCTCAGTAGCAGCCCGGAATCTGGATTTGCCAATAGATTACATGAGACTTGAGCGTAACTGGCGAAATGCGGTTCTACCTACTGTAGGATTCACCTCTCAAATAAAGTGGCAGTGCTCAATTCGAAGGAATTTTATTTTACCTATGTTCATAATAGCTACATCTTTTAACCGTGATGTTGTTCCATTTACTTTTTGGTAGAGCTAGATATTTGATTCATAAATAGTGAAACAACTTTATTATACCTAACCAACATGTTCGTACTACACAAACCCTCAACATTTTCGCCATGTAATCGTCATATTTTTATCACCCGTAAAAGGTCAATACCCAAATGATCTGCAAAAAGCGAGAGGTGTCGATAGTCGCCGCATTGCGGTCTGCGTCCAATGTAACCTGCTCAATAGGCACTTATATACCTAGGTATTATGTATACACGGTAATTCAGACTTAAGTACGTGTTACGTAGGCGTAATGGCGACACGGCGAGTTTGCCTGCCACCAATTCAATGAACTACCAAAGAAATAAGCGCTAGTATATCTTAGCACAAAAAATTTGCTTTCGTTACTAGGTTGTCGACTTCACTTGTTTTATGTAGCCAAACAACTTACACCCAGATTCTGAATTGACGATTTGAAGTTAAAAAATTGTCAAACTCTACTTCAGCATTACTTTAAGGTAAGTAAGTGATTACATTAAGGTGATTCCTTCAATGTAGCCCGCGAAATTCAAAATTTCTTACGTTTTTTGCTTTCACCTTATGTAATGCTAGAGTTTAACAAGTTGTTAACTTTAAATTGTCAATTCGAAACCGGTTGATAGTTAAAAACTGTATAAAAAGGTTCAATTTGAACTATTTCCAAAGTAGATTTGTCTAAAACAAAGCAGTTAGCGGTTAGATTTAGACAGAACATGTGATTACGGTTGGTGGCGCCTTCATTAAGAATTGGCACGAACTCGCTATTCACGAGAAGTGGAAATGAACACAAATTCAGTGTTTTTCCAGAAATGGGGCAAAGTATTTTAAGATAGCACTTTAATGAGACAATAATTTAGTTAACACAACTGTAAAGATGTTGTTAAGATAACTTTCAGTGGAAGAAAAAGTCGGCAAAGCAACAACAAAATGACTAGCAAATACAAGTACTTACTTCAAAACTTTCATCATCTGAAACTTTCAGGTAGGACCCGCACAGACATAAACAAATAACCAACATAGTTACAATTATAACAGACAGATATACCCTTATAACAGACACACGTTCTTAAAAACGAATCACAATGCAAATAAAATCCTTCCTCTGATTCAAAAAGGCTCACTTTACCTTATATTGTGTGACGTAACAACAATGACGTGTTATTTAGAGTCACAAGACGGCGCTAAAAGCTTCAGAAACTAATTTACCGCGCGACACAGATGGGTAAAAATGGCGGTAAGGGAACCATTTGCCGATTGCTGGCACAGGGCTGGTAAAAACAATGGTGGAACAAATGGTGACTCAATAGGGGTTAAGGGCCTGATTAAGGTGGAGTTTATATATGGTGGAGGTCCGTACAAAAGGAGTGAACACTTTTTATAGTAGAGGAGGAGTATTAAAGTTTTTCGAAATGATATATCTCTAGGTACCTGCTACAATTTTATTGAGTTATGTTCGAGAGTTATAATTAGAGACTTACTCTAATTTTACCGTGAAAACTTAGGATTGACACTATTGACAGGTCGTTTCAAGCACTTTCGTGTCACACAAGTCTTTTCGTGAACATTAATAATGCACAACACTCACTGCTTCTATTCTTTAGAAAAAATCGTAGGTCTCTCCCTGGCAGCCCTGCTGAAAGTCAACGGCTCTAAAACATACGTAATTTATCACACGTGCGGGAGCGAGCACAATTATGTTATTGGTGGAGAACCCCACGCGGAAATGGAGATTGGTGAACCTGAGGAAATGCTTATTTTCGCGAAAACTTGAGGAGTTACAATACAGGATAGGTATAAAGAAGAATAGATTTAGACTAACTTATTGAATAGTCTCTTTCTCTCATTATATTCTTTCCCTGAAATTCATGACACATACAGTATAGTTTAAATCCTAAGGGTTCTAGGGCAAGAAAATATCAAAATCTCAACCTAAGTTATTCATTCCCAAAGGAATCACGTGTGTCTAGGTATTCTACCCATTACTTCATGTTTTTGCATAGCACATGTGTGAGTATACTATGTACCTACTAAGCTACCATTTACTGTGTAGGTACGTCTTTCATTGACTTGAATATGCTCATATGCCCTGCTAGTTGAGAGTATGTCGTGCTCACTCAAATGTCTCGCTGACGGTGGCGCGTGTGTTGGATCATTTAGCTCCTTTCAAAATGGTTGAGCTGAATGGTGCTAATCCATGTGTCATGTTCGTGAACGGGGCTGTCAGTATGAACTGGTCATCTCTTAGTTGCCATGGCTTAATTTCATTTAATTTTTGAATTGTGTGTTTTTGTATCTTTTTATTACGGACGCTTTTAACGTTCTGCATTGTTCTCATATGTATAATATCAACATGAATAATGTTACAGATGTTTAGTTACCATATTTTAATATAAAAGGAAAGAAAGGAAAAGAACGGGCAAGAAACTCCACGGAGACTCCGTGGAGTTTCTTGCTCCATAGGTACCTACTACGCTTTGGAATGACTTCATCAGCTTCATCTTTCTGGCTAACTGACTCCTTGACAATTCAAAAGTGCTTGTAATTGGTTTGTTTGAAATAAATGGTTTGAGTTTGGTTTTGAGTTTTCCAGACAAACTTTGTAAATTTGAATAAAATGGCATATAATAAAACTTTTAAAAATCAGCGTACCTGCCTATAAAAACAGTATGCCTTTGAAAGCCTTTCAAACTATTCAAATGAAATAGAATTAAATATTTTACATTCAATTAACTTTTATTTCCAATTCAGTGAATAACTAACTAATTGCATTCGTTACAGATAACTGATAAAATATTCTCTTTTTCGTAACATCCAATATACAGAATTTAATATCAGGCTCACTAAAGCGAAAAGTAATTGAATTTAAAATAAAACATATTCTGAGCGTTCAAACGGAGAGAGAGAGAGCTATCAAGTATTCCGTTTGTGCATCAGTGGCATAATATGGAATGACGAAGTACAGTCGTGACATTGATCCTTCAAGGCTGGTGTGGACTGTCACATGTCTTCATTCTAGGGTATTAGGTCCAATGTAATAAATAGGGAGTGGAATACCTCAATTTATCGGGCACAATTCTAAAACCAAACAAGTTTCATCTTCGACATATGAGTTAAATAAATCATAAATCACATCACATAAATCATTCAAGACATGAAGACAGATCTTCAAGATACACAAATTATCGGGGACAAGAAATATACTAACTTCCCAACTACAAAAGTTACGTGCCATACATTCTTTCGGTCTGTGTTTATATTGGCTGTCGCGAGAATTGAGCCAATCCAAAAGTAATTTACTACACACAGCTTGAGTCGGTTATGTAAAGAGTAAAAAAAATCCCTTTAGGTTATATTATTCTAAGGGTATCCGAGTGTGTTAGCGTTTACTGCTCAATCCACTATGGAGGCAAGACGATAAAACTTCACACCTGCCGCCTGACCCTTAAGTTTGTGACAAAGAAATATCCATAAAACTAATATTTTCCAAGCCACAAAGCCTGTGTTCATGTTTTAATACACAATTTTACAGCAGGGCATATATTTTTATAGTTACTTTTCATTTGAAGTGTTTTTAGAGAGATACACAGGGACCTACAACAACAAAAAAAGTGAATATTTCGAACAAAGAAGATTGTTTCGAAACTTTACGCAAATTGCACATTTACTGCGAATATTATTTCCAACACCACATATTTTCCGGATAATAAATTGACCCAATCTTTTCGTTCATATCGCAGTTTTGCGAGCGGTGCTCCTGTGAAGAGCCATTGATGGCCGCCGTTCATTCCCGATCCCATTCATTCATTCATTCGGTCGTTCTCGGTTACCCATCAAATGATCAATATTGGCACAGCGTATACTTATTAATGAACTTTTAAAATATTCGTCGGTACAAATATTTTACTTATATATATGCCTTTTGCCTTTTATTGTGTATTTATACTTCTTGAAATAAAATCAAAATATTGGAGAGTAATAATACCTATTGACCTATTGAAACCTGCAATAGCTCTAAAAATAACTTGTGATGAATAAGTAGGTACCTTATTTCATCGTAGTTATGGATTACTTAGCTAAACGAATTACGTCATCGATAAAATTCAATTTCCGGGATCCTCCGCTATTCAAAGCATAAACCAAGCTCAAATTATTATTTCGTTCATTATTAATTCGTTCGTTAATGTCCGTAGAAGCAAAACAACGATACCCATTAGTGATAATTGCATTTACAGTAAACAAAAGAGGTTAGTATGCTGACAACACATCGACATCTTTACACAATCAGTAACTGTTACTGAACATATAATAACTTTTTAAGTATTATTTAAGAGGATCATTACACACTTATTTCTTTTGTTGACTGTATGTACATTGTACACTTACATAATACTATGAATAACTGTTATTTACTGAACGAAATTGGAATAGACCTCGCGTATTTAATCCGATTATTGTTCAGTGCTGATTGGAAAATCACTGAGTATTTGATGCTAATTTTATTGTTCTGTATCGAAAGCGTTTAGTGGAAATAGGTCTCTATTGCATTTGTTAATAATGACTTATTTACCCTAATCCCATTTAGCATGGTCTTTTGTTTTATACAATCCCTTGTAAAGATCAAAAGTCGGAATAGTGTTCGAATTTTGTAATTAATACTGAATTTTACTTTTAATTACTTATCACAATGAAACCGCTTTAAAATAATTACTCCTGTAGACACTTCAAAATGTCCTATATACATAACAGAAACCTAATCCAGAATACTTGAAGTCATAAAAAAATATTCCATCTTACAGCTCATTTAACTGACCTCGATAGTCTTTAAAAACAACGTAAAAAAAAACATAAAACAGTCTTAACGAGGACATTAACAACTCCGGCCGGGCAAAGCGGCGTGTCACGTTGCCCGGGCAAAGCCGACAAAGAGCAAATTAAAGCTTTCTTGTCGCTCTCAGATTGCAATGGGAGATTGTCCGCAACACGATCCCGGGGAGACAACCGAATACTGTTTGAAGTCAGTTCGGAGAAAACAATTTGGGCTGAGATATTTTCTTTTATTATATTTATTATTTTATTTGGGCATTTGATCATAATATAGTCTATACATGAATAAAGCCTGATTCCAAACATCACGCTAAATAATCTAGCAGCAAAATATTGGCAAAAATAAAATTGTAAAATATTTCAAACAAATGACGACAAAACAAACAAAAAATAAACCGAAACATTTGACGTTTTGAAAACCATTACAATATCAGAAAGATTTCCAGATGGATGTATCACTATGATATGATGTGTTCCCGAGTCTTGCTCAAACAATAAAACATTGAAACAACACATAAGAAATATTCACGGAAAATAAACTTACAATTAATAAACTATACAACTAGTCTTACCAGATTGAAGCCTGCGCCCCGACTGCGGAGAATAACGTATATCGATACGCATTCCCGATAGTAGGTACGCAGTTCTGATAATACGCATATCGGCACGATAACGTAATCTCGTTGTTTTTTTGCGTTTAAATTAATTGTTACTGTTAATTATGACGATAAGTGATAGCCGACGGAGTAATAAGTTTAGATTGAATTAATTTAAACAAAATATCAGTGTCGTTATAATTCTGGTTTATGATTTGTTATTTTAAATTAGGAGTACATTAAACAGTGTAATCTATTTATATTTAATGTTCTCGACTAATGAATCATTAGGGCTTATTGTTTTGAATATATTATTAATAAACTTTCACATAAATGGAGTATATAAGAGGATTATATAAAAAAAAGGTTACTACAACGTACCAAAATATTCCAAAGCCACACATTTAGATAATATCTAGCCTCTATTTCTAGTCCAAAATATATTCACTGTTCTACCCTTCTATATTTAGAAGGTTAGTGACCTCTGACGTCACGTCACCTGTTCATAATATTCAAACAAAGCAAGATACTACTTAGCATATCTACGAACGTAGCGTCGTAGCAGGTGTGCTACGGCGTAGCATACGTAGCGGTCGTCCACCCGGCGTAGGTGTCTCGTAGACATGTGCTACGAGATACGTAGCAATGTATTTCTTGTTTAAAACGGGTGTAGCTTATTATGTTCTTTGTTTTACTAAGACTAAAGACGAGCAATTCTCGTATTTTTTAAAACGTTTGCATTCTCTTCTCAGTCACAATCTCTCAAAAACACTTCTAATTACCCTTCATTTTTGACATTGATTGGCGGTGGATTTTGTACGTTTAAAATCTAGTCGAGTAATACAAGTTGGCTTTCTGATATTCAATCTAGTTTCAAACTATACTCAATTATTGGATTTCTAATTAGGTGCAGTAATATTGAGGACTTGTCGTAGCTAGCAATTTAGTAATAATCATAGTCATAGTAGAAAGGGATTCAATAATAATTTGATTAGGTAATATTAGTTACTAGGTAACTCAAAATTGAATGTAGTGTGATGGGACAATATAAGGCTATACTTATATTTTTGATGTAGGATAAATGCTGATTATCTCCCTTATTTTAATATAGCTTCTGTCCGCGACTTTGTTCGCGTGGCAGCCATAAGACCCCACAATATACTAAAATAACAGCCACGTTTTCGCTCAGCGTTCTTCCTGACTTTTTTTAATGTCTTTTCTCTCGCTTTCCTGCAATCTGTGGGAGTGATTTCGTGAAAAGGGACGAAAGTCTGTAACAGGAAGCCGGGGAACCGGGCGCTATTTGATTTGATCAATGAGCGCGCGCGGTGTTAAGTTGGCCGTCAGATGGTACCAACCCATTTTCCGCGAGGTTGGAACTGTCAGCCAAGATGTCAGATGTAACACATCATATTCGACTACTGTAAGGCTCGCTCGTTCTATTTTTGTTTGGCTCTGAAGGGTCATAGCGTGATGTTAAACAACCCATAACCTTCCTCAAGGACTGGGCTATCAAATGCAAAACGAAATGGTAGTTCCAGAGATTAGTGCGTTCCAAGAAACAAACTCTTCAGCTTTATTATTTTCAATGTTAGTATAGTAACTGCCTCGTTGGTCTAGTGGTCGCAAGCGCTACTGCTAAGCATGAGGTCCTGGGTTCGATTCTCAGGTCGGGCAAAGTGTTATTGGGTTTTTCTATCTGAAATTTCTCAGTAGCAGCTCGGAGTCTGGATTTGTGCCCGGTTGATGGCAATAGGCTCGCACCTTTTTTTTTTTTTTTTGTGTTTGTAATTATCAAATAACTTGTCCCGCTCTGGGTGGAGCGGGAGGGCGTGTCAAACTTTTACTGACTAAAACCCACCCGTGTTCCTTCGGTTGCCCTGTTGCCGGGGGCCACGATTTCCCTATCGGTTTTCTTCGAACCCCCGGCAGGTATTGGCCCTAACGGACCCCATGGGACTTAAACATAACTGGCGAGATGTGGGTGTACCTGCTACAGGTACACCACACTCTGCCCAACCCTTCGGGGAAACAAGGCGTGATGTTATGTTTATGTTAGTATAGATAAAACGTACCGATATTGATCATGATACATTATGAAAATATCTTCGATATTGTAAAATCCTGTTTTAAAACCGCTTCAATCAAATTTATTTAAACACATTATTTCGATTTCAATTAAGTTCATAACTATTATGAGTTAACTACGCTCTGTGTATTACATAACAGTAACAGTGAGCACGTTACAGGCGCATTGCGGCCGCAGCTGAAGGAATAATGTTTTGTTACGGTAATGGGTTCAAACCGTGCAGTTTAACTGTTGTATTTCTTGTTCTGTTCTTATGAAATCGAATTTAAACGAATACTTTATTTATTTTTTAAATACTGGTATTCAGCTGCATCCAGATAGACTGGAAGCTGACCTTAACATAGTTGGGAAAACGCAAGGCAGATTGGCTTTATTTCCCTCGTATTTAGTCATTATCGGGAGATATTGACCGGGGGAGCTCTATGTCCAGCAGTGGACGTCTTTCGGCTGAAATGATGATGATCGACCGTTTTGCTAAGTGTATTGCTCACCACCGTATTATAATTAAATAATTCCTAAGTTATAATATCTGTTATGGAGTAAGAGAATCGTGGACTACATTTGGATGATCGGTCCTTAGGAACCACCATTCATCCCAAAGATTCACAGATTCTCTAAGATATTTTTGTATCATAAAGTTAACTGGCACAGTTTCTACTCTTCCCGGACAAACATTAAACGTGGTCAGAATATTGAAAACCACTTCACTTCGTGGGTGAAGCAAGTTATTTAATATTCATAACGATCAACGTGTGGGCGTCGCTCCACTGTAAAATGTAAATAAACCGCAGCTGTCAGTGTGACAGGCGATGATGGATACTTTCAAGTAAACACACTAATGGACAACTACGTGACAGTTGAATATTAACCAAGCTATTGTTCAGAGCTATCATGAACAGAGTATATCCTATTTGGGTTATATTCTTCAAAGAAACTTGCATATTTTTTTTAAAGTTATTTGTATCCTCTATATTAAAATAATAAACGCCCGTGTGGTGGATTACGGCCCACTCACAGAGAGGAGGCCTGTGTCCCAACAGTGGGAACATTTATAGGCTGATGATGATGATGATGAAACTTTTTACAAAAAAAAATCTCGAAAAAGTAAGTCCGTGTCTGGTTCTGTATTTTCGTTTGTTTCCACCGACTTCCTATAAATAGATTATCATGTGAATATATTGCAGTTCTGATAATATTACATACTTACGTGTCGAATTGATAACCTCCTCCTTTTTTTTGAAGTGGGTTTTAAATGGATATTGATATTTATATTTATTATATTGATAAACACAAACACCGTTTGACCGATCACCATGAAACTTGACTGAAACCTATAAAAACCTTCTTCATTAAAAATATGTAATTTATTCATGGAGAAGTATTTTATAGAACTTGTTTTTTGTTCGAACTTTACACGGTCGAAGCCGCACGCAAAAGCTAGTTATCAAATAAACCCATAAACCTACTTCTACTGGTATCGTATTGACATGAACTAAGCGAGAATAGCCCAAACCGAGGTAAAATAGGTATTAGCCAGCCAGCGAAGTGTTATTGGACGTGGACCTCCAAAGGTCTACGACAAGGAACAGTCGGATTTAGGATCTTCAGTGAAAATAAATGCATTTTCTTTCTAGCATTTAATCATTGGCAACACTCTTTTCAATTGGAATTGTGATCGTATTAGTAAATAGATAACACTTTAGTTGAGAAACAAAACCTAACATTCTAAGATACCCTAAATTAACATCGTGGTGAAACCTCAATCTCATCAAATTCTGATCTCTCACTATCTGATATTGTAATTAAATTACTATTGCTAACTTTAGGCATCTGCTGTGCTGTCAATTTGTTCGGCTGAAGTTTCTGACAGTACCTAACTGAAATTATGGCTGAAGCTGTCATTACAATAATATTGTTACTCGATTTGAAGATTTGTTAGCTTTGACAAGAAAACCCTATTTTGTGAAAAACATTGAACTAATTTAAGTTTTAGCAGTGGATTGTGATAAACTAAGATGATTGATTTTTGTTTTACAAAATATAGAAAGTGTACTCGATGTATACATTAAAATTGAATGGCATACTTAAAAATTCAGCACATTTTGAGCACAGAAAAAAATTATAACCTACATTTTTAATTTTAGCAACTCCTGAGAGATTTTTCCCGCTCCAAAAAACCTAAGCACTCTACAATTTTAAACACCAAACAGTCAACAAAACCTTTCATTTCAGTATTACCAGCCAACAAAAATTAAACGCTGTTAAAATTAAAAGACTCCAAAAACAGCACTTTTTGTTGAAGTTTCGAACGAAAACCACTAGAAATATTACCATAAGGTAAGCAAGACAAATATTTGGGCTGGCAACACTGGCGGGAAGCTGAGCTCGGCTTCATGAATATTCAGCAGAGAAGTGCCGCGACTGGCGGTACTTATGTGTATTTTATTATCCGTCGGATAAATAAATGGTAACACTGGTTGCTATTTACACGCATTTGTTTGAGGATCACTGTATAAGACGGTTACTATGTCCATTTCATTTCATTAAAATAATGATGGTGTTGCATTTACACATTCTAGAACACTTATTGTGTTTCTTTTTCTCTATTTTCAAATGTGATACTTGTTACGAAACCAACAACTTGTTTTGTTTTGTGTGCGCTTCCTGTAATCTATGATTTATTAAACAAACGCATTATTGCAATCTGAGAATTTTTCGTGAGAATGTATTCTACTTTAAATTGTTGAAAGAACTTCCTTGTTTACTTGTATACAATGATTGCAATGGTCATCACACAGGTCATCACTACGACGTACAAAATTACCACTTAAATCCGTTAAAACGAATGAAAACACTACAATAAAAGCAAACCACACAATTTAAGCGTTAGAATACAAATTTTCCACAGAATGCAAGCCAGAGAGAACTGGTTAAAAGCCAGCACGTAATTCCTACACGAGATTTGAAGTGAATAGCTAATGCACTTATCGTAAAGGAAAGGAAACCGCACTCACTCGGACGAAACGTAAATGTTTACGTTAAGTATACGTCTTGTTATTTTAGCGAAAACTTGTAAACAAGACGAGATGAGGTGTAAACAAGCAGCTAAAAAGTTCCTTGTATTGTTCATGAAATGTGTAAAACAAGAAGTATTGTTGGTTATAATGTGTTTGTTGTGCTGAAACTTTTTATAAGAAAGTTATTTATTTCTCAATCATGCTTCATACATATTTTGATCATTTCCAACTTTAATGTTTGTGTTTGTGTTTACACACTTTTTAAATCAAAATAACAATAAGTATAACATTTTCGCGCGGGCGTTGTCGTTAACATAAACCCGCACTGGCCCCGCGTGGTGGATTACGGAGGCCTGTGTCCCAGCAGTGGGAACGTTATAGGCTGATGATGATGTCGTAAGCACTAAAGTAATTAATCAACAAAACCTAAATATTATAAAGTTAGGCTTTATCTTAAACCAAGCTGCTAATCGGCACCATCTTGAATCTTCCATCCCTCCAACCGTAGGACGGTGGTACATATTACGAGGAAACTGATCGCACGTGTGATACCACACAATGAGACAATGTGAAAGGGGAGAGGGCAGACTGTTTACAAATGTAAGGGGTTGGGGGTTACGTAAGAGATGGCGCTGGATGAAGACAGGTAAAGGAGGCGTGTGTCCCGGATGAGGAAGAAACTTGGTTTTGATTATAAGCAAGCTTAAATGTTTTATAGAGATGTTACTATTCAAATTGTTCAAAATTCACATGTATCTTTCGCGAGTAGTTTCGTACTGAAAATTTGAGAACTCACGAACGCAAATTTTAAACTGCTCTCGCCGCAATATAAAACGTTGAACAAAATACTCTATCCTGATATGACTCAAATTTAACGTAGGCCATATACGTGTCTCTTATTATTTAGCATAGAGTTAATCTATTCTAAATTATAAGAGACACATTTGGAAATGTAAAACACCAAGCCAAATAAATAATAATGTCCTCAAACCGCCCTTGCCACTCATGTCGCGAATACCGTTACAAGAAAATACCTAAAGATGCAATCATGACCCATAAAAATCCCTCACGTTTATCACGGAACATCCCATTATAATAATATAATAACTTTTAGATACCGATCAGGTAAACACGTGAAAAAACAACATTTTCCTCGTCTCGTACACTGGTTATCTCTTCCTATTATACGAGTACCTTCCATTTTTCCCGTCCGCTTTGCATTTCCTTGATAAAATCAAAGCTTGCTTATAACAAAGAACCGGACCGGGCCGTGGCCGATCGTGTGGACCGGCAGATTTATCGCTTGTCCGATAATTCTGGCCGGTGGAAAGCGCTGAACGGTAGCGAAACTGTTTTAGCACTCTGGCGATTTTAAAATAAGTTTTAAAGTCTTGTTGGATTTTTATTGGCGATTTACGATGGGCATCCCTATTTTTTAAATGCTAAACTTGAATCAAGTATAAACGCTCAACTGTCGATTTGCCTTCAGTAGGTGATAACAAAAACATTACTATAGTGTCTCATTAGTGACAGTTGAACTATGAGTTCGATGAACAAACCGTAATATCTCTGAATTAATTAATCATATTTCTCATGATATTCCGATAAGTTCTGTTCAAAAAAGCTAGTCATAATAATGAAATAAAGGTCGTTAAGAAGTTTCGATCAAAGTTTCTACGTCGGAAAGTTTTTCCGAAACTAACCTGCCACTTCCAGTCTCCGAAACAAAACTAATTATTTCACTGCGAAGCTGTTACAACTATTCAAACTTGTCGACTACAAACCAATCAAACAACAAATCATCTATTGTGTATCAAAATGAGGCAACGAAACCACTTCGCTTTTATACGTCGGAAATTAATAAAAATCTTGCAAACAAAATGTTTTTTTTTTTCATCATATTTCATATTTTAGAAGTTTCCTCGTATCTTCGACATTTATATACTCATATTTTATTATTTCCAACAGGAATAAATGTACTTTTTAAATGATTTTACTTTAAGTTCAACTATTATTAAACCATAGCTACAGTGCAATATGTAGCCATCTAAAAGTTCTAGCATAACGTATCAAAAGCGATCATTTCTCGTTGAAAACTTTACTACAACGAACTAAAGTTGTTTGCATGTGTGACTGAAATGTTCCTGCGAAGTTACACAAGGTTATAGAGCAATGAATATAACTCGCCGTTTACCAAGAATAGCAAAGTTCCGAGAAGTTATTGTCGTTAACGACGACTTCGGCAGAATTGTTTTGTAAGATATTTTTCTGCTTTTCTCAAATGTTCCGAACAGGTTGCGAGAAGTTAAGATAAACCGAATTTCTAAGAAAAAAGACAAAATCAGATAGATTTCTTTTTACAGAAATGTCTTTATAACAAAACACATTTACAAAGCCTTTTTGTTTTATTAGTTTTCTAGTTCTTTTTACCAATTCAAATCCTCAAACACCTCAAAAGTCCGAGACAAATTGAGAAAAACGTTGAGTTAGGTAACACCCGCAGTCTGCGACGGCGAAGACAAACAGCCTCGGAGGCCCGAAAGTCCCAAAACAAAGGTTTTATCTAACGAAAGTCCCACAAATTACTTTCCACAAATACCTTTCGACACCTATTTATAGGAGTTTTGAAGTTTGCCGAACTTATTTGGCCATCAAAATCCAGCTTAGAGATTCCGCCGCCAAACCTAATCCGGGGTTTACGACGCATAAAAGTTGTAATTACTTTGAACATCATTGAGGGCATAGTGCGGGACGACCGGCACGTGCTGCCACCGACCAACTTGTGCTGACGATGTGCTTACCTGGAAACAAAGAAAAACGGAATTAGGACGTTTTAAATTGGGCACGAATTATATTGAGCCAAGATATTCCTAAAGTTAGTATTTGGGTTTTGGAAAAGCTTCGAAAAATGGGTATAACAGCCAAAGGTTGACTGGATAAAATACCTATGGCATTAACTCCGCCTCTTTGTGTGTTGAAGTATTAAATAAATAAAAAACAGTTTTAAGTTAGCTAGTTACATAAACTTGTTGGTAACACAGTTAATTTTAAACTTGCTCTTTTATATCTGCTTTTAAAATTAGTTATGACACGAAAGATAAAATATGTTTATGATGAAATATCTTTGGACAGTTTAATGACCACGTAGCCATATTTTATTTAATATTGTACGTAAAAGAGTTGTGCCTTTTCGGTGTGAGCAAAAGAGATGAGTCCTTTCCCCTGCAGTGGGGTCAGATACTCACTGATATTGTTTATGTACAAGACTGTCTACCTACGCTGTGGTTATATAAACAAGCATAAACATACATGCCTTTAAAGTTCATGAATATTAATAAGAAGTGATGTATTGTGTTGAACCCAAAAGTTTAGTCTGTCGGCACTAAAACGGACCACGTATCAAGATTAATGAATGCGGAGCAGCATCTGACTGTAACCTGTACGTAAACATGCCTCATATACTTGTACGTCTGTTGGTTAGATAGATAGATAACATACAAGACAAGAGTATGTTATTTTTTATTTACATTTATGTCTGTGTGATATAAATGTAAAAAAGCGGCCAAGTGTGAGTCGGACTCGCCCATGAAGGGTTCCGTAGCAGCAAGTAACATTGAATGAAAGGTAAATTGCGGTTTACGATTTACGACGTATTAAAAAAAACTACTTGCTAGATCTCGTTCAAACCAATTTTCGGTGGAAGTTTACATGGTAATGTACATCATATATTTTTTTTGTTTTATCATTCTCTTATTTTAGAAGTTACAGAGGGGGGACACACATTTTACCACTTTGGAAGTGTCTTTCGCGCAAACTATTCAGTTTAGAAAAAAAATGATATTAGAAACCTCAATATCATTTTTAAAGACCTATCCATAGATACCCCACAAGTATGGGTTTGATGAAATTTTTTTTTTGAGTTTCAGTTCTAAGTATGGGGGAACCCCAAAATTATTTGTTCTTTTTTTTCTATTTTTGTGTGAAAATCTTAACGCAGTTCACAGAATACATCTTAAGATAAGATCTAAGAGCTATGCTGTTGACACTTACCAAGTTTCAACAGCATAGCTCTTATAGTTTCGGAAAAAAGTGGCTGTGACATACGGACGGACAGACAGACAGACATGACGAATCTATAAGGGTTCCGTTTTATGCCATTTGGCAACGGAACCCTAAAAATGACATAGGGTGACACAATGGCAGTCTTATCACTAGGCGATTTTTTAAAGACACCACACACACCTACGTTCTTAGGTATAGTAGCGTGTGTGTCAAATTAGGAAGACGTATACATTTTGCCATTTCTTGCATGATGCTGTTTGTAGAGCTATGTTGAGATTTAGTTCAATTCTTATCGAATTCTATTCAATTCATTTAGACTGGAATCAGCACTTTTTGAACCTCAATACTTTACAAAATACAGCTCCCAAAGCGCCCGCATGTCGCCAAGAGGACGCAACCAACTCCCCGATTAGTTTATTAACCTGGCTACATCATATTTAAAAGTCCATCTTACTTAGACGAGAAAGCTTTCTTGAAACAAATTATTTACAGTTTTAATATAACGTGCAGTTTTAATAGAATTAAGAGCGGAGATGACATCGCAAACTTGGGGAAGTCTGCTGGATCCGGAACGGAACTAATTATGTTGACAAATATAATGGATGGAAGGGTGGACTCGCAAGATGGCCGACTTTATTATAATCTGCTGTTGTTGTCGCTAATGGCATTAATATCACAGAAAGGAAAGTTTTCGCGGCCGATTCTTATAACTTACCGATCGGTTAGATACGACCCGTGGGTTAGTGAATGTGAAACTGTAGTGAAGGTAAGTGATGACGAGTGACGCACACTGACACACATGTTCGGGTCGGTACAGCCGGGCGGCACATTCGAAGATTTATTCAACAGACAACTAGATCCAATTACAAAAACATTAAATAATTACAATTCTAGATGTTAGTAAACAATTTAACTTATTTGCTATGTTAGTACTTATATTCTACTACCGACAGAGTGGTTTTAATAAGATGCCTCATTATAGGGCTTTCGTCAGGCCCATCAGCAATAGCTTTCAGGAGGCTATTGCCACTGTACCGCAACCTTGTGCGAAGAGAAGCATTCTTTTTTCGCACTACAGCTGAGAAGCTATCCACTCTGGCTCGCGCAAACCCTGCAATAACGGGGCGGTCGCAACAGCGCCCTAAAAGCGTTGTTGTATTGAATACGCACCGCATTGGCGGCACGTTTAGTGCAGCTAATCCATAGAGCGCTCGAGTACAGGGATGTGCAGCATGCTTTAAAAAGTGTGATTTTGACAGCACCTGTATTTTCATCACAAACACCTGAGTTTAAATACAAAGAATTTTCATTATTGCGTAGTAAAGTCTCTATGTATACAAAACCTATTTTCCACCAATAAAAAAATCTAGTTAGCTTTTAGTGCTTACCCTTGAACACCTAAAAGTCTAATATAAAAGGTAATAAACAACATCATCGTAAAATCTCATTCGTCTCCAGAGGCCTTTATCTGTAAGGTCTGCGACCCTAAATTACTTCTTTAGTGTTATTGATAGCCCATTAAATAACTAGCTACCTAGAACATTTATTAAAATTTATGTACCTACCTATAATGATAGTTTAAGGCATCATACCCTTGATACCCTTCTTAAAGATTTACTTAATAATTTAATATTCATGATAGCCTTTCTTAAAAGACTTTTAATAAAACTTGAGAGCTTTAATTAAGTTCCAATTTAATACTTTGGTGGGTCTCCCGTTTTTTATCCGAAGAGTTTTATGAAAAAACTTCAAGGTGATGAATAATTATCTTTTTCCTGGAAAAAAGGTTACGGTATAGTGATATTGGTATTAGGGCGATTCGATAGCTTTATAATGAAGGCTGTTTTTCTTAGTATTAATTAATTTTGTTAGTACCTAATCATTTGGAATGTTCCATCAAGTTTTCTTTTTATGATTTTTAATATCTATTTTTTAGTAACTAGACTTTTATTTTCGAACACATGATATTCTGAAAACATTGGTAGGTTAAGTGTTTAGCTAAAAGTGTTAATGCGAGTTATATTTTTTTTCACAAAAAGACTAGGTGCCTATTGGAATTTTACATGAACTTAAAGAACTGAAAATAATTTCAGTAATTATCACAAGGTCTGTACTATCTTAATCCCAACTATCTTGTTGTAGATATGATGTGTATGCGCTTGCTACTCACACATAGTTCGTATATTGTGAATGTGTGAGTGGACCCATGTTACGAGTAGTTCAGCAATAAACCAGCGTTCAATGAAGACACTCGTTTAATTATCTCCGCACCCTCAGTTAGAAACATATCATTGGCGACGAGGACGATCTTACCCGCGAATAGAATAAAAAATGGCGAAGTCGTTTTTAGGAAATTTAACTACGTTTGATTATAAATCATGTGAGTGGTTAATTTATAAAGGCCGGTTGACTCAATTCTTCAAAGTCAACGATGTGAAAGAAGAGAATAGAAGTGCAATATTGATAACACATCTATCAGATGATTCGTATCGGTTGGTGCGTAATTTAGCATATCCAGTTGAGTTGGAGGAACTGGACTATAAGAAGCTAGTGGAGTTGCTTGATACTCATTTTAAACAGAAGCAATGCTCATATGCGGACAAGGCAAAATTTTACGGGGCGAAAAGGAGCTCAGGCGAATCGTTGAGCGATTGGGCTGCACGATTGCGAGGATTGGCGAGCTACTGTAACTTTGGCGCCGCCTTAGACACGTTCCTTACGGATCGTTTTGTCCTAGGCCTAGGAGCGGGGCCCGAGCGTGACAAATTGTTTGAGCAGAATGCTTCTACTTTAAGTTTGTCGAGAGCACAGGAGATAGCAGAACGAGCGGAAAGCGCTAGAGAAGCCAGGAACGTAATATCCACTGATATGACTGTGATCAAAGAGGAAGCAGTGAACAATATATCATGCAAAGGTGGATGCAAGCGGTCGAACAATGGAAGCGGTAACCGTGGAGGCAATGGCGGCGGTGGTGCTGGCGGCGGCAGCGGCGGCGCTCGTACGGGCTCGCGAGATGGGCGCGAATCAACGTCGAATGTGTATCGTGATCAGCGTAACGAAGATTTCCGTTGTTCGGTATGCGGTTTAAAAAGTCACGATAAGGACAAGTGTCGCTATAAAAATTATAAGTGCCAAAAATGTGGAAAAGTAGGACATTTGAAGAAAGTGTGTTCTAAAAATAATAAAAACGGCCGTGTTCGCGTAAATAATATCGGCAGTGATAACAGTGAGGACACGGATGGCAGCTGTGATGAATGTAATAATTTCAATATAAGGTATGTAACCGATAAACCGTTGAACTTAATAATTAAAGTGGGTAGTGTGACGGTAACTATGGAGTTAGATTCAGGGTCGGGTGTTTCGGTGATGTCAAAAAAAATGTACTCAGAACTATTTGCACATTACGAATTAAAAGATTGTAAAATCAAAATGTGTTTGTATAACGGACATAAAATTTCACCGTTGGGGTATTTCCAGCCTACCGTCGAATTTAATGACGTTAAAAAAAACATCAAATTATTTGTAGTAGATTCAAATGGCCCACCTCTTCTCGGTCGTGATTTTATGTCCGCCTTCGGTTTGATTTTAACCAATATAAATAAAATAAGCCAAGACGATGACGTTAATACATTATTGGAACAGTATCCGAATTTATGGAAGGACGAACTTGGTTGCTTTAATAAATTTGAAGTCCATTTGCGATTAAAGGAAAATGCAGTGCCAAAATTTTTTAAGGCTAGACCAATACCGTTTGCTTTGAAAGAAAAAGTTGAAACAGAATTAAATAGATTAGTCAGTTTAGGTGTACTAATTCCTGTTAGTAACTCTCGCTACGCAACACCCATAGTACCGGTCCTGAAAGATAATGGCACGGTTAAGATTGCAGGTGATTTTTCAGTGACACTTAATAGGGATATGGTTATAGATAAGTATCCGTTACCAAGAATCGAAGAAGTGTTTGCGAAACTAGGCGGCGGTAAACATTACTCGAAAATAGATTTAAAAAATGCGTATAATCAATTTACACTCTCTGAGGACTCCCAAGAGCTGACTACCATTAACACACCAAAGGGTTTATTTAAATATACACGCCTGGTCTACGGTCTCGCAAATGCCCCAGCTTTGTTCCAAAAGGCAATGGAAGTACTGCTGTCTGGTATTGAGGGTGTTAGTATATGGTTAGACGATATTTGTTTAACTGCGCCAACGAAAACGCTTCATATGACGAGGTTAGCTCAGGTTTTAAGCAGGTTGAATGAAGCAGGTTTGCGACTTCAAAAGGAAAAATGTGAGTTTTTTAAGGAGAACGTAACTTACTTGGGTTATGTTATCGATAAGAACGGATTACGTACTAACCCCAATAAAGTTAAGGCCATATTAAACGCTCCGGAACCAACAAATATAACAGAAGTAAAAAGGTTCCTTGGGGTTGTCAACTACTACAGAAATTTTATTCCAAACGCGTCAAGCATTATGAGCCCGCTCCACGAGCTGCTGCGCGGCGGCACACGGTGGGAGTGGGGCCCGCAACAGCGTCGCGCAGTACGTCGCGTGTGCGCCGAGCTCGCCTCGGAGCGTGTGCTGGCACATTTCGAGCCCAGTGCACAGCTAGTGCTGACTGTGGACGCGGGTCCGCACGGTCTCGGAGCAGTTTTGACTCAGCTGGGTAGCGATAGCTATGAACGACCGCTAGCATATGCCTCACGCTCGCTCTCAGTGAGTGAACGCAATTATAGTCAAATTCAGAAGGAGGCGACGGCAATAATATTTGGAGTCAAACATTTCCATCAATACCTATACGGCAGAAGTGAACCATTTGTCCTTAAAACAGATCACCGTCCCTTAGTATCAATATTTAATAATAAAACGGGTATATCAACAACTACGGCGTTACGTTTGCAAAGATACGCTATTATATTATCTGCATACAATTATATTGTTCAGTATATAACTAGTGAAAATAACCTGGTCGCCGATTATTTTTCCCGTGCACCTATACCTGAGACTGTGTGTGAAGGAGATGGCGAATATGACGCATATTGCTCACTTAATTTTTTAGATACGAATGCGCCAGCTGTTTTGTTCACAGATGTGAAGAATGCTACTTGTAGTGATAAGACTATACAAACTGTTGTTAAATATACAAATGTAGGTTGGCCGCGAAAAATTGTTTGCGAGTCTATTCGCCCATATTTTTTATGTCGTACGGATTTGCAATATGAAAATGGAATATTATTGCGAGGTCATAAGGTGGTAATTCCGATGACATTGCGTGAACAAATGTTGCGGGAACTACATAACACACATTTAGGCATCGTTAAAATGAAATGCAACGCGCGTAGTAGGATGTGGTGGCCCGGAATAGATGAAGATATTGAGAGGTGGATCGGAGCATGCGATGTATGCGCGAGTTTGAAGCCCGCTCCACCACGGGTCGCCCCATCGCCGTGGCCCAGTCCAGCGGCACCGTGGGAACGAATTCATATCGACTATTTATCTATACGGCAACAAACTTACTTAGTAGTAATTGATGCCTACTCTAAATGGTTGGAGTGTATTTATATGCGGAACGATGTAACCACACAATCCTTAATTAAAAAATTGAAGCAAATTTTTTCAGTATTTGGATTACCAGCTACCTTAGTCTCAGATAATGACGTTAAGATAAATTCAAAGGAGTTTAATTTGTTCTGTTCTAATAATGGTATTAACTACATGACGTCACCGATTTACCACCCATGTAGCAACGGACAAGCAGAAAACTCAGTGAGGACATGTAAAAAGATGCTAAAGAGTATATTAAGTGAAAGTACATCACAAAAAGATAAATTACTAGGATATTTATTTGAATATAGAAACACAGTACATTGTTCTACTGGGCATTCACCCGCTAGGTTAATGTTTGGCAGAGATTTAAAATCACGACTTGACTTAATACTGCCAAAAAGAAATAAATCACGCAAAACATTATCAAGGGAGAATGAGAGTTGCAAAAGAGTTTTCAAAGTAGGTGACAGGGTATGGGTCCGGTGGTACAGTGGTAGAAAGGAGACATGGAAGTTAGGAGTAATAAAGGATACGATAGGGAAAAGAATGTATAAAGTGTTAGTTGTAGATCAAGGTTTATTTTGTGTCAGACATATTGATCAACTATTAAACTGCAAGAGTGAAAAAGGTATTGATACACACAAGACAATTGATTGTGTCGAATCAATATCCACGGATGCACAGCTTGTTCTTTGTCCTTCAACTTCACCGGTTCCGACCATTTCACCAATAATGTCTGGACCCCGCGGCGATACAAATTCAGTAAGCACCGAAATGAGTGCTGTTTTAAATAAACCGGTGGAGGTGGAAGCGAGTATAGCACCGGTCACTAGGGCTGAAACTAGCGTTACAGCAAACAAAAATAAGTCTGTAGTAGTAGATATTGTGAGCCGAGAAAATGCACAGCAGTCTGTAGGTGACGCATCAGAGACCCAGGTTCCTCAAGCCTCGGTCGCCGCGCAGGATTCAATAGCCATGCAAGACATACGTGCACGTTCTAAGCGCGCAAGGAAAGATATTGATTATTCGGTATTTTACAAATAGATAGTTAAGGGTATTATGTTAATCAAGGTTTTAGTTTGTACTTACTGATTCTGTTATGTTTATTATTATTATGTTTCTTTTGTCAACAGGTTTCAAAATTAATGTGGAGGAATGATGTGTATGCGCTTGCTACTCACACATAGTTCGTATATTGTGAATGTGTGAGTGGACCCATGTTACGAGTAGTTCAGCAATAAACCAGCGTTCAATGAAGACACTCGTTTAATTATCTCCGCACCCTCAGTTAGAAACATATCAAGATAACACTAATGAATAAACAAGCGGCGTCCAAAGCTTTAAACAAAAGAATCGTATCTAGGTCATGTACCGACTACCCGCTATCCGTACAAAGCAGAGGCTGGGCCTAATCCCATTTTTCTCAAACAAATCCAGGTATAAAGCCGATAGTGAATAAAGAGAGGCTATAAAAGAATACTGCTGTTTATACAGAATGTAAAAATGTTGTCAGCAGTTGGTTTTAGTAACAACCATTACCATGTAGATACAAGGCTGACGTAATTATCATTTTTTGGCGGCGGGTTTGGGGTAACTTGGACTGGTATTTTGCGAAATAATTGCTGAATTCTGTTTAAAGGTAACACAGCTGGTGAAAGAATAAAGTTGTGGTTCTGTCACGTTATGATAGCAGACAGGCATTACCTACTAGCGAATAATGCGTACCTACAGATTGAAAAGCATTATTTAGTTGTGGAAAGACATCGCAAATGAAGAATGAAAATAAATCACGTGCATAGTTGTTTATGACCTCTGGACAGAAGGATGTCTCATTTCAATATAGTCCATGTAGCCTCTACACAAAAGCGCGAGATAGGATACAAAAATGCGCTGATGAGAACGCACACGCTCACGCAGTGCAATGGGTGAGACAAGCTTATGTTATGAGCAGATGAATAAGTGTCAATGTGTGTATGATAATATCATACACACATTGACACTTATTCATCTACACCATATTATGGTGTGCGTGTGTGTGTGTGTGGCCACCTCTACACCGCCTCTTTCTGAAAACCATTTTTTTTTTCTACTACTTTGTACCTTATAGAACAACGATAATAAAAACGGCCAACACCCAAGTAGAGGCAATAAGTCGAGTGGAAGGTCCTAACTCCTAATGTTTTGCCATTAGCCGGAACGTCTCACCATTACGTGCGTTACCAAGTTAAACTAGATGTTTTAGAGTATTGGATTACGCCTTTTACAGCTAGGAAATTATTAAAATAAGTCTTTGGGTAGAACTCATTAGAGGGCTCTCAAAGAGAGGTTTTTAAAATTCGAAAACTCAAGGACAAATAAACTTTTGCTAATTTCATTGAGGACAGCGGCATGGCGTATAAAAAAAAATCGAAGACATGTGACGTCCACCAACCCGCACTGGGCCCGCGTGGTGGATTGCGGCCCACTCCCTCTCACAGAGATGACGCCTGTGTTCTAGCAGTGGGAACGTTATGGTAATTTCGTTGTAAACTGAAATTTCACGCTCACACGTGTATTAAGCCCAAATTAAAATACTCATTCAGTAGCAAACAGTTTAAGTATGAACACATTTTTCGGAATTGGGTCACAGATTAAGCCGCGCCTGCATTTTTCTAGTACACAAAACACTCGGAACAAAACTTAAAGCCCACCACAACACAATGCAGTGCAAGTTATAAGCGACTAGACAATTAAAGTATGAATGAAGTCGCCGGTTTAGCCTGCGGGAGAATTAATTCATACATACAGCTATTTAGCGACAAGCTCTGCGAGGTAACCAGTTAAGTAGGTATAGATAACAAATTACAGTGGCCAAGTACCTTGTCTAAAACCAAATCTTAATCATTTGTAATAAATAGGAGAGACGTGTAAATAGGAGAGAATGTATCTACATGACAGTTATCGCTGTAATGCCTTGCGATTAATTCTTAAATGGTATTTGTTTCAACCAGTTAGCCAGATTTCGATTAGTTATTTATGAGCAGAGACGCGACGTAGCCTAATAAAAAATTCCAATTACAAATTTTTACTTGGAACTCATCAAACTTATAACATTAATAATCTTTATCTTAATTAATTAATTAACTAAAAACTTTAAATAAGAACAAATGAATATCCTAACTCAACTAACTTTGTTAAATCTTCAGCTTCGATCAACAATATTGGTATTGTTGATCGAAGATCTTCAGCGACTTATTGTAGGCATTTCTCGCTACCGCTCGCGCTCGTAACTTAACCCCCTCACAGCGGAAGCACAATCGCATTGTTTTCTGCGTCACCTGCGCGGTGCGGGCGTATTGTTCGTACAAATTGTGCGACAACATTGTACCGCCGCGCGCCGTGCCTCGGTGTGTTGCGGGCATTCTGAACGAAATACACGCTTGTTGATACGCGAGCCTTTGAGCGTTAGATAAGGTTTGTAGAAGTTTCAAACTGGGTGTGTAAGGGTAAGCTGCTGCTATTAATAGAAATCCTTTGTTACAGTTAATTATAGTACTTTGTAAGTTCATTTCTGGCCCGTTTTCAACTTATAATGAACTTTGTTTTTCTTGTCTAATGCATTGAAAAAGTTTTGACAGTTCTCTACACATATGGAACTAATTCTTGGTGGCTTCTTGGTATTTAGCTGAATGTGGTTAGACTTGAAGCTGACCCTACCCCAACATAGTTGGTAAAAGACTAGGCAGATGATGAGATGACACTACTTTTAAGACCATTTATAAAGCCTTATTTATCATTTTGATCAAAAACTGTATCAATAACTCTGATCAAAATACCATCGCAATGTGGGTCAAGAGTCCACTAACCTCAAAACTACAGTTGCCAAATCTGAAACCATTACAAAGCCACTTGATCTACCTCAAGCCAAGACAATCAACCAAGTTACACTGTCGTGGCCAGGCGGCTAAAGTAATAGCCAAAGCGGCTAAATAATAGCCAGAGCGGCTAAAATAATGGCCGGCTGAGGTCGCGCCGGACAGCATCTGTAACGAGTGCCACTTGGGGGTTCATAAATTGCATCTCCAGTGCATCGGTGGAAAACACGGGGTAGGAGTTTTGTGCGGGCACGCTGGTGTCTAGTGGGATGCTGTGCAATATTCAATTTATAAGGAGCTTGGAGTTCCCAAATAAATATTAAATTCTTATTTCGTTCTAACGGATTTTACGCCTCGTTCATTATTATTAATGGCCGTGTTTACTGTTTATCGTGTAACTAAACCTACAATTATCCGGTCATGTTCAATTAGATACAACAGAACAAAGCCAGTAATTAATCAAAGAATAACTATAATTATAATTAACACTTCACCACCATCTTCGTATTTACTCAATTACTTCACAACTAATCTCTCTCATTATCTAAACAAAACTCAACTATAAAACGCAATACCTCAGCATTTTCCATTAACTACCGCCGCGGTCCCGCCACCACCGCGACCCCTATGTTTTCAAACTAGGAAAATTAATAGCGGTACTTAAGCGAAGCATTTGGATGGTGCGGGACAAAGCGGGGGTTACCTGACTCGTTTGTCTGCCCAGACCTGGTAATAGGGCTCGTTAGGAGTTCCGATTAATTGCAGCGGATACAGTTATTGTTTGTAATGACCAGTTAAACTGTGGCTGAGTTTTAGTGTGGTGAAATTGAGAATTACGACGCTCTCAATGTTTAAGGTTTGGACAAGTTTATTTACGGGTCTGATTTAAAAGGTGTTAATAATGACACGCAGGTCCCAGAGGAGTTTATAGTTATTTCTGCGTAGATTTTATCATGCAGTAGTAGCTAAGCTTGTAGTTGTTTACTGTCTTTATATAAAGCAGATTTAAAGCGGCAATAATGTTAAATTGTGTTAAATTAGTGGCTACGTTAGTGCGGGTATTTGAATAAGATATTGATATTAGAATACCAGCTTATCTTAAAACTATGCTCTTGTTATTTTTATACCATCTTTTTATACTATGTTTTTAAGCAAATAAATATTATTCTATTCTATTCTATGCAGTAAATTGACTGAGTAGTAGATATTACAAGTTACTCTAAAAACATCACATTCCACAAACAGTTTAACCTCTTTCGAAATAAACTAGCGCACTTTACATTCAAAGCTATTTATTCAGTGGAAGCTGATAACATATCTATAAGAGTGAAATATTCCACTAAAGTGACATAAATAGCGTATTACAGTACGGGTGGGGATGGGGACATAAATCAAGGATTTTCGCGTTTAACCAAACCGAATTCAGAATATCTGACGGCTATTATCAACAGGAATAAATCCTGCTTATTTTTGTAAAATCTCAAATAACTGTCGTAAACTGACAGTTAATTTTGACGCCGCGTTCCCGCCACGGTCATGTGTCCGTGTATTTTCTCTGATAGTAAAATCGGGCGCGAATTAAGAGGTCGATTTAGTCCGCAATGCGAAATGTCACGCGAAGAAATATTATTGGAGAGGTAAGTACGAGAGGTTCGGGTGCTGGTAGGTGATAAAGTTAATCCTTGCGCGCTTTAGTTCTTACTATATCAGCTAGGAACATTGGGGAAATGTGAACAAATCTTTATGCAGCGTTAATTTACCTATAAGGTTGTTTTACTATCTGTTTATAGGTAAGTAGGTAAAATAAGGTATTCCACTCAGAGCACTGATTTCAACCTATAAACGAGAAGGTATTGTTAGGCCCTTTGTAGCACGCCATGGTACGGAGCGAGAGGAAATGGCAGGCCGTCACCTCCTTCTGCGAAGCGGTAATGCTCGCGAAGGAGGCGGAACGCGTGAGGAAGAGGCAAATTTCGCGCCCTCACGCCCCTAACCGCCGCAGGAGGAGACGCCCGGGGCGGGAATCGCGAGCCGATTTCCGGCCACCGTAGGCGCGGGCTTTCGGACGGTGAGCAATGGGTAGCTCGCCGCCCGATAAGGACCAAGCCCGGGTCGACGGCGCGTTGTGTTCCACGCGCGCCTCAAAGAGATGTCAGCAGAATTGACGGGGTCCGTTAGGGCCAATGCCTGCCGGGGGTTCGAAGAAAACCGATAGGAAAATCGTGGCCCCCGGCAACAGGGCAACCGAAGGAACACGGGTGGGTTTTAGTCAGTAAGAGTCTGACACGCCCTCCCGCTCCACCCAGAGCGGAAGAAGCTATTTGATAATTTCACAGCCAAAAAAAAAAAAATGCCCTTTGTAGAAAAAACTTGTCTATCAACAAGCGTCCACAGTGATCCATACAACACTGCCGATCGTGCCTACACACGACGAATAAACCGTAAGTTTTCACGGCAATAAAAACGTGTGTGTATAAAGGGCCTTACGGATACGGTTGGTTTCTTTATTTCCTAATAAGAAATACATAAGACTTTATATTCCTAATAAACATAAAAGAAACCAAGAAAACATGTTAAAACCCTTTTAAGAACAGAGAATAAATTTCCGGCTGAATCATTCAGAAAGCTTCTGTGTATTGTAAAACATCTGTATCGAAAAACATATATTATGTTACAACTCAACTCCGCCAATTTCCTTCAATCATTTCCATGTGTCATTCAAGATATAAAGTCAAAGCCTCGTTTAGTAAAGAGGTTACACACAGAAATGTAAACCTTCCATTTCATGCACGACGTGTTATGAAAATATTCTTTTATTTCCGAAGAAAGATATTATTGGTATCTATGAATGGAATAGGATTGCCCCTGGAGAATCAAAGGTTTGCCGTATATTACGTATTGAATTACTTTCTTTTTTATTACTCTATAAATTATACTGGCACTTATAAAATGGGGAGGAAATAAACCAACCTATGTATTTAATAGCCTTTACCTAATTTTGAACAAAACGATATTTTCCCTAGTTTGGTCAAATCTGTTACCTACACCCTATCTTATTCTTGATATGATTAGATAAACTTTCAGCCAAGCTGGTATCTAGGTTGACTGAAAACCTTCTAAGTCCTAAACGCCACAGTTACAAGTTATACAAAAATCGTTCTTCAAAGCTTGACTAGATAACTACGTCTGCAAAACCTTAACCAGTTGTTAATTTATTTCAATTATAATGTCAAAATGTTCCTTAATAACTTACTGTGCTTTTGTGATTTGATTCTTTTGCGTCACTGAATAAAGGTTCTATCTGTTTATCTACAACAATGCTCAAACCTTCATTATTTACCTGAGTCAGTCCCATTGTACCACAAGCCCCGTCTTTTATCCTCAATAATCAAATCCGCCATTTATAACCGAAACGTATTCAATACCTTTATCTCCCCTACCTATATCATTGCAATTCTGTGATCAATTCGAGAAAATTCTTCTCCATTCTTTCTGAATGGGACGGAGACACTTTTATTGAGGTTTCTATAATTTGGGGTGAATTATCTCTTGCCGTGAAGCCTATTTAAATTACCCACGTCAAGGGTAAAGATACGGTTCCTAGAAAAGCGGTGGCCGCCAAATAACGGCCGCAGTGACGGCTGTCATGCAAACGACGGCACCGAGTTTTGAAAAACGCTCTCTAGGGTAACACACTAATTTACTTTCATAAATACCGTTCCAGAGACGTCATTGAATGGTAAATTGCGGACGCTACGTGGCGGCCACCGCAGTTTTAGGAAACTCGAGGTTAAATGTATAGGTATATGTATGTGTATTGTATGTGGTTGTATGTACGTCTGTTTTCCCATTGTTTGTCTTATTTGATTTAGTATATTTATGTATATTTATTTATGCTTATTTTTTATAAATAATTAGGCATATTTATTATATTTGTAGTTTGTTATAAGTATATGTGTATATTTGATTTTTTTTGGCAATATATAATTACATGGGACTTAAACATAACTGGCGAAATGTGGGTGTACCTGCTACAGGGACACCTCTGCCCAACCCTTCGGGGAAACAAGGCGTGATGTTATGTTATGTTGATTTTTTTTTTATTCCTCAATTTTTCATAATTGCACCCACCACCGCTGTTTGCCCCTGCATCACCCAAAGGTTGACCATTTCTGTGCTTGAAGTATTATATAAATAAATAAATGTATCTATTTGCACCTAATTTGTCCTCCGAGAGTTTTGATATTGTAACCGTTCATTGCGATGGATGTTCAACAGTGGACAAAAACTTATTGCTATGATGATAACTAGCGATGTTAATTTACAGCTTAAGCCTTGATCAAACAAAGCAGCATTCAGAGATTTGAAAACCAATTATCTAAGGATTAGGGACTTGGTATTGACATTAAATCAACTATACCAATATCAATATCGAATATAATTTGTAGCTTACAATGAGTGATACCTAAGTTCAATTAATGTAAAGCTTGGCATCCTTTAAGGGCCATTTTTTTTATCTAAAAAATTATAAATATAATGAAGAAGTAAAATTGTTTGTTTTTTTGTATGAGCTAACTTCTGGAAGTACTGACCCAACTACAAAAAATATTTTACTGATAGAAAACTACACTATTATTTATGGTATAGTGGATTTCCACGCGGGCGTAGTCGTAGACAGAAGCTAGTGCAGTTTAATCTTTGAAATTGAATTGGGTCTAGGTAAATCGTGCCCCGGAGCCTATAAAGGATATTATTCCTTTTTTTAGGGTGCCTTCGGGGACCCTTTTACTAAGACTCCGCTGTCCATCCGCCCGTCCGTCACAGAGTCCGTCGTCACAGAGCAGTATATTTTGAACCGTATTAGATAGACACTTGAAATTTTCACAGAGTGTGTACTACTATAGCCGCGATAACAAATAATTAAAATAAAATAAAGTTAAAAAATTATGGATACAAGATACGCCCCATAAAAGAAACGTGATTATTACAGAAATAGAAAAAAAAAATGTGTTTGTAAGGTGCTACGGAACCCGGATTCCTAAGATTAGATGTCACAAAAGAATTAAAAGCAGTAGCAAAGAAACAAGTTTAATAACTCTGAATAGGTAAAAGATAAATAATTTAAACAAGTTACAATTGAAACGAAATCTCACATCAAACCAACCAACTACGAATCGAAAACTTATTCAAGTCGATTTTCTATCGATAAAATCCGGAGTACAATCGTAAAAGTTGGAGCAGCCGACATTATCAGGTCAATACTAATGTTCAGCTTAAAGTTATAAGTTATGTAACGTGGTGCGCAAGCGCAACGACTTTGGTTTGAAAACTGTGTGATCTATCAAACAGTTGTGAAGTTCAGAGGAAGTTTGTCACATGAGATATGCGAATGGTGAGAATATCGATGTAAACTTAGGGTTGCCAGACTGAAAAGTGAGTCTGGGTAAAGAAGAATTTGCACGATTTTTCGTGTGCTCAAACAAAACCACAAAAATATTAATGAATAACGCTGTGCTTTGGTTCTTTTGTGACTGACCTACTTGAATTTTTCTACGGTTGGGTTAATTAATAGAGTATTACATAAGTACAACAAAGACAAAATATTACTGAGACAAGGGGTCTTAGTAATATTTCGTCTCCTTTTCTAACATCTTTATAACTTGCCTGACAAGACAACCCTACTATTCTGCAAGTCACCGCCAACATTAGTAGTAACAGCTAAACTCCGGCGTTTGCAAGTAGTGACGTCACGACCAAAGGTATAACGAGCCAATAGCGTCGACTTGTGCTTCCAACTGTTACTGCAAGAGCACTTACCCTCACAAGTGCGGCTAACAAAACCGCAAGTTGTAGTTGCAAGCTTGTCGAATATTTGATGTGAATCGATGTTACTTGTGCAAGTTGGGATGTTATCGGACTTATAAGTAGAGCGATTGCATTTGAATGCTAACTTATTCGCATTTTGAACATCAAACTTGAACCTTTAAACCCACTATCTTGTTTAACATTATGGTACATAGTTTGATACAGCATGCATCTTAAAAATACCCGTCCTTTGCTGTTTTCTAGCTAGGAAAGAAACAACACAACTGAACACCACAAAACTATGTACAGTCAACTGCAAATATGTACTAACAATTTGACATAGACAGCGCCTTTATGTCAGTAAGGATTATTCCGTAGTGCAAGTGTTACCACTTATGTGGGGTTAACTGAACGAGAAAAAATAGACAGACAAATATCTAGCTAATTCATTGCTACCTATAATAGGTAGGTATTATAAAACCTCATGCCCGTTTTTCAAAAACGCATCAAACTAAAACCTAGTTTACACCTTAGCGATAATAGTTAACTACAAAGTTTATAATGGAGCTCAATTTAATGAACACTAGGTGAGAATGAGGCCGTTCGACCAGGCGGACTGAAGTTCGGGAGTTTGGGCTAATATTGACAATCAAAGTTTGAAACTAAAGCGCCCCATTAGTTACCGATCTAATAGTTCTGGTGACAAGATGATTTGATACCCTACATTTATCAGTAAGTTATGGTGTTAAGGTAGTTTGTTAACTTAATTGTGTTTATCTGTGGCTGAGTTACTACACCCTGTAATTCCTTTAATTCCTAGCAAACTTTCACAAAATCAAAAGTCATGTGAATCAGCACTTTTCGAACGTCAAAATTACATAAGACAGTCCCCCAAAACGCCCACCCTTCACCACTTCCTAGTGCCTTTAGCTGGGAAGAAGAAGTGGCGCAACAAACTCCCCAGCAGCACAGCTGTCTGTTCAGTTAGAAGAACAGAACCTCTAGTCCTTCAATGTGAACATAAACTACGTATTCTAAGTTATAATTAAGTTAGTAATTACCACAAACTTGATCTAACAAGCAGTTTATTTCGCTATTCACCACAGAACTACCCGATACCCTTCCCTACGTGACAGTGCAACAACAAGTTTAATTAGTTTCGGGATGTAGGTGCGAAATTATTTTGTTCGGAGAGAAGGTATTTAATTAGCTCATGTTTTCAGAAAACTAAGGGAAGTTCATATGAGATCTGTTTGTCACCAGGTATTGGAAAGTTTTGGTTGAAAAATTACGGTTAAGATCCAGTCAAAGGTTCTAACACCGAAAACTTTAACAACGAAATAAAAAAGACTTTACCTAATAAGAAATGTATTTATAATAAACACAATAATAATCCCCTAGGTATTATTTCCCTCCCAATCTAGTCTAAAACGCAAATCAGAATTTATTTTATATCCAAAAAAGGCAAAAAAACCTAAAATCTGTTATTAAAATGAGGTTTACCCCAGAGTATATCTAATTTACCTCGCTGGCAATATTAGCCGCGATAGGCAAGCGAAATTGCAGAGCAATTACAGCCAGATCTAATATCCTCGTGTCTGGGGAGAATTAAACTGTCCCGGAGTCTGTGGCGAATTAATTCGAGTAAAAGAGAAAAGTTTGATGAAATCTAGACCGAACGTGAGCAGACTCACTAACTCTGGGCTAATACTGAGGAGGATGACCTGGCTAATGTTATAGACCATTGTGATTATTTGTAGAACCTTAACTTTTGACCAGGAGTACGATAGGAATTGTGTTTACATAGATTAATGAAGTACAGAGTATCTAGTTGTACACAGAGGTAGATAGTCATAAGAAGGTGAAATAATGATGATTTAGCTGAAAGTATTTTTCTCTGCCCCGTTGGTGTCGTGGTCGCAAGCGCGACTGCTGAGCGTGGAGTCCTGTTTTTAAGTCAGCCTAGAGTTTGGAAGGTGGCGGTGTAATACCTCCGTGCCTCGGAAAGCACTTTAAGCCGTTGCTCCTGCGCCTGATCTCCCTCCGGTCGTGTCGGATTGCCGTCCCATCGGACTATGAGAGTGAGGGAAGAGAGATTGCACCTGTGTCTACGCACACACTTGTGCACTATAATATCTCCCGCGCCGAAAGCTGTTCTCCGCTGAGATTGGTCGCTATGGTCGAAATTCGGTCTGGAGGACAATTTTTTTCATCATTTCAGCAGCATCTATTTGAGAATGTTTAAAACCGTAGTAAAATATTATCAGCAAGGTGGTAAGGTGGCAATACCGCTCACTGCGACAGTGTCCACAAAAGATGTCGCAACTAATTTTCCTCAATTCAACACTTAACCCACCCTTCCACCAATCATCCAATCCTTCCACAACCGTTTGAACTCACAAACAACCCAATCAACCCGTCCCCACCACCACGTACCACCATTACAACCTGTCTACAGACAGCCGACGCGCATACTTCTCGTTAATACTTGATGACCACCAACAGGTTCACGACTGCTTGATTTACCTGTTGACTGCGAATAATTGGATTCTTGGAAACAGTTGAGTGAAGGTTAGGGGTTGATGATCAATGTTATTTGTGCATTATGAATTTATGACAATCAAGCTCATCATACACATCGAAGATAATGTATATTATAGCGCTTAAAGATACTTTAAGGTAAAAAATATATTATCTTCACTGTGTGGGGGTTCATTAAATTCTACGGTGAAGATAATTTATATTTAAAATTATCTTCAAAGTGTGTGACGACCTTTAGAGCCCTACAAACCACTTACTTTCTATCGGCCGATAGTTAGGTCGGATTCTTATGGTAGTGTTTTATTTGTTAAGACACCAAACATGTTATTAAAAAAGCCAGTTTAATTATATAACCCATATTTTATTAGTTTAGTTAGACGTTTTTAAGTATGTACATCACTAAACTATGGAGCCTTATTTAATTATACGTCTAGTTAATTTAATGTTATTACTAACCTACGTTTATTTTACGAAGAAACATTCTTCATTCAACCTTCAATCTCAAACGCGGAGGAAATAACGCCGTCAAATAAAATAAGCTCAAATATTTAAAAAGAAAATTCCTATGTAAATTATTACGCTTCAGTTAGCAAAGTGAAAATGTGAGCCAGCGAATGCAAGACAAGCAAGAAAAGTATAATTTAATTAGGAACATTCAAACATTCTACCGGCTCAATCAATGTTCAAGAAATCGGGAGAAAACTTCATTAAAAGAACAAATAATCGTAGGAAATCAATTTTATTATTATTTCCGACTCAATCGCAATAAATACTTTTTTTCCCTGTTCGGAAAACAAAGAATGGCGCGCAATGCAATTTGACAGGAGAAACAATATGGCGGCTGAAACAGCGAGCGAAGCTTTGGTACCACGCGAACATGAAACATGTAGAACGTACACGGCACACTACCCACAAAGGATTTCGGTTCGTCTGTCTAACGAGAATATAAGTGGAGTAATTTTGCTTGTAAAATAATATGAGCATCCGCCGGTACGTCCGTTCGTGGAAATATTTTAGAGAGCTCGTTGAATTATGCGAGCTTTATTTTATATTTGGAGTAGGTACGAGTAAATATGGTTTCGGAGATTTTATTTAACAGATTTCTTTTTTAATGTATGTAAAACAAACAGCTTTTTTCTGGCACTTTTACCATTTTCCTGTTTTTCCTAATATCCAGTATTATTTCACTACAAACAAAAGGGAGTCCTCTGAATAAAAACACGTCAAAGGCACGCCAACATCCGTCTAAAAAAACATTATTAAAAATATCCCGAATATCGCATATCGAAAGGCCTTTCACAAAACGAAATCCGATCAATCCCCTCGGCTACGCTTTCCATTATCAACGTCACATTTCATTGGCAGCCATGCATAACTGCACATGCAACACCGGCGACATCAAAGGGAAATGCTACTACTGATATGGACTGCAGCGCCCCTCCTGACATATGTATCACCACCGTATTTAAAGGTTTTAATAAAGAGAAATATGTTCGTCTGTTACATGCCTGTGTTAAATTCGGAACGGCAGTATTGCACGGCTGAAAAAACGGTTTATATTGGTTTGTTTGGTTGGTTTTATGCGTATGAAACTGTAAAGAATGTTTTAACGAAAAGGGAAGGTGAATAGTGTATAGTTAAGTTTTTTATTTGATGTATTCTGTTTTCTCTTCTACGGTTACACACGTTGTCTACATCTCTTTAACTACTTTCCTATCCCTGCGATAGGAAAGTAGTTAAAGAGATTTCTATAGAAATAAGCAACACCTTTGTTCGTATTTTTCTGTTCCTTTCTTATCTGTTTATATGTGTGTACATAAACTGTTAAATAAATAAATAAGGTCTTAAATATAGTTATTGGACGTAATATCCGGAATAGTAATAGTAATTTATTTCAAAAACTTCAGTACGCATTACATCAATGAGGTCTCGACCCCTGAACTAGGACTTCTTTATGGTCTTTTATTTCAATATATTTTATGTAAGTTGTGCAAAAAGGGGTCATATCCTAAAACGGGTGAGATTAAATGTATGTACCTCATTTCCTAATTTATTTATTCAAACGATAACCTAACCTCACCTAACCATAATTTATTTTTTGTTAATTAATTAATTTAAATTTTGGCGCCATGCAAAACCTAACGCCTCTAAAACCTACTGAATACAGCAAGCAACTTTTAGTCAAAGTTTACTTAAATTAACTCAAAAAAACCTCTTATATTAAAATAGAAATCTCTTCAGAAGATAATCCTCAAACTCAGACATTTGATCTTCACAGTAGATCAAAACCATAGCGCAACGATCAAGCTAAAAGGTTTTCATTAGCAGAGGTCGCGACTCACCCCGAACTATCCTTACTACCCATTTCAATATACATTAGGGTTGTCTAACTTCGACTTTTAAGTGCATGTAAAAGCACGAATAAATTATCTGTTCATTTATTATTGAATGGCTTAGAAGTTAGGGACTCGTTTGCGAACTTTGTTTGTATAAGCTGCGTTATTTTGGGTACAGATGTAAATTATGTAAGCATTTGTTTACTAAATTAGATGATTAGCATGCTCTCTAAAAGGTTTTCAGTTTTGGTTTAAAGAATTTATTCTCATAAAGAACACAGAACAGTTCACTGAACATATGAGATATAAGGTAACATAATAACTCCGTGAGTCGATAAAAGGAAAAAAGAAATATTTAGGCTGAGGTTCTAGATTCTAAATTCAATCCAAAGGCTATTTTATTTCGTTATGTTTCATATAAGCAGGCATTTTATAGCTAAGTGTTACATTGTTTCCAAACATATTTTTTAATTTATTTTTATGTAGGTATTCATTTTTTGCATTAACTATCTCATCATCATATTTCCAGATTACATCTTAAAAACAATTCTGTACCTACACTAGATAGTAGCAGGTGTATCATCTGTCGGATAAAAAACACCGAACTCGTCTAGTTTATCATTTAAAACCAATTTACTGATAAAAAAGCATAACGATATTTACTTTTAAATGATTGTTCGCGACAATATCCAAAAAATCGACGTTTAAGTAAACGCACTAACCCTACTGGCACCGCGTCGCCATTACTGTCAGAATTAAAAACAAATCAAACGGTTTTATTTCCACTACTGTTGCGGAAATTGCTTTTGATTATGCCAATATTGCCAGTTACTTAGATTATTGCCAGCTTTCAGTTATTATACTTCAGGGCTGGCTGCATTTTAATGAAATTGGAACAAGGTTGTTTGATGTTAGTGATATTTTAACTTATCTATTTTATAAACTTACCTGTAGGTTTTCTTGCTATCTCTTTGCTATGATTTCTAAGTTTTATTCTGTAGAGTGGGACTTGTATATTTTTTACCTAAAACAAAAGAAACAAATCATTAGATAGTTAGAAATAAAACATAGGTGTAACCTACTTATGTCGATAACATAACAAAACCTCAAAACCTTAGTTGCAGGTAAAAAAATATAAACCATTAATATTTCACCAAATAATCTGCTGCCTCCGTTATCGTTTGCTAAAGACCCAGATTTCACTGTATTTAAAGAAAAGAAAAAAAGAAAAAGTACTTAATGAGACTCGCAAAGGAAATCACAAATTAAATTAAAACACACGTTTAAGCACTACCTGGACTCATAATATCCTGCCTCTTTGGTCTAGTGGCCGCAAGCGCTACTGAGCATGAGGTCCTGGTTTCGATCCCCGGGTCGGGCGTGTGTTTTTGTGTTTTTCTGGTCTGGAATTTCTCAGTAGCAGCCCGGAGTCTGGATATGTGCCCGTTTGATGGCAATAGGCTCGCCCCCTATTACATGGGACTTAAACATAACTGACAAAATATGGGTGTACAATAGGTACACTTCTGCCCAAACCTTTGGGGAAACAAGCCGTGACGTCATGTGTAACAACAGATTCTGCAACTCAACTGACTTCAAATCTCAAATAACTTACATCAAACCCAGCTCAAGCATACTCAACAACACGCATCATCTACATCAACTGCTTAAAACGAGTATCGATGTCAATTTCGGTACTGGCATTCATATAATACATGGCACAGTTGGCAGCTGATGCCAGAACCTATCAGCTCAATACTTGTTATTAAATCCGGCATGCCAGATTAACGTCTGGCACTCTGGCGGAATAATTTTGTGCTTTTTTAGGGTTGTGCCAAAAGTAAATGAATTGTGTAAGAATAGTGGAGCCACTTAGTGTTATTGTTGTTACTACACAAGTAATTAAGTTATTTATGGAGCTGTATAAAAACATTACAAGGATAACTGCTTTTATATTATAAGTATTTTTTGTTTGATTAATTACCGCGTGTCTGCTGGATACATGAGCTATGGCAATTTAGTCCTCGGTTTCAATAATATCGTGTCTGTAAAAACTCGTTATAAGTAATTTATTCTATGCTAATAATCTTCCTATTTCATAGCTTCCTTTACAATATGTTGAGATTCAAAATAGTTTTATTATTCCACTGGCAACAGTTTGCTGATGAAATGAAATGAAATGATTTTTTTTTATTTTTTATTTATTAGTAGGTATAGTTAGAAACTATTCTTAGTTCATGTTTCTAGCACAAATTAAATTTATACAAAGACTAATCTCTTACAGTATCAGTTCCTAGGCTTTATTACAAAGCAATTCATCTGAGACCCAATCGACTAGATTTTATTACTTCGAAGGCAGAATCCTCTTCGTTTGCTATTCGACTTGGACTAAGCAAATAGCTTCTAGTAATTGAAAAGTTCCATTTAAAATGTTCGCCTCAGGAATAAATTTTATATTTTCTAGGAAAAGATCCATTTGGTCCAAAAGATTTATCACTGTCAACTAGCAAACAAATAGCGCATTACCTGACAGCAAGGTGAAGCTGCAGCCAATTGATGCCAGTTCGCAACCTGGCACGGATCTGGCAATTTCTTAAACTTTCCAGAAAATTCGTTGGAACGTTTGCAGATTACCTCCCAACGTATCGGATCGCGTTGAGTGACGATAAATATTCCGCGGCGTTCCAATTTCAAGAAGGATTTTGAATTTGGAAACTTTACATCGTTTTGTAAACTTGCTCCGTCGTGTTTGCATTTGGAGAGGTCGCCATTTTGTTTTACATTCAGCAATGTTATTTTTTTAGGTCGGCTCGGTATTTTTTATTATTAATCTATTTTAGATTAATTTTCAAAATAAATACTAATAAAGCTGATGTACTAGATAATTGCAACATATCGTAAGTTTCATGAATAAAATCACTTAATAAGCAGCTATTTATAACTTTTTGGTCGCACCTGATCAAACTAGAACCCCACCCCAAAAACTTAGGAAAATAGCTACAACAACGATATAACCTGTTCCCAAAGTAGTGTCACTTTTCCACAAACTTTTGGCTTAGCTATAATTTGTGTAAGTTTCAGCTTAGCATGCCTCCATTTGTGTAGCGAGTGGTCCACAGATGTTGTAAGGTATTCTGTTGCGCTGAGCTCGCGTTCATATTTGATGCGCTCGTTAAAAACTCCACCTTTATATGGAAACATTCGGGATTGTATACTGAGCGGGTAACGCGCGTAGTTTGGACAGCCAATTCAGACTGTCTTCTAAATGTAAGGAAATTGTGGATTCACTTTTATTGGCACAATTTGTAAACGTGTTTGTCAACGTGCCGTTTTTACGTCGTCAAAAAGAAGCCATTGACAAATAGTCCTGTGGCTCGCATAAAAAGGTTATTTTTGCTCTTAATTCTCCTGTCATTATCGCGGAGCCGTCCCAACCCCGTATGTTTCCACATCCAGCAAAGCGAACTGAATATTATACCCAAGTTTAGGGCGCGGGCATTTTGAGCGCCCCTAGTTTGTGCTCGCTTAACCAACTAGAATTCTTAACGTCGTTTAAAAATAGCTGAGTTTATCTCATGGATTATGTTAAGGTACGAGTAGAAGTATAAATTATTTAGTAGAGCTAACTTGTTTTTGATTATGCCTCCAAATTTCTCAAATTGCGACAAAAATAAGATACCTACTTGGAGTTGCCAAATGACTGTTCAAAGTTTCAAAGTCGTCATTGCTACACACTACCGCCAAAATCAATGTCCTCGATGACGTAAAATGTCTCCAGTCCAAAGCTTTGGTTTCCTAAGAAAATGGTGAACGATCACATAATAACAGCTGTCCAATACTATACTAATACAGAGAAATTTTTGACACCTTAATGTCAAATACTGGTGAGCCTTTCACCGATACCCTAATCCCACTGACAACATAATCCCTTTGCTTAAAGTATGGCCAACACCACATGGACTAAAAAAGAAATGAAGATGCATGACGAGCGAACTCGCGTTCAGAAAGGGGTTAAGTTGAAGTTAAGTAGGAAGGGGGTGAAGGGGTCAAGTGTGACCTTACAATTTAATGTTGCAAGCACTATTACATGTGCCGTTGTCTTTGAATGGGGTGGAGACTTGATAAAGGCTTTCAAGATTAAGTCCTCCCTCTGTTGCAAAAGTTACTAAATTGGAATAGTGCGTGTGTGATGCTTTTGTAGGTTAAGTGAATGTATTTTCAATATTGGTGCTGATTCCCTTGTTAACAAACTAAACTAAATTTAAGTTCAGTGCATCTTTTTCTTTCTATTTCATGAAGAAAAGGACAGAAGATAAATTTTAGTTTAGTCCTGCCAAATTAATCAGCGCCTGTCACTACTCCATACAAGTTTAGACGTGATTAAAAACTTGCCTACTAAAATTACGTCAATTTACGTTAAGCGCTGATTAACTTGACAGGACTAAACTAAAATGTATCTTCTGTCCTTTTCTTAATGAAATAGAAAGAAAAAGATGCACTGAACTTAAATTTAGTTTAGTTTGTTAACAAGGGAATCGGCACCATTATGTAATTAATTTAAGTTATTGATTGAATAGAACAGAGTTTTAATTCATATTTACTTACGGAATAACATAGTATTAAGTACTACTAATACTTAACACAATTGTGGACCAAAATAGTATGGACTATAGCACAGATAATATAATACAAGTACTATAGTAAATAAAAATATTTTTATACCTAATCACTTTTCAGCAGGTACAATTTTAGCTCAAAATATTAGTTATTCACGCTGTAAATAATTAATCTATATGTTCATTATGTTTGTAATTATTGAAATTCTTGAAGAACTTTCCAAACTACGTACATATTTTCACTTAATATTACTTGAAAATTTATTTGCAAAGCGATTAACGGCACGCGTTCAATGATCGTAAACGTTCGCTTCGAATATAATGCTTAGTTATTAAAAGCTGCAAGCAAGCAATTAACAATCTGACCACACACACACACACACACCCTCACACACACACACCCTCTCACACACACAGGTACAACATAGAAGGCACCTTTAAATAAAACACGTACCTACATAATTACTTTGCATAATTTCATACATAGTAGGCACATAGAAAATAAGGGTGCCTCGGCATGGTCGTTATATTTTGTACCACGGTTTCTAATTCAATTTTTACCCTTTGGTTTAATTGCAAAAAGGGATGAATATACTTGGAAATTGAGTTGATTGAATTTTCAAAAATGAAATGCTGTCCAGCACCACAAAAGGCCTCCGCATAATTAATGTTTTTTTTACAAATACAAACGCTCAAGAGTATCAGAAATTGTGTCTCGGTTCAAAACTAACATATTATGTGTATGTGGCAACATGTAACTACTCTGCGTATGACAAAACAAGCGCTGGTAACAAAAAATCCGAAACTATTGGTGTTGACATCTACCAAAATAAAACCATAATTTTATAAAACAACGAATCCATGCAAGAAACCCCACTCTACAAATAACTTGCACAAGTAACCAACTTTGCTTGCTAAATGTATTTCCTTTACCATAAACTAGTGACAATGTTCCATATATTATGGTTAAGTGCGCTCGCAAATGGGTTTTTCATTAGCTGCAGTTGCCGTATCCAGCACAGTATTGCATTTGTTTTGTTTTAAAGTCGTAATTTATATTTTTATACCGGCAACTATTACTTAACTGTATTTGCTTTTAGTTCTTTCAGATCTTTAGTTTTGCGATTAATGATGTACAATGTTATCGAGGCATATGCTGATGTATTACAAAATAAACAAATTAAGGCACAAAAATTCAAAACGAAGGCGTTTCCTTAGTTTATTTAAAAAAAAAATGGAACTGCCCACTCATTTCTGGTACATATGAGAGAGAACTCGTTCAGAATCATAATTATATTACCACAAGACCAAAATACTTTCAAAGTTATTGGTATTAATATGGTTAAGCCACATCTACATGAAAATACATTTCCAAACGCCGCCATTGCACATTACATATCAGTGTATTTAACTCAGAATATTGGTCCAATTTACATTTGATATCGTACACACAACCTCCCCCCACGGGGTGGGGGTGAAACAACTCTGTGTTTCAACCCCGGGCTATCTCATTTGATTTCATGTTAATTAATCCCTGCATCGAATGGATGCGGTTCGATCGTTGTAGTTTCCAATTATTTATGACTGTCGACCTGTAGTTAGTAGGTAAATGGTAATGTTTAATTAGTGGTTGTCTATTTTGTAAGCTTGACGTACACTTTAGTGCAATTTTTGGGACTTATAATTCCGATAAAGTGTAGTGACATTCAACCCCTTGTTTTTCGTTTGTCAATTTTAAAATGAGACCCTAACATATCACACAAATAGCCCATTCATTCTTTCTTAATACAATTTCTGTCATAATTCCAAGGAGAATATATCTGATTACTTTTTAATCCCATTTGATCCGGAATTACGTTTAAAAACGAAGTAATTACATCGGAACTCCGGCGGAGCTGCGCCGGATCCACTAATTAATATTTCGTGTTTCGAAGCGCTTCGTAAATCATGAGATAGATGGAACACGAAGTTATTGCATGTTTACGACTTTTTCTGTTTTCAAGTGGGACGAAATTAAATTAATTGTAAGGTAAGTAATTTGAATGGCATCGGGTGTTCTTAATTGGTATAATATTAAACTCAGACTAAGTTTCATATGACCTTCTAAACAAAAAATATTCTATATAAGCTAATTTTGATACCACAGAGTGTAGCATTGTGTACCTTGTCATTAGACCCTTATTTGTTTTTCCTTATCGACCAATTGTATTTTTACAAATCAGATTTATTAAAAACAGAGTGGATTGTTACAGGGTTTTCTTTGAAAACGATATTATCATTATACAACCAGTAAATCAAAATCAAAACGCATACAAAACTCCAGCGACCTAAATATGTACCACCAGCATTACAACAACCGCATCGCTAACAACCACTCTATTTTAATAACTTTAACACAAAAATGAACCACAACAGCTTCTTAAAAATGCGGCGAACGTCTTCAGAACAAAACTTCTCACCAACCATTGTTTTCAACTAAAAAGAAATTGCGGACAAAAACAAAAACAATCAAGTTTTTTTTTCGTCCCAACTTTGCAGACGACCAAAGTCTAACTAAATGGTTGCAGTCAACCACAGCATACCACTGAAGTTTTGAAAAAAACTTGAGATATTGCGGAGACTTGCCTTTAGACTCGGTGGCAAAAACTGAGGTTCACGAAGTAAAGGAAACTAATGTGCTTTTCGTTTTTTTGCTGGCTACACTGAGGGAAATAAGTACAGAGTTTGCTGGAGGTAGGTAATAAATGGATGGGGAGAGTGGTGTTCCAAGCTTGAGACAGATTGGATTGTACAAATGCAAGCCAGAATATATTTTTGAGCTAGTAAGAACTTCTATAGTGTGCACAAGTACAAATAGAATCAATGAATTTTCAAAGGAAGGGCCACCATCTCGATATCTGCTTTCAAAAAAATCTTCGGTTTTGTTTTTTTTTTGTCTTTTTTGAGCTAGTGTCGACTATTCTGCAAGCGTCACGTTGAGAAGAAAATGAGTTGTCAATCACGTCACTTTGACATTTCTCTGCCCACGGACGATTGTATGTTGACGTTTGACTTATTGTAAACAAACTGAGTTAGAAGGAAACCACGAAATTTGAGTATGGTGAAAGGAAACAAAGCATTTGGAATATAACAGACAGTTTCAGTTCGCAAGGACGCATTGCGACGAAGAAGCAATTATCTAGTTTAGCGTGCAACCGCAATGCGTTCTGTTGCCTACGTAAATAACTCTGTGCTAATTATAAAGATTCTGTCTGTTTTAAATTTAATGGTCGAATTGGCAAACTTGCATATGAGGAAGCGAAGTGTTGTATTCTATACTCATTCTTTGTTTTTATAAGAAAATGCGTTGCCCTGCAGATGAACTATTACCTATAGGGTATTGAAAATAATTTCCTAAACAAAAACTTGCACTTTACCTTTAACATAGATACCTATCGTGCATTATTAATAAAGTAGTTATCTTCACATAAAGCGAGTGAAGGTAGAGTTCAACTGGGCTGACCCTTTCATTGTTGACGTCACACAAATTGACCACTTAAAGCGCTGGATGCCTGGTCTTGAACTTGTAAGGAGTTTCTGTACATGCAACTATTTTTGTATGGCTCATTTATTTCTCTAGTTTCAATAAAAAATTGAGAAAAAAGAGGTTTTTCTCATATTGTTTTGCTTTGTCCAAAAACTTTTCACTACTCTTGTCAAAAAGTTCGTCATTGTAGCGTACCAAAGCGAGGAAAAAATTGCATTTCTTGCTCTAGGGGAAAAACTAATTTTTGTCTGTAACCAACGAGCCTACAAAAACGAAAAAGTCTTTATTCTTATGTAAAACTAGCTTTGTCTACCGCATACCGGGATTAAAAGTTTCCTAAAAAATTCAGATTGAACAAATTGTATATTTTTTAAAATAAAATAATCTATTTAATATTGTATTGGATTATTTTATTTTCTCGCAATCGCAGTGAAAAGTAGAGTGTAACACACAGCGCTAAAACTCATTATATCTCGGTTTCTATTTACTCCCCTCGCTAAAGCTCGGGAGTAAAACTATCTCGATGGAATGGGTTATTTTAGCCCCTCGTATAACAATCTACTATTAAAACTTTTTGGCAAAACATCCGCCAGGGTCTGAACAGAAAAACTATATACGACAGCTAAACATATTTACATTAGTAGCCGGAAGGATTCTAAAACATGCTCAAACAACTTTAATAGTCAAATAAAATAGTTATACAGTTCCCTTTGCGGAGTCCCATAACAGCCCGGATAGCCGTGGCCGGCTGCCGGGAGCCGGACGTCCGGTTTACGAGCTCTTTCACTGCACTCATTAACTCACTTTGGCATGTTAGTGGCGTTCCAAAGTGGTCAGGATATTTTATGGATTATTTTTAAATTTATTAAAGAACTATAACATTTTAATGTTTTTGTTAAGTTAACAATGTTTTATATCGTGTCGTGTGGTTTATACATTTGGAATGCCAACATTGCGAAGTTCGAGACGTTCTGTTTTTACATTTTGACAACTGAACCAGAACAAAAAGCTCTATAAAATAGTTGTCATCGTACTTTCGTTTACTTTATGGTCTGGTCCAAAAGTATCCTTTGAATGTATAAACAAACCTTGTTCACACACTAAAGGGAATTAGTAATACATTCATCTGTATTTAGAAGGTTTCCACTTGTATGTATTTCACCACTTTTTCCAACAATTATTGTTTGAATAATATTATTAAATTGTAATTGAAAAATTCAACGAAAATTGAGGTTATAAAATTTATCTAAATTTTCTACTGAAAATCATCTTCCAGGTAATTACCTGATGAATTAGTTTTTCGAGTTTAAGTATTCAAATAATCAAATCAAAGTATTTAATTTGTCAGTAGGACTACAAATGGACAGCCACAGGTAAGTTTTCGGATCCATTTGTTTACATTTCCATAAGATACTTTGGACTCTGTATAGTTTATCATTAAGTATTTCTATTAGTTCTCGTTACAATCAGACCCGCCCCCACATTTCATCCCATTTCAACACCGCTAACAATACCGTCGGAACTCAACCGCTCAATGCGTCAGCGTCAGCCGGCGCGGGCGCGCGCTGGTGCGACTCAGCCCTTGTTCAGCGCTCACTCGTATTCAATGGCTCGAACTAACTCACTTACCGCAGAAATAGATCCCGCTGTCACTGATACAGGGATTGAATACTGGGTTTGTGCCTACGTTGGCTGAATAGACTTTACACGTAGGATATCTATACTCTATTTGAAATAAGATTAGACATTTAAACAAACCTTTTTTACAGTCCGTTCAACCGATTCTGACTTCTATTGCGTTGGCAGTAAAAAGGTTTAGTTAAATGTCTAATCTTATTTCAAATAGAGTATAGGTAATAATATCAAGTTTTAGCAAAAATAGTTTTGAGTGTGAATATAAATAGAAAAAATAAAAAATGTAACTTTATTGCTAAAAAGATTACAAAGGGTTTACATTGGCCTCAAATTAGGCAAGCCTGTATCTTGAGCAGTAGGCACCATTATGGAGGGTTTACCATTTTAACATTTATTTTAAAAACATGTTTGGTATAAAAGGAAAATAATTTTGCTTCAAATCACAAAAAACTAAATAAAAATCCAAGAATAAAATTTATGAAAACAACACAAAAATCGAAAATAAGAAGAAAATAATAATAATAATGGGATGGCTATAGACATTGAGGAACACCAAGGAAACGATGGCTGGATGTTGCAAAAGAAGATACAGCTAATACTGAGATGAAGGCCGATAGAGATTATTTGGAAAACACGCATTAGGAGAGCCCAAAACCACATGTTACACTATATGTAATAAGTTATTTAGATTAAGATATTTTTTAACTAGGTATAAGGTGTAGATTTAGGATTTAGTTAGTAAGGCCAATCTGTCGCATTGGATCATAGATCTGTAATGATAGTGTAGGTAAGATTGTTATAAATAAATAAATAAATAAATGTTCAACGACAACAGTATAAATATATTTAAATACTGTTCCATGTTACGTTTAACTGACAGAAACGATACTTGCATCGTATTTATAAAGAAAGTAAAAAGCCCGACGCATCGAGTAACAAGCTCTCTTGTTTTACTTCACTTTGTAAACTTCATTCCCAAAGGAAACTCACTGAACACTGTACTCTCTTGTAAAGTAACATTTAATTCCTTCAAAGAAACCTAATACGAAGTACTTTTTAATGGGTATACATTTTACTTCATTATTCTAAAACATGGTGCAACATTACTGATTTACTTTAATCAACATTGATAATTGTGATCATATTTGAATCTCACTCTCTGTCTCAGTTTCTCCCTCAGGAATATTTCTACAGGAATCAGCAAATTTTTACTTTTATAACAGCTACTTGAACTTAAAACAGAATTCAGTATATTTCACATAGGTTCTCTATATACCTACAAACAGACTGTATCCAAACTCTCCAAACTTTTCAAAAACAGTTTAACATACCCATTTGTATTCAGATTCAGTCCCTGAACAAATGCCTTTAAGCCTCAGATCTTAAGTTAAGACCTAAACACTAGAACAGCCCCTTGATACCTAACCCTCCAGTGGTGAGGGCAGGACAGTAACGGCCAATTAACCCGTTTGCGGCCGAGAGCTGAGCACTGAGGGTTAATGACTTTTTCTCTAGCCGTAACTGAGTTACATGGCTTTATGGCCGGTTAACAAGACTAGGGTTAAGTTGATTCAGTAAACACGTATCTTAAGCCACTTAGTACTTAGTGAAGATCTAGTCTAGTACTTTATACTGAAACTTTAAAGGAGAGAAAGGATATTTAAGATGCTGCGAACCGGGCTAAGAAAAACGTAAAAAGTGGAGCAAACTTGAGCAAAACCAAGATTAATAAGGACAGGTTAATGAAAAAGTTTGTGGAAACTCTTGCTAATATCTATTGAGGAAAATACGCGGTTATTTGTGTTAGAGACGTAATGAAGATCATAATTTATGTTTTGGTTTTATAAAAACTGTGCTGAAACGATTGTTTAGGGACAAAAATAATTGTGTTTATGGTTTTCATAAATAAAATTGGCATATAATCCACCTGATGTGAAGCTTTTACCTCTACCTCTAAACAGGATTTTGGACAGTCTTCGTCAAGAACCTCTGCTACTGTTTCAGGACGGGCTTACTGCACAAAATGTTTTGATAAGAAGTTCATTATGTTTTCTGCCACATTTTAAGCCACACATTGCAACATTTTCCCGTACAGTTTGGCACACGGGAACAGTAATACCTGCGGGATATAAGATAAGCCGCAAGTTTCGTTACAAGTTTGGTAAAATACGGGACCACGGGAGTTGGTTTAAACCTTTCTATTGATGAAGGGCTCTAAGAGCTCCTTGAGGTTAACCGAGTTATCGATGTCGGGTTTAATCTAATTTAATGAAAAAGTTTTTCGAAAAACTTTTAAAGGCAATCTGGGATAAGTCTTTAACTTTAAGACTGACTTTAAAGCGAGGTCGATCTTTCATAATAACGAATATTTTGGTTTCAGAAGATTATATGTGACTGTTGCTGTCATCCCTACAATAATCTTTTCCCAATACAAACAAATAATTAACATATAAGAACCAACAGTAAATTTTTGTTATATTCATTACGTTTCATTAGTAATATCAATAGGTACTTAAATCTTACACCCAAAAACATTGCAAAAGATTAGTATCACTTGCAAAACCAAAAGCCGAAGTTCATCCGGCTTCGACTTCGAAAGCCTATTAGCGTCGATGAATGGACGCTGAAGTTATGAAAGAACATGATACGGTCGGTAATTGATCGCTGAGTCGATCTAACTATTAGCGTTGTTGAAGGCTGTAAGTTAGGCTTCAGCGGTGTTTCAGGGGCGGCCCCTTTTGGTAAAGATAGCCAAAGTTTGGGCGGGCGTTTCCCTTAATAATTTTGAAATAAGTGTTGTTCTGTAGTAGACTTCTCGTGTATTGGTAACTTTTTCGAATTTTTAGAAGGCCGAAATTATGAACAAGAGTAATTCACCTTGACATAGCAGTAGGATAAGGTTTTTCAGTTTTATGTAATAAAGAACTACCCTTTTGCTGTCAGTTTCTGATTTCTTCCTCAATAGTTCTGCTCTACTTGTAAATAGGGCAAACTTGAAATCAAAGGTCCTGAACAATACCTGAGTACAGTTCGTAACATTTCACGCCTCAGAAAATACTTGATAAACCCCTGTAACACAAGCACATAATTCAGCACCCAACGTTCTCTAATCCCGGATTAAAACATCAAACCGAACCTGGATAAAACCTAATTCTACGTCGATTTTCAACGGCGCAATTCTATTGGCCAGCAGCCACCCGTTCACTAGCGCACTACCCCACTACCTCTGCTACACATATTTCACATTTAGCTACCGTAGAGACGGGGCTAATCCCCGAACGTTACTTTTTTACACTAAAATTGTTTTACAGAGGAATTTTTTGAAGCCTCCGGCAGTAGTAGGGAACTAATGGATCGTTTGAATGTTAAGTGATTAAATTGATGGCTCGCCTCCGGGTAATGTTCGACCTGATTTTATGAGGATGTTAATTTATTATCTCGTTACAGGTTTAAATACGAACAGTTTCGTAGGTGGGTAATAAGTATTGTTTTATTATTTGTGCAATGTAGTTGATATACGACACTTTATGATTAGGTCTCAATAAACAATGATAAAATGATGATAATGGGGAAGCACAACGCTCATACTTGGGCTTTGACCTATTAGGATCTAAGGCTCCAACAACCATGAATTAGTACCACAGCGAATAGAATCAACAAGGATTTCAAAACTGTGTCATTTTTTGCATCTGAAATTCTTTGTTATGCAAAACAAAGAAAACGATTTTCTTCAGTGTGTGGATATAATTTAGCCACGCAGTTTCCTCCACACCATATCTCATAAATAAACCTACGTAGCCAAGTACAGCAGAACATTACTTGTTGATAAGACGATGCCCCGGAGCATTGTCCGCCATCAAATGCATAACAACGACGTCTTGGCAGCTCCCAGGATAATCTCATAAACTTCAGTTTTACTGCAGGATATTTAGTGCCGAGATGTTTAAAGCATTATACGGGAGTACTTATGTTCTTCATTATGTAGGTGATCGGGGTTATCGGGGTTCATGATCTTGTGTCGGCTTAGTTATGAATATGGAAAGGGGTCTTGACAGATCAGTACCCTAATTGCGTAACTTATTTTCGTAAACAATTATGCCTAATTTGTTTCATTTTGACAGTTCAACAACATTCATTGCGTTATTTACGTTGTTGAGCAGATTCTTTTTCCCAACTTATGAAGCAATCTGTTTCAAATCGAAACAGATTGTGTTGTATTACGCAATTAGGATACAGGTCGAGGTATTCCTCAACTCATGATGATCGAATATTAAATTTGATATTTTTTTACGAAGTTGAAAAAGTTGTTGTATCGTGAACGATTTTCATAAACGGAAAAGCAACTACCGGATAACAATAGCTGAAAACACTCGTGTTCTATCAAGATTTTATGCAAATAAAATTCACAAATGAAAAATAATATCACCCGTTAGCAATAATACCCAAAATCCGCGAAACCAAGCCCCATAAAATAAATCAAGCCCACATTAAGTAAACATCGTACAACTTTACAAAAAAAACTGGGTGAAACAACAACAGTTTTAAATGCAAGCTATCCATTGCTCGTCGGCCGCGTAGGCAGCTATGTAATCGGGAACGGAGCGGGCAGTGTACATAGATTTAGCGACCGGCCGTGCTGTGGCAATGGTAAACATAAAGTCGGTTTGATAGTACCGGCACTGACCTACTTACCAATTGTATAGGGTTGACAGTGACACATATTTTTACGAGTTTTAAACAACCCAGATTTTTCGAGGGCATTGCTTTGTGCTTTCTTTTTTGAAGCTTTCATTTGAATTTTTGCAGATTTTCTTCTTAAATGGTATGAAAGAAAAGGGGACGTTTAAGGTGGGTTGTTAGCTTAGCTGCAATAAAATTTAAATTTGGCAATTTTAGAAAATTGCTTCACATTTCACACTTGCAATTTCCCTGAGAAATATTATATTATTAGTGATTGGAAAATTACTGTATTTAAGTTTAGATAGTGTAGTTGTATCTGTGTACAAATTAAAACAGTTCTGTTTGAGTCGGTCATAATTCCATCTAAGCTACAAACCCTGAGCAAAACTCGAACCAAAATGAATTATCGGCAGCGCATAGACGAATCTGTACAATTCATCTAATACCAAGTAATTTCAGTTCGGCATTTCCGCGTTTGACAACCCATAACTCAACACGATCACACCATATTTCTTTGTATAACCCAATAAATTGGTCAGCGACAACCCTATGTATTTTTTTTGTTCGTCGATCGGTTGCTGCAGCACGTTTTGTGTTGCAGCAGCTCGTTTTATTGTGTTGCTGCAACTTCGTTAGCGCGCTCCGACGCCTATCGACTATCCAGGTATCACTACTCCTGTTCTTTATTGACTAGCCTGCGAAACTAGGTGAAACCTTGTAACTTGTAAGAATATTTTTGTTAAAATTGTGCAAGTTCTACTAAAGTGTAAAGTTAAATTTTGTTTTAGTGCCCATGTTTAATATTGAAAACTAGTTTTCAGCGGACTGAAATTAGAGCTTAATAATAAAAATCTTAATTATTGTCTGTGAAATTCATATGGATTTTGCAAAAATTATTAACATTATGGAAGTAGCGCATGATGGTCGCCTTGTCACCAATCGTGGACAATTTATTTTTGGGCAGTGTACCTTTACTGCTAACATGAACAAGCCACTGGATAAAGTTAATTGATGTTAAACACGTCTGAACACGGACAAGAGCAACGTATATTCATCCAAAAACATGTCGTGGCAATCCTTAACAAAAATACATGCAAATGAATATAATTTGAACGGGACATAGCGAAACATTTCAAGTTCACGATAATGTTCCCGTCGCGTGCTGAACGATATAATTCTGCCAGTTATTAGAGAATCAAGCCACGATATTTTGCCTACATACATAATTTGCTTATAGATTTTCGTGGAAAGTAAAAATCGTAGTTTCTGTTTAGAGGCGAAGATAATTAGTTGAAATTGTATTTTCACTCCTCCTGTTCAAAAAGTCCGTCATTGTAGCGTACCAGAGCGGGGAAAAAATAGCATATCTTGCTCTAGGGGAAAAATAAATTTTTGTCTGTAACCAACAAGCGTACAAAAACGAAAAAGTCTTTATTCTTATGTAAAACTAGCTTTTTACTACCGCATACCGGGATAAAAAGTTTCCATAAAAATTCAGATTGAATAAATTGTATTTTTTTAAATAAAATAAACTATTTAATATTGTATTGGGATTATTTTATTTTCTCGCAATCGTAGTGAAAAGTAGAGTGCAACACACGGCGCTAAAACCCATTATTAGCCCCTCGTATAACAATTTACTATTAATATTATAGCCCTTAGTGCAAAAGTATCATGTTTATACCGCTGATATTACTTATTCAAAACAAACAAACTTATGAAAAGCTCGGTTTTTCTACCCACAAAATATGATGTACATCTACACTAAAACACTCAGGTTTTCAGCATTTCAAACCCCAGCTTATTTCTTCACTCATAAAGAGACTGGGCTCTTACCTGCCCATTTATTTCTCAGAAAACTCTGTAATATACGAATCTATTGTTCTACTTAAATGACAAGTCTCCTCAACTCCAAAAGTAAAAGAGCAAATTCTTTGAGCACAAATCTACATACATTCTTCAATCCACTTTCGAAGTGTTCAGGCTCCGCTCCAGTGGCTGTCAAAGTCACTAAGTTACAATATAACATTGAAGCTTGTACATTATCGTGCTTGAGTTATCAAAGCTGTACAATCTAATAACTGTGACATAATAACGTGCTTTGGAAGTGATCTACGAGTATCTTGGCTTGATGAGAATTGTGAGCGAGCCTTTAATATGTTCGATCTGTATGTTGTCGTATTTCCAAAGTAGGAGATACTGTTACCTACATACATTGAAAATTGATTAGGAAATGGATATCTGGATGTACATTATTGACTTTGATTGATAACGGTCTGTTTTAAAACGTCCATCCAATGAGACATAAAAGTCAACAGTTTCAAATAAAACTACCTCGCTTCGGTAACGGCAAAATAGTTTTTGAGATCGGTCCAGTAGTTTTTAAATTTATTCGTTACATACAGGAATACAAATCTTTCCTCTTTATAATATTGGTGTAGATGTAGATGTCATATAATCATAGTAGTATGTAAGAAACATATTTGTAAAAAAAAAAAAAATCTTGTACGGCTCGCCGCACACAGATAAACCCTGAGAGGTTTTCGTTGTGAGGCTAGAACCAAAATGTAATAGGTTAAGTGTTTTAGAAAATAAAAAAAAAAAAGTTAATTAAAAAAAAACTTTCAATCTGAGTTTATTTTACTTTTCTGAAACAATTTTGTGAAAGCTTACCTACCTAAGTAGGAAACTGTGGAAAAAAACATAACAGTATCCATTCACTTTCCTTGTTAACTACTCTACAGAGATGTGGAGATGACATTTTCCTTAAACCCCCGATGACCATAAAGTTGATCAACCATAGCACCCAACTTACCCTCAAACGTGGGAGAAACACGCACGCTGGCAACACAGACATTGAGGATGCTCGTACCAATATGGGATTAAACGGAGCAGCACATCACAACAAAGATATTATGTTCAGAAGGTATACTAGCTTATTACTCTATCTATATGTAACGCGATTACTAAAATAACTTCAACGTCATTACAGTCTTGCTAGCTGGATAAATATTTATTTTTAATATTGGCTAGTAAACAAAAATGTTGTGTGTTAGAAACTTCAATCATACGAGATTACAGTCTCTCTACTTTGTCGTTGTCTGTCCGCTCAGTCTTGCCTACAGAGTGAACATTTTACAACCTGTATGCCTAAAAAACTTCACACCCGTAACATAATATAGCTCTACAAGACAACGCTACAATTTGTGTAAAAAAGCAAAAATGAAGCTAACTAGAAATTCAAGTTAACACTAGAAGTGGAAGCAAAAGCTCTAAAGTTACAACTACTTACTTTCTAAGAAATTCTAGTGAAACTAGAAACTGGAACTTCCATTTTAGGCAAAAGTTCAACTTGAATTGTTCGTTGCGTTTGCAATGCAAATGCAGGTACCTACATATATAAGTAGTTGTAATACCTCTGTTGGAAAGAATGGAAGTTCTGTTCTCTTTGTATACTGTGGCCATATCGTATGTAGTCACTGGCGGTATGTAGAGGGGGGTAAGCACAAAGGGAGGCTTAGCGGTAAAGAGCAAGTAACAAAGACGAAATTGGGTTCGTGAGACAGGGGACATTTTTTAAGGAAAATAGCGAGTGAGACGATTCTCCGTAAGCATTCCGTGATAAAATTATGTGCGGGAAACGGTAAGAATTGGTTTTTAGAACGGTGGGTCTATTTTGGGAAGATATTTGCGCTGTTGTAGTTGTGCACGGTCCAGTTCTTTGACAGCATATTTTGGATAAAAATTCGAGTGTCGGGAATACTTGTGTCGACTTTTGGTTCTCGATGTAAACCATCACGAGTGAAAGATTAACACACTAACTACATCACATCGTTATAAAGTTAGTCAGTAAACACTGAGGAACTTAGATCCTTTGCTTTCAACATTAATTGGATTTTCAGTTCTTACAAACTCGTCTAACTACAGACAGGATAAGCAATCGTAGTTCTCAATCCAATATCGATTCGCCATTAGTTTGAAATTAATCGAATCTCAGTTCAAAAGCGATGCAACTGCATGCAGGTGAATTGAAAAGCGTAATCAAAGTTTTTTGTAGAGAGAGATGAGGTCTTGGCCGAGCAGCCAATATTTTGTTTTAATTAACAACTCCATTCGATTAATGTTTACACGTGAAGAAAGTGCAGAAATTCGCAAATAAAACTGTCTGCAACCAGCGGAGCGAGGATACACATAGAGATGTAAAAATTGCAAAGAAGCGTCACGTTCACACGTTTTATGACGACCCCAGGAGGTCGGTTTATTTCCCATTACTTTGTAGAAAACAAAGAGTTTTAAAACTTCAAAATGTATAACGTTTTACAACCGCAACGTTGTGTACGATGCCTATAAACAGCTACTGTATATGCTATGTTTATAGAGGCGCCGCGCCTGTCGGGCGCTCGTGTGTTTTTCTCTCATTTAAAGATTGAGTTCACTCGCAAGGAATTTTATGTTTCGTTCAGTCGTTCACTAACTTCTTTATTGAGTGAACTTACTTATTTGGACAACTTGTTCTACTTATTCTTTTACAACGCGTTTTCGAACAGCAATCAAAGAACTAGGTTTATTAAGGAAAATCTTTTCGGAAGTAGCAATCCAAGTAATATTAACGTGGAAGTTTGCCATCAATTTAGTATTTCGCGGATAAAACGTAATAACCGTTCTCTGAAGAACCATTCTTAAACGGGAAAATATTACTGATTGTATTCGATTCGAAGAAAGTTGTGTTGAAATGGGAAAATATGGATTAGGGTGCCATTGAACGTCGGTTACGGCTCTGCCGCGACCATTCGCAAATATAAATGAATGGTAGGATTTACCCTTTTCATGTTTTTGTGAAAAACGCAAAGCTTTTAGGAGTCTAAACAAGTGGTAAAGAGATATAAAGAAGAACTTCAATAAAACTTGACAAATGATGACGTCAAACAGTTGGTGAAATAATGTTTCGGTGGCGGAACCAAGTTGAGAAGACCTCCCATACTTGACAGTTTCTTTGAAAGTTAAATATCTCAGGGGTCTTGGGAACTGGTTGTGTACGCTCAGTCGGCTCGTGGAGGAATGGATGATATCATTTCTTCTGATTCGTCATACGAATAAATTACACGATGAGTTTGTGCTTTTCTTTTTGCGTATATTTTGTGTCATTTCGAAGAATTTTTATGTAATACTTGTAATGAATGTGTATATAAAACGGGTAGGTATTTGAATGTTCGCTCTCGTAATAATACAGTCATGTCAAAGGGCAATTTGTGTTACGGTTGAATCAACAGATGTTATTTTTGCGGTGGATTTTTCGCGTACCTAATGAAGGATTATTTTCTCTCGAAAATACATTATTACAAAAATGTTACCATAATGTTACAGTGTGTTCAAGGATGATAATAATCGAAGCCAAAAAAAAACCTGAGTACTTCGAAATGTCGGTTATTTTACCTATTACTTCACTATTCCACTGTGTTACTTCAAACTTTTTGGCCTTTTAATACACAAGCACACTTTTTTAACTTGGTCGCAGTAACCAAGCTAGGGTACCCCTCGACAAAAGGGGTTAGGTTAGAATAGTGACCAAACACGCGCGAGACGAATTGGTCGTAGTAACTAAGCTAGGGCACTCCGACCAAATGGGTTAGGTTAAGTTAGAACTGTGACCAACATAAGTACATCTAAGTTGGTCACAGTTACTTAGTATTAGGCTATTTAGTATTTTTCGGACCCAAAATGGAAATTATTAGCCTATAAATAAACAAATAAGTATACAATTCATCATATTAATCCTATATCGTATTAATCTAAACGAAACCCAACACGAGATATTAATATCATTTTTACGTCCCTAGATCCACCTCCCGATAAAACATCGAATACACACTGAACCCAATAACTCGAATGTGACATTTATTAGTCACCCTTATCGCTGACACAATTACTTTTACGTACCTTTATATTAATAGCTCAATAATATGTGTTGCTCAACAGTTGAATATATTGGTTACAATGTGTTAAGCATCAGATATTGATCACAAATAACTTTTATTCGAAAACATGTGACAGTTACCTGGGTAAAGTAGATATCGAATCGCCAAACGTCATTTTGGAGGTCGAGGTTCGTTCCTTGCGAAGCATGTGTGGAGGTGTCACCATGAACTTATAGGCTGAGGAATGATGTGATAAGACAACGGTGTGATTTAAAAGAAGCTGTAGTGACATTTATTTAAAAGAGTATGCTTAGATGGTTTGGTTATGTTGAAAGGATGAGTGAATGGCGTCTAACAAAAGGTATTTACAAGACAGATGTGAGTAGAATCTCCTGGAGCGGAAGCTCAGAAGGACAAATAGTGACCTTATTGATGATGTTCTTCGGTCGGGTGCGTTAAAACATGTGAACATTAACCAGGCAATGTGAGAATGCAATACTAATGGTATAACATCAATGCGTTTCAGAGCATAATTGGTTTTGTTTTTAAATGATATTTGGGTCTGATTGGATCGTTTGTTGCAATTAATTTCATTGGAATCCAATAAAATTAATTGATTACAAATAAATTGGAACCGAATGTGTTAAATGATGGTCATCATCGTATGAAATCGAATTCGTGTTAATTTACAGGTATTTTATTAATTTGCTGTTCGTGTTATTAAGAAAAACATATATTTTATGTTTGCAAAATTGTTGATGATATGAAATATCTGCAATCATTTTACATAGAGAGCAATGGCGCACCTACATATTAGCTGTTTTAAAATTTTCAGTAAAGATGATTCAGAAAAAGTATCAAACATCGTAATTTTTGTAAGTTAACTCAATTAGAATTTTGGCCTTTGACGATTTGGCACTACGAGATTAGCTAGCATTCAAATAACACTGCTACAGGAATCTTTTGGCGCTCGAATGACGTTGACATGGGGGCGCTGTTGATGATGAAATGTATTCAAAAATTATGATGGCGGCTTTAGTTCCGATTTTGGCCACGCGCCAAAAGGACCTTGTAGTGCTATATGTCTTTTTTTTACAAAAAAAAGTACAATCATCCCATCAAGCCTTCATTCATTTCATTCCATATCATGAGATAAGGATGTTATTTCCGTAACCATGGCAACAAATCAACGCAGATAAAACTCGTCCGTACAATATGGCAAAGGTATTTTCCGGGTATTTCTACGGGTATTTTCCACCAGCTATTGTTAAACCAATTTATTGTTCAATTTTCATCACGCCAAATTGTGAAACTCGGTAATAAAAAATACTTTTCAGTCTTTAATAAAGGATTTGAGTTGGAAAATAAGTTTTTATTTGGCGTATTAATCCGAATTATTAATGTTTCGGTGTACAGTTGTTCAAGTTATTAATAACAATGACTATGTTCATGTTCATTTAAAATCAGTCTTTTCATATTTCTAAAACATTTATATTTAAAGTTTTAAAATTTTAATCTGTCTGAAAATAATTAGATACTTATTTACCTGCAGAATTTAAAGTAGCATTTAAACAAGTGTAAAAACTCATAGTTTTTTATCCAGTTGGAAAGTAGAAGACAAAATGTAAACATGATTTTCAAAGAATGAAAATTCCAAAATCATACATGTTTTACATTTAAACTTATTTACTGTGCAATTTTTAAGGTTTAAATTGTAAATAAGCCCTAAAACCATAAGCTCTAGAAAACGAGACCAACTAAGAAAGCCCACATCACAATACTTAGTACCAAAATTTAATCTAACTAAAGTGGCTGTGTAACATATTTACATTTACCTCGCCCGGTCTGAAATCTAAGTCAAACGAAACACCACAACAATATGTGCTAAGTATTATTAATTACTTACCTACAGCTAAGTTACAATCAAGTATTTTAGCATTACTAGATTAAAGTTGCTTGAAATAGTTTGGAATTCAATTACTTCTTGCTATTAAAGTAAAAGTATATCTTTCTAAGTATATCTTATAATATCTACTCTTTCGAATTTACAATATTAGTTTGGATAAGATAAGACCCTACCTACTAGGTAAAAGTTGAACCTGAAAATAGCGTACACCATTCTTTACAGAAGGGTTTGAAATCACAGTTTTGTTTTTCCATGTTCATTAACAAATATTTTTGCAGACAGTATTTGGTAATGACTATTAATTAGTCCATAGAAACGACTCCATCCGTAAGCATATTTAACAAAAAAAAACAAGAATAATATTTTGTTCTCGTCATGAATAAGTCACGAGTCGTACTTTATCTCAGTATTACATTACTGAACGCCTGATCATAAAATGTTAGCAAATTAATTTAGCCAGCAACAAAAAGCGAAGCCGTCAAACAGGCATTCCAATTTAGCTATTAGTATAGTACTACAAAGACTAAAACACCACTCACGAAAAGTGTTTCTCTTTATAGATATTCTCCTGAGAGGAAGAACATGGTTAGTATCAGTAACGTTCCTTTCCTTTTGTTACAATTAAGGAAATTGGTCGTATTTACGAGTACGTACTCTACTCGTAAACGGAAATGCGATGTAGGTTCTTACCAATTTTACAGCCAGTGTTTTGTTAGTTTCTATGTAGCATTCTGGTATGTGGCATTCTGTAGATATTGCCTACCCCCGTGGGAAGCAAGCGTGAGATTATGTATATGTATGGATGTATTTTGTGAGTATGTTTGTTTGTATATCCACTACCTCTATCACAGTCTTCCAAGGTTTAGGTTAAGGACTTAATTAAAAAATGCTTATACGAGTGACGATACTTTAGGTCTTGCGGACCCTAGGCACTCATCAGGTCTTGAGGACTTTAGCACTCAATAGGTAGGTAGGTACGACTTTTAATCAAAACATGAGTATTTCCCGTATTCTTGCAGACACACATGATAAAAACAAACTATCGAATTAATAACCTGCTTGCTCCATGGTAAAATTTACATAAATATAACAAGATCCTTGTATTTTTACAAAACGACTGACAAGTACTTATATTCTCAGTAGATACTCCCTTGATATATTGAATCCTTACAGGAGGTGTTTGTAATACTTGAAAGAACATACGTAGTTGACAGAACACGAAATGACTTACTTCAAAACGTGACTGGCAACTTCTCGAAACGTTTTATTTGGCACTCAGAGGCAATCTATCTCAAATCACACATCTTTTAACAAATCGCTCCGAAGCCTTGCAAACGTTTCTCAAGTCGATTGAAACGCAACACTTACATACAAAGAAACGAAAAAACCTTCTTAATGATTATTACTAGGTAGGCTCGTTTTTTGACGTAAAAAGGAAATGAGAATTACGTAAAGCTGCGTTTAAGCTTAGCGAGAAAAGGTTGGCGGTCTGTCGACGAAATTACGAACATTTTTTCGAAAACCTCAAGGCACTTAGATGTTCTTGTGATTATTTTCATAACAATATGTTTTACAATTACAAAACTCACATTTATCGCAGGAAATGCCAGTTCTACCCTCAATTTGATACCGCTTAATTAAAACACCTAGTTTCCAATATCTAGATATTTAGAAATCCATTTTATTTATTTATTTTATTTTAGAATAAAAATGTTCATTGGCTAGTTGAATTAGTTAAAGGCAATATATATTTTTTTTAATCGTACACTCATCTCACAGAACTCCAGTCATTCTGACATGACAGTTAACTTTGAAGAGTTAGGAGTGTACCCATTCCTTTATCTGCCACATTAGCAAGATTTCAACATTCGTCTTATAAAAGTAATTAATGAGCCAGCGTTTTCCTAAAGACCTCGACTTTTAGGCTGTAATCCAGACAAGCATTAACACTAAGACTCCCCAAGGAGCCATAACTCACACATTTAGCACCTTTTTGTTGTAATTAACTTTCCGCCTTACCTGAAACAAAGAAATTAAAGATATAAATACATTTGTGATTGCTAACAAGAGATATTCATTCGTTTAATTAGATAATAATGTTAGAACGTTGAGCATAAATCGGGAGCCCAACGCTTAAAGTTTGTTCCTATTCACAACCTAAAACAAAATTATCTGACATTGGCAGAATCGGTACTGCTTACCATATCCAAAAACATTGAATTATTTATTTGTTAACAACGCTATCCTTCCCTTCAAAAACCTCGCTCTGTGCATCGGTGTAAACCGGTATTGTTCTGTTAAATAAAATTAAACAAACAGTGGCACTCCGGGAGTGCCGACAGAAGCGAAAACTTGAAAAAAAAATCGCCACCGCGGTAATCAACGCGTTGATGTCTTTTACTCCACGCACCGCGGTAATCAACGCGTTGATGTCTTTTACTCCACGGTGTCGGTAAATTCCGTTACAGCGTCGCAAAATCAATGGTTTAGTCCCATCTCAAAAATGCCCAACGCTCCTAAAGAAGCTTTCACTACAAAAATAATTAAAAGTTATATTATATTGACCGAGAAAATGATTAACTTAAAACACCAGTAATTATATATGACCACGCCCATGTACGATTAGTACACACATACGTCCATATAGGGCTTCAACTGAGCACTAAGCGGCGAAGGTTGGACGTACGCGCCATACGCCGCTAATCCGTACGCCGACGCTACGTAAGCGTATGTCAATGTCAGTGTTACGACGCGACGGTAAGACTAAAAGAAAGACGAGGGTACTATAGTGTCATGTTTTAGCATAGCAACAGCGGTCATTGCCCTTTCCCTAATATCTCTCCGTAGGAACCCAAACAATAAGCTTTGTATGTTTTTTGTGTTTCGTGTACCCAGTAACTGGGTACACGAAACCCCTTGGTAAGACTGGTTGTCAGACTTTCGTGTTTCTAACTACCCGTAACTATTATCAAAGATCTACAAATGACAGGTTAACTTGATAGGTATACAAAACAATAATCCATCTAGTGTGTACAAGGCGAGGTTGACATCATGGAAGCTGGCGGACAGTGACTACTGCTTTCAAGCTTCAAATTCGTAGAAGGAATAATTTATTAACTTCGCATCACACCATATCTGTTTCCAAAGTCAACTAAATAAATAAATTCAATGCAGAAAAACAGCAAGATACAGCAATAACACTAAAAAGAAAACAGTATATTCAAAAACAGCAGAAAAATTGCAAACGAGATCAAAAACAACGAACAGAAGCTACAATGCTGCACGCTGCATGAATTCGTTAACTGATGAAATAAAAGAAAAGGGGATGTTGTGAACCAAGTTGCCAAGATACTCGACATAACAAATTAAAGGCAAAGAAAAATCACTGCATAGAAGTCCCACAAATGTGTTTTCAGAGATCGCATCTGATTTCCTGGAAGCCTATTTAATCTGTCAAGTAAATCTCTTGTCAAAAAATGTATATGTTTTGCCAACATAATATATGTAGTTAATTTTAGTCCATCAATCACAGGTCAGCACAGATTAAAAACTTGTGAACAAATCTGTCGTTCATTTGATCAAGGAACAATGTTTTTTTTTTTTTACCTTTCCATCCTACCGTAACCACTACAGCGGTGTCACCTTGACTTCGCATGTTAGCCATCTAGCCAGTGTTCCTTCTGTATCTCGTCTATGCTCAGTGGCTAAAAGGGGGTTGTAGTAATTGCCTCCTCTTCTCTTCACTATTTCCGCTCTGAGTCAATCTAATTGAGCGGATGCCCACGGTGCTTCTGATAGCGAGCATAGGACAGCACATCACAACACGGCTCGACATGGTAATTGCAACACTGAAGAGGTAATTTAAAGATTATATCCAAATTAAAGCTTTAGCTTGATTTAAAGTAGTTTCCGTTAGTTCCCGTCACAGCAATGTTTTGATGTGTATAGTTAAGTTTTAATAGACTAGTAGGTAATGGCTGGAACCTAAATGTAACGTTTAATTTTTCTCTCCAGCTACTTATTTGTTGCTCTGTTACCAGCTCAACATCTATACCGAAAATATATTTATCGACCATCAGCCATTCGATTAACTTCCTTATAACAACTTCTCTACGAAAAGTGAAGTCCTGGTACTCTTTATAAAACACCCGCCCCGCTCTCCGCACATATTGCACCTATTTCTCAGTATTGCTTTCCCTGTGCTTTGTTTTTCTATGATAACAACTTTTATTTGTGCTGTCCAACACTAAATATTGCACCATTTTGTAATTGTATCTTGTTTTTATTAGAACCATTAGTCTTTGTTTACATTTACTTTGCAAAAGTGGGTTAGTTAGAGTTTATAAAGGAAAACGGATTTCATTTTAATGGTTTTTGGAACATCATGCTTTATCAGGCAGCTTTAATTTCCTTTTATTTATGAAAAGTAACAAGAAAAACTTCATTACATTTTCGAAAAGACAAAAAAGGATGACAATATTTTATATTCCGTAGCACACATTATTTCTGTGGCAGGTAACCCAAAGGCAGCATACATCGTGATTTCCTAAACAATAAATATCAATTGAAATTCATGAACTGCTCTGTTTTCCTATACATTTACGATCGTACTGACAATACTTTACGTTATTGTGAAATCTCAATCTTCGTACAGTGGCAAAACCAATTGATTCCATCTCGTGCCACTCGTAAAATTGTTCTCACAGAAATCACCGTCTTCCTGTAAAATTTATCCGAAAACTTTTCCATTTACTTCGTATTTTCTTCAAATGCTGGTTTCATAGGTTTTATTTATTTACTGTCTGTTGATGCAACATTCATGGCAGGAAATGGACTGGGAAACAGTCCTGAGACTGCACTATTTTCATGTTCTTCTTGTATCATATCAAGCATGTCAATTGAACTGCTTCCATATATTATATTTACTGATTGCTACATTTTTACTTTGTCAAGTAATTTTCTTATTATTTTTATATCTGTTAAAACTATACTACATATTATGATCCTATCAAAAAAAAACACAAAATGCTTCATGACTTCATGACGTACCATGATGATGCAGCTATTTAATTAAAAACTGATATCCCATACCCTGTACCTATGTATTCCCATGTGGGCCCCAGCAGTGATGGTTAATTGGCACCTGTCAATACGAATCACTAATTCATTGATCATGCGTCATGCGTCTTCTTTGATGGACATCCGATAAATCAGTCAAATGCGTTGCTTCATTATATTTCATACTCATTTGGGAATTACCGATGAAATTCAATGCTGATGGCGCATGAAATATTTCAATATGAACCTGAACTTAAACCTACAAATATCTTTTGGCGCTTGAAAGACATTGACAAGAGACTGGTAAATATTTGTGAAATTGTATTGAAAAAACAAGATGGCGGCGTTCGTTTTGATTTAAGTACGCGCCAAAAGATCTCTGTTCAACTATGTATATCTACTTGGGCGCGGAACACGGTCCCGGTCAAACTATAACAAGCATGGGTGATAATAAAGCTTCTTCGACATTCTTTAACAAGAGGAATAAATTAGAAACCTGGACAACATTAATTTAAGCTGGACGCTGGAGCCTTGTGACAGACCAAAGAAATAATATGTGAAGGTATGCAAGACGACATGGCTAAGAAGGAAGCAAAAGAAGCGGAAGATGGATGAGTTATAGAGAGAAACAAATGTTTTACGCCAACAACAAATAAATTAATAGGTTCAATAATGTTATAACTCTCGTATTTTCTTTTCCATATAGCAATGTATTAATATTTAATGACGTGAAATGGCGCGGAAAAAGCAAGATCACTTCCATCATTTATTCCTCGGTCGGAATATTTTCCTCATGAAAAAAGGTGATGATGGATCGTTTTCCTCTGGCAAACCGGACCATTGTCATTAATATTTCAGATAACAATATTGTCTAACGTAGTGTGAAAGTCTCGGACAAGATGGATCGACAGATTGAGGCAGGGACAAGGTGTCCTGGCGCTATTTGTAAATGCCTATGTTTAGCAGTGAGCTAGAAACGGCTGAATTTGTTACATAATCAATTTGTTACATAATCAATTTGTTACATACTCAATTTAAGGATGTCCCTTAAATACTTACCTGACTATGAATAAGTGTTGGAGGATGATCTAGGTCTGTAGCAAGGCTGTCAGTCCAGTACACGCTGGACATTAATATCCTCACTCGTATTAAACTTTTAACACTGTCTTATCATCATCCGTATTAGTCGCACTATTGATAACAACAAATCTTCTCTCATTTGTGAATCTAAACTAACATTATAGAGAGGTAAAATTGTTTGTATACATGTTTATAAAAGGTAATCTCTGGAAGTACTGAACTGATCAAAAAAAAAAACAGTGGCACTCCGGGTGTGGCGACAGAAGTGAAAACTTGAAAAAAATCGGCACCGCGGTAATCAACGCGTTGATAGCTTTTACTCCACGTACCGCGGTAATCAACGCGTTGATGTCTTTTACTTCACGGTGTCGGTAAATTGCGTTAGTGTCGCGAAATCAATGGTCTAGTCCCATCTCAAAAATGCCCAACGCGCCTAAAGAAGTTTTCACTTCAAAAAATCGTTTACTGATAGGAAGTTACATTATTGCCGAATGCCAGAGGATATGTTTTATGTTAATAAAACACGCGAAACAAGTAGCGGCTAGAAGCTAGTTAATAATAAGCTTTGATTGCAAGATCAAGCAATTTATTCTCATTAATTATTCTTCCTCGACGCGTGATCATTAGACCAAGATCGCGGGTTCAATGCCCGTCTGAGTCAGAGACTGAAAACTTACAGGACAATTAGCGATAATTACTGCAATGTTACAGCAGTTAATTTCTTTATTTATCTTTCCACTACCATATGATAAAATCATTGTATATTTTATCTGAAGATTCACAAATTGTGGAGTGAGGCTTCATATGTTCCTTTTGAGTACCTACTTATTCAAAAGTGTAGTGCGCCTGTGAGATCTTGTTGAAGTAAATGCTTTGAATACATTTTCGTGTAGACCGTTTGGTACTCGACTAGAAGGACTAAACTTGAGGCATCAAAAAGATGTGGCTCTTTCATTTTATTTTAAAAGAATTAAGTAAAGCATCGTTTACACTCAGTTATTAATGTTAAAGGTTGCAAGTAATTATCCAACACGATGTTACTAGAGTTACATACCTATATACATATTTCGGCCAGAGCTCGTTTTAGAAATATAAAACTCACCAACGCATTTAAATCCCAACAGTCTTCAAAGCAAACAAACCCAGAAATTCTAAAACAAACAGCGTCACGTCACGTTACACGTGGGATCCTCGTTTATCGTCATTTCCGCACGATTTAGTTTGATTATGTAAATATAGCCCCGGTTCTGACGTCACGAGGGCCGTCCCTAGAGACCTGTCATGTGGCCCTTCAGGACAAATTAGGGCCAAAAGTTGTGGTACACAATTTTTATTTATTGCGTTACGCGACCTTTACCAGATGGTCTGAAAAAGCTTCAGAAAATTATAATTGTCGAAGTAAGTAACTTTTCATATAAATAAGATACTGAAGAGATATTTCTTAAGATTCCATTCAAAGGAATGTTTCCAAATGGGTTCGTTTCACTGAATAGCGCTTTCATAAAGTTTGTAGCTGTATTATTACATAATAGAAATAATTTCTAAATATTTTAAGGAGCGCTCCTTTCATAATAGAAATAAATAAGTATCCGAATATTTAAGAGCTCACAAAATTACTATGATTCACAAATTCAGAGCGAACTTATCAAATCCATCTTTTAGGTTTTGATTATTATCTACTCACCTACTTACACGTCTGCGTAACCCATCGGTTTATGTATGTCATTTATGGTAGAACTTAAATACAATTAAATACCACAAAAACTGACTTCAGATTAGGTTTTTACGGAGATCTGTCATTCAAAACAGCAAAAGAACTAAATATTAGTTATTAACATTAACTAAAGACACTTTGAAACAAAACCCACAGAGATAGGTAGTTATTATTTCTCTAGTATCCCAATTAAGTGAGATGTGCAGTTACCCATATAAAGCAATTATTCCTCTATAACTGTGCCCCCGTCGCGGGGCCGCCACCGGGACAATTGTCACGTACGCCCCAATTAGTGGGACCCATCGGCTCGGAAAACTTTTGTCCACACGATAACCAAATCATTAATACGTTGGAGAGAGTTTAAGTGGATATTAGGTAATTCATTCACAATTAAACTTTAAAAAGAAAACTTACAACGCAAGGCGACGAGACAATATAGAATTGAGACCACCCAGAACTAACTATGGAAGAAAAATATACTGTACGAGGGAGCAAAACTGTATAATGAACTACTGATGTAACTAATAGTGACACCATATATACATTTTAAAAAACCCTAGAAGAGCACGTCACAAAACAACACTAACACCTTTTAACTCTTAATTTTATCTTTTTTTTTTTTTACTTTCCTTTTCTCAATATGTTAAGTGAACTATAATGTTCTTTTTTGAGAAATAAATGTCTTTAAACCGAATTAAAGTACTTATAGTAAGAGGACCTCCTGAAAACTAAAGATTTTTATCTTGCAGAAAATTGTTTTTTACGACGAATTTTCTCACTCGTAAACCTGATATTTTTTTAAAATCTATTGTAGTAATAAGTACCTGGGCGACCGAGCTCTGCTCGGGTGATAATAGAGAATGCTCATTTTATAGTATAGGATAGTTCATATTAATTCCATGCTGCCATGTCATAATCAAATTTAGCCATCTTGTTCTAAAATTTGGGTGACCGAGCTCTGCTCGGCTGAAAATACGGAGAAAACTAATTTTCCCAGATATGAAACCTAGCTAGATCGATTTTTCGCCCCCGTGAACCCCTATATTGCAACTTTCATCGAAATCGTTAGAGCCGTTTTCGAGAACGTGATTACAAATATATAGATATATTGCTAATTTAATAGTATAGGATGTAGTATAAATATCTTCACTACTTATTACAAAGAAAAACAATCTGTGCAATCGTTGTGTACCGCACACCTGACATTTGAGGTTAATTTCGTCACGACACCCACAGAACTCCTAGGTAGGTACCCAAGGGACAAATGAAGCAATACATATTCTTTACCTTCACCAACACAAGACTAGATTTAATAAAAATAAAAAGAACAGAACCCTAATTTCGTATTCATCTGATTTCCTTCAGAAAAGTCCTAATACCTGAGTTACAAGAAGAAACGTCTGTAAATTGTCACAGCTTTTCATATACGTGACTAGAAAATAAACAAACTAAGGAAAAACAAACAAGACAAATACTAGTAATACCTAGTAGAGCCGTACCGCACATATATTTCAGTAATTTATAGCCTACGCGACAAAAAGTCAAACAACATGTTGTCGGCGTTTGATATTTTCATTTGGGTGTTTTGTTTTTTATCCAAAGTCTATGGCCTTAGATACTAAATCTTCTGTAAATAAATGTTACAAGTTAGTTAGTTACATCTTTGAGTTATAAGCTGGCAATAACTTTAACCAACACAAGGCATGGCTAGGACCAGCAAACCCTAAGTTCTTCTTCAAAATACATACATTTTAAGCTGTTCCTGAATTTCTATACAAAAGCAGGTTTGTTATTCTTCGAAGGATATGGACTTTTAAAAAGTCCAATTGATGTAAAAAAATATTGTTCAACTAAACGAGAAAACTTCGCAAAGAGACATCCCAACACTGACCAGACTAAAGACACAAAATAATACCAAATTTTTTTTGAAAGTTTACAAAAGTGATCTCGTATGGACATGTAGGTAAGCAATAAAATACTAACATAACATAAAACGGGCACGTCAACGGTACAATAGCCGTAGTTTGGCTAACTTATCTAAGATACGGCTATTTCGGGACAGCATCGGGACGTCCCGAGGGCGCACTATTGTTTCAGGGCTGCCAGAAACAAGAAACTATATGTTATTATTTTTTAACAATATTGTTGCCATTAGGTGTAATGTGGTGATTAGTTTGCCGAAATTTAATGTTTACAAATAACAGCAGAATTTAACACTTACACCCTAGAGTCCTACACGATAACCATCTACTGAACACAGGCATCCCAAGTCTGCTGAAAGCCTAGACGGAAAATTGCTACAACCAACGACAGGATAGGTGTCCAGTGTCAACACTTCAGTTCAATTGTATGTCGAAAACACTTAATTATGAGCAAATTATTACAAATTCTACACGCCAAGAAATTAGATCTATAAAACCGGCCAAGTGCATGTCGGACCACGCACAATGTAGGGTTCCGTAGTTGGGATGAATTTATCCCAAGAACAAACTTAACTTTGTAGTTGAAAAAACATATATTTCATACAGAATGTATGGGAGAACATGTTTTTACAACCGCAAATCTAAGTTGGTCGATTATTACTCGTTAACTTGTAAAGCCTACTCAGCTGTGATAGTTTTCCTTTTAAATTAGTTATATAAGCTACTGAGTTTTCCTTTTAAATTAGTTATATAAGCTACTGCCGTGAATTTTTTCACATATATCTAAAACCAACCATTTAGCTGGCAGGGGGGGGGGGGGACGACACCTGACTCTAACAAAATTTTCCACTTTAAAGCTTAATATTTCGCAAACGGATCTCTGAATTCAAAAATGGTTTTAACACACTCACAATGTTTTTGAAAGACCTTTTCAACGATACCCCACTCTAAGGGATAAAAAAAAAAACATCCCCACTTTACGTGTAGGAGAGGTACCCTAAAAAAAATATTTTTCATAATTTTATTTTAACACTTTGTCGGCATGATTAATATGTATACCCATGCCAAATTACAACTTTCTAGTACTAACAGTCTTGGAGCTAGACCGCGGACAGACAGACAAACAGACAGACAGACAGACGGACATGACGAAACTATAAGGGTTCCTTGTTTACTACGGAACCCTAAAAACTACATAAAAGTATCTCTTTTAAAGTACATCTTCAAGTTGATCGAACGCCTAAAGAGCCGTTCTTATTTACAATCTTGCTGAGTAAATGACTCGTAACTGTAATCCGATACATCCAGTCTAAGTGGTGCTTCCTAGGCGCCATTACCTCTATGTTCTTACTTCGTTACAAGATAGTCGGAAGCACTTCACATAAAGATGTACGTTGAGTATTTATCTTAGCTTATGATTAAAGGTTCCATTTGTGGAATCGATGAGCATTGGTGGCCCAGTGGTAACGGCCGCGACTTACCCGAGTTGAAGGTCGTAGGTTCGAACCCAGTCAGGTGCTTTACTTTGCCTAAATTATTTCATGACCACTGCTCTGACAACGGTGAAAGAAAACATCGTGAGGAAACCGGCATGTCCTAGAACATCTACCAACTTGCACTGGGCCCGCGTGGTGGATTATGGCCCACTCTCTCCTCTTACCGAAGGGGTTAATCTCGCCGTCTAAAAAGCGAACAGTTTTAAATTCTTCGCAAATTTCGTCACTCTGAGCTGCATCTTATTTTGAGTGCCACGATAAATGATCTGATTAATTTAACGACTTTTGATGGCTTTTACAAACTGGACAAACCGTTGATTGAAATTCCAGCAGATTTACAGAAAATAAAATCACTCTACGACCGTTATGAACAGATTAAATAGTAGACACACCAGTTTCAAAACCTATACTCCAAAAACACGATAAAATAATTCTAAAAACCCTTTACACATTTCCAACAATTCCTTTTAGCCGTAAATTGAAACAATGACCTGTAAAATGGCGCGGCTATCGACAGCGAGCCATCGAGCCGTTAGCGGCAACCCTAGGTCGAGGGGCACGCACAAATCATATTTTGTACAGCGATTACCCAAGGGTGTTTCATTGTCATTGGCAGTCGCAAGGCTACTAAACCTTGACGATTTTTTCTCACAAATTCGCGGTGAAAAGTAAAATAGTTCTCATATACTTAGCGTCAGCACAGGTTATTATATTGACTTAGATAATACTATACAATACACTTATTAGATTGCTCTCACATAATGAAGTTGGCACATGATTTCATATTTATTTTGAAAACTAAGATACAATCCAACGTGCAATGCTGATGAGGCAATCATAATTTACAAAAATCTAAATGACATCATAAAAAATTGATCCTTATTGTCTCATATTTTGTGAGAACCTATCAAAACTTACGTCACAATGTAATTGCATATAGATATACATACCGCGTGATACTAATATCACGCCTCTAATGATGGTCGTATTGCGTGGATGTGACGCATATTTTAACCCTTAACTTATTCTTTTTTGTGTTTGTGTCCTTTCTTTGCGTCATGTTGACCACAAATAAACGTATTTTCTTTCTTTCTTCCTTTTCTTTCTAATGCCCAAAGGATTAAGCAGAGGTATACCTATAATTAAACCCACATTTCGTAAGCTATGTTTTTTTAAGTACCACGTAATAGAGGGCGAGCCTATTGCCATGAAATGAGCACAAATCCAAACTCCAGGCTGCTACTGAGAAATATGCATATAGATAGAAATAAGCAATAACACTTAACATATTTAAAATATTTTTTTTTATTCAATCGAGCATTACGGACAGCCCTAGCGCGGCACCGGGCACGCACAAATCATATTTCGTACCGCACCGTCCCGGCGGACTACTATAAGTGCCTACGTTTACGAATACGCGGCGTAGTCGGCGTACTGCAGGCTTTGTGGGCGACAGTTGGACTGTGGAGTATACGCCGGACGAGGAAACTGTGGGCAGTGATATGTGGGGGGATGTTTTGATATTACATTGTTGTTTCCAACAGAAATCCAATAGAGTGAATGCAAATGACGAATCAATTTTCCATCCGCTGGAAACGGGAAGCACAGGACCGGTCGTCGTGGCGGTGCTTTGGGGGTCAATGTCCAGAATTAGGCGTCTTTCAGCTGATGATGACTAAATGAGGAAAAAGTATATTTCGTGTACAGTCTTAGATTAACTAACAAAGCAAAATCGCAATTCTCTTTCGATAGACAATTTTCCGTCACAGTTTTTCGTCAAAAAAATCTCAAATAAGTATTTCTATATATTTTCAAGCTCACAAACATCAGCGGTAAAACGTAGTTCCCACTCAAGTATATTAGCAAGTTCCATGACCCCCGGCGGCGCCCAAACGGATGGGCGTTGCGCAGCGTCGCCGCACCCTCCGTGCTGCGCCACTTATCTTTAAATCGCAATAAACCTGGAGGTACTGCTTCTAGACTTCAGTTAGTCTTGAAATAGATTAATGGTAGGTATGCACCTAGAATAAAGAGATATTTTGGCTTATCTAAAAGGCAGAGGTCAGAGGCCCTAGGCAAGTAGTAATCGCTATCAAAGCGTGTTTCTACGACTTCCAACGAGATTGACATAAGGTTTTCGGTCGCTTATGTCAGTCGCATACATTTTTAACTTATACATCATTGTTATCGCTGATAGAATTTCACTTTGTCGAAGCCCTCAGGCACGTCACTTTTTTCTGATAAAAAGAGAGGCGGTCAGTATTACCTATTAAAAGCCTGAAAGTACTACTGCAGGCCAGAAGCTTCACTACTCTCATTCCTAACGTTGCTAAGACTACCAAAATCAAGGTACTTATACCTACCACAAAAACCTAAATTTTCATATTAATCCTAACTACACAGGGTGGCTGGGACATCGACGCGAAAACTGTTACCATGGATTCAGTACATGATGCTGAACCCCCTGCGTTGAAATTTTTCGTCGGTTTTTTTTTTAATCTGCTGTTTCATAGAAAAGTACAATACTTACACGGTCAAAATGTATGAAACAATGACCTGGGTTAGGACGTAGGATACTTTTATCCCGATATTCCCACTGGATCGAGCCTTACTATACTTATGCGGGTGAAACCGCGGGGCGCAACTAGTTATTAATAAACTCTGCACAAGGAAATATTAAAACGCATACAAACTCCTCTCCCATTTTCCATTATACTAACTTTCAACAAAGTGACATAAAGCTAGTTACACAACTCCACAACACCTGCAGGGTCCGTCAACTACCTCCACTTCGTATTCCAGCGCCTACAAAGGGCGTAGTTAATCCTATTCCACGTGTAATCCCACACAAGACGGTTGTGCTCGCCTCGGTACGATAAGCGGCTAATAAATATGTATCGGTACTTCTAAGCCGTATTGAAGGGATTCCATTTGCTGCACAAATAGGATTGCTATTTATAATTACTGTGAAACGCAAATATTTTTTACAGCAGAAGAGGAAGTAAGAACAAAATATATTAGAAATACGCAGTCAGACTGCATAACAGCACAGATAATTAATTATTAATTATAATACTACGTATTAACTAACTGTTTAAACGCAAAACAAACTCAGATGAGCGAAGCCAAAGATATAGATTATAAATATTCATCACACAACATGGGTTAAAAATAATTTGTAGTTAGCTGTCTGCATACTTATTTCTTATACTGACTACATTCAATTCCATACAAACAATAACGGTTATAATTTTATAAAATTTACGACAATGTATAATGAAACCGAATCCCGGTCCTTATGCAGTGTACACACGGTCGTAAAAATTTCACTTTCCCGATGTAGCGTAGGGTTTATCATAAAATCGCACGCTTCTGTAAAACCGTACGATTCACGATACGCCGTGCGTGGTTATCGCGGCGTATCACGCACGCAAGTGTGTACTGCACTTATATGTTAATGCCGAGATGTTGATTTACCCGTGTGTATGTTTTGTTTGACAGTTTTTATATGGTCGACATGGGGTTAACACCCTTGTAGCTAACGAAAAGATGAAATAAGTTAATGACCGTTGTGACACGTTAAATAAAATAGTAATTAGTGATACAACACCACTTATCAACATATACCACGCAAAAACGTTTCAGAAAACTTATCTACCTATTCCTACAAAATCAACAGAAAAAACTACTTTACTAACTTCGTCTCGTGTTTCCCAAGTACTTCGAGCCGTTATTTCCAATTTGTCACCCGACTTTCCTTAATAAAAACATTATGAACGTAGTTTGAAACAACTCTATATTCTTATTTACGAGTGAGGGCCAACACTCCCAACAGTTTTGTGAGTAGGGTTTATTACGCCAGCGTTTTAGCGCATGCCTAAGTGGAAAACAAGCAAATTGTCGTAAAAAGGCATTTTTATACGAAACAAAAACGAGAAAGTTTTTTAGAATAACTTTTTAGGGCTCCAACAATATATGTAGGTACAAAGGTGCACTTCGTTACATGTCGCGTGTGATGGAAGTTCAAATGAAAGATACGTAATATTTATTACGTATCTTTCTTGAGGAAATCTTTCTCATCTTGCATTTCAATCACTAACCGTAACCAGATGAGAAATATTTCCTCAGTGAACAAAGAGGAAAAAATATTTAAACAGCAAAATACAATAGGCGGTCATATCGCTAAAAGCATTTTCTTTAAATTAAAATATCCATTTGAATCGCACAATTTTTTTTAAAGATATTTAAAGTTAATGGAGGAGTGAGGACCCATCCATTGCAGTCACCATAACCATTAATGCAGTTCCAAGAGGCACGTTATAGATGGCGCCACTGGACCGTTGAGCAGAACTAATTAAGTCAGAATAATTAACAGATGAAACCACGGAATTAGCATAATTATAAAAGTTTTGCTTTAATATGCACCCCTTAACGGTAATCTTTTTCTGTTTGAGGGTAGTTGGCAAGTTTTATCAGAGGAATTGGCGGCACGTGGACGAGGACTTGAATCTTCCCAACACAACCTCACAGATTGTTATGAGAAGAAGTTGGCCGATGTTTGAATGTCGTTCATGATGACGATTTTAATAAAGTTGCTTAAAGTCGCTTTTCGTGTCTGTCTAACCGCGTTCTTATTCTAAACTACACAGTGGATATTGATGCGATTTTCACAATTATTTGAAGTTTTCATTCCCGAAGTTTTATGTGTACCTTATAATATACTAGCTGCGCCCCGCGGTTTCACGCACATAAGTCTTGATCCCGTGGGAATATTGAGATAAATATCCTATGTCCTAACCCAGGTCATGCTCTACCCACGTGCCAAATTTCATCCAAATCCGTTCAGCCGTTTTATCGTGAAAGGCTAACAAACATACAAAAAATCAAATCTTTTCTCTTTATTATAATATATATACATGTCGGATCCGGTCATTAGTACGGACACGAAACGAATCGCAAGCGCGCTACTGTCGACATCAAGTGATCTACCCACACCAAACAGCGCGCTTCTACAGAGCCGTGATATTTTAAGGCCACGACGAAGGAGATTCAGCCTCTAGTCGCATCGGAGAGAAGACGTCACGGAACTGCTCTCGATTCGTGGTGCTCAGTTATTGTGTTAGTTGTAATTTGTGATCATTGTGTTAATTGGTGATTTTAATAAACACCGTTGCACCCAGTGTGTGTGTATAATATAGCTAGTGTGATTCATTTGATAGTAAATTATAATGTGATCTGAACTGCAAATTGTTTTTCTATTGCGCATTAACCAACACTACCCACACTACGCCCACAGTAGTTAAAATATCGCAAATAATAACGAAAGTCACATACCCGTCTCCGACATACATATAAATATTAGTTTAGATTAATGTCGCCATTACACCTGTGCGAAGCAGAGACTAAAAAACAACAAAACTGAAAGTAATAATGATAACTCGTATGTATTATTTTGAAGAATGGGTCCATATCCGAAGATTTTTCTGTAAGCGGAATTCGTTGATGACGTACAAAAGAATACTTCGTCGTATTTTTGTCAAAGAACGGAGGAATTTGATTATGAAGAGATCTGATCACTAAAGAATTCATAATTCAATTCATATAATGGAAACAATATTCTGAAAATAAAGCAACAGAATATTATTAACGAGTTAAAGATTTCATACAAGCTGGATGAGAAAGAATATGGATAACAATATTATGGAAAAAAACATTATTTCGTGTTAAACACAATTTAAAACAAAGACATTACAAACTCTAAACTACTTGACAAAGACGCACATAATTCTACAATTCCATTCACTCCCATTCTATTGCTTTCCAACAAAGCGGTTACAGTGCAAGGCCTCAGGGGATACAAGTAAACACATCTACAAACAAACATACAAACACACAGGTCTACTTGGTGAAGCGACAACTACCCTGCAGGTAAACTAACTAGAAGTAACATACGGAGAACCTTAATTGGCATAAACAAGGAAACAATTGTATTTGGTTAGAAGCAGTAACAATGGTGAAGACGGTAATTAGCAAAAACTCTTTTGGAGCATAAATGTTGTCAAAGGCAGTATTATTACTGAGTATTTTAAAGAAGAATCTAACACTATTACGGCAAAGGCAAACGGAATAGTATCATATCACAGTGGCAACCAACATATACGTCACATTATACTAGTGGCATGCATTTCATAAAAATCAAATGCTGTTAGTCGGTAAGCGCATCACTTGAGCACGGTTGGAAAGAAAAAAATCAAATTCGGAAAAAAAATTACGTGCTTTTTCTATGAATTATTGAATTTTGCTTAATACCAAAAAACAGTTCAAAGCCTGTAGAAATGCAACATGTCGCCATGATACTACATAAACAGCCCTGCAGCTAACTTCTAAGATGCGAAGTCTGCTAATTGACATGAACTGGGAATTGCTGAGATATAATGAGCAACATTAGTTTGAAGCACGTTTCGCTTACCGAGTATGAGAGGTAACGATGTCTCACTTATTTTGTTATTTAGAGCTTCGGTTCTTCTATGGGATTCCTTGGCAGGTTTTTTGAAACATCTTGACTTAACTGTCGAGTTTTTCATAAAGTCGTACAGTTTTCAAGGCAGGCTAAGTATTCTAACCTTGCTAACGAATATGTTGTTGCTGCTACTTACTCCCTACAGTAACATAGAGGTATAAAATGAAGAGATATCGAAAGTGAAACCTCGTGATTTAACAATAAGCAATTAATACCGACTCATATCCACCTTAAAAGCAGCACCAGCTGTAATCGCCAAAAATCTAAGTTTGATCCCAAGCAAGATGAACATAGAAGTACTCAAGATAAACAAAGAAAATCTTCAATTTTTTATAAACTCCATCGAAGAATAATGTAAGAAAGAAGGGACAATACCCCATAAACAAAACCAACACTTGTTGATGGTGACTATGTTTACCGAGAGCGCTGACATAACTATCTGTCACAATATTTGTCTATAGCTCCGTGTCTACACGGTATCGACCACGTTCTATAGCTTTTTCTCAATATATCAAGTTTCAGTCTGTGTGCTTCAGAAATAATCATTTCTGAACAAACTGAAACTCAAGAATCTACAAGGCTTGTTTCAAATGATTAACATGTGAACAGTTGGGTATACTCAATGTCATCAAAAGATGTACTAGTTGATTATATTTGGAGACTGACTTATTGAGAACATTCTCATCACAAAAATTATTCGCTTTTAGTAAATACTATTAACATTAACTATTGTTACAGACCTTTCTCAGGACAGTCATAACTATGGTGATATTCAATAATAACATTACCTAATACCTATAATCCTGAACTTTTTATAACACCCAATGGAAAAAAAAAATCATTTTCAGAAACAGGTCACATTATGAGTACCAAGCAGAAAATACTATAAAATACAGTATTGTTACTTTTACAATCTACCGCATTGTGGGTACATACATATGTGTACAAATCCGGAATCGAATCCGATCCCCTAAGGACGGAAACCCAATTATTTGGTTTGACGCCCGCGAAGCTGCGGGATACAGCTTTCAGATATAAACCGATTACCAAAACTTCGTGATACGATTCTTTTCACGAAGTTTTTGTTTTACCACTTTGTTATTTGAACCCGGGATATAATATAGCCTGGCGGCATTTTGTTCCTCCGTTTCTTTTTTCGTCGAAAATAAAATTTATGTGTTGTTAAATGGTGCTTACACCTTGATGAAAGGCGGAGACATGATTCAGTATGGAGCATGCGTGTCTATTATATAATGTTATTTTTTTTTATATTCTCCCCTGGAAAAAGTGTTTTTTGACTGTTAACATACAGCTCTGGAGGAAACAAAGTCCTTCAAAGTCTCTCAAAACCCGCTCAGTACACTGCAGCTTTCGCAGTCAAATAACTCATAAACCAGACCAAACTGATTCTTATTTAGTTCAAATAAGATCGCTTGAGAAGGACTACTATAACATTCAAGCTATTAAATAATAATTCATATCTCAAAATTCATTTTATTTCAGCACCCGCTGACGTTGTAACGGCGTGCGGTCTCCATACATCGCATTCATTACTCTGGGCTAGGGTTACCATGCGTCCGGAATTCTCCGGATATGTCAGCTTATTGAGCCCCGCCCGGACTTTGCCTTCCACTTGTTCGTACTTTTCGACATAAGGGGATTTTTTTTAGACAGAAAGCCGACCCTACATAGTTGGGAAAAGGCTAGCCAGAATTATTTTTTGACTTTGAATGGAAAAAGAAACATTATAATATCCGGAATTTTTTGCAATAATGTTTGGCGTTTTGTCAGGACTTCTAAAATTTCGAAATGGTGACCCTACTCCGGGCTCTCAGCTCTCAGCCCGCTGGGCGCTCGGGCGGGGCTCTGTACGAGTGTGCGCGGCTATTTGCGATCGCTTACATTAGCATAATGGCGCATTACGTGTAAGTGCCAGCTATTTTGAATTAAAACTGAAGACGTTCGCAGTTTTAATGGGTTTAGAGATATGATGTTGCTTAATGCTAATATTATGATGTGTGTTTTGATTTGCGTTGTAAGCTTAAACAATCACAAAACGAAAAATAGAGCAAGAAGTGTTCTTAGAATAAATGGACACTTGGACAGGCAAAATAAATCAAAACTTGAGCTGATTTATTTTTTGTATTGCTACATAAACAGACATCAATTTCCTGTTCTAAATAAAACTTTAACGGTAACAAAACAGCGTTACATTAAAACATTTTCAATTTCTCTAAAAAGCTATTACCAACTTTCAGGTCGTAAAATGTTCGCCAAATATACCAAGTAATATTTTAGCACTAATTGCAATTCTGCTGAACTCGTTTGTGTTACAAGCGGGATTATGTATGTATGTTAAATCTATTCAACATTCAAAGTGCACATTAGTCTCCCTAACAAGTTTGTAGCGTGCACCCGTTTTAGCTTTAATCAGAGTCTGCTAAAGAGATCCAAGCTCACAGGCTGCACACACTGTCAAAGGCTTTGATAAGTCTACAGATGCGGAGTCCTATTAATTTAGGACCAATCTTCTATAGAATGTTTTGAATATGACAAGTTAACCTGTACTGTACATGACAAGAATTGTTTTCAACCCTTTAAAAACAGGATTTATCTGTACCGAACTACATACTACAACAGAAAAAAATATGTCATTCTACTAAAGATTTTATATAGAAAACTTTTACTTGTGGAGAATTTATTCTTTTGTTTTTAGTACCTAATGGAGTATAAAAGTAACTTTTTATTCAACCCAAGACTATCGTTTATATCATAACAACTAGTTAGTTTCTATAAAAAACAGGAACTGCCTATAAACATAATTACGTGGCTATAAATCATAGCAAACTTATGTATAACGGTAGAGAAAACTAGAAATTATATCAGCTACCGTGATACTGATATGTTATGCAGAATAAATAAAAAGAGAATCTTGAATGAAATAAGTTGAGCTAAAAACAAATTCAGTGTACATCAGTCACTTTTAAATGCGTGATCTTATTATACCTTTAAACGAGTAATTATTTTATATAGGTAGACACGTATAATCTAAATCTCAGAAACGGCTCCAACGATTTTCATGCAATTTTGTATGCAGGGGGTTTCGGGGGCGATAAATCGATCTAGATAGGTTTAATTTTTAGAAAACGTCGTTCAAAATACGTCACGTCTTCCAGATATCTAGACACGCGATAGCGTGTCGAGCCAAGTTCCAGGCAAGACACGGCTGCAGTGTGTTATATTACACGAACCATTTGGAGCCACTTTTGACCCCTTAATAACTCAAAATCTATGTAACATTAGCACATGAAATTTGGTTTATTTATTAAAACCCCTTAGATTAACTAGAACTCCAAATTTCATAAATAAAGCTCAAACGGTTATTGAGATATTAACGTCTAAAAATCGGCATTTTTATCAACCACATAGCCATGGTCATCAAAAACCTTTAATCCACTTCCGGATGACCTATAAAGTTGAAAGGAGATTTCTCGAAAGCAGGCCCATGGTATGGTACTGTGTCAAAGCTTATTTATCAAAAATTATGTCGTATTTTTTTCAAGTTAAGTCGTTTTTTTTTTTAATTTCTTTCTGCTAGCATTAGAGAACCTAATTAATATTTATTTGGTTGACTAATTGTAATTTTGTACATCCGCCATTCAATCCTAACCTGAATGTTGCCAAATGACAGACTATTCCAAGCAAATAATTTGTAATCGATTGAAAAATCGATTCTAACCCACATGGAGTACGTGGAGTATCCACTACACGAGTATGTTTCAAATGCTCTATCGTTCTATGTTTCTAATTATACTCAAATACTGTAAAATTATGATTTCACAATAATTAAAATATTATCTGGTCTGAATATACTCAAAAACTTAAAAGTGTTTCGAGACAGTAATGTTATTTTATAAACTAATCACCAGTGATCGGAGTAGGTAGATTGATTTGGTGTCAATGAACTGGCACGTATATATTAGTATGGATATGCCTCCAGGATTCCGGGATTTTGAAATTATTAAGATTTTTTTAAGGAATTTCTAACCCTTAAGAAATGTAAATAAGAAATGTTTAACCCTTTTGCTGTCTTTTTAATAGTATATAGGTGATCGGACTCCAAGAAAAGGATAGGTATACTGTAAACAATATAATAATTGGTCTAGTGGTCGCAAGCGCTACTGCTGAGCATGAGGTCCTGGGTTCGATTCCCGGGTCGGGCAAAGTGTTATTGGGTTTTTCTATCTGAAATTTCTCAGTAGCAGCTCGGAGTCTGGATTTGTGCCCGGTTGATGGCAATAGGCTCGCCCCCTATTACATGGGACTGAAACATAACTGGCGAAATGTGGGTGTACCTGCTACAGGGACACCTCTGCCCAACCCTTCGGGGAAACAAGGCGTGATGTTATGTTATGTTATGTTATGTTATTTTAAATGTTTATCTATCGCATTCTATAAATTTCTAATGTAGTAGTTTAAAAATCCTTACTTTAACAATATTTGATTAAATCCCGTAAGTACCAAAATGAAATCCCAGAAAAAAGGCTTATCCATGTTATGATTTCTATGACTATTCATGATGCGAGTACCTACGTAAAATCAATCTACCTACTCTGATCACTGCTAATCAGCCAATCGATTTCGTCAATCGATTACCAAAATAATTAAACCTGGTAACATTGACACCATGCATAATGTCAAACTGTCAAAAAAATATCTGTCAGATCAATGGCATTGTTGGCTGTTTGTTTAAGTTGATTTGAATTTATTTTTCCGTATTTACTTTATAGTTAAATTACGTTACGATTTAATACTGTTAATTTAAATTGAAGCCAGACGAACTATTGCTTATCTTTCCATGGCCCTGGGTAAGTTTAATAAGTTCTTTAAATATTTGTTGTAAACACCCGTTCACCTTTCACTATTTTAGCGTATTGTATAACCTCATTGATTTTAGCAGCCTATTAGTAGAAGGCCTATGTTCAGTCAGGGGTACGTCGCGCGTCGTCAGCTGTAAATTTCTATAGTATGATGTAATTATATTACATAAGTAAATACACTGATTTTTTTTACCTTTTTCAGGTATGACGATGACATGTGTTATTGCAAGACTTGAAATATTATTGATTATATTATCTACAACTCTATCCCAAGTATTACTTGCTCATGGAAATCTAAGCATATTATGTTTTGCATGTGGCATGTCAATTGCAAGTCACAGAAGTCATCAGGTTAGTGTTTTTAAAATGGCAGAATTATTATGAGTGATATAATTACTAAACAAAAGTAAATAAACAACAATAAGAAGTACTTTCTTTCTTTCTAGGTCATACATTTGGATAAAATTTGTCATGCTTATTGAGAGAGGCTGCTACCAGAGATGTTTATAGGCAAGCAAGTGATGATAAAAACAGAGCCACCCTAGAGTTTAAGAGATTTACCCTTAGGTCAAAACAATAATCTGGTTAGGGCCAGAATCAAATCGTGACGTGTGAGCAGCAGGACTTGGTGTACATAATTATTGATAAGTGAGCAAAATAGGACAAATCGTTTAAGAGATCATTATTGCTTATTACTGTTTCGTGGGAAAGCGTACACCTACCACCTACTGTACCTACGCTGCTTTCATACCATGACTAAGTTATGAGAATGAAGCTGAAGCCGTTTTAAATTCTATGAGAAATAAAATGTTTTTAGTATTTATTGTTGTGTTATTTGTTAGAGTAAACCTTCCTATAGAAGCGCTGAAAATGCTGCTACCAATAAGATTATTCATCTTTAATTAAGAGAGTTGGCTAAAATAAGGTTTATGCCATTAAATGTTTCATATTTAGCGCGCAAGATTATTAATTTACCTTTATAAAATTGCAAGTCTGTAAATGCAACAATCGCCATTTTGATGACAGTCGAGGTCGAGGCTAAAAAACATAAAAATTGGGGATTTCGAACATCCAAACTCCACCACAAGGACAGTGACTATTACAACATTTAATTATTTGACAAATTCATCTATTGTTCTAGTTAAATAAGTAGTGGTAATGAAGTTTTTTATTATCAAAAGTCGAAGTTTCGCGCCAATCGTGCGTGTTTACATTTTAACTTTTCACAATTAACACTCATACACATGTAGATATGATTTAAAATGTGACAAATATGATTAAAAATATTATAAGCAACTAGAAAATGCCCAGATCTTAACTTATTATACGAACACACGTTCAATAACACGTAATATTCATTACTACTACTCAATTTGTGTTCAAAATCGCCGATCATTGTTTTTTTTTTTATTGTAATGATGTGCGAAAACGATTATGCCAAATGTTTTTTTTTTTTCAATTTTGATTGTCTCGATTAATTTAGTTAAATGTCGAATGTCTGAAATCTATACTTGAAAATTTAAATAAAATTGTTTTAAGCATTAAATACAATAAGCATTGTTTAAAATAATTATTTATACTTTTCTAGTGTAATTTTAATCGTTTTTAGGACATTCAATATAAAACGAGTCAACAGACAGGACGTGGATAGATACCTCATTTATTGAATTTCGCGCCGAATTGTTTCTACATTTGAATTCGGAACGTTCAAAATTATTTTTAATTTATTGGACAATTATTTAATGTGGATTTTATTTTTGATAGTTTGCTACAGAATGCCTAGTATACATTTTTTAGGTAGGCAAGAAAATTTTGTTCGGGAATGATGTTAAATTAATTCTATAAATTAGGTAGGTATTCCGCAAACACTTTTAAATGACGTCTATATTTTTTGTTAGTTGTATGACTTTGGTAGGATTTTATTTTTGATAGTTTGCTACAGAATGCCTAGTATACATTTTTTAGGTAGGCAAGAAAATTTTGTTCGGGAATGATGTTAAATTAATTCTATAAATTAGGTAGGTATTCCGCAAACACTTTTAAATGACGTCTATATTTTTTGTTAGTTGTATGACTTTGGTAGGATTTTATTTTTGATAGTTTGCTACAGAATGCCTAGTATACATTTTTTAGGTAGGCAAGAAAATTTTGTTCGGGAATGATGTTAAATTAATTCTATAAATTAGGTAGGTATTCCGCAAACACTTTTAAATGACGTCTATATTTTTTGTTAGTTGTATGACTTTGGTAGGATTTTATTTTTGATAGTTTGCTACAGAATGCCTAGTATACATTTTTTAGGTAGGCAAGAAAATTTTGTTCGGGAATGATGTTAAATTAATTCTATAAATTAGGTAGGTATTCCGCAAACACTTTTAAATGACGTCTATATTTTTTGTTAGTTGTATGACTTTGGTAGGATTTTATTTTTGATAGTTTGCTACAGAATGCCTAGTATACATTTTTTAGGTAGGCAAGAAAATTTTGTTCGGGAATGATGTTAAATTAATTCTATAAATTAGGTAGGTATTCCGCAAACGCTTTTAAATGACGTCTATATTTTTTGTTAGTTGTATGAGTTTGGTAGTATTTGTTTTTAATAGGATAATCTTACTCGAGTAATAGAAATTGCTTTTTTTTTGAGGTAGTTTCAAAATGAAATTTAAAAAACTGCCCAAGTGTATGTTGGACTACGCACAGTGAAGGGTTCCGTAATTGGGATGAATATTTACGCATAAACATTGCATAGTATCAATTTTATCGACTGCAAAAATAAGTTTGTGTTTCTCGAAAAAACCATAAAAAACAAAGTTAATTCTGCGGTTGTAACCGAAAATAAACTGTATCTCAAAAACTATTGACGTCAAAAGCAAAGTCACTTAGAAACATCTTTAACATTTTAATTATGAGATCCAACAATACACGCTTTATATGCATAGATTTTTTTCATCTCTCGGTTATATGTAGGTATGGAGAATACCACCCCCACTATTATGTTTATCGTAATTTCATTACACCATTGTTTAACGGTGCTAAAAATACACCTTTTTTTAAATTTTCTTTATTTAAAATGGCTGTATGACATCCGGACACACGGACAAACGAACTTGACGAAATTAAGAGGTCCGTTTTTTTTACGGATTTTGATTATCAAGTTTACAATCGGCATGCAATTGATGTCTATGAGAATTGATCTACAATATTATTATTATTTGGAATAGCCGCCATCTTAAAATCCAGAATTTCCATCTAATTCGATATCAGCACTATCTCCCGAAAATTACAGTCATGACGAAAAATTTTCAAATAGTGTTAAAAACTGCCACTTGCTCACTTCAGATGGCGCTGATCTCCAGCGTCTTATAATTTGACAGCTAACTATACATTTTTGATTTGAATGCTAAAAGTTGATGTAAATTCTTGAATTTCATGACTGAATTCAAAACACCCCGTCGAGTCAACTGATGTGTCACGTGTCAAAATCTTGGTCCTTAATGTTAGGCGGTAGTGAATTCATTTCATTCATTCTCTGATCTCGAAAAACGTTGTTACAAACCTCAGGTTGGTATGATCAAGGTAGTTTGTAGGTTGGTACTGTGCTTGAGACGTTTTTGAATTGATAGATCGTATGATTATTGTTTTAGGGACTATTGTCGTTTAATATAGTAAATAGTTAAGGAACTTTGTTCCTGACGGGGCTCCCCGACTGCACAAGTTTTTTTAAATAATAATACTTACCGCGCCGGCTCAGCGACCTGACATCATTGCGGACAATTGTAACAATTGTTACGAAAGAAATACCTACATTCTTACACAATATTGCTACGCATATTTGCAAAAAGAATTTTATAGATCACGTTTGACTGACAAATAATAATAATTTCTTTACAAAAAGTAATGATATCCCATCAAAAACATAAATGTGAAAATGGCAGCCAAGTTCAATAAATATGGTTGTCGACTTCGCCGACAAAAGAATTGAGATCTAAATGGGTGCCAAGTTCTGTAGATAATCCTGAAATTTATTTATAAGAACATACAACTTTCTAAAATAAAATTAAAACACAAATTCTTGTTTTTTCTGCTATAACAATGTTTGCTATTTAAAAATATAACTTCTTAAATTTGAACAGTCGAATTATTTACACAAAGCACTTAGGATAAATTGAAGCTCAAGATTTGACTTGGCTAGTTTTTACCAGCAAGCTGAAATTTTAGAGGAGGAAGATATTTTGACCTTACAGTTACAATAAGACACAGTATCTTGCGCATAATATAAATATGCCTATGCAGACAGTCAAAGCTGTAAACAGTTATAATAAGAAACAGTAACTTGCGCATAACATAAAGAACAAAGATATCATCATTTTATTTTATTTATTGGACTCACCAACAATTGAGTATACCGATACAAAGATATGAGATACATCCAATAAACTTATAGACTAGAGTACCAATTTCTTACAGGTCACATCATGAATGACTTATTTGATGTTGAGTGCCTACTTAAAATTAAATAATAATAATTAAATATGCCTAGGTAGACAGTCAAAGCTGTAAAGTCGATGAAAAAAATAGCATCCAACTGTTAGCCGCTTAATGCACGCACACTAGAAAAGTAAAATTACAGCACAATGACGTGGCGCGAGTGTAAGACGTAGCTGTAACGCACACCGGCATAAAAAAGTTACCCTGTTTGTTTTAGTTCTTTTGCACCACGACACTGTAGACAAATATAAAATCAAATATAAAGTTGTAAGATAACTTGTATGTAAAAACTAGCCAAGTCAAATCTTGAGCTTCAATTTATCCTAAGTGCTTTGTGTAAATAATTCGACTGTTCAAATTTAAGAAGTTATATTTTTAAATAGCAAACATTGTTATAGCAGAAAAAACAAGAATTTGTGTTTTAATTTTATTTTAGAAAGTTGTATGTTCTTATAAATAAATTTCAGGATTATCTACAGAACTTGGCACCCATTTAGATCTCAATTCTTTTGTCGGCGAAGTCGACAACCATATTTATTGAACTTGGCTGCCATTTTCACATTTATGTTTTTGATGGGATTAATTTTACTATAAATGTTAATAACGACTTACTCTATCTTTAATTTTATTATTATGTAGCAATAAAGGAAGGTAAGTTAATTTAAAATAGGTAAGTAGTTTGATTGAGAGAGCGAGTTCTTATCCAAAACGACGTTTTCATCCAACCTACAGTATTGTCTCTCATTTTCCCTTGTTGTCTTATAATATCACTTTTAGCGATAAGACCGCTCATTGTGTCACATACATAATAAAGAGTATTCTATTCTATTCTCAAAAAAGTATCGATAATAATCGATATCGACGACAAAGAAATAGATATTAAACCCAAATACAAATTGATATGCAAAAACCAAAATACCCAAATATTAAAATAAGCAGATTAAAACACATTATCTTAACATATATGAATTATTCAAGTCTACATTAAGAGCATTGCTTACGCACATGTGAAGCGATTAATGTAATAAGTTATTTAATAGGCAGTCACGTAGGTACGCTACTCATGTACCTACTTGGGCTTTTCATTATTTTTAATAGTTAGAACATGTACCCATGGTATAAGTAGGTACCTCATACGATATGCCTACGTGATTATTATAGGACTAGGAAATTGTTGACCCGGACATTTAGTAAAATTTCAGCAATATTAATTTGGTGTAGGTACCTACTGACGTACCCCATAATTATCTGCTAAAGGACAGCGATAAAGTGCGTAAGGATTGATATCGCCAACAAAGATTATAAGACGTTAACTTGATGTTTAGGAGTCTAGTTTTAAGGAAACATTCCCTCTAAGTCGATTTGGGTTATATCGATTCTTAAAGATGTTGAAGAGATTAGTCCTGTAATCTAAAAATTTGCAGCATTGATCACGCAGATATCTACCAACTCTTTGCAATTTCTACTATAAACACGACGTGCAATAGGTGTTAGGAGTATAACCCAGGTGTATGGCATGCGGGCACAATATCACACACGTAACAAAGGTGTCACTGAAGCTCTGTGCTAAATCAATCGAGTGATCCGTGTGGCGGGCGCAGTGCAGCATGTGTTGTGTACTCGTAGTTTACCCAGTCGGTATTCGGTACACTGCTGGTACTGTGTCCACACTGCACTACACTTGTTAGACAAGTGTATAATAGGGGTCAAATGACTGGGGCAACATGGAATGTCGTTTATCAGAAAGAGATTTATGAATATTCGAAAAATATGGTTTTGGAGAGAAATATAATAGACGGTGAGAAAGGCGAGGTATTTTTACATTTAAATATGAATACAGTGATTGAATCTATGTAGGTACCTATATTAAAATTAAAAACATCTATTATATTAATGCTGCTTCAGAAGCAAAATAAACTCAACGTCTTCATTATTTGAACACTACATAGACAGAACACATTAAGAATTCAATTAAATAAAGCGAAACTAAGCAAACAGAACCGCAAGACACGAATTAACATAAAAGTAACACAAAATTCATAATGATCTCAACAATATTAAATATAGTGAGCATATTTTACTCTCAAACATTCAATTAAATGAAAGGGCAAGTCTTAACTCCGGATTTAGTTGAAATACTGAAGCTTCCACTTTAATACACCTTTGAAGGATCACGTACGATATAATTACCTTTAAGTTAAGTTACTTCGTATGTTCCTAATTTATTACAAAGTTAAACGTAAGGAAATACTTAAGGAAACTTGGCACAAACTCTGAGAACAAGATATGTTATTAGAGAAACAGATATTAAAGTCTTAAGACGCGGCGATTGTGACTTTGATGTCCTGGATCCTGAAACTGGAGATTACTGTTCGTCGTAAACAAGTTATAAAAACAAATATGGCGAAGAAACCCTGGTTGAGTGACCTATCTCAAGATAAATATCAGCAAGGCTACGGTATCTACATTGTACTTGCCATTTACAGAATTATAGTACTACTAATACTGGGTAGTAGTCAATGCAACTACAAGAAGTAAGTAGATCAACTATAACATAAAGTAAAACCCAGGATTGAAATAAAACACGAATATTAACATAAAAGCCGGAACCCAAATGACATCAGCATGTTCAACATTACCTCATACGTCGCATATAAACACACATTACGTTTAAACGCTTCAAAGAACGTGCCTTAATAACATTTAAAGATCGCAATAAGATAGGGGAGGGAATAATTCAAATAGGGGATGATATCATCTAAGAGGGTGACGTCACGGGGCGCCATATTGTATGAGCAAGCGGCGGTAATTCGTGTCACTCACGACCGCAATAAATGCATGAAGACGCAGAAGTTTCAGGACCCGAGACACGTATCTAGCTCATGGCTTTTAAAGATCCATCAAGGCTCCAAGCTCTACGGGTAAGAGATCAATCTTAAGGTAATGAAGTCATTTATTAAATCTTAACAACTTAGATCGTCGGCTTTGGCTGTCACACAAATCAGGCAGTCGTAGATAATCAGGAATTGTACAACTTGGCCCTATAAGTAAACCAGCTGTTGCTACTCAAATGGTTCAGATATTTTTTTATATCTACCTATAAAATGTTTGCTATTTCCTTTCTGGGGATGGGGAAAAAACAGATAGCGTGTTCTCCTTGTACTGCCGTTCAAGCAATGACTTCATTCTATTCTATTACAAGCCCTGAAACGTAGTCTAACATTCTTGAAAAGAGGAGGAATCAAGTATGTAGCAGATTTAAAGGAGACCTTACCCTAATTGATGGATATCTAAATAGATAAGGTAAGGTCAGGGTAAGGTTTGAAGACTATCCGTCCATTTGGACGGATAGTCTAAATTATCCAATTCCGAATTATTTTTCAAGGTCTGTCTGGAGTGATCCTTCTCCTCGGATTGCTAAACACAAGACACTCGCGTGGGTGTCGCCGTGTCACCAATCACTGCTCGCGTTTAATTTGATGTGCGACATGACCTTGCCCCGGCGTCGACCAAGATTTACTGCGCGTCTGGGCTAGATACCGTCCAGTCAAGGTCGATGGGAAATTTATATCTACTGGATTGTCTATGGTGATCTGTGCAATGTCCTTATCTTGACACGCTTAAGCCCCTGGTTCTGGAAACCTGTCTTCGATTAGGGAATTTGCTGTCAAATTCGTTTTAGCTACTTATGCTGACCAGCACCCTAATTGCGTAATACAACACAATCACAATTTGTTTCGATTTGAAACAGATTTCTAATCCATTGCTTCATTAGTTGGAAAAAAAGTCTGTTCAACAACGTAAATAACGCAATGAATGTTGTTGAAATGTCAAAATGAAACAAATTTCGCGAAATTGTTTACGAAAATGAGTTACGCAATTAGGTAACTGAATAAGGTCGACAGCTGATTTATACAGATCTGTGATTTAAATAGGTTTATTTAATAGTATTTCTGTTTTTCAGGAACAAAGCTAAGGTATTCAGTAATATGTAGTACTTATTTTATCTTGCCACACTTTTCTCGTAATTCAACATGCTAACACCGAACAATGACCCTCGGCCGGCGTCTCAGATTACAAAGTCTGTCTCGTCTGAGTGGCCAGACGACGACGTTTAATTAGCTCAGCAATGATTAATTCTAATCTTAAGTAGGAATTCCTTCCATAAATCAGACGTCTGACATAGTTAATCCAAGTCTTAAACTCTTCATGTCATGTGTTAATGTGGCAAAATGGAGTCCTTTGATCGAAGACTGCCACAATTATCGGCGAAAGACCTCTGACCTAAAATAATAATCCTCTACTTGTTTCTATTCTTAGACGAAAAAGTAGTTCATTTCGGAGAATCCTAAAATCTGTCTATGTGTTGATGTCTGAGCTTTTAGTATGGCATTAGCCTATTTATGGCTTTGCACTTTGCTGGTAGATATAAGCCTCTTATGTGCTAAAAATAACATAATACCTGTAGCAAAGCATTGGCTTCCACCTCCCAATTGTATAATTATGTCCTGGATTATGAGCTCTTGCTCCTAAATATTTTAACTTAACCAGGCTATTTACAGAAATTCTTCCAAACATAACTAACTTACACATGATACTGATTGATTTCCCTTCTATTCTGAGTAAAAAAAACGTTAATTATAAATTTAATCACTCAGTAACTGTCGAGTAATTGATAGCCATTTTGATCCAACCTTGTTCCACGAAAAATGGATAACCAATTTGTAACATACTCGTGTACATTGGAGTAAGTGCTGCTTATATTAATCGAACCTTATATTTCATTTTCAATTGAATATACTTCCACTTTGAGTGACGTAAAGTATTTGGAAATAAAGTATTGAATCAAGTGAACATCAGTTTAATATGTCGCATCTGTGAAACTCGCAAAGACTAAAATAACACAAACGCGCGCCGTTTTATTTCCAGATTACGCCGTATTAATGTAATGGGTTTCAATGTCAATTGAATTCACAGAAATAACATTTCAGTCCCCCCTTTATCTACCCTACCCCAAATGTTGCCCAAATCAGGTTATGTCTACTGTTGATGTTCTCAAAACCCAAGACAACCCACAAGCCATAACTTCAACACTGTCCTTTCCTTATCAAACAAACACCATAATCCCACTTTTCCAATCTCGCAATCTGATACCCACTTGCCAACACCCTTCGAACGGCCATCATTGTCCGAGCCTTAGAGACGTTAAGACTCTCCGAAACGTAACCCACACGACTAGAGTCGTGAGTCGTGGCATATAAACGTAAAGTGAGCGAGGGCACGCGATACCGAGGTCGATCGATGACACCACATCGCTTTTGCACAACAATCACGCACTTTCTTTAATCTAACGCTTAATTGAGTCATCTAGACGATTTAGGGGCCGCATTACTTTGATGGACGGAATTAAATGTCTGGACGTAAAAGAGATTTCTTTTGATTTGGGGCAGTAGTTCCTTGATTAATCCGATTAGTGAACCATTTGGTATGTATTATGGAGTACTCAATAGAATACGTGCAGAGAGAGGAATAAGAAAACTGAATGAATCTAAAAATAAGATATTCTTTGAGTGCTTTCGCAATCGCTCTATTTACACGGGCCAGCACTTCCGCAGTGCAAAATTCTGGATCTCAATCCGAAAGCAATCCTATTAGGATAGGATAGTTTGGGAATCTAGATAAGTATTGGATCTATTGCGACAGACAAAAGAAATATACCAGACACCGAAAATATTTGCTGCAATTATTTTCTATTCTAGTAATGTGACATGTACTAAAAAGCACTCTCAAATTAACGATATACATCCAAATAAAGGCAAACAATACAAGAACACCCACAACAAACTTCTCAAACTAATTACGCATTTAATACGCTTAATTTTCCATAATTTGTCTTCCTTACAAAACTTCATCCCCGGATACCGTCCTCACATGGGGGACATGGGGTACTCCCGTACCGCAGCTCATTACCATGCCGTTAATATTGCTCACTCGCTGCAAATAAATCACCTACCACGGTGGCCCAGTGACCTCGTAACCACACGCGTCTAATCTTCGGCAAAGGGTTCGACGTACTCATATAACGTTCCATATTATCGGACGCTTTACTTTATGAGAGAATTCTGCTAAGATAAAGAGGCATTTTTATAGGAATTTATATCATCCCTTAATCAAGGGAAGATCGGAGCTATTTGTTACACATAATAATGCTTCGAGAGGATGATGCTCCTCTGAAACCCATATCAAATTATTTGCTGACCATTTTCTGTCTAAAGGATGCTTATTTTATGCCCTATATTAGCGTGTTCGTGTCCGAGCCGAGGCGCTTTTACATTACAATAAGTATATATTTGATCGTCTGTCTGTACCGTTTGAGCATGATTGTTACTATCATAATTCATAGAATGCTCTAGTCCTAATGCACTTACGTAAGTTGCCGATGCCACGTTTTTGCCACGGCTCCGATAACCAACCAGTAATCTAGCATAAACCTTTTCCGAAATTTCGCCGAATCGATTCTTGTGAAGCCCCAATAATTCCCTGTCGAATTAGCACTTCCTTTCGTCATGCTTTCACATACATACGCTACATAATCACCCTCGTAAATCCTCGTCAACCCCTGACGAGTCATTAACATGGCAACATCCAGCCGCCACTGATATATCACTGAGCGCCATGATTGCCCCACTGACCCCCATAACTCGATACCAAAGGGTTCAGATGAGGCTTTTATTTTATTTGTTTGCTAAATTATAGCTGTAAAAATGCGAGGAAATTGAGCTTTTTTTGTTAACTTTCATTATTATTTAGATTTATTTGTTTTGTGTTTTCATTATGATATTTGGCAACGAACTTGTATCCATGAAAGGCGTTGGATGAATGTCAGCGATTTAAACCTTTGAAAATGTAGGATCTGAATATTTCGAAATTTTAAGCATATCGTTGCCAGTTAGATACTTATGAGGAGTACCTCTCACATATTTTCTAGTTAGTTATATCATCGCTATCTTAAGACTCCTTTAATCTATTCCCATATTACGGCACAACATATTTTCCACCTTCCGCAAGATTCTCAAGCATTCTTATCTTTCTTGCAACTTGATTTATTTCAAGATATGCATGGCTCTTCAATTCCTCACACGACAGCTTAAGATAGTGATCAGATTAGCATAGTAAATGAGTCTAAACTCAAGGTCAGAATTCTTCGTAGAGACCTTGAAAAGGTCAATACGGTGCTTGATTAAGTTTAATACATTCAAGTGTCGTCGGGTGGATGGTGAATGGTGGATGGCACTCGTATCCACGTACTTTTATCCGATTATAGCCGAGACGCAATAAAAGGGTTAATTTTGAGAGACAGTTTATAAATTCCGAGTGTCGAGTTCTGGGTCAAGCTGAACCCTTTCCCATTCCGGGAATAAAAAGGATTAATTATATTCAACAGCTTTAATTTACTCGTTACATGCGGATTAAAAATATTTGGAAAAAATTACACACTCTTCTCTATGGTTATGTTTTACTCTCTTAAAAACTAGTCATAAGCTTCATCTCAACCAACGATCTGGTTTTGATAAACTAAGTTATTAGATTACCATATAACCTTACCAATATCAGTGTGAAGATCGTAGTGATCCGATAGATGCAGATAATCTGCCTAACCGACGCGAATCTAAGATGTGATATAGAAGATTGGAACTGAATCGCCATATTATAATACTATATCTTCTCTCACTCTCTCATACACTCAGGGTAAAGACTATCTAGCATCAGGCTAAACATACTTTTATTTATAGCAGTAAGTCCTATTATCGTGTGCAACAATAAATTGTATCATAGAAAGTGTCAGTGTTTCTGCCGCCGCGAGAGTGTGCTAGTAATTAGTTATTGTGTCGCAGTTAAACAACCGACAGATTGACACTCAGTAATTAATTACACGTTTTCTAAAACGCTGTAGTCATTTATAACAATTAAAAACGTTTTAACTGCATTAACGAAATTGTTTGTCATGATTTATGGTACGTAAATTAGAAAATTTAAATTAATTGATGAGTCGATTAGATATTTTATAACATTTTTGAATACTTTAAATAATATAATAATAATGATTCATGTAAGTGTAACAGAATATTGTTAAGTAATGAAAATGAAAGGTACAAACGTGTAAGTTTCATCAAATAGATGTTAATTTTACCTACCTACGAGTACCTATGTCTTGGTGTCCTACCTACCTACCTATGTCTTGGTTTGAAAACTGCTGCAGTAAAACAAAAATACGTTGTCATCAGGGATGGGCCAAAATTCGGTTCACATTCGGTTCAACCGAATTTCGGCACCTTGAACCGAACTTCGGCATTCGACCGAAATTCGGTTCAGATGCCGAACATTCGGCATTAAAAAAATAATACCTACTTGCACTATTTTGATTGAAATTTAATAGAATTAGAATAGCATTACTGTAAAATAAAATTATGTCTTTACTCACTCATGGTCATTAATTTTAGTTAGGAACATTGTAAATGTAAACCTTAAATTAAATCAGTTCTTCCTTCTTATTAGGCCACGCGGTGGAAGCGCGGTGTGCGGGCGGGGTACATCTAGCAATAATTGAAGTAAATGCGTAAACAAGTCACGACGCGCGACGTGTCGCTCTCGAGAAACCGCGCGAAATTGAGCCGAAATTCGGCTGAACTTTTCATTTTAACCGAATGTTCGGCCGAAGTTCGGATTCGATTCAAACCACATTCGGCCCATCTCTAGTTGTCATCGATTTGCAAGATTTTAAACATCATTTAGAAGGGAAATGATTACAACAACAACAAAAAATATTGAAATCATACAAGGAAAAAACATAACACCGGTATCCCCACCTCAAAATCTTGTAAACAAACAAAACCTTCGCTCCCGAACTTCGTCTTAATTAGTATTCCGGCGGTGTCCGCTGGCCAGCAGAAACAATTACTGAGGAGCATCCCTCGGGAGGTAAGGAGAGACAGTGTTACATTGATCCTATATTGATGGGGATAGTGGAAGGAAAATACAGGAATTTATGGACACTGAAGAAGGCGCGCTGTTACGGCATTATTAGTATTCAGGTATCATTAGAATGTGAGTGAGCAAATTAAAAATGATTTTAGGAATCACCCTGCTTCTACCGTGAATTCTGAGTATAACTATTTACAGGAGTTGAATCAGCAGATCAAGTTTACAAACACACCTGAAGCAATGTATTAGGAATTTCATTCAAAATGCACCGGAGTGCGATAGAAAGTGTTATGCAATCGGAATGCAGATTTTCCATTTCCATTCTAAGGCACTTCCATCGCTAATATGCGAGTGATTTTTTACCATGATGTTGACTTTCTGTTCGTTTCTGTTTTGTGGCTCATAGTATCCTGGTCCTTGGGGGCATGATTGTGTATAGATGGATGGTGACGGTTCTGATGCATGTGTGTGTTATCGGAAGCCTTTTAACTCGTATTAGGCTGTTTTTTTTTCTACGAAGACCCCAAGGACCATTTTTCTTCCGCTTTTCATCACTGAGTTTCCAGAAAATACTACTAGCCCTAAGAAGCCCATGTTCAGGATACTTTGAATATAACAAATGGAAATTACGTTTCCTGTTCTACATTCATATTATTATAGTCTATAATAGTTTTCAGATGTCTTTTAAAATATGTTTAATACAATTTCACTAATAACTACGCGATAAATATTTTGTTATCAATGTTTGACCTTTTCAACTGAAACTATCGACACAACTTACAAATTAACATCGAAACTGGCTATTAACCGTCATAATTAACGATTAACGACACAACAAACTGTGTTTTGTTATTTTTGTCGACACGCGATAGGTTCACTGTATCATTATGTATTGATCCATTTATATAATGTTTTACAATACAACAAATTATAGCCCACATACTACTGGACATGATTCTCGCAATGTTATCATTTTATAGAAAGGCCAGAGGACATATTGGAGTAAACACTAGACTTGAAACCTTTATTGCTGATCGCAGAAATATTTTAAAGTAAGTAACCAAAAAAAAATAAGCTACTGCTAACAACAACCTAAGTCACCTTTATGAAACTCACCTTTGGAAAGGCGACGCCTTTCTGTACCAAGAGCCAGAAGGCAAAGCCTAAATGAAATCAAGCTATTATTACAACTTATCATGAAATTATGTAAAAGTTTAGAAAAAATATCTGAATAAAAAAATCCAAGTTCTCGCTAAGGAAATCTTCCATGACCCTGCCATTCATATAATGTAACACAGACCAACACAATAGAATCGTAAGTTTTTACGTTCCCATTCTAGCTTGTAGTCAATGAAGTAATGAATCAGCTCCCTCCGAGATACTACGTCAAGATTATAATGGCTATTAACGTAGACACGTGTTATTGCTGTATTTATAGCGTTGTTCTAGCTTTTTATTGAATTATGAGTGAAGCGAGGTGCGGAAATAAGCGTTGAAGAGGGTTTACATGGTCTTTGTTGGCGATTCTCGTCCATGGGGGGCTAGTAGCTATGTCCAGCAGTGGACGGGTTTTGGTTCAATACTCAATACTTTATTTGCATTCCACAATGTGTACTTAGGTGGTAAGTTAAAATTATATGTGATCATTATGGACCCTCTCGGGCACAGCAAAATAGTAGGAGAGAGGAAGCTTTGAAAGAACTTAGCTTATCAGTCTTCTGAACTAAATCCACTATAGTTTAGTCATGGATATTTGGCATGCTAAACAAGTCACGTTTTACAATTAAAACAACATTCAAAACAAACAAAATCATGCAAATAACACTTTAAATCCCTCCTAACGTCTGAAGTGGCGCCGTTATCTCCCTTTTCTCCTAAATTAGATAATAACAAACCATCATCCCACGGTAATTGTTATGATAATTACAGGAGAACCTTCTGAAGCCTTTGAATTCAGCTGAAACGGAAGTTTTAAGTGACGCTGATAAAGTTTGAGAATAATTTGGTCGATGAAAACAGCAGGTAAGTATACTTGAGTAAGTACAATGAAAATAATGGGAGGCTGACGTGTTTTTGAAAGGAGATGTTTCATTTTCGGCCATAAAGTGTACGTTAATGAAAAAAAAGGAAAAAATTCCACGAATTGAGGAAAAATATTCTTTCCTGTTTATTCCCCTGATTACTTCGGCACAAGAAATAATAGTTTAACAAATTATTGCCATATTCTATTCATCATGGCGTCGTTTTACTTGCATACTGCTTTCGTCCAGAAATCATGTTAGATTTTAACATAATAATATCACGTAGACGTTATTTAAATAAATATGAAAGGCATGTATTTATGTACTATAATAAGATAGCTATCTTATACAACTTTTTTGATTAATTAGAAAGTGTGATTCATCATAAAAATAAAAAACTGCTTTTGTGGATTGTAGATTTGTAGGTATTTCTGGACGAAAATAGCTAGCTGTCGATGGTCGTATTTCTCCTGACAAACGTCAAACATTTTCGGTTTTTATTTTGTGCCCAAAAAGTATTAGATATTATGGAAAAGATAGTCTTTTATTGTATTTAGGGGTTCGTTTCCCAGGTTTTCTAAAGTGTACATGTTATGGCCGGAGTCTCATACAAAAATGAAACGTCGCCTTTGATAAAAAAAAAAATTTTGAATACAAACAACAGTGTTTATTCAATTATTTTGAACCATGTTGTTTTTGTCATTGGGTAGGTACCTACTACTACCATATTTGGTATAAGCGATTAATGCACGAATCCGGAACGAGGTGATCCGGCAGAGAACCAAAGAATAGCTAATTAGCTATGTCGACAACTCACAGAATAAGCAAGCTGAAGTAGTAATGACCGGCCATATTAGCCGTAGAACCGATCACCATTGGGGTAGACGTGTTCTTCAGTCGAAACCGCGAATCGGCAAACGTAAGGTAGGACGCCCTCAGGCTAGGTGGAGCGACGATCTTCGCAGGGTGGCTGGTAGCAGCTGGATGAGAGTTTCCGAAAATCGAGTTGAATGGCGTGCAATAGGAGAGGCCTATGTCCAGCAGCAGTCTGCTGTAGGCTGGTGATGATGATGACGATGAATTAATGCAATTAGTGACGTAAGACAGGCAAGGAGAAAAAACCTTCAGAAAAACAAGTCCCACTAAAATGTGCAACAAATTCAGTCAATTCATTTAACACCCCATTTTCCTCAACAAATAGGGTTATAAACAAGCTAAATTAATCCATTATATTAACCTAACTACGACACGTAGGTATAGAGTAATGACAGGGTGACGCCCCTAATTAGAGCCTAACAAGAAAATAGTTGTCAAACTTTGGCGCAAAAGGTCGCCATCTTGTAATTTTGTCCCGAAGGACCGAAATTTGAATTAGGACCGGAACATATTTACGATAAACTTTAGAGCGACGAGTTTCTTTGAGCAAAAGGACCAAGTTTTTTCTCAAAGGAGAATATGTACGATATAAAGTGATACATCTTGTTGGAAAGTTATGAATAATGTTGTGGTTGTTAGTAGTCAGAAGTTTTGGGGACTAACCGCCTCAGGGAAGTGGGAGGTGCTTTGATATTTATGAAGATCGCTTGTTGGTGATGAGGCGAAAAAAGACAACTTGTTTAACTTCTTTCTTGAGTTTATTTCTAGAAATCTTTGGAACCGAAGGCCCAATTTAGACTATAGTGTCAATCATGTTTGAAATCTACCATTTGTGAAGAAAAATTCATAATTCCGAAGATTATTTCCGTCAAGAAGTCAATTCTAGATGCAGTCAAACTAGTTCTTCTAACTCCAAAATTCTTCTGTTTCAAAAGCAGCAACAAAAAGTATTTTCATTCCAATTCCAACCGTGCCTTCTTCCAACATAATCCCATTTTAAACATTCTCATTTAACCAGAGTTAGGCCGGACATTAAACAAGATTACATTACTCACTATAAATCATCGTGGAGAGTCGTGGAGCCGAGATTAGCAGCTTACCTGTAACAAAACAGACAGTTATCGAAACCGTTGATTAATTCGATGTAAAGCCGTCGTTACAAGGGTCCAACATAATTTGGGTTACACTGAGATAAACAACAAAACTCCTGGGAAGGTATGAGGTCTTTGTTTCTTGTGTTTTGAAGCGTGAAAAACCATTGTAACGATCCTAATAAGAAGGAACCATAAATTGTAAAGGGTATTTTCATGATTGTTCACTTGAAACACAGATAGGCAGTAGGACAGAAAGGTTCCAAGTTCTAAAATAACAAAATAAACATAAATAATGATATAACAGTTAATTAATTGTAGCTATAAGTTTATTTTCCTAAGAAGTTAGTTATTTATGTGTCAGGTCCTTTTATACGACCGATAACTACGACTAATACTGTCAAATTTGTAATCTATATATTACAGATTTGACAGTATCACTATAGGTATAGGACTCCCAACTCAAAACTATTGAAAAATATAACTTACGCCAATCGTATATTATCATAACTCATTTTGACAAATTGACTACCAAAATAACATAACTCAACAGAGAATTATTCTATGTGAGATTGTCGATCTATTGATTGAGAAACACAGACGCCCAATCGAATTTAACTTCGGCAACTTAGTAAATCGAATTTGTGTTCGTAAATTCTAACTTAATCAGATCTAATCAATCAACGAGTTTATAACTTTGGTAAATGTAAGAAATTTTAGTTAAATATTATGTATAATATTGACAAATGGGTAAAAAGCCTTAAACTTTAAGCTAAGAATAAATTCAGGGTTTCATCAAGCTAGTAGAGTAGAGAATAATTCTACATTTCTATAAAAAGAAGAGTGGTATCGTTTATTATAATCTCACAAGCGGAACTTGTATTCGTTAAGCTTCTCAACTGGCCCTGACAATAACCGCTGTGGTAGGCTTTCTAAGATAGTATTTAAAGTTTTAAACAACTGTTAAGCCTAACCTATTATGTGGTAATACAGAAATATATAAGTGGTATAATAAATCAGCCAATATGTTCCCACTGCTGGGACACAGGCTTCCTCTCGGTGAGAGGGAGTGGGCCATAAACACCACACGGGCCCAATGCGGGTTGATAGATAGGTGTCACATGTTTTCGAATTGTTGGTTCTAGGACATGCCGGTTTCTTCACGATGTTTTTCTTCATCGTTATGAGAGCAGTGGTGATGAAATAATTTACACAAAGTAAAGCGCCTGTCTGGATTCGAACCTACAAGTCGTAAGTCACGGCCGTTACAGATTTATTTAAGAACTGCTTCCTATCAGAATATGAAAATTATTGCAGAAGGAAAAATCCCGTCATTAAAAACGTTCAAAATCTAGTCGAAATAAATGTCAAAAACTTGGCAAAAACGTAGAGAAATTAGAGGTATATTTGACAAATTGAGACTAAGACCAGAATGCGAACATTCATAAAAATATGGGAATTGTCTTTCTGGTTTCTGCTTATAATGGCTATCAGCCAGTTTGGTCATTCTCTCAAACTCAGATAAAAGCTAAAGCTATACTGTGCCGGTTTTCCAGAACACTGAACAAAAAAAAACACAAGTGAAATCGGAACAAGTGTCGAGAATCCAATAAAATGTACCCAAACGAATGAAAACCGAAACTTGGCGCGTCCAATGACAAGTGAACATAGACAAGTGAAGTATAGTTGTAAATATGACCGTCCTTGACACATTTGGAACATGTCCAATATGCGTTACTTTCTCCCTTTTTTTTACAACAAACCTATGACAAGGTCGGGGTGAATGAACTTGAAGATTGATGTTTATTTTGTGGCATGTTCAACAGATTATCAAAGGTTGAGTGACTATCGACATGGAATAAACCTACAGGAAGATAGACTGACGAAGGAAATTGCGAACTGAAAAAAGAAGACTGCGGTACAATGCGGAAGGTTAAAAACAGGGTGATTAGTATTACTTGATCTTTATCAAGTTATCCTATCGTAGTGATGGTAACTTTTCATGATTGAAACTAAATTAGACCGATCGATGAAAACCAAGATTACATAAGACTTAATTCCAAGGAATTAGATACTTGAAGGCCCTCTTGCACCACACATGACTGCGTTTAGCGCTAAACATATTCAAAACATCATTCTGTCTCTGTCATCTTCAAACGTTGACGTTGTAAGTGTGATGTTACTTATTACTAAAATTGAAGATCAGCGGTCAGTATATCGTCGGTCAGTAGCGGAGAGAACACGTGCCAAAGCGCTCAGCGAAGCCGGAAATTGTGCACTATCTCAAACGATATATACGACATCATATAGCTACCTAATAGACTTAGTATTAGAGCATCGACCACCGGTAACTACTTGTGCTGACCTTTCCGAACGATTGGGTCCAAATTATTAGGTACTTGTAATTTAGTTATTGCTCAGGTTGGCAGTGGGTGTTAGGAGATAACAACTTTATGTAAATGTTTCCGGCAAGAATTTTGAATATGATAACATGGTAGCAGAGTGATTTAGGATTGAAATTTGTGATTCCTGAAAATTAAAACTTGTTATTTCTTTCTGTGAGGATAGTTCATACTTTTATATTACCTAGTAGGTATATCAAAGGTATGGTTAGCACGAGGTTGAGGGGCTACATGATAATGGCCGCACGGGTCGATCGATGAATAAACTACGCTTGCCGCGGTCTGTTCGTAGATGACCACACATATCAAGACCTCCTCATGCCTTAGAAAGCACATTAAGTCGTTGGTCCCGACCTGTCATTTGTAGATCTTTGACAGTCGTTACAGGCAGTCAGAAGCCTAAAAGTCTGACAACCGGTACGGTATGTTACCCAGTACCTGGGTTGTAGAAGTCAGATAGGCAGTCGCTCCATGTAAAATACTGGTATTCAGCTTCATCCGGTTAGACAGGAAGCCGACCTCAACATAGTTGGACAGGCTAGGCAGATTGATTGGTAGCACGAAGATTTTCAAAGATCATAACAACATTATCATCGTCACCAATATGATTGCCAAGAATGTCACTTATGGGTCTTTCTAAAGGTCATGTCCTTAACAAAAATGAATGAAAAACATGACTAAAATAAATGAAATAATATGCGTGCCAAGTTTTCACTGCACTTGGCATTTTGTGTACAAATAGTGTGGTTGCCAAATGTCACATACTTTATTCTTACGAAAAATAAAAGTAGCAATTTGGGAAGTGTCGAGAAAAAACAAATTATTTTTTTGAACGTTGTAATTATTATAGTTTGGCAAAAAATATGTAGCCTACATAGCCGTCAAACCCACCTCTTATCATTTATCAACGCATTATTTTTAGTATTAATTACCTTTCTCTGATAACGACTCATTACGACAATCGATAACAGTAATTAAATAAATAATTTATAACACTATTAAAATAATGCACTTTTTATTTCGTTACTACATCATAATAATACCGGTTTGATAACAGTTATCTTGGTTCCCGTTGGCAGATTTAATAATCTATGGTTTATTCAGGAAATATTAAATATTATTTAGCTGGGTTTTATTAGGCCAGTGTGTTACCATGGAAATTGTAAGCAAGTTTAGTTATTACCAATTTACTTCTTTTGTATTGCCCAGTTTGTGAAAGTAGAAAACCGGCTCGTTCAATAACCAATCAGAGTATAAATAGTCCTCCATACCGAATTTCGCACATGGCGGCCAATCTCGACGAAGACTAGTCTTTTTTTTTCTTTTTTTGGGTGGGAAATTGTCAAATAACTTCTCCCGCTCTGGGCGGAGCGGGAGGGCGTGTCAGACTCTTACTGACTAAAATCCACCCGTGTTCCTTCAGTTGCCATATTGCCGGGGGCCACGATATCCCTTTCGGACTTCCTCGCAACCCCGGCGGCGCAAAAGAAATTATAGTGCACAAGTGCCTGCGTATACACAAGTCCACTCTCCTCCCACACAGCGACATTTAATAGGTCCTTTGAAAGGTAAGGAGATGGTAGGATGAGCAACATTCATTTTTAAAGGATTGGACCACAATTGCATTAAGCGGGAAAAGTGGAAACAGGGAAGGGAGGTCTTCGCCCTGCAGTGAGACAAGATAGGCTTATAATAATGTAGGGTTTCAGTCCACCAAATAAAAGTCCAAAGTTCACACATGGGCCTCGCCGGCGCGATTTAATTAACCGTGTCCGCTAAATCCGCTAATTTGTCCAACGGTAGGTCAGGTTGCGACGCTATAACCGTCTGTAGGTTGGTCGGTAACCGATTCGACCATAATGTCCTCAGGAAGTCTTCCGGTACTGACGGCCCTGCTAGATGCCGTAAAAGACGTAAGAACTGAGACGGCTTACGGTCACCTAGCTCCCCATGCATCAGTAATTGTTTAACCCTAAACCCCTAACCCTTTCCGTGTTTGTGGACTGAAACCCTACAATAATAATAATTTTAAAGGGAAATTCTAAACGATTGAAAAGACCTACTGCCCGAGGTCTCGTAGGCCTCTGTCAAACGTCCAGGAACTGGATAAAACATGCGCTAAGGGAGGAAATCAATCATAACTAAAAAAATTCAAGAACACCTATAAACCACAGCAATTTGTTCGCTACTAATAAAAGACGGAAACACACGCCATTAATTTGACAACAACGCACACATTCTACTACCCCCGACATCATTCACGTTGACCCAGAACAAGGACTTGTAATAACCTTAACTTTGGCTGGTATCAATAAAAATAGTTCCGGAAACATGGCGCAGTCACGCAAAGACATAAAGTTTCGGCTCAGCTCACTGGAGGCAATCGTACAGTGTTCGACAAACTAGTTGAATTCGACATCATACGACATTCGTAGAACGTAACTTCGTACCAGACATTACACTGGCTTATATATGAATGAAAGGCAATTGCATATAGCTAAGAAACACAAAACAATTAGTTAAAGACACTAACACATTATTTAAGTACAATAATAAAACTATACGACTACAGCTCGACAATCATACGCTGATCTCACAATACTCCAGCCCCAGACATACTGACAAGATCTCCCATTCATCCGCAAGCACGATACCGGGAACTTTGTGAAAGAAGTGAAGTGAAGAAAGAACTTTGTATCTTTCTGAAAGCACCCATAGCATGCACCTTTAGAACCCAAAACGAACATTATAAATTCTTACATCAATCAAGACAACTGAAGAACACCCAATCAGTTTTCAAAGAATCAAACTTCAGCACTCATCCACCGCAAGATGAGATAAGCCCTGACGTCATGGCTCCGACACGTCAGACCCAAGATGTGTCGACGAGTTAAGTCGAGCCGAGATGTGCAGATTCCCGACCGATCGCGACCTTATGAGAGATACTAATATTACGCCGGTTAACGGTCGTGTATTTATGTTTGCAGCTTTGACATTAGACCCTAGCGATTTATAGCATAATGCATAGGTGAAGTCAACGATCTATTTATAGTTAAAAACGTTTCGCACATGACTTAGTTTGGGATATGTTTATTTTTATGTCTTGAGAGCATCCATTATTATTTTCAATCAACATTATCGATTGACGTCTTCCATTTAATATACTTTGTATAATTAGGTTGGTCTACATCTGGAGCAGTCAGATTGTTAACCTTCTTCTAATAACTTCCTAGAATATCTTCATGCATATATTCTTTTTTTCTCGTTACTTCAATTTCTATATATACTAATAGTCCTCCAGACCGAATTTCGGCCATGGCGACCAATCTCGGCGGAGACCAGCCTTCGGCGCAGGATATATTATAGTACACAAGTGTGTGCGCAGACACAAGTGCATTCTCTCTTCCCTCACTCTCATTGTCCGATGGGACGGCAATCCGACACGACCGGAGAGAGATCAGGCGCAGGGCCAACGGCTTATCAACGGGGTATCACATCGCCATCTTCCAAACTCCGAGCTGTTACTAAAAAAATCCTAATAAGAAAACCCAATAACAATTTGCCTGACCCGGTAGTTGAAGCCAGGACCGCACGCTCAGCAGTCACGCTTGCGTTCACGAGACCAACAGCGCCGTCCGTTTTTATATATGCCTATTCATGAAGACCACAAACCACAAAAAGTTCTTATTCATATGTAACAAACGTCACGGTCCGCTAATTAGCTCCAAATTAAATACGCACCAACTTTTATACAAAAAAGCCTTAATTTCCGTCTAAACCTCGTAATGACCTGAAAATCAACCGATTAACTAAATGCTAATCCACTTAATTACCGACACGTAGACCCAAATAAATCTCGCAACTAGTCGGAAACTATTGATCTTTCTACCGTTTTCCAGAACATTCGAAACTGATTTACATTAAATAAGTGTGCTAAATTTTAAGCCCATCTTTTCTACGAAACGATGTGGGTTAGCAAACGAATTATTAATAAACTCTAAATTTCACCGAATTACTGCACCTGAATTTTTTATTCCTTTCGCCTATCAATAGTCTTCGTTCTATCAAAACCAACTGTGATCGTCTCTAGTGGCAATTTTTTTTAGAGATAACCATTCTATTCTCACTTACTGTATCAATATCCCTTTCCGTAACATTTTCATCTTAAACAATTCCCCACTTTTTCAAGAGCGCTTAAATTCCAACCATAAATAACGTCAAAACATCCAGATCTTCCAGTCATATTCCAAGGTGACATCCACCGCTGCACCGTTGCACCTTCAGGCTAAGTGTTGCAATGAACTCTTGCGTATGAATCGTGAATGCAGATCATGAGGTGAAGGTCGGGTCAGCCGCGTGGAGAGCTTGCCAACGGCCCGCGTCCGGCCTGCCAACTTTATGCGAGTCATGCATCACGGCGATAGTGAAATTAAGATGCATACGTTACTGTAGAAGAAGAGCTAAGACAAAAGTTCAGGAGTATAGTTTGCGGATTTCATCACGAGAGAGATTTCATGGATGTGACGTTCAATGCCATGATTACTTCGCTCGATGATAATGAGTTATATCTACCTGCATCTTGTCTGGCCGTGTATTTGGAACGTCCGATGAAACTGAGACAACTGCATGCTTCAGTCGTTTAAGCACATATATATTTAGAGAGATTTGTTTAGAGTATTCTTAAAAATTAAAGAAGTACCTATTAAGATGATGTTGGGAACCTACTGGAACCCTAACTAACCTTATTGATTCTGATGCACTTGTAATTAAACTCAGCCAATGCAGAACAATTAACAACAATCATTTAATAGGTTTACCAACCTTAACAATTATTACGAAACGTGCATCCTACTACAGAGGTTATTACAAGATCGTCGGTTTTGTTTCATTTTAGTACATTGCCGATCAATAATATAATATTCTAAGGGCCTTTGGCCATCAACATATTTGTCAATATAAGTGAATGATCGAGGGACGCCCACTCTTTGTCCAAAACATCAAAGGGTATTGCTTCATTGTGATAGTAGTTTGTAGGTTATTCATATATTTTTACATACAATTTTTCTTTGAAGTTCCCAAATTATAAGTTCAAACGAGTTAATATTTCAATTAAAACCGTGGAGGTCAGGGAGGGATTACCTGTAACCGTATCCGATCATATTAATTATCATACATGATGAAGTGTCTCTGTTTGGGTTGCCAATGGATTTACCCTGGTAATAAAAAAATATATATTTCTTACTTCTTTCTTCAATTCATAATTTAATTAAGTACTTTAAATTATATGACAAAGAAGAGAAGTAGGTCCGGATTCTTTATCGATCTCATATAAAAAGTTAAAACACACTATATGCAGGTGCCGTTCGTGGAACAGCTTAGGTGCCGTTCGGTCAAGTGCCGTAAAAATCAGTGCTCAGAGTGGAATACCTCTATTATTAATTAATTAACTTTGTTTAGAAAATAATTAAGGAGCTCGTGGCTAAGTACTAACAGCCGCTCGGGTAGATCTGTCAGGTTAAGCTACGCTTGCCGGGGTTGGTCAGTGGATGGGTGACCATTTCTACATACCGAGACTCCTCCGTGCCTCGGAAAGCACGTTAAGCCGTTGGTCCCGGCTGTCATTCGTGGATCTTTGACAGTCGTTACGGGTCGTCAGAAGCCCGAAAGTCTGACAACCAGTCTTACCAAGGGGTATCGTATTACCCAGTTACTGGGTTGTGGAGGTCAGATAGGCAGTCGCTCCATGTAAAATACTGGTATTCAGCTGCATCCGGTTAGACTGGAAGCCGACCCCAATATAGTTGGGAAAAGGCTAGGCAGAACAGTCTAGAAAATAATTGAATTATTATTATTATACAAGCTGGCCGTTCACATTGGTCCAAAACGATTTCAAAAGGCTCTCCTTGGGTTTCCGAAATACCCCCATGTATGTTTAGCGATTATTTATAGTTTAGGAGAAAACTTAGCTCAAAGGGAAATACTTTGTTCGACAGAATTCTTCCAGATTTTCAGTCCTTACAAAATTAAATAAAGGGAGTGAGGCGAAGAAGTCCGTTGGCTTCTAAAAATCGTTTTGAACCACTGTAAAGGACAACTTTGTATCTGTAGCTAAATGGACAAATCACATAATCCACATAGATAAAGCGATGTTCGTACATCATGGATCGTTTGAAACATTTACAGTATCCATCACTAGGCAATCAACGGCCCCAAACAACGCAACAACAGCTATATAATCAACTAACTAATAACAGACCAAACGCTGTTATTATCGACGACGTTACACTTTTCCTGCTTGTTAGAATATCAATATTTTAAGCATGATTTACTATAGAAATACAAGCTGAAGATTAAGTAAGAAATGGTGAATATGGAAGAACGGACAAATTAGAAAAATTGAACATGTAAATAAAGGAAGAAAAGAAGGCGACGGTGGAAGTATAAGAAGTAAGGCTTAGAAACAGCTGTGAAATTGTGTGAACTGTGCAGCAATAATAAAAGTGCAGCGCTGTTCGAAGTAAAAGAAGTTTGTTTTCGTTGTCTAGGACTGGGGAAGAAAACCTGCAGTTCTTGTTTGTTAGTTTAAACTTTAAGGAAACTTATCAGATCGATTCGTCCTCCGAGGATTCACGTTAAGATATAGTGGTGAAGTATACATGTGCTGGGATTCTTCGACGAAATCGTGCAGAATATATTGAACCTCCATTTCCCACACCGTATTCGTAGATAAATAATTTTAGTTTCTGCCTACCCCCATGGAAAAAGGCATGAGTTTATGTACGTGTGTATGTATTTCCAAAGTCGGCAACGAAGTTTTATTTTACATCCTGTACGGTTAAAGATTTCAGTAAAATGTCGGCAATGACGTATAGTAAGTAATTGTGTCCTTGGAAACCGGAAGTCACCCATGCTGATACGGAAATTAAAAGTCGTACGCGCGTAAAAATGTCGGCTGAGGGAAATAGAGCGATTTGTATTACGCTGAACTATGTAAGTTAAAGCAGGACTTAAGTAAAATAAACTTGAAATTGAAAGATTAGTTTTCCAGGAGGAAGATAGCATCGTACTGTGTAGCATGTAAGGTATAGTTAAGTATATTTTAAGTTACTTTGTCGCATTCGATTTTTTATTATCTGTAATGGCAAAGGAAACATGGCATGTAATTAAATAAATAAGATTCAATCAAATGCCTTTGAACTATTCATACAGACTGGGCTCTAATATCTATAATATAAATACGAAGAGGACTTTTGAAAGATTGCTTCCAACCAAAGTCTAGATTTTCATAGACATGGCCACACAGCATTTACGAAAGTACATAGTGAAACATCATAAGCGCTTGGAAACTTTACATACGATTGCTATTCCAATTCAAGATCCTGTTCCCTATTATTTTGACAGTATTCGTAAAGGTCCCTGCTAACATCTCTATCAAGTAGACTATCAGAAGCTATCAATAATACAATCTAAAATAGGGTCTGTTAAAGTATCTCCCTACGATTCCTATCAGTTTTTTCACATTCCGACGAATCTTCAATACAGGTTCTGGTTTGGTTTCAGTATTTTACTACGATTTTCATACCGTTACTTCAGTCTGATGTGGGTATATTATTTTACATGGCTGAAGTCGTCCGCAAGCCGCAATGCCAGAAATTTTGGATGTAATCCAGTCGGGAGGAGGATTGTATCTGTAATCTAAGGCTGCGGGCCTAAAGTAGTACTATTTGAAATATGACGTACCTACTGTCGAGGTGGAGGCGAATAGCGGAACGTGATGTATTCAATCTCAGACTTGAATAAGTTCCAGAATATTTGGGAGAGTAGCTATGTGATTGCTGGAGTTGAAAATCGAAAACCTTATGACGGAGGTAAGTATAGATTGCAATCAAATGTATGAACTAAAACCCGTTGCTACAAAAACACGATATTCTTTCCCTTTTTGCACGCCTCTTATGTAGCCTGTATAGGTGCTGCAATGTTATTACATTATACATTACGAAAGTTAAAGTGCGTAGGCAAAAACTTATCTCTCCATTTTAAGACTTGACGATCCGGAGAAACAAGATACCATTTAGAGCTACAACTACATATCACTGTTGTAAGTAACTGATATTCGGAGTCAGACAACTTAAAAGTCTTGCTTAATATAGATTTGATGGAAGTATTTTGGAGTAAAAGTAAGTGACTTAAAAACATTATGTCAAGAGGACAGACAAGCATCCCTCAATTATTATAGAGGGATGCTTGTCTATCATAAGAATGCATAGCATAATCAGCCTATAATGTTCCCACTGCTAGGACCATAGATATAAGAAAGTTATATTTCTATGGCTAGGACACAGGCCTCCTCACTGTGAGAGGGAGTGGGCCATAATCCACCACGCGGGCCCAGTGCGGGTTGGTAGATGTCACGTTTTCGAATTTTTGGTTCTAGCACATGCCGGTTTCTTCACGATGCGATGATTACCTACACCGTTTTGAAAGCAGTGGTGATGAAATAATTTTCACAAAGTCGCGACCGTTACCACTGGGCCAGCACTGAAATATATCATTAATTCATTCATTCATTCCATCTATAATAATAACTACGATTTGAGACCAACTTTCCACCAGTCATATATTCAATAGCTTATGTTAATCAGAGACCTGCTACAACCAGCGAATGTGATGATAAACAATGCTTCCACTCAAGTAGCAAGCTATCTACAGGCACATGCACAGAAGTGGGCCAATGCATTCACACACGCGAGGCATTATCTTCAGACCATCAAGAGTTTGAACGCGGGTGGTGCAGTGTTTTACCAGCTATTAGTATTGTTTGTTCAGGTAGTTTAAGCTTTAAGTTGGAGTTTTAGAAACAGAATAGCTAAGTACTTTTGGTAGTTCGTCTTTTGTTTCTGCTTCATTTTGGAAGTGAACTTAGCTTTTATGAGATGGACTGGATTTAAGTCTGACTAGTCAACGTAACAAGAGTTGTTTGCCTATGTTCTAAGGTTGTAAATAAAGCGCATACGGGACTGGATGGATTTATTTCTAGAAGTGGACTGCGATAGAATAATATGTGTTTAAAATCAGCTCAAATTTCCAAAAATGTACCCTATGTCCAATCAAAAGTCTACTGTTAGGTATATGTCTACAATTTGAATATCATCATGGACTCATGGCTTCGTAGCTTTGTCAGCATGACGTGTCTGGCTCTCCACCTCCGAATTAACATCAAGCACGTGTAATGTAAGTATTTTCAACGTCACAAGTATCGATCGTGTCTTCAAGTAGGCTGTCCAATTAGTGACACAAACTTGATCCTCATTGCGACGTGTATTTGTCGGATTCCTGTCTGGGGATTAGGAGGCACGTGCTTAGTAATGAGCTGTTTACTTACCTGGCGTGGGAGGAAGTTGCCTTCTTAATGGAAAAGAATAGGAATCACGGTTATATTTGCTCGGCTTCGTTTGTCTAGTGTTAGAGAGCGTGACTCCTTGGCGTGAGGTCCTAGTTTGGATCCCAGGGCCAGTTAGCGTATTGGATTTTTCCTTTGGGAAATTCTTAGTAGCAGCCAGAGCCTATTTGGCCCGGTTGCTGACAATGGGCTCGCCTCTTGTGAAAAAACTTTCTGGAAAATATTGTCCCGAGCTTATGAGTCGCCGTTAAAGTCCAGGTTTTATCGTCTATGCAATTGAAACAAAATTTTGAACCGTTAATAAATCGTTCACATTGTTGTCATGTATTTAATTGGTAGGTTATCTAAAGGTTAAGCCTAGTGCTCTGTGCACCCGACCACCCACAATTCGCCGATAACGGTTCATTAACTATTCTTGCTTGCTAGTCTTCGAACTGTGCAGCCTGTGGTGAATAGAATATCTAACTAGTGATTGAGCTGACTTCCGAACCCACAAGCTCACAGGCAGACTTTGCCTGGCTCCTGAAGCCGAGATCTATAAACGTTGCACATCACGTACTTTAGCTAAGCGTTATTCTTGACTGTCACAAATCTGACATACTACAATTGCAAGATAGCGACGAAAACATGTCTAAGTCAAAGCGCGTCCTAAGTAACATTTATACAGGGTTACTGGTAACTCGACGTATTCCTTATAGGACGTCATAGCAGAGTTAAAATGCAACAAATTAAGCCACCAAATGTTCTACCGAAGTTCAGTAGTTTTTGAGTTAGTTAGATTTTTAGTTTTTTTATGATAATGCCCAGATTAAATAATTTAAAGCCAATTTAAAAACTACTTACGGCGCGACTATACTATAATTTAAGTTAATATTATAGCTGATGACGTAGCAGATCTTTGTTATTAATGAAAAGTTCAAAAATGCCTAAAACTTTGGCAAAGATCACTATTTAAACATTTTATTTTTCGTAATTTTTGTCATTACTTCATAGATAATGTTCTACTCTAAATAAAAAACTACTGAATTTCGGTAGAACATTTTGTGGCTTAATTTGTTGCATTTTAACTCTGCTATGACGTCCTGCAAGGAATACGTCGAGTTACCAGTAACCCTGTAGATCTCAGCGTCAGAGATTGAAGATTGAAGGACGAATTTGAGAACAAACTTATCCTTTACTGAAAAAGGGTGATGGTGTTGATCATTGTAGTGGTAATGAACGATTGTAACGATAGCATTATATCAATAAATAAACAACAACTTGCTCCAAAAACCATACCAAAAACAAACCAAATATTACCATTTAATTGAAAGTTCAAAAAAATCCCGGAGTGGTTGGAAAGAGTCCACAAATTCCCGCTAATGAGGCAGGTATTCTGCGGAGGACCCTTGTATTTAGCGAGTGGAGGGTCGCTTTGACGGCTCTCTCGCATTTGCGCCCTCTGCCGGGTGCCACACAAAAAGCAGTGCCGACGAAATTGTAATGGTTTTTATAGTTGACGATTGTTGGTGGGATGAATGAGAATTGGCCAAAAGCCTGCATTAATAAGCTCTGTAAATGACAGTTTCGTGCCATCTTACGACACAATTTAAAGAGTCCGTATTTGAAACTACACTACAAGCGAAAGGCAAAACAAAAACATCTCTACAACAATTTCAACTGTACAATAATCGCCACAAAACAATTATAAGTAGGTTCAAACGGATGCGTTACTTGTTGATGATGTTGACAGTAAAACCAACACTCGCAAGTCTCCAACACTAGTTCTTCTTATAGTCTACCTACTATTTCCCTCGATCTGATACAAACATCTCAGATGACTGTATCCTTAATACGAAATACTCGAAGGTTTGTAAACAAGGCACCGGTAATACGCGAACGTAATAATCTTTTCCAACACCGGAGTAACAACAAGGCGATAAGTTACCAATTCTTATTACTGCATACATAATAGCAACACGTGGTCAGTGCGATAAAAGTGGATAAATACGGACGCACGGTTGTAAAAGAGATAGTTTTAAAGAAAACAGGTCGGCTACGAAAAGATAATCTAATAGTGTGCCCGGTACCTATACATTGATAGATAGTTCATTATCTCATTTCTTGGATGTAGTTAAGCCAGGACAGCAAGTCCAAGGGATGGCGTTTCTCCTGGTGAAGGGTCAGTCTTTAAGCCAAACCTGGGCAAAAGTTACCTCATACTTTCCCGTTCATCTAACAAATAACATGCAGTTTTTGATAATGGCAATGTTTTGTCATTCTGAAACACGCAAGAACATAAAAGAGAACATTGCAAACATTGCTTTTGAGATCAGGGTCAAAATAAATCCATCGTGAAGGTTTTAAGTTTTCACCCTCAAGCAATCTCATGCTGTTGTGCCAAAACGTATCAAAGGAAAAGTTGGTAAACATGCCAAGGTTAGTAAATCCTAGGACACAACACATACCCTCATGGATTGTGGAGGGATGCCAACTAGACTTAGCCTTGAGCTAGATTCTGGAGCACTATTTATGGGATGCAGGCTACATCGATACGATCCACTTAATTGCTTCTTGTATCAGATTCGGTAAATCTTTGGTTTAATGTTTAATAGATAATTTTGCAGCTACAGGTTACTGCTTAGTGAAAGACGGATCAGACAGATGTCAGATGTGATATGTGTGTGTGGTGTGTGTGTGTGTGTGGTGTGTGTATGTGGTGTGTGTAATGAAATGAAATGAAATAGGAACATACTATTGGGAAAAAAATCGTGTCCGAAGTTACAAACGTAAGTAGCTTGTTATAAACCGCGAAAAAACTGTCACAAATCCAATTACGTCAAAAGTAAATTTGTCATTAGCAGTGGTTGTGTTATCACAATAATTTATTAGCTCATTTTCTTAATAGTTATTAGTTACTGCATGTTCCTTAAGCGTCGTGTCATTAATGAGGTCATAACACTTGGCCAATTTATTAATCACTTACATATACGGCCCCTGGTTCATGAAATTAGTGGAGCTACTAAAATATTAACTAGCAAGGCGCCCTGGTTTACTTGGGTTCACTGGAAATATACTGGCTACTATTCCATCTGCACTAGTTTGGCGTTTAAAACTGAAAGGATGGTTGTGCCGGGATATTTTTAAGGTATGATTTGTGCCTGATTATTACTGGATTTTAGTATCATTTTCGATTTTCTCGAATCCTAAGATTTTTTATAGACTATACCTTACAATTAAATATTACAAATAGTAGACTGATAATGTTGAGACGATTCAGCGCGTAGACAAACAACATTGCTATGTAAAGCAGCCAGTAAGAAAATTCCTTCAGCATGAATTTGCGCTCACGGCAAAGAAACCTTTTGAAAATACAGATTGCCAACAAAAGCGATTCACAAAACCGCAACATACGCCAAGACAAGACACGAAAGCCGAATTATCCGAACGCAAACGAATCACGAACGTACCACACTACCTTACCAATTCAATTCTACATCAAAAATTTCCTTCCGCCCCGCGTGAAAAAGGTGACATCTTCCATCTCCTTCCCACATAGTAATGTAGGTCGCAGGAATATTCTGACAACTCAATTGTGTGGGTACACTCGGCTCCTGAATTTTGCTCTGTTGTCAGAAGACGGATGAAGTCGTAATACTTATTGTAGAAGTTGTTGTTACGGTGACAAATATTATGTCAGAGTTGTTTCGGTATTTTTTTTGTAAGTGATACATGTATAAACTTTTACTATCAGACTAAGATTTCTGAAAATATTTGTAGACAGATGAGAAAATCAGTTTGGAGATAAATCAAGTGAGTATCAAACTGACAAAACAATGCCTTATTTCGTGTCCGAAGTTATTTATTTATGAACGTACTGAATGTTAAGTCTACATAAGTGTTTCGTTGCTTCTATCTATAGCCTAAACAAGGCAAAAGGCCACTTTATTTTCGCCTGAAACCCACCAAAGCGTATCGTGTAAACCTGGGATGAATAATCGATAAGTACCCGCATTTAAAACAGCCAAAGATGGTTTTAGAAGCGATATTAAAACAAAGAAAAACTTGCGAAATTGGATATTGCAGTCCTGGCAAAGTTGGCCAATGTTTGGTGCGCGATGCTTGATACCCAACTTTACCTACATATCCTAACTTGAGGAACACTTGCCTGTGCTACTTACTAAGTTCTAAGATATGTCATCTACTCGACACTATCCGTTACTTATGAACTTTATCCAGATTGAGAATAACCCAGTTCGATGAAGATAGTTTGTATTAACGCTTCGATTGAATCGACTATTTGCATTTCGCAAATACGCATCACTAGTTTCTGACAGCCTGATCAACTCTCTAGTCAGACTCTGCTCTCAATATTTAGTTAGATGTTGGTTAGTTGGTTAAAATACCAACAAGGTAGACAACCAACAACTATTATTAACACTTGACATTAGTCTGACAGCAGATTCCAGATTTGAATGTTTATTTTATAAACCCAGGCTGAATTTCGATGTCTATCAATATTGCTACAGATAAACTTTAATTGAAAGTTGTTCCAACAGATCGTATTAATGCGCAGCAATAAAAATAAACAATTTCACCGGGCAACGTACAATATTTGCAACTTGAATGTCCAAACCAACGTTATGCACGTTCGTGATATGCACAAAGCTAACAACCTACTATTTATTTTGTACGGCTTCCAGCCGAATTCGATATTAAAAGCAAATATTTGTTCAAATACTTGCTACAATCCAATGAACAACACTACAGTAGCCAGTAGACGTGGACTTTCGGCGGAAAGGGATCTAAATTGAAATGTACTGACATTTGACATGTTTCTGTCATACGTATTCATTTGCAAGCAGCGCCGCCGTATTATACAAAGATATACTGGGCACACTATACTTATGAATAGTGTTGTGTATTAGAAACGGCGCGGTTATCAGCACACGTGACCGCGCGCTGCGGATATGTGCTAATCTTTGCACAAATTCAGATAACGCATTGTCTGCCATTGTCAGTCTGTTGTGAATTGTGATCGACGTTTTTATGTGGCTTGTTGGGAAAATCAATATTTGTTCAACAGGTTTCATGTTGGCAGAATATAAATACTGGTTATGTCAGTTTGTAAAATGTTTTATTGATGTTAAAAATTTGCATTTAGATTATTTCAGGATGTCTGTTGTCTGATGTTTTCAGACGAAGGCATTAAAACATAAATAAAAGCCTGAGATTGAAAAACGACTTCCCAGTCCCACAAACTTGTAGCATATAATAAAATTAACAGCAGACTGGAGACCCCTATTATAGATGAGACTGATGATGATTTTGACATCAGCCCGGAGTCCAAACAATTTCAGACAAGTGGATACGTCGAAATGGAGACGTCGATATCATATACATATTTATGTCGACGATTGCTTGTCACACTAATCGTTTTCAATCAGTAACTTCAAGTGTGCTACTAATTCTAACAAACCTAAGTATTTGTTAAACAAAGCTACTATTACCACAGCGTAAAACATTACGATTGGGTAGTTAAGTCATATTTATTTAGTCAGCTGCTAACTGGTCGTGACGTGGGTGTCATGTTTACATTTTGTGGTATTTCAACCAGACACCTTCATAGATGGATAAACTAGGAAAAGATCTCTTTCCAATCTTGCCTTCATTCTGTAGTACTTTACTTCCATTATTATTAAAATGAAGTCCTCATAATTACAAGAAATTGGGTGAGTCGTATTGACGTTTATTAGGTCATTGGTATCATGGCATTGGTCTTCGATCCGTAACGATCAAATAACACCAATGTAGTCGGATTCAAAGTCCTTCAAATCATGTCTTGTTTAGAACAAATCGTTCAAAATCAGGAGTGATGTAAGTGTGTGTGATTGTTGATGTTCATTGGCTTCAAGCCCCACAATAATTACATTTCCTCCTATTGTTACGTGTATGTACATGTTCTGTGTGTATTCAAATATAACTTTCAATACTACATTTTATTATTGGTCCTTTTATGCAAATCTAAACGTAAGTATAATCAACTACGCCACTAATAGATACCATAAGATCTTTTCACGCACGCTATTTAATACTCTAGACAAATTAAGAAAACTATAATTATTATTACCGTAGTTAGATTAGTAAAAAGTAATAATTTATCCGAAAAAGCGCTTCGTATTTCGACGAATATTAGGAGGATCAGTAGGCACGGTCCAGCTATATATCGGGTGTCGTTTAAATCATAGCTGAGCCGTATTGTCTGTGGTCCGCACAATGCAACCCCCCTTAAAAATACACGGTCGTTCCGAATATTATAAATCAACATTGAACTCTGCCAATTCGATATTTTTCACACGTGAGAATGTTTGAATTTTTAAGTGTAGAAACGAAACCATAATAAAAATATAAATTGCGTTTCGCCTTTCATAATGTTCTCAACACAGTGTTTATTTTCTTTTGTACGCGGGATGTTTATTAGTTCTGTAGCACCCAAGTAGAACGTCTGCATAGATAAGTTTTAATTATTTTTGCAGTGACGTAGGCAAGCACTATGTACAAGTTAGTGTAAACCATTCACATCATCAGCCTGCAGCAATCCACGCTGGACATTCTCCTATTGCACGCCATTCAAATCGATTTTGCGGAAACTTTCATCGCTCCTGTTAGCCACCCTGCGAAAATCGGGTGTATCCCATCTGGCCCGGTGACTTGGCCCGGCACCGGGCCACATGGGACAAAAAAGTTTTAACTGGCCCGGTGATATGTTTACCGGGCCAGATGACACAAATCAAGTGCCATCGTCCCCGGAAAGGGGAGAAAAGAGGATACGCCTCGATGTAAATGGCTGAATGGTAGGTTAGGTTAGGTTAGAACTGTGACCACATAACACACCGCACGAGCCGAGCGAGCGAAGCGAGCGGTGCCGCGGTAGCGGCCGGCGAGTGCCAGAAACCATTTAGGCAAGTTTATCCCACTGCTACCGGCCGCACCTAGTTTTAGCCGGCTAAAACTAGGTGTAGCCGCACTTCGGGTTTTAGCCGTAACATATCGACCACACAAGAATTACGTTTGCCTGACAACTTTTCAGCAAATGTTTCAGCAGTTTGATTTATAAGTTCAATCCCTTTCATAGATGCATATAGTTAGTATTTCACAAATTACGAGGCGTATCCTCTTTTCTCCCCTTTCCGGGGACGATGGCACTTGATTTGTGTCATCTGGCCCGGTAAACATATCACCGGGCCAGTTAAAACTTTTTTGTCCCATGTGGCCCGGTGCCGGGCCAAGTCACCGGGCCAGATGGGATACACTCCGAAAATCGTCGCTCCATACTAAAACAGTCACATTGATATCATATAAGTAACTGAATCTGCAAAATACTGCTATGGAATAATGTTTTCATTTCAGGCCGAAAGTAATCTTGTAGGTACTCATAATGGCTGCCGTTCGAAATTCGTATGAATCACTAGTGACGTCACCCGCTTGTTAATTCGTGACTAGCGCTACGATATATGTGATTTAATAAAATAGCAGTTTCGCATCGTTAACTGTATTAATTAGGAACATTTAGGATGTGATACAGATTCGCTGTCTGTTAATAAATTGTGGTATGAAGTATGGAGATAAGCAGATAGCTTGCCTATTTTAAATTTAATAAATGCCTGTGAGATTTTTTGCTAAATTTGAAGTACATATACAGTCTTTTTTCTGTGCCTCATTAGAGACTCCGGTTTATTAAAATCTTTAATTGACCGAACGAGCGAAGCGTCTCTGCTTCAAGTCTGGCAAAATTTGCTTTCGTGTGTCAGTTTGTTGGTACCTACTCCTCTACTGGTCATATTTTACAACCGATCTGTACGAAACTTGGTATACATACAGGTTTTACGACTTTAAAGATACCTATTTTTTGTCGTCGGGATTTTTGATTGGAGGAGTAATTCCTCCAAAATGGGGGCTACTGGATCTTCGCATTATGATCCGATTTCGATGGTTCTCTTTATTTGAAAGTAACTTTAAGTTGGCCTCATAAAAATTTGGTGAAAATCTGATGAGAATCTTCGGCGTCATGAGCAGAATATCTCCTCAAAATGCAGTAAATTGCTCACTTTTAGATTTCTACTAGTGGAATTAGGTAGGGATTGATGGAGCAGATTGGAGCACCTGGGACCACCTCATCACAAAACTATATCTAAAACGTTTTACAATAAGGTCATTAGATGGCGCTACTGTGCACAGCTAGATTCGCGCTGTCGTCACAGGTCGTTGTCGCTCGCCATATGGTTAGGTCCCGTCGCACATTTTGTGTGACTGAGTTTTGTTAGGTGTATTAGCTTCAAGCAAAATAAAGTCTCTAATTACCGTCTTGTCACCATAATATGCTTTTTAGTAACCTACAGCCGCAGTAGGATTTTTATTTAAGTTGGAAAGGTATATAAATAATAGGATTTTAAACTGACATGAGCAGATTTAGAGCAGTGGTGGCCCAGTGGTAAAGGCCGCGACTTAAAGGTCGTAGGTTCGAACCCCGACAGGCGCTTTACTTTGTATAAATTATTTCATCACCACTGCTCTCAAAACGGTGAAGGAAAACATCGTGAGGAAACCGGCATGTCCTAGAACCAAAAATTCGAAGACATATGACATCTACCAATCCGCACTAGGCCTGCGTGGTGGATTACGGCCCATTCCGTCTCACCGAGAGGAGTTCTGTGTCCAAGCAGTGGGAATTATAGGCTGTATAATATGCTAAACTGACATGGTTATTTTTCACTACTAAAGTTATTTAAAACAGGATATTTACCATGTTTTTTAAAACAAAAAATAGGGTATTTATCCCGTTTTAATTTTTTTTTTGGTTTATTAATTGTTGCAAAAACGTTTGTGCTCGCGAGGTCTAACTGTTCGCAGAACTACTAGTAATTTTCTGATAAATATGAAAGGCAACATTTATTAATAAAATATTTCCCGTGAAGTTCCCCAGGGGATAGAAAACAGACATATAAAAAAAAATTGTCTAATTGGATCTTCCAAAATGTAGATGGGCAATTTCAGGTCTACGATGAATAAACGACACAAACAATATACCTTTTCAGAAATAATTCGTTACTCCTAAGACATCTTCCTATTAACAAACTCGGAGTATCAAGACTAATAAGATAACACTTCAACGAAGATCTCTCCGGAATAACAGGAAATAATAATAACTGCTACTTTTTACGCGTTATTTTTGCAGACAGTTGCCTAATGACTATATTCTGGTTTCACCCGCAAAATCTTGATTCCGTGGGAATATCGGGATTAAAAGTATCTTGTCCTAACCTACCTAGGTTAGGACATAAGATACTTTTTTTTTTTTTTTTAAATTTGGCACATGGGTAGACCATAACCTTATGGTCTACCCATGTGCCAAATTTCATCCGAATCCGTTCGGCCATTTTAGCGTGAAAACGTAACATACAGATTTGATTATTTTCAAATATTTTCTCTTTATAATATTAGTTTATTAGATAGATCTTCTGAATTATAAAATGCTGCACCGGATTTATTAAGAACGCGGCGACGCATGAATTGTCCATACAAACGTAATACCTAAATCATTTACAATTTGGACATATTTCCACCATATTATGTTGTTATTCGGATTTAGACACTGTTTATCTAGGCTCCTACATCTTTTTTTTTTCAAAAAACTTTTCTAAAATGAAGTTTAAACGAATTTAATTTCGCACATTTTTACAGCTAAATGACGTCTTCATATTGTTATTCTGTATTATAAACAACAATATTTATAATATTGTTTCTGCAGAAGCATAGCTTATATTATCAAGTTACAAATTATCGAAAAAAAATAGAAAAATATTAAGTTTTCATTAATCATTTTTGGTATTACGGAATACATCCAAATTTATCATAAACGAAAGCTAGTAGTGCTATCGCGTCAAGCAATAATTGTCAATGTGTGCGTGGTAGTACTGCTCACTGTAGGTGTATATCGCTCGACAGGCACTCATACTAGCACAACGTGCTTGGAATTGAATTTTGCAAACATCTCGATTTGCAGTTGCAAGCCGTGTTCGCAGGCCTCTAAGTAAAGCGAGCTTGCGCCACGAAAACTACTGTACATTTTCAACATCTATCATTTTATATTCGGAAAGGTGGCAGTTAGGAGAATTTTCTTCATGAAAGTTCTCGGAAAAGTGTATTTCATAGAACAAATCGAATAACCCGCCTTCACTATAATCAAGCTATCATAATTGCGATCACGTTCGACAGTGATTTACGATGCGAGACAAAATATGATTGTGTAGAATGAAAATAACTGTAATACACACACACACAACTGTCGTCAATGAGTCAGTCTTATCGTTATAAATGTCGTAATATACATGCGGTAAACTACCATAGTATTACATTGTTTTTATTCATTCTTTCCTTATGATGTAGATAAATAATAATTATAATGCTCTCGATTTGGGTCATTGGGTATTTAGGTGCACCTCCGTGTCATCAGATCAGCATGAAAAATAAATGAGATTTAACGTAGTTATAACTTATAATAGTGTGAAAACTTAAAAGGAACCTTTTCTTTGGTTCGAAAACAGTAGCCTTTCGAGCCATACTGTCAAAGTAGTAGTGTGGGAAGGCAGTGTGATCAGCAGTGAAGTTTACAGGTTATGATTCAGAAGTATAACCCCTACTTTAAAGTCAAAAAGTTTCTGTACAGTCGATTAATTCAGTTGGACAGAGCTTTGGAAATAAACTTTGGCAAAACATGCTGTTCTTCTTCAATACTTTTCCCCAACGAAAATAACGACTAATATAACTCTTTATATATATTTTTTTATTTAAAAACAGAATATGTTAAAGAACATGGCGGAATGTCGAGACCAGTTGCTCACCATCCCTACCGAAACAATTGTAATTCAACGCAGAATCCCTGTAATCCTCGCCAAGTCTACAAATCCTCTCGGACAGTGACCACAACAGCCAGATTAATTATGATACAGAAACTGACGTAGTTTATTGATGACTGGCTTAGGATAGGTCGCTATTGGACACACCTACACAAGCGTACGGCGTGATGAAAAATTGCTTGTTTCCCAAATTTCGTAGTCCTAGTGTTGTATCTAATTTATCACTGTTCCAAATTTAATTTGGAATTTGTAGCTGACATACCAGGTGTACGGTTAGTTAAAGCCTTTATTTTATCGATAATTATCTCTAGTCTATGGAATTTGGAATAACTTATACCAGTCCAATTACGTACAATTACTCTACAAAGCGTTTTTGAAGTAATTAAATACTTGTTATCTATTGATCGCTTATTTCGATAAGTAATGACTGAAAAAGAAAAGATAGTAATGTTATAAAGAGCCAACTTGCCATTTGGATGAAATAGGCGATCAGACACAATTTACAGAGTCAAAAACCAGAGTAGATTTTGATGCGCTTTTCATCTTTATTACTCTTTAAAGCCTCCGAAAATTGTTTCGTAAAGACCCCCGGCAGTCATTATAGTTTATTAAATATGTTCAAATACGTCATTAATAAAGGAAAAGCGATACTGGGATTATTGGCGATAAAAATGCAATATACCTAAGGTATCATAATCATAATTATATTCCTAGAGCTACATGAATAATAAAATACGAATATTATACAACAATTTCCTCAACGCAACGTAATATAAGGAACATAGAATCTACTGCAAGACACAACATAATTATTACGTAAACCAAAAAACGTTCATAAAATGATGAACTAAAGGCGAAATTAACTAGTCTGGGTGTCGGGCCTTAATTAAATGAATCACTAGCACAAGCCTGAGATAACAATGGACAAATCCAATTCCCCCTGTAATTACTTATCTCGGGAGAGCAGAAGATAATGACTGCTCGTCCGTGCGCCACATCACTACGCGAATAACACTCACTGTGGTATTTCATCGTGAAACTGTTATTATGAACTGTTATTTGTGTTGCGTAGAGCACAGCCATAGAAATATACCTTTCTTATATCTATGAGCACAGCACTGTTGGAAAATGTAAGTGCAATGTTTTAGGTTCTCTTTGACATTTATGTAATTATTTTTCGATTTTTTGCCTTGCAACTGTTGCAACACTCGTCATTAATTTATTCCCTGTGTTTTTTTCTAGATCCATTTTGATATACAGTCAGCAACCAGCCTCAAGACTTTGATTACTGTTAGATTGTGAGTTAGGTTTGTGAACGCTCTTATAATAATGCTCAACTGATCAATGATGTATAAATCATCTCTAGGGACCACTACATTCAAAGCGACGGCATAAATATTATCGTTTCAATTTCCTTTTGAATACAACGAATATAATCCTACAATGTTTAGTAAAGTGAAAATAACGCATCAATCATTGATTTTCCCGTTGGTTTAGCGCACAATATAAAAGGTTGTATTCAGAGGATGTGTGGATATAATATTTATCAGCGCTGTGCAGCGGTGAAGATAACCGCGATATGCGGGGAACTGTTATCATGCTCAATTTACCACATATTGGCAAAACTTTGCAGAATGCAGCTTACTTTACTTGGCTATGTACCTACAAAGATATTTTTTTTTTGTTGTCGTGGGATTGTGTCCGAACTTGTATCCCACAAGATGCCTTGCTTAATTGGCTGTTTAATGTTTCAAATAGCTGATTTTCAAAATATAGCGACATATTTTTGCAATCTGAAGATTCGTCTCGAGACCTTCACATAATTTTTGCCAGAAATATCCAAAATAAACACAAAATGAGGCGTTCGTCAAGGTAATATAATCGAATAGCGTTTTATTTTAGAATTTTCAATGAGTCAGTAGCTAGAAATCGATGTAATCCGTGTTATAACGATAACTTAGTGGATAATTATAGTAAAAACCCATTTTAATCAATACTTCTGTCGATAAATCCTTTTGTTATGTTATGAGTCACCGTTGCCCTGAGGCTGTAGATCGGTAGGATCCAGCTGTGAACTCATGTTTGCTTACATCATACCGTATTAAAATAAATAGCGACGTGCTCGGAATGACATTGTTTTCCTTTTATCTTTGTTACTAAACATCGGGCCGATAGTCTATTTGCTACCAAGTATAGAACACATAAATACGCAGCAGTGAGTTTTATCATTGATAAAATCTACGGCCTGACTTCTTTTATCAGCTCCTTACTGAAATATTCCTCTCAATACCTGTAAGCTGTAACATCAAAGAAACAATGCTTCTATACCGTATAATGTAGGCTTTCTTACGTCTTATTTCTCACAGGACAACGGCGAAAAGGAAAACCCTACAGACCACATAAATATGGAGACGGTGACTAAAATCCAACCCCCATTCAGATCGGAGACTCATTCAACTTTCGGGCACAAATTCCTGGAAATCTCACACAGTTCCGAAAAGAATTAGCTAACTAAAAATTGTTTCTTTCATGGATAGCCGCGGATCCGAAGAAAATTGGCTCGCTCCGCAAATTCGGGCAAAGAAAGGGAAAAGTTTTAAAAGCATACCGCTGTTCAAATTCGGTATTCAATGGAGAACGATCACAAATAAATGTTTGTTTTCCATCTTCTGTTACGACCGCGACGTAATTTACTATTTAAGAGTTTGCTCATTAACTTTGCCGGCGGCTGGCAAAATTCGCAAGCGGAACCAGATGGGCCGAGGGCCTGAAGTGCTTAAGACACAACTTTTCACAATAAGTAGAACTTTAAAAGGGAAATAGCAACGATCCCGACAAGTTTCGTTACGGTCGAATGTCGGTTATTATAAGTTTCTTTCCACTTTTACGCTATCGATCATTAACATTACCCGTGTTAGGCATTTAGACCTTGACATGGAAATGTTTCATTTTCCTGATTTCAGGAAGTTCACGTTATAATGAGAAAGTAGGTATTTTTGTAAAGCCATTTTTTGTGTGGGTAGCGAGGGTAAGCCCAGAAACTGAACAGTAACTTATACCCTCGTTTTTGTCATTTGCCTTTCACTATAGGTATTTTAGTATTTCAAGTTGGTTTTTAACTTTCGACGGACTTATAAATTTTTAACCATTGTCATCCAGAAACTTGCAACCTCAGACCAACTGTTGGTCTGAGCTTGCAACTAATAGGGATTCTTTTTTACATTACCTACCTACCTAATATGAGCCGTATTTATGCATTTTTTGTAGCAAAAGTTACACGACAAAGGGTAAAGACATTATTAAGTGCAGCCGTTATCTAATCTGTTATCAGTTCAATATTATGATCGCTATTCACCGCCTACACTACAGGTGCTGTTCAGTAATCTGACGAAAAATAATATTAGCCTAATAGACGCTACATTTATATTAAAACTGCCTACTCGTGCTTTCGCGCACTTTCAGGCTGCCGTGCTCAGTAAGCAGATTACACTCGTTGTAATAACGCCAATAGATTAAGTAGATGGTCAAGGCTGCTCACTGACGTAAGCGAATAACGGAATCACGAAAATTTTGCAGTACACGACTACGAAATAGTCGGAGATACACAGTACGCGTGGAACACGTTCTTGGCTAAAGAAATGTCAACAAAGTTGACTCATAGACGATCTGTTGGTGCAGCGGCGAGTGCGGCGATCTGTTGTGATTGTTTTGATATGCACGTCGCTGTCGCAGGCCTTGGGTGTCGTCTCTCGCCGCCGTGCGGCTGCGGCGTGCGTACAGTTTACACAACAGAGGCTGCACGCTCGCTGCCGTCGCTCGCGGCTCAGGTGAATGCTGTTATAAATACGGCACCGGCACTGGAGCGTGGTCGCCCCTCTCCCCATGCCTGTAGCCGCCTGCTCGCGTGCCGCTCATCGCCATTATCTGCGGGACCTTGGGCCGCGCCGCGCGATAAAACCACTCACCTTTTTGATTTGGAAGTGGTCGGGGCGCAGAGTCTCCTGGATCTCCTGCTCGGTGCCTCGCGGTGCCGCCTGCACCGAGCTGCGGAACCCGTCGAGCACCCCCTTGAACGTGAACTTCTTCATTGCGAATAACCGAGTAGCGGGTCCTTTGTCCGAAGGCCGCTCGCGCCGGCCGCGGCTACATCACAGCCGTCCGCCGCGGACAGCGAGCCGGTTTTGGCGGAAGGAAGGTCGGTCGCTCCCGCGCTACACTTGGTCGCTAATGCGCAGGGCCGCCCGGGGCCGCCGCCGACGCCGACACGCGCCCGCCACGCCGACGATCGACGAAAACTAGGCGAGGCACCGCCTCCGGAATGTACGGCAATGCGGCTCCACTGACGGATCGATAGCCGGGACAACGGAGTACACACGCGCACTAGCGACACGCTGTCAGCGAGGCCGCCGCGGACTGGCCCGAAAGAGCACGACACGACCTAGAGATGGACGATATACATCGATTTATTTAAAACACTCGATGTATAGTAACGATGCATCGTATAAACCGATGTATTGTTAATACTTCAACATCGAATATATATCGATGTTTTTCATTCGATACATCGACCAAGCAAATTAGGAATGAGTATACTATGAGTGAAACGAAACGTTATAATCAGTGCTGCCAATATAACAAACGCGCCTATCAGTTATTATAGGCTGAATTGGCTATGTTTCCATTGCCGCGGAGCCGGTATAGCAAAATTAAAAGTATTTAAATTAAACCAACAAAACAAAACAACAATATGGCCGGCCGACCGAGTCTCTGCTGTGGAAACGTGTGTTGTGTTTTAATACGATACAAGTGTTTGCTTTGTTTGAAACTAAAAAGAAACTTTGATTTATCAACAGGTATGTGTATTAATAAACAGAATAATGTATTTAGTGATAATGGGTTCGAAATTTTACTGGTAATATCACATTGTTTTGTTGTCAAAAAGTAGAAAGTAATTACTTATGTTGAAAATATTTTACGTTTTACTGCGCGTGCATATAACTAATTAACATATAAAAGAGAAGATTACGTTACGAAGTTTGCATTAATTTCGCAATGTAATACGATTTGATTGGAAGGTTATATTTTTACCCTGAAATACTACCTACCGTAGTGATTCCAAGTTATCGATACTATATTATCGATTATGATGCGGCATAAACATATTTGTATTTTACTAGGCAGTTAATAGGTATTATTATAAATACCCCGTAAACCGTGCTATAAAGTATTATTTTTTTAACTTTCAGTTATAATGGGACCTAAGAAAAAAAGTTCAGTTTGGCAGTTCTTTAACAAAATTGATGATAAGAAAACGAAATGCAAACTATGTCAAAAGGAAATTAAGTCTGCTGGAAATACTACGAACTTAATTGGGCACGTTCGTAATGTTCATAAGGCTGCTTATCTTGAAATTCAGCCAAAACAAAATACATTAAATGCAGAAGAAATATCGAATCCTCTAAATACCAAGGTAACGCCTAACGATAACATTGATGATGGTTTACTTCAATCTGAACCGATTCCTAGTACAAGTGGCAGTGGCAATAAAAGATCCTGTGAGCCGTTACCGAAAACCGTAAATGAAACTATTGATTTAGACTTAGAAGAAAACGTTACCCCTTTAAAACGCCAAAAAACAATACAGGCCGCCTTTAAAGATATTTCATCTTACTCAGAATCTGGACAGAAGACAAGGAAACTGAACAACTGTTTATTATTCATGATTTGCAAAGACCATCAGCCTTTCTCAATTGTTGAAAACGAAGGCTTCAGAACTCTAATGAAAACAGTTGCTCCTCAATATAAACTCCCGAGTAGAACAACTCTAAGACGCTGGCTGGACGATAAATATGAAGTAATTTCAGAGACAATTAAAAAAATGCTATCCTCTATAGAAGATATAACCCTAACAACGGATATTTGGTCGGATACCTTAAATATGAAAAGTTTTTTGGGCATCACAGCGCATTTCGGAATAGACATTGAACTATACTCAATCACTTTAGGCGTGTACGAATTGGATGAAAGACATACATCAGATTATCTTTCTGAAATTCTCTTAAAGGTATGCCAAGACTGGAAAATAGACCAAGAGAATGTAACGGCTGTTGTTACTGACAACGCAGCCAATATAGTAAAGGCGATCGAATTAGCGTTCGGTAGAAGGAAACATATCCCATGTTTTGCCCATACTTTGAATTTGGTAGCTGAAGGCACAATGATGTGTACTGAGTGGAGAAACATTGTTTCTAAAGTAAAAACAATAGTGACTTGGTTTAAACAGAGTTGCGTAGCTAGTGACGAGTTACGTAAAGCCACTGCTGCGGCTATGGAGTCTCCTGCTGGGGTAAAATTAATACAAAGCGTGGATACTCGTTGGAACAGTACATACTATATGTTACAAAGATTTCTAGAACTCCGCAGTGTCATAAATGATATTCTCTTCCGCCACCCCAGAGCACCTGCAATGCTCAGTGCATCGGATATATCTACTGTATCGTCTGTCATCGTGGTGTTGCGACCCTTGGAAGCGGCTACAAAAGAAATTTCGGGTGATAAATACTGCACAAGTAGTAAAATTATTCCCTTAGTTCGTTGCATGCTCTCTAAAATAACTTCAGCTGTTATAGAAGATCCCGTAGCGAAGGAGGTGCAAAAACTTGCTATTAATGAAATAAATAAAAGAATGGGTTCTATAGAACATGTGAGTGCTCTTGCTATCGCAAGTATTCTAGATCCACGGTTCAAAAGAATACATTTCAATGATGCAATAGCTTGTTCGAATGCTGTTTCGAAAATTAAGGATATAATGAAGAAGAATTTGCAAAGCAATGAAGAACCTGAGTCAGATTCTGATAAATCTGATAAAAATGAAGAGGTCTTTTCATTATGGACTGATCACCATAAGTTAGTGCATCGTAACTGGAAAATTAACAAATCTGAAGATGTTTTGTCTGACGAACTTTCAGTTTATCTCAGAAGTCCTGTTGGAAGACTGAACGAAAATCCGTTAGAAATCTGGAGGGATTATAAAATACAATTCCCAAAGCTGTACAAAATAGCTTTCAAGTATTTGACAATAGTTGGCACGTCAGTACCTTCAGAAAGACTTTTTTCACAGGCAGGGCTAGTTTTGACTGAACGAAGGAACCGATTGAAGGGGAAAAGATTAAGTAAACTTTTATTTTTACATAGCATTGACAAAAAATATTGGAATATGTAAAAAAAAATGTGTTGGCTGTGTGATTTTGAATTTGAATAAATATATTTCCTGCTTTTATTAATACATATTTTTGTTTTAATTAAGGCCTAACCTAACCTAAAATACGTCATGGCGAAAACAATCGATGTTTAAGAAACATCGATGTATTTCTCAATACATCGTATTACCATCGATGTGACCGGTCGATGCATTACATCGAAAAAAACATCGATGTATATTTTAAATGTCCATCCCTAACACGACCGATCGATTCGCTCGTCCCCGCTCGGGAAAGAGATGAACACATATTGCGCATGTAGGCGCGTCTTGCGGAAGAAAAATTTCACAGCTGATAACCAAATAGTTCCGCATGCCGCCGCAGGGTGGCGCGCGCACGATAACAACGTGTGACATTTCACATCTGTCAAGTGTCAAACCGGCTTGGTGCTTGGCTACGGCTAGCCTACCCGTCTGTCATCTAGTCTGGATTTTTTTTACAATACTATCTGATTTTACCAGTGATTTTCGGGTTAAAATATATACAAAATGTCGTATAAAGTGATAACGAGATGTTTCAACACGCTGAGTTATGTGGAGAGCTACAAGAAGATCAGGGACAGACCCGCTTACAGGTGGAGTATTTACATTAGCATTTTGTGTAGGTATTTATATACACTAAATCATTTTCGATAAAAAGCTTAGAAAGCATTATTATCTTGGTTTAATACTCTCACTCTATAATTATTAAAGAACGCGTTTTATGCAGTAAATTAATTGCGTATTACTACTGTTTATAATGTGTGAAATTGGCGTACGTGATCGAATGGTTGTCGAGTCATCGATCTTGTAACTAATGAGTATTTTGTTAAGAACAGACACTTAACTGGAGGATTCATAGATGTTTTGAACATATTGTATGAACTTCGTCATTCCGACAGCAACAAGTACTGTCACAAAGGTGCAGGATTACTTGTTGAATGAACCTAAGTACCAAAAAACTGTTATATGACCATAATATAGACCCTAATCTAAACATCTTGGTAGACAGTAACTGATTTCCAATCTTATTGTGAAAGATAAGAAAAGTAGGTCAACGGCACTTTTATCACAGTGAACTGACACAGTAAAAGAATAAAAATAAGTTATAACTGTTCTGAAATATGTTTAAATAACAAAACACAAAACTGCTATGGTTCCTATATTAAACAATATGCCTATATGTGGGATTGGTCCATGTTGGTGCTGGACCAAGTTGAGTGGAACAAGGAAAGGGAGGTTTTGCCCTACAGTAGGACAATACTGGCTAATTTATTTATTCATTACTAATGTTTTGTTAGTTAACACACACACAGTTTGGAAATTATCAAAATTAATGATCTCAGTTATGTTATGACAAAATCTTCTACTGGAACCAACCAGAGTTAAATAACACTCATTTTAATATTGATACAATCAGAATCATTTTAATATTGAACTGTATCAGAAAGAAAAACTGAACAAATTATTATCTAATCAGCTTCTTTATATTAGACAAACTAATGAAAACATATTATTAAAATGCTGACATATTGCATCGTCATCATGACATCCAGCAAATTATTCTTTAGGCTTATTATAAATTTATCACAAAGTTCATTGCAGAAAACTAACATCCAACTTTTCTTTATCCATACTAGCATACTTTGTAAAACTGCCACAGACTGCATAAAAGTATTAAGGGCTTGCTACATGGCTGCCAACCGCGTCCCCAACAAAGGTGACCTTGCTTGGCAACAGGCAGAGCTGTTTGAAATTTGGTTGTAAACCACCAACTCCACAGTTGTAAACCACCAAGGTCCACTATTGGGACGCGGTTGGCAGCTGTGTAGCAAGCCCTTTACCATAGTCTAAACTATATTTATTTTTTTAGATTATTCTGTGCAGCATTGCTAGGCACAGGCTATGTAGCATACAACCAGTTAAAAAAAAACAAAGCAGAGATGAAGGAAATAATGCAGCTTAAGAACTACATGGCTGAGCCCATCACACCAGTGGCGGACCTAGAGAAAAACATGGATGATATGAAGACACAAATGGAACTGCTCATCATGAGGATACAGGCAGAGTTCTGTAGGGCTCTAGAACAAGAGGAGGACCAGGTAATCAGCAGTTCTTGAAATAAGAACTTTTTGTAAAATTATGTCCAGAAATATTGAAATTAGATAGTGGATTTTATTCAAACGAAAACTTCTTTTAAGTTATGTTCAGGTAAGATTCTTATTTGAATTTATTTTTCTAGTGTAGGTAAACATTTTGCTACTGTTGTTGATCAAACCAGGAATTCTGAATGGTGATTATGGAATGTAGCATATACTCTACTTTTCACATAATTCTTTATAGTACAGTGTAGGTCACTTGAAATTATACATCAATCTGTATTTTAAAAAGAGATACAATTATCACATTGCTATTTCTTAGAACAAAATAATACATACATAAATAACCTATTTTCTTGTAGGCTTGGGAGGATGAAAAAACAGCTGATGAATATGATTTCGAAAACGATGTTTTCTTAATGTCGCCGGTACGAAACCATTAAAATTATTTTAATTGTTTATCAGGATTAAAATGTCAATAACAGCATATAAACACTTCCACTATTTCTCCACATAAAAAGTGCCTACCCCATAGTACTAATATTTATTCAATGGAAGTCAATGGGGAATCAACAGTTATTTCTGCAACTTGCAGTGCAAGAAAGCCAAGCACATGTATTTCCACAACCATTGTGATTTATTTATTATTAAATAATGCTACCCCACACTAGGAATTAATAATACACAGAAGCATATCAGACGTCTCCTATTTAGTGGTAGATATTTATTTAAAATGCGGGACTTATTCTCCACTCCCTTTCTCAGTTCAAACTTCCCTTTAGTTTTGTAAGCTATGTCACAGCCCATTTTAATTCAAGCACCATCACTCATTTGCATGCATCAGGAAGCTAAATTCCAAGTGGACAGATGGCTCCGCAAGGAAGGGGGCGGCGGCATTACATGCGTGTTGCAAGATGGTCGAGTCTTCGAGAAGGCAGGCGTCAACATCTCTGTCGTGTCTGGCACCTTACCATCGGCCGCAGTCCAGCAAATGAGGAGCAGGTCAGTCAGTCAAAGTTTCATTAAAAACACCAGCCTATTATTGTCCCACTGCAGACACCTCTCCTCATACAGAGAAGGTCTCTTCCATACTTAATATTAAACATGCGAAAGTAACCACTGTCTTCTGTGTTTAGTACTGTCTGTCTGCCTGGTACCTTCCACGCCTTCATGGCTGAACGGATTACGATGAAATTTGGCACACAGATAGACCATGGGTTAGGACATACTTTTAATATCGGTAGTTTGTTCCCGTTGGATAATTTCCGAGCAGCACGCGGGTGAAGCCGCGGGCAAAAGTTTGTACGAAACAACAAGACACAAACTACTTTAGCAAATTATTACCTGGCCATAAATAATTTGATAAATCGGCTTAAATCAATTGTCATACTGTAGTAACCGTGATGATGCTCAACAATGCTGAACCTGACCTGACGTGACATATTTAGACAGACATTTAACAGTATGTAATTCGCATTAGGTGCTAAACAACAAAGTTCTGACTTCTGATAGACAGTGGCATCAATGTGCCTGACGCCTTGTATCTAAGAATAAAGGTGTTTGAAAACAAATCGCTTCGTTTGAGAAGAGAAACGTATCTTATCGCTCGTAGTCCAGATTCCGATTGCTTTAAGAGTGCAAGATTTCAACTGGATTATGTAGATATTTCTGTTATTTAGAATTTAGAGAATGGAACTTAGTATTTATCTGTAACTAGTTTTCCATCTAAATTCTAAGAATGGTTGATCTTTTATTACCGAATATACATATACAAATGTGCATTTAACATGCAGGTGACAAGTAAAAGAAAGAAAGAAAGAAGAAAGAAAAATTGTTTATAATTGTTTAAATTGTTCAAGTCGCTGCAGTTTTGATCAATTGTGCGATAGGACCACACCTAAGACATCCTGTGTAAGCAGTGCGCTCATCACAGCGATTGTTGCAAACCGAAATGCCTAGTTCCCCTGAATAACGTCGTTAGAACAATTTTTTATCGGTTTCATCCGAGTATAAATAAATGCTCGTATTGTTATTTTAAACTAAGTATTTTATCGAAGCGAGAACTTAGAATACTTTGGAGCTAGAGATAGTGAAATAACATGAAATATTATCAAAGTTCACAAAAAGGTCAAAAGACAAAAATATTTTTTAACCGGAACATAGTCTTTGTACCTATTATTGCATTATGCCTGTTGAATTCATACAAAAAGATATTTTTTTTGTTATTACTGATTTTTACCCTACTTCCCCCCCACTTAAGATACTTAAATGTTTTTTTCTAAAACGGATTTGCTCACGATCATTGTATCGGAGTTGCCCTAGTAGTTTCGAACTCAAATGTCTTTATAAGCTATTAATGCTGTGAGGTCGCTAACCTCACGAAAATTAAATTATCATCCTCCTACACCTAATCTTTGGACAATATTTCTACCACCAAATTTAACCAAACATTTCTAATGCCTACGTAATTCTCTTAGGGGTAAAAAGCTGGACAACTCGGAGCTTCCATTTTTTGCGGCGGGAGTGAGCGCCGTGATCCACCCGCGCAACCCGATGGTGCCCACTATTCACTTCAACTACCGATACTTTGAAGTCAGAGATAAAGATGGTAAGTCCGCATTATGATGTGTTTGCCTTCATCTCCGTCCCTTTTGCTGTAACATTGTTAGCCGATCAAATTCATTAGAGAAAACTGGCAGTTGTGACGTCATATATTTTTGTTACGGATACCTACGGAACTGAGACGAGTGCAGGACCTGATACGATACCTACTTGGCTGGGAAGCTCCTCTCCACCCAGTTGTGGAATTGTCTTGGTCGGGTGACGTATAGCTTAAGCACTGCTAATACAGGGTGACAGCATGGATGGTGGTTACCATGGATTCAGTACATGATTCTGAACGCCACTGCGTTGAAATTTTTTGTCGGTTGTTAAAAAAAAATCTGCTGTTTCATAGAAAAGTTCAATACCACGCGGTCAACATGAAAGGAACAGCAGATTTAAAAAAAAATAACCAACGGTAAATTTCAACGCAGGAGGGTTCAGAATCATGTACTGAATCCATGGTCACAGTTTTCGCGTCCATGTCCCTGCCACTCTGTATAATATTTCGTGTTTATGTTAATAATTATTGCATAATAAAAACTAATTGTATCCTTATATTCAGGTGTACAATGGTGGTTCGGTGGCGGCACCGACTTAACACCTTACTACTTGAACGAAGAGGATGCAGTATATTTCCATCTCACGCTAAAAAATGCGTGCGACAAACACGACGAAACATATTATGCAAAGTGAGTTTTATATTACTTTTAAGAAATATTCGTATTCAAAATTTACCGCCTCTAGATGTGTATTCGTGCAAATTCGTGTTAGAATACACGAATTTGCCAGATAAAAATAATAAGCATTTAATTTTCTACCAAATTCTACAACTTATGGTAGAATATTTTTATTTCACTGGCAACATTGAAATACCAATCAATCAATTTCACGGTCCGTTACATCTAATATTATGATAATTGATAGTTGTTAATCATAATGGCGTGGTTTGAAATCACTAAATAATAATTGAGATTTCAACTGCTGCAAACTTTGTACACAGCTTGTCATTGTTTTGGACCGTATTTCCTATTTTGATATTATTTTATTTATGACAATATCATACATTGATCAGGTTCAAGAAATGGTGCGACGATTACTTCTACATTCCCCACCGAGGCGAGCGCCGCGGCGTCGGCGGCATCTTCTTTGATGACGTCGACACGCCAAGTCAAGAGAAAGCTTTCAAGTTCGTCACGTCCTGCGCTGAAGCCGTCATTCCCAGTTATTTACCTATTGGTAAGGATTTTGTAGTTAACATAACATTACACCACGCTTGTGAACGCCGAAGGGTTATGTTAAGTCCTATGTAATGGGGTGCGAGCCTATTCCCATCAATAGGGCATAAATCCCGACTGGCCTGCTACTAAGAATTTTTTATTGAAAAAATTCAACAACACGTTGCCCAACCTGGGAATCAAACTCAGGACGTCGTGCTACCATTAGACCAACGAGGCAGCCATAGTTTACCCTAATGAATAACAAACGTCTGACTCCCTAATCCCTACCAATTTTTTTTATTTTTATAATGGTATTTTCAAGATAGTTTTTCTCAACTTTCCAGTTCAAAGACACAAAGACGACGCGTACGGCTACTATGAGCGTCAGTGGCAGCTGCTCCGAAGAGGTCGCTACGTGGAGTTCAACCTCATGTACGACCGCGGCACCAAGTTCGGGCTCCACACGCCACAGGCGCGCTATGAGTCTATACTCATGTCGCTACCTCTTAACGCTGTGAGTATGAAAAAAGGACTGATTTTACCAAAATCAGTTATAAAATTGCATTTTATAAGTTTTTGTATTGAAAAAATTATAAATAAATACAATTTATTCAGTCGTATTCGCCCTAAATATACCTTCTGTGATGATAAGACCAATTCTTGCCCATGTCATCCACGCCACGCCTCGCAGGTGTAAAACCACCTTTATTGTTATTTAGTTAATCTCTCCTTGGTCTATAATTTAACGCCTGAAATAGAACTTCAGTAAATTCAAAACCAAATTTAGACCAACCGACGAAAAAACGCATCTAATAATTTTATTCATTGGTACACGTAACAAATATTTTATTTCAGAAATGGGAGTACATGAACGAACCCAAACAAAATTCGCCTGAAGAAAAGCTAATGCGAGTCCTGAAAGAGCCCGTCGATTGGCTGAATTTAAATAAACAACAGCAGCGGTCGGCAGCTTGAAAAATTAACATATTATAAGGGTGAGTTCAAGAAACACAGTGTTAAAAACGCATTATGTCATTTTTAGATATTTATAAATAATGATTGTAAAATTATATTTTTTTTTTACCATTTTTGTTATTTAATTCTTACAAACCCTTCCCCTTTTGAATTTGAACTTGTGATTCTTTGAATTCTTGTGATTCTTTGAATTCTTTTAAAAGAGAATAATTTTGAAAAAACAACCAATGTAGCAAAACGTCATGCCTGTAATCCCCGAAGGGTCAGGCAGAGGTGTAACCCCTTTATAGTTATTATACTCTTTGGTACACCCACATTTCGCCAGTAGTGTCCCATGTAATCGGGAGTGAGCAAAGAATATACTACTGTACCGAGTGGGTGCGACCCTATTGCGCAAAAGCTAGAGATTTATTTTTATCTTTCTTGTTTTATCACTTTTTAGGGTTCCGTACCTCAAAAGGAAAAAACGGAATCCTTATAGAATCACTCGACTCTGGCTGAGTGTCTGTCTGTCCTTCTGTCACAGCCAATTTGCTCAGAATCTACTGAACTAATTACGTTGAAATTTCCTACACATATGAATTTCTGTGACTCAAACACGGACGTGTAACGTAAATAAATGAATTTTGAATATGGGGGTCACTAATCGGGGGCAAATTGGAAAAAAAGTTTTGCAAACTACCGTGTGACATACCAAATGAAAGGGGTTGTTGGGATGATCTCAAATAAATACTTATTACCCGACTGCACCAGAAGGAGGGTAATGTTTTTCGAGAGTATGTATGTATGTCTATTTATTTGGCACGCTCTGTAGCCTAAACGGCTTGATGGATTTTAACATATGAGGTGTCGTTAGGTTCGTCTTAATAGTGGGAGTGACATAGGCTATATAATATTCATATATTGCATCTGCAAATACAAAAAAGGGAAAAGGGGTAAGTTTAAAAAAAAAAAATTGTTGGTATCAAATAAAAGTTAGTAATGAGTCAATTCCAAATATATATAAATATTTATATATTTAAAACTTAAAAAGTTTGAAATAAAACAAATTATTAAAAAAATAAAAAACCCGACTGCAAAAACTCATAACTGAAAAGAGAAAAACAAGCATTATAATCTATAGGATTTTGGTATTGCAGGCGGGGACAAACCAATAACCTGAAATTTTGGTGTAACTTTTGTTTTTTATTTGCCTACAATACCAAAATCCTATAGATTATAATGCTTGTTTTTCTCTTTTCAGTTATGAGTTTTTGCAGTCGGGTTTTTTATTTTTTTTAATAATTTGTTTTATTTTATATAATTTTAAAGTACTACTTTTAGAGATATTTACGAAAATTCACCATTACTCCCCCCATCTTATCTCCGAAACTACTGAGCCTACAATTTTTTTTATATACAGAATATAGTTCTATACTTGTAGATTACAGGAAAACCTATAAGAAGTCTATGGTCTTAAAATGACATGGTGAATCTCCCAATATTGTGCGTACAAACTTACATTTGCAGTTGGAATATATGGGAGAACATGTTTTTCAACTACAATGTCAAGTTTGTCCTTGGCATAAATTCTTCCCAACTACAGAACCCTTCATTATGCGTGGTCCGACACGCTCTTGGTTGATTTTTTTTTTCTAAAGCTTTTATCGGATGCTTCACTTTTTGTTCGGTTTATATTCCATTCCGTAGATCCAAAAATGTTGCAATTCTGTATCTTTCGGTCGCGTTCCGAATGATAGAAAAAAAGAAATAGCAACTGAACGTTCATTTCTAAGTAATTTTGTCGGTGTCGTGTGAACATCGAAGCGTCAGATATCAGCTAAGAGGTAAGAAGTAGAACGATCTTGATTACATGGGATGATGAGACTTCATTATGAACACAGAACATATTAACTCAACGAAAATAAGAAAGCAGAACTCTTGCACAGACCTAGACCTCTTGGAGTAAAATAAATCTACTAAATTATAAAAATATCTACTAAATTGGTGGACCTTAAAAACTTAAAATGGCAATACCTAAACCCAACTGTCAAACCAAATTGTCACTTTCTCGATGGCTTCAATGTTGTGAACGTGAATTTCTTATTTTCCTAATACATATGTGTTTACTCGACAACTTTTATTGCTTTCCGCCGATACACCTACGTCATCGCCACCGTAACATAAATTCGTTCAAGTGACCGGTATTACGTCGCGAATTCAAGACGAAATGTCATAAATATGTGGCCCGCGTAACGGATGCATCGTTTCCTACATTCCTTCGCCATAAACGTAACGTAACGTTTGTTTCCTATGTGATGTTATTGCAAAGTGGTGGCGGGTAGCTTAGGAAGATGCCTTTCAAGTTGAAGCTGAAGAAGACGCGGCAGTACAATGTTGCGTCGAAGAGTTTGTTTGTGATAAGTGTGGAGCTGCTGGATGGCGGGGTAGCGGACTGCACACTGTCGGTGGACAGCACGGGGCAGGAGTGCCTGGACAACGTGTGCCAGCGGCAGGCCGTCATGCAGCCAGACCTGTTCGGCCTGCGCTATGTGAACCGCAGCCAGCAGCCGCGTTGGGTTCAGCTCGAGCGCCCGCTCAAGCGCCAGCTCGAGAAGTACGCGTCCTCCCACCAGCTGTATCTACGAGTCATGTACTACGTCATATCTGGGACCAGCTTGATCACTGATGAGGTCACAAGGTACCATTACTTCTTGCAACTCAAGAATGATTTGATAGAAGGCAGGATCATCTGTGACTGCCAGCAGGCTGTGGTGCTTGCTTCCTACAGTAGGCAAGCAGAGTATGGAAACCATGACCGGGAAAGACATACAGTTGAGTACTTGAAGAACTTGCTGACTTTTCCTAAACAAATGCTGGATGGGGGACAGATCATCGATGGAAGTACTCTAGCTGAGACTGGGCGGCTGGAGTGGCTCACAGAGGCAGTCATACAGCATCACATGGCACTGCACAACATGTCACAGGTGAGCCTATTCATTATAATAAACTCATAAATCAAAGGGACTACTGTACTAATTTCATTCAACCATTTAGTCAGAAGAATATTTATTCAGTCAGCAAATGTAACTGGAACATGTGTGGCTGCTATAAATAACTGTACAGATCAGTCAATCTTATTTATAAACATGATTCTCATTTGAAACTAACAAACTTGACCTTTGCAAACTTTCACAAATATGTTTAATACTATAAAAATCTGTATGTATGTATGTCAATAGGTGTCTTAGTTCCATCAGATCTATTAATGTTATAAAACATACATTGTGTGATGGATTTGTTCCCATCTGAATCATTCTGTGGGAAACAGTTTCTATAATGTCTTCTATTATATTTAGTTGTCATCTCACTGCTGTCATTTGTAAACTAAAGATCTAACTGATAGACATAATAATGAATCTTTTGTTGTACCTATTAATAATTGGTCTAGTGGTCGCAAGCGCTACTGCTGAGCATGAGGTCCTGGGTTCGATTCCCGGGTCGGGCAAAGTGTTATTGGCTTTTTCTATCTGGAATTTCTCAGTAGCAGCCCGGAGTCTGGATTTGTGCCCGGTTGATGGCAATAGGCTCGCCCCCTATTACATGGGACTTAAACATAACTGGCGAAATGTGGGTGTATCTAGTACAGGTACACCTCTGCCCAACCCTTCGGGGAAACAAGGCGTGATGTTATGTGTTATGTGTGTGTTATTAATAATTTTTATAGAGTAAAGAGCTTTCTCATATGAAATTAATTTACATAACTTTAAGTAGTTGATTCCATTCATTCATTCACAATATTTAATTTAAAATAAGACGTGACCTGTTTTAAACATTGTTTTAGTCATAATAATCATAACTACCTATTCTGAATAAAGTTTTAAATTGTAAACAGACTTATATGTGGAAGAAATAGTAATAATATATTTTTATTAAAATGTTCAATTAATATTAACATGTTTTTGAATAATGCTCAAAATTGTTAAACAAAGTACATGTATTTGTTTTACAGGTAAACATTACAGGCTAGAAATAGCTACTGTTTTTAATAAAAATAAAATAATTTTCAAAATCTTCTCAACTTGTTAAATCTACCACAACTTAGATTATTTTCCCACATTCTTACAAGCAATTACACTAACATTACAGAAACACAACCGAGGTGCCACAGATAATGATCATAACGTAAACAACATAAAAGAATTAAATTATAATCCTATTAAGTTAGTTAGTAAAACTGTCATGAACATGCCGCTGAGAATACATTATTTATAACTGTATCCGTGCTAATATAATCAACTGTTTTGCTCCGTCTGTGTGGAATTTTACTGTTACAGATGGATTTATTTGACTCTGAGATATTTTATTGGAAAGCTCAGGGTTGAGATATCAAGGAATTGTAATCTCCAAGAAATAACTCAGTTTGTATTTGCTTTCGTAAACATAGCACTTGACTTTAGCTACTTTATTTGTGCATTTTTACGATACAATATCGTGGTAATGGTAGCCAAATATGAAATCTTGTGAACTTCTAACTGAACAGACAGCTGTGCTGTGGCGTACTTCTTCTTCCCAGCTAAAGGCACTAGGAAGTGGTGAAGGGTGGGCGTTTTGGAGGACTGTCTTATGTAATTTTGACGTTCGAAAAGTGCTGATTCTCAGCCTACTTTGATTGAATAAATGACTTTTAAATTTGCGTTTTGTATGACGGCTTATCAGGGCGCGCGGTCCGCACAGACCTTGGCGCTCGCGCTGCACCGCCGAGGTACTGGAAACATCGCTCGCCAAGCGTCGTTGTACTGCACTCGCATGCCGCTCAGTGCCACCCAAAAATTAATCTCATGACATGCTTTTTAGGGTTACGTACGCGAAGGGTGCTGAACCCTATTACTAAGCCTCCGCTGCCCGTCCGTTCGTCTGTCTGTCAGCGGGCTGTATCTCATGAACCGAATAGGTAGACAGTTGAAATTTTCACAGATTGTGTATTTCTATTGGCGCTATATCAACAAATAATAAAATTAAGTAAAGTTAATAATTAAATGGGGTCCAGAAAAAGAATCGTGTATTTTTCGCCGTTTTTTTGCTTGATCTTAATACGGTGCGGAACCCTTCGTCTGCGAGTCCGACTCGCACTTGGCCGGTTTTTAATCCTTTGGTCAGTCACCAACTAGTTTTTTATTGAGATCAAGTCATCAAAACCCGATCGTGAACTGGCGCTGGTTTCCCCGCAAGATTGTTTGCAGGCGAAATTTGAATTTCGCCGATAGTAGGTCAGATATCAGTCTGCCATCAGTTGATCATCATCAGTCATTAATCTTTTCAATATTTTGCAGTAGTTGTATTGCAAAGTCAGACAGCAGTCGCTCCGCGGCGTAGTCAGTTTTACGACAGACAAGAAGTAAACTCGACATGTCGCGGGAAACTCAAATGAAGGCGAGCCCGAAAATACTTGGTAGAAAGAGCGTCATTCATACGTCGAAACCCTTCATATTTCCCAGAACAGACCGATTACCTCGAAGAAGAACAGCTAAAAATGTCCGCAGACGAAATTAAATGGCTGCGTGCGACATTTTCTTGAGAAAGTCTTTTGTTGCAGTGCAGCTGTCGTCTGCGAAATACTGAGTTGCTCAATAGTCAGCATTGGGCTATGTGGAAGTGTGCTGAGAATGAAGATGTATGATACCATTTGCTCGTGACTCATGAGCAGAGCAACACTGACCTTACGTACCTAGTCATCACAATGGTATAAAACTATTCGGTCATTACTTCGTTGCAAATTAAACCATGTCAACTTAATGAAAGTAAATGCGTTTCAAAATGTTCGCCGTTATCTCTCATGTAATCGTTATGTATATTTGATAAGACACGTTCGCCGGCGCCTCAAGTACACGCCTTAAAATAAAATATCACCTTGTCTCATTACCACGATATCAATCTATATTTAACAAGAAGTGTTTATACCTAGATGACGACAAAACGTAGTAGTTAAACAAGAAATATGAACTGTAATAGACGATCTTTTTTAAATTAAACATGGCTTTGTAACTCATAACTTGTAGGTACGTTGAATTTGATACGGTTAATAGGAGGCATGGATTGTCTTGCCTGTTAACTTTAATGGGTTTTAGAATATACCTGTATTTATGGAAACGACTCAAGGAGTTAGTTTCTCGAAACGTGTTAAAAGCGACCGAGACCAATACGAAAACCACCACAATTCCTGGTGCCAACTCCCAATTTTGCTGAAGTTCATGGCGTGAGGGCTTTTTTTTGGGTGGGAAATTATCAAATGACTTCTCCCGCTCTGGGCGGAGCGGGAGGGCGTGTCAGACTCTTACTGACTAAAACCTACCCGTGTTCCTTCAGTTGCCATGTTGCCAGGGGCTACGGTATCCATTATGGCGTGAGGCCCGCCATGTAGTTATTATTCTAAGAGTTTGATAAACCCCTCCACCTTTCCTAAAAGGAAGTCAAGCCAAGCACGACGAATTTAATTCTAGGGGAGTTCTAATAGTCGTTTAGACAAAGCCAAGTATCATTGCTTCTGCTTCCTAACTATCAGAAATATGAAAGCTAGCTATCTTGTTGTCCATCTAATGAATGATAAGGCCTATGACAAAGAGGATGTACTGGATTCCATGATGACTGAAAAGTAATATGGCCATGAGCTCCCCACGTCAACACGTAACCACCGAGTGCACGAGTACGTCCTCCGTACGTCTGCGTACTATTATTGTATGTGTGCCTAAATGTGAATGAAATCAATTCGACACACTTTACGTTTAGCGGTATGTGTCACGTCGCCCGTATGTTGTCAGCTATGGTTTTAAATATTATGTAGTTATTTAAGTAAATATGTTTTGTGTAGGACATGTGATAGGCTACTGAAGTGCTGTTTTCGCTATGTAAACATTTAGAACTGAATCATCACCATAATCAAATCAGCCCTTTGCAAAAGTTCGCGGGATTGAATATTTTTCCATGACACTCACTCTTACAATATCACCATCAGACTACATATAACAAAACACTCTTCACAGCTCTTTCCAATTACACGATGCTTGGCCAGTCTTATCAAATTAAAACCTAACCAGCCACCCTGCGAAGATCGTCACTTCACTCCTTACCATCAACCCCCAACTTAAACACATTTTCAACTCCGCCAGGCGCAAGCAGAAGAAGGCTTCATCACGACGTGCCAGCAGCTCCGCGGCTACGGCCAGGAGATGTTCAGTGCTCGCGACCAGCTCAACCAGAGCGAGGTCACCATCGCCATCTCACTCACTGGCATCAGGGTGCTGACGGAGACAAGCGAGACACCGCACTTCTACAGGTAAGCTTGGCTACAGAGGCATCATGAGTAGTGAATTGATTGCTACTAGTAAGGCTCTCACTCGCTCTACTAGTCACTACTATTTGCCTAGTCTAAGGCTTCCAGTGTAACTGGATTCAGCTGAATACCAGTATTTGACATTGAGTGACTGCCTATCTGACCTCCACACACAACCCAGTTACTGGGAAACACGATACCACTTTGTAAGACTCGTAGTCATAAAGTTTCTGATTACCCGTAACGACTGTTGAAGAAGACGAATGACACCAAATGCTTAACGTGCTTTCTGAGAGACGGAGGGATCTTAGTATGAAAAGGATGTTCACTCATCCACGACCCGACCTCGGCAAGTGTTGCTTAGTCTATTTTGCAGTGAATTAAAAAAAATCTCGACTAGTGATGATACTGAAATACGCGGCGGCGGTAAGTCCAGCTAGCAACCTTGCTGACTGGCTAATCTTGGCTTGTCTTCATTAGCTAATGCTCTTTGTATCAGGTTACCAGTAACTAGTGAGGTACTACTATAAATAATAGACATTCAAGGAACAACAGTCTTAATAGTAATTGTTGGTTGAACTTGAATAGTAATTTCAAAGTTAACACACTCTCATCCGCTTCTGACCGTGACATAACGATGGCTTGGATTGGAAAGGCAGTGATTGTAATCAGTTTTCGAAAGGAACTAAAGAGTTAAATATAAAACCGGTTTAACCCATACAATGTAAGGAGCCTTTGTCTAGGCATAACAAGTCAATCAATATTTACATTTTGAAACCTGAAAACCTTTAGTCATATTCACTGTTCGAATTCAATGTAGGTTTATAAGACATAATATTTAAATGTATGTAGGGGAAATTATGAGTCGGCTTCCTGTGTCTACTGCAGCTGCTTTACTTTTCAAAGCTGTTTTCAATTTTTTTATTGATCGTTTACTAGCGGGGATATTCAACATGATCAGAAGTCCTATGCCCGTAATTAAAAACGTTTAAAATCTAGTCGCAATCTCATCTCAACGACAATTAATGTCAAATTTTTTGGAAAATTATAGGGAAGGGATGCCTTTGCCCTGCAAAGGGAAAGAAGGAGTGCAGAGAGCTAATATTTTTATATAATATGCATTAGAAAACAAAAATAAACACACATCACGCCTTGTTTCCCCAAAGGGTTGGGCAGAGGTATACCTGTAGTAGGTACACCCACATTTCGACAGTTATGTTTAAGTCCCGTGTAACAAAAATAAAATTAATAAAAACACATTACACACACTACCATGCGTTTGATGATACACTTAAAGATCAGCATGGAATTAGTATGTACCTACTATACATGGAATTAGTATGAACTATCCTAAACTAAAAATTCATATCAAACTTGAAATTTTAACGAATTATGATCGAATTTTGATCACTGGGCGACCACTAATAATAATAATTATTCCAAAAGACCGGGACCCTAAGGTCCCGAGATATTTAAATATATATATAATAATAATAATAGGAATGCGGGCTTAAAAATAAGGGAATTACCCCTCTGGCTTCATCGAAAGCCTATCATCGAATATCGAATTCTTTTACCTACTGGTTCACGTACTTATAACTAGTTGATGCAGGAATGGCTGTACTTGTCATTGGTAATAGACATGACCTATTCATATTAACATCACTGCACCAACATAAAGTTTATTTCCTAAAATGATATCAGAACATAATTATGCTATTTAAAGTACTAGAGACTCTAGTACTTTCGTCGTGACTAAGGTAACTCTAGTCTAGAGCTACCTTAGTCACGATAAGTATCGTACAAACGACAATACCTTAGCGATGACAGGGTAAGTATTCTCCTAACCCGAGCAGAGACAAAAATAAAACAGTTCGTTCAATCAACTATAGGACAGTAACCTCTTCTCATATAGACAAGGATCTAGCATTTATCACCATGGCTCGGTCGCGGTGATGTCTCAAAATAAATATATAAAAACAAAATATAGACATAAGATATACTAATATTCCAAAATAAATAAGTGTCCCCTCAGAAATATTAAAAGAAACATTTTATTAAACGAATGTGATAAATCTCTCGACACATTTCTATTTGGCTGGGATCCAGCGATATCTTGAAAATTGAAAAAGTAAAAAAATTATCATGGGTCTAATTATCAGAACCATCATCGTTAATATTCGCTTACAAAGTATGATGAGATTATAATTAATTAACTATTTCGTCTAGAAATCTGGTAATTTGTCTCCTTGCTATTGGCAATATAGGAATAGGTACAAGAGAACAACTAAAAAAGCGCGGGAAACCTCAAACTTGGCGGACGCGTCCTTTTAAAGATAAAATAAAAAAATTTAAAAACGCTGTAATATAAGATCAGTAACCGTAGTTTTTAGTGTTATATTTTCTTTCTCTTGTAATTTATCTTTAGTTTGTATAGTTTCTTCGGTAGTGGTAAGTTTTTTTAATTATTATATTAGCGCGGGAAAATGAAGGACCCGCCTGACCCGGGGGACTCCGTTCCCCCGGCAGGCATGTTCGTCACTATATTGTCGAATGAATCGGGCATGGATACCGATGGGTCGTCTTCGGCTCGTAACTTGAAAAGAGGCCGTGTACATATTTGTAAGCACTGTAATAAGCGTCGTCGTACCCGTAAGAACCACGGTACCGTGTCTTCGGGTTGTAGCTGCACGGATTCTACACCAGAACTTACTGCATCAGAACCTAACTGCTCAACTACTACAACAACTAACGAACCTACTAACAATGTGCCCGATATTCCTGCTACGTCCTCAGTTGTTCCTACTCAGATAGGTCGAAAAACTTATGACAAAACAGACAGCGCACCTTTTGTCATTCATGTACAAAAAAACACAATTTCACCAGATGATGGAACGACACTGCACCCAATCACGTTTGGTAAGTTCCTTAAACACAACGCCTTCCAAAACATAATTAACGGTAGCGTCAAAAAAATTGGGCGCAACAAAATTTCTCTTTCTTTTTCGAATTTCCTGGACGCAAATTCTTTTATTAGCCATAATAGTCTAGAATCTTATAATTTTAAAGCTTTTATACCCACTTTTAATGTAACTAGAATGGGTTTAGTACGTGGTGTCCCTGCTGATTGGTCTCCGGAGGATGTTATTGATAACATAACAGTACCAATTGGTTGTGGCCCAATTTTAAAAGTAAGACGCTTTAACTTTAAAACCATTGTTGATGGTTCTACCATTTGGAAACCATCCCAATCCATAGTTGTTACATTTGATGGTCAGGTGCTACCGAAAAGAATTTTTATGTGCTATAATGCATTACCTGTAGATTTATATATTTTCCCTACTGTACAGTGTTTCAATTGCTGTCGTTTCGGTCACACTAAAATTCAGTGCAGGTCCAAACCTCGTTGTTATAAATGTGGTCAAGGTCACACTGGGGACAGTTGTGAAAGAGAACAAGAAAGTGCATCTTGCTGCCTTTGCTCTGGATATCATTATGCTACTAACAAGGCTTGCCCAGAGTTTTCTAGACAAAAATTAATTAAAACATACATGGCACAAAGTTCAGTATCTTATGCTGAAGCAGCAAAAGTATATCCCCTTGTAACTAAATCGTATGCTGATACACTTTTATCTTCTCCTTCCAAAAACTTTGCAGATACTCCATCCATCTCTTCACCTAGTAGAATGCCTGTTTCAAGTAGCTATAAAAAGACTGTCTTTCTCAAACCACGCTCCCCTCCCAAATCTGTACAAGGATACAATAAAGAGGCTCACAATGCCATTATTAAAGATTTCAATATTCCCCAACCATCAAATGGTTGTGCTTTTTCTAATAATCATAATAATGAAAAAAATGACACAAATTCTTCTATAAACGATTTTCTTTCTGCATTACACAATCTTCTTTCTCAGTTCAACATTTCACCGTCCAACGCTGCCCCTTCTTTCAATGTATCTCAATCCATTCATAATGGACAACACATCCATAATAATCCAGTGGAACTGTCGCAGCCTAGTAAATAAAAAGAGTGATGTTATATATCTTTTAAACAAATATGAGCCATTTGCCTTTGCCTTAGCAGAGACTTGGCTCAAACCTAATCATATTTTTAAAATTAATGGTTATTTAACCATTAGAGAGGATAGATCTGATGGGTATGGTGGAGTAGCTATACTTATCAAGAATACTATACCTTTTTCTATCATTACATTACCTCCTCATAGTGAGGCAATTTCAATTGTAGCTATTAAAGTACATAATATTTGTCTTGTTTCTATTTACATTCCTCACCCTTCTTCTTCTGTTCTTCAAGAGATTAATAGTCTCTTTTCATCTCTTCCAAAGCCATTCTTAATATTAGGGGACTTTAATTGCCATCATCAATCATGGGGTTGTTCAACTTCTAATTGTTATGGCGATGAATTACTAGATATATTAGACTTACATAACTTATGCATCTTGAACACAGGAGCTGTCACACGTCGCTCAGATCCCAATCAGAACCAAAGTGCAATTGACCTTTCTATCTGTTCTCCAAACTTAGCCTCTTCACTAACTTGGCATACTCTAACCTCTACTTATGGTAGTGATCATTTTCCAATAGTTATTTCTTATCCTCTTTCTAAACCAAATGCACCATTAAGGAGATCAACATTAAAATATAAGCTACCTAGTAGAAATAATAATGACTGGGACAAATTTAGAAACATTGTTGACAGCAAGCTTTGCTCCTTGCCTGTTATTTCTGATGGCAATGAAAATAGTTGTGCGGAAGCTTTAGCGCTCATATTAATTGCAGCAGCAGATGAAGTTTTTCCTGTAAAAAATAACAATATTAATACAATTCCCTCGCCTCCGTGGTGGGACTCTGAATGCACAGAAATGGTTTACAAACGTAAAGAGGCCGAATACAATTATAACCTCGATATGTCTGATAGTAATTTTGAAATCGTTAGTAACATTATTAACGAAACTTATAAACTTTTTAAGAAGAAAAAATTTGAATCTTGGCGTAACTTTTGCACATCAATTTCACCGAATACTCACCCTACGATCGTCTGGCGCAATATTCGTAGATTTAGGTCCATTTATAAAGACCCTTCTCCTATTCCGGATTCTTTAGCCAATGAATTTTTAGACAAATTAGCTCCGCCTTGGGTTCCTGAGGCTATTAACCTTAACCTGTCTCTTGTATCCAGTAACCAAGACACTCATACGACACTAGATCTCCCATTCACTCTCACTGAATTAAAAGGTGTTATCCATAAAACTAAGGATTCTGCACCAGGCATTGACGGCATCCCGTATTCCTTTTTTGCTAATATAAATGATGTCGTCCTTGGTTACTATTTAGAGCTTATTAATTCGATTATGTATACAGGAAACATCCCTGATGAATGGAAACGTCAAATGGTGTTGCCATTCCTTAAACCAAATAAAACTCCATCTGATGCTTCTTCATACCGTCCCATAGTTTTGTCTTCAATTCTGATGAAATTAGCGGAACACCTAATTAAAAATCGTCTTGAATGGTATGTTGAAAGTAAGGGTCTTTTGGCAGATTCACAATACGGCTTTAGAAAAGGCAAAAGTACTACTGACTGTTTAAGTATTTTAACATCCGATATTCGGCTATCCTTCTCTAATAACGATTCCACCATTGCAGTTTTTCTTGATATTAATGCAGCTTATGATAATGTTGTATTATCAGTTTTACAAAATAAATTAAAAGCCCTACAAGTTCCATTGAATCTATCGAATTTCATTATTAAAATCCTGAATGAACGCTCTGTTATTATGATAATAGGAGATCATGAGGTACCTCATCTTGTATGGAGAGGTCTCCCACAGGGTTCAGTGCTCAGTCCCCTACTATACAATATTTACACTTTTGATTTAGACTCATCCTTATCTAACCATGTTAAGGTTCTTCAATATGCCGATGATCTAGTATTGTATTCTTCAAGTCAACTTGTTGAACAAGCTAGCTATGCTATCAATTCTGCTTTATCTACTTTGGAGTCATGGTTACATCTGAATGGTTTGGATTTATCTACGTCTAAAAGTGCAGCTGTTTTGTTCACCCGGAAGAGAAATATTCCCTTAATAAACATATTTTATAAGGGAATACTTATTCCAGTTAAAGATAATTTCAGATATCTAGGTATAATACTAGATTGTAAATTAAGTAGTGTTCCTCATTGTGATTATATTGTTAACAAATGTGAAAATCACCTAAACATGCTTAGATGCCTATCTGGTGTGTGGTGGGGTGCACATCCATTTTCTTTGAAACTGATTTACAATGCAATCATCAGAAGCACCCTGGACTATGGATTGTTCGTTCTAGAACCTGGCAGTGTTATGGCTTTTAAAAAATTGGACCGCATCCAGTCTAAAGCATTGCGCATAATTTCTGGAGCCATGAAGTCTAGTCCTATTAATGCACTCCAAGTTGAATGCGGGGAAGCTCCTTTATACCTTAGAAGACAATTTCTATCTGACAAATATTTGTTCCGGATTCTACAGTTCTCAACTCATCCTCTCATTCCTAAACTGGACTCTTTAGTGTTGCAGATTGAATCTTCAGATTACTGGTCCCATAAAAGTGATCCTTGCTTAGTTGTAAGCGATAAAAAATTCCTCTCCCTTTCTTCTCCTATTCACCGTTCCAATAAACTTCCCCTATTTAGCAGTAGTTACGAGAGTTTACAGTTCAGCCCCACCATTATATACTGTGTAAGTAAATCAGGTCCCGATTGCAATTTAAGTTTTAATCATTTTTTGGCTGAACATATAGAGTACCATCACATATTTACGGATGCTGCCAAGCGTTCTCCGACAGGTTGTGTTGGGATAGGGACTTACCATTCTCAATACAACATTGTACAAAAAATAAAATTACCTCCAGAGACTTCTGTTTTTACGGGGGAATGTTTCGGCATTTTAAAAGCTGTTGAATATATTCGGGTTCTAAAGCTCAAGAAAACTATTATTTTCACAGATTCTCAAAGTGCTCTTCTAGCCATCAGTAAATCCCCTTTTGAACACAAATCGCAGTGCCCTATAGTCTATTTAATAAGAGAATTTGCGTTCAGAACCATTTCTGAAGGTAATACACTACAATTTGCGTGGATCCCGGCCCATGCTGGAATCCACGGCAATGAAGTGGCAGATACAATTGCCGGTGATGCGGTGCAGTGTGGGGACTTAGTTCCATATCAGAATTTTAGTATTGACCTCGTGACATTACCTAAGATTTTTCTCCGGGATACCTGGAAGGTAGCCTGGGATATCGGAAGCAAATCAAAGGGCCGTTACTTTTCAACTATTCAACCCGACGTTCCGGAAAAACCGTGGTTTGGCAGGGCTAAGTTTGGCAAGATGGAGACCTCCGTTCTTATACGGATGAGACTGGGTCATGTTTGCTCTCCAGCCCATCTTGCCAAACTTCATATCATCGACGACCCCACCTGCTCGTGTGGCACAGACGTAGGCGACATAAATCATATTTTTTTCTCCTGTCCCTTATACGATCGTTCTTCTTTTCTTAGTAATCTGTTGTCCCTTCATACTCCTTTTCCTACTTCAATACTTTCCTTACTTTGTACTAATAGCTTTCCGATTTATAAATGTATAGTCTCATTCATTACCTTAAATAATATTAAGTTGTAAATATTCGTCATTGTAATTTGCTCATTATTCACTCCTTTGATTCCTCCTTTTCCTTCTTTTACTGATCCTATATCCGTCCTATTCAAAATTCCGATCTAATTTAATAATAATATTTTCGTTTCCCTAACTTTGTCTCTTCGAATTAAATAAATTAAAAAACCTGACATTGGCTAATGCACAAACCGTGCGAAGCCAGAAAAAAAAAAAAAAAAAAAAAAAAAAAAAAAAAAGAGAACAACTGAATCTAGCATAATTTAATAGACAAATAAGTTATTGCTACGAATCACACTATTTCAGTAAAGTTTTAAAAGGTAAAGAAAAGATTATTGCCATCGACTTTATTCTTGTTTTCTTTCGATACTGCCATAATACCAGGAAGGTTGGTAATGAAGCTGACTGCTCTGAGAGCTATGGCGTACTAAGCATATTCGTTTTGGAGGCTCGGTTTATATTATCAGATTGATGACAGGAATCTCGCGGTATCACCATCTGCCTAGCGTTTTCCCAACTATGTTGGGGTCGGCTGCCAGTCTAACCAGATGCATCAAAAACCCAGGATTTTACATGAAGGGACTGTCTCAACCCAGTTACTGCAAAACACGATACCCCTTGACAAGACTGGAATCTCGGAATACCGCCAAAATATTCGTGCTGGAGGTTGTTAGCCTATCATGTTCAACAGTGGGCATTCGTGTTTATAGATACGGTCCCAGCTTACACCAGTAATCAGTTACTTGTCGCTCCGACAATCGATTACGTTCACGAATGGCGTGCAAACATTAATTTGCCATATCAATATTCATGTTGATCTAAGAATGAAAACGTGTTTTAATCGCGACTTGTAGTTTATTGGGTAGAAGGATTTTATTAACCGCCACCGTTTCTATGTGTTCAGTTCTTATTTATTGGGAGAAAGTTGTCTGTCGCTTGGAAAAAAATAAGTTTCTAATTTGGTTTAAAATAACAGCTTGGAAAACATTTTTGTATTAAAAACTACCTAAACAGAAGTAGATTTTGCTATTGCTTAGAATGGCTTAGATAATTCCACCTATTGGGAAAGTCAAGCTATGCTTAGTAGAAAACATCACATTTTGGGCTCCGCCAAAATCGGATAAAAAATGGAACAACTCGAAACGATTGGATGCATAAGTACGTCTGACGTAATCTGACCAGCGAGCCCCTCTCTTTACCAATTGGACAGGCTAATCAGCACATTATGGCAGAAACTATTATCGTATCGCTCATGCCGAAGCGATAAAACAAGAATCAACAAAACCCATCTGTGCGGTTCTTTCCTCAAAACACTACTGAAGACATTAGTCATCATCATCACACATGATCTGACCAAGATTATGTCTGGACTTTAAAAGTGACTGTGACCTCTGAGTTTGTTTCGGTGTTTCTTCTCCAGAGTAGTCGGATAGGAAATACCGGCCTTATCTAATTTTTGAAATATGATTGACGTGTAAAAGTGTTTGTTTAAAAGTACTAACAGAAATAAATATCATTTAAGAAAAAAAGTACCCAAAATTATCACACTGTTTCCCCATTTACGTCCGAAAATGTCTAAAATCCACCGCCTTCACCCGCAGATGGATGGACATCACGAACGTGATCAACCACAAGCGCACGTTCAGCATCGAGTGCCAGAAGCAGACGGGCTCGGCGTCCTTCACGCTGGCGAGCCCAGAGGACGGCAAGTACGTGTGGTGGTCCTGCGTGCAACAGCACACCTTCTACATGAAGCATCAGAGCGCGCTGAGTGAGGCTCCTAGAGACGAGCACAGGCCTAAGTTCCAGGTAAGCTGTCCATACGATATATAATAATGTTTATTTCTCCACCACATAAAGTTACACATGCATAATAATTAGGTACTTATTAACTGGAAGCCATGTGACCGATGGGGTTCCCCATCTTCCCCATCTCAAACGTTCATATGTATTTCATAAGTAATTTTCTAAAATCCTTCCTTAGTGCTATCCTTTGTGATTTATGGAACTCTTTAATTAATGTCATCAATCAGGTGGGTGAAGTGCTGTTCTCCTAGAAAGTTATAGACTTATCTGTATTAAGGAATAACAATCCCTGCCCCTTACAGTACCTAATCAAGGACGTAAGTACGTATGAAAGTCTAAAGAAAAGCGTTGCCTTCTATAGTTAGGTAGAGATTGAGAGGAGCAAAATATATACGCCCCTAAATTAACTCTATGTCTTTAGTCCACTTAGTATGGGGCCTTCAGCAGTGAACTTTTGGGCATTTTTGATAAGCGTGAATCTCACGAAACTCTTCAAATTCAAAAGATTCGACGCCAAATCCATGTGCTTTAGATGCCTTTTTAGATGTCCCCTTGTAAAATATATTGTCATCCCTTTATAAACTCATCCTACCTCTAGTTACTGCCACTTTCATTAAGCAAGTTCCTACAAAAAACTTGCAATAAACTAACATCACATCTATTGTAATTTCTTCAAATTGCAAATTCTTACTGGAAAAGTGTCTGTATAATTTCCCATTCTACAACAAATAGGACAAAAACCCCGCACATTATGCTAAGCGTTGTTGCATAGTTTTTGTGCGACGTTCGATCAACATAACTTAGTAAATCGTTAGATGGTGTTACCGTTAAATAATAATTAGTAAGTTATGCGCGCTATGAAAGTGTTCGCGCGATCTCTCACTTGAGGGATACCATTCATTGGCTGATGCGATTGACTGTTGCTTCTTTTTCTGTGATCGTGTTTTGTCAGTCGCAGTCGCAGTTTTATTTAGTAGAGGATCAGCCCATTGCGTTTTGTCAGACCTATTTATACTCAACTACAGTGCCCAATTGATTATTATTGTCTTGTTTGTCACATAAATTATACGCAAACAACATCACAGGCTGTTTTCTAGCCAAGAAAGAGTAGGAACTAAGCTTATCTAATTCGCATTCCCCTTCGGGAAAGATAGTAGTTATGTTATGTCAACAGGCCAATATTTCTCAGTTATAGTAATTGAATCAAACTGTAACAAATATAACAGTTATGTTATTAACTTCATAAAGTAAACTGTACACTGTGAAGATACAATGAAAACCGGAACAAACTGTAGTAGAACAACAAAATTAATGATTTACGCGACCGGAAGACAAACACCGCGCTCACAATCAGTAGCAGCATGCACAGCGCGCGTTATAGATCGCGAGATATCATCGCACGCGCACGCTCCACGACGATCAGCGAACACTTCCGAACCACACAATAAATAGGTACAGAAGGCTGGCTCCACACATCGAGCTAAAATAGGCGCACGCACGCAAATACTGCGTTCGCAATTTAGTATCCAAACATGTAAACAAATATGAGTTTTTAACCGACTTCCAAAAAGGAGGAGGTTATTATGTTCGTAGCGTATGTTTGTTTTTTTTTTTTTAATGTATGTCCACCGATTTCTCCGTCATTTGTGGACCGATTTTGAAAATTCTTTTTTTGTTTGAAAGGCCATGCTCTCAAATTGGTCCCATATAAATGTTATTAACTTTGCTTGGGTAGTTTTTGAGTTAGCTACAAAATACGTTTTGTTTTTTTCCGCTTAGTATGTAGATATGATATGATAAGTTCCTGTCACTGGTAGCAGGTAGTGGTATTTGAATGTGTAGGTACCACAACTAAAAAGTGAAAAATAAAAACGTTTTACAAAAAAAACAACCGACTTAAAAAAAAAACACTACAAAGTGAAAAATAACTTTAATTTCGGAAGTCGGTGGCAAAAAACGAAAATACAAAACCCAAGACACCGACTTCCGAAATTAAAGTTATTTTTCACTTTGTAGTGTTTTTTTTTTTGTAGTGGATTTTTTTTTTTGTAAAATGTTTTTAGAAAATAACTTTAATACTTACCTAAAAAAGTTTAGTTTGCGCCACAACTTCAAAAAAATTATAAAACTCATAAAATGTTCAGTAGTACTAGTCATTCGAATATCAATATAAGTTACACAAGCATAAAGTTGATATTGCCACATGCGAACTACGCATTAAAGACCCTGACGTCACGCAAAATCCTGCATCGCGCAATATTAGAGTTTACCGCGCGATCGTCTTAAATATAACTTTCCGACATCAATCATAGGGCAGTTTCCCGCCAGACAACTCCCGTCTGGTCGGAGGATCCTCCCTTTTCAATAGAGGATAGTGACTTTGGACCCTGTTCCTCATACCTCTAAAATACCATTTATTTCAGGTAACGCAGACCCATAACATAAATACTTTAAAGTTTATACATCATAATTTTATTTAAACCACAAATTGAACAACTAAACTTGGGAGCTTGGTTTTGGTCGTGGTTTCCTATAACGTCTCAACACAACTTCTGTTGGAAAAAATCTGCACGAAGACAGCCTAGGTAATACAGACTGCATCCGCAACTCCACGTCAATGCGCGTATTTTGCGTACGGGTGGGAAAACCGATTATTCGATCCACCCCAGCTCCTCAAGGAAGGCCAGCAACGCCTTGATGTTACTGACAATCTCACGGAGGGTACCTGAGTTACCGAAGTACTTTGCGACCACCGTGACAGGCAGTTTAGTAGCACATGCGCTGCTGTTGGCTGTCTCGTCGTCCTCTATGCAGGCCTTGCACAGCGGACTGTCTGTGACTCCTATAACAACCTTATGCATCGTGGGAGCTTGAAGGTTGTAGGACTTGAAGTTTGTAGTCCAGCAAGACTCCATCCGTGATAGATTTAGCAACTGCAGCAGCAGCCTTACACTCGCTGTGCGAAAGTCTACGTGTGCGTGCGTTTTTCCTCATTATATAGAGCCGACCTACTGTACTTGTCTACGTTATGTCCGAGCGCGATCTATCGGTTATTGAGTTATTTAACTTTACAAGCATACGCTTGTGATCGTGAAAGTGGACATCACTGCATACCAAGCAAGATTTATTGAACGGTCATAAATCAGACTGATTGGTCTTATTAACAAGTGTTTTATTTATGTTTTGTAGTAAATCAAATTAGATTATTGATATTGACTGGGATGGCTGCTATAATTAATCCTATCTAAATATAATAATATTTATAAATACGAAAGTGAGTTGGTTTGTTTGTTAAGCTTTCAGGCTAAAACGGCTGAACGGATTTGGATGAAATTTGGCACATGGGTAGACCATGACCTGGAAAAGGACATAGGCTACTTTTCATCCTGGATCACAGTCGAAGTCGCGGGCAATAGCTCGTATAACCATAATATAACTGTTGCATCTTCTGTTAAATATAGCGATGAAATGTGGGTGTACAAGTGTACAAGGCACTAGGAAGTGGTGAAGGGTGGGCGTTTTGGGGGACTGTCTTATGTAATTTTGACGTTCGAAAAGTGCTGATTCTCAGCCTAATTTGAATAAATGACTTGAATTTTGTTTTTTTTTTTGACATGTCCAAACGCCTCTGCCTAACCCCTATCTAAACTAATATTATATTTTATTTTTTTTCTTCTTCTAATCCATCTGCGATCAGCCATTGGCTATAATCAGATCTGTTGGTTAATACGATGGCAATTGGAGTTTGACGCATCCTGTGACATGTCTCCTCATCAAAAATTTAAATTTAAGCACTACTTAAATTGAGGCTATTCGTTTCCTTTTTAGGCTATATTATAATGAAGAGAAAAGATTTGATTTTTTGTATGTTTGTTTATTACGCTTTCACGCTAAAACGGCTGAAGGGATTTAGATGAAATTTGGCACATGGGTAGACCATGACCTGGGTTAGGACATAGGATATTTTATCCCGATATTTCCACGGGATCGAGACTTATGCGGGTGAAACCGTGAGGCGCAGCTAGTAACAAATAAAGATGGTAAAAATTAAAAAAATATCTCTCTATGACATACCTCTAGGTCTAGGTTGTACAAAAATAACAAAATAAATAAAACAAAATTCTAACATGGATAGAATATTTGGTGAATTTAGGCGTGATGTTATTTTATGTTGCAGTGTAATGTTAATCACGCTTGTGTTGACAATTGGGGTCGCCAGAGGTGTAAATTACAGCCACATTTCAGTATTGTTTAAAGTACCATGTAATAAGGTGCGGGCCTATTGCCATTAACCAGGTATAAATACAAAAATCTAGGCTGCTATTGAGAATGTTTTAATGAAAAAGAAACCTAATAACATTGATTGCCCATTGATTGATTGACTTTGTCTGACCCAAAGATCATGCCCAGTCCCAGGACCCCGTGCTTAGCAGTAGCGCATCCACTATACTCTTGTGTACTCTAGCTAGACCAGCGAGGCATTCTTGCCTTGTTAACAACATTTTATTAATATGTTGTTCCACATATTTGGGCTGATTGCGTTTCGTCTGTGCTCTTTGTGTAGCGATGCGTGTGCGCTGGTATTTTGTTCTAATTTAATTAAAAAAATACGTAACATATTTGTTATTTTGTAGAAATTGGTTTGGCTAGTACACAATCTGGAGAGATCTTTTATGGTCTGTTGCTGTTGCGACCAATTATATTGGATGGTCAGTCTTAAGTCTTTCTTGGAAGTTGAACTATATGTTCAAATTTCTTTAGGACAGTGGTGTGCGAGTAAAATACTTGTGAAAGAGTGCGTTCAGCCACATCTGTCGTTAAGCTTTGTAATGTTCCAGTTTAACAGTGTAACCCAGTGAAATTAAAAGACTTTTCAACCTAATTTATCACACATTTTGTGTGTAAAAACAAGTAAAGCTAGTCCAGGTCATAGAAGTTCTAGGAGATTATTTGGTACAATACCATCTGACATCTCTCTTTAGATACTTCATCATACTAGAGACTGCCAGCAGACATATAGACCTCTCCAATTCCATGACAATGGGGTCTAACTGAGGTCGAAGTCCTCATTTAAGCCAGTCTTTTGAAGACATAAAAAATTACAGTTTACTATGTTTTGTCATCAGGAACACGGCCTATCAGACAGTCGCGAGGAACTGGACGCGCGGGAGCTGGGCAGCGCGCCGCGCCTGGAGCCTCTGACGGCGGCGCACAGGGCCTACTCCACGTCCTGCCTGGAGCTGGACCAGCATCACATGCAGCACCAGCCACCGCCACAGAACAGGTGAGCTGGTGACAGGTCAGCTCTAGCAGACAGTCGCGAGGAGCTGATACCTAGAACTTTAAAAAAATCTGCCTTTGTTGGCCCACTGCTAGGCAAAAGGAAAGGGAGGCCCCCTTTCCTTTTTCCAATCAACTCGATCTGCGCCAACAAACCCAAAAACTAAACCTAGAGTGAAAAATTTACAGAAAATGAATCAAAGGCCGGTGGACAGCACTTGAGACATTTTAGCCATGTTGTTTGGAACGCTTCAGCAAGCAATGCCGGCTAGCAACAACCTTAATTTTTTTATTTAAAAGATAAAGTTACATATTAGAATAACTTTAAAAACATTGAATAATTAATTCGTCTGAAAGAATTAAACATTGTTTATTCTGCACAAATAAGATGCACATTATAAAACAAACAAAATAATCTAACTAATGCCCAAGTATCAGTATATCTAACCGATATAATTTCTCTCCAGAGCGCTCCTCCCGCAATACCGGCCTGCCCCGGACTACGAGACAGCCATCCAGCAAAAATACCAACAACAAAGAGCTGAGGCGCAGCTTCGATACCAGAACCACCACGCGGCACCGCTGGGGCCCGCGGCGAAGCCTTACGGCTCGCACCCCGACATCCACCGAGTGTACCCCGACGTCACCAGGCACACAGGACCGGCCCCTCTCGCCCCCCTTACCTCCCCTGCAACAGACGACTATCCCTACCCTCTCAAATTCATGGGAACAAATTACCCCTTCGCAGTAAACCCCAACGTGCAAACTGATCTCAATCAACTACACTACGTTAATGTCTACAAGCCACCTCCCCCCTACCCTTCTAATGGTCTCGCCTCCAACTCAACCCCAGATCTAGCTGTTGCCAGCCAAGCATTAAACTACCACAGAGGTTATATTAACTCTCATGTGTCAGGATCAAGCCCAGACCTAGTCTCAACGAGAACAGCCCTAAACAGGCAGTATTTAGGTTATATCAATACTAGTCATATTAACTACGGAAGACCTAACATAATGCCAGGGACACACGGAACATATAACAATCTAGCGTCAGTCCTAGACCCCAAACCACACATCATTATAGACCCCCATCACATATCAGATAATATACAAAAAGTTTACGACGAAAGAGGGAATATTATGTACTCGATGCCGATGCATAGGATACCTTATCAGAGGCATGTCGTACTACCACAAACACAACAAATTAAAATAGGAGATACTCAAGAACCTATTTATGAGAACGTCCCCTTACCGTGGCAAAACGAAGGGAAGATTACCACGAGAGATCGTGCACAAAGTCTGACAACTACAGACGAAATCGCGCGACTAAACGAACGGAACAGCAGTCACCCAACGATAAACAAATACCTGTCACCTAACATGAACTTACCTTACGTTCCCGTCAAAATTGAGAACCCAGACGGGCACTACGTGAACGCTCAAATTATCAAAGGCGTTCGCGAATCCAGCGTACCGAAAGACCTGACCGTTTCCAGTCGATCAGTGAATCGCGAAGCCGAATTCGAAAACGTAACCCTCTCAATCGACAGACTGTCTTTACAGCACGACGAACGCGAATACGATGAAACTCCCTATCAGAGTTTATCGACACACCGGGTGTCGAATAACAACACTATAAACAAGGCTGATAACGTGACGTCGATCGTAGTGACCGATTCGCGGCCGAACGTAGCAGACATTAGCTCCAGTACTATTGAGACAGTTACTAGTGTTACTACGAATAGTAGCATGGATACTGAAACCAGTAAAACGAGTAGTAAGGAGAAGAAACGGAGAAGATGGGGGGTGTTCATGGGGAGGGCCAACAAGGGGGAGGTGCGAAGTGCGACGCTTGGCCGGAATAGGGCGACTCCTGCGCCGCATACTCATAGATGGTCGACGGGACTGCCTAAGTTTCAGCCACTGCCACCTAGTATCACCAAAGAGACTATGGTAAGTACTTAACATAACATGACGCATATTTTCCCGAAGGGCTAACCAGAGGTGACCTATAGTGCACCCACATTTCGCCAGTTATGTTTAAAACCCTTTGTAATGGGGGCGAGTCTATTCAACCGGGCAAATCCAGACTCCGGGCTGCTACTGAAAAAGTAATTAATATTTTAAAAAAATGTGGAAAAACAAGTACAAAATATGATTTTTTTGGTTGCAACAATCGTAAATATGATATTATTTTTCGCTAAATTGTGTTTCCGTTCGTAAATTCTTATGATAACAAATTTCGTATCTCTAATTTGATCTGATTATGGAGCTTAACAACAATCAACATTTGTCGAAAGTATTAAAGCAATTTTAATACTGTTTTACATATTATTTTTATTACATTTATTTCGGTTGACCTTGCTTGTCATTCCTTAGCTAATAAAATAAGATAACTTTGAATTCGAGGAAAGTCGTAGATTTTCAAAAATCCTGAAGATCTTTCATTCTGCCCAACATAGCTGATCCAGGTCGAATATGTGGGTAAAGGATATTTAATCATGATTATCACGCTAAAATGTTTGTTTTTTTGCCTTACTTTTTTCGTGCCCTAGGAGTTATAAAAATGATTAAGATCCGCTAATCAACCTGACAAAATATAATGTAGATTGTCCGCCTAATACAGATGATTCTGTCTGTGAAACTCATCTATTTGACTATCAATAGCAATGCTGCACCTAAAAATGCATAACTACTAATCTACAATATCTCAACTATGTAAACACACTGATCAATGGTATGATCCACGCGTTGTTTATCAACAATCTGCTCAAACATACAACAATAAACAACACAACAGCAGTTGTTTGTTGTTCAGTATTATGTTTCAGTTTGATTGTTCAGTTCGGTCTCATCAGTGCTTTTCACATCTGGTGCGGATGCATAGATATATATCTATATCTTTTATAAATCGTCATAAAACGCATCATGTCTATCCGTTTTTGCGCTTACAACGAGGATTTGTTTAGTGGGTCGAATGAATGAGTCACTGTAACAGTGTCGTGATGGCCCAGAACTTCAAGGTTACGTTTCTTGAGCATGATGTGGCAGGTTCTAACTTGGCAAGTACATACCCATGTGCACTTCATATAATTTCTCTTTCGGTTATTAATTTATGCATTATTTACTACGGCACTCGGTCTAAGTTGGTATAATGTAACTTACATTTCCCGGCAAACAAATATGATGCGACTTTTAGAAAGATTCTACTTTGTAGAGCATCGTCTGTGTCACTCACAACTTTAAAGCTAAGACTCGATCTGCCATAATACTTTAAAACAAAAGCAGTGGAGGCCCAGTGGAAACGGCCGCGACTTAACGAGTTGTTCGAACCCTGGCAGTCACTCGCCATTATTTCATCACCACTGCTCTCAAAACCATCGTGAGGAAACCGGCATATCCTAGAACCAAAAATTCGAAGACATGTGACATCTACCAAACCGCACTGGGCCCGCGTGGTGGATTACGGCCCGTTCCCACTCACAGAGAGGAGGCCTGTGTCCCAGCAGTGGGAACGTTATAGGCTGATTATGCTGTTAAACAACCCACAAAAACGCCATATCTTCTATGATACATCAATCTGCCTAGCCTTTTTCCATGTTGGGGTCGGCTTCCAGTCAAACCGGTTGCAGCTGAATACCAGTATTTTACATGGAGCGACTGCCTATCTGACCTCCACAAACCAGTAACTGGTAATACGATACCCCTTGGTAAGACTGGTTGTCAGACTTTCGAGCTCCTGACGACCCGTAACGACTGTCAAAGATCCACGAATGACAGTCGGTATGTAGAAATGGTCACCCATCCACGGACCAACCCCGGCAAGCGTAGCTTAACCTGATGGATCGACCCGTGCGGCTGTTAGTACTGAGCCACGAGCTCCTCATCTCTTCTCTGATACAACTAGGTTAAAAACACTAATGCTCGTACATTTCCAAACTCCATATAAAAAAACATTTTTTTTTTTGCTATTGTCGCCAAAACATCTGTATCTGTGGGCACGTCAATCCAAGTCGAGCAAAAACATTTATCGTTTACCTATGTTCTACAAATAAACATATTTGATTTTGAACTCATTCTGTTCCCCACAGGTCCAAATCCTAGAACGTAAGATGTCAGACGACCAGCTATCGTTCGCGTTCGAGCAGATCCCCAAAGGCCGTGAAACCGGCGGCGAGTTCCGTACGGCACTGTTACCGCAGCACGCGGCGCTCAACGGGTTCTCGTCCGATCATCTGCCGTACGAGGACAACCGGGTCCGGTTGCATCCCACGCCTAATAATCCACACGGGTATATTAATGCGTCGCATATTACTGTGAGTATTTGTACTATCCAGATTCTGGCTATTATAACTACACATTTTCGACATCACTAAAATCCAGAGACTGAAATTGTGAAGTCATTTTGTATTGTTGAATTTAAGTTTTTGAAGATTTCCGAATTATTTGATGCTATTTAAAACTTTCCGTAATTTCTAGAACAAAATTTTACATTAGAGAACATCTGTCAAATTCGGAATACAACTTAGGGCGAATTACACCATGAAACTGAACGCGATCAGTACATCTAAAACCGCGTTCAAGAGCTGTCAGTGACCTCGTTGTCGTGGAAAATTGACACTCTTGAATGCAGTTTTGAATGCTGATTGCGTTCAGTTTCATTAGTGAACTGCGCACTTAGCTCTTGTTGTTTAAAGAATCCGTAATGCAGGTTTCGGTATTGGTACCGAACCTCATACAGGTTTCGTTCTGTTCTCATTTTCTTAAAATTAATAAACTAGAAATAGAACAGTAGCTAATTTCCGTCCTTTTCACGTCTTAAGTAAATAGTAAAAAAAAAACCGAAGTTACCATGACTCTCCCTCAGATGACAGTCGGCAGCACACAACGCTTCTACGTCGTCGCCAAAGTCGGCAACGCGACCGCCACCAACACCGTAGTGACAGGCTGCACGTGCGGCGGGGGCTGCGCCCTCGTGTGGCAGGCCGCCTGGCAGGTCGGCGCTCCGCTGCTGGCCAGGGTGGCCGGCCCGGGCCACCCGCACTATCTGCCGCAAGATAATACTACCAAGGATTTTGGGAAGGTAAGTTCCATTGCACTTTTCAACGCGCTTTTCTACTACGTTGCAGTTAATCAATGTAATTTGACTTGCTTCTATGCCTATTATCTAGGTTGAATCTGTGATTTTTGCTAAAGTTCTGCCAATAATCGCTCTTTATACTTCATCATATTGCTATTATATTTATCCGAGACATGGAGGAAGCTGTTCTGTCATCGCGATTTCGCCGGTTATAGACTTTCTTCGTCATCAGCCTCAAGTCCTTTCGGAATTACGAGCGGATTTACGTCTAGCCCAAAACAAATAAATATTGACAAAGGAATTTTTTAGATTAATTTGACATCCGCAAGGTTTATTACAATTTCGCAGACATTAAAGGAATTTTACAACAAAATATTATAAATTCATTGAAATGATCTCCGAAACTTTCAACCAATTCCATGATCTTCCAAATCTGCAAATGTTCATAGACACCATTGTCCACCCAGTTCCAGGTAACATCGGGCACGTCGTCGCGCACGGCGTGGGGCGCGTCGGTGCTGGTGCGCGTGCGGAGCGGCGCGCGCGTGCGCGACGTGTGGCACGTGCACTTCGCGCTCTGGAACAACGCTAGTACCGCGCCTGAACACCCACACTTCCTAGGTAAGCACATCCCACAAGGTTTTCAAAGAATGCCAAAGGAGTTTCTTGCCCGTTCTCCGCCGTTCGAATATACTATGCTTTAGAACGGGAAATTAGTAAATGAATTAGGTATTTGAAATAAATGCTTTGAGTTTGTTTCGGTGATTTTTGGGATGAAACTTTTCGGAGATCGTCGTCGTATCGTCGCAGCATCATGCTGAGATAGGAGCCTTTTTGGCCTCGCACAGGTCGTTATTAATTTTGTTTGTTAGTTTTTAAAATGCTCCTTTTTTATATTTGTTAATTATTTTTTTATCTTTTATTACTGTTTTGTATTTCCTGTGCGTGTCCCAAATAAAATATTTTTTCTTTCTTTTTTTTAAAAAATTCGGACACCGTCTAGTTAAAAAAAATACGCGTGTCTTACAGATCTTACATTAGTAAATACTATTAATTTCAAAACTATACTCAATATCATCAAGAACGACTCCACTTTCTAGATGTGAAACCCTAATCGGCACACAACATATTCTGCAAATAAAAATCTAGTTAAAAGTGTAAAGACCGTATGACTATTTACCTCATTTTCATGTTTCTTCCAGCGTTCCTCTCGGAAGTGAACAGTCTCCGTCTTGCCTGCGAGGCAGAGGCGCACGGCGAGCGAGGCGCAGTGAAAGGCGCCAGTGCTCCCATCGTGTTCTGTTGTGAGCACGGCGCTGGAAGAGCAGGAACTGCCCTCGCAGCCGACCTGCTGCACGATATACTGGATAATAACCAGGTACGATTCATAAAAGTTTATATTGCCTGATGAAATCATGCTAGATGGTATGTTGAGGAACGCAGAATGTAAAGCAGAAGTCAAGTAAGTTACATAAACCTTATTAATAACGCTATCTATTTTAGGTCGTCAGAGCTTGGATGTTTTGTAGTAGTACCATAAAAGCCCAATATTTACTTATAAAAACATATCGGCACACACCTTTGAATAATCATAAGCAACTAGATTTAGTAGGAAAGAAAGTAGTAATTCATATTTTCACTAATATTTGGAGCCGACTGGTATTTTGACTCAATTTTTTAAGTCCTTATTCCCTTCGAACCCTCACATCCAACAATTGTTTTTATTAATATTACATTTTCTGATTCCCCAGGAGCTAGACATCCCGCGCACGATCAGCATGCTACACCAACAACGCGCCAACTTGATACAGAACGTGCACCAGTACAAGTTCTTACATCAGTTGCTGCTACAATACCTGAAACAGTCGCGACTCATATAGACCTGCAACTCTTACCACCGGACGCCGGCAAAGGACTGGTCGAACCTAGAAAGAAGCCAGGAAGGAATCTACCAAGTGTAACCTAGGAATTCGCCAGATGTAACCTAGGAATTCGCCTGATATTACCTAGGAATATGCCAGAGCCAACCTAGGAGTCGATCCAAAGTTGTTGGATTGTGTAAAGCAGTCACTACATGTAAGGTACTGATATTTATTTGCATTCTAGTTGGATTGCAAGGCATTTTCAGCATGTTTGTTTAAAGGGGCCGGTGTCACGGCTTCTGTAAATGGAAATAATATTGATGGAGTTTCAACATTTACTTTATTTATAAGAGGAATAAGCAGGACTGCTAATTGAATCTTTACTAAATTGTTATTAATAAAATAATGCCCGAAAAATACGAAAACGCAAAAATACGAATCGAGATTTTTAACGGAATTAAGATAACACGATAGTGCTTTTAAATGCAAAAGGATTTTTCCTGCAATTTAGTTTGTAATGCAGGATTAGGTCATAAGTGAATTAACACGTTTTTAATCAATTATTGCATGCAATTGACTAATTAGTGCCTTATCAACGAGACAATACAGATAATAACAAAGTATCGATAAATCCCAACACTAGGTTTTATCGATATTTGAGTGAACCGATACGAGACGTTTGTATCGATATTTAAAACGTCTATTCGATACTGCTAGTTGCTCAACATGACGGTAAATATAAGAGCATGCCTTACACAAATTATACCATAATTTGACCCTAAGGTTGAAACAATATTGTAATATATCAAGTTCTAATATGAACCTTATATTTGTAGCTAAAAGATATAATATCGATCGACTGGATCATAGATCTAATACCTATGAGATTTTTACGATTTATGACTGAGATGACAAAAATGTTCCACCTTTATCTAGTGATTTTGTATATTCTGTATTTATTTAACGTTTTTTAATTGATGTTTGTATAGAAAGTGATTTTTTATAAACTTGCAGAGTTTTTTTTTTGTGATTGTTGAATGGATTTTTATATGATATACCCGTTGTGGGGATGTTTTAAATGAATTTATATGTAAATTGAAGAAAAGTATTATATAGTAACTAGTAACACAAGAGGCAGGATATCTGGCGCCCATTGAGTGAGTTTTATGTAAATGTGCTAATAAACTTATTTTTCTTGTGATCAAAAGTACATTGATCATGTAATTAAATGTTCGTGCTAACTACTATTTACATAACTAAAAGACTAATTCCCTAAAATATTAATTATTTATACACAATCACTTCTACACATTTATCTCTCTACAACATAGATGCAAAAATGCAGCTAAAAATCAAATCTCTTTTGCTCAAGTAAAGCTCCACAAAAATACTCGCAACTGCTTTTATTTCAACCATTATACTCTACTACACCAGTACTCCTTATTTATTGTGTTTTCGACCACATATCCTGCCTCGCAGTAGTTAAGAGTGAATCGTAACGACGTGCCTTAGTCAGAGATTACCGAGGATCTGATGAACCTATCGCGTGCCTTCTAGACTTACGTTTTTGTTAATTACGAAGAATTTTAACAATCTTATTTATAAATAAAATTCACGATCTTTCCACAAAATTGCGTTATTTATTTCGCGTGTCGAACGCAACCCTCATCCGAGAATTTGTGTGTTCACCCTAATCCGGCACTTCACTTGGCGTATTTACCCAAATATTCGCGTAACTTTATCAATCTAAAATATACCCTTTGCCTTTTGTGATAAAGTTAATTTTGTATTAATGAAATAACGCGCATATTTGCACAAATACGCCAACTGCCAAGTGTAGGTAGTGCCAGCATTTAAATGAATGATGAAAGGCTTGCATGTAAGCGCATCTAATACAAACTATTATTCATAATTAAAGATTATTTTACTGCAATAATGTGTATTTGTAAAATAGTTTTTTGTTTTATTTATATTGAAGGAGCGATATTCTCAACATTGTATGTAATTGTTAAAATTCTTCGCAATAACTGTTTTATACCGTTCGTATTCGATGTATAGTCGATTGTCAGTCAGTCTTAATTATATTCATGTATTATGGCTAGTTGTTGAAATTTATTTTTGAAAATCTCTCAGGTACGTGTCGACAGTGGAATTGTATGGTTTAAGTTGTTTACAACCGCCACGCATTTACAATAAAATTCAAAGCATTTATTTTAATTAGAACATTTAAATAAAAGGTGCTTTTTATTGCCTCTAAATTAAGGTTTATAAGGAGGAGAACATGCAACTCCATGGTTACTCTTATTTGTCAAGTTATGAAAAATTTTATATGAATATTATGGTCCTATCTGAATAATACTATTACTAAACCCTTAAATAGGTTAGGTGTCTGTAATGAGCGTAGACGCGTTGAACTTGCCTAATGTAACTTACTGGACAATTTCCATAGAACGATCAGCCTAAAACTGCCCAAATTCCGTTCCACTGTCGATCCATACTCATTGTAGTGAGGGAAATTATTTCTTATGCAAATCGACACCCTACGTCAATTTGTCGTGTTGTGATTTGAATAAACGGACAATAAGTTGGTACTCAGTTTGCTAACAATTAATTTCCCTAACTTTACGTTTGGTGCATTAATGTGTTCATACCTGTATGTAGTGTCCAGTTGATCTAAACTGAAATTGCGCGCCCCTCCGCAAAATGTTATATTTTCAGTGCCGCAGTTGCACTAATTCCACGTTCATATCTAGCCAGTTACTTCAGAATCAGTTATGGCAACCCATTTATGTGTATAGCGTCTATTACAAAAACGTTGAGCCATTTGGACTGTCACATTAAACTTGTTCGTTGACGCGTCACATTTGTATCATCTTATTATAAACCGTGCGCGACTGTTAGTCACCGCCTGAGGTATGTGAGCGGTGAGACCGGGGAGGTAGCCAAAGGCCAAGCTAACTCAGTATGCCAATGTTGTCAATAGCGCCCTCCCCCGTCTCACCGCTCACCAAACCTTGGTCGGTGACTAGCAGTCGCGCAGAGTATTATACATTTGCCATTTATATCGTATCATATTATAACAGGATTCTAAGTATGGTAAAGGACGTTAAGGTTATAAATCGACCGTACTAAAAATACGCTTTCAATGGGGGGCGCTCAATTTCAGCGGAGACAAGCTATATACCTGTCTAGTCCGACGGCAACTCCATATTATTGTTAGTTTGTGTGCGTGTACATACGCTTGGACTTTGTTTGTATGCACAACATATTAAGGTTTACATTCTTTAGTCACTTATGTATGATTTATGATTTACAGTGTTAATCGTGTTCTTTTTTGTGATGTATTTACGATTATGACTAAAATTTTTATATTTTACTACAGTAACTTCTATATAATTCCAGTATTGATATTGATTGTGGATTGTCCCGTCAGGCTTGAGTGTCGTGATATTCAGACGGGAGCTACATTCTAAACTTCGTGAGAAACTGACAATAAAATATACTAAGAAACGTTTATCGTCTTTTTATTTCAAATCATCATCATCATTTCAGCCGAAAGACGTCCACTGCTGAACATAGGCGTCCCCCAAGCACCGCCACTTCGACCGGTTCTGTGCTTCGCGCGTCCAGCGGATTCCAACGGCCTTCACAAGATCATCGGTCCACATTATGGGAGGATTTCCAACGCTACGTCTTCCGGTACGCGGTCACTACTTCAGAACCTGTCGGCCCTATCGACCATCTGTTCAGCGAGCTATGTGCCCTGCCCACTACAGGAACATTAATAACTGGTTTCTCAAAACTTTCAACTACCCTAATAATAAAAAAAAAACGTGTGCGGTCGGGGGACTCCCGTCGTTCGAACGAAGGAACCACGAAGGAACGAAGTTCTTTCTCACGTATGATTTAACAAAATGTTTGCAGTCGTCATCTTGCATTTACATTTTGACCGCATATCGGCTTTAGCGCCCTCGAAAACTATGGAAACGACACCCATAACGAAAAAGTTTTAACTTTCGCAGCCGCCATCTTGGATTTACATTTTGACCTCATCCGCTTTAGCACCCTCGAAAACTGAAAACGACACACATGACGAAAATTTTTAAAATTTCGCAGCCGCCATCTTGGATTTAAATTTTGACCTCACTATCGACTTTAGCACCTTCGAAATCTATGAAAACGATACCCATGATGAAAATTTGAAAGTTTTCGCAGCTGCCATCTTGGATTAACATTTTGACCTCACTATCGGCTGTAGCACCCTTGAAAACCCTGAAAACGCTACCCAAGACAACAAAATTTTCAGAGCCGCCATCTTGGAATTTCATTTTGACCTAATTATCGGCTTTTGCACCCTTGAAAACCATAAAAACGATGAAAAATTTGAATCAGCCGCCATCTTGGATTTTCATGTTGACCAAATTCACACTTTCTCTGTCTCTCTCCGGCAGTATACTCGCGGTCGGGCCGATGTGTACAATTTTATCCCACGACACTGTAATCACGTTACTCTTTTCTTTTGTTTTTTCTACCGGCGTTCTCTTTCTCTTTGAATTAGAAGAAGACAGTCGCAAGTATTAACACTTTTTAGCGTGGCGATTTCTGAAAGTTCACAAGCCGCGTTGAAGAACTTCGTTCCAAATCACTTTTTTCAGGTGTTACTTGAATAGAGCAGCATTGTTACTATTATTCATTCAATATTTCTACACTACACTAACTCAAAATGGTTTAGTTCTCTTTAGACTACACACTGTCCGTGTTGTCTAGCAGCTGGTTTGCCTCAACATTCACATGTAGGTGAAGTTAAAAAAAACCGGCCAAGTGCGTGTTGAACCACGCACAATGAAGAGTTCCGTAGTTGGGATGAATTTATTCCAAATACAAACTTAACATTGTACAGACGCCAGCACCTCAAGCTACTACAATCTGTCAAATTTCTTTATTAGATTTTCAACTTCATTGTTAAATTATAAGGTTTAAAGTTGATTAGGAAAATTTGACAGTTTCGGGTAGCTTGATGTGCTGGCGTCTGTACTAGAAAAACATGTTCTCCCATACATTTCAGTCAATTTACATTTATTTTCTTAAATATCTTGAAATGCATTTATGTTAAAATTATAGAAAAAATATATTTGAGATCCTCGCAACAAGTCCTTTCATTTGATATGTCACGGTATAGGTACTCGTAGTTTGCAAAACAATTTTTTTTATTTTCTTATTTGCCCCCTAAAACTGACCCCCATATTCAAAATTCATTTATTTATGTTACACGTTACGTAATGTAGGTATACGTTATGTTTGGGTCACAGAAATACATATTGTGTGTACCAAATTTCAACTTAATCGATCCATTAGATTCGGAGCAAATTGGCTGACAGACGGACAGACAGACACACGAGTGATCCTATATGGGTTCCGTTTTTTCCTTCTGAGGTACGGAACCCTAAAAAAAACACAAAACATAGTCTAAAATTATTATATTTCAGTAAAAAATTATACAATAACCTATTGCTTACATTAGGATCACGGCGGCGGGTAGTAGGGCCGCGGCGGCGGGCCGGGAGGGGGGGGCCCGCGCCCGGGCAGCGGAGGGAAGTAGTTCGGAGGAGGAACGTTCACCGGGGGGAAGCGCGGGGGCGCGGGCGGGGGCTCCGAGTACACCAGCGCGGCCGGCGGGGGGCCCGACAGCGGTAACCTCGGGGGCGGGGGGATGGAGGGGGGCGGCGCAGTATACACCGGCGGGTACGGCGCCGTCAGCCCGGGATACGCCGGGTACGTATACCGTATCGGCTCCATCTTCGGAGGCTCTAGTTTAATATCGGCACCATTCTTCATGGGCGTCACCACCGGCTTAGAAACGACAACGGCGACTGGAGATGCGGAAGTGGGCGGTGTAATGGAGGGGGCCTTCTTGTCGTTTTTTGGCTGCTTGGCGGCAGAGGGTGCGGGGGGCGAGTCCCCGCCCGACGACTGCGGCTGCGGCGAGTACAGATCTAACACCTGGAACAAATAGATTACTTTTAAACTGCACACTAGGCTACTCAAGTAAAAGTCATGAGTCAGTAATGTCCTTACTCTAGGCTTACAGTTTCAGTAATAGGTAGCTTCCTAAGTTAACCCAATATTGTTTTAAAGCGAAAACATAGTAACAAGGGTCGTTAGTAATATGGTTAATTAATTATCACATGTAGCCAATACAAACAGTAGCCGCCATAATCATGGCAAATGGTAGTTGACAATGTTTTTTTATTGTGCTGTATGTTTAACACTTTTTCTGTATTTTATTTTACACAATATTTTTATTTAATCTAATTACAATTTGCATATTTTGTAGTTTACTAAGCATTCTATAGCAATAAAGAGTTTCTCACTTTTCATTAAAATTAAATAGGAAACAAATTTTTATTCAATTTTAATGTTCCTTTTTAGAGTTCCGTACCCGAAGGGTGCCAAACGGAACCGTATTACTAAGCCTCCACTGTTTGTCAGTCTGTCCGTCTGTCTGTCAGCGGGCTGTATCTCATGAAACTTTAATAGCTGTTAGACAGTTGAAATTTTCTCAGATAGTGTACTTCTATTGCTGCTATAACAAAAATTAAATAAAGTTAATAATTCTGCCCCCAATAGAAAAAAAGACGCATCTAAAATTTTTTCCAGATTTGAGTTATATATCAGACATGCGCTTTTTTTTTCTGATTCCGGCATGTATATAACTTAAATCTGGAAAAAGTGTTAGATGCGTCTTTTTTTCTATCGGGGGCAGAATTAAAGGGGGCAGTGTCAGATGACAAATGGGCTAAAAGAACTACTGATTCTCTAAACGCACGACGACATCGCGGCGGGCCGAGACGGAGATGGCGGGACGAGCTTGACTCCTACCGAAAGTACTGGCCGATACTAGCAATGGACAGAATTGTGTGGAAAAGGGTGAGGGAGGCCTTTGCCCTGCAGTGGGACAATACAGGCTAGTTAGATTAGAATAGAATTAAAGGGGTCCGGGGGACTCAACTCGGCCGGTTTTTTATAATTTACTTGCATGAAATTAAATTTTTTTTTGCTCCTTTTTTTTTAAACACTGTCAGTGAGTTATGGCAATTACTTCCAGATTTACTTAACACATTCCGGCGCGGTAACGGCTGTAACCGTATTTTAAAAGTTCGTGGACTGACAGTACGGCCACAGCCGTATAGTTAGCTACTTTTTTTACGTCAAACACAGCTGCCGCAGTGTAAAACTTATTTGCTTATTGTATAGACTTTATGCTTAATGCAATAAGGCTGAAATCACGTCGATTTATTGTCAAAAACAAGTTGTTTACGTGCTCTCAATGTGTGCCATACCCTCACATAAACAGATTTCATCCACAATGCTAGTACGGCTACAACCGGGTTGGTTACTATGAAATGTCATACTACTGGAAAGTCAGTGTCACGCTAGCGACGGTCAGAGTTGGGTGTGTGGGCGTCGGTTTGCGCGGGAAAATTACCGACAACCAAAGCTCGCGGTAAGTGATAACTATTGACTTCTTAGCCTAAACATTGGCAAATACTTGCATTATTATGTTTTATCTGATATTAGATGCTTCATTTTACGTGAGTGTTGCATATTTTCAACATGAAATCTGTTATTTTATAGATGAGTTGGCGCAAAGTTGATGATGATCGCATTATGAAGCTTTTAGATGACGTCTACGCCTGAAGTATCTTGTTCAGAAGAAGACCCTTATTGTGACGACGGAGAATATGGCTCTGATAAAGATTTTGAGCCAGATTACAACGAGCTTTCTTCCGATTCGGACGGCCTACAAAAGAGACAGCGCCGTGCAAATTTGAGTGTGCAGCATTCAACCAGACATGAAATAACAGGGCAATCTGATACAGATGTGGAAGACGTTAAACGGTTGTACCCGTACTGACGAATAACAAAGATTTTATTTCATACGACCCTGACAGTACGGCTATATACGGATACGGTTGTAGCCGTCTTCCGCCCTATGTAGACGATTTGATTTTCCGTGATATTGTAAGTACGGTTGTGACAGTATTGTGATTTTGTATGAAAAATTCTACTGTCTTTCCGTAATAAAGGACCGCGCCGGAAGGTGTTAACCTATATTATCTAATATACATACTGGACAATACAGTTTTAAGAACCTCTTTGATAACAAAAACTCACCTGATGGCAGATATCCTCAAGCAACTCCATTGTGATGTCTTCAACAAACATATCCCACCATGCGCTGTGCTTGGGATTCCGCCCGTTCCAATCCAGTACTTCAAACTTACTGAGCTTGCCCGCAAGGAACATCAGTGCTACAGCTATTACTTCAGGTTCCCATTGTAAGCACAATGTTGTGCATAAACTGGAAAAGTAAGGGTTTATGTAATAAAATGGATGGTTGATTTATTTCTTCAGTCAATACTGAGACTCAGTCTGAGAGCAGGCTTCACAATCACATTCTCAGTATTTGGGATAAAACTTGTTTTAAGTTGGATTAAATATAATAGTCAGTTCAGAATGTAAATGTCCAGCCCAGAATAACTAACCAGTAAATGAAGAAAACAAAAGAAGGAATGCAAGAGAATCACTATCAATAAGTAAAGTGTTAAATGTGTGAACAATACATAAATAAATTAAATAAATACTTCCATAATTCATGTACAGTACTGAATGTGTTTAACTTTTTGTCACAACATTGTATGCTGTTGGGGTGATATTATCAGCTAAATAATTAGCTCATTGCTGACCTGTCATTAACAAATGTCCATGCCATTTGTACCATCTTCTGTAGCTTGGCCTTGTCGCCCTTCAGGCACTTGGCATACTTCAACAGGTAGCCGTAAGGGTGCTCCACCTGCAGGTCGAACTTGATCGTCTGCAGCAGGATCCTCTCCAGTGTCATCACCTCTTCTTTGGGATCGTCTCCGAAACTTGCGAACTTCTGCTCCGTTAGCAAAGACTTCGCCACTTTTATGATATCTTTGCATTTCTTTGGCGTCTCCTCCACTTTGCCCGCGAGGAAGAGGCAGCAACACGCGGTGATGTACCTCGGGAATGTTCTAAACGAGTGGAACATGTAGAAACGATGAAAATAAACAACGCCAGTGGCCACTGTATTATAACCTAGGTCCATCTTCGAGCCAGTGTCGATGATGAACCTCGCGCCTTCTTTCCTATACCGGTTCTCCGTGTCCGTGGATATGGCATCGCGAAACGATGGCGTGTTCTGCAGATCCTTCTTGTCATAGTACCAGTAGGGCATTTTCGTTTCTTCACTATAACACAAATATTTTCGATAGACGGTCACTAACCTCCACAGCCATTTATTTATTACTGACAACTAGTATTACACTATTGAATTGTAAAGCTCTGCAAACTCGGAATAATATTGGAAACTATTGGCCAAACACCTCAATCCCTCGATCATACAATTTAGTAGGGTTATAGTAACACGTTTGACGTTTCAGTGGCGGATTATTGTCAAAAACAAGGAACGCATGAAAAAAAATGCTGCCAACAATCAAATTAATAAATACGTTCATATTATTTTCTAGTTTTGAAAAACGATGTATTTTTTATCACCAACCAACAGCGCAGCCCAAAGCCACAATGGCGCAAGCAGACTTCCCACAGAAGACTTCCTGCTTTGATGTTTCAGAACAAATTCTTCAAAAACTGCCGTAGGTATCTAGTGTCTGGCGTGATTGATTACGAAAAAAGAAGCCTATTGGATTATCTACTAGTCTGGTCCAAAAGTATCTGTTAATTTTATAACCCTTTTCTCATATTTAGCTTTAGGCAGCGCTATGCGCACTGTGACACGGCACAAAGAGTCCAATATCAGTCCCTGCAAGAACGCCCGTCTCACAAAGCGCATCATTCTAGGACGACTATTGGTATTAGGTATGGGCGTTATTTAACGTCACTAGTTACAATAACTGGCTACGGGGCATGTAACGGAATAACTAGTTTCGAGTCACACACAAACACGTGATTTTTGTAACTAGTTCCATCACAATGCAGTGATCGAATGAAAAGAGTGAAACAAAACAAGCCCCTCCCTGAAGCCAGTGGCGGCGTAGCATGGGTTGGTATTAGGGATGGGTAAAAAATATCGATATATCAAAATATCGATATTTTTTCAGAAAAATATCGATACTAATTAGCGATATTTTTTCCCGCGATATATCAATTTTCGATATTTATTTTCAGATATCAAAATCGATATATTTTAAAGCTCTGCTGTCTGCTCATGCGACACATCATGATTTTGACCAATCCGATTTCTTAACAAACAAAAATTACTCTCTATGACTTGCTTGTATATGACAATGACATTGCTGTACATTGCTGTAGGAGCAGATTAACAGGGGAACACATCAAACAAAGAGTGCTCCTGATGTCAATATCAGACAAATACTTGTTTGAATAATGTTTTTGTTTTTTTTGTTTCTTTTTTTTATGTCAAGCAATTCGATTTTTTTTTAAATAATAAAACTTGTGTTGAAACAGCCAGATGTGTATTTGCTTTAAAATTTCGATAATTTAGGCAATTTAAAAAAAAAATATCGATATATCGAAATATCGATATTTCTTGGGTGATATATATCGATATATTTGAAAAATATCGATACGATAAATATCGATATTTTTTTTCCATTTGCCCATCCCTATGGTATGTAGTACCACAGATGTAAAACAACCGATTTAAAACATTTTAAATAAAATTTTGCCGTTTTTAAACCCCAAATAAATCGTTTTAAACCAATGACGTAATATAAATAGACGCGTTATGGATGAACATCACGGCACTCGAAAACAGCGTAAATACTATCGGTAGCTAGATAGCTACTTAGACGCACGAAGAAAGGGAAAGAAAATTAAATGTCATCTACGGAATTCCTGTTGTTAGAGAGAGATAAATATATTTCTATAATTACGTTGTCATTCTGTGGTGCATGCTCATTGGCCAAACGTGTACAAAAGGAGGCATATGGGGAATAAATGGACACTCGATTTTCTCGTGTTGATCTGGCAGTAGATTTACGGGTAAAATAATATTATTTTCGATCTGAATATGATTGCAGTATTTCGCAAGAGTAGGTAATTACTGTTACTTAAAATAAAACAAAATACAATATTATAAACATAAAAATCTTTATTAAAAAAATGAGAATAATTCAAAATTTTAAATAAAAAGTACAACAATCGTTTAAATTAAATTACAATTAAATTTCCTCTCATTTACTTGGACATTTTACGTTCAGGCACCGTTGTTGCCAATACGCTACAAAATGTTCCAATTCCGTAAAGGACCGTTGTTGCCATTTGGCTGCAACAAACGCGGCTTACATCTCTATTTGTACGCTCAAATAAAGTCTAATGTCCTCTGTGGATTTTTTATTCTATGGTCGGATAGATAAGCTAGTCAACAAAACCATTTATTTTCAAAATACCTGGAACGCAATATTAGGTTTTACACACACTGATGCAAAGTACCCCATCTTCCCCTAACGGCACGTGACTTACCTCAAGCGCCAGCCGCCATTAGAAGGCATCGAAAAACATAAAATAAAATACATTTTTCTTGATACTTACGCATGAAATGATACTTTTTTATCTTTCACAGTTGCAGTATAATTTTTACATTTCCTATAAACACAGGACGGCATTTTTTTTTTGTTATTTTTAGGAAGTTATCCACACAAGTTATTTTAATATCACGTACAGCCGCGGCACTGGTTGGTACGCGACTAAATCGAAGTCCGGTAAATACCTTGCATTCATCTTGCCACTATAGAGTATAGAGCGCGGGTAACGTATCTATAGCAGGGACTTGAAACGTTACTCAAAATAACGTTACGTGAAGTTCCGGTAACGATAATTTGTACCGTTCCACCAGGATCGTAACAAAATTAATTCATTGACTATAACGATACTAACAAACGGAACGAAATCTTAAACTGTTTAAAAACATTATTAAAAATATATCGTTATTAATATATCGGTATAACGAAATAATAACGTTATTCATTACGATACGCAAAATTGCCAAAAAAAACTGTGAACATGACACTATCACATGAAAATAAAAGTAGGTAGGTAACAATAACCATTCATTCACAACACTGTCTGTAAAAAATGAGCACTTTCGTACGAACTTATGTTTGAATACGGCGGTGGCTTACCACCAGCCGGCTGCTGGCCGCTGTAACGGGGGTGGCCGGTGGTGGTGGTGGTGCTGGGCGACGACAGAGCGGTGGTCAGCGGGAAAAGTTCTTAGAATAACGTTATACAAATGAATCTGTAACGTTATTACAAGTGGATATAAGCATAATGTTACTGATACCTATAACGTTATTTAAAATTTTGTTCTACAAAAATGATATTCTATAACGTTTTTTTTTGTAACGTTATTAATATTTTTAGGTTTTAGTATCGTTACAAAATTTGGAGCGTTATTAGATAACATTTTGTGTATCGGAACGAAATTAATTTCGTTTTCAAGTCCCTGACTATAGTTTATAATATCATTGTTTTAAACGGTTGAAAACTCGCCTACAAAAAGGCGGCGCGGCAGTTTATGTATGTGCATGTGTGTGTAGGGTAGGCGAGCTGGCAACGTTACGTCAAATAACAAAGTCAACGTGAACGAGAGTGCGAGAGTGTGAGTTTGGTTAATCAAACTGATTAATTAACCGAATCAAATTGATTATTTATATCGTACGAAAACAATGAAAAAAATTTTAATTTACCAACACCGAGTTTTTAACTCATCAATAGTTTTTATAACTTAGATAAGTAATATTTACGCCTGATCGGACGGACCAACTAGAACTAAACCCGCAAGTATATCAATTTCAGTATATCACACATTTAAAAAATCTTATACAGTTTATAGGTACTCCGTTATATCCCTACCTCGGTAAAATCAAGAAAATGTAGTGTTGTGAATCAGAAGAGCTCAAGAAACCAATCCGTTAAGGAAGCGCTGGCGCAACCCTCTGGTTGTCAAGGCAGCCGCCTATATCCCATCCCGTATCAGTCAGATTCGCCGACCGAGGCATATTCTTTCCCACCCAGATGACCCCATTACACTCCTCCAGGAGCAGAATAGGGCCACCAGTACAGTGCACAAGAACAGACGCCTTCCGTCATTCCAACCTCGCCGCCGAGGTCCTTTGCGATCGCGACCGCGTGCCCGAGTAAATGATACTCCCCCCGACCCTTGCTCGAAAACGAGGTGCCAGCAGTTGTTGCAGCTGAGCACGTAGCTTTAAATACCCCGCATAATAATCATGATGAAAACCTAAGTTTGATTCAGCCTGTCCCTTCTTGCTGTCTTCCCCTCAGCGATGCCCTAAGCCGAGGTTCGTACCCCACAGGGGGTGCCCTTAGCGAGCACTCGCTTAATTTTAATTTAGTATAGTTTAAAAGCTCTTGGCTGGAGGCTCTAAGTGTAGAAGTTTAAGGCTACCACAGGAAAAATCCGGTTAAGCAGCCAAGACCTTAGTGGTCACAACTGCCAAAGGCCATAGTTAAAAAAAAAAAAATTGCGCGCCCCTTTTCGCTCGAGAACCATCGGACCGTCAACACGTCTTCGTAGCGACCGACATTTATTTTTCATAAATTGTTGTTTGATTGATTAATTTTGTGTTGTAGCTGTGCATTTTTGCTTTTTAAAAAATAACTTGCCATCTATACTCCATTTGAAATAAGGCTAGACAAACCTTTTTTACAGTCCGTTCAATCGATTTTAACTTCTTTATTACATAAGGATGGTATTAAAAGCAAAAAAGTGGTTAAGTCATAGTCAAATAATTTATTTCAATTAGGCACAAAAAGGCACCTTTGAACGTCAAAAACAAAAAATTGAATTGATTCTAGTCGCCCCTTCCAAAAGGTAGTTTTCGTATGGAGAAGAATGGGCAAGAAACTCCACCGTTACTCTTTTAAAATGTTTCACAATATTTTGTATACATTAATTATATAATTATATGTGAAAACGATGCACCTGGAATTTAAGATTACTATACCACAATAGGTAAAAATAATTAAAAATGAAGCAATGATAGAAAAAATAATTATGTAATGGATACATAGTGTTCACATATTTACAAGCATTGTAAATGTAGGTACCAATACGATATTCCTAAAAAAATTACAAGTCATACTAATTAGTCGTGGTGCCGATTCTCTTGTACACCAAACTAAACTAACTAAACTATCACTAAAATTCCTTACTTTTGACTATGAGAATCTTATAGCTATTCTGCAAAATAAATTCTCTAAATTTAAAAATAATTTTGACACATCTAAATCGAATTTGACAATCGCGACTCCACACGTGACACCTAACCACGTGATCTTTTTAGAGCCGGAGGCGCGCAGGGGGGGCAGCCTCGTCGTGTTTTATATACAGGATAAGTTTTTATCCAGTGCGCAAACTTTAACACGTGACTTTACTCATCATTATGAACAACTTTTACTATGGGACCAAACCTGAAATCATGAAAAAAAAATCAGCTGTTCCCTACATTTATGTTCGCATTACTCGTCAAAATGTAGGGAACAGCTGATTATTTTTTTAGGTTTGGTCCCAGAGTAAAAGTTGTTCATAATGATGTGTAAAGTCACGTGTTAAAGTTTGCGCACTGGATAAAAACTTATCCTGTAGAATTTTTCACTTTTTGTATGGAAAATAAGAAAAATTATCACCTACATGTAGAGTGTCAGGGGTTTAAGGGTTTTAAAAAGGGGGTCGAAATTTTCATTATTTTTGCGATTGGACACACCGCTTTCGAGATATAAGCAAAAGAAAAAAAAAAGATTCAGTAGGTACTGTTTTTGCATTTGAAGTCGAGGTGTTGGTGTGAATTTATAGTTCATGACAACCAATTTTATTCCACACGTTTTTAGTCGCGATTAAAAATAGTCAGATTTAGTTAGAAAATCTAAATTTTAGGTAAAAAACGTCAAATTCAGAATAGCAAAATTGCTATTTTCACTAAACTAATATCTCGTTGCCATCTTAGTGCTGTCAAACTAAAATATAGTTAAGTTGTGTCACTTTAGTCTATTTCAGAATGGGAAATCGTCGTTTGACAGGAATAAACTAAATTTTGGTGATTTTTAGTTTAGTTTAGAGGCATTTGTGACAAGAGAATCGGCACCAATGTGTGAGTTCAAGTAATCACAGAATGTAAAAAAAAAACAAATGATAAAATATCCAATTAAACAATTAAATTAGCAACCAGTTTGATTTTGTCTAGACTCAAAACTGTCCTATGGAGCTAGACCAGCATGCTTCCAAGCATTCTTATCTAGGATATAATCCTCTAATTTGTAATAATTATGCTTGTTTACAAAGAGTACTTTTAATATGCGTTTTACATTTTCTTTCAGTTAACTGTAATATATCACAAGGTATTTTGTTGTAACATTTAACACAGTACCCCATAAAAGATGTTTGTACTTTGGATAATCTGAAAAATGGTTGATCTATTTTATCTTTATTTCTAGTATTAAAATTATGTCTATCACTTATTTTCTTAATTAAAAAGATGCAGAGTTACAAAACCAACTGTTTACTGCAGCTGCCATTTGTCATACCACCAACGCAATAGAAGTCAATATCGGTTGAACGAACTATATGAAAGGTTTATTTAAATGTCTAATCTTATTTCAAATGGAGTTTAGTTTGCAAGAGTAGTTATAATTATGAAAAACATAGTCATCAACACCAACAGTTTTAAATCGAAAAAAATTTGTTTATTTCGGTTTTAAACGGTTTTTCGTTTTAAATGGATTGGTTTAATTGGTTAGCCGGCCTTACATCTGTAGCGGTTACACCGCCACATACGAACTACGCATCATAGACATGACGTCACACAAATCCTGCATTGCGCAGTTAGAGTTTACCGAGCGATCGACATACATACAAGATTTCAACTTCAAACCGATGGGCAGTTGCCCGCCAGACACAACACCCGTCTGGTCGGAGGATCCTCCCTTTTCTATGGTGAATGAGTGAACTTTACACCCTGTTCCTCATGCCACTAAACATCTATAGTTGGCACCCGGGGCGGTTTTCTATTGAGCATCCCCAAAACAAAATAACAAATACTAAACGTGCGTACGTGACTTTATTTTGCTAAAATATTCGATCAAATTATCAAATACTTTCCTGTCCTTTTAAATGGACAATAAGGAAGGATTGGTAAGTCACGCTTAGCTCATGTAAGATTTTATAAATTTTGAGAAACTTCTTTCACAAGAAACCACCGAAACACTAAGTTTAGTCCCGATCTCGATGCCTCGACATAGGACCACAGCCTTCAGAGGATGTTTTAAGTATGCCGCTTCTCGCTGCTGGAATGATTTACCACCTCCCATATCTAAGATCTCTGAAAACAAAACAAAATTTCAAGTTACATCTGAAAAATTTTTCTTGGAAATAAATGATGGCGGCTTCTAAGTGGCGTCTCAGTCATAAAATCTCCAAAATAATGTCCTCTGCAGAAAATTCATCACAAACGTTCGGAGGACCGTAAGATCTTTAGTTTTTTATCTACACCCATGCTATATATGTTTCAGAAGCAGTTAGCTTATTGCCGTCATTAAAACAGCCAGTGTCATAGTAACCATTACCTCATCCCAATGAGTGATACAATGTTGTACTAAATTTCATTACGCAACTCGTTTCAACGTTCAAGCGGGGGACAGCAGCACCCGCTGCACGCATGTGTGTGTGATGTGCTGCTGCAGGCGACGTACATGACATACGTTCAGTTGTACTGAATTTTGTGGGAATTTCTTTATTCTTGATCTTGAATTACAAACACCCAATGGTTTCAGAAACTTTTAAGAGGATTCATATTATGGGTGTAGATAAAGTATTGTATGCAACTGTTATAATTAGGTATTATACAACAGTTGCATAAATAACTATAAATCAATGTGTTCGAGTGAATTGTCACCGCGTTGTTACCCAGTGCTTGGCACCACAGAGCATGTTGGCACTCGGGGCGGATCGCCCCCTCCGTCCCCCCTTTACGCCGCCACAGCCTGATGCAGATTAGATTAGACATAGCATGTAACTTACGATGAACGGGAACCTTTACCACTGACATATAATTAGTAGGCATATCATTTTTTTCATTTTACGAAAATAATAACTGTTATTAATTAATTTAAATATATACTTATATTAACCACTGACATGATATTATGTTATATGGATAGCATTATTATCTTTATATTTGTATATTTTATTATATTCCTAAGCTTTATATTATTAATTGCGTGTGGTGTACGTTTGCGAAAAACTTGATATTTATCAACCGTACTAACGACCGTTATCTTATCAAGGAAATAATTATGTTTTTGGTTGAGATTGCACCATGTTATTATCACTGCAAGAAAACAAGCTGGCACAAGGCGCAACTTGACTACCTATAATAAATACTGTATAATGTAGTAGATTGTTTGCCAAGGGAGCAAACAACTATTTTTAAGGCGAGAGTGTTTATTTTGAATCCCTCGCTGCGCTCTGGATTCAAAGTATGTCACTCAAGCTTAAAATAGTGTTGCTCCCGAGGTGAACATTCTACTTTTTATCACTCTCTATGAGAAAAAAAACGTGTGTGGTCCAACCCCCATCAGGAACGAAGTTCCTTCTCTCGTATGATTTAAAACAAAAACAAAATTTTCGCAGCCGCCATCTTGGATTAAATTTTTACCTCACCATCGACTTTAGCACCTTCGAAATCTATGAAAACGATACCCATGATGAAAATTTGAAAGTTTTCGCAGCTGCCATCTTGGATTAACACTTTGACCTCACTATTGGCTGTAGCACCCTCGAAAACTATGAAAACGACACCAAGAACTAAAATTTAGAAAATTTTCGCAGCCGCCATCTTGTATTTTCGTTTTGACCAAATTCACACTTTCTCTCTCTCTCTTGCTAGCCTGTTACTTGTACATACAATGGCCGTGATTGATCTCTTTGGTGATTGGAACTTTAACTAACAATATCCACATTCCAAATTCAAATCACTTTTTAGTCCCTTGGGATTAAAAAGCTACTTTACTGGGATGGTTACGAAGAACAAACTAACACTTTTTGAATAAATGTGATAAAAAATCCTTTGTCAATTTGATTTCAGCGCATTGCTCACTGAAACCGCGAGCCAGAAGCCAGTAGTAATGTTTTTGTAGATTAGGTACGCACATATTGCTGTAGGTTTTGCAATTTCGTAAATGAACCACCTAACAGAACTACGATAGTAGTTTAGTAGTGGTAGGTAGGTATGTAAAAAGAGGATTATGAAGAAACTGATTACGAGAACCGAAGGGACAATCTTATTGTATTTAAGTTTAAAGGCCATAGAAGGTAGGTGGTAGGTTGGTGTGATGTTCGTGTTCTTCTGTTCCTTGTTTCATTTCAATAGACGAATCCTCCATAGATAAAAAACCGGCCAAGTGCGTGTCGGACCACGCACAATGAAGGGTTCCATAAATAGGATGAATTTATCCCAAAAACAAACTTAACAGTGTAGTTGAAAAACGTGTTCTCCCATACGGAATGTTTAGAAGAACATGTTTTTTCAGCTACAAATGTAAGTTGGTGGATTATTACTCGTTAACTTGTAGAGCCTACTTAGCTGTAATAGTTTTTCTTTTAATTTCGTTTTATATAGATTGGTTCTGGATATGTTGAATAATTCACAGCTACTGCTGTGAATTATTCAACATAATAACCAACCATTCTAGCTGGCACTTGACTCTAACAAAAATTAGAATTTTATAGCTTTAAATATTTCGCAAACGGATCCCTGAATCCAAAAATGGTTTCAATAAACTCGCAATATTTTTAAATGACCTTTCTAACGACACCCCACCAATAAGGTTCAGAGTTAATTGGGAAAATTTTACAGATTCGGGTAGCTTGATGTGCTGGCGTCTGTACCTAAATATTTTTTTTAGGGTACAGACGCCAGCACATCAAGCTACTACAATCTGTCAAATTTATTTAATAGATTTTCAACTTTATTGCTGAAGTATAAGGTTAAAAGTTGATTGGGAAAATTTTACAGTTTCGGGTAGCTTGATGTGCTGGCGTCTGTACTTACTCATGCCAAATTACAGCTTTCTAGTATTAACAGTCTCTGAGCTAAGCCGCGGACAGACGGACATACAGACAGACGGACATGGCGAAACTATAAGAGTTCCTTGTTGACTACGGAATCCTAAAAATAGAGTATCCTCCACACTGGTATCTGACGTACCCAAACTAAGGCTTATGTAATATTGTTTATTCAAATCAAAGGCACTATAAATGAATAGAAGACGCACATGCTTGTGAGAATTTCGTTTTAAAATAATATTTATCATATACCAGTTTCACTCTCAAGAAAGATTAGTATTTGACCTCATGACCCGTCATCTGTTAACAAGGCATTGAATGGCCCAGCGGTTTGCATATGTAATAGCGCACGCTTGTGTGATCGCCTTATCACAATCGCTAATGCCTTTAACAACGAAACAGTTTAATTATAATGAGGCGACGTCAGTCACAAAATGGCGTTGAAGACGGGTGCTAGTGTTTTGCGGCTCAACACGCTACGCAATGCTGCTGTAAGGGTTAGTTCAAATCATAAAGCCCCACTCCGACCAATTGGTTATTTATGGGGTCTATTACGAATAAATTATAAACAATAATGTGGTAAAGTTTTTGGAAAAAAATAATGTTTTCTGATATTTTTAAGTGAACGAAATCAGTGCGCCGAGTGATTATACTGATAAGTGTTTGGATTTTTATCTACACAGTCAATATTGAACTTTGTGTAAGAATAATAAGTTTGTTAATTTATTACATCATGTACGATTCGATTAAGTTAGTCCGTACACAAGTAACATAATCATGTACCTAACTAATTTGAATGTATAATAAGAAATATAACAATTCTGTATTTGCTATGCGTTTTCAGTGAGTAGGAAAACATTTGAAGAAATGCGTTCTTACTTTGATTTTTTTTTTGTATTGTCATGCTTGTAAATGTTTCGTTATTGGAAGTCATATGGACAGGGAGTAGCGTAGCAGAACCTATCCTGTGATCGTAAAAGTATGTTGAACGTATTTTACAGCTGCTATCTACCCACACAAGGCCGGAAGTTGCCCAAAACAACACGAAAAATGCCGAGTTTCCGGGCGCCAAAGCTCCCTACGTAACGGAAATGAAGTTCCTGAACGAAAAGAGCTACGACCCCATCCCTATCTACCGAGTGTTGGACAACAACGGCGCGGTTATCGAAAATAGGGAGGAGCCGAGTATCGATAATGACCAACTTGTGAATATGTACAAAACGATGTTACAGATTACTCAAATGGACAAGATTTTGTATGAGTCTCAAAGGTAGTTATATTGTGTTTATTTATTTATTTAGAACTTGCCATATCGTGTGTAGATTTTAGAGATTTCCCAATTAAATCCATGTTTTTAGGTCTGCTCATTGCTTTTCATTATTTTCAGACAAGGTCGTATATCGTTCTACATGACCAACTACGGCGAGGAAGGCATCCAAATTGGTAGTGCAGCAGCCCTGAGTCCTCGGGACCTCGTATTCGCTCAGTACCGTGAAGTAGGCGTGTTCCTCTACCGGGGAGTCACTGTAACTGAGATCGTCAACCAGTGTTACGGTAACCATGAAGACCCTGGAAAAGGGAGACAGATGCCTGTTCACTATGGGAACAAACTTCTCAATCTGGTTACTCTCTCCAGTCCTTTAGGTAAGATAATCTTAAGTGTTGTTGCTGTAAAAAGTTGTAATCATCGTGACGCTTAAGATCGTTCACGTTCATCGAATTATGTGGCGACGCTCGTTAACAATTTATTGTTTTGTTCTCAGAAGTATATAGAAACTTCTATAAAACAGTAAGCTTAAGTTATTATTGGCTTATTGTTTTATAGAAGTTTCTATATACTCTTTTTCTATATAACTTAGTAATACATGGTTTCCCAATAAAATGATAATTAATGCCTCCACTTGTTATGTTTCAGCAACCCAGATGCCTCAAGCTGTAGGCGCAGCTTACGCATTGAAGCGTCAGCCGGATAACGACCGCTGTGTCACCTGTTACTTTGGGGACGGTGCAGCATCTGAAGGTGATGCCTTCGCGGCTTTCAACTTCGCTGCTACGCTAGATTGTCCTATAGTTTTCATATGGTAAGTTCTTTTTTACACATGGCTCAAGTAAGCATACGGTAATTTTGGATAATAACACTCCGATGGATTTTCCATCGGGGTGTTATCCCGATGGATTTTCAATTCGTGGCACAGAGGTTTCCAATATTTTAATAGAACTTTTTAAAATATTCCCTTCTATATATTACAGCAGAAACAACGGCTACGCGATTTCGACTCCAACGAGCGAGCAGTACAAAGGCGATGGCATAGCAGCCCGGGGGCCCTCTCTCGGCATTCAAACCGTCCGCATCGACGGGACTGACACCCTGGCAGTGTACAACGCTGTTAAACAAGCCAGAGAGTTCGCAATAGCCAATAACAAGCCTGTGCTGATTGAGGCTATGTCATACAGGTAAGATTGTTGGGGTGTTTTCAATTTAAATAATGAACTTCTTTGTTTGGGAAAACTAACTGTATCCCTTACCTACTCATAAAATAATTTACATTTTAGGGTGGGACACCACTCAACATCAGATGACAGCTCGGCTTACAGATCGATAGAAGAAATACAAAAATGGGCCGATAATGAGAGCCCACTTCAAAAGTTTAAATTGTATTTGAAAAGCAAAGGTAGGTTCTTCAGGTCACACTGCCATTTCTTTATATGGTTTTTGTTTGCTTTTTATTACGAATAAAGTTAACTTTATGAGGTGAGTGCCGATGTAAAGTTATTACAATTTTAACCAAACGTTTAAATCTACAGGCATTTGGGATGAAGATGCAGAAAAAACTTGCCTTAAAGAATCACGAGACACGGTCGTTAGAACCATGCAGGAGGCAGAAAAGAAGAAACTGCCTCATTGGAAAGAAATGCTCGAGGATGTTTATTATGACATGCCCCCTAGGATTCAGTGAGTTTATTGCATATTTCTTATTTCATACTACCAACCCGTAATGGGCTCATGGACCCATGACGCATTACGTGGTGGATTACGGCCCACTCTGTTTCTCAGAAGGGATGCCTGTGTTCTAGTAATGGGAACGGCCAAGGCTGATTATGCTAAATCTTGAACACAAAAATCTTATACAGTAAAATATATTCTACAACTTTCCAAATGATATGAAATGACGTAAGGTCCAATGTTTGTTTTTTTTTCAGAAAACAAATGCAACAAATGGAAGAACATTTGAAGAAGTACCCGGATAAATACCCTCTTGATCGATACCAGACTGATTAATCGGTTTAACTGGTGTAAATATATAATAAATTATATTTTATTATTTAATCGATGTTTTTTTTTTTAGTTTGAAGTTGGACAGCCCTATAAATTTTTTAGTCTTAATAAAATCCACTTCCCAGGTTGAGATGAAGAGAAATTAAAACAGAATAAATATTTAAAAAAAAATTGACGAATAATCAACTATTATTGGAAATGTGTCGTTGTCTTTGAGGAATGTATAATATTGTTTTATTTTACCTGTACATATTTTTTTTCTACATAAAACGGAACGTTTATGATCGTCGAATGTGACAATGACAGAAAAAGCCAATGTCATGTCAAGTCAATGTTCCAGTTCCAGGGCAGTGCGTAAATATCCTAAGCATAATTTATATTTCGCTCTCCTTTTAATACATCATAAATCGAATATGCGTACTACTCTATGTCAAAAACACATGGCGGAATATAAATACACTTCAAAAAGTGCTCACCAAAGAGTATAGTTGGCGCTCACTTTTCTTGCAAAGCCGAAGACTGCGAAGAACACAGTTTATTTACGAATTTATCGATTAATTTTCTACAGAAATGTCTTTACTAACACGCACTGATGTTACCGCTGTAAAGTTTTACAAAAATCTCGTGATAGCCGGTGAGTTTTCAGGTTACAATATACAGAAAAAAAATATTAGTTAAGTTTCCAACAAGCCTCAAATTAACCCATTTATTACGCTTTTCAGGCATTGGAAGCACAATAAACATATTTGACAAAGCATCTACAAAGTTATTGCAACAATTATGCGGTTTACATGGTCAAAAAATATATGGATTTGTGCCTGCTCAATGTGGAAATATAATATTAGTTTTTGGTGGTAAGCAGTTGACTGTAATTTCGGCGGACTCTTGTGAACCACCTAGTGAAGGAAAGGGTAGGTTTTATAGAGTGTTTGAGCCAATCGTATGCAATGACTGGCTACATTCAGCAGTGTGGGTTGATGATGAAGTTGTTGCTTTGTTGACAGCACACAATGTGGTCCAGGTAAGAATTAATGCCATATTCTATCTGGTAACAGCCTAAAATACATATGAATAGGATGAGATACAGGAGGATTATTACAGTTACATTTGAACTTTAATAAATATATAATAAATAAAATAGCAAAGACATGTTAGATAAGATAGAGGAGAATATAATATTGATACTGGAAATTTCAATTGTCGTAAAGGACATTGTAATCCCTGTCCTTTACGACATTTGAAATTTCCAGTGTCGATATTATAAATCAATAAAGAAAACAGTATCCGAGATACTTTCATTTTATTCATGAATTAAAGTCAATTTACAATCCAATAAATCAATAACTAAAAAACTATTTAGAGGTCAAAATTCAAGTCATTTATTCAAACTTGTCTGAGAATCAGCACTTTTCGAACATTAAAATTACATAAGACAGTCCCACAAATTCAAATTCATTTATTTGCGACAATTTAGGTTTACAATGTATGATCTTAAAACTATGCACCTTTACATTCTACCATTACTTATGGTGTGCTAATGTTTAATTTTATCCTACACAATGCTAATTAAATAAAAAATACAGCAACAATAAATAAGATGCATGCATTAGGACTTTCATGGAAAAAAATAATTAGTTAATTGATGTCAAAGCTATACCTATGTCAGTTCAAGAGATAAAGTATGTCAGATTAAGACTAAATAAATATTACAATAAATGGTAATTGATAATGTCAACTATTATAATGTCAATGTATTGATTCACAATTTTTTTTACATGAATTAATAAAATAATAAAACGCCCACCCTTCACCACTTCCTAGTGCTTTAGCTGGGAAGAAGAAGTGATGCAAAAAACTCCCCAGCAGCACAACTGTCTGTTCAGTTAGAAAAAAATTAATTATATTCAACAGTATGCCAAATAATTTACATTACGCAACACAAAACATAATTTAAGTAATAAAATATTAGCTGTATGTCAGCTAATTAGCTGTTAGTGTGTCTAACCAAATAATAATAATAACCCCACCGCCGTATCTCTACGTTAACGTCATGGTGGGGCTTGCGAGCTCCGAACTATCGGTCTGTGCCGGTAGAGTTTACTTTGCCAGAACAGGTCTGGGATGAGGAGCCAGACCAAGAGAGATACAAAAACCCGCAGGGCAGCATGTGGCGAGCTGTTGGGCAGTAGCGACCCCATGGACCCTATCTCCCGGGAGAAGTATTGTTCTTCACCTCTGGCTTGCCTTTATTGGCCGGCTGGAGTGAACACTGACGAGGAACGGAGCTCCCACCAATTTTCCCAACATTTTTGCCTTTATTGGCCGGCTTGAGTGGAGATTCGCAAGAGCAAACGTGTTCGGAGGAAGGAAGAATTCCAGTAAGATGCTGGTAGGGATCTTGACCGTACTTCCGGGATTGTCTCTCCACTCTTCACAAGCACCTCGGGATATGTTGCCCCCTTGTCGCTACGACACTTTGTGCTAGCGACCGTTTTCGGGGGCCCATTATTGAGTGCGCAAGTCACCCCTTGCCATTTTATCCGTGTACATATAAAACATTGACTAGGCAGGAGTCATAGCCCTTCCATAGTTCCAGGTCACCAGTCAACTAAACCAAACAACCACCCAAACCCATAGTCCAATAGATTTGTTTCCATATTCTGCAATAGTCCTACACCAACCGGGGGTTGTCCTTGGGTGCACTTGCATAGTGCATACTGGGATAATCGTCGGTTGGTGCCTCATCCTTATCCTTACATATTATAAAACTAAGTCCCCCGCCGCGTCTGTCTGTTTGTCTGTCTGAACGCAATAAACTCAAAAACTGCCAAACGGATTTTCAAACGGTTTTCACCAATGGACGGAGTGATTAATGCGGAAGGTTTTAGTGCATAATTCATTAAGGTTTTGTGTAAATTGGCTGAAATTTGACGATTATTGTTGAAGAAGTCGGAAAAAATCATGCCGACTGGGAGCTTTACTGGCGTGCGCTGCCTAAACCGAAAAAGATACATCAAATTTATGTTCTACGGTATTGTTCATCTTAAAAAGTTCAACAAAAAAGTCCACGATGACATATGTCTATTTTTATCTTTCAGAATTTGATAAAAATTTAATTGTTATTTCCGAAGCTTTTTTGACTGGTATAGTATTAATCCGTATCCAAAAAAATATGTTATTTAAATTGGGCATTTAATTTAGATTAAAATATGCCTTCTAATCATATCATTTAAATGAATAGTTTAAAAGATATCACAGTCTCAAAATTACGCGTACTAACGCCGGCGCAGCGGTAGGAGTCAATGACGTTTTCCTCTGTTATTTTATTAGGTATATTCGTGGGATATTTTCCGACATCCACGCGGGCGAAGCCGCGGGCAAAAGCTAGTTCCATATAAAATTGTCTAAGGGGCCTTTGCGAGTTGGCTTCGGCCCCTCGTACGCCTTCCTAAAGACCGGGACCGTAAGGTCCCGGATATTTAAATATATATATAAAAATAATAATAATAATAGCACAAGTCAATTATCAATACCAACCAAAAACAGGTGTACCTATAGTACAGTGTACACCCACATTTCGCCAGTTATCCCAGTCCAGATTCTCCATTCAGAAATTATTCTATTCTCTTTAAAACTAAATATTTTGACATTATATTACAGAAATGGAACACAATCACACAGACACTGTTAACTCAATACACTAGCCGAGACAACTCTATACTATACAGTGGACTGCTGCTTCCACTGCAAGATGATGTCCTTGTGATGGCTGGCACTGTGTTCTCTGAGGTCATCATACACAAGTGTAGTGGAGATCAACCGTTACATCACTTACGAGGCCATAAGGTATTTATCTTTAAATTTATAAGGCTTCCTGTACATGACGCCAGAGCCGCACCGGCGTGGGTGCAAGACCGCATTTTTGTGTATACGATTGAATATCGCGTATGCGCCGCACCAGAGCCGCGTGTATCCCGCATTGATGCCGAGTTAAATGGTAAAGCAACGATCACAGTTAAGTAAAGCATTGCCAACAAAACTGTAAAGACGGACGACTAGCATTTTTTTTTTGTTTTTACGCAAAATTTAATACAGCCTGCTACACCATAGCATACCATGTGCTTTATTTTAAAGGGCTACTGTACAATATTTATGTAAGTAAACAACAATGTTTGTTTCCAGGGAGTAATATTCTCAATATCCTGTGAACCACATAAGAACGTAATAGTGACAACATCTGATGACAGATCAGTCAGGATATGGGGTCCTAACACCACACCAGTACACCCACATAACACAGCAGCATATTGGGAGAACATAGACATAGTTTGTAAACATGAAGTGTATGGCCATCTGGCAAGAGTGATGAGGAGTTCTATAACAAATGATATAATAGTTTCTGTTGGTGAAGATTCAGCTATTTGCTACTGGGACTATGATGGCAAGTTGCTCAGAAAGTCCCTTACTCATCAGAATGGTTGCATCTGGTCCGTAGACACTGATGGCCATAATTTGGTCACTGGTGGAGGTGATTGTGGAGTAATTTTACATCCCCTAACCATAGCCACTGATTATTGCCAAGATGATATTATTGATATTGGTGGTGCCACTCCCAAAAAGGTTGTATTCACTGCTAGAAGGAACTTATTGGTAATCGATGAGAATAATTTGATATATTATGATGTTTTAAGCCAAAATAAGACTAAATATAAATTGGATCATGATTCAACTTATAAATTGCTATGTCTTTCGTCTTGTAAGCAACTGATTGCTATTGCAGATATGAATGGCAAACTAGATGTGTTTTTAGAAAAGTGCAAAGATGTGGCTTTCATTTTAAAAGTCGTTGACACAAAATTGCAAGTAGGAAAGATTTTATCAATGCAATGGGCTGGGAATAGACACTTAGTATTCTGTTCTGGAGATGGCAATATAACTGTCTTAGCTTCAAATAATGCGAAAGTAGAAGACCATGCCAATTTTGTTTTACCAAACTGCAAAGAAAGATGGCTGACAGCTACTGCAATAGATTCTGTAAAAAATAACTTCGTTTTTGGAGACAGATGTGGCAATATACACGTTTTTGTAAAAGGCCAGAAAGACCCTGTAAAGAGTTTTCCTAAGGTTCATGGAAGATATGGTCCCACGTCAATAAATATTAGAAATAATAATATTATAACAACAGGGAGAGATGGCACTATCAAATGTTTTTGTATTGATGATAATACTGTAAAATATATGAACAGTAAAGATCTAAATTTTGAATGGGTCGAGAAATTCTTAGATAAAGACGAGAATATAGTTTGTGGATTCCAAGAAAGGGTTTTTGTAGTACATAATATTAAGGATAATAGCAAAATACTAGAAGTGCCGTGTGGAGGTGGACACAGGTCGTGGGATGCCGTCAGATATTTTGATAAAGTAGATGGAAACTATGAAGAATTCATAAAACTGATCTATTTGAAAAATGCAGAAATCAATGTCACAACATTCCAACTAAGTCAAATTGTGTCAAGGAATTTGATAAACGGATCTCATGCTAAAGAAGTTAATTGCTTGAAAGCACAAAAAGTTGGTGATGCTACAGTATACATTTCTGGTGGAGAAGACACTACACTGAGAATTTCTAGAGTTGATGCAGAAATGAACTTTAAAGACGAAGTTACTTTCAAACATTTATCTAGTGTTAGAACTCTAAAAACATATCCTTTAGAAAACAATCATATATTAGTTTTATCTGCAGGCGGAAGAGCACAGCTTTGCATAAAAGATGTCAAACTAACCAAAGAAAATAATAGAATAAATATAACTTCAGAAGAATTAATAGATTATCTAATTAAAGGGACTGATAAAGAACGGAAAGGTAATCAAACATGGAGGAATCGTTCCATTGACTTCGACCCAGAAATGAGAATCATGGATTTTGAATTGATACGAGATAAAGATGCCTACATCATTTTCGCTGGCTGTTCAGATTCTTATCTAAGAGTGTTCTTGTTTAGAAAAGATAACAAAAAGGTGGAATATGTTCAAGATTCGAAGTACCACAAAACATGTATATTGAAAACCAAAGCTATTAAAATTATAGATAAAGATATCCTTATAACTTGCACAACAAGAGGAGATGTCACATTTTGGGACGTAACAAACATTACAGAATTAAATTTAGAGCCATTTTTCTCTACAAAAACCAACAAATCTGGTATAAACAGTATAGCCACCAGCATACTATCTGAAAACAAAATTCTAATAACCACAGGTGGTGATGACAATGCCATACAGATAATTGTACTGGAAATCCCTGATCAGAATAACTTGAGCTCTACAAAAGTACTGTATACTTGGAGTAATCCTAACTACCATAGCTCACAGATAACTGGCTTGTGTTTGGTGGATAACTATCTGTTATCCACGTCAATTGATCAGAGGATCACGTTGTTTAGATGGCGGATACGCGAAGAGGGGATAGAATGCAAGTTTTTATCTCAAACACATACGGATGTAGCTGATGTTCAAGGTATGGAGCTTTTGGACCACAAAAGGTAAATGTGAACATTAATTATTCTTTTCTTAGTTTAATATTTACAATAAATATACCAATGATTTTGGTGTATGAACGTAGATGTTAGGTCCCGAGTTGCAGTATGTCTACTCGAGATGTAAGCGTCGTCCAATATCTTTGCGAAATTGCAAGCGTATCTATCCTGCGACCGCAATTTAGTTTCCAAATATGCATATCCGCATGTGTATACATTTAAGTTTTTAAAACATAACTTTGAAAATCCTCACATAAAGTTCAGTTTGCACTACCAACAAATTTTTTTCATGATATTTAAAAAAATGGAACTAACATCATTTCGAAACAAAGATTTGAATATGGAATATCTAATCTGGCTAAGTGGTAGTTGTTAGCCGTTAATGTGTGACACTTGAATGTAGTTGGATGTGAGTGTCTGACACTCGAGGGTAGGCCTTCGTGACTTTCGAGAGGGTCTGGCACGTGATAGTAGGCAGTTGTGAGTGTCTACCCAAAAGGTAGACCTTCGTGGGTGTCTGACACTCGATTAGCTAAGTGTCTGATGCAACACATGTGTTAACATATTATGTACTAGCGACACTGCCTCCGCCGCTGCTTCACAAGGGTGCAACGGTGATGACATCGACATTTCTGTGCTACATCCAAGTTAAATAATTACGAATGTATAATGCACGTAAACCTCTCGGATAAATGCTCTAAATTATGGTGAAAATCCATCAAAATCCATTGTGTAGTTTAGAAGATCTTAGCTGTCACACAGAGAGACATGAAGAGAGACTTTACTTTATAATATGTGTACCGGGTCAAATTACATCAGCTAAGGACCGCTCCGCTGACGTGATGGATATCTAAACATAATCAAACAAAGAAGAAATTAATTTGACGAGTTTTTTTTTGGGGTCATCAACCGCTGGTAGTGTAGTCACTTGAAGTATCAGTTTTCTTTGTGACATCGTCATCTTCCTGCCCTTGTCCCATGTTACTTGTGGTCGGCACAACACGTTTCCTCTTTCCTCTCTCCCCTGTCAACCGACACACTATCATTCACTCCCTTCTCAACACGTTTCCTTTTTCCTCTCTCCCCTGTCAACCGACACGCTATCATTCACTCCCTTCTCTTTCATATTATTCCTCACACAATCCATCCATCTTTTCTTTGGCCTGCCTCTCCCGCTCCATCCATCAACATTTTTATTCATCACTCTTTTAGTCACATGCGTTTCCTCTCTCCTCATCACATGCCCATACCAGGCCAAACGATTTCCTTTCAACTTTTCTGTCACTGGCGCCACTTTTAAACTTCCCCTTATATACTAATTTCTCACTTTATCCATTTTCGTCACTCCACACATCCATCTCAATATTCTCATCTCCGCTACATGCAATCTTTTTCATCCGTCGTCTTTACGGTCCAGCATTCACAAGTACGACAGGTCTTATCACGGACTTGTAGATTTTCCCATTTAACTTGAGGAGCATCCGTGGGTTGTAAGTTGTTCCTGTGACCTGTCGCCATTTCATCCAGCCTGAATTAATCCAGCGTTCACGGTCTACTCCGTCATCTCCCTGGAGAAGCGACCCGAGGTGCTGAAAGTCGGAGCAGATTATTAAGGGCGTTCCGGTGAGAGATACGGGCACAGGACTGGAACGACCGAGTCAGTTTTTTTTGTGTAAACTTCTTTATTTTCTTACTTCAAATAGCAACACCAACTGTCGTTGACCCCAATAAAATCATTTTTATTTTGTCGTGTTTAGATATCGATACCTATAGCCTTCACGTCTGAGTTTTGTTAGCTAAATGACTCTGTCGATAAATCAAAAATGATTGTAGTAAACATTCTAGAATCTATGTTGACGCGGGTATGATAAATAATATCTTAGTGGTATGATCTGCTATCAACTATCAACAATAGTGATAAATATACTTTCCAGGCATTCAAATTTTATCATAGTCAAGATATTTTACATTGCGGTAGTATTTTATTACAAGTATTGTTAGTTTATTTCCCTAGCACATGTCAGTAAAAAATATATTAAACCTTATGTCAATGAAATAAGAGTTTGAAGTCATGCCTGCCATTGCAATTGTTGAACATGCAATAACAAAACGATTGTCGCGTTCGTCTAGTAGACCTCTAAGAGTGGGATCCAGCTGAGTAATTCCATAGCACACTTACAATGGTGTTTTTCATTTTGACCGTTCAACAACATATTGCGTTTGTACGTTGTTGAGCCTCAGACCAAATAAAAAACCAAGACAGCACTGCGAACAATAAAGCGAAGCATGCCAAAACTACACCTCCGCTCTATGCATACACGCTAATACTCACTCATTTACAATCAAACTACACCTCACTAAGTGCACACATATTTACGAAACCGGCTTCACGTCACTGTTGACAGTGTTCTGTCTTCGTTTTTATTTGGTCTAAGTGTTGAGCTATGTTGCTATGTTCTGTTGATTCTTATTTAGTAATGTATTATTAGATTATTATTATAGACTCTTTAAAAGGAGGCCTGTTCTGAGTCCTTCAGTCGTGCACCTATAAATAGGCTGTTATCATTGTATTATCGTAATAGGCGTGTGGTCATCAGGGCCGTAGCTAGACTTGAATTTAAGGTAAGGCAGCTGTTGTTACAGGTAGGGCGGAAGTAAAAGTGTTGATCTGTTTTGGTCAATTGATTTTTGGCTTTCTTGACTGATATATGTCTAGAGTCAGTTAATACTTAACTGTCGGGGGTAATATACAGATAAATATAAAAAAGTAATTTATTCTGATAACATTTATTATTTCTCCAATCATGTCCAAACATACCTACTCAATATTATAAAGTCTTTCCTTAAAACAACTGAATTCGATAATATTCAGAATAAAGAATTATTTTATTGTGATTGTAAGATGCCGTGGTTAATTCGGAATTGTGTAGATGTCATAACTTAGCTTCACAGTACTTTGCTTATTATTAGTTGATATTTAGAATAGTTGGTTTTTTATGGTATTATTGGTATGTATGTCCACCGATTTCTCCGTCATTTGTGGACCGATTTTGAAAATTCTTTTTTTTTTTTAAAGGGTATGCTCCCAAATTGGTCCCATATAAATTTTATTAACTTTGCTTGGGTAGTTTTTGAGTTAGCTACAAAATACGTATTTTTTTCCCACTTAGTATGTAGATGATATGATAAGTTCCTGTCACTGGTAGCAGGTAGTGGTATTCGAATGTGTGTGGGGTAGGTACCACAACTAAAAAGTGAAAAATAAAAACTATTTACAAAAAAAAAACAACCGACTTCCAAAAAAAAACACTACAAAGTGAAAAATAACTTTAATTTCGGAAGTCGGTGGCAAAAAACGAAAACACAAAACCCAAGACACCGACTTTCGAAATTAAAGTTATTTTTCACTTTGTAGTGTTTTTTTTTGGAAGTCGGTTGTTTTTTTTTTTAAGGTAGGGCATTGCCCCACAATGCCCCCCCTTCGGCCTACGGCCCTGGTGGTCATATCGATTAGATTTGGTCAACTTCTGTATGTTGATAACATCTTTTGTCATCACATGTTAACATAACGTTGTTGCTATCTAACTAGCGTTATGACGTATATGTACAAGGTCAAATTATATTAATAAGCGGAACTTCAAATACGTAGTACCGACGTGGTACCGAACTATCGATATCTATTAAAGTTAGTAAGTAACTAAAGTTTTCTGATTATTTTTGTGTTCTGATATTGTGACTTAACCTGGGTCAGATAAAATTTTATATTTTTTTTCACAAAAAAATAATGTTTTTCTTAATTCATGATTTCAAGAGCCAGCTAGTTACGGGGTCAACGGCCGCTGGTAGTGTCGTCTGTGGAGTTTCGGGAATTAATTTAATTTTTCAAATCATTTGCTAAAGCTTATCTATTTAAGGGCAAAAAACTTAGTTTTTTTATTAGTTATACAAAACTAGCTTTTGCCCGCGGCTTCGCCAACATTTAGGTCAAAAATTATCCTACGGGAACGTACTACCAAGATAAAAAGTATACTTTGTCTATCTGTGTGCCAAAGAACCTTGGGCACAAATGTATGGACTCTGGTCCTGGGCACAATAGATATAAATAGTATATCGTTAGAAAGGTATATTCTCATAGAGCACGAATAGGTATGGCGCTTATCCTGATATATTGTCCGATTGAAGTACGCGGACCTTGAATATTAAATAATTTTGTGATTATATTTCTAAGTATTTTAAAATATTTTTCAAACGGCTGAACCGATTTTAATGATTTAGATCGTAAATGAAAGGTATGAATCTCTCCAGTGTTATATGGTACATCAAATGTGAAAAAATCAAGATGGCGACCGTAAGCTTTAATTATAAGTATGTATGTTGGGATTTACCGTAATGTGTTAGGATTTATTTATGTTTTGTTCGAAAGTGTAAAATAAGTACATGATTTTTATTTTTATTACTTTCTTTACATACATACATATATATCACGCGTCTCTCACAGGGGTAGTCAGAGATTATGGATCCTATACCCAACTTTCACTCCCATAAGTCAACGTAGGAACCAACACAGCACTATACCTATACAAACAAACCACCTGCTTATTAACCCTTTCAACATCAATTCTACTTTTATTACATTTTGGTTAAAATAAAACAGCTCTTTCATTTTTAGTATATTTTTATTTTACATACCACATACCTACTTCTATGTGTTATATAAAATAAAAAATATACTGGTAGGGGGCGGGGGAGGGAGGGGGATAGCTGTGTTTTGCGTCTCCCCTGATCAACCTTCCACCTATTCGCAGAATTAGGCTATTGTTAATACTTGCTTGGTAATAATAACAACTTGTTAGCCTAAATCTATATGAATGCCTTTTTACCTAAATAATAATTGATATTAAAAAAACTAGGTACGTACCTATAAATATTTTTATGCAGTTTTTGCTGATGTGGAATGAGTTCACATATTCATTCCAACTTAGTAATCACTACACAATACGTATTTTATTGATTTTTTGCGTACTATCCGAGATACTGAAAACACATATTTTATAAGCCGATATCTCGAATCGGACAACAAGTTTAAATGTAACTTTTTCAAATAATAACTTTTTTTCCTCTTGAAAAGACCTATCCGTCGATGTCCGATTCAAGTCCATTGGTCATAAGGACCAAAATGCCCGAACCCCTTTCAATCGAAATCCGTTCAGCCGTTTTAAAGCGTGAACAGGTAACAAACAGACAGATTTACTTGCGCATTTATAGTATTAGATTTTAGAATAATAAAAACTTGGAACTTTAACATAACATCACGCTTGTAATCCTGGTAGGGTTAAGCAGAGGTGTATTTACAGTAAACCCACATTTCGCTTGTTATGTTTAAGTCCCATGTAATAGGGGGCGAGCCTATTGCCATCAACCGGGCACAAATCCTGACTCCGAGCTGCTACTGAGAAATTCCTGATAGAAAAACCCAATGACTACACAGGACATCGTATTTGTTTGTTCCTATCCCTATATCTTTTCGCTTTAATAACCGCATATTCCTTTTTACAGCGACTCGATAACGGTATGCGTGTTCGGAAAGGGAATGGAGGTTATAGCCGTACCGAAAGTTGCCGAATAACCGCGCGGAGTTGAGACGGGGGCTGGAAGCTGCATATGCAGAAATGACGATTCTGTGAGGTAAGAATTTCATTATAGTTTATCTAATTCTTGGCATGTCAAACAAAATAGTCACGTTACTTGAGTATTACAAAATATAACGTATTTTTAGTGGAATAAAATTAATTTTGTATGCTCACATAAGGTGAAGGGAGCCAATAAACAACAAAAAAAAGCCTATAGTCGCCAATACGCTTTGAGCAAGCATGGTGATCAATGCTCGTGCCTTCCTTGTATGAAAGGAGGCTTTGTACCCTGCAGAGGAACTATGATAGGTTGAAAAATGTTATATAGAAAGGTTCTTTAGATTAGGCTGATACTTCATCGACGCGGAGCGGAGTGGTGAAAATGAGCCAAAAGAGGGTCGATTATGAATGATTAGCAGCGACCCGCGGTTTCACCCGCATAAATCTCGTCCCCGTGGGAATTTCCTGATAAAAAGTATCCTATGTGTTAATCCAAGTTATAAACTATCTATGTGCCAAATTTCATCCAAATCCGTTCAGTAGTTTTTTCGTGAAAAAGTAACAAACATTCATCCTCACAAACTTTCGCGTTTATAATCCTTATTAATTAATTATCCGGATAAAAAGTATCCCATGTATTAATCCAGGTTATAAACTATCTATGTGCCAAATTTCATCCAAATCTGTTCAGTAGTTTTTTCGTGAAAGAGTAATAAACATTCATCCTCACAAACTTTCGCGTTTATAATATTAGAAGAATATAGTAGGACTAATACGATAAGAGCCGTTAATAAATCCCATTTTGGTTCATTTTCCTTCGCTCCGCTTTGCTTGGAGTGTCAGCTTTAGCCAAAGTTCTTAGTTTTTGGTCTTATTATGAAAAAAAATACTGATAAATCATTGTGTTTATTACGAAAACTATAAAAAAATGTTGACCAATTAAAGTTATTATTATTGTGTCGGTACCTGATTTAATTTCATGCTTGAAGGAAATGTAATGAAAATTATATTTCAAGGAGTCCTTTTATCAATGTAAATCTAGCCACTGTTTGAGTAAAACATAAATGTTGACATCCGTGTTAGTGTTTGTTGTTGTTGTTGTTAAGTCTGCACAATATGTAGTTCATGGGGAAACAGATACTCCACAAGTGCGTGTGTCTCTTAACTTTATCGTTTAAGGCTTAAATTTCAGAGTGAGAAAGTGTACGGTCAACCGCTCATCAGTGGTACAAATTTGGTATTGACAACGCCCTTATATCGTATCAATAAGGCTGTAATTTTCATAGTGCTAGAATAGAATAGAATGCATTTATTAGTCAGAATATTGTACAAAGTTGTTATGTTCATTATGTATTACGATCATAATATTCTGCCTTTTCCGGCGTACAAATCTGGTTTTTTAAATTATGGGTCATCATTGCATTAAAATTAAATTATTAATCATTAGAATTAAAATTAAAAATAATTTAAATAAATTGAACAATAGTTGTAAAAGAGATTAATTATATAAGTCAAAATTCAATTAGGTCAAGGAGATAAAATATGATTTATAGGCAATAATTTCAAATATTTAGGTAAATTCGAGTCGAGTAATAACATTTGCTTAAAAGAAAGTTAAATAATTTACATTTAAATGTTCTGAGGCTGAGAGTTTGAAGCCATCAGGTAACATTATTAGAAAACAATTTCAATTCTACGCTTAGGAACATTAAGCATATGCACTTTAAAAAAATAAAAATATAATTCATTTATTTCAGGTCCTAGACCCATATTAAAAACAAAAACAATACACAAATTTGTCAATTTTTATAAGTGTCACAGAAAAATGTCAGATCAAATCAATTAATGTCAAAAGCACACAACAAAATAAAAATAAAATTAAATAGAACAATGAATTAAATTATGTCAGAAATTTTGTATGTGAAATTATGTCAGAAGTAAAAATTTAAATTATAATATTCATAACATTGACAAATTACGCACCAGCAATATGCCTGCTACAACAGTGCCCAACGTAGGGGCAATCTAGTCGTTGAGCAATCATCGCTAGAACAGTGTTGGAGCTAGCCCGCACCCTGCGCACCAAGGACGCGCACCGCTTGCGCATTGTAACTTTGCGGCTGGATCTGGATACAACATCATTATATAAGTCAAAGCTAGTGTTACAACTGATGTCCGGTTGACTGTACCTACATTATTATTCATTAACTGCTGCCCGCGGCTTCGCCCGCGTAGATCTAGACCCTAATTATTTTTCTAAAATAAAAGTAGCCTAAGTTACTCCTTATAACATTAGCTATCTGCCAGTGAAACTCCCGTCAAAATCGGACTAGCCATTTCGAAGATTAGAAAGATTAGAAGAAACAGAAAACCAAATTTAAAAAAGGGTTTTTATTGTATGTACCGTATGTACTTTCATATGTAAAAAGCTGTTATTTTGACATTACAAACACAAACTTTAATTTTATTTATTTGATAGAAAATTTATAGATAATTCGATTTTTTTAAGTTGGTTACAAGAAAGCATTAGGTACAAAGTTATTTGTTTCATCACTCTCTCGCAATAGCATAACATCAGATCGATATATCCATAGGGCCTGAAACACTGCAACATTTATAGATGTGTAACATCTTTCCTCTTGCTTTGTGTTGCCTTAGTGAAAAGCGACACAAGTATGTAACAGGAAGCCGTGAAAGCGCGTGCTATTTGATTTGACCAATAAGCGCGCGCGGTGCTAGAGTTCGCTGTCAGAAACGACCTTGACGTGGCCCCGCCCCTTTAATGTTGCATAATACCAAAGGTGAGATGTCAGATGTCGTTTTGTTGATGTGTGTTGATCATATGCGACTACTGTAAGCCTCGTTCGTTTTTTTTTTCAAACGCTTTTTCTCATTGTGCTAGAAAATAGCGTGATATAGATTATCCACATAACAATTAACTTTTTTGACTCGGAGAGTTTTTTTTATAGAGTTTCGGTAAAAATCCCTAACTTATCTCATCACCGGTAGCTGTCAGAAATCCCACTGTATCAGCTTAGCTTAGTATATTGTTATCTTAAAATTTTACATGAGTGCTTCTTGCACTACTATCAGTATAGTTTGTGTGAAATTCTAGATTACAGCATACAGCTGTAACCTGTCTACATGACATTCATAATTTTGTAAGTAGAAGATCCAAGATTTTTTACCTAACGCATAAAACAGAGTAAGGCCTTTTATACTGTTGACATACAAAAAGATACAATACTCCTATAGTTTGTGTTAAAACACTGACCATTTGTATTCCCGAAAAAACGATTAATAATTTTAAATGTCTTAAGTGTACGTTCAGTTTGCGCTTCTTTCATAGCCATTTGTATTGTGGGTTACCCTAAGGCACTCACCTGGGACCTGATGTTTTTAATAACATCGAGGTCATTGGTTTATGATTGAGGATCACGAACTTTCTTATTCCAAGATGTAACACAATGTATAATGTAACGCTAAAATAGTCTCTAAAAAAACCTAAGAAAAAATATCAGTACCTAACATTATTTGGAACCTCTAAGAAATGAAACTGTATGCCACATAAACAATAGCAGATTGAACACATAACTAATTAAAGTGGGCTTCAAATGCAACATTAATTTTATACCATTTGCATTGTATTGAGTCAGAGTATAATATCATAACGTTGTTGCTTTTATTAACGGTGCTGACGGCCTAGAATATTGCCGTGAAGATAACATAGGATATAACCGATTTTACAAAAGTGAGTGTAAAATAGAAAAAACACGACATTGCGGTGTAACAGTTTTCTGCCGAAAAAAACTACCTAATTATCTTTACAAAGCAACATTCTTTACCATTCAACAGTAGGAGTAGTATCGGCACTTGTTATAATTAGATCTTCAGGAGATTAGATTAGATACATGTAATGCTATATAACAATGGTTGACTCCCCTGCATTTGTTTAGTGTGACAGTGACTGTATCTGTGATATAATTGTGAGTACACACGTTTTGTAACGTATTTTGTTTTATTATCATAAGTTATTTGGGTTGCGTAATGATACTATTAGGTACCTACGTAGAATTTTTGAAGAGGAAAACTTTATTTGTGCACAGAAGTTAATATAGAATTGTTGGTATCATTTATTTGTCCAAAACATGAGTATACACACACATGACATGCAAGATGTTACAATTAAATTATATTACAGTCATGTTTTGCCTTAACGGCGTTCAAATATAAGTAGGTATCTTACTACTAAAAGATGAAGTGGTTTGTGGCTTATAAATGACTAAGTACCATTTGTCGCGGTCGTGCTCTCGGTGGGTTGTCGTTCTAACACAGAGTTTCCCAACCTTATTTGCATGGTGCCCCCCCCCCCCTCATAAAAATAGTTTCATGCCCCCCCTGTATTTTCTTCATTGCTTTAATAAAAAACACAAATTATTTAACGACATTTATTTCACAGGAAAATCAAATCAATTATTTATTTGGTGTTACTTACTAACTCAAATGTAAAATAGTCATCATTATTTTATTGCGATGTTTGCGCCTGCATTTTTTTAACCAATTGGTCGATATCTGGTTCAGTTTTTGAAAGAGCTATCATCAAATCATTGTCGACTGCAAGACGATTTCGGTGCTTAGTCTTAATCTGCACTAATGCTGAAAATCCTAAGGAAACTAGGTGGCGTGACTAAATCTGTGTGTGAGTGTTTTAAATCTTAAACAATGATCGGCAAATTAAATTAAAATATCCGATCACTTCATCCCCCTTAAGATCTCTCTACGCCCCACTAGGGAGGCACGCCCCACCGGTTGGGAAGTCCTGTTCTAACAGAACGAGACTCCTACATGTCAAATATAAGCCAGATTTTTTTAAAGGGTTGTGCCCTTTAATAAATGCAATCCGATTCCGACAGTCGATTTTTAGAAAACCGGAGTTCAGAATTTAAAAAAAATAACGTATTGAAGTAGGGAATAAGTGTGTGAATGTGGTCTGGTAAGGTTTGGAAGCGTGTGTAGCAAACCGGCAAACGCTTCCTAGCGCCATCTTCTTATGCCTCGGTTATTATTAGCCTGTGGGAAGAAAGTTCAAAGCACAGTGCATACTGTCATTTAATAACTCCACATGTTTTTGTCCTCCGCCAATGCATTTGCAGATTTCCTGTTTATTTGATTTAGCATTTTCACCATATTTCATGTCCTCACAATTTACAAAAAGTTGTACCTATAGACGTTTTTTAATTCACCTAACATAGAAACAAGCACTATCTACGCTTTGTTATTATTTAGAGTAGAGATCGATAAAGTGATTGATCGTTTACTATCGCATCTCAATACATTATCTATATCGATCAAATTGACGTCAAGTAAAAGATTACATCATTGGAAAGCCCTGCCATGATAGTTCTGACGTTGATCGTATAAAATAATTACTGGGCTAATAATTTTCTGGGCGCGCTTGTTCCATCATATACTTCATCCATCGCTTTCCATCGAAAAAAGGCTCTCGAAGACATTAGGGAGGAGCTTAATTTTAAAGTGTCGATTTTTTGCTTGAAATTGCTTCTAATAACCAATATCCCCCGGCCAATAGCCCCGGGGTTTCGCAACAAAAATCTCGTTAATCATCACTTTATTATATGAACGTATCTCGGTAGAGGCAGAGCCAAACGCGACATTTTCCACGAGACAAATATAGATTGAGGAAGTCTATAGTAAAACCAAGGCCATAGCTTTTGGCATATTTTAATGGAAACGAGTCGAATAGAAACTATTATGTTTGGCCCAGTGTGTCAATAAGTCAATTTTCTGTTTAATCAATCGTCATTTTAAAATATAAGCCTGTTAAATTGAAGAACCACAGGTAAATGCGCTCATTTTTATTTTCTTTTTTTTGTATTCTTGCGGTTGCTTTATTTAGATATCTTACCCGAATTTAAGATACAATCTAGGATAACAATGATTCAGATATAAAAACTAGGCACAAATCTAATTGCTATGCCATTTTAGTCTGTAATAATCTCATCATTTTTAGGGTTCCGTACCCGATGGGTGCACTCTTTGGGTAAGATAGACCCCCCCTTCACCTTCACCCTTCACCCTTCGGGGGGTCTGTCTGTCAGCGGGCTGTATCTATCTCATGAACCGTAATAGGTAGACAATTGAAACTTTAAAAAACAGATTGTTTATTTCTATTGCCGCTGAAAATAAAAAAATAAAAACGAACGAGCCTTACAGTACTCGCATATGACGTGTAACATCTGACATCTCACCTTGGTATTATGCAACATTAACATTATATCCTGAAAAAAATGATTCAGGTATTATTTTAAATGATTTTTCGTGACGCAGAATAATGATTTTTAATGAAAATTGTATTTTATTTAATTAACACTAAGACTATGTACTTTTTTATTGAAGACTTATTTTTGTTCGATTTGGGGGATAGTCTTATGATAACTAAAATATGAGACATATTCGTATGATTCCAAAGTATTTCAAAACCATTGAAAAAACGAGTGAAAATAACAAAACTTGTTTTTAGTGTAAACATGCTCGTTTTATTGTAAACCCGAGTTATATAAGTCTTATAATAGGAACAGACAAACAGATACACATAAACAACAACAGATTTAGTTACAGTTATCAGTTTTATATAGGGTTCATAGCAAAATAGCGAGAAATCGGGGTTTAAACACAAGTGGTCCGAAAAGGGGCCTGGTCTGAGGCCTCGTCAAGGTCGTTTCCGACGGCCTACTCTAGCACCGCGCGCGCTCATTGGTCAAATCAAATAGCGCGCGCTTCCCCGGCTTCCTGTTACACAATTCCGTCCCTTTTTACGAAATCACTCCCACAGATTGCAGAGAAGCGAGAGGAAAGATGTTACACATCAATAAAGTTAAAAATTAAAGGGGGATCCCCATCGAGAAACGTGTTTTTTTCGGTGTTTTTTGCTAAATATTGTACGGTGGTATGAAACCCTTCGTGTGCGAGTTCGACTCGCACTTGTCCGAATTTCATCATAATTGGGGGAAGTCCTACACTCATACAGGATGTTTTTATTGATATCCCAAAAAAAAAATCATCAAAATTGGTTGGATTGGTTCTTTGACATGGTCTCATTGGAGACCATGTCAGAACCAACGAGAATCTAAATTATTTTTAATTTTTTAAGATAACTTTCCACTAGACTCTCGATGTGTGTCTAAGTTTAATTGATAAGTACGAGTAAATCATTTTCATTCAAACTAATATTTAAAGCTAAGAAAATGCGACGTCATATTTTCTTTTTATGAACAATAATAGTCTGAATTAAAAATTTTTATATGTTTTATATTTCACCTAGGAGTTTTTTACATAAATAATCGTGACTTAGTCGAATTATTTTTAATGAAAAACGAAAAAAAAACTTGTCAGTTGATTCTTTGATATGATCTCATTCATACCCTACAGTTATGGGATATAAAAAAAAACACCTTATAATATATCATCATGTTTTTCCGGTATCATTAAGTTTTGCCATAAAATTCTTGTTGTTACGCATAATCTTGTAAAGCAACCAGTAATATTTCAAGTTTGAGTTTGTGTTGACGGTAAAATAGGTATAGAGGTTTTTCCGAATTATTTATTGTCTAATAAAAAAATTATAGTGAATGAAATAGGTTTTTCGTTTTCATTGGTGATATTGATAACCTAGGAAAGCGGTTCCGTCAGAACGGCCGTCTAGAAAATCTGTTATTTTCACCAGTATTTGACATTAAGATGTCAAAAAACGCTCTGTATTTAGACAGCCGTTATAAAATTAATAAAATTAATTTATTTCAGGTCCTTAACCCATATTAGGTACAAAAACAATACACAATTTTGTCAATTACGTAAATGTCACTATTTGTGCAATTAAATAAGTGATAAATAGTTATTGTGTGACCGTCACCACTTAAGAAACCAAAGCTTTGGGCGTATGACGTCATCCGTAATTCCTGTAACATACAATTCCCCAGTAGATAAATCCATCCCGTCTCATTACAAAACGAGTTTTGACTTTAGTTGTAGCCCAAACCTTCGACCCAATTATTGTATTTTGAACTTTATTCCAACGTTAGTAAAGTTCTAAACTTATACAAAAACTGACTTTAGAATCGAGTTTAAGTAGATTTTTTTTATTAAGAACTTTACATTAGTCGGAATAAAGTTCTAAATACAATAACTGGCTCGAAAGTTAAAGTTTGAGCAAAAGTTAGAATAATAAGTCGGTAAAAGTTTAAAGTGTTCTAGTTCTGGAATTTGAACCCATGAGTTTTCACACAACCTATAATAATAATAATAAAAAATAAAAATAAATCTTTATTGAACTAAGCCTAAAATAAAATAACAATGGTATAGTAGAAGTACATTATTGAGAGGCTTATGCTAGGTAGTAATACATTGAAACCCTGACCTCTAAACTAGGTGAGTACCTGTATCTTAGAAGATCAGTGTCCCTCCGCAACAATGTTACAAGCCAGAAATTTTACAGCTCTAGGTCAACTAATAAGCATCGCAAAAAAAATTAAAATTATAAAAATAAAATAAAATGAAAGGTATAATTTTACAATTCAAAAGAAGTGAAGGTATGGCGTTAATTTGTGATTGAGGTGTGTATGTGTGTGTTGTATGTAAGTGTTTATGTATGAATGTGAGCGTGTATTGTGCGTTGAAATTTGGAATTAGTTTTATATTTAACTTTAACTGTAAAGGTTGCCTAAAAGAAGATCCTCTGTGTTGATGGATCAATGTTAGTAGGTAATTATGTAACGTGTGTTTGCATTGATATTTTGATTTTGTGGATAATTTTAATACTTGAACTACTATGAATCAATAAAAGTACCAGTAAATGTTTCCACGTAATAGATAACTTATTTAGTTACGTGCCTTGTAAGGTTTCCTACGTAAGTAGAAGGTGTCATAGCTCCAGGAGTTCAAAACTCGTTTACCGGAAATGTTGTATTAAAAACCCAATTCAGGGAATAAATATTATGCATCATTATTCAGACCTTTACTGGCTTCAAACATACATTTTGAATAAATAGTGTGCAGTGACTCTAAACTCAATCAAACCGAAGTGTTTTTGCTGTAATTATTAGTTGGACCTGACCTTGCGATTTCTACAGCCATGTGAACTAATGTCAGTTCTTGTCTTGTATATATTTAAGTAGGTATATCTACAAAGTTTCTAGTGTTCTTTACTTGATATAAAAGTATTTATACGAATTATCTAACTTAAAAACTGTGATAATTTAAAAAAGGAATACAATCATAGGTGAGTCCTAAGTTTTACTAGTAAAATTAAATTGTAATTAAACCTCGGGGTTCTCCCAACCGCTAGTTGGGAGAACCCCGAGGTTTAATTACAACGGTACACATCTAAAGGTACTTACCTCTTTAGGTATTAATGTGTACCTTAGACCCATACGAAGCTAACCTAGATTGGCCATTTCACAATATGAGTTCATTCTACACACGTAGGTATAGGTTGACCTAGGTTACGGCCTATCCCATGATCCCCGGTCTAAGTGTGGGAAACACCGGGGTGGTTGATACTACAGCCTGTACCGGGGATCGTGGAAGGCGCACAAGTTTCCATGAGCTTTGTTCCAAGTGTGGAAAGAGAACACTGGGGTGGTTTTTAATTAGTTAGAGTCTCACAGACCCCAGGGCGGGGGACATCCGCGAGGATTGTCAACCCCGGAACAAAAAGATAAAAAATGGTTACGGCCTGTACCTTGGTACTTCGTATAGTCGTTGCTACGCTTAAGTTTTATTTCCCGACATAGAAATCCGGGTACCATAGCTTCACCTATTTTATAACTAGTCCTCTCCAGTAATTTTATGAATACCCTGCACCTACGGAAAACTAAAAATTGTTTAAGCGCGTAACAAGTTTTCACTGTGGCTTAAGCACAATAGCATTCATTACTCAACATACATAACCATTTCGCCAATCGCGATTTTTTCGATATTTCCTTACACCACTCATATATTAGCATATACAAATATAATGACTCAATGAAATTACACAACAAAACTCAACATCTTCATCATTTTCCTCATCATTTGCATCGAAGTAGAAGCGCGTACCAGTGATGTCACGACCGGTTTCCCCGAGCTAAAAGTTACCGCTATGCATAGAATCCACCGGAGGATAATCACAAGGTATATTAGCTAAGTTTGCTCCTTCCAGTCCGGAGTCTAGCGTGACAGTTCCAAGTTCAATAGCAAAATGTTTTTCCACAATCATAACTTACCATTCTTAACAAATGTTGTTATCTTGTCCCTGGTATCGTATAAACCGGTAAATTGATTTATTTTTATTAATAGCTTTGCTTTTTACTGCTATTGCATTCCAAAGCTTCTGTGCTAATAACAAACTTGTACTTATGCAGCTTTGTCATTAATAAGAATTCTTCCGCATCCACTGATATTGTATTTTTCAATATTTCCCAGTCTAATCAAAGTTTTTGCTAATGATTTTATTAAATATGATCTAATACGCTCATGTTATTAATAGTTATTTATGCTATAAGTGCGGAAATTGGTGGCATTTTAATTCACAAGCGAGTGAGTTTATAAGTCGACACGAGTCGGAAATCATCTTACGCACGTGTATCATACAACGTTTTACTATGCATTGTGCGAGAAATAAAAATACGATCGAACCTTACAGTAGTCACATATGATGTGTAGCATCTGACATCTTGGCTGCCGTATATAAATAATATAAACAATATTCTTCATCATCGCCATCATCATGACTGACTTCGACTTTGACCATTGTCATCGCCATCGTCATCGTCATCGCCACTAACGCCATCATCATTATCATCTAATTTGTAAAACTTTTCTCAAAAAATAAAATCTTTGCGTCGAGCTGACGACGGAGTTAAAAATTAAAAAAAAAAAACAACAGAAAAGTCAAAACCTAAACACTAGTCAAAAAAGTGACACTTTCCGCCATAGACAATACGCTTAAATACGGGACTTTCCGCCCAGTTTGGCTGATTGGAAAACGTTATTTTCGAGCACATGCATTGTAAAAATAATTATGTAGATAATGCAACTGGCCTATGACATTTACAAATGAACAAGTGATCAAACCGGTGCTGCGGTGGTTAGGTAGGTACAGATCAAACTTGAAGCTTCATCTTGTTGATGCCGAAAAGTAACATTTTGAGAAAATAGGAAGTTATTGAACTTTTAATGATGGAAGCTTTTTTAATTGAATGAACCTCCACAACCCTTTTCCGCTTCTAATTGCTCATTATCTTTAATAATTGAGCCTCAATTCAACTTTCTGACGTTTTGTAACAGTTGGTCGCAGTAACTAAGCTAGGGTACCGCGACCAAACGGGTTAGATTAGATTGGAACTGTGACCCACCACGCGCAGGCCGATTTAGTCGCATTAACTAAGTTAGGGCACCCTAACCAAATGGGTTACGTTTGAAAATTACTTAAGTAGTAATTAGTAAGTAAGTAGATGGAAACGTCGCCTGTGATTAATGCTGATCATTAATCACAGGCGACGTTTCCATCTACAAGAACCTCTTTTTCAAACTTTATACAATACTACACTTCTAGCTCCCGGTTTCAAAAAACCAAAGTAAATTTTTGCACACTAGATGTGACGGAATAATAATGCAATGAAGTTTATTACTGGAAATTGATCTTTTAAGACACTTTTACACTAGATGGCGGCGGCATTTCCTAGCTGACTTGACTCCTGAGAAGAAATGCCGACACAAACTCGGGAGGTCATGGGCTCTTTTAAAGTCCAAACATTATGTATCGTAGGCACCAGCTTGGCTGCGGTACCCGGGATAGTGTGTAAATCAAAGACTTTTGCTTGAAAGACTTTATAATGAATTCTTTAGTATAACATTACAAAGACACACACGTGAGCCGCGGCTAGGGCTCGACTATCATTTCTTTTATCGACAAGTGAAAACGATTACAAATCCTAATTTAAATATATTTTGTCAGATTGTTCGGATGACGTACAGCATTCTTGCCAGCCTGTACAGCATGAGGTTGCATCTCATGATAAAACCTCACATGAGCTACGCCCCACTTGAATAAATGGATCGGGCAGAGACTTATTCAAAGCATCCGAACATCACATTAAAATAGTATGTGAGAGTAATAATGTAGGATGGGAATAATCATGCTTATTGTCAACTGCTGACCCACTCATGTTCTTGCAAAATAAAATAATCTTATTTGTTTGATCATCAATCACAACATGTAACATGAAAGATGACAGAACAACTCTTCGACTCGAAGACTTCGAAGTTGACTTGACTAACCATGTCAGACCTTCGTTTCTAGATGGCACCTGTGCTAGCGCCAGTGACAGACCCGGTATGGCTGGGCGAGGGCCCGCACTGGGACCATGAGGAGAAGGCGCTGTACTTCGTCAGCATCTTCGACCACAGCGTCCACAAGTATGTGCCAAGCACTGACATCCATACTAAGGCTAAGTTGGGTGAGTTTATTACTTCTATGAGGACTTCTAGTTACATTCTTAAGTATATTGCCGTAAGGCGCGTCCTAGACCTACAATTCAATTCATCATCGTCATCATCATCATCATCATCATCACCATCACCTCCCCTCCTGTCCTTATCCCAATTTATTTCTGGTCGGAACAATATTTTTTCTTCCATACTTCTATATTAGTGTTCATCTCGGTAGTCGCCCCCCTTTCTAACAATCCATCCACCGTTGAAATTGTGCAATATTATTCGACTGTGTGCCAAATTGCCAATATTATTACTATACAAACGATCTTCAATACTACTCAACCCTTAACGATCAGTAACATAAAATTGATCGTCTAGAAATTTAAGAAATTAAATATTTCATTTTTATTAACGAATTAAAATACTTATCTCATTTCATGTGAAATTGTGAGGTTGTGTCTCGACATCTCGAATTATTCAACATTAAATACAGGGTGGCAGGCAAAAAAAAATCTGCTGTTCCATACATTTTGACCGCGTAGGTATTGCACTTTTCTATGAAACAGCAAATTATTTATTTAATAACGGACGAAAAATTTCAACACAGGGGGGTTCAGAATCATGTACTGAATCCATGGTAACAGTTTTCGCGTCTATGTCCCTGCCATCCTGTATATGTAAACGAATGCACAGTGTCCTGCCAGTTTTGTATTTAGTCACCCCCCAGCTGCCTGTTTCAGATCATCAGTTTTTCTAAACAAACTAATCCTCTATTTAAAAACTTGCAATTAGTCATCACTTACCTATATTATCCACCAACCCGCACTGGGCTCGCGTGGTGGGTTATGGCCTACTATCACAGAGAGGAGGTCTGTGTCCCAGCAGTGGGAACATTATACATTGTGGCCGATTATGCTACCTTTATTATAACAAGTTCCTGGTCTTTCTCTGAGCGACTACTGAGTTATCGACGCGTTTCATTATTCTTGACAACATCACCACCATATCTGAAGTACCCAAACAAAAAAAAACATTTGTGGCGGCATCTACAACGCCATACGCGAACTACGAATCAAGACCCTGACGTCACACAAATCCTATATCGCGCGATAGCATATATACGTACACACGGCTACAACATCAAGCTATACATTTTCAGTATAAGCTGACCTCGCATTGTGCGGAAATCCTATACAATGCGAGATCAGCATAAACTGGAAATGTATAGCTTGATGTGTAGCCGTGTATACAACATCCCGACAACAACCGTCGGGCAGCGGCCCACCAGACACAACACTCGTCTGGTTGGAGGATCCTCCCTTTTCTATGGAAGATGAAGAACTTTCCACCCTGTTCCTCATTATACCTCTATACATTACATTCCAGATGGTATGCCAACCTTCATAATCCCATTGGAGGGTAAGAAGCACCATTTCGTGGTGGGATTGAACCGGAGGGTGGTGGAGATCGAGTGGAACGGCGAGGAGAACAAAGCCAAGGAGGTGAGGACCATCGCGGAAATAGACCATGACAACCCTAAGAACAGGTTCAATGATGCCAAGGCGGATCCTAGGGGAAGACTGTTTGCTGGTGAGTCATTTATGGACTAAAAGTCATTTATGCCTTTTCGATAGTCAGTTTTCCATTTGTTCCTTTATTTGAATTCAGAATAATTATACAAAATAGATTATTGAGTAATTGGTACGTAAATTATCTGAGTTTATGAATTCAAGTAAGTATAGTATTTAAGCTGCGAAAATATGTCGACTGCTGAAGATGGATCTCGGAACGATTCAATAAATTTAAATAAGAATCTGTCTCACATCGCTTGGCGAATAAATTTGTGATCACAGTATGATATTTGATTTGTCCAGTAATAAAATTCAGGTTTTACATTAAAAACCAATGAATGAAAGGATTACCGCCATAGAAAGAAAAGGCTATTTGTATCGCTAGATTTGTCTTTCAACCGAGATAATTTTAAATCAGTTGGCTTTAAGGCTTGTGCAGACCAGCGCGACTCGCGCAACACAAAGACACTGCTCGTCGCGCGACGAGCGGTGCCTTTGTGTCGCCCTGGTCTGCACGAGCCTTAAATGTGGTGTAGCCAAATTACTTGTAAGAAGATTACATACTGCCAAATTCGTTGTAATATTACAAATTTTCTTGTTAATATTTTGATATACTTGCAGATACAATCTTAGATAATTGACATTTATATTGTCATGATGATGAATTTTCTTACGTTTTTTGCATTTTGCAGGTCAGTGCCAGGTTTTATGTTTATTAAAATATGATAAGATAAAGGTGTCAAATGTCATGATTTCATGAAATCATGACATTTGACACCTATGCTAACTTATGGAGTTCTATTGCTGATTGTAATGATAATAATTAAGTAAAACCATATTTGCTACGACCGCGAATCATATTTTAATCAACATAAAACCTGACACTGACCTGCAAAATGCAAAAAACGTAAGAAAATTTGGATTTCGCGGGCTACCCTGACGTTTCCCCCTTAAGCTGTACGTTGTCTGTCGTGAATTTAATATTTTTATTAAGTATTTTAATAGTGAAATCAACTTACCAACTAAACTATCTAATGATTAGATAGTTTGGTTGGCAAGAGGATTAGATTCTAATCCAAATATCTATCTCTACTCTATGTATAGCTAGTGTATAACCAGTGTAATTTACATGGTCCTCACCATGATCTGACCAAGAAAATGTCTGGACTTTAAAAAAGACTGACCTCTGAGTTTGTTTCGGTGTTTCTTCTCAGAGTTATAGAAATCGTCGTGTAAAAGTGTGTACCTTCTTTCAGAAATAACCATTATTTATCATTGCTTGAACTTTTCTACGTATTTTCTTCAAGGAACCATGGGTCATGAGTATGAGCCAGGCCGGTTCAACCTAAAGAAGGGCTCCCTATACCGCTTCGACGCGGACGGCAGCGCGCACAAGCTGGCCGATAACATCGACATCTCCAACGGCCTCTGTTGGGACCTCGAGAACAAAGCCTTCTACTTCATCGACTCCTTCGAGTACAGCATCCGGAGATACGACTATGATGTTGAAACCGGAAACATTTGTGAGTAGACATTTTATTTTACTTTTTAGGGTTCCGTAGTCAACAAGGAACCCTTATAGTTTCGCCATGTCCGTCTGTCTGTCTGTCTGTCTGTCTGTCTGTTCGCGGTCTAGCTCCAAGACTGTTGGTACTAGAAACTTGTAATTTGGCATGGGTATACATATTAATCATGTCGACAAAGTGGTAAAATAAAATTATGAAAAATATATTTTTTTAGGGTACCTCCCCTACACGTAAAGTGGGGATTTTTTTTTCTATCCCTTAAGGGATTCCAATCATTATGGAGTTTGTTTTATCGTGATAGATCATTTAGTTTGAAAGTTACACCGTTATGTTACAATTTTTTAATAATTCCATAAAAAACTATTTAGATTTTTTAAATATTTTTTCCGTCGATAAAATTAAGCATAGATCATTTCGATATGGGCACATTATAAAGACTCACACTGTATATCTTACTAGGTCTTCTCCTGGCGTGTGTTTTATTTGACAATATTGTTAACTTTCCCTTGATAATTTTTCAGCGAATCCACGCAGCGTGTTTTCAATGAAGAAAGAAGAAAACGGCCTCAACAAAGACTTGACCGGCATCCTGGACGGCATGACCATCGACACCGACGGCAACCTCTGGGTCGCCAACTTCGACGGCCACCAGGCAAGTGAACTCATTTATATTTATTCAATAACTAGCTGACCCGACAGACGCTGTCCTACCCATAGAAAAAAGCACTTTCATTTGAGGAGGTTCTTTTCAAAACTTGACTATTCCACTTTCGACAGAACACAATTTATTTTTAATTTGTTGGTATCATATATAGTAGCATTGAAATTTACATGCAACGAGAATAAAAGTTTGCCTAAACGTGATTATGTTATCAAAAGTATGTAGTTTAAGCCACTTTTTGCTATATGTTTCAGTCAGTTAAGTTTCAAAGTTCATAGGTACATTTCTTCAGTGCAATTTTTATTTTATGACGTGGCTTGTATTGGAGTGACTTGAAAAAAAATGGGGTGGCTTGAAATGATTCCTCTAGAGCACTAAGCAAAACATGATTTAGTATTCCAATAAAACCGCGTCAAAACTAGATTATACAAATAAATTAAAAAAAATGATTATAGCTAGATTTTTTAAACCTGTACCCTAATTGCGTAATACAACACAATCCCAATCTGTTTCGATTTGAAACAGATTGCTAATCCATTGCTTCATAGTAGTTGGAAAAAAAAATCTGCTCAACAACGTAAATAACGCAATGAATGTTGTTGAACTGTCAAAGTGAAACAAATTAGGCAAAATTGTTTACAAAAATAAGTTACGCAATTAGGGTACTGGACAAAACAATGCCTATTCTGGTTTTATTCAACAAAATATAGGATTAAATACATAGCTGCATTCCTAAAAAACGATTTTCTCAAATACAGAAGAAAAAAAAAAGTGGAATAGTCGAGTTTTGAAAAGAACCTCCTCATTTCTGCTCGAATTTTCCCATTTTTCTTTTCTTTAGAACGTTTTTTGGACTAAAACGAACATGAAAAAAAATTAAATTAACGGAATCGGTCTGGCCGTTCTCAAGTTATGAATACCAACCAACGAACAGAATAAGAGAGAACAAAATACCACAGTGTTATAAATCTTGCCGACAAATAATTTAAAAAAGCCCGGCCAGGTACGAGTCGGACTCGCACACGACGGGTTCCGTACCACTGTACATTATTAAACAAATAAATTAAAATACTAAACGAAGAATATTATTATTTGGAGTTTACTGTATGGAATTTTTAATTTTATTTTATTTTTATTAAGGGGAGGCCTTTGCCCAGCAGTGGGACACAATAACAACAAAAAATAAAAAATAATAATCTGTGAAATTTTCAACTGTCTACCTATTACGGTTCATGAGATACAGCCCGCTGACAGACAGACAGACGGACAGCGGAGGCTTAGTAATAGGGTTCTGTTTGGCATCCTTCGGGTACGTCACCCTAAAATTTATTCGAATTTTGTTAACAGACAGTCTTATCATCATATAAGTGAGTTCTTGAATGACACTGACAATTTTTTAATTCTTTCCTTATCTCATGAGTTCATGACATTATTTTATGTGTTTTAAATATTTGTTGTAATAATTGACTAGGTAGTCAAAATAACACTTACACCGAAACTGTTTTATTTTATCTTGTAGTTTTTAAATTTGTACACCTCGCTAGGCGTGCGTACAACATGCATGCTAAATTTGTTTGTAAACGCGTATTATGACAAATAAATGAACTTCATCTTTATATTTTTTAAATAACCATTACTTATTAAGTGCTTACTTTTTCCAGGTCCTAAAAATCGACCCCAAGACAAAGACAGTATTAACAACGATCGCGATTCCTGCTCTGCAAACGACGTCGGTGACTTTCGGCGGCCCTGGCCTGGATGTGCTGTACGTCACCTCGGCAGCTATGAACCGTGGCACTGAACAGCTACCGCCAGCTGGCTCCACTTTCCAGCTCACGGGCACGGGCTCTAAAGGACACCCTAATGTTAACGTCAGATTTAATGATTAAGTTTTTTAATAAATGGACTGCATTTTACTTTATTTTATTTCAATTTATTTTATAGGGAAAATTCAATTATAGTGCGAGTCGGGGTGAGTATCGATATGTAAATGTGATATGTGTGTGTGTGTATGTGTGTGGGGGTGTGTGTGTGTCTTTCTTGGACACGATTAGGAACTAGAGTCCGCGTCACCACTGCAGTCCGGTGGAAAATTGTGGAACTACATTTTTATTAATGCAATTTGATGCAATCACACAGACACTAGCGCCGCGTCTATCGGACTTGAGTGGTAGCGCGGACTCCAATAAAGTTTTACGTATTCTTTTATACTCAGGTATAGTACTCCTTCAATTACATAGGGTTATAGTGTTAATTCAAACGAGTTAATGTAAATATTTAAAATATACCAATAAAACAAGATCGCATTACAAAATTAAAACTTAAAATTACGGTTGGGTAAACCTTTCACACCCAAACCAGTTACCATGAATGTGGCCCCGTCTTGAGGCCCAAGGAAATTTAAATTTGCGGTGGTAACGAACAAAATATCAAAGTTGGGACCCCCAAAAGTAACCGAAGTTACTTTAAATGACGGAATTGGGACCTTTTGCAGCAATTTACCGGTCCTGGGGTTGATTTTGATGACGCTTGACCCGTCGAAACAGGCCACCCATAGATTACCGTCCGTGTCTATGGTTGTACCATCAGGAAAACCTTCTACTTCGTTTTTCTCGAAATCGAAGATGTATTGCAGATTGGCTGAAAAGAAATTGGGTGGGTTAGAACTGATTATTTGAGTACCGCAACAAGTGACCACGTCAAGAAGGCCTTATCTCGTTTGAATCAACAATAAAAGTAAAATGAGGCCTCTATATCTTACGGTGGAGGTCTGCCCGGCTTGGGCGGAGCAACGCCGTGTCCTCGTAGAGGCGATCGGCGGCGGTGATCTCTCGCGTCCGGCCCTGGTTCAGGCCATGGTACGGAGCGAGAGGAAATGGCAGGCCGTCACCTCCTTCTGCGAAGCGGTAATGCTCGCGAAGGAGGAGGCGGAACGCGTGAGGGAGAGGCAAACTTCGCGCCCTCACGCCCCTAACCGCCGCAGGAGGAGACGCCCGGGGCGGGAATCGCGAGCCGATTTCCGGCCACCGTAGGCGCGGGCTTGCGGACGGTGAGCAATGGGTAGCTCGCCGTCCGGTAAGGACCAAGCCCGGGTCGACGGCGCGTTGTGTTCCACGCGCGCCTCAAAGAGATGTCAGCAGAATTGACGGGGTCCGCTAGGGCCAATGCCTGCCGGGGGTTCGAAGAAAACCGATAGGGACATCGCGGCCCCCGGCAACAGGGCAACCGAAGGAACACGGGTGGGTTTTAGTCAGTAAGAGTCTGACACGCCCTCCCGCTCCACCCAGAGCGGGAGAAGTTATTTGATAATTTCCCACCCAAAAAAAAAAAAAAAAAAGGCCTCTATATCTAGTCGTCTTCTTCTTCTTTTCGAGTTCATGGTACTTTGCTTTTATATTATTTGAGGCCAGGCCCAGAAGGGGCTTAATAATAACAGCCGCACGGGTCGATCGAAGGTTAAGCTACGCTTGTCGCGGTCGGTCCGTGGATGGATGACCATACACTAGATATCGGGACCCCTCCATGCCTCGGTTATCAAGTTAGTCGTTGGTCCCGGCTATCATTTGTAGAAATTTAGTAGTCGTTAAGGATAGTCGGAAGCCGAAAAGCATACCCAGTCTTATCAAACGGTATCATGTCATCCAGTAACTGGGTTGTGAAGGTCAGATAGGTAGTCGCTCCATGTAAAATACCGGTATTCAGCTGCATCCTGTTAGGCTGGAAGCCGACCCCAACGTAAAGATAAAGATAAATTTATTTGTTCAAACATGAGTAACATGATACATGAATATGCACATATAGATGGAAAAATAGTTTTACCAGTCCAACATAACAACAACCCAACTTTACGTTGATGGGAAAAGGCTAGGCAGATTGATCGATTGTTTGAGCCCAGTTGATGATGGCTAGGTTGATTGCAGCTTCAGTGGCGTTCTCTATCCAGTACTCACCAATCTCTCCCGTTTCCACGTCATAGTCGTATCTCCTGATTTTCCTCTCCCACGAATCCGTGTAGTACATTGCCTTCTGCTTGAGGTCCCAGGCCAGGCCGTTGGAAACGGTGATATTGTCTGCAACCTTCGTGATCTTGGACCTATCCAGACGAAATAGACTTGCCGTGTTCAGCTCGTAGACTGGATATATCCCAGCGCCTATGGTGCCTGAGGACGGTAAGTAGTTTAGGGAAGTTTTGTTACGTAGTACATTATAAATTTATAATAGAAATCCATAGTGGTCTACCTGCTATCTCATAATTATAAACACCGTTGACTATCCCGAAAAGAGCAATGCTGAAATCGCGAGAAATGACCCCATTGGTTTTTATTTTAAATAAATATAGCACCTTGTATTTTTGGCTTTTCTTAAACTGACTGTAATGCGATCTAGTTATCAGAGCATTCCTCTAGTTACCGTTTGTCAATCGAAAAGTATCCAAAACATTAGACCTGCGAACACCCTGCCCCTGGGATCCGCTTTGCCGTCATTGATCCTGGTGGTGGGCACGTCGCAGTCCACCTCGCCGAGCTCCTTCACCACAGAGACCGCCGCACCCTCCTCGCCGCTCCACTTTACCACCTGGAAATTCCTCTCCACCCCCACCAGGAACTGGTCACAGGTGCCTTCCACCGGCACCATGAATCCCACGACACCGTCTGCGTTGATAATATTTCAGTTATTGGCGTTATGAAGATACATACGTCACTCTCTGAGATCATGACTACTTAACCGGGCTTTTCCGTGGGTGCCTTAAGCTACTACACTTAAAACCTTCAGCCAGGGGTTATTCAACTATGCTAATTAAAACTAGGTGAACGCTCGCTAAGGGCAGCCCCTGTGGGGTACGAACCTCGGCTTGGGCGTCAACCGGAGGGAGGACATCAAGGATGGGACGGGCTGGAATGATTACATTATGAACAACTTTCACTATAGGACTAACCCTGAAAAATAAAATCTGCTCATCATGTTCAAATTGCTCGAATATTTCATGAAAACATGAAGTTCCAAAGAGTTGTATTGCGTCTAACATTTTTATTACCATACAACAATTAGGCTAAGCGTATGCTCAGCAGAGACGCAGGTCCACGCAGTGCAGGGCAGTGCAGATTTTGTAATGCCTGAACGTGCTGAGAGCTGCGTACGCGCCGGCGCAAACACGTGCGACACAGACACGTGTCTAACATCTGACGTGCTTTTTTTTATGTATGGCATCTCGTAGTTGACCTCTGAGATCATGACTACTTAACCGGGCTTTCCTGTGGGTGCCTTAAGCTACTACACTTAAAACCTCCAGCCAGGGGTTATTCAACTATGCTAATTAAAACTAGGTGAACGCTCGCTAAGGGCATCCCCTGTGGGGTACGAATCTCGGCTTAGAGCGTCAAGCGGAGGGAGGACATCAAGGATGGGACGGGCTGGATCAAAGTTTTGATCATGATTATTAGTCGGGGAATTTAAAGCTATGTGCTCAGATGCAACACTGCCACGGTTTATTTAAATTTATTAAAAATGTTGAATTGATATTATATTTTTATTACGGACGCTTTTAACGTGCACGTCTTTCTACATTGTTCTCACATGTATAAAAGTACAACACGAATGATGTAAACAATATTTTGATTTAAAAGAGTGTCCGTGGAGTTTCTTGCCCGTTCTTCTCCATAGGTACCTACTACGCTTTGGAATGGGCGACAAGCTTCATTTTTCTGACTGACCGACCCCTTGATAATTCAAAAGTACCTGTAATTGGTATAATTGAAATAAATGCTTTGAGTTTGAGTTTGAACAACTGCTGGCACTTCGTTATCGTGCAAGGGTCGGGGGGAAGTATCATTTACTCGGGGACGCGGTCGCGATCGCAAAGGACCTCGGCGGCGATGTCGGAATGACGGGAGGAGGCGTCTATTTTTGTACACTGTGCTGGTTTCCCTACTGCTCTCCTGGAGGAGGGTAATGGGGTCGTCAGGGTCGGTAAGGATTCGCTTAGGGCGGCGAGTTCAATTGACACTAGAGGGAGTTTAACTAGCGGCCTCGACAACCAGAGAGTTGCGATGTTTGGCGGTTGTATCGAAGTAAGTCTGACGTGCTCTGCGTTTCACTGATTCATAATTTTGATTCAGACATCTTTGTACTAGTTAGGACGCGAATGTGTGTCGCAGCATGCGCTCGCGGCCTGTCTGCCTCGCCTGCCCTACCCTGCAAAATCTGTGCTGTGCTGTGCTTGCGTCACCTGTGTCTCAGGATACATTTACCCTTATTGATGTATTATGTAAAACTTATTATATCTACGACAACAATACTGAGCTGCAAATTGCAAAAACATAAGAAAAATTGAATTTCGTGGACTAGTCTATTTTCTATGCATGTCCTAAATTCTCGGAGTATTTTTATGTAAAAATTGACAATAATTGCAATTGATCGTTTCGGGGATTCATAATGGTTGTCTACAACATTTGTAACAGTTTCGAACTTTTTAATAGGTTAATAAATGATAAACCCCACCGCCGCATCTCTACGTTGACGTCGTGGTGGGGCTTGCGCGCTCCGAACTCTAAGTCTGTGCCGATAGAGTTTACTTTGCCGAAACGGGTCTGGGACGAGGAGCCAGACCAAGAGAGATACAAAAACCCGCAGGGCAGCATGTGGCGAGCTGTTGGGCAGTAGGGACCCCACGGACCCTATCTCCCGGGAGAAGTCTTGTTCCTCACCTCTGGCTTGCCTTTATTGGCCGGCTGGAGTGAACACTGACGAGGAACGGAGCTCCCACCTCATTCTTGCCTTAAATGGCTGGCTTGAGTGGAGATTCGCAAGAGCAAACGTACTCGGAGGAAGGAAGTATTCCAGTAAGATGCTGGTAGGGATCTTGGCCGTACTTCCGGGATTGTTCTGATAGCCGTGGAATACCTCTCCACTCCTCATAAGCACCTCAGGACGTGTTGCCCCCTTGTCGCTACGACACCGTGTGCTAGCGAACGTTTTCGGGGGCCCATTATTGAGTGTGCTAGTCACCTCCTGCCATTTTATCCGTGTGCATATAAAACATAGATCAGGCAGGGGCCATAGTCCTTCCATAGTTCTAGGTGTTCAGTCCACTTTAGCGACCCAAACCCATAGTCCGATATCTTTGTTTCCATATCTTACAATAGTCCTACACCAACCGGGGGTTGTCCTTGGCTGCACTTGCATAGTGCGAACAGGGATAATCGTCGGTTGGTACCTCATTTCATTAAAAACGTCAAGGGGCCTCTGCGAGTTGGCTTCGGCCCCTCGTACGCCTTCCAAAGGTTAAATGTCAAAGACGTAAAAATAATAAAAAAGCCTTTATTCCACCACAATTTAAAAGTAAACTAAGTACATCAAAATGTTCACTTAGAAATACAATCATTCAAACGTAAAAAACATTCTGAAACAATTAAATAAATAAATTCAATTCAATAATTTAATTATTCATTAAATTTAGTTTTTAATTATATTCATTAAATCTTTTCCTAATACAAAATAGGATTGTAATTTGATTTTCGGCTGCTGTGCAGTGGTGGTCTGCGAGTTATGGATCTTCTTTTTGCCGAAGGGACATGATTCAGGGGGCCTACCACCAGCTCATAAAGCAGTATTATTTTAATATTACTTCAGTGGCATAGGTATAAATATTAATTACGCCGACAAACGGGTAAAACAAAATTATGAAAAAAATAATTATTTAGCGTACCTCTCGTAAAGTGGTGATGGTTTTTTTTTTGTAACCCATGGTGTGGGGTATCATTGGAAATTGTGAGTTTGTGAATTAACCATTTTTGGATTCAAGGATTCGTTTGCGAAATATTAAGCTTTAAAGTGCAAATTTTTGTTAGAGTCGTCAAGTGTGTGCCCCCCCCCCCCCCCCCCCCCCCGCCAGGTAAATGGTTGGTTTTGGATATGTGAAAAAAATCACAGCAGTAGTTTATATAACGAAATTAAAAGGAAAACTATCACAGCTGAGTAGGCTTTACAAGTTAACGAGTAATAATTGACCAACTTAAATTTGCGGTTGTAAAAACATGTTCTCCCATACAATCTGTATGGGAGAACAAATAAATTCGTTACACAGGATAAGTTTTTATCCAGTGCGCAAACTTTAACACGTGACTTTACTCATCATTATGAACAACTTTTACTATGGGACCAAACCTGAAATCGCGAAAAAATTATCAGCTGTTCCCTACATTTATGTTCGCATTACTCGTCAAAATGTAGGGAACAGCTGATAATTTTTTCGCGATTTCAGGTTTGGTCCCATAGTAAAAGTTGTTCATAATGATGAGTAAAGTCACGTGTTAAAGTTTGCGCACTGGATAAAAACTTATCCTGTATAAGCTACTGCCGTGAATTTTTTCACATATCTAAAACCAACCATTTAGCTGGTAGGGGGGAATAGAATAGAATAGAACAGATGTTTATTTCATTAGTTGAGAAAACTATGTTACATGTCACTTATAAAATGTAATTTTACAAGAGCATTTGGTATGCATTTTATTTTGGCGCACTTTGTCCGGGGAGGGATCTTTTGCAACCTATTGTTGAGATCTTTTCTCACATAATTGATTTATAGGTAGGTATACAGAACAAGTGTGAGAAATTTTGGATTTATGATCCCATTAGGTCTAGACCTAAAGTTACTTATAAGCTAGGAGTGACTTTACGAGTCAAAGCCTATGCTGACGGGGGGGGCCGTTCTCTTGTGGAGCGGTTTGCCTCTCTCCGATTTGTTTATATATTCAATTTCGCCTATCCTGTTTGAGAAAAGGGATGGATTGAACTGTCCATATCTCTTATACGCGGGACCGGGATCGTCGAGGCCGCTGATCGTCAGTGAGGTGAGTTTGTCGATCATATCGTGGTGGAGATCGTGTGCTCTGAGATGCCACGGGTCTTGATCAAGCATTTCCCAGAGCGTTTTTGTTTCAGTGCGACGTGGGAAGGCACCTGCAGCTTTCAGTACCATTCTGTACTGTCTTTCTAGTTTTCTCAGGTTGCTCTTGCTGTATCTTGGTAGGAGTTGGATCACTCCATAGTCGAGTACTAGCAAGAGGCACGCCTGTATGACGAGTAGTTTTGTTTCGACGTTCACTTTCGATGGTACCCTATGATCGAGTTTAGGGCACCTCTTACTCGTTTTGATTTTTCTACAGTTTCTTTGATGTGTTTATTCATCGATAGTCTCTTATCAAGTACGACTCCGAGGTATTTTACTTCGTTCTTATATCCAATTCGTTCATTTTTCATTTTGATGTAATTTCTGTATCCGCTGTTTGTATTTCCCAGCCTAGGTCTTTTGTGAGAGAACATGATACACTCCGTTTTATCCACGTTGCATTGGAGGCCCCATATCTTGTAGTAGTCTATAATTTCCTCCGCTGCCCATTCTGCACGCCTGGTGGCGTGATCTGGTTTCTTCGCTGCATTGAGAATGCACAGGTCATCTGCGTACTGAGAGAGCATCTGACCTGCGATTTTATACTTTGGTATGTCAGTGACATACAAGTTAAAAAGCACTGGTCCGAGGATCGAGCCTTGGGGTACACCGTGTGGTACCTTTTTTTCTGTTCCTGTGGTTGTTCTGAATCTGCCTTTGGTTGTTCTGTTCGACAGATTATTTTCTATTATCTTTATGATGTTATTTCGGGCTCCAGCTTCGTAGAGTTTCTTTATTAGGCCCTGATGATTTATAGAATCAAATGCCTTACTGAGGTCGGTCGATATCATGGCCACACTGTGCCCTTTCTCCAGGGCGTCGCTGGTGTATTTGCCGGTCCTTAGTATTTGTGTTGCTGTGCCTCTTTGGCGGACGAATCCATGTTGGTGTTCGGGGATAAGTTCGTTGCTGACTGTGTTTATTCTCGAGAGAATAATACGTTCGGCCCATTTGCCCATGATATTGAGTAAACTAATGGGTCTGTATGACTTGGGTTGGGTGTAGTCTTTCCCTGGTTTGTGCAAAAAGATGCATGTGCTTTTTTTCCATCTTTTTGGGAAGTATCCCGTGTTGATAATGTAGTCTATTATACGCTTGAACATGCTATCATTGTATCGCCTCCCATTTTCAAGATGTCCGTTCTTATCCCGTCAGGGCCAGGTGTTTTCTGATTCTTGAATTTTCGAAGGGCTGTTTTTAACTCTGCGTGTGATGTTGCATCCAAAGGTTGGAATGGTGTGTATTTCTCCGTGTTTTCGTCTTCATGGGAGATATCGGATGTGTGAACGATAGCCGTGTCCACTAGATTGTCGATAATCTCTAGCTCTGTATACTCCACATTTTCTTTCTGCTGTCGGTTTTATCTTCTAAAACTTTGTTCAAAATTTCTTCTCCGTGTTCTATGAGTTTCTTAGCTAAATTGCGTTTTAGTCTGTTGTATTCTCTCTTTAGTCCGTTGTATCTGTATGTGAATCTTAGACTCCATGCGATGTCTTTCGCTTTATTTCTTTTGTTTATCAACTTTTGAAGTTCTTTGGGAAGATTTTGTCTATTGTCGGTTTGTTTGAGCGGTGCAAATTCGTTATCACAGTCTGTGTCTGTTTCGATTTTTGTGTTTGGATCTATTTTTGTTGCCAGAGATTGTTCAAACTCGTCGCGCTTATCTTTACTCGTTTTGATGTCTTTGAGGTTGCGACTTAGTGGGATCTCGTAGTCGTTTTCCAAGTTTATTGTGATTATCCATGGTATATGATCGGACCCTATGGATTCTGTCTATTTGCATGATTTTATTTCCAAATCTGAATGATTGTATGTTGTGATTGCTACGTCCAGTATGTTGTTGTTTCCAATACTGGCGGGTCTAGATGGCTGACCGGAATGTAAAATTCTACAGTCTCCGTTGTTGTGTATTTCTCGTACTAGAATTCCGAGGCCTCTATCGACTGAACGGCCGAGCAGTTGCATCCTTAGGTTCATGTCTCCTATAATGAGGGCACTGTCCTCTCTTAGCAGTTGCTCGAATTCGTCAGACATTTCGTTTTGATTTGGTATAGGGACGTAAATGCCCTTTACCGTGATGTATTCTCCAGTTCTGTGATCGGTGAAGACTCGAATGCATCCTTCGATTTTTCTCTCCTCATCACTGAAGGAGTCGATGAGTTTGGTTTGAGCCCACCTCATGCCTCTTTTGACGTACGTTATGGTGCCTAGGTGGTTGGCTTTCTGTTCATATATTTTGTCGTAGTTTAGAATATTGAATTTTTTATCTATCAGGTTGATTTTGACTTCGTTTATGATGGCTATGTCTACATGGTATTTCTGGACCAGTTGTTTTATTTCCGTAAATTTGTTTCTGATACCCTGCGCATTGATGTGCAGGATCTTTGTGTTTCTTACTGCCTTTAGTAGAGTAGAACATCTCTGAGTTCTTTCAGTATTGTCATGAGTTTTTCCATAGTTTTATCGAATATGGAGACTTTATCTTCCCTAGTTAGTTGCCTGCGTGTCTGAGTGGGTTCACCCTCACTATTCGTTGCCTGTGCGTACGATATGCCCTTTTGAATCGTCGATCTGCGTATTGGAGATCTCGATCTTCTATTTGTTTCTGGTTGTGGTGTTGGTTTAGTCGTCGATGGGATGTTTATGTGTTCCTTTTCTGCTCGTTCAGCCTTTTGCTTTTGTCTCTCTATCGCCTTTTTGAATAGTGGGCACTTTCTCTGTGTTACACTGTGCTGCTCTGGCTGTACATCCTTACAGTTTGAGCAGACTTTCACCGATTCATCCTGATTGTTTTTGATCAGTATGGTGGGTTCTCTTTTCGGTGCATGGCATGCACTAGTTGCGTGGTTGAATTTAAAACAGTTTTTGCATTGTAGCACTCTGTCCGAGCCAACTTTGTATTTTTCAGGTCTTAGCTTGTGTGCACAGTAAAAGGCTTCTGTGGCGTTTTTCATACGTTCAGCGATTTCATTGTATGAGAGGTCCCCGCTGAATATGCATAGTTGTACATCGCTCGTTATCTTTTTGATATTGAGAGGGCGAATACCGATGCACTTTTCCATTTTGTCTTTTTGTTATTCGACTGGATAGTCGTGAACTATATTTCTTATGACGACTTTCGTCGTTTTTGTTTGTTCCGCCTTGGGTTTCGGCGCTATGAATGCGAGATCTGGCTTGAAGCATTTGATGTCCTCGATTGCCTTTGCTCTTTTCTCTAAGTCGGTGAGTGTAATGAGAATGTTTTTGCTTCTCTCGTTTCTGACTATGCGGCCATGGTGTTTATTCATTAATTTGGTTAGATCTCCTAGTAGGGGGGGGGGACACTTGACTCTAACAAAAATTTGCACTAAAGCTTAATATTTCGCAAACCGATCTCTGAATTCAAAAATGGTTTTAACACACTCACAATGTTTTTGAAAGACCTTTCCAATGATACGTAGGGGAGGTACCCTAAAAAAAATATTTTTCATAATTTTATTTTACCACTTTGTCGGCATGATTAATATGTGGTATACATATTAATCATGCCGACAAAGTGGCAAATTACAACTTTCTAGTACTGACAGTCTTGGAGCTAGACCGCGGACAGACAGACAGACAGACAGACGGACATGACGAAACTATAAGGGTTCCTTGTTTACTACGGAACCCTAAAAACTAACCTATCTGGGGCGAGGTGTTAAATTTTCGAGCTCGATTCGCTCGCTCTCGCATCCTACATTTTCAAACTATTTTGTATAGGTCAACAAAGTAATTCCTGTTTCCCTATTTCTCTAAAAGAAAACCTAACCTATTTAAGGCGTCTAAAAGCGCTTAAAATATGTCTCTTTGTACGTCGGGCCGTCGACTGGGCACTAAACGTTGCCAAAAAACGTGAGAAACGAACGTCGCGATGCGATGTGAAAGCAAGACGTGAGTAACTAACAAGGTGGAACAACTTCTCGTGCATAGTTTCATGCTTCTAGACCCAGCGGTTTAGGCGGTGCGTTGTCTGTCAGTGAAATAATGAATTTAAGATTTTTTATTAAGTTCTAACTTCCGCCAGCTGCATTGCCCGCGGCCGCGTGATATCTATACAAATTAAGTATAACCTTTAGCGTTTGTTCTTACTTTTTTTCATTTTGAATCCTTCCTCAAGAATTGGGCTATAAAATGAGAAAAGAAGTTTTCAAATCCAACTGGTAGTTCCAGATTAGCGCGTTCAATTCGTAGATTAAAGTACCTAGTATATAGTTAACGGCGCAGCTCAGGATAGCCTTCACCTGAAGTGGTCATCGTATTTGTGGTTCGGCAGCTTCCGTATTATCAGGACTGTGCCGTAATATAGCAGTTCGTCGTGCACGTGGTACGACAGCGGCTCCCCCAAAGAGTAGAATAAGTATATAAAGCCATAGATAATACACATAAATACAATACGTTTATGGCAGAGTAGATAAAAGGGCTCCCATAACATCATCTCTATCATCCATAGACATATCAAGTAACTATCATCAGAAGACAGCCGCCATGTAACCGTCGACGTGATGCTCTGCTAGAGTGACTGTCACCAGCCAGTGTCACTCTTATCCGACCTTTTCGGTGATTCCAGTAACTTCGTAACAAAGCGAGGCGGCGCCACTTGTTGCGCCGTCAATTAGAAGATTTTTAGATAATTTCTCCCTTTATATTATGAACAACTTACCAACTTTAGTCTTGGTATACACTCCAGTGGCTGGAACATACTTATGGATCATATTAAATAATCCACTGCTGACGAAGTACAGAGCTTGCTGTCTGTCATCCCAGTGAGGACCTTCGCCCAGGAACAGAGGCTCCGTGATCCGTTGAACCTTTACCGACAAAACACAACAAACACCGGTGAGTAGGAGGAACCAATAGTAAACCATTTTGTTTGTTAGTTTGTTAAGGACTGCTTTGGAGTTTTTGTTTATAAAGCGAGCATTGTAATCGCATGTACGTTAGAACCTGTTTTTTGTCGTTACTTTACAATTTAATGCAAATAACTACACGAATTGAAACAGAAACAGGAAAATCAGGTTTTAAGCTATCGCCAAAAGATATTTAATTTGCATTTTATTTTTAGATAGGTACTAGCTTTTAGCCGCGGCTAGTCACAGTATAATAAGATAAGCAGTATTACGTCTTCATACATTCTTACTTTATTATACTGTGGTCTAGTGTTTGCAAGTAACGACACATTCTTATATTGGACTATCCTTGTAACATTTTTAGTTTTACCCTATTAACATTATAATTTGCCAAAAAAAATTTAATACATTTTGCATGCATTTTTTAGGTTTATTATTTGTTTATAATAAGGCCTAGGATATGTAAGTACAGTTGGAAATTTATCATTTTGTTTTTAGGTTTTTACGAAGCCTTAGATGCCGACAAAATGAATCGATCGATAATCATATAAATAAATAGGACCACAGGACACTAAGTAAAAAGGCGTTGTAGATAACGAATACGTATATTTTAAATAAAATAGTTTCTCAATACATTGTGCTCATAAAACACGAGTTTAACAACAATACATTCAACATGGTATAATGTCTTTATAAATGTTAAAATATCGTAAAATTACAATAACATTCAGTCTAATATCGGTTCCGTTACTTAATGCCTCTAAAAAAAGTTATTCTTAATTAATTTAGTAACATTTTATAAACTTAATACATTAACGATTAAAACTGAGTTATAATTTATAAAAATGTGATGTGTAAATAAAATTGTAGATATAAAAAAACATAAAATAGCCATAATATGCATATAATAATTAAAGCTTAAAATTAACATTGGGGAGTCCTTTGACCCCCAAGCCAGTAACCATGAAAGTGGCACCACATGGGGGATCCTGGGGTCCACGAATATTCAAACTGGCGGTGGTAACGAACAAAATATCGTATTTTGGGCCTCCAAAAGTAACCGAAGTCACTTGTAATGCTGGAATTGGAACCTTTTGCAGCAATTCGCCGGTCTTGGGGTCAATTTTGATGACGCTTGAGCCGTCGAAACAGGCCACCCATAGATTCCCGTCCGTGTCTATGGTTGTACCATCGGGAACACCTTCTACTTTGTTTTTCTCGAAATCGAAGATGTGCTTGACATTGGCTGAAAGGAAATTATAACAGCTGAGCTAAGATCAAAATTAAGATTAGAGAGAGAAGAGATTAAAATTGACGGTTTTTTTTTTTGCGAATTTTTTTCTTGAATAAAGTTATCAGACCATGCCAACAACAAATGTACAGCTTATCAATTAAAAACATAAGGTGCATCAAGGCGGGGGGGGGGGAAGCCAACCTGAAATACTAATTATTAACAAAATTAGGAAAAACGAAAATGTTATCATCCTACGGTAATTTAGAAACAGCCTCTATACAATTAAAAAAATAGTTCATCATGCTAATACGAATGAGACGTGTGACCACGTCAAGAAAGTATTTGTCTCTACAATAAAGTAGTTCTCTACTTACAAATCTCTCCCGTTTCCACGTCATAGTCGTATCTCCTGATGTTCTTCTCCATGGAGTCGGTGTAGTACATGGCCTTCTGCTTGAGGTCCCAGGCCAGGCCGTTGGAGATGCTGATCCGGTCGGCCACTTTCGTGATCTTTGACCCGTCCAGGCGGAACAGGCTTCCCTTATGCTTGTCAAAGTTGCCTGGTGGGTCCTCGTTACCCATGGTTCCTGAGGGTGGTAGAGAAAGGAACATATTATACCAGCCTATTATCATCCCATCACGAGCACTGATCACCAGTCACGATTGCTCAAGACAGGTTGGCCAAAAAAGAAAACATTTTTTTTTTTTAATACGTTTTAGTTAAGTTCGCGAATCATATTTTGATCAGCATACAAATACAACCTGACACTGACCTGCAAATTGCAAAAAAACGTAAGAGAATTTGAATTTAACGGCCTATATTTTGCCTTAAGAAAACCTAGAATGCAAGTGCGAGCGAGGGTTTTATGGGACTCTGACTTGGATAGGTTAGGTTCGAAGGTGAGGCTAGTGAGCGAGTGAACAAAGCCCACGTCATTCCATTCGGTGGGTTGGTTTGACTTTCATACAAGAAAAATGAGCCCCGTCGACTTTTCTACTCGCGACTGACAGTTTAACTGACCTGCGAACACCCTGCCCCTGGGATCCGCCTTGCCGTCATTGATCCTGGTGGTGGGCACGTCGCGGTCCACCTCGCCGAGCTCCTTCACCACAGAGACTGCCGCACCCTCCTCGCCGCTCCACTTTACGACCTGGAAATTCCTCTCCACTCCCACCAGGAACTGGTCCGATGTGCCTTCTACCGGCACCATGAAGCCCACGCGACCACCTAGGGATAAGGGTAAAGATTTTGAGGTGTCCTATGTTTGTGGTTTGTATTCAAAAACAAAAGTCATTTATTAGGCTCTAGACAGACGGACCGCATTTCAACTGCAAATCTGCAGTTTGAATGCAGTTAGTACGACTGTGTGTTTATTGCAGTCGTCAAAGCCTTAAAATTAGGCTGAGAATCAGCACTTTTTGAACATCAACATTACATAAGTCCCCCAAAACGGTCACCCTTCACCATTTTCTAGTGCTTTAAGGAATAAGTAGCGCAACAAACTCCCCAGCAGCACAGCTGTCTGTTCAGTTAGAATACACATACATAACATCACGCCGGTATTCCCCGAAGGATTAGGCAGAAGTGTACCTACAATACACACATTTCGCCAGTTATGAAGTTAGAATGATACCTTTGAAATGTCACGGTCCGAATTGTCAGCATTTGTTGTTTTGTTTCATTCCCTTTATAAGTACTCACCAAGTTTAGTCTTTGTATGCTCTCCAGTAGCGGGCACATACTTATGGATGGTGTGCTCTTGAATGCTGACGAAGTACAAAGCCTGCTGCTTCTCGTCCCAGTGAGGACCCTCTCCCAACAGGACGGGGTCCGCGATCTTCTGTACCTTTACCGACATCTGGACATAACATACACACCTAGTGAATACGAGAAAGGAATTCCCCAACAATTTTCTGTTCTATTTTGCGATGGATTTTTTATATGATAGTCGTGTTTTTTGAGTTTTGATGCAATTAGCAAAGTAAAAAGCTAAAAAAGATAAACTCATGTTTCATAACAATTTCCGAGAGATTTTTTTTCTTTTCTTTAGAAAATACATAATCGTAATCAGTCACCGAGATAGAATATGCGTAATAACTTTTGGTAACAGTCACACACGCGATAATGGACCTTAACATAAACGTTATTATTATTAGACGTCCGTTTCTTTATTTATACATATAGGTATCTTTTTTTAACACTTTTATAAGCTTGACCTGTATGTAACGGAATCTTTCAACCTAAGTTTTCATCAACTTATGGAGCCAGGAGGTGGATAGTGAAACTCTTCAGTGGCTACTAGTAAACCCCTCGAGTTTGGGAGCATATGATCCGTTTTGATGAGTCCAATATATTACACTTAGTAACGAGGATCTGATGATGGTGCCAGGACGTGGATAGTGGAACTCTTGTAGCTACTAGTAAACCGCTCGAATTTGGGCTCATATGATTCGTTTTAACGATTCCAATAGATTGGGCTTGGTAACGAAGGTTTGATGATGGAGCCAGGAGGTGAATAGTGAAATTCTTCAGTGGCTACTAGTAAACCCCCCGAGTTTGGGGTTATATGGATGCGAATGATGCGGGGATGTTGGCTTCTTCTGAAATTTATCTTCTGCTAGCATTTTTTCGTAACCCAAACCACGTCTACAACTTTCCAGAAAGGTTTTTGTTTACAGGAGAGCATTTGTAAAGATCAAATTCCTTTGATTGAAGAAGTTTGCTAGTCAAATTAATTTTGAACAAAATATTATGATAGGAAATGCAAAAATAATTAAATTGACTTGTATTAGTTACGATATGAGTACATATTATTATGCAGCGTGTCACTTTTTTATATCAAATAATTAATTCAAAAGCATGCAGCAGTTTTTGTTTGTGTAATTAATTTAAACAAAGCGCTCCACGCTTTTTGAATTAACCATTGGAAAAATATCATTAAAAGAAGTGACAAGCTGCATATTATGTACTTATATCGTAGCTTATACAAGTCAATTTAATTATTTTATAATTTTTAGTGCGTGATAATACCTTTTTTTTGTTGTAAACTATCTACTTTAGTTTTCCAGTAGGTAAGTTAACACTGTCGCAGTAGTAAACACACACAATTTATGACCAGTGCGCGAAGTTTAATTAACTTCCTAATTGTTTCATGAAATAAAATCTATTTCACAGCTATTACAGTTTTAACGAAGTGTGAAATTAAGTACGGCAGGGTAGGCATTAATTTATGTTTGGGACATTCTTACTTACCTCAGGATTTACTGGATACAATTGTTGTAGGTACCTATTGTGAAGAATCGGACAGGGGACATAGCAGACAAAGGTAACTACAGGCCTATTTCACTGGCAACTGTGATAGCCAAAGTATTTGACAGTATGCTCGACTCTCACCTCGGTAGTTACACCCAGTTACATGACACACAGTTTGGTTTTCGTGCTGGGCTATCTACTGAAAGTGCTATACTTGCGTTGCAGCATACTGTCAAATATTATACTGACAGGAAAACACCTGTGTATGCTTGTTTCCTGGACCTTTCTAAGGCCTTCGACCTGGTTTCTTATAATGTCTTATGGGAGAAGCTTCTGGAGGCGGGCGTTCCTACTGCATTAGTGTCTACATTATCTTTTTGGTATGACAAACAGAGGAACTTCGTCAAATGGTCTGACCCGTATAAACTCGAATGCGGCGTTAGGCAGGAAGGTCTACCTTCCCCGAGGCTTTTTAATATTTATGTAAATAAACTGCTTGTTGAGCTCAGCAGTACTCATGTCGGATGCCATATAAATGTTTAAATAACTTAAGTTATGCAGACGACATGGTGCTGCTGAGCGCTACTATCAGTGGAATTAGAAAGTAACTCTCCATTTGTGAAGAATATGCCAAACAACACGGGCTAAAACATAATGCTAGAAAAAGTGAGCTGTTAGTGTTTCGAGGCAGGAATAAAAATCCAACATTTGTCCCTCCTGTAAAATTAAATGGTTTACTTTTGCAGAGAGTTGCCCGCTTTAAATATTTGGGCCACATTGTTACTGAAGAATTAAAAGACGACTTGGATATGGAAAGAGAGCGCAGGGCACTGGCTGTGAGGGGAAATATGATATGCAGGTTTCATGGTTGTTCAGTTCCCGTGAAACTAACTCTTTTTAAGGCCTACTGCCAAATATTTTACACCAGCAGCCTTTGGGATAACCATACCCTAAAAGCAGACAATGCCCTGCGCATTCAATACAACAATGCCTTCAGGCTGTTGAGGCTTCCACCGTACTGTAGTGCGTCAGGTATGTTCGCTGATGCGCACACTGACAACCACTTTGCAATAATGCGGAAGAAAGTTGCCTCAGTAATATCCCGAGTGAGGGGGAGCAGCAACAGCATTCTGAGTATGCGTAACCCCAGCAAAATGTTGCGCCTTAGAGAAATGAGAGTATTTACATATATTTAATTCATAGTTAGTTGCAATTTGTTCAAGTATAGCAAAATTTGTTCAAGTTGTATTTTCGAAATTATTCGAGAAAAACTGATTAAAGGCTTGTGCAGACCAGCGCGACACGCGACGCGACACAAAGGCACCGCTCGTCGCGCGACGAGCGGTGCCTTTGTGTTGCGTCGCGTGTCGCGCTGGTCTGCACAAGCCTTAAAATTGATTGAAAAAAACTGACTTTGCTGGGGTAACGTTACTCCAGCAAAATCAGTTTTTTCTGAACAAATTGCAACTAACTATGAACTAATCAGCTGTAATACTCTCATTTCTCTAAGGTGCAACATTTTGCTGGGGTTACGCATACGCATTCTGAGGGTTTTTGCAGAGAGGCTGGATGGGCCTACAATGGGGAGGTTTACCAAGCTACATGTTGGCAACAAAGCTTGTTAAACCTTCCTGTGATTATGATTTTCTTTTTCTTCCTTTTTGTGTTCCTGCATGTTACTCTAATATAGTTTTTAAGTAAGATATATTACTAACACCCTATGGGCCTTGATGCCTGACATTTTTTTTCTTCTAATTTCGGCGGATAATGAGTTAATTCCGAACGAAACAATTATTAATAGGTATCTACCTACACGTCCTTATTTGTAAAATATTTCAAGACTTCTCAAGAAAAATCTTACAGATCCTCAGAGCATATTACAGAGGCTGCTTTTGAACTTCGACGCAAGAGAACATGTTGTGGGTGATTCCTTCTGTGTAGCCCGTAAAATTCAGAATGTTTCTTACGTTTTTTGCAAATTGCAGCAAAGCTTTCTAAATTACTTTCGAAGGAAATAATACTACAACAGACAACATACGCGTAAAGCCGCTGCTGATGTTTTAAATTATACTAGCTGACCCGGCAAACGTTGTTTTTCCATATAAATGTTTGGGGTGGACCACCCTTATCACTTAGGGGTAGGAAAAATAGATTACGACCGATTCTCAGACCTACCGAATATACATGTAAAATTTCATGAAAATAAATAAAGTCGTTTCGGAGTAGTATGGCAACAGCTAACACTGTGACACGAGAATTTTCTAAGTAGGTATAGTATATAGATAAGATAATTATTTTATCATAATTACTGCGAATTGCATTTTGATCAACATACCTCGTAAACCAGCGCTGCAGTTTGCAAAAAACATAAAGAAATGTTGAATTTCTTCAGCCCTGAATATCCTGATAATACAATTCGTCTGCTGATGAGAGTGGATGTCTACCTACTCAATTACTCAAAAGGTCAGCAACACATCAGCCATGCCTCTGGTGTCGCGGATGTTCATGGGTGGCGATGAATGTGCTGATTGTCCAATAAAAGGCGACCCGCCATGTTCCCGATTTGACCTCTATTTGCGCGCTCTGCAGGCAATTGCGGAAGTACGGAGTCTAATCGGAAGGATGGTCTTGAATAAAATATACTGCGAAGTAGTGATGATGACAAGCAAATTGGCGTAAGGCCATGTCCGAACAATCCTAGCAAGTGAGTGTTATCGACGATGATCAATAAAGATGACAATGTGATCAGCGACTCGACGATTACGTATTCGCGCGACCGATCGCTTTGGTTAGGACACGGAGTACCTAATGCAATTTGTGTCAATGGAGTTTTGAAATAAACTGAAGGTCATAGGCATCATCATTTCGATGGAAAGATAGTACGTAACCAACTAGCAACAACTGTAGTGGTTGAAGAGGCTACCTCTCTAAAAGCATTTAGAATTATTATTATTATCTGAGTTGATTGTTCAGACAATTGCAGATCTTAGAGATAGTTATAATAATAGAAGATAATAATAATTGTTTATTATTATAGCTACACTCGACAAGTCGACATAGCTGGAGGTTGAGGTTGTCCAATTTTCACCTAATGCCGTTAGTAATTAGGTAGCAATTTTTCAACCAAGAACTTTGCAAACTAAACCAACCTACTGGAGGCGACGGCGGGTAATCTATGGATAGGTAGATACCTACATATCTACAATTTGATGCTGCATGGGGTTGATGTGATAATTCTCATCTAGAGTATTTTTCTAAAGCATAAATGTGAACATTTCGCTTGCAATATAAACTAAAGAGGGGGGGGGGAGATTAAATTAAGAATCTAAGACGCAGATATATTTATGCAAGTGACCTTGAGTGGTTAGCTTGCGTGTTCTGTACTGAGCTCACGCAACGCGTTACGACGTACGCGTCCAGCCAGTAATAGGACTTGCCCATCAAGGAGCGCTGTCCTAAATTAGACGCATTATTCATTTATTATACATAAAACAAAAGATATTTTAATAAAACACGTATACTAAAAGATCATAATTAAATTATCTTTAAAATGGTGAAGGTTTCAGAAAAATATGCTTGAAAGATTTTGCGTGGTTCTCCGTTGTTTATCCGCGTTAGACATAACTTTAAAATTATTTTCTTTATGTAATATAAACATAATCTAAAATATTCTTATACGAGTATTAAGTTATATTTTTTCCAAATGTTTAATTAACACTACTCGTTTGGACGTGTGGTCTTCAGTAGCTATAAAATAATTAAAAGTCGGTTTAATTAAATCCCCTGCATTTCAGATTGAGCGCCTACTGGACCATTATTAAATACCCATACATTACGACTTATTATGTAATTTAGTTTAATAGTTTAAATACCTAATTACGATTATAATAATGTATTTTGTGACATTTATTAAGTAATCAAAATTTAATTACTTATCTAATTTCACCAAATAATCTGATTAAGTATTATGGCTATGAAAGCCGATTGCAGATGAAGGTCGTCAATGAATTTATTGTGGAACGATTTTGAAAATTCTTTTTTTATTTGGTACAGGAAGCTTGCGCGGTGGTCCCATTTAAATTTTTCACATTCAGTCTATGTGGACGATGTTTTAACTAATTCCTGTCACTGTTATTTACATAGCAGATATTTTCAGCAGGGGTCATAAGTTATGATTATGACTTGTAGTCACCCGCTAAACGACGGCCACCCGCGCCCCATTTAAATAACACGGTAAAATTCCCCATTGAAAAAAAAGTGGCAATTAATTTAATTTTTTTCCTGAAAATTACCACATAATAAACAGACTCAGTACGATACTTAACAACACCCTCACGGATCGGACAGGTTTTTTTTTACATGTGTTTAGATTTTTAATTTCTTAAAAAAGAGTGTTACCATGAAAAATAATATATTAAGGCAGATATCAATATTGTTTTGCACAACTGATAAGCTTATACATATCACAGACCAGTGTGATGATTACATAACAAAGATAAGACACTCTAATGATAATAATTTAAGAACGTAACAACAACTTTTGAGACTAATCTCAGCTTTAAGTGTATTTATGGAATAAACCATTGAAGGTTCAATATTCTGGGTGACAGAAGGGTTTGAATAGGCAAATATATTTTGATATGTGATGGGTTCCTGAAGCAGGAAATTATTGTTGCTTATAAGTTGATAATAAGCAATAATTGCTGACATTTTTCGAAAAGAAAGATATTTTTTTATATTTACTTACTACATACTGTGATTTATTTTAAGATGGTATCTGTGGTAAGTTACCACATTGATCATTAAGTAGTTTTACAGTTCTAAGAAATAGTAGGAAATTATTAAGTAATTAAAAATATTGGTCAGTGGGTCATTTTAGGGCTGGATTTCACACAAATCCCAAGATTTAGAAATTTTAACCCGACCTAACGGAGCTTATTGCCATTATAGGTACTAGTTAGAATTTAAAAAAGATAAATACTTAAGTTTAGAAGAACATAAATTGGAAGTACCATGGTAATTAAACGGATATTTTAAATAATTAATGTGTCTATAAATATAAAACTAACTTATATTAAGTACCTTACAATATCCAAATAATAAATAATGCACAACAAAACGAAGTCAAAGCGACCACCTACCTTATAGCCCGAGCGTCGCGTAGCAAATAACGCGGATTGCAATTGAAAAGCAATTATATATCTAAATCTTTACAAACCTACACACTATAGCTAACTAACGAATGCTGCTTTTCCGCCGTAGGCTCGCTACGAACCCAGACAAGAGTGTTATTGATACTCTCAAGCTCTAAACGATAACAAACCACTTGTTTGCACAAGGTCAGACGATTTGAGAGTAATGCCGATTGTCCCCTATATACCACGTACTCATTATGAGATCTACGGTCATTAAAGAGCTCTTTTATTAGTCACAGACTGCATACCAACGTACAATAAAACTTCTGTGCTTCTCTACTCGTGCTGCGATAAGAATCTACGCTACAAAAGCAAAATAAATACCTAATACAGAAAGAAGAATCGGAATTAGCCGGTACAGGAAAACATGATGAGTTGGGTACCATATTCAGATTATTTTCGAAGAATGTAAATTAAACAATTTTTAATAGTGTTATCATTCGATACATGCGGAAATACATAAGAAATCGAAAATTTTGAAACTTCTGTAGAGGTTACTTACCTGTCAAAATTGGACCCCAATCAAAACAACAAAAGTCAATACAGTGAAAAGTGAAGTGTCATGATTTGATGAAGTGTTGGTTTTATTTTACATAGTCGATAGTCGATTACCGTTTTTCAAACCCCAATCAAAACAACAAAAGTCAAAATAATAGTGAAAAGTGAAGTGACATGATTTGATGAAGTGTTTTTTTTTTACATAGGTAGTCGATAGTCGATTGGTTTTACCGATAGTGGAAATAATGTAATTTTTGTTGATGATTTCTGAAAAAGTGAGCTATTTAGAGAGACATCGTTTTATTTTTCCTGTAATCTTTATATATATATCCAGCTGTGACAGACAGACAGACGGACAGACAGACTGAGTCGCACCATAAGGGTTCCTTTTTACCATTTTGGTATGGAACCCTAAAAAGGAGACGGTACTCAGTTCGTCGGTTTTTTATTATTTTTATTTGTATTCCCCGATAACTAGAAGATGGCTGGACCGATTTGAAAAATTATTTTTTATTTGAAAGGGTACTTATACTTTCAAGTTGGTCCCATTGTCATTTGGTCACGATCTGATGATGAGATCTTGGAGAAATCAAACTCTTCAAATATTTTAGGCACACCTATAGCGATTTGTGTATTTTTTATAGTAACTCGTACATTAGCTCTCCGAAAGTAAGTACAGACGCCAGCACATCAAGCTACCCGAAACTGTCAAATTTTCCCAATCAACTTTGAACCTTATGCATCAGCGATAAAGTTGAAAATCTATTAAATAATTTTGACAGATTGTAGTAGCTTGCTGGCGTCTGTACTATTTGGTGAAGTGGAACAGATGATGAAGCACACAGATGGCCACCGGAACTACTCGATGATCTGTATTTCAAGGGTTGTGATTCAATTAGTTTAATATGGTTGGTAAGCAATTGATGCTCGTCACAATTCATATGGTGCAGTGGAGCTGATGGTGAAGTACCTTGAGAACTCCTCAACAATTAAAGTTCCTGCTTCGGGAAAAGCAATATTTTGTAAAAGGTGATGAGCAGTTAACATTAGGCTATTGTAACTTAGATAAATTATAAACCAACCCACTAAAAAGTGAAAAAAAACTTTTTCCAAAAAACGTAACCGACTTCCAAACTACAAAGTGAAAAATAACTTTAATTTCGGATGCCGATGGTCTTTGGATCAGTATTTTAGTTTTTTGCCACCGTTTTTTTTAATTATTTTTAAACGTTGTATAAATAAAACGCTTTAATTACTTATAGCAGTTGTGGTAAAAAAAAACTCTTTAGAATCAGAATTCTGAGAGCTCGGAGTGACCCCTTTAAGCAAGTTGAAGGCCAATAGGTACCTACTGATTCCATGCCTTCAAAGTGTAAAAACGTATGAAAATTTAAAGGATGGTGCGACAAGATGTCTCCATCCACTGACCAATAACAACCGGACATCTTCGTTAGTCTCAAATCGTTGTGGGAAAACAGTTAATAGTTTAAAAAAGCCATGTATCATTGTAGCAATACACACATAAAACATTACGTTTTAGCCGACGACGTTCGCACGGACGTAATAAAATCGGATTTTATCGCGCACTGGATTTTCAACGCTGTGCTTAGCATCGAGAGTTGAAAATCCAACAGTGTGTTTTTTCGACGCCCTGGGATGCACTCTGTTAAATTCACAACGCTCGGTTTAACACCGAGAGTTGAAAATCCAGTGCGCGATAAAATCCCGCCGCGATTTTATTACGTCCGTGTAACAAAACAAACAAATCATCATAATTATAACTGGACAATGCAAGCTTAATCAGCATAATGCATCACAATCACTGTGACTTTTTTTAGAGGGCCCGCCTAACTAACAACTAAGTACTTATTGTTACTCCGCATACGCCGATAATAAGCTACGACGTGTGAAGAAGCGGGGGAGGGGGCTGCAGACGTGTTCTCATCTTAACACAGGGGAAGCCTTCCGAACAATTCCCTCTCTGTAAAAGAACAAATGTTCTAGTATGTTCATAAAAACTATTTTGTCTAGATAAGAGCGTCGCTTTCGACCACTCTGATAAGGCCGAATGCCTAGCCGACAGATTAAAAGTCCCAATGTTCTCCCAGCTCTCAATCAGTAGACCAAGCGCACCTTCCCAAGGTGGACGCTGAATTCGAACGTAGAGCTTCCCTCCCACCCGTTGAAGAGCCAGATGATCATTCCCATCACTCCTGACGCATCATTAAAAGCTTCACTCTCGCAAATCCACCGGCTCGTCTCAAAAACTATGCACGCAAAATGTACGCACCAGGACTTATAGCTTAGTACGGCCTTATTCCAAATGCGTACAGTGTGCCTATGTTTGAGACAATCGAGTCGATTCGATTTCAACAACACTCGACTTCGATTTCAACAGACTCAATTCGACTGACTAAAAACCTAGCCCTATAGAACTTAGAGCAAAATGCTCTAAGCTATAGTATTACCTAGCACCCTAGTTATCCTAACGAGTAATGCCCTAACCTACCATACAAACCATACCAAACGTGAGTTACGTTGGTTATACGTGCGGGAAGTCTGTTACAAGGAGACCTTCGGTAACAGACGGAATTTGGGAAGGAATAGGGGTTTGTGTACGTCGTGCAATGTACACAGGAAATGGTTTTCTCACTGCCGATCCCAGACCCATAGGACCTATGATGGCTAAAGGTGTCTTGGCCACAGTAAGAGGAGGTATAGGAGATGAATCAAACTTGACTCCAGCTTGATGTCTCCTGATGAAGTAAAGAGCTTTATCCCCAACGAGCAGTTGGTTTCCGAACCGAACACTCTTGCATCCAACAAGTCCACCGCATCGTAGAGCACTTAACCGCTGGTTTCCAACGTAACGCCAAGACGGACGTGTTATTCTTCGACAAGCGAAAGCATTGCCTTAGCCTTGGTGTATCCTTTTACTTAGTTATGGAGGTTGTTAGCTCGATTACAATACTGTCGATATAACTTGGCAGTTCCGAACTTCACGCAAAAGGCTCCGCAAACATTTTTTTTTAGGATTCAAATGGTGCCATGAAGCGAGTGTGAGTGAGAGAACATGCGCGAAAGTTACCTAATAGTGCCTATGTTCACTACCAAGTTATAATCGGCCGTATTGTACCGCAGCAGATCGTTGGTAATGTCAACCGCACATCAGTAGTAACAATTTGACATTGCCTTAATGTCGTAGCTGTAAGGGCAGTTTTCGTGCAAGTTTTACCTTACCACCACAGAGTATTTTTACCATATGGGCTTACCACGGTGGTGTGGTTAACTGTTTATATTTTTGTACGGTTGGTCTCAGTTTATTTAAGTCCTTGTCGGGTTTCCACACCTCAAGATAATATCCTAGTTTGAGATATTTTTGTCCGATATTGGTGCCGATTCCCTTGTTCACAAACTAAACTAAATTTAAGTTTAGTGCATCTTTTTCTTTCTATTTCATTAAGAAAAGGACAGAAGATAAATTTTAGTTTAGTCCTGTCAAATTAATCAGCACCTGTCACTACTTCATACAAGTTTAGACGTGATTAAAAACTTGCCTACTAAAATTACGTCAATTTACGTCAAGCGCTGATTAATTTGACAGGACTAAACTAAAATTTATCTTCTGTCCTTTTCTTAATGAAATAGAAAGAAAAAGATGCACTGAACTTAAATTTAGTTTAGTTTGTGAACAAGGGAATGTTATGACCCCAGGATGTTTGTCTACACATATTGATTGATTGATTTAATAATAGCTGGACCGTGAGCTTTGTCAAAAAAGAATGGATTTAGAGGATTGACAGTTCGCGTCATGTAATCTCTGCAGTTGAAGCAATATTACTTTCCTCTATGAGTTGATGTGTACAAGACTTGACTTAAAGGTCCAAGTGACCAGGTCATCAAACCCCAAAAAAAAAAATGATGTGTACAGTCAGCAACAAAAGTAAGTTAGCACCTTTCAGTTCCAAAAGATTTATTTAATGACTTAGGTATTTGTAGCAATTACAGGGTGGGGAATACTTTATATGATATACCGTAAATAACTAAGATAGTTAAGGAAATAAAAACACAAATTGAAAAATCAGTTGACATTTATTTGATGGAATTTGGAAAAAAAATACAAATAACATCTCAAAGGCGGACATAACGCTAACTTTGAGCACTGTACAACCATATAGTTAAGACATACATCTACCTATATAGTATATTATTCACAACACAATTATTGTATTTATCTATCTTTAGGCTGATATGACAACAAGAATTTTGTTCTTTGGCAGTCACGTTGATCGTGAGTACGGATGTAACTGCCAAAATACATCAAACTTTATATACTTGGCACTCTCTTATTATAACTACGGTGAGAACAAAAAAAATATATATTTAACGGCCTAACTAACGAGATTACAAGTAACTGACGGTATACTTAAACAAAGTAATACTAGACTATCGTTACGTAAACAATAATTAACGACTAACATAAAATTCTAACTCCTAGTGATTTAAAACTAATACTGAAACACCGAAAATTATTTTACATTAAACATGAACATGACACATACTTATAGAGAACACTTACGTTTTTTGTATTTTTGTATAATTTCAACAACGGTCTGTACAAACAAAGATTTTGTTACGTACGTTTTACGTTAAATACATGTATAATAATATTGTATGCGTAAATATATGCAAGAATTGTAAAATGTGGATCAAAAATTATGGGCGGAATTATCGAGATAGGTACCATCCGTAGCGATCAAGAGACGATCAAAATAAAGGAATTATCGGTTCGTATCCAGACGCAGGCCTAACATCTACAACGGTTATGGTGAGGAGATAATATGTAAAGGGACATCTATAAGACGTCTTACAACAAGACTGCGAATATCATATTTATGTTCTGAGATTACTTCCGAATCACAGCCAAATATTTATATAAACATTCCAAAAATACGTAAACTCAATTTGTCATCGTTAGGCGACTCGTACACCGCGGTTATACCGAACGCCCTCTTCGAGTTAGGCGTAAACTAGACAATAGCAGAGAAAGGAAATGTTACATTCAATATGGCGTACTACAATACTACTGCTGACGGTTCCCAAAAAGGAGATCTACATTTTAACTTGGCTCCTTTGACCTTTCAGCCTCTGAGACGCGATAAATGCACACAACTTAGAATAGTAAATGCATAGACTAGGTGCGATTTAGAGAAAAATATTTATAAAATAGTTTATTATTCTCTGAGAAAAGTGAATCATTGAATCTATGTTATATGTAATTAGTAACTGTGGAAACGAGGTTACTTATTCTCCCGCAATATTATAAAATGTTAGTGAATTTTAATTACTTAAAGAAAAATAAACGACTACCCAAGCACCAAGGTTTTTCTTACAAATGATATTTTTATGAGATCAAAGTAGGATACTTATATGTTCACGTTATTTGATTCACCTTGTAATACTAAGTGCTGAACTTTGTTTTTAATTCGAGATTCAAAAGGTCTGCGATTTCATCGTGAGCCTGAGATCTGGGAATATTTAAAAGAAAACCTACTCTTAGTGCGAGTCCTAAATTGTGGCATGTGAAACCGTATTGTCTTATTTCTAACTAAACTAAAATTAAGCCAAATAATAAACTAATCACTACACACAACTCGCCTAAAATTGCAACTTAGGTAACAGTGCTACTGAAAGAGCTTAGGTTCTAAAGATAGAGGTACCTTTAGGTAAGGCGTGTATTAATTTGAGTGCATGTGTTGTGAATAGCGACTAAAAAACTAAAGAAACAGAAACTTAAATTTTCGAATTAAAAACTACATTAAATTGGCTTAAAATTTACAGTTTCACCTTACATTATAAGGAATGATATACAGCGCCTAATTACTACGCAACATTGTATGTATGTATAATGTCGAACATACAAAAATATTACGCTAACCCTGTTCTAGTAAATTTTGCAGCACCAATGAACACTTCAGGGATTAAAATGGGTTCCTATATAATAGTTATTAGTATACTAAGTTGGGTACAAAAATGGGTACGGTATCAGTCCAAATTGATCACAGAACGTGCGCGACACTTATCGGAAATTTTGAAGAGTTTCAAAAAAGTTCGTTTACTCATGTTCCTAATCTCGCGTGCTTTTACAAAATCTCTCTCCTTATGTTAAGTACACATACAATGTAAATTTACAAATTTTACGACAATTGTCACATATTTAGTTCCAAATCGTAATAAATAACAAATAAATCATGCCATGCTGTGTTTAGGTCTGTTGTTGCATCTAATGCCAGACATTTAAAAATTTCGTTATCCTTACAGGATCTAAATATTTCTTCAATAAATACTCAAAATGAACGCGTTGAATTGACGGTTTCGAGAGTTATTGTTCACATAATTGACGCAAGTTACTGTACCGAGACTTATTTTATCCCACACACAGCACGGCACCATGGCAAAGGCCCTTTGTACATACACGTTTATCTTGCCGGGAAAAACTGCGGTTTAGGCTAAGCGTATGCTGAGAAGCAGGTGACGCAGGTCCACGCAGTGCAGGGCAGAGCAGATTTTGTAATGCATGAACGTACTGAGACCTGCGTAAGCTCCAGCGCAAGCACGTTCGACGCAGACATGTCTGTCCTGCTCTGCGTCTCGTTGTAATGCCGGCACAGATTTCTGCGCGACGCGTGGAGGTCGTCACGTGTGTTTTACCACTGATTCATTATTTTGTTGTAATCGTCTATTTTTTGTACTAGCTAGGATGCGAATGTGTCTGTGTAGCTGTGTCGCAGCATGCGCTCGCGGCCTGTCTGCCTGCGTCACCTGCGTTTCAGCATACGCTTAGCCTTAATCGCCGTGTGTCGGCACGGTCAGCAGTGTTGTATGGATCACTATGGAAGCTTGTTGACAGACACGTTTTTTCTACGGCGCGGTTTACACCCCGTACCATAAAGAAACCTTGCCGTGTACAAAGGGCCTAACACTGACTTGTTTTCAGAATGTTTCATAGCAGTCAGTGTATATAGAAATTCGTATAGGTCTTTCGATGAGCAGTTTCGTTGTTAGCGAACCATTAGTCACCTTTGCTGCCATTAATCGAGTCTCATTCGACTCGTTGGTGACTAAGTTGTAATCGGCCGAGAATTATGGATTTTTAATATCAAATTGGTCGGTAAAATTGTAAAAAAATACCAAATCTAAGTTTAATAAAAAATCGAATGAATCTCGGCCGATCGTTTAGATGAATATCAGAATATACACTGAAACATCTGCGATATTTACAACCTAGATAGGATATGCTGTAGTATTCGGACGAATTTGTGTAGTTTGCTGATGGTTTCAGTGCATATTCAATTGATAGAACCCACTGTAGTTTATTGTTACACATAAACAATTAGCTTGGCAAACGTAATATGTGTAACAAATCATCCGTTTCAGTGGGAACCTGGGATATTATTAAATACTTAGCATTTGAACTCTACGATTAAAATGAAATATTATCCTATTTATGTGTATAACTTAAACAGTAAGTATTTAACAATATCGAGAAAGTTTTACCAGTTTCAAGTGACAAAAGAATTAAATGCAAATGACACAAAATGCTTTAAAGTTTGTAATTTAGTAATTTGCAATGACGTCTAATTAATTATTAAATGTATTCCAATCCAACATTACAAGTTAGTTTTATGAAAATTTAGAATAACAAGTCACTTGAATGTGGTAAGCTAAAGCAATATTGCCGGCGTTATTCAGACCACAAAACTATGTATTTAGACCACATTTTTAGCCTTTACAAATTTCCTATTATTTCCGAAATGTTATATGGATAAACTGGTAGAACATCGATGTTAGAGATGTACCGATTCAAAAGGTTGTTTAGTCGAATAATCAACTAAGGCTATATTTCCGAGAACTATTTGATCCGAGAACACTATCGTGCACTTTTCACTAGTTCCTGGATATAAACAATACCTAGCTAGTATTTATTTGTATACGCTAAATTGGTATAAGATTTAATTTTAGTCGATTATTCGAGTAATTGACGGCAGCGAGACAGGTAAGGTAAGCTTTTAAACTGGAGTTGAATAGACACTGAATGACTTACATTTGCTTTTTGAAATGGGTGGTATTTTAAACAAAGTTTCTCTCAATTGTACCTCCAGTCCAAAAACTTATTTCTGTCTCACATCACTCATTTGTGATAACTCGCACACACAGGATGCCAGCTAGTATTCTGCTAGTAACTGTAACTCGCTAGAGTTTAACGTGAAACCTAGAATACTTACTGAAGGCCCGATTAGCTATGACAAGTTGGAAGTTTGCACATAGGACACCGTTGCCGATCTATGTGATAGCATCGCGGCGCATTACCCCTCCTAACCAAAATGATCAGTCGCGCGAATACGCTATCGTCGAATTCATATGTCACTTTTTGTTCGGTAAACCGGAACGCGTGGTCGTGCCGATAGAGGGCGCCTTCCAGTTTTACAAACAAAAAGTGACACATGAACGCGATCACCGCGTATTCGCGCGCCGATCGCTTTTGTTAGAACGCGGCTTGACGTTACTAAGGGCTCAGAAACCTGTGTGTGCGAGTTATACAAAGCTTTTAGTGAACAAATGAGTGTTATTATCGTCGGTAATACATTCTCTGCGCCTACTTGTGCTCGACGTGGTGCGGGTGCGGCGGCGGGTAGTGCGGCGCGTGGTAGTAGGGCTGCATGCCGGCGTCGTACACGCCCTCGTCGTAGCCCACGTACGACATGCCGCCCATCATGCCCATCATTGCTGGAATAAAATATTAGTTACATATTGTACAACAAACTGGTCACTCGTTACGTTATGGGGTAACAAACAGAAAGAAGGAAAGACAGTCAGACATTAATTCTAATATTAATCGATTTATTTGATCGTATGTTTTCGCGAAAATGTTTTTAAATGGATTCTAAGCGCGATTTCCCCCGCGCGTGGAAGTTGGAAAACAGCACAAATATCACCTTTATACTCACGCGGCCGTTGTCGCGGGCACATCTATCAGCTATGTTAGCTGTACCCGCAAAAACATCCGCGTGAATCGTGAAGGCGTCGACAGGGAGTGTCGAGTATTTTATTTAAGCAGATAGATTGATAACTCGGTTGAGAAGCTCGTGGCTAAATAATAACAGCCGCACGGGTCGATGAATCAGGTTAAGCTACGCATGGTTGGTCCGTGGATGGGTGACCATCTTTACATGCCGAGACTCCTCCGTGCCTCGGAAAGCACGTTAAGCCGTTGGCCCCGACTGTCATTCGTAAATCTTCGACAGTCGTTACGGGTCGTCAGAAGCCCGAAAGTCTGATAACCCTACCAAAAGGTACCGTATTACCCAGTTACTGGGTTGAGGGGGTCAGATAGGCAGTCACTCCATGTAAAATACTGGTATTCAGCTGCATCCGATTAGACTGGAAGTCAACCCCATAGTTGGGAAAAGGCTACGCAGATTAAGATAGATTGATAACGAGTGACAAACATTCGAATTTCGAAACTGTTGATCAGAAAATACTATTCGTCTCAGATAAAACCTTCGATATGTCGTATAGTGTGTCATTTATTCAAACTAGGCTGAGGATCAGCACTTTTCGAACGTCAAAATTACATAAGACAGTCCCCCAAAACGCCCACTCTTCACCACTTCCTAGTGCCTTTAGCTGGGAAGAAGAAGTGGCACAACAAACTCCCCAGCAGCACAGCTGTCTGTTCAAGTTAGAAAAAATGATTCTATACAATAGTATGCAAAATAACTTACATTATGCAACACAAAACATAATTTTAATTATAAATGATTGGCCATATGTCGGCTAGCACACGCCAATATACCAACCAAAAACATCGAGAACTATACTCCTCAAGCAGAATTTAAAAAAATAAAAACTAAACGTAAACAGAACTAAATATCTAAATAAAAGCCTCCAGGCATAGAGGGCATGCCCGCTTACATAAAGCTGTAATTGGAAGTTATAAATGATAAACTAGGACCATCAAGTTAAAATAAAGGTACGAGGTATATAAGTGTGTCTCACTTGGGTCAGTCTCGACGGGGTAGTACTGTATGGGGTACATGGGCGGCGGGTAGGGGATGTAGGGCAGCGTGAGGAGAGGCTGTTCCATGACGCACTCGCCCTCGCCCGCGCCGCCGTAGCCTACGTGCGGCCCACGGGCCTCGCCGTGGGAGTTGCGGCTGAAAACGGACAAGAAATATACATTTTATATCCAAATACGCAAAAAAAATAAAATTGGGATGAATCTTGGTAAACCAAAAGTGCAGGCCACACCTCAAGCTGCTCGCAACTTAGGGCAAAGATTTTCAATCTGCGGTGTCTGTGAATATCACCGTCGCGTCGTGTCAACGGAAACTTATTCATAAAAAAAATATCTCTAAGCCTCATGCTGCGGCCGCATCTGCGTCTATCGTGACGAAGCAATGAGTGCCGAAGCACCGTATGTTTTGCTTGCAAAAAAATTATGGTGCTAATGCGGTGGTCACATTAGCGTTAGCGCGCTAAAACCCTTTTATGTACCCGGACGATAAATGCTACGCAGCCCGAACCATTGCGACGATATAGCCGATAATAGTAGGTCATACCTGCGTGTATCGTATCACTGTATGAAGCTTCGTCACGATAGACGCAGATGCGACCGCAGCAAATTACATACTTTTTCTTTACTGACATTTCAACAACATAATATCTATACTAACCTGTATGGCCTGTATCATTTCTCATTCCAACAAAAAGTATTTAATTCAGTTGGACAATAGAAAAAGAAGAGTATCTCCCATAGTTGTTTAAGAATCTGTAACTGTGTAATTAAATTACCCGACTACGGCAAAAGCAAACGAGGGTTATTACGACGGAGTCACACGTAATCTGTTTGATTTACCTAGGTGTGACTCCAGTTAAACTAAAACCGATGTAATTTTGTTACCGTCTTGTTTATTCCTTTTTAGTTAGCGTTTTTTAATTTATACTAACCGATTGTTAGGTCCCTTGTTGCCCATATTGTTGTTATGCTTATTTTGGTTGTGGTTGTTGTTCTGGTTGCCATCTTGATTGCCACCGCCGCGCTTGAATCTGTTACCAATATGAAAATTAAATGAAATGTTGCAAATAAAAAAATGGTAGGAAATAAAACCAACTGAAAAGCACATCAAACAAATGAAAAGATGGAAGAAAATGTAGTCACTTTTTCACCTGATTTTGCGGATTGATGCAGTGGGTCGGACTGTGGTTCGTTCACATTTGTGGCATTTCAACGGATATTCGTTCCAATAATAATGACAACTTGAGGCTTCATGGCAACACAATCTCACGGTCCGTTGGAATTATAAAAAGTCATAAACGTAGACACACTTTTATACATACCAGTCCTTTGAAGATTCTTACCATGCGTGTTGTTAGAGAGAATCATGACATGGCTTCAGGCACTCCTATTCTAGGCGTATTATCTTGGAGCGACTTGGCATGCATGCTAGAGAGTATCCTATTACATAGAAGGGGTCGTAACTCACCTGGGCCCCAACAAAGGTCGCTGTCCATTCCCTTTGCCCTGGTTAATCTGCGGCTTATCATTCGGCTGTCCAGGCTTGTGCTTGTGGTTCTGTTCGGGCACGGCGTGCGTCATGACCGGCCGGTCGTGCAGCGTGATCTGCTGCATGTCCTGCGTGAGGTCGCGCGGGGAGTAGTGGCGCGGCGGGGGAGGGGGGGGCGCGCCGTACGTGCCGTACACGCAGTCTATGCCCTGGTTGTAGTAGAAGCGGAGCGTCGGCATGTCTGAGGGAACACGAGGGAGGTTTGGTTTAGATTAGCTGTGCTACAAGGATATTTTGGCGCCTGAATGACATTGACAGAGGGGCGTTGTAAATATTTGTTAAATTGTCACAAAAATTGTATTGACAAAACAAGATGGCGGCGGTAATTCCGATTTTGGCCGCGCGCTTAAAGATCCCTGTAGCGTTGTAGGTAAGTATACAGCCTTGCCAAATTATTATGATGATAAGAGTTTCAATGACGTTGACAAATTTCAGTAGTACATATTTTGGTACATATGTTGAATAGGGCGCGTCGTCGTGGATTGCACGGACTCTATTCTGTAGAACATTTTAAATTTTTAAATTCTAATTTGGACTATAAATTATTTGAATAATGGATAAATTTATAATGATTTGATTAAATGTACCTACCTACTTATATTTGTACGCCGTTGAGGCAAAACATGACTGTGGTAAAATTTTATTGTAACATCTTGCATGCCATGTGTGTGTATACTCATGTTTTGGACAAATAAATTATCTTTATCTTTATCTTTATCTCTTTACCGTTTACTGTCGAAATAAAAGTTGCCAACCAAACTTTTTGTAAAAGTGAAAAGTTTATTATTGTATAGAGTTGTTACTAGTAAACGCTTTAGTACTTGCCCACGGCTTCGCCCGCATATTCGCCATTTTGAACTTTTTAGTTTAACTGAACCGATTGCTTCCTAAATCTTTTTGTACTGCGTCAATACTCACCATTCAAAGGCAAATCCGAGCCGTTAGGCTGCACGCTCTTGAAGACATGCGGGTTGACGCCGGGCGGCGGCGGCGGCGGCACGTGGCCGGCGTGCGGCGCGTGCGGCGCGTGCGGCGCGTGCGGCGCGTGCGGGCCGGGCCCCGCGCCCGCGCCGCCGCACCACACCACGCTCTTGACGCCGCACACGTACGGCGCGCAGCCCGGCCCGGCGCCGCCCACGGTGTAGCCGCCGTTGTTGGGCGGCGCGCCCACGCCGGGGTTCATAGCGTCTACAGGGAAGTGTTTCGTTTGTTAACACTGGAATTCAAGCTGAGACATGTCCCGAGAACAACCAAAAAGTTACTAAATGAAGAGATTAGATAGATACTCTTTATGTGAACACTATAATTATAAAGAGATAATAGTAAAACTATCTCTGCATTGTATAGATTCAATCTCATAGTATTATATGCATAATTGCATAGCACGTGTGTGAATATCATGTATTATAAGGCTACCATATTCTGGGTACACCTTTCATTGCCATGAATATTCCCTGGCGGTTGAGAGTATGCGACGCTCAATCAAATATCTCGCTGATGGCATGGTGGCGCATATGTTGGATTATTTAGTTCCCTTCAAAATGGTTGAGCTGAAGGGCGCTGATCCGCGTGTCATGTTCGTGAAAAGGCGCCGTCAATAAGGACTGGTCATCTTTTAGCTGCCACGGCTTATTTAAATTATTGAGTTATTTACTTTAAAGACGCTTTTAATATGCACGTTTCTACATCGTTCTTACGTGTATAATTTCAACTCGAATGATTTAACCAATATTTTTATTTAAACGAGCGTCCATGGAGTTTCTTACTTGTTTTTCTTCATAGGAACCTACTCTTTGGATTGGGCGACTAACTTCATCCATCTGACTGACCAACTCTTTGACAATTCAAAAGTGCCTACAATTGGTTTTTTTATTATATCAATTTGAGTTTGTGAACATAAGAGCTGGTATCCATCAAAGCAGAAAGATATCTTGTTAACAACCGAAAGATTACTTTGTGAAGATATTATGTGAAAATACTCACAAACCTATTGACTATTCAAGACATTTTATCTCTCTTTTTGGTGGATAGCTACCCTCTTGCAAAGACACGTAGGCTAAGACGAAATGAAATACAAAAATGAAAGTACGACGACTTTATTACTACGTAAAAATTAATTATTTTACCCATCTCGAAACGTGACTCATTTTACTTTAGTATCTTGTAGCATTTTACAAATAAGTAAGAAAGAAAATACGTTTATTTGCATCTTTTTTTGTTTTTTGATGTTGTTTGTTCTCATGCAATGTAGCGAAGTGTAATTCATTTATTTTTATAATCTAATCTTATTTCGCAATTTTATTACATATCAAATTAATGTTAATGCTAATATTTTAATGATTTAATAATTTGTAGAATAATTGTTCATCTTTTAATAAGAATGTTGTGCATGCCTATAAGTGATGTATTTACACAGTACTCAAGACTTGTCATACCTATTGTAACTATCCTTGTAAATATGTTGTTGGTGTGCCTTGCTTAATAAATAAATTAATCTAGGATGAACCACTTGTAAAAATTCGAGAAATTCAGGCCATTGAAATCACAATAGGCACATAAACTAGTGATCTAAAAAGCTCCCGTTTGACAACTATCTCACCTGACTCTAGGACAGCGATGAACTTTTAGAAGAAAACTATTCCTACTCGAGTTGAAGACTCACAGATTTTAACTTATGGAAACACAGACTCGGGCAAGGAGTTCTACCTCCTATCATTATGCAGATGCACAATGAATAATGTATTATGTTGCCCTGCTACAATGTAACACAAAACAAACCGTGGATCAATAATTTTCGCAAGTCTAATTAATAAAAGCATTCCGAATCCCAATAACATCCACGGTCCACCCCTCTAAATATCAAAGTGCACTCAAATTACACACATATGCATACATGGGTCATTTTTAATAAACAGGACGGAGCTAGGACTTAATAACGTTTCCCCAAAATTAATAGTATACAAAGGTAAGTCTGCCGACAATCATTTAGTATCCAATTACAAATTGGATCTCCCCATGCACATGACACGGTACGCCCTCGCGGCTAAATTTTAATCCTTGTCCCTTTGAATGTGCCTCATTTCAATCTGTATGTTTTCAATAACTTCCTACCCTCATGTTTTGTCTCTCTCAAAATTTCGCCGTGTCTGGTCCCCAGGCAAAGGATTAAATAGGGAGATGGACACGTAGTAACAATTAATTATTATATCTTCTATAATATAAAAATGAATCGCAAAATGTGTTGGTAAGCGCATAACTCAACAACGCCTAGACCAATTTGGCCAATTCTTTTTTTAAAATGTTCGTTATTTTTAGGACAAGGTTTTAGGCTAGGTAGGGTAGGTAGGTAGGGTAGGTAGGTAGGGTAGGTAGGTAGGTAGGGTAGGTAGGTAGGTAGGGTAGGTAGGTAGGGTAGGTAGGTAGGGTAGGTAGGTAGGGTAGGTAGGTAGGGTAGGTAGGGTAGGTAGGGTAGGTAGGGTAGGTAGGGTAGGTAGGGTAGGTAGGGTAGGTAGGGTAGGTAGGGTAGGTAGGGTAGGTAGGGTAGGTAGGGTAGGTAGGGTAGGTAGGGTAGGTAGGGTAGGTAATAAATGATAAAGATGGTGCACCCCAAGCATTTATAAGGCAAAACAACGCACATACCGGTATTTGCACGATCTACGCGGCCAAAAGTCCCAATAACAAAATAACAAAACCACTAACAAAAACGAGTTCCACGAACAGAGGACGAACCAGGGAACAATACCCATCCTCGAGCTACCTGCCACCGCACACCCCGCGTGCGTAGCGTCAGTCGGAATTTGACCGTTTCACTTAGTGTACGTATCTGTTCTCGGCGCTTTTCTAAACCTTAACTTCGAAAGTGTTTTTTTATATTTTCGAGTTGATCTCACGAATTGAAAGTGATGGATTCTGAAAGAGCAGGTAACAGACTTACAAACTACATTAATAAAGTTATAATCAACTGATAAACAACACTGTTTTTTTATTATGTATGAACTCATTTCTATTCCGTGATTTCCTTTAATTTTTTTTCTTTGCTAGTGTGTTTGTTTGTGTATCGGGATAGATCGGGCTATGATTATAATTATAGGTTATTATTTGAACATTTTTCTTATAACTACTATCAAAAACATCTCCAGAAACGTCCGGATAGATTCACTTTTGGGGGTTTAAAGATATTTAGCAATAAAATGCGATTTTTGCAAGCAAGTTTTTTACATAGTGTACGTTTGTTTTAGGTTCACAGGGTGCGTCAGGAGTAAGGGTTGTGACCCGGCAATACTTGTTTGACCGTATGAAGCAAGAAAATTTGCCTAATTTAGATGCAAAATTAAGTCATCTAAAAGATCAACTTTTGTCATGTGAAGATTATAAAGAAAACCAAATTGTTAATTTGAAACGTGGTTTTGCCCATTTCAAATCAGAACTCAAACAAAGGTGGACCAAAGCTCATTATAAAGAAGAAAATTTTCTAAAATACAACCGGTCATGGCTGGAAGGTACGTTTGAAATCCCTGTTGTTGAGACCTCACAAAAAAGACCAGGTCGACCAGCCAAATCGTTCGAAGAGGCAAGTGAGAGGAGCAAAAGGCGAAAGACTGAGGAACTTCGTTCTGGTTTCAAAAAAGAGATCATAATACACGCTGCGCAAGTGGAGCTGGGAAAAGCTGGTAAAAGAGATGCATCAAATGTCCTTAAAGATATCACCAGTACTCCGACACGAGCAACTAAATATAAGAAGGCATATTGTCTTACGAAATCAAGTAAAGAGCATCCCTCTTTGACACCAATGCAAGCCTTGCAAATGTTTGTAGATGCAGATTTGACACAAGGACAATACGAAATTATAAGAAAGACCAATAAGAAGTTTTTTCCGTGCTACAGTGCGTTACAAAAGGCCAAGAAGAAATGTTACCCACCTCAAGAATCGTGTACGATAACGAATACCAGTGCCGAAGCCCAGTTACAGCCTCTAATGGATGTTACCGTTACGCGTTTATTGGAGTACCTAGAAGAGGTATTGATAACTTTAAAGGAGCAAGAGCGTGAATCCTTAACTATTATTAGTAAATGGGGCTGCGATGGATCCCAACAATCACAGTTTAAGCAAAAACATGCAAGTGATGTTGATTCCGATGCAAACCTTTTCCAAAGCTGCTTCGTGCCTCTTCAATTAGTTTATGGAGATAATAATGAAAAAGTTATATGGAAAAATCCAACGCCTTCCTCGCCGCGATTTTGTCGACCAATAAGATTCCGTTTTATCAAGGAAAATAATGATATCACTGAAGAGGAAATAAGACATGTTAAAAGCGCTATACGCTCTTTAGTTCCAACAGAGGTCGACATAGCAGGGAAAAAGTTCCTTATTAAGCACACATTTATAATGACAATGGTAGATGGAAAGGTCTGCAATGCGGCCACAGGCACAAAGTCTACAAGTAGGTGCTACATTTGTGGAGCAACATCCAAGGATTTCAATAAATTGGAATATACAAGAGAAGTGAATTTTGCAGCCCTTGAATTCGGCATATCGGTATTACACGCCAGAATTCGTATATTTGAAAGTATTTTACATTTAGCCTACAAACTACAAGTAAAGAAATACAGGGAAAAAAAATCGCAAGAGGAAAAAGACATAGAAGAACGAAAAAAAAGACACATACAAGAAAGGTTTCGCACTGAAACCGGTCTAATAGTAGATATGCCAAAATCCAATTTCGGGAATACTAATGACGGAAATACCAGCAGAAGGTTTTTTGAGAAGCCGAGATTAGCTTCCGAAATAACAGGCATCAGTTATGACCTAATTTACAGACTAAAAGTAATATTGGAAGCAATTTCAAGCGGGTACCAAATTGATCCAATAAAATACGAAAGATATGCTTCAGAAACTGCTCGTCTTTATGTGAAATTGTATGAATGGCATCCTATGACGCCAACAATGCACAAAGTTTTAGTCCATGGCGCAGTCATTATAGAAAAGGCATTACCAATCGGGCAGCTTTCCGAGGAAGCAGCTGAGGCTCGCAACAAACACTTTAGATGTTACCGCCAAGATTTTGCGAGGAAATTTTCCAGAGAAAGTTGCAACCAAGACATTTTTAACCGCCTTCTTCTTAGTTCAGATCCTTTGCTAAGTAGTAAGCGAGCAGTAAAAAAAAGGAAAGCAAACACATTTATGCCTGAAACCTTGGCCATGTTCGTATCTGCGGAACCAAATATAATTGAAAATTCATCAGAGAGCGATGAAGAAAGTATTACAGAAACTTAACATTTACATTTTTTTGCCTGTTATCTATGTAACCTATCTAAAGTTTTGTGAATATAATTTTTTTTTGTAAAAATCTGTATTTTTTTCTTATTAGCATTGTTTAGATACCAAATAAGCATCAAAACAATTTTGGCCCCGTAGATGGTGCAAATACCAGTATGTGCAACGTTTGCAGGGTCAGCTAGTTTATAATAAAAACAAACGTTTATAAAATCAAATTACAAAGGGTCCAGTTTTGAGACCATAGTTTTTGCAGCGTTAACAATGTGAAGCTGTGTTTTGATTTACCGTCGCCAACAACAATTAAAATAGGTTGGGTTTTCAGCTTACATAAACGTGAAACAAAATGATGAGTACACAACTTATATAAAACGTTTCAAACTTTCAAAACAATTTGTATTTTCGCCTTGATGTAAACTTCGACCTTCACATTTTCTTTAGGGCAGTTTAATGAATGTGAAAGAACTTTGAGAAGTTTCCCCCTTTCCAGGAATGGCTTACCTATTATAACTTGTATTTTTTAATGTACCTAAACATTTAGATTTTCCTTATTCCGACCTCCACTTACAGGTCTTCAATGAAAATATTGTGTTTCGCAATTTGTTTGGCCAAATAATTTGAATAGAATCAGGTATTTTTTTTTTGTTGTACTTAAGTTATCACGGTACAGTCAACCGCACGTCAATGACCCTGAAACCTTCTGTATGTTTTAACAGTAAGTTCGGCTTTGTTACTGTGTTGTTACTGACGAGCGCCGAGCAGTTGACTGTACTACAACACATATTTAGCTTTGAAGTGTCCCACATAATATAAATATAGGGTGTCTTTGTTAGTCGAACACTTAGTTACGTAACAAATGAATAGCTTATAAGTTTATCAGCATCATCTATTACGTCATTCACCTAAATGTTTATGAACGCCCCTTTGTACCGACCGGATAAGGAAAACCGCTCTATTGCTTCTCGTGTCGTGGCCCTTATTTGTAACTTAAGAGATGTCGTGCGGTGTCCCACAGGGTTCGGTCCTGGGGCCGCATCTGTGGGACATCGGATACGCTGATGTCAAGTGAGTAGGCAGGAACTTCGATCTCTATATTTATACAACGTGGAGACAACAATACGACAATACATTAAAACACTGGCAATACTAATACATAAGAGTATTATGGGACCATCAAATAAATCCTAGCATCGAAATTAAAAAAGTGATTTTTTCAAACAAACTACATAAATGGTAGTGATGGGCCAACTATGGGTTTTGCCAATCTTTGACTAGCTATGGTGACGAAACTATTGGATATATTTGATTGAATTTTCGTATGCGGACTAAGAACGTCATTATATATACGTAGTTACATTTACTGCCGTAATGTCGTCTCCATCTTGTATATCTCATTCCGCTCAATCTGTACATATCTTAAAACCTGACTTGGTTTCCGTACGCTATTTTTCGGGTGAACACTGAAAATTCAGCGCTGTGCTGTGGGTATAAATAAAGTAGATCTACGAGCACAGCACCATGCTGAGTGGAAGCCTTCTTGTCATAGTCACGACGTGTAGCTGCCGAATATTTCTGTTCTGTGCTCGTAGATCTACAGCAGGGATTCCCAAAGTGGTTTCCTAGGGGTCGACATAAACGAAGTCAGAATGAAAAATAACACTCTGTAGCAGCTGTTTTAAGTTAGCGGACCATTAAGAATAAGGGGGTTGATCTTAAAAGTAGGTAATTTGGCGATAGGGGTCTTTTTTTTTTTTTTTTGGGTGGGAAATTATCAAATAACTTCTCCCGCTCTGGGTGGAGCGGGAGGGCGTGTCAGACTCTTACTGACTAAAACCCACCCGTGTTCCTTCCTATGCCATGTTGCCGGGGGCCACGATTTCCCCATCGGTTTTCTTCGAACCCCCGGCAGGCATTGGCCCTAGCGGACCCCGTCAATTCTGCTGACATCTCTTTGAGGCGCGCGTGGAACACAACGCGCCGTCGACCCGGGCTTGGTCCTTATCGGACGGCGAGCTACCCATTGCTCACCGTCCGCAAGCCCGCGCCTACGGTGGCCGGAAATCTTCCTGCGATTCCCGACGCCCAGGGCGTCTCCTGCTGCGGCGGTTAGGGGCGCGAGGGCGCGAAATTTGCCTCTCCCTCACGCGCTCCGTCTCCTCCTTCGCGAGCATTACTGCTTCGCAGAAAGAGGTGACGGCCTTCCATTTCCTCTCGCTCCGTAGCATGGCCCGAATCAGGGCCGGACGCGAGAGATCACCGCCGCCGATCGCATCCACGAGGACACGGCGATGCCCTGCCCAAGCCGGGCAGACCTCCACCGTATGCTCCACCGTGTCCTCCGGGCGATCCACACAGTGACGACACCCGGGCGTTTCCTCCCGCTTTATCCTGAACAGGTACCTCCCGAAACAGCCGTGTCCGGTGAGTACCTGCGTCAGGCGGAAGGTGAGGACGCCGTGGGCGATAGGGGTCTGAGGTAACAGTTCATTTTGGAAAAGGGGTCACTTGTCCAAAATAGTTTGGGGATCCCTGATCTACAGGTGGCAGGGCATCGACGCGAAAACTGTTCCGTCGATGTCGAAGTACATGATTATGCGTTGTTCCCTCTGAGTTGAAATTTTTCGTTGGTTATTAAAAAAAAATCAGCTGTTCCATACATTTTAACCGCGTAGGTATTGCACTTTTCTATGAAACAGCAGATCTTTTTTTAAATAACCGACAAATAAATTTCAAGTCAGGGGGTTCAGAATCATGTACTGAATACTGCCACCCTGTTTTTTTTGTTGCTGGTTTTTTTTTTAATTTTCTTTATTATGTATTCGAGTTACCTTATCATTTTTAACCGACTTCCAAAAGGAGGAGGTTCTCAATTCGTCTGTATGTTTTTTTTTTTTTTTTTGTATGTTTGTTACGCGATTACTCCGCCAATTATGAATAGATTTTGATGATTCTTTTTTTGTTTGGTAGATCATACTTCAGAGGTGGTCCCATATAAATTTTATTAACTTTCCTTGGGTAGTTTTTGAGTTAGCTTCAATTATACGTATTTTTTCCCACTTAGTATGTAGATGATATGATAACTTCTTGTCACTGTTATTTACATAGCAGGTAGTGGTATTCGAATTTGTGTGGGGTAGGTACCACAACTAAAAATTGAAAAATAAAAACTTTTTACAAAAAAAAAACAACCGACTTTAAAAAAAAAACACTACAAAGTGAAAAATAACTTTAATTTCGGAAGTCGGTGACAAAGAATGAAAATTCAAAACCAAAGACACCGACTTCCGAAATTAAAGTTATTTTTCACTTTGTAGTGTTTTTTTTTTGAAGTCGGTTGTTTTTTTTTTGTAAAAAGTTTTTTGTATACACTGTTTCTGTGACAAATAAAACAATTTTTCTTTGATTCCCTAATTCCGATATAATTGTTTTTAATGAGCATATAGTAGGGGAGCTACTGCTCGATTTTTGCGGTCTATTTTATACCGGATAAATTTCATTGCTAGTACTTAGTTATTATTCAATAATCATCAGAATGAGTCAGTCACCGCACCCAAGAGGAATGAAAAGTTACAGCATGCCTAAGAAGTAAAAAAAACATTGAATAAAAAGTCATTTCATACCGCTCCAACACCTTGTGGGAGATTCGAGATCTTCTTCATCCCAAATAAAATCGTCAGCTGCATGGAAGTGAGGGGAATATTATATCAGTCGCGTACATGAACATGATTTTCCGATGGCACATTAGGGTTAAATTCGATACTATAAGTAGAAAGGCAACGTGGTCAAAGGAATGATGACCTCAAATTTGAAGGAAAATATCAGGGACTTGAAACGTTACTCAAAATAACGTTACGTGAAGTTCCGGTAACGATAATTTGTACCGTTCCACCAGGATCGTAACAAAATTAATTCATTGACTATAACGATACTAACAAACGGAACGAAATCTTAAACTGTTTAAAAACATTATTAAAAATATATCGTTATTAATATATCGGTATAACGAAATAATAACGTTATTCATTACGATACGCAAAATTGCCAAAAAAAACTGTGAACATGACACTATCACATGAAAATAAAAGTAGGTAGGTAACAATAACCATTCATTCACAACACTGTCTGTAAAAAATGAGCACTTTCGTACGAACTTATGTTTGAATACGGCGGTGGCTTACCACCAGCCGGCTGCTGGCCGCTGTAACGGGGGTGGCCGGTGGTGGTGGTGGTGCTGGGCGACGACAGAGCGGTGGTCAGCGGGAAAAGTTCTTAGAATAACGTTATACAAATGAATCTGTAACGTTATTACAAGTGGATATAAGCATAATGTTACTGATACCTATAACGTTATTTAAAATTTTGTTCTACAAAAATGATATTCTATAACGTTTTTTTTTGTAACGTTATTAATATTTTTAGGTTTTAGTATCGTTACAAAATTTGGAGCGTTATTAGATAACATTTTGTGTATCGGAACGAAATTAATTTCGTTTTCAAGTCCCTGGAAAATATATTATAACAAGCACTTCTGATTCCTGAAGACTTTTACGTTGGCCCACAGTTTTATGTAACTATGTTAAAACAGAAATTAGAACCAAGATTATTGTCTCTATGGCGAAAAACAGGAAGCAATCTGTCTTCATAGATTACATGGTAATTGGAAAAATTTAATAGAGCATGCCTCTTTACGACGATCTAATAACGACACTGATATGACGACGGCGACGCTGATCATGGACTGGTCGCACGGTTGCTAGTATTTACATTCGCACACCGTGAAATCAGCAAATTACTTAAACATTTTTTGCAGTACCTACATGCAATCAGTAAAATTACACATTTATAACTTACTAAATAATTTGCGTTATTGTCATCATGTTGTTATCTGTAAAAACTATCTCATAAGTTTTGAAAGGCGAATCGCTAGCCTCATAAAATGTCTCAATTATAAGTGTTACTATAACTTGGGATATAATAAGTGCATTTCGTTAATTGGTCTTAAAGGTTAATTAAAGATTTTTTAAATGAAATGAATTAATGAAGCCAATGGTACATTCCAGAGGCTGATTGATTTACAAGGGTACTAGGTCAGTGGTAAGGTAAATATTTCTTACAATATTTTTCTTCATGCATATAGTTTGTCGGCTAGTATTAGGCGAAAATGGGTATTACTCTTTCTAGAATGTTTATAAGTACTTACTGGTATAGGTGGTAAGCGTGTTGGTGGAGGCCGGAGTGGAGGAACGCACTGACGCCGGGGAAGCGATGCTGTGCGAACCCATGTCGCTGCTACCTCCAGCCTGCCAAGAAAGATTGACATCAAACGCAAAGCATTTAAACTACACGCAAAAGTCGGTCAGTCAGAAAAATAAATGAAGTTCTTCATTATAAAGCGTAGTAGGTTCTTATAGAAAAACACGGGCAAGCAACTCTATGGATCTTTTAAATCCAGAGTCTTGGTTGCACCATTTATGTTAAATCATCACAAATATCCATTTCCGAGACCAAAGTGTCCCATTAAACCAGCGTTACTGAGTAGACTTAAGTCTTTAGCTTTTATTTTTGCAATATTTATCGGAATAAAAATTACATCTTTTCTGAAAACTTTTGCTCAGTAAATCTGCATACAGAGTTCATTTGTTGGTTGGCGGAAATAAAAGCATCCATTAAAATTATTTGAAATATGATTTGAGATCCGATTGAATTGCTCTCCGAAAATGCGGCACACTATACGACCAACGAACATCATGGAAGCCACGATGCGGTTTTCAGATTCATTCTGCCATTGCACATAGTTTATAACCGCATGCTGGCTCAACTAAATTGTTTTCTGCTTCAAACCGCATAAAAAACGCCTACCGCACCAACCATGGGTGAGCCCAAACGCATGCTAACCCCGCAACTCCCACTAAGTTGCGAGGAAAAAGGAGTTTTAATTAAAATATGATGTCCAGAAGTATAAAAAAAACCGGCCAAGTGCGTGTTGGACCACGCACAATCAAGGGTTCCGATACGGAATGTATGGGAAAACATGTTTTTGCAACTGCAAAGTTCTTGCTGATCATGGTTTTGTTATTGTAACTAGTAATTAACTGTTTATTTATTTTTACCTCGATGCTCCTAGTTTATCATTTATAACTTCCAATTACAGCTTTAAAATAGCTTTATGTAAGCGGGCACGCCCTCTATGCCTGGAGGCTTTTATTTAGATATTTAGTTCTGTTTACGTTTAGTTTTTATTTTTACTTCTGCTTGAGTATAGTTCTTAATGTTTTTGGTTGATATATTGGCGTGTGCTAGCTGACATATGGCCAATAATTTATCATTTAAATTATGTTTTGTGTTGCGTAATGTAAATTATTTTGCATACTATTGTATAGAATCATTTTTTTTCTAACTTGAACAGACAGCTGTGCTGGAAGTTTGTTGCGCCACTTCTTCCCAGCGAAAGGCACTAACTAGGAAGTGGTGAAGAGTGGGCGTTTTGGGGGACTGTCTTATGTAATTTTGACGTTCGAAAAGTGCTGATTCTCAGCCTAGTTTGAATAAATGACTTTTGTTTTTTTTTTTTTTAGTTTTTCGATTATTACTCGTTAACTTGTAGAGCCTACTTAGCTGTGATAGTTTTCCTTTTAATTTCGTTATATAAACTACTGCTGTGATTTTTTTCATACATCCAAAACCAACCATTTAGCTGGTAGGGGGGGAGACACTTGACTCTAACAAAAATTAGCACTTTAAAGCTTAATATTTCGCAAACAGATCCTTGAATCCAAAAATGGTTTTCACAAACTCTATTAAACACTACAAAAAACAATATTTTTGAAAGACCTTTATAACGACACCATGAGATAGACGAGAAAAAAAAACATCCCCACTTTATGTGTAGGGGAGGTACCAAAAAAAAAATATTTTTCATGATTTTATGTTTTCACTTTGTTGGCGTGATTAATATCGTCACTGGAAAGGCAAAATTACTTAACCGCCACGTTATTTATATGGCGTTAAGTATTTTTGCCTTTCCAGTGACGATATAATATACTCGTGTCAAATTACAGCTTTCTAGTACTAACAGTCTCCGGGATAAGCCGTGGACGGACAGACAGACAGACGGACGTGGCGAAACTATAAGGGAACTACTACTACTACTACGGAACCCTAAAAAGGCAAAAATAATAAATTGACAACATTATTTGTATTTTACTGTCCATTGGAAGTAAAACTTCAAAATATCAATGGCTATCTAAACATTTTAACATTAATTTCTTTTTAAATTCGCTGTATTTGTAGGGTAGCGTAGGTATCTCAAACTTTCGCCGCGCAATGTGCTTAGTTGAAAGGAATAAGTTTCTTCGTGAAAATATCATAAAATAATTAACAATGCTCTACTAACCTGGGTATGATGGTTCTCAGTAGGCGCTCCGCCATTCGGCTGAGTGTGAGCGAGTTCGTGGGGCGGAGCACCCGCGCCCGGCCGGCAGTCCACCATCAGGGGCAGTGCTTCAACTTCAACCTGACGAAACATTCCACCAATAAAACATACGATACGAATTTGAGGCCACTAACACTTGATAAATTACTGACAGTTACAGAGAAAGATGAAAATGACGATTTTTATTAACAAAGACTTTTCGCGGTCTTTTTTTCTTCAAAAAGGTGCATAAACTAGATATTATTATGGTAGGCAAAAAGTGAAACTTACTACCACTACCATAATAGTACGTTTAGGGTTCGTGGTAAGGGTTTGCGAGAGACACGTGCGATATGAGTGAGGTGCTTTTATCAAGTGATTGATTGCAACTCAACTCAATTTTTTAATAAAAGTTTCTACTTTGGTGCCCTCTGCGGACCAATCGCGAGCTGTGAGCCAGAGGGGCATAGCCACGCATGCGCGGTCGACTGCTGTCCAGTGCAATATGCACTAACCATGATTGTTAATTTTTTAACCGACTTCCTAAAAGGTTCTATGTTCGTCTGTATGTTTATTATTTTTTGTCAATTAAGGACAGATTTGCAAAATTCTTTTTTGATTTGGTAGAAGAAGCTAGCGCGGTGGTCCCATATAAATTTTATTTTTATTATCTGTACTTGAGTAGTTTTTGACTTAGCTTCAATAATACGTATTTTACCGCACTCAGTCTATGTGAATGATGTTTTAATAAATTCCTGCACACTGTTATTTACATAGCAGATGGTCGTATTTGAATTTATGTGGGGTAGATACCACAACTAAAAAGTGAAAAACAATAGGTAAAAAAAACAACTGACTTAAAAAAAAACAATACAAAGTGAAAAATCGGTTATTTTTTTGTAATAAGTTTTTTTTGCGAATTTAAGCAAGTTACTAAATTAATAAAAAATAAAAAACTGAAAATATTTGAAAAACACGCAGTTTTAACTCCAAGCAGCAATTTGAGAAAAAAACTTTTTTACTTTTTTAAAAACAAGGTACTTCTAATGAACTACGTTATCCTGTCAGTAATTTACTCCACCATCTACATTTATGTACTAAGACAACAACAACACAAACTACTTACTACAACAAAACATGTACCTATCCCAATTTGATTACCTCTAGAATAGCTACGATATGGTACTTGTAGGATAGATTTATAAGCACGTCACTTTATTAAATTTTTTTGAACTTTTACAAAACGTCGTATAACTATCAGTTTACTTAGGTTTATTAAAAAAAAATCAATAAACAGAAAAATATAATTGTAAAACTTATCAGATATTGTATGAAAAAATGTAAATGAGGAAATGGAACATGACATGTTACTCTATGCTTAATTGCATAGAAGGTAGACAAAAAAAGAATGAGCAAATATGTTAGCCCTTTGATGTATTTGATGGGCTTATGGTTGCTTACGTGGACTTAATACTATTTATATATTATTAATAAAAAAAATGTAATACGTTCGTTAGTGTGTTCTGTAAATAAAGAGCAAACGTAGAATCGAAGGCTTCAGTTACGAAAGAATTCTACCGCCTACGCAAAATTGTATGTTAGAACGTTATTTCCGTTTTTCACGAGAAAAATATTGTATAACAGGATTTTCTCGGAAAACTTGTGTAGAACTGCTCGTTTAGTGATATGCTTACAAGTCACCCAAAACCTAGTTCTATTTGTGTCTAGCTACAACTAACAGGCATTGGTTCAAAGTTAAGAAAGTCCATGTGTTGGTAAGTGAAATCGACGTTGTTATGGAAGGATAGCTCTGTCTCTTCGTTCCACGACACTTTGCTCGGCTTGGTTGCCTTTTCAGGAGCCTTCTCGTCCGTAGCCACCTTGGATTTGTTTCGGGCCTTGCTTAGACCTTGTTTCAGAGTGATGTTGCCTGGTTGTGGGACATTCATTGAGTACGGGAAATGTTAAAATAAGTTTGTGCGGAAGTGACTATTTTTTAAGAATAAAATTGTGCTGATACTAAAAATCTGTGCAAAATAAGAAGTGTAAAGGGCAAGCATTTATAAAAATATATTTTTTAAAGCATTTGCAAGTATTAAGGTAAACAAAATATATTTTGAACAATGTCGAACCTATTTGCTGCAACATTTGGCTTAGGGTCAGGAACTGAGAATGAGCCCGGGAGTATCTGTAGGGAGGTGCCCAGGGTCTTATTTCCTCAAGGGGAAGCGGTTCCAACTGCTCAAAGTTCACTATTCGCTTCTCGCCCAACTCCTCGATAAACACGAGGCAGGGGCCACCATCAGGCCTCATTTCTTGGATGTGGCAGTGATAAGGGACTGTCTGCTCTGGCTGCAGTTTACACAAACATTTGACGCCCACTTGGAGGGTGGTTCCATCCGAATATCTCGCGCCATAACGCATTTCTGTAATACCATTTCATAAGTAATGAAATAGGTGAATTGTATGACAAAATAATTCCCTCACAAATGAAATGGAATACGGAACTGAAACGCCCAAACAACACATCTTGAGATTGATGTTCTGCCCTTGTTACATAGAAAATGATCCGGCATTTCCGTTCTTACAAAAAAAACAATAACGAAATAACTAGCTAGTATCAATACGAATACGAGAAATCAGTTAATAATGAAAGAGGACAAATTAACCAAGCGTTCATTCGATAGATAACTAAATGCAAGGTCGCTGAAAATTATTCCAATCTAGCGAACTATACACAAGGGTTTGTATAGGGTTTCTATCCCAATTTCATTCATGGCAAAAACTTGTGTACCTCGTCTCAATTCGCTCCAGACATCAAACTCTATGTTCCTATAGATATCAGGATCCAAGGCTTTTGCCACTTTGTATGGAAACGGAGTGATTCCGTTGTCGAGCAAGTCTTTCGCGCTGTTAACGTTCAAGCAATTCATGCAGACATTCTCAAGTTGTATCAGACTGCGGTTGAAGACGAAGATGCTCAGAGATTCTTTCAACAGACTAGCTCTTTCCAAGTCTTCGGTATGGTGTTTACATTTTAGCGCCAAAGCGTTATTAGCCCTGTCTTTGTCATCATCAGCGGCTTCAATGAATATCTTAGCCCTTTCTTTCTGCTTTTTACGACGTTCCACATTCTCTGACATGAAGTACTCGATATGGTTACTAGGTACTTTGTCGTGGAGCATTTTGTCGACAGCATAAGACAAGTCTTTTAGTTGGTAGACGCCGTCGTAAAGTATTTCATATACCAGAGCTACAATTATAATGTTGCATTTTAAGTTTGAAATACATAGATAAGAGTAATGTTGTAAGTATTCAGTAATAATAAAAAGTTGAAACGAATGTCAATGCCCTAACCATGAAGGACTTTCCAAATATAGAAAAAGATGCAAAAAATATATGAGAAATCCACTTATTTGCATCAGTAGTATCTACCTATTACTTTCTGACTGATCTGAGACATTGAAAAAAGAAAACGTTGGTCTGCAAGACTAGGGGATAATGGAAGGAACCAAGTTTGAAACAAGTATTGCCAATGTTGAGAAATTGTTATCAACTTTCAAGATTGGCTGACAAAGATCCCAAGCAGTCAGTAACTGCAAATGGAATCTTTTATTTATTTCCAAGTTTCTTGACATGTTTCAGACTGTGGATCATTTATTGAGCAAAGCTATTATCTAAAAGAAGCAGAAAGAAAAATAAAATAGTTATGGTTTTTACAAGCTACTGCTGTTTTTGTGCGAAACTGGCCAAACAGTCAGTCAACTTAAATGTTATTATTAAATGAGGTTAAATTTAACGTATTACAATGAATTTCATTTTAGTTTAACATACAAATATGGTATGAGATGAAACAACTCTTTCAAGTAATATGAGAGGCAATGAATCACTGTGTGCAATAGGCATTTGCATATTTTGTTGCAGTAGCTTATCCAATACTTATTTATAATTATTTGTATCAACCTGCCTACCACACAATATTGGGCCCTATGACAAGGATTTTATTGTTTTTGCATAGGCGCACACTTATTATTGCCAACATCATCCAAATACTTTCAAGTTCCATGAATCAGGTCAGTCAGTATGAATGAAATGAAATCAAACTTTCCACAAAAGACAAACTCTGATGAGAAAATCATAAGTTCAGGTTAAAATATTAACTAGCGTATAATAACAGGATTTTTACAGATTTAAAGATAAATGAACTTACATTGGCAAAAAGATGATGTGTTAATGAAATCTTTAGTGTACACCACGTCAAAATGCTTAGTGTCAGGTGAGTAAAACAGGTATATCGGGTCTCCATAACCATTACATATTTTTGTTTGTGGACCTTTGTTAGCTTCAAATATTACAAAGTCTCGTCTGCAAGGTTTTAATAGTAAGTTATTTTAGTTTGAGGCTGTGTGCCTAACACAAGTTGCAATGATTTAGTATTAGTAATGATGAAAATTTAAGTGATTCGTATAATTATTTATTATTGACATAATGTTAGTGTGCATAGGTGTATAGGTACACCTCTCTCCAACCCTTCAGGGAAACAAGGGGTGATATGTTGTGAGTCATATATGCATTTAATATTTTGCAATGAAGGTAAGTATGCTGAATTAATTTAGAAAATCTGGTGTGATACAAGTTTAAGGATTATTGTAATTAATTTTATCGTTTGTAAATTCATCAAAAATCTAATATTTTGTGTAATATAAAAGTTTCAACCTTGTATTAGGCACAGCGTCAGTGAAAATTAAATGTAAGAAATTATAAATCAAGAAGCGGGTAGACAAAACTTCATGTAAAAATTGTCTTACCTATAAAGATGGCTCATGGCCGATATTTCAATTAAACCACCCCACTCAGATGGGTTTGACATCTCTTTGAGATAATTTTCGAACGGACAAGTCAATGACTACAAAACAAAAGTATTATTAAAATTCTGCCGGAATCTGAATTATATTTGACAAATATTTGGCATATCCTACCCCTTCGAAGAGGTGTCTTTTAGTAGCCATGAACTGAACGCAGTCCAGGCGAACTTTATGAAAGTATCGCTGGGTATTATACATGTTCTCAGAGACAGCGCGGAAAAGGCAGCTCGAGTCCCTAGCTGTATGTTTACGGAAAAATCCCATCTCGTCCAACCATCTGTCCGGCTCCGAGGAACGCTTGTGTATCTTCCACGGCCCGCGACAGCGGATCGGGGAAGGCGACATTGTACACTGCTAACAATCTGCAGGTAAACAAAAACAAATGACGCTGCCGCTTCCATCAACATATCCGCCAAAAATTTCGAACAAACCGACCCATTTCACAACCAGATGTGAACAGAACAATGTTAGTTAACGGATATCAAAAAACCATATCGTAGCTATATCGTCTGGCGAATGCAAATGGTTGTTTTGCTGTCTACGATATACAACACGTGCAAACTTTAAATCTTACGTACGACGCTAAAATAACATAAAAACACTTACCGAAATAATATATCCCAACTGTCAGCATCAGTGTTAAACTTTGTTGTATGTGCGAAGTTGTATTTTACCAAAATCTAATGAAAATTGCACGTGCCAAAAGCAAACCGTCAACAGCCGGCGGGAAGCAAATCAAAATTTACTAGACGACGGCATTTTTGCAACATGTAACCAAATTAGGAACGCATTCCAGGTCAACATTTGTCATCTCGTTTTAACTTTGCTTGAAAGTGTATCTTGCTATTTCATCTGGGTACGCATATGCTAGATTTATTGTTATTGTAGTTCATCGATAGCGTACTTTGCCAGCCATAGACAACGTCAGAGAGTAAAGAAGTAATCGTAGACTTAATGTAAAAAATAAATATTCCAAACAGTTATAATGCGGGTTTTACTTAGTTTGTTTTTGTCATTCGATTCGTTTGTGCAATTATTTAATTTTTTCCTAGTTTTTCTTTGTAAATTACGTCAATAAGAACCACAGGAAATACCTATAAAACATTAAAACGTATAAAATTGACATTGAATTAACAGGGTTTCCATTATAAAAAACTGCCGCATTCGGGGGAATTATAGATAATAGACATGTCAGGCAGGCGCGGTCGCAGCCCAAAAGTTTGGTCACCATGGGTGCCACCAAGGAAGTTTCAGGGAGGTACCTCCCAAAAGAGCACGCGAATAGCGCTTGCGACCACTAGACCGACCATTAGTTATGCTATTCTGGGACGCATCTTTTACATGCGGCGGGGGGGGTGTACTTGCGGGCAAATTGGTAGTAGTCGCAGCACTTTTTGATAGATAGTTGGTATTAGAACAGTAGATTATGAGAAGAGCGCGCGAACAACCCGCCTTGGATAGGTACGGTCATAGACTACTATTATGGGTACGGTTTTGTTTGATAAGAACTTTATTGAACTGAATGCAGAATGCAAGAGCGAGCGGAGCGAGCTCGAAAATTTTGCACACCACACGGATAGGTTAAATTTTCTTTTGATCATTCCAATAGAGCTAGAAATTAGTTGCTTTATCGACTTATAAAGAAAAGCTCAAGAACTAAGAGAATGTAGAAGGCAAGAGCGAGCGAAGCGAGCCTGAAAATTTTGCACTCCAACCAGAAAAGCTGTTTTCTTTTGACTATTATACAGAAATAGAACTAACTTTGTCGAGTTATGAAGAAAAGCTTAAACTGAACAGTTTTACAGCAGTTTAGGTTTTGGAATCTGATGGCCTTAACCTTAGACTTTCAAACCTTACATACGAGCGGGGTGCCCAAACCGAGTTTACGTCGCTCGCTCTTGCATCCAAGATACTCTATTTTTATAATTGACTTTTTGAAGTGAAAACTTCTTCAGGCGCATTGGGCGATTTTGGGTGAAAATTTTATAGGTTCGCATCACCGATATTATGCTATTGTTAACAGCACAGCACATATGAGTATGACGTGTTGCGCTTGTTGTTGCTCGGGAGTGCCGATATATGTGAAAACCAGACTAATGTTAATAATATTAATTTCAATTAATTGTAGGACCGAACATTTAAATTTTGTATTTTAATTTTTGGTCTAACAATTAATTGGAAAATTTTAAGAAAACACTGTTATTTCATAGTTTTAAGTTTTCACTTCCATCGGCAGTCCCCACGACTGCCTATTTTCTTAATGTTTTTGGAAAATATGCCTATCGTAACTGCACGTACTTGAGCCACGGTAACCCGTGGCTGTAGTACAGTTTTAAAGTAAATCATTCAGGCTCTCGACAGCGTGAAAGATTTTGGAGGGGGGGGGGGTCATGACCCCCAGGACACCCCCCCCCCTCGGACCGCGCTTGATGTCAGGTCCTTGGTCTTCTGCCGGGGTTGCGAAGAAAACCGAAAGGGAGATCGTGGCCCCCAGCAACAGGGCAACCGAAGGAACACGGGTGGGTTTTAGTCAGTAAGAGTCTGACACACCCTCCCGCTCCGCCCAGAGCGGGAGAAGTTATTGGATAATTTCACACCAAAAAAAAAAGTCCTTAGGTCTACAGTGGGAAAATGCAGGCTAATAACAGTAAAGCCGGCACCCTAATAGCGTAATACAACAATCACAATTAATTTGTTTCGATTTGAAACAGATTTCTAATCCATTGCTTCATAAGTTTAAAAAAAATCTGTTCAACAACGTAAATAACGCAATGAATGTTGTTGAAATGTCAAAATGAAACAAATTTCGCGAAATTGTTTACGAAAATGAGTTACGCAATTAGGGTACGGGTCTCCTGCGCGTGTTTTTACACAAAAACATCGTAACATAAAATATTTTTCTTTCTTTCTTTCTTTCTAAAAATGTCAAAGAGGCGTGGTCATACACGTTTGTCTATGGCCGCATTCCGAGTTACGCTAAAAGCACAGATTACATATACTACTAAAAGTAATAATATTGCGAATCCGACCAAATTTAAAAGTCACAAAATATAAGGGTTATTGAGTAATAATTGTGACTTTGGACTTTGGTCGGATTCGCGATATTATCACTTTAGCGTAACTCTGAATGCGGCCGCTTTGTATGAAAATGTTTATGTTTGTGTAATGTTTCGAAAAAACATGCGCAGGAGACCCGGCTCAATAATGCGCTAGTCTTAATACCACAGCCAAAGACTTGACCACAGCTTATTACAAAGCATGGCTTAAATGGCTTTTATAGTCTTATTATAAAGAGGCTATAGCTTGAACTAAACGACACGGTAATTCAATGTTTTACTTTGAAAAAACTACTTTTAAATAGCGTGCTTTTCTTTCGCAAGTGAGATTTGAGATATCAGACGCGGAGTGAATAAGCTTCCTGCTATACTCTAGGTATATAAATATGTATTGTAAAGTAGTTCGGTTTACAACATTTGTATTTAACCTCTCTTTTTTTGAAGTCACTTGGTGAAAATTCAAATCATGTTTCGGTTTCGATAAAAAGAAATAAAAAACACGACACATTTTTTAAATCTATATTTATAAAAAGCACCGTCTGTAAAACATACAAAATTCCGGTAAAAATGGTTTATTGGCATCGACAGCATTATTATAAAAATGGAAAAATGTTTGATTATGGTTGTATATGACAATATAAAAAATTATGATTGTTCACATCATTGCTTAGACAAACTATTGCTTCCTTTTTTATTCAGACCGAATACTTATACCATAATATGGTTGAGCAAGTAATATTGTTACAGTACTACATTCGATGATTCTTACCATATTTCTAAGTTAATACAATGCAAAAATACTATATCAACGCAGAAATAAAGTTAAAAATTAATTTAGACCCAAATGAGATTTGGTAACTACACTCCTAATTTATTGACCAGAGCATCACACACGCGCAGATGCATAATTCTCATGAGCACATAAACATATTATCTCAACTTAAAGGAGAACACAAGCACAGAACGAGACTGAAGTAAATCATAGCATATTATTTGGAGTGCAGTGTGTTCCCGACTTAAATAAATCAGTACTGGACATTCATACTTAATTATTCGTTTCAATATAAATTAAATTATAAAATGCTCGTAAAATACGCTTATTAAATATACATATACCGTTAAAAAGTGACATAGAAAATTTGGTTCCTATAAACTAATGATAAGGACCAGTTTACAAAGTCCATTCAAGTCTAGTCGAACCATGGTGTAGTTCTGACGTTTGATAAAAATAAAGACTTGTTAAAACGGACAGCGCAAATGGCCTATGACTTATATCGAGTTTAAAATACGGGCGATACTAGCGAGATATAGTTGCGGGTGGTTATTGTATGAGGATGTTCAGGCTGTTTTCTCCTGTTCAATGACGTCCTTGGTAGGCAGAGGGTTCTTCTCGCAAGTCTCAGTGTGCTTCAACTTGGTAGGGTCGAAGTTCTCGATGCCGTTCAAGAACTTATTCTTTTCTTTCTCGGCCTCGATAGCTGTGAGTGAAAAAAAACTGTTAATTTATCATTTAGTCAGGACCGGATTCGTTTAAAAAAATGCGAATCTACCTGTTTTGGCGTCTTATTGGGCCTAATATTTACTCCGGATGGTGGTATTTTGAATATTGGACAGTTAGATTTAGAGTAAAGATTTAATAAGATGGCTCTAAAACATCCGAGCCGATAGCAGTTTACAAATTTTTTATAGTTTTTTTTGCTTTTCAGAGCGCTTACTTTATATTTAAGGGGATTCATAAGACGCTAATGAATAAAGGGTAACACTAGAATACTTTTTCTTTACAGAGTCCGTTACAAACACAAATCACGTGCAATCGGTGCAATGACGTTCGTGAAACTAGTCTGAAGAGTAAATAATAATATTATATCCGGGAATCAAACCCGCGTTTTGAAATCGAACGACTGTTATTAAACCAATTGATAGTCTCGGTACTGCCTGAAGTTCTGCTCTCTACATAAAGAGAAAGTAAGCGTGCAAATAATATATAGTCACGCAAAGGCAGCAGATAACTACAGGCAGTCGTGATGATGAAAATATACACTCAGCACAGTAAAACATGTTTTGAGAACACTGCAGCAAGCAGGGATTTGCCACATAATTGCATAAGTAAAAAATATTTAAAATAGGCAGAAAAATATAAAGCAGCAAAAATAAACCTTCAATAGGCGGTAAGAGGTTCTTTTCTTCCGTCGTTGTATGCTTCATCTGAGTCTTGTCGAAGTGTTCAACGCCATCCAAAAGATTCTGGTGCTGTTTCTCCGCGGCAACAACTGATGCAAAGCAAATCGTGCGAGGCAAAACACAATAAATACAAGTAAATTATAAAAGCATTTAATGCGTCTTCGTATTTGTAGTTCTTCGTATCAGTAATACATAGAAAGGCAACATTTACATGCTAATTGACTCAGACACGATACGGAGTGCTCGGAATAAAAAGCGTGTCAGACCGAAAGTGGTCACAAAAACATTGATAAGCTAATGACAATGAGTCTTCGTCTTGTTTAGTCATTAAAACTGCATGATTATTCAAAATAAGGATATTGGGTTGGTATATTGCCACTCGTAAGCGAATTAGGTTTTATCATAATGTTTTATTAAAAATAAATTGTATTTTGCAATATTATTGCACATATTATACATGCGTAATAATCGGGGTGCTGGTGCTGATAATGGAAAATTGTATAAAAACATACCATCTTTGTCAGGAAGTGGGTTCTTTTCCTGCGTTTCTGTGTGCTTCAGCCTGGTAGCATCAAACTTTTCAATGCCATCGAACAGGGACTTTTGAGTTTTTTCGGTGGCAACATCTGAAAACCATAGACAAAAACATGTCAACAAATATTCGAAATTTGAATTATTTGGCGCACTCTCACAACGTCCAAAAAACATGCGCGTTATTATTTTAGTAAAACGTAGGTAGTTAGAATTACAACAATAACTGCAAATGAGTCGTAAAATACATAATTATTAGCTTCGTCCCCTGGTTTAGTTCCCCAGTTAAAATTAGAAGGAATGCGATGAGCAAAAGCAGCCACGTCTCACAGGCGTATTGCGGCTCGCTATTATTTATTAGTGGCGCGGCATTCCACCCAGTGATATACCTAGTGCATTTGGTAGCACGATTTTTTCCACCGTCTCCGTTTTCCTGAGGGAGGATGTCTGAAATTGTTCTACGCCTTGAAGTAGCGCGTTGTGTTGCTTTTCTTGCGCTACGTCTGTTGTGAAATTGAAATTTTCTTTGTTATTCTGTTATCGATTACTCATGGAATTTTTGTTTTCAATCGAAGCGTCAATATTGCACGGCTTCAAGATAAGTTCTTGGTGTTTTGTTATGGATTTTAGATAAGGCGAATTACCTACTAATCGATGTCGATTAGGCGCAGAGTTTTTCTTGTATCTCGACCAATAATCCGCCGTCGTCGACCCAAAAGGGTGTGTTTTTGTTTCTATTCGTAACTTCCTACCATTATTATGCATCGGGAAATCCACCTCTACATAGGTTATTGGAACGGAAGGAGTAAGGATTCCTGATTGATAACTGCTCTCGCCAAATTGGTAAGTGATTGCAAGGGTGAATACGTTCCCCCGCTGTTATACTCAATCATCTGGATTGCATAATGTATTTACGATCGTTACGGTCATTATAACTTCCGGATATAGTAACGGAATAAGAAATTGTCAATAATAAGTTAAGTGTAGGTATAAACAAATTGGATCACTTCAGAACTATGAAGAAGTTAAATTGTTGAGTCAACTGGAGTTACTCAACTTTGTTAATTCAATTAGGTATACCTACTCTTCTTCCGAACACCTCAATGATTTATGTACCTACTTAGTTACTTCTATCAAAGTCAATTAGATCAATTTTAAATTGCCTTAATCGTAGATTAACGATAGACGATGCGTCAATGTCCGGAAGATTGGAAACCACTTCTAGACTAAAAGATTTTATTTACATTCCATATTTCAGTTTATCTGAAGTTCCATTTTTTGACTGGCATGGTAGTTTTGCCTAGGAATCTGAAGATGTAGTAGGTCAGAAATCCACAAAATTTTTGTGTTATGCCAATAGGGTGACAGCGACTAACTTGCAACACCCAGGAGTTTGCTGTTGTTGCAAAATGACATGTGAATTTCCGGCACATTTCCTCATACTAAACGCACACGGCAATACTGATGCTGCTTTACGAGGACTACTGGTCATATAATCATTCAGTAGAACAACTGAAGAGAATGTCGAATACAATGTCGATGTGTGATGAAGTAGAGTGGCACTTTTCCCTAGTTTCCCAACGAGCTTTTTTAAAGCTCTGAGTATTGCTGTTTTTTCACAACCGAAGAAACATAGGACCAAGTCTAGTCCACCATCATTCTCTGAACATACCTTCTGCTGAGGGCAGCACGATCTTCTCGTTGGTGTCGACATCACGCAGGCAGCTCTGGTTGAAGCCTTCCAGCTGGCTCTTGAGGTCCACTGCTACCTTGGGAAGGTCCTTGAGGGAGGGGGCGTCTACTGAGCAGGCCATTTTTTGTGGTATCTGAAATGAAAAGAAAAGAATTGGAGTTAGTTTTGGAGTAGCAAAGAAAATTCTGAATGACGCCTGTTGTGGGCCACATAAAACTTTGGATTATCTGAGAAGGGAAAGTTATTGTACAGAATGTGATATCAATGGTTTGCAACCAACTGTCATTGGGCCTTTGCCTTTTTATACGACGCCTACGCACCTTTACCTACGTGGATGATTGTCTTTGATAAGCCGCTGGTTTTCAAAATCTGATAACTAGAATAATATATTGTTATCTAAAACTATTTCAGGTAGATATTTTTCATATGGCAACACGATAACAATTCATTTATAGAAATTTCGCTATAATAAAAAGCCGAGTTACAAAATCATCATTCCGATTTTCATTGTTTGAATTTCTCTAGACAACTTTGTAAGATTGTCGTAAAGTGACACAGAAAAACCTCATTTTACGACATAAAAGAATGTTAAGAGTTAGGTACATTAGACGTGTGTGTACCACTTTCACGTGTCGCTAGCTAACTAAATAATTGATAGGCGATGAAACATCGCATTAGTCGGGCTGGTAGAACGTCGCCCATTATTGTTTACTAACAAAGATTCTTTAAAGACTGTAATGGTGAAGGTGTTAGGAATCATCGAGACGTTTTGAATAGTTCTGAATCGGTTTTGGCAATGCCTATTTGTCTATCGTCTTGTAAGATAGATAGGTACCTCAACCCCAAGGCCACGCAAAATCTCCAGGAAACTTTGGAAAGGAAAAATATTTGCAAAGTATCTTGTATTTTCGATGGCAAGTTAATACCAGCCTAATTTAATTTCTAAGATGCGTCTTAATACCTACGGTCTTATAGCAACTCATTAAACAAAATCTAATTATTTCCTTCTCATTGAACTATCGTTAGTTCACGAGTTAACCGCAATTCGTCACGGTTTCCGCGACCTCTTCAATTACAAATCGCTTGTCGAGCGGAGAGTGAACTAACGGCAGTTTAACAAGCATATTATGCGTACCACGGCCATTGTTGGTAAGCTAACTGTTTATATCTACGCCCACATGTAAGGTAAGACGCAAACAAACACTACGGAGAGGTGGTCCATTTTTTTTCATAGAATATTGTTATGAAGAATGTCTCAATAAAATGTTTGTTTGTACTTCGATTGAGTGTACTTATATGTGATAATTATATGAAATTGTATGCCTAAGACCCTCAGTGGACCTTGGTAACCACAAAAGACATGACCAGGAAGATTCGATTAATCAGGTCCTCAATCTCATGATTGAAGACCTGGGACCTGAATCGGGTCTCAAGAACATGGCTTCATAGCCATATTCTTTACGGATCCAATCTTCCGATTTCCGTTAAATTTTAATTTTCGAACTCTTCAGCAGCATTCAATGCGAATACAGATAAATAATTAAAATTGTCTGTGGCATTTTTCTTTTTTCCACCGCCTTTATTCCCAATGACTATGAGTGATGCATGGCCGCAGTCGTAGCTAACGCTCGTTGCATATTAAAACACGGGGTCATTGTTGCCGGCAACTCGGCGTGTATACTAAACCAGAATACATCCTGTGGCTAGAGAAACAATCTTTTGTTTCCAATAGGATGTTTGTTCAGGGTTGATATCATAAGGGAGTTTGGTGACAATGTTATTATGTTTTTTGTCGATGGTTTAAGGTTCATACTTTCATAGGAGGCTGCTCCGTAGTAAGTGATCTTAAATAAATCTGATACTCGTCTAGAAAAGCAGAGTGATCCAATTTGAATGGCATACAGACACAATTTTTATTCTGAAGATCAGGGCTTTTGGGGCTATAGGTACTTAGAACATGAAATTATTCAGCCAATGTGAAATGAAGAAAGCGTGTTCTACCAACAGACTTCCAAAAGTTCTACTACCAACAGTGCGTGTGGGAAAAAGAGAGAAAAAACTTTTAACCATAAATCCTTCATCAAAACAGTTAACAGTGCTCATTGTATTTTTATTTTACAGAGTTATACAGGGTAAAATACGGAATCAAAACATTCTCAAACAAAACTAATAACAAACCAAGTAATAATAACACGAGGATAAAGTCTATTGTTATAATGCGTCCTGATAGAACGATCCAGAAACGTCATTACATAATGTAGTGGAATAGACTAAAGTAGGTGTATAGGATAACACAATTTGAGTTTGATATTATTGATTGACATAATGCCATTGCCAACCAGTTTTACATGTTTAGTGATCGACTGAAAAGGTCATTGGCCTGTGTTTGTTTTACGAGTTATTTAATTGTTTATTGTGAATAAGTCATTAGGTACGACTGCGAAGTTGAATCGCCCGTTATTGCTAGAATTGTAATTTCAACAGCCTTTACTTTTGTAATATTTGTACAGTCATATTTTCGACCTACTTTGGGGGATTACTAAGCGCCAAGTTCATGTCTATGACTCACTATCTATTGTTTACTAAATCCATCCAATGGTCCAAGTTTTTTATGAGGTAGTACTCAATAAATGAATCTATGACAAACTAATTCATGACGCGACTGTCAATAATTATTGACAGACTTGTCTTTTGTTGTTTAGTCAATATTCAAAAGATTAAAAAATATTTCAATCAGCATGGAGTCCAAGACGCCCCTTTGCGATACTGCAAGGGGCGTCTTGGGCCCATGTCGGCGTTTTGGATCATGCCCGAAGTAGATCATAGCAGTAGGACCGGTTGGCTGATTATTATAATTATATTATGGTGCTATAAAAACTCGGTGAAATAAATATTTTTTAAATGTTTGGTCATTAAAATAAAATTAAAAATAATTGTCTATGATTATTTTGATGTTCATAATTTATAAATTGCTTTAGATTGCGGTGTTATGAAGAATAAAAGAGTTCTCGTAAGATAAAGTTAGTAATATTTCGTCACAAGACGGCATGTACCTGCAGGCCGGTTTTACCTGTGTGTATTGATAAATACAAAACCTGTGGAACATGTTGGGGTGGTGCAAGGCGACATGATAACACCTCGCGATTCGCGAATACTTGGACAGGCTTTCAATATTTAGGGCCTAGCGAGAGAACAACATAGAACTTTGGTCACGCTGCTTGTTAGATATAATTATGTAGCTTTACTTAATTAAAATCCATGTTGTAGATTAGTCACAGTTTGTATCAATTAATAAATTATTGTAATGGCGTCGGCCGACTAGGGCGTGGACGAATTATCATAAATTCTGATACCAACCATTGTGAATTGTGATCTTTTACGGAAATAATAATATTTATACTTTCATTGATAAATGGACATTGTTTAAAAACTTCTCATATATAATACGTTATAAACATAACCTAAAATACTACGTTTTTGTTTATTTTGCCCAGAAAGAACGTAGCACTCGTGCCCTATATGCTCTTTCAAAAACTTTTTACTTGTAAAAGTTATCTGCTACCTATCGAAAGGATCTTAGCTGCCTAACTTTTAAAGGGATAACTACGCACGTGCAGAAAATGGTCGAAAAAGTTTCCGATAAGTAATATGTTCCCAAAGAAATCCTTTGAAGATTTTGTTTCGGATATTTCGCGACGACCGAGGGTGAAGGCAAACAATATGTTAGAAACAATAAACTGCCATTACAGCAAGATGTTCAAACAACACGATGTTTACATGAGGCTTTCTTTATGAAATTCTGGAAGCGCGTGTCTGTGTAGGAGGACTTCGTATTATAATAATGTAAACGAAAACGGATCGTTCCGATTTTATAAGCTTTAAAAGTTTTATGAGACTGTTTAGTTTTTTCAAGTAAGTATGAAAATAAATTGATGTTGTTACATTAGTAATGGCCTGGGAAGAATGCATAACAGAATAACAGCAGATAATGTTGAAAAAGCAAATTTTGGCAACAAGCCGGGATCACAGGGCGCTAGGAAGTATGTAAAAGGAGATTTGGCACCAGGCACCATGTGGCGGAAATTGGAAGGGCACAAGTTGGCACAAAACATAAATCCAGAAGAGTTCCAATTCGTCAAAGTGCAAAAGAAGATAATGTAATCCACATTACCTTATTTTGCAACTTTGGCGAATAGGTACTCTTCTGGGTTTGTTTTATAGCTATTTACTTTGTATTAAGAACCACCCACGGGTAACTTCTAAATAAGGATCCTTTCAGCAATAAACTTCCAAACTAATTCTATTTCTGCGCGACAGAAAGCTTTAGCAATGTTTCTACAAAGTTTCCAGACTCATTGCATCCTTCTTATTTCTTATTAAAAACTACGTTACATAATACTCCGTATATGCAAACAGAATTAAATGTCAGGCTCTTAAATAAATGTAAATTAAAGTTATCGAACAATTTAAATTATACTGCAATATTTATCAATTGGCCTCAATAACTCGGTCCTTGTTTATCCATGGCTGTCAGGTTTTTCAAGGTTTTTAACCGATAACTGGGTGCAGAATCATCGGATGCACCAATAACCAATACAGTGGCCTAGTAAAGGAAGCGAATAAAGTTTACAATGGATAATGGAATATTTTAATTTAATTTTGTGTTGATCAACGCAAATAAAGATAAAAGCTACACACAGAAGACTGCATCGAAGCCCGAAACATTGAGTCTAGAAAAAAAAATCTACACTTTTTTTGACACACTTTCCTAAACATTACAAAATGGCTGTCGCGTACCACCTACTCAGATAATACGGAATTATTCGATTGACGTTTTCGTTTGCTTTATCTTTACCTTACCTAGCCCTACCCGCCAAACTAAAAGGTATCTGCCATTTAACACTGAATAAAACTGATAGCACATACAATAAACATCTGATAACCTAGTTATAAACTTAATACAAAAGGGTTCCCTTTCGTTAAGTAATTAGTGAGGGATCCTCCTTTACATTTAAGTTTAAACTTCACTTCCCCCATAAGATTGTAGACCCGTAGAACCTCAAGTCATTACATATGGGTCCAAAACTTGAGTCTATATTTTACGTGCCCGATTTCTACCGCCCCGTCCGCGAGACCTTGGCTGACCTAAAATACCAAGTTTTAAGCTACCTAATTAGTGCAACACAGAAGTAAACGAGTAATGTATTGAGTTTGCGGTGCGGTGTTAGTTAACATAAATACGTCCCGCACATATCTCATAACAGAGCCGAACCGCACAAGTCTTGCAGCGCCAATCAGAGCATGTTGTTTTAATTAAACTGTTAAGAAAACTGCCGCTGAACATTTTAGAGAATCACCCTGTTAGTTCTAGGAGAAGTGCGTAGAAAATTAAAAATTGTCTATGGATGCTTTTTTTTTTTTGGGGTCGAATCTTCTAATCAATTCGCGTAGATTTAGTAGGGTCCACAGAAGGTTAATTACATAACATTTGATTTAAGCAGGAAATCAATGATATATCGACTAAAATTACTCATTTACACGAAAACCAAGATGAGGTCATTGTAGTCACGCCACCTTACTTACGGCTTTATGTCCAACGTTGATAATAAAGTATGTGGATGCGTCATAATTGATTCATGCTCCTTAACTACCTTAACCATTTAGAAATACATACTAACATTTCTCTCTCGTATCGGGAAAGGATGTGAGTCATGTCATGGCCATGCCTAACGACATCGAATGTGAAAAAAACAATGGGCCTTAAAAAGATATCACCATACTTCGCTGCAACAATGGCTGTCACATACAATCTAATATGTCTGACTCTGACCATCTGTTTCGTCTGGTCGAAATAAAATCAGTGCTCTATTGTAACTTTAGATTAACTCTGCTTAACGGTGCGTGGCGTGTCATGGCGCCTTTCCAAAACCTTATAAGGTATAGAACCTGCAAGAACGGGTACGACGTAAAACAACTCGTAATTCTTGGCGCCGTAAAAAATACGAGGCATGCGCGCCATATGGTCAGAGTTTTCAAAATGTCAGCCGACATGTTTTGTTTTTAATCATCCGTAATCTAAAAAAAATTAAGATGTGTTAATAAGATAACGTTGTTGTTTCGGGGTTCTGTTTCTCATGACTACAATGATATTTTACATCTGTGTTATAAAGTCGTTTCATTTTATGATTTTATGTAACGAATAACGATGGCGTCCTCCATTTTGAAATGCGTTTAATTGTTGTTCTTGATGATGAATTCTCATGCACTCATTGTTATGCAAAACTAAGAATCGATTGAGTAACAGCCACATTTTCGCCAACATTTGGGGAATCAATACCGGCTTAATAGCAACGTCTGCCGTATTTTGGTGGGGAGCGTACAGTGAACCGAGTGAGTCATGCGATGCACGTCTGCGAGCGAGCCGACACCGTAGAAAGTTTAAAGTTATTAAAATTTCACCGTAAGCAGATCGCTGGCCTCGTACCGTTTTTGCTGATTTACAACTGCTACTTACTATGTTTTGCAATTGTGGTAACACTAACATTTCAAACAGACCGGACTGTGTAATTAAGTGCGAGAAACTATGATTAAATTGTTCTCTCCAATTAACATAATACGATAGCTGTGAAGAAAGAAACAGCTTCCGGGGAAACAAGGTCTTAGGTAATTCTATTACAAACCTAATTTTATTAAACATAAGGAAACGCTAAAGAAACATCTTCCTTGAGGAAACCTTCGAGACTTACAATTGAAAGTTTCTCGGATGGAAACTAAATCGTCTTGTTTCCTATTTACTTGGACAGAAGAAGATGGACGCTCCGTCAAGACTAATTAGTAACGACTTGCAGACGAGAATATAAATGAAGGAACAGAATTAACAGCGCTGATTAGATTTGAATCTGCTTGTCTTTAACGCCAATGTTTAGGCAACAATTTCAAACAAAGTCTTAGAACTTTCTACAAAATCTCAAAAAGTAAGTATGGAAAAAGTGGCAAAGAGATTTGGACGATCATTTGGCCAATAGTTTCAGAGAACTAAAACAACCTCTAAAATTGTTCATGCACCATTAAATCTGCACTAACAACGTGCGATAGAACATATTGTTGGAACTCTACTTATTCTATTTAAAAACAAGCGTAGGCGATACAGTACACCATTGAAATATTAGAAGATAGCAACATTAATAATTCACCCTTCAATCAAATAGATGAACATCAAAGAAATCGATAAACAGTTGTCAAATAAGGACTATCTAGAATCTAGATATGCCACAAATGTGAAGCCACGTCGACCTTGCCGCTATTAATACAACGACTTACTTCATGATCCAAGAGTCGTGACATCTGCAGTGCATAGCAGCCAACCTTGGGGCTAGGACGTCCATACATGGTGCAGTCGTCACTTTCCACTTAAGGTCACAAACTATATGGGAATCGGGTCGACTGAATTCTGTGATTAGATACGGCAAAGCTGAGAAGTGTTTTGTTTTATTGTCACGTTCTTGCTTTTACAGTGCAAGCGGTTTATATAAACGCAATTATTATCTTCACGACTTCGTTAAACGTTTCAGAAAGAATCATTGTCGATGGTCTCCACACGCTCGTGTACGCATTTTCTAGCAATTTTACATTCAAATAGAACTCGTAAACAAATTGTTTTCATAACGCAGAGCAAATAAGCAAACCTATTAAACTTGTCTTTATTAGCTCTTGCCTCTACAAATATGTTTTGGTCTCGAGTTTCAGTCTGGCGAATGTCTGTCGCTACTTCGCTAGCTTCCAGCCAACGCGGCAAGCATAGCTATTTCGTTTTTTTAACGCAATGTGGACATGATTTGTGTAAATACAAATACTGACAGGTAAAATGTGGCTAATGTTTTGATCAAACACGAAATAATTCTTGGAGTCAATTCAAGGCTAGTTGTTTTTTTACAAGATGTAAGCAGTAGCCCAAGCAAGGTGTTGGCTAGGTGTGACATAATTTTACGTCGTTGATGCAGTGTTTGTGAGATTTATGAGCTGCAGTGTGAAAGATTTAATGCATGCGTTAAATATGACTAGCAGGTGTTTATAGGTGGGCGCTTCAAGAGTTACGACTCTTTCGACACTGGATCACCTGATCAACCTATTTCCTGAACGAAATACATCCCAAATATTTAAATGCTCTTTAAAACGGTCAGTGTGGATACTGGAAAATTGCCATAATCACTACCCTTGGCAGGTATTGGTGAGAGCAAAGCTATAATTTAGTAGTAACTAGAAATTCAAGTTATAGAATGTCACTGCAGTTACCCAAAATAAAGGCATTACGAGACAGGAATGGGAAGAGAGATTCGGTGCAACATGGAAACTCAAAGTTCTGAAGATTGTTTTTGTTAGTTTAATCCGGAACATAAACATGACAAGCAGTTTATTACTCTTATGAGTACTGTCTTCAAAATTCCCAGAATATTACAAATATATTAAGTTCTCGGTGACAAACCACTTGTACTGAGTACTACTATTATCTGTACTTCTACGTAGTTATATCCTTTATCGGGGCAATCCTTACCAAAGAAAATAATATAACGATGTAGGTAAATATCTATTTCGATACTTTATCAAAATACAGTTCTGATAATTACACAAAGGGCAAAACAACAAACATTGTTGATTACTAGTTATCTACATATATAGGTATATAGCAACATACCTACAAATTGTAGATTTCTGTTTCTGCCCGACGATGTAGAAAGGAATGCTGAGGTGGACAGCTGCAGACCATATGAACTAACGACGCAATACTGTGATGATCTCGACAGGTCAACCATAGAGGTTGCAGGGACCAAACGGAACTAGCTGGTAACTCGTCAGATTTGACATGGCAAAAGCTGGTCATGGATTGGGTAATGAGTATGATGATGACATCATGACACTAATGTGGAAAATCTAAAGTGAAGTCTCTTAAATTTGGGCAAAGAGAGAAAGAAAAATATATAATTATATAGTCTTATAAAGAGTGCAGGTATTTCACCTAGCCAAAAACTAGTCATTTCACATAAACAAAATTCGTGTCTTTCCATAAATATCGTTCCAGATGTGCGTCAGTTGGCACTGTTTTCATGCAAATCTGCTGAGGAGGGTTAATACTAAACATTTTACGACACACCAAAGCCATAAAACAGCAAATTGATGTACCGGTGCCACACTTACGCACATCAGACATCCCTTTAAAGGGTAAAATGTTCAAAGGGAGCGTAATCAACCGTGTTGGGTACGATTCCCTGTTTTTATCTGAGTGGTTCGTGGTGTGATTTCTGACGGGATGTTTAGAATTTCAAGCGGAAAATAACACGATTTTATACTCCGATAATGCTTCAGTAACGGTACTAATAGTAATGCTAAAAACCATTAGGTTCTATTGTGGTTTATGTTGAAAAAAAAACTAACTTTTCCTCTACTGTGGAATGTCATTTGTTGGTTTTGTTGGATTCCTCATGACTACTCGTCCTACATAATGCATTCTATATATATAAAAATACTTGGAAAAATATAGAGTTCTACAGGAAAATTTACATTATTATAGGAATTTGCTCTTTATCATTTTCATTTTCATTTTTAAATCATAAACAAAAAAATTACTTGATTCGACATCGGTAGGCTAGATTGACGAAACGACATTACAATCTTGGAATGTGAATGCAAAATGCAGATATTCTCGCTTTTCAAATTCACGATGTTGGTCATTGGAAAAAGTTTCAAGATATCGCAGTTATTCCATGGGTCTTTGACCTAAATGTGTATTCTAAATTCCTGGAATACATTCAAGTCTAGAGCAAAATAAAGCTTCTTGATCTTTTTCTGTTTGAAAGAAAATAGTTTCGTAAAAAGTTTGCAAAACATTTTTTTTTACAGTAGATTCATTTGAAAGGAATTTTACAACAGACTTCCATTCAAGAATTGATCATTTTAGCAAAGAAAGCGCCCAAATTTTTTGACAAGAAGAGTCGTAGAGATACGAAATCATTTCCGGATGCCAATCTTAGTACGATATTCAGTATTTTGGTGAGTAAGAAGATGATTGTGTTTCTTTGGTAAAAATATGCGTCTTCGCTTGCAAACATCTACCCACTGCAATCATCGACGATAATATTCCCGCCAACTCAGTTCGTTGCTCCAAATATTATTGGTGCACTTAGAATATCAACAAACAAGAGAAAGCAACTGTAATCTTTCTAACTCTGGCTGGAACAATCTGGCTCTTACAGCTGTTTTTAGGGTTCCGTAGTGAACAAGGAACCCTTATAGTTTCGTCATGTCCGTCTGTCTGTTTGTCTGTCCGCGGTCTAGCTCCGAGACCTTAGTACTAGAAAGCTGGCATAGGTATACATATTAATTACGCCGACAAAGTGGTAAAACAAAATTATTAAAAACATTTTTTTTAGGGTACCTCTCCTACACGTAAAGTGGTGAAGTTTTTTTTTTTTTAACCCATGGTGTCTCATTTGAAAGGTCCTTTAAAACCATTGTGAGTTTGTACAGACCATTTTTGGAGTCAAGGATCCGTTTGCGAAATATTAAGCTTTAAAGTGCTAATTTTTGTTAGAGTCAAGTGTGTCCCCCAGCCAGCTAAATGGTTGGTTTTGGATGTGTGAAAAAAATAACAGCAGTAGTTTATATAACGAAATTAAAAGGAAAACTATCACAGCTAAGTAGGCTCTACAAGTTAACGAGTAATAATTGACCAACTTAACTTTGCAGTTGCAAAAACATGTTTTCGCATACATTCCGTATGGGAGAACATATTTTTCAACTACAAAGTTAAGTTTGTTTTTGGGATAAATTCATCCCAACTACGGAACCCTTCATTGTGCGTGGTCCGACACGCACTTGGCCGGTTTTTGAATGCCTGATTCATCCGCATTCAATCAATCTCAAAGAACTGTTACTTGATAAAGAGCATATTTTTATTCTTTTCAATCATAAACTCGGAGCCATGTCTACTTGTTTCATTAATATAAATATAAGATAACAATTCTCCAACTTCTGCTGTTATTTTTATACAAAAATGATTCATAGAATTTACTTTAACTGACATTTCATTCACTGCGCGTGATTCATTCGTCCCTCAGGTGTGTTCTGATTATTTATTTAACTCTGCATTGGATACAACCGTGTCTATCAAAGAATGTCCAAATGTTTGAAGTGCAGATAATACCTATAACAATCGCGGTTTGTATCAGTAAACTTTGCAGTTGTGATAGTTGTACAATTCTAAATATAGTCCCCGCTGTTGCAGAACTTCCAGAGAGTAACAAAGATCAAATTAGACCAAAGATATGGATGCATAATGAGAGCAAGAGTTTAGACAATGTTGATGGTAAAATGCAAAGCATAAATAACGATAAAACTGGCTTACAATATCAACAATATTAGACTTTTAGATGAGCATAATTTTATTAAACAAACACTGATGTGATTAAAATGGTACTAGGATAAACTTTCTGAAATCAAAGACAGGAATAAAGATGTTCTATAATCTATTCGAAGACAGGTATCTAGGTGACAAGTCAGATACGAAGGGAGCCAAGCTACCCGATACGTTCTAATCAATGAAATAGTGCGTACAGCTTCAGTAAATCTTATAAACGGGACAAAGTAACGGGCTACCACGAGATATTGCTCGGTCACTTAGGTAACATCAATCTTAGGTCCCGTTCAGTTCAAGTTTCAATATACTGAACCTAGACAGGCACTATTTAATAATGCCGGCTTACCGACTATTGCAAAACCAGATCATCGAAGTCAATGGCAGATTTTGTAGAATCATGTTGTATAATGAATATCAGATATGTAGCTCGTATTTTGGTTCATCTGTAAAATGATGCACCGAGCTACCAGACAGTGTTTTTTTCCGTAGTCTTTATTTATGAATTCGTTTCAGACGGATTTTTACTATAGTTGAGATTGTTTCGAGGTATGTCAGTGGTCGAAAGGTGAGCAACTTCTAACTGAAGAATGTTTTATGAGAAGTCTCTCTGTATTCTGTCTGTTCTTCGACGACTGCGGCAATTTTGGCTACTCCATATAAAAATCATAATCCAACAATCTTTTCTACAACGCAGTTATTCGATTATGTAGGTAATTGAATTACGAATATTTCCTCAGCATAGTCGAGTCAAACAATCGATATAGACCATTGTGTCAGCCGGCATTGTTGGACGAGCCGAGCCGTGACTCGTGAGTCACAGATCCTTTAAACGAGCTACACTTTCATTGTAAGTGTATATGCCAAGGTATTCCACGTTGTAAGTGCGCAGATAATAACGTGGAACCAGTCCTGCGATAGTACTACGACACTACAAGTTACGCAGCTCTCCAGGGCCGCGAATTGTCACTGAATTACTACGCTCCAGTGCAGAGTTTGCTGTATGTTACTGGGTATATTTAGCCTTTGCTCCGAATCTTTCTCAAGGAATATTCTCATAAAAGGTCACCTTTGACATTTGTACTATCTGAGAAAGTTGCTCTTTTATGAAATGATCGCACTTTTTCCAGTTTCAAGCTTTTATCTCAAATAATATTTCAGCTTTCTTCTACTTCGTAAACTAAACACGTTTCATGCAGATTGTATCTTTTAGAAACAGAAATATATCATGAAAACAAGACGCTATTTCAAGACCATTCCATAAATAACAAGGCTTGCTTTCCCATCTGTTTAAACAAAATATTTGTGGAACGCTACGACGACGATTTAAGTTATCGTAAACGGTTGATTAACGATAAGCCGCCATCTTGAAATTGAAATCACATCTGTCAATCGATCTCTCGATAAGTTCTATTCGTTGCACTGAACTTGTGAACGTTAAGTAGATACACACTAGAGCTTCAGCTTTCCATTTTCTTTGACGTAGTCATTAATTAAAGCTGCTGTAAAGCTCATTTCACGTTAATTACTTGCCTGATGCGGTACGCAACTTTCAGTCGTTAGAAACACATAGAACCCAATTAGTATTGAAGATTTTCATGTTTGGAAAGATAACTGGGAGACTAATTAAACGATTTACCTTTTAATCAGGTAGCATAGAGAATGGATTCAACAAAAGAGGTTCTATGTTTGCCTTGATCGATATTTTCGTCAATTGGGGACCGATTTAAAAAATTCTTTTTTCATTTGGTATTGGTAGAGGATGCTTGCGCGGTGATCCCTTATATATTTTATTAATTTGGTTGGGTAGGTAGTTTTTGAGTTAGCTTGTCTATGTGGATGATGTTATAATAATTTTCTGTCACTGTTATTTACATAGCAGGTGCGGGTGGTATTCGAATTAGTGGGGCAGGTACCACAATTAAAGGAGACAAATAAAAACTTTTTACAAAAAAAATACAACCGGCTTCCAAAAAAAACACTACAAAGATAAAAATTACTTTAATTTCGGAAGTCGGTGGCAAAAACGAAAATACAAACCAAAGACACCGACTTGAAAGTTATTTTTCAAAAGTTGTTAGCACGAGCTCGGTAGGTATAATACCTATACAAATAACGATAGACCCCTGTTCATCATCATCATCAGCCTATAAATGTTCCCACTGCTGGGACACAGGCCTCCTCTACACATACCTCTATTACATTATTATAATTAAGTAGGTCTCTACATCTCAAAAACGTACTTTTTATTTTATCTGTGCAGATATTAAGAAAATAACAAAAAGTAATCAAAAAACCAATTTCATATTTCCATATGCCATTACTATGTCATACCACATTAAAGGATTACTAAAATGTTTGTGTAATGTCTACTGTCTTTTTATAGTAGTTCCATATTTATGGTATAGTTTGTCACCCTCGCCACGGTTAGGGCAAGGGCGCACGGGGGCGTTCCCTCGACTCAATATGCCAAGGGCACCATGTATTTTTGTCTGTCAAATAGAAATGCAGGTAGAGTTCAATAGTAAATCAACTAAATGATGTTATATGACTGGTAAAATGTTAAAGTTACCAAAAGGAATAAATAAGCTGTATTGTTTAATGAAAGTAATTGTGAAATTTATTGAGGCATTGTTGTTTGTATAAATTGTCATTGAATTTAGCTTTAAATCATTTCTAATTCCTAAAGTTAGGTATATGATTTATTATTAAGATACACCTCTCAAGTAATCATCCTCATTAAGGTGGCTAATTAGTATTAATAAGAAATGATAACAACAAAAAAAAAAATGGTCTGAAATTCAAATATGGTGTGAATTACCGTGCAGGTGTCATTGACTTCGCCTAAGCTAGAGCGTATATCAGAGATACGTCTCAAATTTTATGGAGCGTCAAGCCAGCATCGGCAATTAAGAGATTTCAAGTGTAAGCGTCGCACGGATGGCTGAGGAAGCACTGTGTAATGTCTGTGCGCCACATTTTTTACACGATCTAAATCTTTCGGTATGCCCCAGACTAATTTAAAATCACCTCTCGCTAATGATAATTAGTCAACTAATAAAAAACTGTAAAAACTATTATCTAAGCTAAACAATTTAATTATGAAAATGGAGCTGAATTAAGTGGAATATATTATAAACACATTATTCAGACCTTGCGAAAATAGCGTTATTTTTTTTATTATTCCTTCCTACATGGGTGGGCATTTGCGGAACTTTCCGATGCGGTTCCGCTCGCCGTTTATTGATCTAAAACCGACATAGGGTACCTAGGGCTTCATAATATATACCACTGCGAGGGCCCGAATGGTTCAATGGTTGCCACCCTCGTGAATTTTAGGGTTAAATTTTCTCTTTCAAGACTGGTTTTGAAGTTATGAACTGTAATAAACCCTAGATCCTGCAAAAGTTCGGTGCAAATCCTCATTTTATTGAGATTTTTAACATTACTAGCTTGAATTTTCTGCGCCCACGACTCCACGTGGCGTATAAAAGGAAGCAGAAAATTATGGGGTCTCATTTATTTTCTTTCATCTCCTTCTTTGTCTTATTTCCACACTTCATTAAGACATAACAATAAAACAACAACTCGAACAGCTCATGTTTATCTCAATCTTCCTCCCAGCGCAATTGAGTACTAATTCAATTAAAGCCCTCGCAGACAACCCTAGCAGTTAGGCATTAGGGGTGCGACGCGTCGTTTGGTCTCCGGGCAATCGATTCGCATATTCGGGAAGTTATTTCTTCTCTTTCTCGCAAACAAGTCTGTGTATATCCTTCTCTTTCGCACATGAGCCAGTGTCCTGTCTGGACAGATTTCATTACAAACGAACGCACTCGTGCATCGATGTTGTACTACACTGGAGTATTCAAGTTATGTATGAGGAAATCTTTCTATGCAGAAGCTGTAAGCCGATATTCAGGCTATTATGATTCATATTATACGCTTGAAAAACGTTAATTACTCAACAACAGGAAAAATTTATGAAGTAGGTACATATTATTTAAGTATATTCGGTTAGCGGTTAATATCCTATATGAGCCTGTAACTTGCATAGGTACCCGATTTAAAAATGAACAAAATCGCGAATTAAGCTCGCTAATTAATACTAGGTACTTACTAAAAGGATGACATAAAACAGTTACGTGCAATACTAGCGTGTGTACTAATTAAAGATTTCGTCAATGATTATTACCGTTCAATACTCTATGATGCGTGAAAGCGGCGAAAGTCCCAGCGTTCACACGAACCGGTTAACTCTTTTGTAATTATCCAGTGTGGTTTATTACTGCCGCACTTTTTTAACTCGAAAATTGTGTAGGTAGTAGGTTCAATGTAATAGAGGTATTTTGCCTTGATAAAAAAAAAAGTTTTCCATAAATTGTCATTCCTGTCAATATGGAGGTTGATTCCTTGTTGCTTTTTTTGTGCTCATGCGAACAAATCATGGTACTTTACTTACAAATCAAATGATTAATTATTGTATTGAATCAAAACAATTAAAATTAGGTAATGGTTTTTAAAGTTGAACCTTCAGATTTAATATCGGAGGACGATTTATTATTCAAAACATCAACCGACGGTTATTGGCTGTGTCAAGCATGTGTTGTGCATTAGTCAGATTTCTATATTTAGCGGCCGGCTGATACAAAACTTGGGTTCATTAGCACCCGTCAATGGCTACTGTTAAGCTTAAGGGCCACCATAAATGTAAGCCTTTACGGCTTACCACATTACAGACATATAAGGCTTGAAGATTCATAGATAGACAACCATGTGCTCGACTAATCGATGATTTTCTTCTTATTTTTGAGATACATTTCTGAACTCGTGTTTTCTGTATTTTTATTCTACCTAGAAATCTAAAGTTGAACGACTTGACACTCGACTGAGTTAGCGAGACGGGTTAATTGTATTTATTAACATAATATCGCATGATGTTAAACGAACCATAACCGAACGGTTAATTCGGTTCTTTTCTCTTGTTTTTTCAATTTAAAAATTGCTTACACGAAAAACTTTGTTGACGAATTACTTCCCGGTAGAAAAGCCGGTTGTTTCGGGAATACGTAACGATTTCATTGTATGTAAGTAGCTACATATTTCTAAATAAGAGTCTTTTAATTTTTGTAGCGCCTCACTCACTTCCCTCCACCCTCTCTGGAATGTCTCTTTGTCATTTTAATGACTGTGACTCTCCCTATAATTTATCAAAAGTATTATCCAAAATGGTGCAATGCAAGGGTATGTTGAATCCACATTCACAGTCAAAGATTCAAGAATTCTTTAATATCTAATCTAGTCTAGATTGTGTTACTAAAATATACAGGACAATCTGTGTGGATTAAATCGGGGGTAAATTAATGAACCATTGTGGGTAGGAAGGAAAACCGTCTATTAAATTAATTCTTATCATCACGTACACCGGTAAAAACAACGTTCAAATCCTTACAGGAACACATTATCGGCTTCATTAGTCGGCAAATGCATAATATATACCTACTTATTGACAATAATCGAACAATAAAAATGCGCGACGTGTACTTTATATACAGCATAACAGCACCGCAGATAAAAAGTATGAAGTCACACAACCGCTCCCATTCCAACTGACACAATGATTCCGTTAATCAAAAAATATTATTTCCAATTCGATTCATTGTATTGTAACGAGACAAAATCTCCAAAAGGAATTCCTGATCAATGAGTCCGCGGTGCCGCTACTTCACCTCCACTACATCCGATTGCCGGTTCCCAAGGGAGGGACTCCGTAAAAAACCGTTCAATAATCACGTAAAAACACATAAACTTGAATTGTTGCTCAAGTTTTGTAAACGGAATCATATAAACAATGGAATTTTGTACCGAAGTAGTAAAAAACCGGTTAAAACTATAACTTACCAAGTGTTATTTGATGTGGAGAAAGAAAGGCGTTGCTCCGTGCACTGTGTAGCGACGTCAAAATGCGACTGAGGCGAACAGACAGAAGTTGTATGCGGGCGTGAGTCGGGGGTGGCAGTGGCGGGCTCGGTGCGGTGCCACGGCTTCAATAATAATATTTCACTGTACGAGTTTGCTATGATTCACAGCACGGCTCAGCCTGTCGCTCTAAAAACAAAATAATGAAGGAAATATGTGTAGGTAAATTGATGACATCATTGATCGTATGTAAATAATTACCAAGCCTCTGTAAGCAGACAGTTGATTAAGTAATTAAGCTAAGTAAGATAAAGAGCATTCGTACTACACAATCAAGTCGTTCTTTTGTTACTTTTATAATTAACATTCCTCTGTATATGTGATCGTCGTTTCAATTAAACAACTTTACGGTTTACGGCCTAGATGTCTTTAATCAACGGGTAGATCGCGGTCTAAAATTAAAAGTCATAAAATGCTACTAAACATTTTATTATTAATGATAAATAATTACTTACCTATTATAAAGATATACTCGCAAGAACCGAACTGTTCTGAACAAAGAAGTACAATTCCATAACTTTTGTAGTAAAAAAAGATGAAGTTAAAAAATATTCCGCTCCCTCACTGCACCGCGGGCCGTGAATCATCCTTCACAATGGGAGGGGAGGTCAACCGAGTACCGCTCGCTACTTAAATCCAAAGTTTTTTTGTCAACAATTCAGTTATTCAGAGGACAAAATTAAAAGATGACGCTTCAGCGTTCCAATCTCGAACCAGATTAATTTTAGGCCAAATTTAAGATTTGTATTTCGACGTTGCATCTTCCATCTGCTGTATCCGAAATTGCAATTTATTGCACAATTTCATGAGATAGGGCTCTGAAAGAGAGGACTCTTCGACACCGGTTTAACTTTAATCTGACGGCGGTTCCTGGGCATTTTCCGGCCGAAAAACTCTTGTTTCATTAAATGCAGCGCTAACTGTACCTGCCTACAATTTTGCAAGGCCTTTGTATAGTGGTCACAGCCTAATAAGCTGTTATTACAAGAGAGATCAGAGACCAACCCTCTTTTCGTCAGGGGTAATAAATAGGACAGTTAGGTACCTATAGGATAACGCCAGAGATCATTTAGCCAACTGCATCGGCACTCGAAAATGTTTTTAACGGTAAGGATCCCTTAACATTTTTGAGTGATCCAATCTACCTGCTGCAATTAGAGATGAATAGGAAAATTAGGAAATTACTTCAGCAACATCAACATTATTCGACAATATTATCTTGTAACTTCTCTTGGCATATGCATCGAACTCACGACCTATAAACGATGTGACGCTCCGCTGCGTCTCGTACTTGTATCATACTGAAAGGCGCAGCGCAGTTTTCGGCGCAGTGCAGGCTTTCAAATTCATTTAGTAACTTCTTTTTATACCGAAGCAAACTTAAAATGAAGTTGTTTTTCCGCCGTGAGCAATATGTCGATACCCCGTCTTTTCTTAAGTTAATTTTTTCATTACTTAAGTCAAGTAATTTTGAAATAACAAAATATTTAAAATAGACACCATACAAAGAATGTATTATTTTTATTCCGCGAAAGCAGACCCCAGGTTACCATACGACGCGCTTCCGCCAAAGGATATGCGCCATTATGAAGCCCGTGGGCGATGGGGCTAGTCTAGTCTAGACTTGATTATTATCGCCATCTATAATAACAGCAGTTTTAAACCATCGTTGACACGAGATATCTCAATTTTCTTATAGCCTGAATCTTAAATTCCATACAAATAGCCTTTAGGTTTTATATATAGGCTATCGATTTCCGGGACAGACAAAGACCAGAGTGATCAATCTTAAAATGCGAGATGAAGAAGTAAAATGATGGCGTGGAGTTCTTCTAGGCACATCCTAGGTCCTATTTGTTATACGCAGTGCTCTTTTGTAACAGCTCGTGAATTGACGACTTGACGTGCGCTTAGGGCATGGGCCGTTTATTACCATAGGTTGTCTTCTTCAGGATTATAGGATAACGACAGCTTTTTTGTGGAAAATTGCTTCACATTGCTCCATGTCCTCATACTTTTCACAGACAGTGGTGCCGATTCTCTTGTTCACAAACTAAACTAAATTTAAGTTCAGTGCATCTTTTTCTTTCTATTTCATTAAGAAAAGGACAGAAGAGAAATTTTAGTTTAGTCCTGTCAAATTAATCAGCGCTTGACGTAAATTTAGTAGGCAAGTTTTTAATCACGTCTAAACTTGTATGGAGTATGACAGGCGCTGATTAATTTGACAGGACTAAACTAAAATGTATCTTCTGTCCTTTTCTTAATGAAATAGAAAGAAAAAGATGCACTGAACTTAAATTTAGTTTAGTTTGTGAACAAGGGAATCGGCACCATTCTATTCCATTAATTTTGTTATAAATCTTTCCTAAAACTGTAAAAAGCAAGCACAACTTCAATACTTACAAGAGGCTTGTGCTATTAAACTCAAGTCATATTCATCAAACACCCTCGTACAAAGAAAAACATTTGAAACAAAACGCACGTATATTTTGATAGACACATCAAATCTATCGGCACTTGAACGTGACGAAACCTACAAGTTAACCATAAAATGTCAAGTGTACATGTTGATAACACTGATAAGGAGTCCCACCTGGCGAAATGCGTTTTATCAAGGTGAAAAAATTAACAATAGCTCTCAGAAATCTATTTGCTATCGATACCTTCATAGATAAAAATTTGACAGTTTTGTTTAAATTATCTTCATGTTTTTTTAACTGAATTCTTGGTACTGTATGTTGTGTTTTTCTGCTTGAACTATTTTATGTGTATTATGTTGTGTGTATTTCAGTTATATTATTTATTAAGTATGGGGAAAAGGTTTTTGTAAAAAAAAGTCAAAATTCCTGAAAAAGAAAAGTTTTTATTAGTTCCTTTTTATTTTTATCGAGTATTTTTTTTCGATAACGAATTTTTTTTTTCATTTTTTTTTTCTTCATCATCATTATTCATAATCTACATAAATTCTTTAAATCTGTAACAAGATAATATCCTCTGACCGGTAGGAAAGGTGGTGGGCTAGATTTTAAAAAGATCTATCCTATAATTACAGGTATGTATATATACAAAGGGCTTTGGAGGTCCGTGGCATACCTAGTCTACGCCATTTTTTTTTCAAAGTTTCGGCCTTGTATGATTCCTATATAAATCGATAGCTGACATCAATGTAAACAGAAAAAATAAAAAGATTAAACCCCGTAGTGTCACGTTTCCGAGATATTAACGTTCAAAGTTGATCACTTGACATCTGAATGTTTAAAATAATCATATTTTAGCTTAATATCATTATTAAAAGTGATTATTTCAAATATCTATGCAACGTACGTAGGTTAAAAAAAAATTAGATGCCACGTGATCAACTTTAAAAGTAAGTACAATCTCGAAAATGTGACGCTTTACGGGGTTTGGTCATTTTATGTTTTGTTTGCATTGATGTCAGCAATCGATTTACATAGGTTTTATGTGTGGTCGCCATTTTGAAAATAAATCAAAATGGCGTACAGTAGGTATGCCAGGCACCATATAAAAATCTTCAACCCCCTTTGCATTTTAATAAATCTTAGATTCGTCTAAGCTAGTAATGTTTCGCAACTTAAAAATATCTAAGGCCGTATAGAATTTGGCGTAACTTATTGCCAGCCTAAAGGAATATACAATAATTATACAATAGTGCAAAATATATGAAATATACACCTTTTATTAACTAAATAATGCAATGGGAGAGGCAGCGATTAGCCTGATCAATCGTGATCCCGACGCAAATAAATGACGCCCAATAATAACAACACTCATAACGGTTTTTTAACTTTACGTTCATTTCGGGGATAAGGATGTAAGTAATAGCAAAAAAAATCATTTGATTATGGTAAATGAACAATAGTATCGCGTTTTCCTTCCCCCATTAAAAAATACACATTTTTATAGACGTTTATATTATACAAGCAACTTGTCAGTTTTGTAACAAATATGATTCTGACACGATAATAACATTATAATTGTATACGCAAGACCACGCTCAAATTATTTTATTAAACACTACGTTATATTATAACGGTACACTTCAACATCATGATTTTGTTTTTACTACATAACCAAAGACAATTTTAACCGTTTTTTTTACAAATAATTATAAAAATGAAGTGTATTTAATATTTTAGCAACAATACCTAAATATAACTTTAAAATTATTAATCAAAAATGTTTCAACTTTTTGGCATTAATACAAAATAGCCGTTAATTTTTAGAAGATCCCTAACTAATAAATGAAATATATTAATCTGTTTCGTTCGGTGGTCGACGTCTCTACCTATTTACATAACAGAAGGGTACCGGAGCTTAGTTTACTTTTTATCACTTATAAAACTGCATGTTCCGTACATTAATAGTTTAAATTTTTTTGCTATATGTTTAAATATGATAATATTCTTCTTTCTGTAAGTGGGGTGTACTACCAGGTGCACCTGTGACTAATCCTTCGGGGACAACAGAAATGATGTCAAGTTATGTTGATAATCTTCTTTTGAAAATAAATATTGGCATAGTTCTTTCAACATCCCAGCACTTTGTTTGCTTACGGGAAAAGTGCATGCGCTTTTAGCAGACGAAAGAAAGAATCAAGCATTCAAAAACATCATAATTATTATAGAATTGTAAACAAAATCGACGTTTCATCAACATAAGATTTTATTATTTTGGCGAAGGTCCAATCAATCGCAGAAACTTGGTGAAGCTTTAAAAAACCGAGGGTAACTATTAATGTATGAAACATGCAAATATTAATTAATTAAATTATTTTGCCGTGAATGTTTTAGCTACTTTCTACTTAAGATCCTACTATCAGATTGTTATCACAAATAATTAAGGGAAATTATAAGATAGAGATTCCTTTAAAAGTATATTATTGTTTGTAATCAAATCTGAAAGTTTATGAAAATGTTTGTCATTTAATTACGCATAAATAGCTGAACGTTTTCGGATGGAGTTTGACATACAGATCGTAATGTGAATTAGCACACAAGATGTTATGCTTCTACCCAGGGTCATGAAGTAGTGTCTCTAAGATGCGAGTGAAGCCGAGATCAACAGCATGTTTATTGAAACGAATTAATTCACTATTTGGAAGCGTCAACATGATCCAAATGAATTGTCCCTAAAAAATAATAATGAGACTTAAGAGGTATGAGGAACAACAGGGTGTGAAGTTCACTCATCCTCTATAGAAAAGGGAGGATCCTTCGACCGGACGGGCGTCCTGTCTGGCGGGCAATTGCCCGACGATTGATGTCGGGGAAGTTGTATATAGGGTGGATTTTTGAGACGGGACAGTAAGGGCAGGTACCTTAACCGTTGTAGCTACAGGAAAACGGTCTTAGGAGACTGTCCTTAAGTTTTTGAGAAATTTTGATGGGCATTCAGATTTTGAAAACAAAATACAGTCGGCTAGAAAATGGCAAATTTTCACAAAAAAACTTTTTTTGATGCCCAGTCGATCCTGTTTCTTATAAGGATCAAAAAACTGTAACGGACAAACTGAGGTTTGAGTACCAGAAAAGTCAGAAATCGCAAAAAACTTTTACCATACAAGTCTAAACGTTCTAAAGTATAAAGATAAGATATTTTTATTTGCATAAAACATGGTATAACAAGGTGTTATTAAAAATATTAGATCGAACATGTTTTGCTATTTTAGGACTTTTTTCTCAGAATGTCAAAAATCACAAGTAACTGTCTAAATTCTGTTCTCAAGGCAAATAAAATAATAACGTGTATTCATTCGAAGTTTAATTCTTTTTATCATTTTCGGCCAGTCCACATTGTGGTGTCCAATCTATCCATCATAATAAAGTAAGTTGGGAGTCTTAATTTCCTACGAAATGTATGGGAAAAGTTTTTCATGATTTCTGACTTTTCTAGTACTCAGTTGGTCTCATAGAGATTTTTGATCCTTATAAAAAACAGGATCAAATGGCATCAATTCTTTTTTGTGATTATTGGCAATTTTCTTGCTGAATGTACATTGTTTTTAAAATCTTTGAATGCCGATCTAAATTTCTCAAAAAGTTTTAGACAGTCTCCTATGACTGTTTTTTGTAGCTACAACGATTAAGGTACCTACCCTTACTGCCGCGTCTCAATAATCCACAATGTATAGATTCTTTCATATTTTGCAAATGTGAGAATGTTGTAGGCTTAATATAGAGTGTAGATTTGTAGGCCATATTCAACAAGTACCTGGTACTTGTTGACCGGCCTACTGTCCTTCCATATGCATACCTATTAACACTGTAATTTCAAAACATTGTAACAGCCAATTATGTATGTTTAAAGGAGTAACCGTGGAGTTTCTTGCCGGCTCTTCTCCATAGGAAACATCCAATTGGAACGGTGCACCTAGCTTCTGACGTTTCATAACAACAATATTTTTTTACATCGTTTTACAGCTGACTGTATTTTATTTATACGACTGACGTTAATATATTACGTAAATATATTATTATTTGCTTTGTTGTGTATCAGGATGACGTCAAATAAAGGAATCTCTAACTTAAACAGAAGACTTAGAACTAGTTGGCGTCGATTTGTTTAAATAAATTTGTTTTATCCACTCACACTAAACACTCATCCTCTATTATGATCTTTGCACATAATGAGTCATGTTGACCACACTTCAACATCTGTTTAACATTATAAAGAGCACATTTTTAAGAATTCATTTATACCGTGTCTAATTGCGTGTAACATTCGCGAGATCCAATTTGACTATTGTTTTTTTAATGGGTCCGCGCAATGCAGCGATGGAACGAGAGCTCCCAGAAGATGTCTGTTCACTCTCGGTTAGGTACGTGTTCACAATATTTTAGGATCGAACTATTTAGGTATGCATCTGCGCAATAGGATGTCTTGGCTGCTCTGCTATGGGGTTGCACGAAACTGATAGTAGCGAATAATATGAATAGCGGCGCTTGCGAACAGAATCGTGTAATTTCGTGACAGAGCTGCCCGGTCCGTCTGGCCGCATAAGTCACCGATTAAGCTATTAAATCATGACGAAACGGGCGCGTGACATAATATGCAGTCGCATTATCTCGCGCCGAAATGAGTTTTGATTATATTCACGCATAATCTTCTCTTATTTCGGCGTAATGATAATGCGATGACAAAATTTAGTCGCGCTGCGCATGTTAGCGAAACTAGAGTTACAACAAAGTTAACTGTCCAAATTCAAACTATTGCGATAGTGTCCAATGTTCTGCATGTTTTTAATAGGCAAAGCATATTTTTGGAAATACTGTGCCCAGCTATGGCTAGTATATAGCTACGTTAGAGCCTAATTGACATAAATCAATGTTGAAATGTGGCCACCATTCGCCGTTATGTACAAACTCATAGCCCAATACGACTTTCGTCACTCACTCTTGAAAATGACCAACATTTCACTCACTCTTCCATTCATTCTTTATTCAACTTATAGAGTAATTCCCGGCCTATATCAACTCCGTAACCTAACTAGCGACTTATTGGACGACATGAAAGCAGTAACTAATGAATAATTTTTATATACTTACCATGTTTATTGCTATTTTTGTTTAATTTACCATTCGTTCATAAACATACGCATACCATTGTTTTCTTTTGTTTTATGGTAAAAGCCGCTTTATAATTTTGATATAAGGAATTAAATAAACATTGCACACAATTTATAAATGGACCAATATGAAAATCACTCCAAATTGAACCTAAAAATTATTAAATATAAGCAAGACATCAGATTAAAATCGTCCAAAAGCCCTTGCACACACACATTACATAACCACTGCCTTCAAAACATTACTAACTTTACAATTACAGATGGGACACCGCTTAGCCTTGGCCCACACCTTGACAGCGCACTTGTAACAGCAACAGATGTGCGCTATCCGCCCGTGAACAAACACACCGGACTTCGGCTCAGATATACAAATCATACACAAATCTTTCGCTTCCATCTTCTCAATTAAACTATTCGCTATAACCTTCTTAGTAATCTTAACCGGGGGTTTCTCTTCTATAGTAATCGCGGGATCGCTGATAGTCTTAACGAGTGGTCTCACGTCGATTTTCGTTTTGGATTCGAATAGATCGTCGTCAGAATCTAGATCGGTGTCAGAGTCCGTGCGTGCGCGTTTGCGTTTCGTTCTGCGGTCCGCGGATTCCGCGCGGCGTTTGCGATAAGAACTTATGGCTATGCCGGATTTAGGGTTAGACGGGCCCTCACCGTGGTTGAGGTCCTGACTGGGAGGGAACACATCCTGACTTTGAGAGAACACGTCCTGGCTGGCAGGCACGTCGGTCTCCTGGCTCATGGGCGAGTCCACGCCGGAATCCTGAGACAGTGTGCGCGGTATTTCCGCTGTTTTGGTGAGGTTCCGTTTGCGTCTGGGCCTCGGCGGGAAGAAGTTCTTGCGTACCTGTAATGAGTGGGCGATTAGTTAGATTTTTGGGGATATGTAGCTGTAGACTAATTCCGGGAATGGGCAATCAAAAAGGAAAAAACTGGTGTGATGAGTTTTATTATCAAGAGAGTACCGTAAGAGCAGAGCTGTCTGAGCAGTTTTCATAGTCAAATTGATAATAAACAAATCTTAAATGAAATAGTTGAAAATGTCATACACACACACGAACACGCCACAGGGAATAATCTCTTACACGCAATTTCCAACTCTTTTGCAATTGTGTTAATTATCAATCTGTGATTGAATACTAGTCGGTAACTTCGCTTTACGCTACTCCCTTGATAATTAAAGACACCACATTTATTCTCTCTTACTTTAGTAAATAGGACTTTTGATTAACGGGCCTATTTTGCGAAGGCCTCACGAAAGGGTTTTGTGATTAACTAGTATTTTTTTTTAGTGTTAAAATTTAAAGCGATGTGTACCTGTGTCTGCGTTAAGCAAGCATAATTTCTTCTTAAGGCTAAACGCACACTGACCCTGGTCACGGCCACGACCACGACCCGGCTGGCCGCATGCGGCCAATAACTTGAATTTTGTATAGAAACGCAGGTCGTGACCGCGAAACTCACAGGAACGCTACGACTGCGAGCTGCGTTTCTAAACTAAATTCAAGTTATTGGCCGCATGCGGCCAGCCGGGTCGTGGTCGTGGCCGTGGCCAGAGTCGGTGTGCGTCGTGGACGCCTCAGTGCGCGTTCGCACCAATAAGTTACAGATAGTAGACCGTCTCAGCTACAATTACGCGCCCCTCCACTGCATTTGTGCACACATGCAAAGTTTGTGTGAGAACGCAATACACTCAAATATTTCACCAACGACTAATGACTCATTGTCATTTGTCGTTCATTCACTATCAGTCAAGGAACATATTTACTCCAGGGAGAAGAATGACAAATACGTACACACGGCTACACATCAAGCTATACATTTCCTGTTTAAGCTGACCTCGCATTGTACGGAAATCGTATACAATGCGAGATCAGCATAAACTGGAAATGTATAGCTTGATGTGTAGCCGTGTATACAAATAAAATGATACGGTTTTTTCGCGCCTCCTGGTGGACGCCCCCAAAAACTCGCGAAAGCGGGAAATTTAAAATCGGATTTCTTTGAGATATTTATTTCAAGGTCTGTCCACGAAAGCAGAGCAATTTCACTGATTACAATTTTCCAGCTCCGCTTTGGTGGTCAAGCAGCCTTAGGCAGCCTGTCCACAATCTTACTCACTTAATATTGTGAAATCAATACATTTATCAAACTGCGTTGCAGTAAATGAAATAATTGTGTTTTTATTGGCTTGATTAGTAAGCCGCTTGTATTTAATTATAGTTATAACCTACGCTATACGAGCGTGTATCTATTATGTTCTACATGGATTAAATTTATATTTATTTCATTTTAATAATAATAAAATTTAATAAATTAGCCGAAACATTATATCAGCAAATTTGTTCATTAATAATTTCAACAAAAATTTCGTAAAAACGACCAGATTACAGAAACATTTATGCACCTTTTCAGTTTTGCCTTACGTTGCCATCCTTGAAAACGTCATTATTAGAGACTGAAGGTTTTAGGTCTCACAAAAGGAGAACTTGGCAACATTGGTCTAGGGCCTAGACTCTAGGCGAGTAAACCTAGGAGAGGTTTACCCAATGAGACGACCCCGCCTGCTGTCAGTGCACAGAATAGTGCATGCGTCAAGTTCGTGAACGGGCGCCGTCAGTAGGGACTGGTCATCTCTTAGCTGCGAAAAATGGTTATTTAAATGACGAATTAAGCAAATTAAAAGAAATAATGTTCCAATAATTAATTATTTTATCTTATTATTTAAATAAAATTTTATTATTATTATGTACGTCTTTGACATTTCTCAAGACCCTTGGGTCCCGGACCTTTGGAAGGCGTACGAGGGGCCGAAATCAACTCGCAGAGGCCCCTTAGACGTGTTCAATGAAATGAGGCACCAACCGACGATTATCCCTGTTCGCACTATGCTAGTGCACCTAAGGACAACCTCCGGTTGGTGCAGGACTATTGCAGGATATGGAAACAACGATATTGGATTATGGGTTTGGGTGGCTAAGTGAACTGGTTATCTAGATCTATGGAAAGACTATGGCCCCTGCCTGACCAATATTTTACATAAAATACACAGGTAAAATGGCAGGGGGTGACTTGCACACTCAATAATGGGCCCTCGAAAACGGTCGCTAGTACATAGTGTCGTAGCGACAAGGGGGCAACATGTTCTGAGGTGCTTATGAGGAGTGGAGAGGTATTCCACGGCTATCAGGACAATCCCGGAAGTACGGTCAAGATCCCTACCAGCATCTTACTGGAATACTTCCTTCCTCCGAGCACGTTTATTCTTGCGAATCTCCACTCAGTGGGGTTTATTGGAGCTATTGGAGGATTAAATCAAACTTCGACTTATTTTATTTTTTATTTCTTTTTTTATTTTTTATTACGGACGCTTTTAACGTTCTGCATCGTTCTCACATGTGCAACTTCAACATGAATGATGTAACCAATATTGTCTAACCATATTTTGTTTTAAACGAGTGTCCGTGGAGTTTCTTGCCAGTTCTTCTCCATAGGTACCTACTACGTTTTGGAATGGGCAACTAGCTTCATCTTTCGTGAAGCGTGTCTATGTGTGCATGCATTTTCGGTCGTTGTATGGAGTCGACCTTCTGTACTATTCTATATACTGTCAGGGACTGAACTATCTATTTCGTGGTCAGTGACACTCAGTAACAATGACTGAGCATGGTTAACATCTCTGGTGACAGTAACTGAATCGCAAATGAAAGTGAACAATTTTGAGCATATTGCGATACCTACACATACTATACATGTGTGCACAAACACAGTGGAGGGGCGCGCAATTGTAAAAAAGACGATATATACCTGGAAACACTTATGACAGTATCGGTAGAGCGGGTTGTTGTTCGTAGCGCGGCACTGCGCGCAGTTCCAGTAGTCGTAGAGGTCCATCTCGCTGTCGCTCTCGTACGAGTCCGTTCGCTCCGAGTCGGCGAACTGAAGCTCGCCATCGTCGCCCACCGACACCTCGATCACCTTAGTCGCTATTATGTCGTTCTGGAATTAATATATTTTATATTATAGAAATTATCTTTCTGACTCGTTGGTCCAGTGGTGGCAAGTGATATTGCTGAGCATTGGTTGGGAAATGTTATTGCGATTTTTCCTTTGGGAATTGTCTCAGTAGCAGCCCGGAGTCTGGATGTATGCCCGGTTGATGGCAATAGACTCGCCCCTATTAAAAATTATCGCAAAATTAATGTGACAAATTGGTTTTGGAATTGTTTGATTATCAACTTTCAGCCAATCGAGCATTTTACGCGCGCTTGACAATTTAACACATACATTTTGCGATAATTTTTGTTCGAGACACTGGCCCAAAATGTCGTAACTGTACTTACGTCGCTGTTCGCGGAAGTATCGTCGTCGTCGACTGGTCCGTCGTCGTCGGGCTCCGTCACGGGCTCGTACTCCACGTCGCTGGGGTCTGTCGCGTAGGTCTCCGTCCCTTCCGTATCGCTCGTGTCGCGCGCAATATCTACAACACACACATCGTTCAACAACTGCGCTAGAACTGCCGTGAAGCCATGATCCGATGGACGTTCCAGGTGTAAACTGTGTCTGTAAAATGTTGTAACTCTATGTCCTTTAGTTACTTTATTCTGTGAAAATATCTTTTTTTTTTTGTATTTGAAACTGTGTCTTTTTTTGTAATACTTTTTTTCTGAGTTTCTTTAAACTTTTTTAGCACATAGGTAGATATTTTTTTTTAGTTGTCCGACTGTATCTTTCACTTTTTTCCAAAATGTTTTTTTTTCTTTGTTTTAGTCTGTCCAAATTTTGTTTTGTTTTCTTATTCTTTTCATTGCCAATTAAAACATAAATACACAATTTAATCTACACACGTACACACACTAAAATACATGCAGATATGGCTGTGATAAAAAGTCCAAAAATATTTCCGATTAAGATACGATATCTTACTTTCAAATCGAGAATCCTGAAGCGAAATGAAACTAGAAATGATGCATATGTTATAGTCAAAGTCCGATACACAGTCTCTTCGCGGAAGGACTGGTTTATCCTAGGTTTGGCCAAAGCCATCAGGCAATCCCCGAAATACATTTCAATTTCGCCCTTTGCCTGAAGTATTTTTAGTCAAACCCAGGAGCTCCTAACTTTTCAGTCAAACGTCGAAAGTAAATTATTCTGTTTCGGTTTTGGCCTAGTCAATCCTAGAAGCGACTGCAAAACTCGGTCAAACGTTGATCTGAACATGTTTAAACAGGTTCATAATGTCTCTCGCGGTGTTCCGACCGATTGTTTTGTCATTTCATGTTCGTTCATTGAGCGTGCGGGCGTGTAATTGTGTAAAATTGAAGATGAGTGAATCAAACGGTGTTGTTGTTACTAAAAACGTGGATAAAGAAGCTTTAAAAGTAAAGTTTAAAGAGAAAATTTCTAATTTGAATAAAAATAAGTGTTCATTTCACATAAAAAACAAACAGTTGTATGAGCAGATTATTAATTAACATTAAAGTTAATGCCTCACCATGTCAGAAAAATGATTAATTTTCCATTTTAATTACTTAAGAAATTATTAAAACAATAAACATCAAAATTTTAAAAATGTTATTTTTTTATACCTAATCTTACAAACTAACCTCCGTATATTCCAAAGCATTTATTTATTTATTTTATACTGTATTGCACATCGTACAAAAGGCGGGCCTAATGCCACACGGCATTCTCTCAAAGCATCTCAAATATAAAAGTGAAAATCACGTAAGCTGACCAATCAGGTGTCAGAACTGGCAGAGTTAAGCGGTTCTTAAGACTTGAAAGCTGCTTAAATGATAAAATGCTTCCAAATATACGAAGATAAGACACTTCATACCTATATCGGAGTTTGACTCGTCAAACCCCGATTTAATAAAATTGTGTTTTGACGTTTGCCTGACCAAATTAGTCTCTCCCAGGTTTGACGAAAATTGTTTAGTCAAAGGCCGAAAATTTACATTTGTTTGGGCTTTGACTAAGTCATTCAGTCTGACCTGAGGATTGACCAGTCCAACCTAGGAGCGCCGGAGCTTCGGAGTTTGCCTATAACACATAGACAAAGCAAAAATCAAACAATAGTAAAGAAATAAAAGCTATGTTATTAAAATAAATCATATGGTCACCAGAGTATTTGCAATTGAATGGCATTCCTTGATACAAAAGCCTGCTGAGCAACTGTGGGAGATTGTAATACACAGTATTGCAATAATTCACGTACGAACGTGTTGAGGCCCGCAGCTGTCTGCGGGAGCCTTGAAGCCTTTAAGCGTGACTAAAGCATTTAATAATCCAGTGAAATCTGACAGTCACCGATGAGATCTATATTTCAAATTATCTAGAAATCAATGAATCATAGATAATTTTCGACTTTTTACCATAACCACGAAATGAACTACAAAACAGCTAAATCACTAAGATCAGAAGTACAATCACACAAAAAACATATTTCAAATTAAGGTTGTCACATAGGGATGCGTTAATGAACGTGCAAAAATGAAATAAACTTTCTTCGTATAGGTAAGTACTTACCTCGCCCTTACCTATATGAGAGAATAGGCGGACTTTTTTCAGGCGGGTATTTTTAGTATTAGGTATACACCGACCCCTTATTGTTGACATACGAGTCTTTGAACAAAATAAAAAAATCTTGACCAATTTCTGACAAATAGTGTCAAAAATTTTGAGATAGGTCATTCAGTTGGACTAAACACAAATGGGTATTATCTGATAAGCAGCTATCAGTCATTTATCATTTGTGATAAATCAAGTTTCTCACAAACTCGGCAAAATTGGCGATCGAAAGAGTCAAATCGCGCGTCATCATGCAATATTTATTTTGAGAGGTAGACAAATGTTTGTTCAAGTGTCACTTGTCAGCCTTTGTTTTGAAGTAAGGGCACTTGAATATCAACTCGACAGAGGCTCAGCCCGATAGAGGGCGTTAGTAACTTCCATTTATTGTGGGTTACAGTTTCAACTTGCCAGTTTCCTTATTATTTTCCTCCACCATTCCAAGCTGATTAGGCATACAATTTACCAGTTTTAACCAAAGGGCGGAATATCAAAGCTGCACTTTTATGAATGATGAAATCAAATGTTATGAGCGAATGGAAAACCTGAATTTGAAATATGTTGCATTTTACACTACAGCTAATAAACAATGTTCTAGTAAAATTTAAGAGATTCATGAAGTATGAGTGATGATATAACTATTTATGATGACATCAGACAGACGGACAATGACCATCTTTAAAAATAAATGTTACATGCACTGTAACACTAGACTTATTACAAGTTTAGTGATATTGACATTAGTTCAAACATTTTCTGCCCAGACTTATTATTTCTATTCACAGCAGTCTTGTGAAAAAGTAAATCTATTCAAATATTAACTTTTTTACACCTGCATGAATTCATGGTATACACCTGGACATTCAGAAATATGTATTCCAATTACATCTTGTAACTCTAACAGTCGACAATAACATTAAGCATACTGTAGTCAAAAATCCATTGAATATGCTAATTCTATGCTAAATTGCCGAGTGATATCCCGTAATCATCAAGTCTTCGGGTCGACTGGATCCTGTGTACCCTGGCCCTGGCTCCGGGTGCACCATGTTGCAGTTCAGAACCATCTGACAATCACCAATTAAAAAGTTAATATTTTAATATTTGATGACTGCATATCCTAATTGAGGTATGGCGAATCTTTGTGTAAAATCAAGAATTGTACGAGTCATGTATCGTACATGGCACGCGCGCATTGCGTTCATCAGCACTTTTCCGTCACCTTGCACAAATTATAGTGCAACGCGACAGTACACAATCAGCGTTCATAGTAAGCTGTACTCATTCACACAAATTCATATAGCATTAGTTACGTGGTAGTTAAATATATTCAATAAACCATCATCTTTGGCTATCCGTGACTTATCATTCAAGCTATCAACCAAGGTGTGTGCGACCCATTCAGCAGCGCATACATCTTTTTGGTCCTTCGAGCCTCAAGATTATAAGTGTTCCACGTTCTTTGTGCGGTGGCGATTCGGTTGGGCTGGCCGACCAGAAGCAGTATCTCACCAGCTCGACAGAGGAAGCATCTGGACAGAGGATACGGACCGCGGAGATCATTGCACCAGCAGCAGCAGATACAAGAGATCACCGAAGCACATCAGCAGTATCGTCAGAAACAGATTTGGTGACTAATTAATTGACTTATTTTTCCATCATGGAGGGAATTATTCAAACTCAATATCAAGTTATGGAGGCAATGCATAAACTTCTGATCAATTTCAAAAAAGACGGAGCAAGCCGTAAGACTCCCGACAGTGTGCAGAAGAAAATAGACTTTCTTGACAAGTATTGGGCAGAATTTCAAAATAACCACGAGATGATCCGCGAGCGCGAAGATCCTTCTCATCTGTACTTTGTGCAAGATTCCTATGAGCAGACAACACAATTTTACAGAAGCACTAGGGAATACTTTGTCAAGTATTTAAGTCAGGAACAAAAACCAGCTTCACCAATAATCAAGCCGTCAGCCTTTACATTCGAGCTGGCACCGTCGACCTCGCAGTCATCGGAGCCAAAACTCCTTCAAGATCAAGGTGCAGGTGGAGCTGAACGCGGTAACCAATCAACCCTTTCAATAAAGGTGCCGGAAATTGCTGACATCGCGAGCAACAGCAAAACCGAGGAGATGCTACGCAAACAAAGGAGCAATATCAAAGCGTTCCAAAGAACCGCATCAAACATCAACGTGGACTTCCTCAAAGAAAATTGGCAGTTTGAAGACGCGTTAAAGGTGTTAGAGTCAAGGTGGAAAGCAGTTGATTCACTTTATTGGGACCTTGACAGTTTGCCGAATGAAGCCGACGTGCAATATGAGATGTCTTACAATACGTGCGAACTCGTTTACAACCAAATGAAAGCAACCATCAACTCAAAAATGTGGTCAGTTACTCACCGAGAAAGGTCGACACCGAAGATCGAAATTCCGGCCTTTAGTGGTAGCTACGAACACTGGACAGCATTCAAAGATTTATTTGTTGAGACCATCCATTCTAGTCCATCTCTTTCTAACGCACAGAGAATGCAGTTTCTCAAAAGCAAAGTGAAAGGAGAAGCCGAGAAACTCATTCAGCATTTATCAATCAGCTCGGAAAATTATGAGACTGCATGGGAGATCCTCAACCGCAGATACAACAACAGTAAGCTGATCTTCACGTCGCATCTTAACTCATTGCTCGGTGTTCCTATCACTCAACATTTATCAGCAGCATCAGTTAAAAAACTCCACGATACGACGAAAGAATGCATCAATGCGATCAAGAACCTTGGTGTAAACACGTCATCGTGGGACCCAATATTGGTACACTTGCTTTCACAAAAGTTGGATACGGTGACTCATAACGACTACCTAGAGTCACTGGCAGAGCCGCGTGAGCTACCCAACATAGCAGATTTTCTGGATTTTCTAGAAGGAAAATTTACATCATGGGAATCGTCTCGTCGTAGGCCAGAAACAGCAAAAACATCTCAGTCGGAGCCTGCACAGACAAACAAGAAATTTCATTCATATAAGGCATTTAGCGCAAATCAGAACAAATATAATAAGTATAAATCAAATTCATTGACAAAAGACAATGAAAGTGCAATAAACTGTCCACATTGCAATCAAGAGCACAAGTTGTTTTCGTGCAAAACATTTCTCGAATTACAACCTGACGCAAAACGGAAGGCAGTTGCGAAATACAATTTATGTAAAAACTGCCTAAACGTACATACGAATAGCAAGGAATGTTCATCAAGAAAAACATGCCGCGTCTGCAACTCAGATCATAATACATTGCTTCATGACGCTTACGGCAAGGGGGGTGGACAGAAATCAAACAGCAATTCAGTTCAGCAAACAACAGCTGGCACTGATAGTAAGAAAACAGCAAGTGACAGCAGCAATCACGTGTCTCAAGAAGATTTATCAGAAACTCTGCTTACCACAGCATTGATCAAGGTGCAAGCATACGATGGGTCCCTGATAACTTTACGAGCGCTTCTTGATCAGGGTTCACAAACATCCCTGATAACAGAAAAAGCAGCACAAAAACTACGATTACCGCGTGGCTGCTGCAAAGGTGTCATATTTGGCGTCGGGGCGAAAGAAAATAATTGCAAAGGCGTCATTCGAATCACGTGCAGTGCCATTCACAGTGATTATACATTTGACACCGATGTTTTCATTATGCGTAACTTGATCAACAATTTGCCTAACAAATCATTCACAAAACCAAAATCATGGACATTTATAGAAAATATCACGATGGCTGATCCAGATTTTCATGAGAGTCGTCCTGTAGACATTTTACTCGGGGCTGAGATATACTCAAACATAATCCAAGAAGGCATCATCAGGCACGAAAAATCACAACCAGTCGCACAGCAAACACGTTTGGGCTGGATTTTATGTGGAAACGTGCAAACAACATTTCAATGTAACGTTGTGATGAATAACATTGAAGACATTCAACAATTTTGGACAGTAGAAGACATAGCAGAAAACGCGGGAATGTCGCAGGATGATCTGGAATGTTTGCAGCACTACAAGAACACAACAACTCGCGACGAAGAAGGTCGTTACATTGTTGAAATACCGTTCGAACCAAACTTTCAAGAAAAGCTAGGAGCAACGAAACCCATGGCTTTGGCACAATTCAGGCAACTTGAGAGAAAATTTAGAAAACAGCCACAACCAACAGAAAAACATACGAAACGTTCATTACTATCAGATATTTCAAAGATATTTGATCCACTCGGTTGGTTAGCTCCGGTTACAACAAAATTAAAACTTTTATTCAAGCAAGTTTGGCTGTCCAACATTCAATGGGACGACCAGCTGCCGGTTGAAATAAGCACCGAGTGGGAAAAAATTAAAGCAGAGCTACAAAACATCAGCCTGTTTAAAATTCAAAGATGGTATCAGATAGGAGAGCAAGACACAATTCAACTACACGGCTTCTGCGATGCATCAATAAAAGCATATGCATGTGTTGTGTATTGTAAATTTGACGCCAACATTACACTCGTCGCTGCAAAAACAAGACTTGTGCCAGAGAACAAAAAACTCACTTTACCACGTCTAGAGCTGAGTGGGGCGCATTTACTTACGACACTGATGAGAAAAATACAGCAAGCCCTCAACGGACGCAAAATAAAAGTTTTTGGTTGGAGTGACTCCACTGCAGTTCTTGGTTGGATTCAAGGCAATATCAATCGCTGGACACCATTCGTAGCGAACAGAGTCAAACAAATCAAAGACGTCATACCATCAGATAATTGGCATTACATAAAATCAGCTGACAACCCAGCTGATTGTGCCAGCCGTGGCATCACAACAGAGCAATTGAAGCAACATAATCAGTGGTGGAGCGGCCCGCAATTTCTCCCTGGATTCGATGAGTCATCAGTAGCAGACACGTGCGTCTACGTCACGGATCAAGAGGAGCGAAAAACAAAACAAAGCAACGTCACAATTCGTCAACCTCAAAGCGATGATGTCATAGAATCCATACTACATAGAAACAGTAACTTGACACGCGCTGTGCGCGTGCTTACATGGGTGCTACGTATCACACGACGTCACATCGAGCGATCTGCTTACTTGAACGGAAATGAATTAGAAACCGCTAAACATATGATTATAAAATATGTACAAAAAACGCAATATGTTGAATAAAAATTTGCAAGAACAAGAAGTGATGAACGAGCTAGCACTGTCCGCCATCATTGCTACAAATATGCTCACGAAGCTAAAATCCATACAAGACACAATAATCGACACAATAACAGATATCCATCATGGAATGTTCAACGTCCATTTACTAACGCCGAAGCAATTACGAAACCAACTCAGCATAATCTCAGGACAATTATCGCGTGAGTTATCCTTACCGATAGAAAACATACAGACTGAACTATCAAAAATTTACCACCTTCTGAAGGTCAAAACAAGGGTAACACAGCAGTACCTCATATTTGAAATTAGAATACCATTGGTCAACAGAGAGAGTTATCACCTATATCAACTCATATCAATACCACAACAACATGGAAACACTACAGTCGCCGTTGTGCCGATATCAGATTACATCGCGATTAATTTACGCAAAGACACCTATCTGGCAATGACGGCGAGAGACATACAACAATGTGTTCAGTACGATGAGTCTAATCGCCTCTGTCACTCCCGAAAACCCATTTTCCAGTTTAAGTCAGAAGACAGCATGTGTATTAAAGATAAGGGCACAAACAGATGTCTTACAAACATAGCAGCATGCCGCAATAATTGGATGGAATTGAACAAAATAAATACTTACCTTTATTATTGTTGCGGACAATGTGCACTTCGTGTCATATGCGAGCATCAGATTACCGCAATACAAATCGCTAAGGCCGGGGTCATAACACTGGATTCAGATTGCGTAATTAAAGGAGAAGACTTTACAGTTTTTTCACACAAACTGGGATACTCGGAAATTAAAACTGCGGCTGACTTGCAATCACCGCAAATCGCACCTATCAACCATATCATCAACGTCACCTTGCCACAATTCGAAATGAACATCACTGATCACGAAACCTCATTGCGGCACATCAAAGAACAGATCGAGCAGATGAAATCAGAAAACGCCTTGAACTCAGAAATTTCAAGCCACGATATCCATCAATATTCAATAATCTACGTGTTGTTGTCGGGCGCAGTACTAGCAGTCGCAGTTTATCTGTGTCGGTGTATTTGTCGTCGTCGGCAGAGGAGCGCCAACTTACAGTCGCACTCCGAGACGCAGCCTCCGGCGCCCGTCGTCAATCCGACGCCACGCACTAGAGACTCGAAACCAAGAGAAGAGGCGGTTGAATTAAGAAACTTTTCTAGCTTACTCAACAGCATCAAACGCCACAAAAAGACACCTCCTGCATTCGTCACACCGGTGTCTTGTGACAGTGACTAATTCAAGTTATAGCTAAGAATAGATTTAATTCATGTATTGTAATTTGGGTGAAATTTATAAGTTTAACATTTAAGCACTCTGTAAACTCATTCTCATCATCCACTCGCATCTCTCTCGCCCGGGAATATGTACGAGTCATGTATCGTACATGGCACGCGCGCATTGCGTTCATCAGCACTTTTCCGTCACCTTGCACAAATTATAGTGCAACGCGACAGTACACAATCAGCGTTCATAGTAAGCTGTACTCATTCACACAAATTCATATAGCATTAGTTACGTGGTAGTTAAATATATTCAATAAACCATCATCTTTGGCTATCCGTGACTTATCATTCAAGCTATCAACCAAGGTGTGTGCGACCCATTCAGCAGCGCATACAAGAATTTTGAAATCATATTTTAATTGATCAATTATAATAACTAAGAATAAACAAACTTGTATTTTTGGATACATTTTAGCTGTATCAGTCAAGCACTCGTGCCAAAAATTCGCCAACCAGACCTAAATTATGGACCAAAAAATGCTTACTAATTTTGTGGGTAAAACGCATAACGTGTTATAATCCGACCATTCCTGATTAAAAGCAATAAATGAAGAGGTAGAAGTGTTAAAATTAGAAATAACTTGAAGCATCATAATAGTGTTTTGTACTCATTACGATTCTCGACGAGATCGTTGTCTGTCGGGTGTAGGACTCATTAACGGAATCCTCTTACGTAATTATTCTGCGATATTCTTTACACTGTATTAAATTGTTGTGTATTTAAATTCTTAGGATCAACTTCACAATGTTGTCAATCATTTTTGTAATGGCATGGCATCAGATCGTATCTCTATCAAGAAGAGGGATTGAACCTCTTTATATTTAAAATGCTTTTTTACTCTACTTATTTAACTGTCTCCGTATGTGGCCCATCGGGACACTGAAACAGGCTTTAAGAATGCCTTTGTTACCAAAATACATCTGTACTCCGTTGTACAAATACGCAAAGCCTTTTCAACTCGGCGGATTATTTTCAAAATTTCCTGTCTGTTTGCTACCCACTCAATGATATCATGCATGCCTGTATTCCGACAATTCCCAATCCGTTCATATGACCAGTACAGAGCAGGCCAGATAAAGATGTCACTGTAGATTACCAAGCGAGGCTCCTGACGTAATGCAGCCCGCAGCCCACATAGTGACTCATGCTTACCATAAGTCTTGTTCAAACTTGCATAGAGTCAGGACTTTGACACCTGCAGTTTTTGGAACAACCCATATTTGCAATTCATGACGCAAAAAAGCAGTTAGCGTGTATGTTTTGTTGGCACGACAGTGGCTGTATGCAGTGTGTTTTTTGTAAAACAACTTGCTACGTGAGCGATTGCAGGATTTTCGTTGTTTGCGGCTTATGGAATTATGATATGAATGCAGATAAGCAAACATAACACTAATTTATGCGAAATGCTCTAAAAATTAGTGCTTTATGAACACCAAAATCACGCCATCTTCAGTTATTGGGATAAAGAAGCGTCGCAAGCGCAACCAGCACGCATAGCATGACCACCGTAGAAACGGGTTTTGTCGACGGAAGAATAGACAAAATGACAGATTGTGATTGTTTATCTGTCATTTTGTCTATTCTTCCGTCGACAAAACCCGATTCTACGGTGGTCATGCTACGCGTGCAGCTCAAAAACCATGAACGTAATTAATTTTATTGTGAATGACTTGTTTTTTTTTTTATTACTTAACGGACATTTCGAGAAAGTTTTTTTCTAGGAAGACAGAATACAATAGTTCAATTTTATTTTGAAATATCGGGCACATAATCTCATTCAAAGATTTAACTATTTCCTTTGTCAAACCGTTTCGATTTTACAAGAAGGGACGTTTTTTTTTTGTTTTGTAACAATAGACGATTCAAGTCTAGACAGGTCTAACAAACTACTGTTCTGAGGTCAACGACTGGAGAATCATGTCGTAACTGGAATGCACTTCCGTCTCTATTTTTGGATACCGATAATAATTACGTCTAAAAACTCCGTTTGAACCAAAATTAGTAACACTAGACACAAGTTTAGACTTGTCTGCACAAATGAGTGACTAACTAAACTACTCAACTATTCTGTAAGGGCTTAGATTATATACTTGTCTAGATTGAGCAATGCAAACAAACGACGCGCGAAAACTGTCTCCAATTGCGTGATACGTGTGAGTATAGCTCGTGTACTTATTGTAGTCAAACTGTCAAGGTGTGCGTGTTTAGGGATGCCTGCTCCAAATTATTAACTTACCCTTTCTCCATTATTTAATAAGATGCAAGTTAAACAGAATAGGTTAAATAAAGTAATTATTTTGTAGATTAGTGTTTTATTTAATTAAGTTACAACAAAAAATACAATGAAAAAAATATATTTATTTTAATTCAAAAATACAAAAACCGATCCATTCGTAATCCCTTTTTTGTAAAATGTAAATCATCATCAGAGAAATGTTCGGAACACACGACTGAAGTCTTATGAGGTTTCCACTGATCTTCATTTCGTGTCCGCTGTATAATGTCTCTCCAGCAATTTGCTAGTACGGAATCCGTAGGAAATCTAAAACTCAAAATATTAGAAAGAACTAACAAAAATACTATTTAGTGCATGACGTCATGGATTGAATTTATTTTGTGTAGGTAAGTTATTATTTACTGATCAAATAAATACTGTCCTTTTTTATATTAATAATGTTCTCCTGATCGAATGATGATGTAATGATCTTTGTATTTTGTCTCCCATAGTTTCGCCATATCTCCCTAGTAATAAACTGACAACACCGGCTAATCAGACTAACCTACAAAATAACGAATAAAAAAATCGTGTTTTCTTAAAATAATAGTGGTTAAATAACAAAATTTACCGATGAAAAGTGATCTTGGTGTTATTATACGGTTTTCCCACATAATTACGACACAATTTGACAGCACAAACCGGCATAATAAATAATTTTTCGTGAGCACGTTATCCTTATGTGATTCAAATGTCACTGACGTTTGTGAGAAGCGAGTCTACCAATTATAGTAGACTTTATTTGGGCCGTTCGGTACGGGTCAATGTGTCATCTAGACAAGTATATAATCTAAGTGTAAGGGCTTTTGTTCGTTGTTTATACGGAAATAAACATTAGGGGGATTCCCCTAATGTGAAGGGTGACTCTATTTTTAGAATAACGGCCTTTTATGTAAGTATGGCTAATTATTTTAGGCAGGATGTTTGACAATAGGACTACCGGCCGTTAGACTGATGATGAAATATATAACTGACGAGATGACATACCTACATAACTTGGGAGTTAGTTGCGCTGTTTTTCCTTCCATGTGTAAAATTATTGGAAGTCGTGGAGTGGAGGGCGTTTTTGTGACCTGTCTTTTGACAGAAAAACACTCGGGTTCGCTGTATGGAGGATGAGGACGTCATTCAAGGTAAAACACGAACAAACATGTGGACCTAAAGTACCTATTACTAATACATAAATGAGTTTTTTACTCGCGGGTGCTCTGGATACGGATCCCGAAAGAACAAAACATCGTTTACCACAGTCATTTTAGGAAGACGATGGACTATTTGTCCGCGGACAAATTGTTTAGCGCCTTCTTCGCCTTACATTAAGAGTACGCCCAAAAAACTAGAAGGTAACTACTAGTATCGCCCTGTTCAAAAATAAAAATTGGTAATATTCATAACTATTGGGGTGTTAAGGCTTCGCGCGACGAGCGGTGCCTTTGTGTCGCGTCGCGTGTCGGGCTGGTCTGCACAAGCCTTTATGGGATATCAGACTGTTTTAGGGTACTTACATAATTAAATTACATAAATAAGTTATAAATACTTACTTGGAATATTCGTTAGCAGTTTTATAATGTTTATAAATAAAACGAATGGGCATAATTTTTTTAAATATTGAATTAAAGATTTTTAATTTGGAGCAACGCTAAGTCAGACTAAAATAACCAAGGCGAATTTAATAATTATTGTAATGACTGTTTATAGCTCTTCAAGGTTAAGCAACGCTTGCCAAGATCGGTCCGTGGATGGGTGACCACCCATTACATACCGAGACCCCTCCGTGCCTCAGAAAGCAGATTAAGCCGTTGGTCCCAGCTGTCTTTTAATTTTGTAGATCTTTGACAGTCAGAAGTCAGACAACCAGTCTTACAAAGGGGTATCGTGTTACCCAGTAACTGAGTTGTGGAGGTCCGATAGGCAGGTTAGACTGGAAGCCGACCCTAACATCTAACATAGTTGAAAAACGGTTAGGTAGATGGTGATGACCGTTTTTTTTTTGGGCAGCGCTACATTTTGCTTCTAGTACCGGAAATGACGAGCAACTTCGCTTACACAACCTAGTACTTTTATTGACTAGTTCATAAACCTCAATCATAACATAACAGACATGTACGTTTGTCCAACAATGAATTGTTTAGATAAATAATGAGTGAATACTTACGATAAAACCGCTCATATCGTAAATGCAATAACATGTATTTAATGAGGTTTCCAAAATAATCGAGACATGTTCCAACATGTTTGATGCGAGTGCCAGGTCAGTGAATGCCGTTGTGAAAAACATTACTTTCCGTGAAGCGTGAAGCCGCGGTTTAGGACAGTCGCGTATAAAATTATGTATACCTAAGTACACTTACCAAATTCGTGTAGCGATTTTCTTCAAAATTATTGATTTCCTACTTATTATATAATATATCGACGGTGAAGTATCATTATCTAATAACTTACATTTTGGCGGTTTTCACTTTACTGCTTATCTTTTATCTACGTTAAATATCCCTAACCTGAAATATTTTATTGAAATCATTATCACCATCTCAAGCGTTTCCTATTTTTTTCGCTTCCTGTAAAATCACGGTTTTGTAGTTATTAGATATTGATACTATACCGTCGATATATTATATCCTATCCCACTATTAATGTTATAAATGTGAAAGTTTGTGAGGATGGATGGATGTTACTCTTTAACGCAAAAACTACTGAACGGATTTAGATGAAATTTGGTACACAGCTTATAACCTGGATACTTTTTATCCCGTTATTCCCACGGGATCGAGACTTATGCGGGTGAAACCGCGGGGCGCTGCTAGTAAATTATGAAATACTTGCAATAGATATTAGTACATACCTACATTTGTATGACACACAATATTTTCTACTATCAATATTTTAGAATTAAAAAAAAAAATGTTTAATCTCTGCACGCGACTGTACCGTGTGCAACTTTTTGAGCTTTTTTGTTTTATAATACCTAACAGGAAAATCACAAGTAATTAGTGAAGAAGCATTGTTTTAAAGAATATTGAAGAGATGGGTAAAATAATATGCAGAATAATAATTTGATTGTAGGTATCTGCCACGCACGTTTTTTAATAGACATCCAATACGCATGTATTAGGTAATCTATTACGTCGATTATACCAAGTGGAGGTAGAGCTGTAGTATTATTGTCCAGAATACAAAGAATTATAAATAATAGGTAGGTACAGTGTTTACAAAATTATAACATCATTAATTACCATCTAATAGGGGTCGCCACTATCGCCTAAGGTCATTACTTGGCATCATTTTTAAGCTTGACCCACTACTTTATTTTATTTTTATAACCTTGCTTTTCATTTTAACTAGCAACTTACCTAAAATTTAAATAAATTGTTTTCTAATAATTATTTTTTAATTAAATTAGTTGGTCTAACTGTTTTTGGTATGATTGTACCTTTATTGTTAGGGCTGCCCCAAAATTGAACTACAAGAGAAATTATAAATTATTTGTAATATTTTTTAACTTTTTAGTAAGTCTGTACACACGGCTACACATCAAGCTATAATTTTCCAGTTTATGCTGATCTCGCATTCTATAGGATTTCCGTACAATGCGAGGTCAGCTTATACTGGAAATTTATAGCTTGATGTGTAGCCGTGTGTACATAATATAGGCATCCAAATCAATATTACTATGGCTGAGTGCGATACTACAGGCTGGTATTTTTTTTAAGCAAAAAAGTTGGAGTTTTCTGGTAAAATTTCTTTGTATTTTTTTTAAATAGCTGAAAATTCCGTTTTTTTTGCAATATGTCTCTTGGTTTCTTTGACCGATTTGCACTTTGCTTTGTCCCAAGAAGTCCCATCTCAAAAATCACCAAGTATAATAATGCATTTCTTTTATATTAACTTCTTAATTCATAAATAAAATAAAATTTTTAAGTAAATGATATTAGTAAGTATTTAAAAATATTTAGGGAATGAATTTTATGAACATACACTACATAAAGTACTACAACAATTTCTACAAATATTACACAAGTTTTTTATTAATTAAACACATATGTAAGTTTTTTATTAAATTAAATATTGCACAAATCACAAACTCTAAATACATAATAACACATAAAATACAATATAAATACATGCAAACAACAGTCAGGGACAGTCACACAGACAAATACATAAAATAAGTCGTACAAACTTTGCAGTTAAAACTTACCAGTTTCCTTCCCCTGGATGCTGAAAACGGTTTCAGTTGAGCATCGTCTGCTCCATGACTGATCTGTAAGGAGTAATTTTTTAAGATTACTTGCTAAATGTTGACTGGTAGAGAATGCCTAAGGCATTAAGTCCGCCTTTGTACCTTTTTGAGTGTGAAAAGTTTAAATAAATAAATGTAAACTTTTCCATCTTTTTTCTTAGTTATTGTTTAATAGACAAAAATAAATCATTAGTAGCACAAATATAATCAAGGTATTGTGTTAAAATAATATCATTTAAATAATAAAAAAAAAAACCTTGATTTGTTTGAACTTTTACCATAAAAACAGAGCATAATAGATTTTAAAAGTAATAATAGTGAATATTACACTAAAAGTTGACAAACATTGGGGAAAAACGGATCCCTCGTATTTTTTTTTTTTTAGAAAAGGCATCCAGTACACTTTCTAAAAATTTTAATATAATATTGTTCAAAAGGTACTTATCCTTCTATAGACCTATCTTTAAAAAATGCACCCAAATGCAACAATGTCCTTGAATATTATGAACAAGCAGGTGTGCAAATGCGTCCTAATAATTGTTTATAATATATTTTACATAGAGCCACAGTTACAGCTGAACTAAATGATTTCAAACAAAGTAGATTTCCCGCCCAACTGAAAATAAACACAAATACTCTTATCGCGAGTTGGACAAAGATCACCAACGATCCTTTTATCAAAGTAGGCATTAAAAATTGTAAGTCCATTAATTATCATCGAACTCAATCACTTTGGGAAGTAATTTTGACAGACATTAATTTTTTAGGCTACGGAACTACATGGTGCAACAAGCATAGGCAAGTTTAACCTCATTTGGAATGTTAATGATTTTTGACATATCGTACGCACAATGTGAATGAACATTGATGCCTAGTGTCCCAAAGTCCCAATGTGTTTCTCCCAATGTCTACCATTTGAGTATAGTATCCTCTAGAACACATCCACGGCTTTAAATGTACACCACATAAACTGAGTAATCATAATAATTCACCATAACCACTGTTCACTGACCACACAACGGCATAGAATTTTCCGTGAATTAACACATCAACTGAATCAACACTCACCTGAAGAGAAGGTTGCTGTTGTGTTCATACTTTCATAGTCAAGAAGCTGTAGTTTGTAAAAAGTAGTAAAAACCCGAATCTCGCCGTAGTAGGCAAGTTTATATTCCTTGACCAGAATTTACTTTGTATTACTACTCTACTGAGTACTGGTACTGGTTTGGTTGGTTGGAAGTACTTCGTTACGCGCTTACTATGTTGAAGTTTGCTATACAATATTATTTTTCTAAAGTAGTGTTGTCAGACTAAACATTTATAACGTCACAGATAAAATACGTCCCAACCGGGCTGATGACGCGTGACGCGGTGACGCCACGCTACATCATAATGTTACCAGACATCATGATTGTGATGAATTTCTGTATGAGCATTGAGCGATTTTTGGAGAAAATCATAGGGGTTCGCATCACCGATATGCTAATAATTATATCAGTATAACTGTAGCTAATATTAGTATGACGTATTGCGCTTGGCCAGCAGTGAAAGCATGTTTTAGTTTTCACTTCCGTCGGCAATCCCCATGACTGCCTATTTTTATTTTATTTATTACTATGGAAATAGTCGTAGTTCTATGTTATTTAACTCAGTTTTACGCGTTTGTTTATCCTGATTCCTCACTTTCGAGAGAGGAATGCACCCCCCCTCCCGATATACAGAAAAGTTTGAGAAATAGGAGAATGCAGGGTGCAAGAGCAGACGTAGTGAGCTCGAAAACTTTAGCACCCCGCCACGGATGGGGGTTTTCTTTTGACCATTCATACAAAAATAAGAGTTGCTTGTCGACTTATTCACAAAGTTTGAGAATTATGAGAATGTAGGTGGCAAGAGCGAACAAAGCGAGCTCGAAAATTTGAGCACCCTACGTTTACATTTTAGGGGGGCCTCCAATTTCAAACTGCCTTTTACGTAATGAACATATTTTGGTGTGGATTTTTTATTACAAGTCTTTCTTGAGATTTGGTTGCTCCCAGGACCGCGGGCCTGGGGTAGATCGCCCTTGTCATTTCATAATGAATCAGCACCTCTGGCATTTTAGAGCCCTTAATAGCACTTTTACAACGCTAAAAGCAAGTGCCTACCTATGTGTAAAAGTTTAAAAAAACCGGCCAAGTGCGAGTCGGACTCGCTCACGAAGGGTTCCGTACCATTATCCATAAAAACGGCAAAAAAATCATGTCTGTGTATGCTGTTTTTTAGTCATTGTTGTTATAGCGGCAACAGAAATACATCATCTGTGATTTCAACTGTCTTACTATCACGGTTCATGAGATACAGCCTGGTGACAGACAGACGGACGGACAGCGGAGTCTTTAGTAATAGGGTCCCGTTTTATCCTTTGGGTACGGAATCCTAAAAACGCCCACGTCTTCACAATGGTTCTAGGCTAGGCAGTAGTCTGATGCAGTTGGTGGCATAAATCTGAGATCGAACTAAAATAACTTGTTTTGAACTTTTAGTTGCATTCGGGTTGATATTTTTGACGTGTAACATCTTTCCTCTCGCTTTCCTGCAAATCTTTCTTTTCGCTTTCCTGCAATCTGTGAAAGTGATTTCGTGAAAAGGGAAGGAAGTGTGTAACAGGAAGTCGGGGAAGCGCGCGCTATTTGATTTGACCAATGAGCGCGCGCGGTGCTGGAGTTGGCCATTAGATGGTACACACGGCTACACATCAACCTATACATTTCCAGTTTATGCGAGGTTCGCTTGTGTACTGGAAATGTATAGCTTGATGTGTACCCGTGTGTACTAACCCATTTTCCGAGAGGTTGTAAACAGGATGATGATGATGATAATTCTTTATATCTTGATGTCAGATTAACATCTTATGCCGCCTAATGGGGACACGGCTTTACACATTTTAAGCGACTACTGTCTAGCTCGTTTTTTTAAAGTGAAAACATCTTTAGGCACGTTGGATATTTTTGAGATGGGATTAAACAATTGATTTCGCGACACTGTTACGACACCAGCTTTTGACCATTAAAAAGACATCAACGCGCAATCAATTTTTCCTGCACAATAAAATTGTTCAAGTTTTCACTTCTGTCGGCACTCCTGGGGTATATAAATGTTCTGTGCTCCTGGGGGGAAGGGACTTAAAACACAATTAAAGTTAACATAATCAGGAAAAACGAAAACTTTATCAGCCTAGGGTATAAGTCACATGGAGTGCCACTGTTTTTTTTTCTTGTTTTTTTACGTTATATTATTCTAGAATAGCATGGGTGAAAGAATGTAAAATTTTAGGAAAAATAGAATAATGAAAAAGTCACGAGTAAGTGCCACATACATTCATAAATCATTTTAGTCTCAAAATGCAATATTTCAATTGCCGACACGCGATATTGCGACAAAATTGGATAGTAGTACGCTGTGGAATTTTTGTAACGGATTGTGGCTACGTTTTAATTTTATAACTTTATATCTGTTTTCGCTATTGGTAACACTATTGTAAATTCGGTTTCCTTTTCCATGTGGCATGGTGCTGGTGTAAGGTGAGTTTGTCAATCTTGTGAAATAAATTAGAAATTACTGCGTAATATTAGATTAGATTGCATTACAAAGTACGTGTTACTGCTTTTATTGAAAAGAAACAATATAATTGGTTTTATATGCGAAAGTGAACTAAGATCGTGGAAATATACAAACACGTGCAAGTTGGTGTTGGATGTTGAGCATTGAGGTGGAGTTTCGGAAGATTCAATTATTTGCAACATTAGCATTTAGCAACGATATCAAACGTTAATCTGGCTAAATGCGAGCGTTTAGCTAGTTTCTACAACCATATTACGGTGAAAACAAGTATCGAAGAGGTTAGTTTTGTGAAGAAGCTTTTTGACTTTGATAATTTTGTTGTAGTTGCCGAATAAGCAACCACAATGCCGCAGAACGAATATATTGAACGCCACCAAAAGCTTTATGGTAGGAGGCTTGATTATGAGGAGCGAAAGCGAAAGCGCGAGGCGCGTGAGCCTCACAGGCGCGCTGAGAAGGCTCGCAAACTGCGCGGTATCAAGGCCAAGATCTACAACAAGGAGCGCCGCAATGAAAAGATACAGATGAAAAAGAAGATCAAAGCACATGAGGAGAAGAATGTCAAACAGAACACAGAGAAGGTGGTAGAGGGTGCGTTGCCTGTGTATCTTCTCGACAGAGATGTGCAGTCCCGGGCTAAGGTACTATCCAACATGATCAAACAGAAACGTAAGGAAAAGGCTGGAAAATGGGATGTACCTATACCTAAAGTCAGGGCACAGGCTGATGCTGAAGTATTCAAAGTACTGAAATCAGGAAAGACCAAGCGGAAAGCATGGAAACGTATGGTGACTAAAGTCACATTTGTAGGCGAGAACTTCACACGTAAACCACCAAAGTTTGAAAGGTTCATCAGGCCGATGGCCCTACGTTTCAAGAAAGCTCATGTCACACACCCAGAGCTGAAGGCGACTTTCTGTTTGCCAATCATTGGAGTGAAGAAGAACCCCAGTTCACAGATGTACACAAGTTTGGGAGTTATTACTAAGGGTACAGTCATTGAAATTAACATTTCAGAACTTGGTCTGGTTACGCAGGCTGGTAAAGTTGTGTGGGGGAAATACGCACAAGTTACAAACAACCCGGAGAATGACGGATGCATCAACGCTGTACTCTTAGTTTAATTTTTTATGTATGAACATTATAAAAAATCTGACTACTACTTTCAGCTCTGATACTGATTGGAACTTCTTTAGTCTCAATATGAAAATGTTTGATAACATTGTGATTGTAATTTATGACTACATTGTATTGTCTTGGCTTACCAATAAATATTGTGAAGCATTTATCTCTATTTCATTCACTTACCCATTCTGTAGGCTTGATCTTCCACAGAAGTTGTCAACATAGTCTGAACTATGAAACTGATTGTTTTATAGTTGCAAACATGTGAAACTAATGAGTCGGTGTGTACTCATTTAGGAGTGTATCCCATCTGGCCCGGTGACTTGGCCCGGCACCGGGCCACATGGGACAAAAAAGTTTTAACTGGCCCGGTGATATGTTTACCGGGCCAGATGACACAAATCAAGTGCCATCGTCCCCGGAAAGGGGAGAAAAGAGGATACGCCTCGTAATTTGTGAAATACTAACTATATGCATCTATGAAAGGGATTGAACTTATAAATCAAACTGCTGAAACATTTGCTGAAAAGTTGTCAGGCAAACGTAATTCTTGTGTGGTCGATATGTTACGGCTAAAACCCGAAGTGCGGCTACACCTAGTTTTAGCCGGCTAAAACTAGGTGCGGCCGGTAGCAGTGGGATAAACTTGCCTAAATGGTTTCTGGCACTCGCCGGCCGCTACCGCGGCACCGCTCGCTTCGCTCGCTCGGCTCGTGCGGTGTGTGGTCACAGTTCTAACCTAACCTAACCTACCATTCATATCCTATAATCATATTATATAATCCCTTTCATAGATGCATATAGTTAGTATTTCACAAATTACGAGGCGTATCCTCTTTTCTCCCCTTTCCGGGGACGATGGCACTTGATTTGTGTCATCTGGCCCGGTAAACATATCACCGGGCCAGTTAAAACTTTTTTGTCCCATGTGGCCCGGTGCCGGGCCAAGTCACCGGGCCAGATGGGATACACCCTCATTTAGTACTAGCCATTAATTACTGACTACATCCATTATGCAACTATTGTTCTTAATTTACTCTGTAATGCCGGGGCTATACCAACTGGAAACGCCGTTGATTATCGCGATAATGGACTTTATTCCTACGGGTTAACGTCCATCATCGCGATAATTAACGGCGTTTCCCGTTGGTAGTGTAAAAGGTGTGCAACATGATATTTGTACTTACTAACAAACATCGCTTGGAACTTGTTTCCTACTTGTACTGGGACCTTGAACTTGCCGCGGCACATTACGGTCAAGTTCGAGGCGGCAAAAATTCAAACTAACATTGATTGGAAATAGAGATTCGATTTTCTGTTGGACACGCTACGCCGAACCCAAATAGAGGGCAGGACGATGATAATTTCGATTTCTTGAAGTACTTACCTGTAGAAAAGTTAGTTGAGCCGTCGAAACTTTGACTTATTCTTCATTTTCTATTTTGTTCAGGTGAACCAAGATGCAGATTTTTGTCAAAACCCTCACGGGTAAGACCATCACTCTTGAGGTCGAGCCCTCGGATACCATCGAAAATGTGAAAGCCAAGATCCAGGATAAGGAGGGAATCCCTCCAGACCAGCAGAGGTGAGACTTACATTATTATAGGTATTCTTAGGTTCTTTTTCACAACCTAGGCAGAGCCCTAGTCTTCCCACCTTAGAGCGACATTTAATTTGGGCCGATTTGACCAATCCTAACTAACATTATACGCGGGTCTATCTGGTTGCGTCTTTATGGCAAAACTGCTGATCAAACTTGAATAAAAACTCGTTGCCGAACAAATATTTGTTTCGCGCGGGAATCGAACCCGGGATCACTGCGTCAACGTTACTGGCAGCAGCTTATTTTATTCAGTCTAAATTTTTATCCAATTAATATTATTTTAATTGGGCACAACACTAGTAACTACTACTTGTTTACGATACCATAAAAAATGTCCCTCCGTTAGTACGACCAAACATTTGTCCCTTAGCATGTGGGTGTAAATCTGACGCGGTAACATCGGTTGACATCATTGGAATGCGGTTTAATTCGCACGCGATCGGTTTACAATCTGAATGGGAATTGATACGTTGAAATACGCTCGTAACAGCATTCCGTACTAAAAGGATAATGCATCTTGATACATCTTGTTTTTATTATATGCATTCCCAAAAGTTACCAATTAAGGTTTTCATATTTTCGCGTACACCAGATAAGTGGGTCCAAAACATCCATTACAATATTATAAATTCCGAAAGTAACTTTGTTACCTTTTCACGCCTCAACGGCAGAATGGATTTCGATCTTGGTTAGGACATAAAGATACGTATCCCGGTAGTACGGTCCCGGGCTAATTGTAGACGTACACGCGGGTGAATCCGCGGGAAAAAGCTAGTTATTTCATAATTATAGGAATCTTCTACATGGTATCTTCTGACTCAATCAGGGATCCAACTAAGTAATGATTAGATTACTATCCACCGATCTACTCAATTTCCGTATAATCATAATATACGTTTGAGACACAAAATCCTAACAAAATCGCTCTTCTCTTGTCCAGGTTGATCTTCGCCGGTAAACAGCTGGAAGATGGCCGCACCCTGTCAGACTACAACATCCAGAAGGAGTCCACACTCCACCTGGTGCTGCGCCTGCGTGGTGGCGCCAAGAAGCGCAAGAAGAAGAATTACTCCACCCCTAAGAAGATTAAGCACAAGAAGAAGAAGGTCAAGCTAGCAGTACTTAGGTTCTACAAGGTGAGTTTCTGAATTATTGGAATTTTGTACCACCCTGCAACATGGCGGAATTTATTATTCGATCGCGTCAGCATCCCCAATTGCGTAACACAGTTACTATCACAATCCGATTTTGAAGGAAATTCCTAAACTATTGCTTCATTTATATTTGAAAAATTGTCAATATGAAAGGTGTTGCAAGTGTATTTGTGTTTCGCATTTACCAAACAGCATCACTGCTATGTACTTTGGATAGAAAAAAACAGTCTCCAAAATTAGATAAAACAGCTCATACTACGGGTTTCGAATATTATGGTTGCAATGCAGAATCGAGGTATTCTTAGATGAGGGAAAAAAAACACAGGATTAATTTTGGACATTTGAGTCGCCCGTTTTGGGCCATGAAAAAAAAAAGAACCGTTATTTCTGACTCTTTTTTGAGCGTGAAGATGTCTTATTAGCATCTCAAGCATTTCATTGATAACTCACGCGTTCCTATTCATAACACGCACCGACATGTTCGCAACAAGGAAAACCCGGGACTACTTAGCAGTCAGTAAATAAAAGACATGCATTTCAAAGAACTCTCCCGGAATGAAAATAAAAGCTTCGAAAGTGGAATACTCGAGACAGGTCGCGACTTGCGAGGGCCTGGTCTGTTTATTTGTTTATTGTGAGTCAGGGAGGATAAGCAGACTTGTTCGGACACGTCGCATGAATCGTGGGGATTCGCCGAATACCGTGACGATAGGAATGTGTCATGTAATGAGTCTTTGAAGTTAACAATGCATTGTTTTTGTTGCGTATGGTGATGCAATCGTTTATATTGTGCATATCAAAACAAACGTGATGCGCAAAGCTCCATGCTTAAGTTCAAGGGGGATTGTACTTTACAACATGCGATTTTTCACAATGCCCTAAATACTCGTAATTATTTCAGAATTTAGATACTTAGTTAACATTGTATGAAGCCTCGTGCAGACTGGAGCGACGTGACTAACAAAAAAAATTTCAAGAAAACTTCACGGTAGAACAATTACCGGTGTCGCGTCGCGCTAGTCTGCACGAGGCTTAATAATTCTAATACAAAATAGGGTTCGGTTCATCCACTTGGCTATCTGGATATTTTTCGTTCGTACTTTTGGAGTCTCTTTGAAGACTTCGGAGATCATTCGGATAATTATAGTTGCCATGTACAGAATTAAATCTCTTCTTTCGGGTCAAAAAGACCCGTTTCCAATACGACCATATGTATTGAATCATGCCTTCGCCTGTCTCCTAAACACTGTGCACAGGTCGCATTACGAAATTACATTACTAATTCAAAATCCCTTCATTTCCAGGTTGACGAGAACGGCAAAATCCACCGTCTCCGTCGCGAGTGCACTGGCGAGCAGTGCGGCGCGGGAGTGTTCATGGCAGTCATGGAGGACCGTCACTACTGCGGAAAGTGCCACAGCACGATGGTGTTCAAGGACGATGAACGACAATAGATCTAAGACCAATCCGCTCAGACTACTGTGTATGATGGATTTATAATAAATCTTGACACAGTGTCCGAGTAAAATTTTGGTTTTATTTGACGTAGTATCTAATTTTTTACCAGAGGTTTTCATGGTTTGGTAAGTATGTCCCGTAACCTTCGGCTTTCGCCATTTCCCTATCATAATATGCGTGAATATACTAGCATGAAGTAGAGATCTAACTCTGCGTTTACACCAAGCTATAAAATATGTTTTCTACATGTTGTGTCTACTGTCTACTATCACTCGAAGTAACAACTATACAAAACTTGTCAAAAAGGTGAACAAAACAAAGTCATGACATGTTTTTGTCTTCTACAAGAATCACAATTTGCAATAAAACTTTATTACGAGTGTAAACGCGGGGTATGATGGTTATGTAGGTACATGATAGCATTTAGTGCTTATTTATTTTTAAGCTGGAGCTTCTTATACCACTGATTTGTGTATCGAAGTGTAAGTATTCGGATCACAGGACAACCAAGTCGTGACTTCACAAGTTTCACATACCTGAGCCTGGAACCTCATTGAAAAATATTCTAGGTGAGTTCTTACTAGTGATGTGCCGGATATCCGTATCCGCGGATATCCGACGGAGAAAAAAGATCTATATCCGTATCCGTTACTTTTTGGCGGATCTTGAACGGATCTTTTATATTAATACATTTCATAAAGATATGTAGCAATGAAATACTGTTAACTTCAATCCAAATGAGTAAAAAAAAAGAAGATATTACAATTCCAGTAGAGGAAGTACCAGTAAATTAAGTTATATGGTAGTAATTAAACTATCTTTGTAGTGAGATCAAACCTCTAATATTTGTGCTATGCTAATTGAAATAATTATGTGAGTTAACACATCAATAAAAACTATGTTGTTTTCAAGAACTTCAATAAAATATAGGTACGTCATAATTAATATTGAGTAGTGGTAAATTGTATTTCAAAAAGAGTAACTTGGCAGCTTTGTCCTCCAAATCAGTTACGATGAGGATCATAAATAATTCTTGCTGAACCGTATTCGCGGATCTAGACCCTTATGATCCGTATCCGTGGATCACATTTTTTAACGATCTGGCACATCACTAGTTCTTACGTCATAATGGATAACTTTTTCGTCAATATCGAAATAAACGTATTCATCAATATTTCGTGTTTTATTTACATCTGTCCCAAGTCGGTCGGTTAGGTCCCTTTTGGCGGAGGCGTGTTTTCTTATTCCGTTGATAAAAGTCTCAAGTTTTTAGGCGTGAATGCGCAAGTCGTATTTCGGGTTGATTCATCATCTATTTTAGAACAGATTTAGGATATAAACAAGTTAAAATCCAATAAATTCATTAAAATATTTATTCAATACTGAGAATAGAATTGTCTAACTTACATAATCCATAACACCTAAATGGAATTAATTGTGCAATAAATCCACCTTAGTTCTGGCAAGCGTTCCATTTGACGCAGACAACGGGCATAGAAACGGGCATCGGTGCGAGACCATCATCGGCTACTGGTTTCTTTGCGTCATTAATTACACTTATTTTCTTTGGCAGTTATATACAGGACATTATAAATAAGTAGACTGGTAGCAGGCAGAAATATGCTGGGTTGCAGAAAATATCTCAAGATACATTTTTACATGGGCAAGAGGTCATATCTTCATCATCTCTTGTTCGTACAGACTAACAAGATATATCTGAACTTTCAAGTTACCTACATAAAGCTGTCAGATTCTTCACATCACCATTTACGATAATTCATACAATAAACTGATAAACTATTCTATGACTATGACTTCCGGAATAGAGTTCAAAATGCTAAGTATGGTTATCGAAAATAGTTCTGAATACTTCTGAAGTATTGCACTGCAGTGCTAGTCTACGTAAATTACAAGTAGGAACGTGCGCTATTTGGTAGAACACCCAGCGATTGAACCAGCTCGGATTTCGTCAATAGATATGGATCTCATAATGTTGCTGCACCATTGCCCGCTTCTGCAAGACTAACCGACTCCATTTTACATTAGAAATGCACAATAAAGGTATATCTAATAGGAATCTATATAATTTGTCCCACCATTCCAACTTATCTATAATTTTCAGATCATTTCACACATCTGGAATGAAGTTTGAATACAACTGCAATGAGTCAATATCATTTAACAATTTATTTACTTTATTCTAAAGGCATTATAGTTCCCGGTGTAGGTATATGTAAATAACTCAGTGGCATTTCATTGAATATAATGTGGATTCCATCGAATGATTTCCCAATAAATAATAACATAATTGACATGTTCAATATACAAACATCAATTTAAAAATAACTAAAAACGTTACATTTTTTAATAAAACTAGAGCACCGAAACATAACTACGTGTAGTAAATATTTTTACAGTAAGAGATCATTACTACAACTGAAAAATTTACATATTTTCCTTTACTATCTAGTCGATAACATTGACTTACTTATATTTAATACTCTTTGAATATCCTAAACAACACCGTGATAGTTTTCTTTATACATCTTTTTATTTTTACATGTAAATTTATATAATTTTAGATTCGTTTTTGAATATAATTAATTCGACTATTAACTCTATAAATCAGACATGTATCGATTAGTTCCAAGTCTCGAAATTATGTATAAACTTGTGTTATTTTACAAATCACGATTTATTTTATTTTTTTAACCATAAGGGTGTTCTGTAATTCTGCAGACATGTAGGTATTCTGGAGGACATGGAAGATGTTTTGTAATGACATTATCATCTACTTAAAATATAAAAGAATACCCTACAATCGATACATGTCAGATTGAATTCAAAACATATTTATGATTTAAATAACATATATTATATGCTAGCACTTAGCAGTATGCCGCATATGACGACGTTTGGCGGTAGTCAACTACACAATACCCTTATACTTGTAATTACTCTAAACTGTTCAAAAATGCAACAACGGAACCTTATACCAAGCATGGTTAACAATTTTTGGTAGAGCTGTCAATAATTTTGTTAAATACATACATATTCCTATGTACTTGGAGAAACCATGTATATTATACGCTTCATAAGATTCATTATTAATAAATATTTATAAAAATTGCCATTTCAAGAAAATACGAAAAGTAAATATTTAAAAATTGCAGGCGCCAAATTTTTTATAAATTATATTATATTATGAAGCGATCGCAGTTTCCTAAGCATTAATTGGTTCTATATTTTTTTCTATTAATAATTAACTATTATTGCGCCTGCGTACTTAACATCAACCGTACACAATATTTTAGACGACATAATAAATAAATAAACATGAATGGAAATGATTGCAAATGTTTGCAGCTGTCTTGCAGTCCAAACCCATTTTTAATCGCTAAAATATTGCGTATCGTTCCTTCACCTATATATACATGAATTTAATATAACTGCCGTAAGTACTTATTACGTTTAACGCAAACTCAAGCCTCGTTTGCACTGTACTCGATTTCTTACTAGCCTTTATAATAACTTGTGATGATAGTGCGCATATCAAGCTAGAAATGAAATGAAGTACAGTGACTTTTACCCCGGGAATGAGGCTGTTAAAGTACTGAGGCAAATAAGGCCCTTTTTTCATCGTTCTACCGAACCTCGTTTGAGGATAGTGTGATGATAGTAACGAGGCTGGCATCGACCACCTTCTAATTAATTAATTCGGTTAAAATAAAGTCTTTACTCAAAACTGAAGCAAAAAAACCTAATTTAAGGTCGCGTTGAACTTGTCTAGATACCTTAACAACTTAGTAGCGCAACCTAAATATATAGGTACAGGCGATCAAACGTCCATGGTAACACATTGACAACGCCTTATTTCATAGCAGTAAGAGCGCTTTTCGTAGTTCGTGTTACTAACGTGATTGGCCTTATTTACCTCCGCCGTCTTACTCAAATTAAACTAAGCATATTTTACAATAACATTAAGCAAGGAAACTGGAAAGGAGTACAAACGCTTAGCGTCATACGTCACGAAGGATTACAGTATTCACTAGAGGAATAAAATTATTATTTGTATCTACTTTATCACAGTGGGGATCTGTGAGGTTTTCTTTATTTACACCGAGGGGAATGGAGAATTGTTCTTTAGAAGTATCTTTTGTTGAGTGACAGAAGAAATAGAAGTCTTGTTTAATATTTTGATGGGATAACGATTATTTCTCGCATCCAGCAGCTTCCCGCGATCTTTACCAGGTTAAGCTTGGGGGAGGCCAGCAGTGGACATCCAGCAGTGGGCGTAAGAAGGAAACACATTTTAATGAGCCAATAAGGCTCATTAAAATATGTTTCCTTCTTAGCGTGTCGATGGTAATCTAAATTGAGTCTGCCTAGAATTTGGCACCTTCAGAAGCGTTAAATTGTTTATTTCAAACAGAGGGTTACGCCAACTTTTTGTTCAAAGTAAGAAAGTTCACTCAACAAAAGAGATTCTGCTTGAAAATTAATCATAACTAATAATAACAATTGTGTTGCGGATTATAAATAAATTAGATGTGCGTTTAACTAAACTTTAAAGGATGTTAGTTGGGAACTGTCGAGAAAACCTCTAGCAGACTTATTAGGATAAAATATGTTTCACTTTGCCTAGCACGCGTATGATTTTATATACATCTTGATTTTGTAAAGAATCGTATACTCTATAATCTTACAGTGAGGCAAATTGAGCAATATCTAAATTATTAGGAATGAATTGAGTCGGCCTATTAGTCGCCGTATTAACGACTTTTTGCCTGCAGTAACTTTTATTCAAGGTTTCACTCTATGATTTGCACAGTATGCAGGGAACTTTTTAATCTGGGTTACACTCCTGTTTGGGTTCGATACAGATCGTGTCAATAATCAACAATTATTGTGTCGCAATACACTACACCATTAGCATACTGATTTACAGCAGGAATACACGAAAAGCTCAACTGCTGTTAGTAATACCCTGCCATTATATTTCGACTTTCCAGTCTAATATACTCTGTAGCTACCTACAAGTCAGTATATAAAACCACCCGCGTGTAGGAGTGACATACGCGTATCGCTCAGAGCTCGTCCCGCGACTCCGCTTCTTTCTGGGCCTTCTCTAGCGAAGGCTTTATCGTCTCTAATAGCTTCGTCAGCGCTTGCTCCGTCTGTAATAAAAAGACTTCATTGTAAAAACTATAGTAAATGATGTCAATAGTATAGCAAGTTCAGAGTAAATTACTGATTTTGGTAGTCGATATTTTAAATACTGGTTAGGTGGATCACCGTCACCGTGAAATATAACATTTAAATTTCACGTCATTTAGTGAAGTTGTAATGTTTTGGTAAACACCGGTAAAACAATCTAAATCGGCCACCACGAACCAGGACGGCAGATTAGTAATGTAAATACATGGCAACAATGTATGTAGCTATTGAAAGAAAGAAAAACGTTTATTTGGCAGAGTACCGTAAACAAGAAACACATTTAAAACAAACAAAATTGAAATAATGTGGTAGTGGATCACATAGGTTTTTTTTTAGGTTTATTGGGCTCTCATAAACTAAAACTATCTGAGGCATCGAAACCTCTTCGAAAGTCATAACGTGTTCTAAACTTGTAATGGGTAATAGTGTGTGTACCTGTGCGAGATGTGCGACGGTCCTGTCGAGCGCGTCCCGCCACGCCAGCAGCTGCCCTCGCTGTCGGTGTGTGTGTTGTTCGAGAAGAGCTGACCAGTCCGCCATCTGAGACCCACTTACACTGCTCATCCTGGGACAGAACATAAACATTATTTATACGAAATAGGCAAAGAATCAGCACTTTTGAGAGTAGAGATTAACAATAGACAGCCCCCAAAATCACACTCTTAACCACTGATTGTGCATACGCTGGCTGATTGCAATAAAGCCAAGTGTGGCATTCAAAACCGCCATCAAAAGGCATGATCGTTCATATTACAAAATGAGTTCTTACTTTAGAGCCAGGTTTAAACCATCGAGCTATTTTTGCATTTCGAACTTTTAAGTTTACATTACAAAAACTGACTTTGAAACACAGTCTGAGTTGTAAATTTTGTATTAAGAACTTTACCACAGTTGGAATAAAGTTAGACATTTAAGTGGCTCTATGGTTTAAACCTGGGTTTGAAATTAAAATTCGTTTTGTAATGAGACGAAATAAATTTCGATGCCAAAAAATTTTATGAAGTTCGTACCTAGAACTCTCAAGGATGTCCTAACAAGGCTTCTTTAGATTTAAATTCAAACCAAATTCGACTTTCGTCCGTTTGATCGACATGACAATAACAGCGTTAGGTGCTTTACCAGCAATAACAAACAATTAGATCCCTCACCTGTTCTGCAAGTCATCCAAATCGAAGCCATAGCCGCTCCTATCCGTATAGTACAGTTTATAGTATAACGCCGCATTGATGAGTAGCAACACAGCCAGCAGAGCCGCCAGCCACGTTCCGGAGCGCCCTGGAGGCCTATGTACCCGTGAGACTGAAGCCCTGGGTGCTACCAAACTAGCTGTGGGGAGCTTCACCGCTGTAGGTATTCCTGGCTCTTGCGAAGACGCTGAAAACGTGATTTTTTTTTTAAGAATTTTGTACTTTTTTCAAGTATACATGCTTTTTAATGTTACATACATTGATCATTCCTCTCAAACTAAGACATAAATAGGAAGGTAAGGTCTACTCTCTACAAAGTCGTTGTAAAGCGAAAAGTCTTCAAATTGAAATAATTTGATAATTCCAAAAAATTGCAACATAATAATTTATTTGCTGTGTAGTGCATTTAGCCTAGCTTTTTTATTAATTTAGCTACTAAAAAGCACGGTGTGAACACCAAGGCATAGCTCTACGTGTAACTGAACATAAAGTACAGCACCCGGCAGAAACAATGACACATCGAGTTCTATACACGATATATTTTTGATATTTAATGTTTGAACTTTAAAGAGCCCTTGCCGCTTGTGTTTGTTTCACCGTTTGTTCTCAGGCGTAGTCAGATAGGAAATATCGACTCCATCTTGCTTATTTTTTTTATATGACTTGAAGAATTGATTCCGATATCCTATTTACAGAATAAACAATTTCATTTCTGAAAAAAATCGGTTTTGTGGAGCGTCATCTCTGTAAATTATCCCTATATCTTTTTACAGCTCGATGTGTCATATTAAATTCAGGGCACTGTAATATAGTGTTTAGTGACTTCTCGCTCTACGCGGACAGAAAGGGACGACCATAGGAGTGACAGCTGTCCTCGGCGCGAAGAGGCCGGCTGTTGGGAACAGCACTCGGGTCGGGGGCACGAGCTTGAAAGCTGGGAGGACAAACAACATACAATTATACAACACATAATGCGGGATACTTACTCATCACCTGTTAAGCAGCCTTATAAAGGCGGATAACAATTAAAATTCTATTGTGTCTCGTTAATGACAGTTGAAGGGATAATGAGGGACTTGGGCCCGTATTATGAAGTATTAAGAAAAAAGGATGGTGCTATCGTCCTTGTATAGCTCCGTCTCTCTATCACACTGGAAAAATGGTGGTATTAATACGACGTAATACGACCCTTGTTGTGAAAAGTTTGAAGGATGGTGTGGATTGCTATAATAGAGTGAGAATGAAGAAATGATGGATGGAAGATGATTCGGCTAGAAAGGTGAATATCGGGATAACAGTTGATCAGGCTGACCATAAATAAGTTGGGATAAGGGCAGCAGACCTCATAGAGAGGAGGCCTGTGTCCCAGCAGTGGGAACGTTATAGGCTGATTATGCTATGAAGGGCAGGAGAATGGTGATGATTTATGGAAAGTGCATTGTAGTTCCTAGAATTGAAAATCTGACTGCCACCCATTAGTTGGGTATCACTTCTCAAAACCGTCCTCATGAATTATTTTGATTTGACGTATCGTAAAAAAAAAAACAACTTAACAATTAATTATTAACATGTGAATGTTGAATCGAGTATTTGATTCAAATTAGCTATAATACGGAGTTCGCACTAGACTTAGGAACATAAAGTGCCCCGACATTAGCTGGGGCCATGGGCGTACCCACGGTGGGGCAAGGTGGGGCGTCTGCCCCACCCTGGTCCCTCACTCGAAGCAAATAATTTGGTTTATTAAGTTATAAAATTAATCATTCAGTTAGTAAAATTAAAAATTTACCGCGCGAAACAGTGCAGTATCGATGAATCGAATGCGCAAGCGTAGTTATAGAGTTTTATCGAGGGCTGGGGCATTCGTAATATTATGTAAATCCATTACGTTTCTAATTCCGATACATCATAATATCAAAATGATTCATGCTACATGCAAAATACTAAGGCCGAGATTGATAAACGTTACTTAGCACGTATTTTGGCTAAGCAGTATTGCTGTCACAGTCGCACTTGCACTATACTATAACTATTAAACAGCAAATACAATATAGAAACGTGTTCTAAAGCAAGGTATGTACATAATAAAGTTATACTAGCACATCTATTATGTAAAAACCGGCCAAGTGCGTGTCGGACCACGCACAATGAAGGGTTCCGTAGTTGGGATGAATTTATCCCGAGAACAAACTTAACATTGTAGTTGAAAAACATATTCTCTTGTACATTCCAAATGCAAATGTAAGTTAGTACGCACAATATTGAGAGATTTACCATGTTATTTTAAGACCATAGACTTCTTATACGTTTTCCTGTAATCTATGAGTAAAGGAACCAATAACCATTATCGGCATTTTTTTCAAAATTTTTGGCTCAGTTGTTTCGGAGATAAGGGTGAGAGAATGGTTAATTTTCGTAAATTTTCTTAAATATCCTTAAATGTATTTATACTAAAACTACAAAAAAATATAAATTCAATCCTTGCAACAAGTTCTTTCATTTGTTATGTCACACGGTACGGTTTGCAAAACTTTATTTTTTGTTTGCCCCCCAAAAGTGACCCCCATATTCAAAATTCATTTATTTACGTTACACGTCCGTGTTTGGGTCACAAAAATACATATGTGTACCAAATTTCAACTTAATCGGTCCACTTGATTCGGAGCAAAGTGGCTGTGACAGACGGACAGATAGACAGACAGTCACACGAGTGATCCTATAAGGGTTTTTTTCCTTTTGAGATACGGAGCCCTAAAATAGCAAAATTTGTGATCATGTTAAATGAGAACTACTGCCGACAAACTGTTTGTAGTTTGGCAGACTTTATGTATGTTATTGTGTACACAGACTTTGATTAAATAAATAAACGTGTTAAGTATACATTTATCAATCTCGGTCTAAGGAACAACACGTATGATAGCTCAAGGTATACATACTAGTAACCCTGCGATGCCGGCGCGCCTTCCTGGCCGCGGGCACGGCACACTCGGCCTCGCCCGTGAGCTTCGACTCCAACAGACGACTGAACTCCTCAAGCCCTGATATTGTGTTCTTTTCTAGGAATGCTGAAGAGGAAATATTTTATGAGTTAGTTTTGTATACACAGTGAGACATGGTAAAAATCTTACCATTGTAGATTTGTAGCTCAAGACACTTTTCTTATCTTTACTAATATCCGAAAAATAAACGGAAGAAACAACTTATTGTATAAAACGGGTCTTTTGTCGCGCTTGGTTTAAAAAAAATAGAAATGTTACTTTATTCATTGGCAATACCCATCACGACTGTGAAGTCGTTAATAAAAAAAAAAACCTTTACAGTTGAAAGCGCAAATGAAAAACAAAGAAATTCATTTTTGTCACCCTCTGTGACCTCTATAAGCAGTAGTGTACTTGTACGCCGAAGTAGTGACATATACAGAGGCTGACGTACATTTGATCATGGGCCACATGCTCTTCTTGTAGTGCACGTGTCCGTACAGCGACAGGTCGGTGAGTGTCTCCGACACCCTCTGTAGACAGTAGTGTACTTGCACGCTGAAATAGTCTGCGTATGGAATGCCTGCGTTCTCGCTTGTGGAGTCGATTGAGTACAGGACGCCGGGTTTCGAACATTTGTTCATTACCTGCAAGTTGACAAGATTTTCTAGATAGTTAGGGTTTCGTGGTAAAGCTATTTAGCAAATAAAAATACTGGTCCTGTGTAATGATAAAAATGTCAACCTGTATATTGAAACGTGTGTTCAAATATTACGTGTGCTAAAAATCAAGAACTGATCTTGATTTTTTGCTGTCGCAAATGTCCAGAGAGTGAGTAAAACCTTTGGTGTCAGTTTGGTAACTTAGCTTTTGGATTGATGTACTTCTGACGGCTTTTTTTTTTTATGTAGTCAATGATATTATAAGTATAAAGAGATAGATAGGTTATACGCGCTCCGCACTTGGCACGTTAAAACTTGGCTAGTTAGCAAACCTGAACTTAGTGTCGCCTAGGACAACGGTAGCTACATAATAATTATATGCTTGTCTTTTTTTTCCGCTTCCGATTGCCTGCCTGCCTGGATATGCCTATCTTACTTCTTTTTATTTATAATATCAAAATCAATAAATCTAAATCAAAAGTCATTTATTCAAACGAGGCTGAGAATCAGCACTTTTCGAACGTCAAAATTACCTAATACAGTCCCCCAAAATTCCCGCCCTTCACCACTTCACAAGTGCTTTAGCTGGGAAGTATAAGTGGCGCTTCTCCCCCCAGCAGCAGTAACATTGTATGTAGTACATACCTGCGTCTCAGTGACCTGCACCTCCTTGGGTCCGATGGGCCCGGACGTGAGCCCGAGCGTGTAGCTGATCTGACGACATTTCAGACCGCCCTGTGCTTGCCACGGCGCCTACACACCATAAAAAAACATTGTACATTACTATTTTATATATTTTTTACATTTTAAGAAGGCTTACAGACTAATTACATTATAGTAACAGTAATGGTGCGAGGGTACACATAATTATGTGTAACGTAACATGAAATATAACATAAGTTGAAACGAACATGCCGTAGAAATATATGCGATGCAACATGCAATGCCTGATATATCTTCAACAAAACATTTTAGGTGTACACTGCGCTGTATTAGCTGGAAATTACATAGAAAGAAAGAAAAAAAAATTTGTTTATTCTGCACAATTAAGACGGTTATCATAACTGATATCACACATCAACTGTTTATCATTGCCAGTATTTTTTGTTTTGAATAGTTTCGAACTCGAACAGAGCCTGCTGTGGAAAATGCAGTTAGACCGCACATCGAAATTCAAATTCTATCACATTATGGAAAGTGAGAGAAAAACTTATCACAAGATTCGACTAACTAGCTAGATGGGTGTGACACTAATTAAAATCGTTCAACACGACATGTAGTTTAAAAGTATGTTACCTGCACATAATCTGTGGTCCCCCTGGCTGCCAGTAGTTCAAGGTTGAACTTGGAGTTGGTGAAGATCATGGTGAACATCTGGTCAATGTTGAAGGGGAACTCTTGGCGGAGGAGTAGCTTCCCATCGTGTAGGGCTGTGCATTTCTCTACGTCGCCGCCGCTGAACAACAGGATATACAATATGATGATAAATTGATGAAAACTTTCGCTCTGAAGTCATATTATTTAAAATAGCATCATTTTTATTCTTTTTTTATCAGTTAGAACCAGATGACTTTTTTTACCGAATTAAAAAGGAGTCTACACAATACAGCTCCAATTTCTTTAAAAACAAGATATGATAAATAAACTGTTTCAAACGGTTTTATTTTTAATCAGTTTTTCCTTTTTTTGAAGTCTGATAGACGAAGACTGCCGAGGCGCATAGCTTAAATCGTAGTACAACCGTATTATGAAGTTTAATGACAACTTGATTTCGTTACGAAAGAGGGATGGTGCTATCAGTTATCATGTAGAGCTCCATTTTCTCTCGCACTGGGATAATTTTAAAACCTCATAATATGGGCCTAGATCTTTTAGAAAACAGTTTATAGTTTTAGAATTTTTTTAATCATAATTATGCAAACATGTAACAAAATATACTAGTATGTACAGCTGCCAGGTACCGAGGCACAAAAGTTAAATGGTAGTAGTGTACGTACTTGTGCGGCTTGTCCGGCTCGCTGTCACTGGTGTCGGACATGTCGGTGGGCAGCGTGTCTCCGGCCTCCTCCTCGCGGTACTCCGCATCACCGTTCGTCACTGTGAACAAACACAACCTTAGTATACACGGAGATACTAAAGGTAAACCCCTGACACACCATACAAACAAACTCATGATGAAGGCAAAAACAGGGAAGTCCGCGAAATTCAAATTTTCTAAGTTTTTTGCAATTTATAGATCAGTATCAAGTTGTGCGTCGATCAAAATATTATTCACGATCGTGACAAATATCTATTTATATAATTATAATAATTAGAATTCACCTACAAAGTCTAAAAAGTAACTAAGTTTAAATCCCTAAGTTCAAATTAGCCTATTTGATGAAATCATGGCTTTTTTGGGGCCAATTCTAACTAAGATAGTTAATCTGTAAATACTCTACTTGAGTATTTATCGAGATTGCGCGGTTTATGTGGTTAGTCGCAAGGCGGATATGAATAATATGTATTACGAAACTTATTTATTTCTTTTACATATCTCGGGACCATGGGATCCCGGACCTTTGGAAGGCGTACGCGGGGCCGAAGCCAACTCACAGAGGCCCCTTAGACGTTTTTTAAAATGAAATGAGGCACCGACCGACGATTATCCCTGTATGCACTATACAAGTGCACCCAAGGACAACCCCCGGTTGGTGTAGGACTATTGCAAAACATGGAAACAAAACATATTGGGCTATGGATTTGGGTGGCTATAATGGATTGGTTACCTTGAACTATGGAAAGACTATGGCCCCTGCCTGACCAATATATTATAAAACATACACAGGAAAATGGCAGGGGGTGACTTGCACACTCAATAATGGGCCCTCGAAAACGGTCGCTAGCACTAAGTGTCGTAGCGACAAGGGGGCAACATGTCCTGAGGTGCTTATGAGGAGTGGAGAGGTATTCCACGGCTATCAGGACAATCCCAGAAGTACGGTCAAGATCCCTACCAGCATCTATAATACTTCCTTCCTCCGAGCACGTTTGCTCTTGCTTATCTCCACTCAAGCCAGCCAATAAAGGCGAGAATGTGGTGGGAGCTCTGTTCCTCGTCAGTGCTCACTCCAGTCAGCCAATAAAGGCAAGCCAGAGGTGAGGAACAAGACTTCTCCCGGGAGATAGGGTCCGTGGGGTCGCTACTGCCCAACAGCTCGCCACATGCTGCCTTGCGGGTTTTGTATCTCTCTTGGTCTGGCTCCTCATCCTAGACCTGTTCCGGCAAAGTAAACTACCGGCACAGACCCAGAACTCGGAGCGCACAAGCCCCATCACGACGTCAAAGTAGAGATACGGTGGGGTTATTTATTTTATTACTAGCTGCGCCCTGCGGCTTCATGCGCAAGTCTCGATCCCGTGGGACTATCTGGATAAATAGTAGGTCATGGTCTACCCATGTGCCAAATTTCATCCAAATCCGTTCAGTCGTTTTAGCGTGAAGGCGAAACAAATAAACATAAAAAAATCAAAACTTTTCTCTTTATAATATTAGTTTAGAATTAGATAGATAAAGGAATACTTTAATTCTTCCTTTACTTAATGATGTGACATAATCTCAAACACTTTTTACGACGGACACGGGTGGCTTATTTTTTTAGACCAAGGTTTACCAAATATCCGGACACCTTGAAAATAAAAATGAAACAGCACTAAGACGTTTTTCTAAATTAACTCTTATATTTCACCCCTAGGGGTTCACAGACAACAGTTTAAAAAAATACCGGTCTATTATTGTCATGCAGAGAAAGCTCGAGTCACCACGTTTGCTCAAGTACACACATTTAATAGTAAGTATAGTACGACACAACTTAGATGTAGCATCGGCAAAATTCGTAAAACCGATCACCATCCGAACTGAGTGCGCCTTCAAAATCATCAACCTTTATTACTAGTTTAGGTGAAAATGATCTTTACGAAAACGCAACAACTTGTAAAGTCATACGAGGTGCATTCAATAAGTACCTAGCCTCATCGCCAGAGGGCGCTGTAGTTTCAAAAGAGTTTTACCACAGTGTAGCACATTCTTTTTTCAAATTTTCATTCCAAGCCCTTCATTTGTTTTAATTTGACAACTTATGGAAGCGAACGTGTCGATTGGTTTTACAAAAATGGAAAAAGAGCAATATCGTTCGGTGATTCGATTCCTATTTTTGGAAGGGAAAACGCGCATCGAAATCAAAGAGCGCTTGATGCTGTGTACGGTGACTCTTCTCCATCGATGGCCACCGTCAAGAATTGGTTCAACGAGTTTGCACGTGGCCGTGCGTCGGTTTTTGATGAACCACGTCCAGGTGCACCGAAAACAGCTGCTACGGAGGAAAACATTTAAAAAATCCATGATCTCGTATTGGCAGATCGCCGATTGAAGGTTCGGGAGCTAGCTGAGACTGTAGGCATTTCAGAAGGAACAGTGCATCATATTCTTCACGAGGAACTTGGCATGAGAAAACTGTCGGCGCGATGGGTGCCGCGTTTACTCACACCAGAAAACAAGCGCAACCGTGAGACCACATCGGAGACGTGTTTGGCGCTGTTTAAGCGGAATCCAGCGGAGTTTTTGCGTCGTTTTGTGACCGTCGATGAAACCTGGATCCACTGGTACACACCAGAGACCAAGGAGCAATCAAAACAATGGATCCAGACCGGGGAACGTGCTCCAAAGAAGGCGAAAACTGTAAAATCGTCCGGAAAAGTTATGGCCACCGTTTTCTGGGATTCACAAGGTGTGATCTACATCGATTACCTCGTAAAAAAATTACAGGGCTTTACTATGCCGATTTATTGGGCCGATTCGACGCCGAATTAAAGAAAAAACGACCCCATCTGGCGAAGAAAAAAGTGCTGTTTCACCACGACAACGCACCGGTTCACACGTCTGCCGTTGCCATGGCCAAATTGGTCGAATTACGCTACGAATTGCTGCCCCATCCACCGTATTCTCCAGATTTGGGCCCTTGTGACTTCTTTCTGTTTCCTAATCTGAAAAAATCACTCGCCGGGAATAGATATGGATCGAATGAGGAGGTAATCGCCGCCACGGAGGCCTATTTTGCAGAGTTCGACAAAAACTATTTTTCGGACGGGTTAAAAAAGTTGGAGCATCGCTGGGCTAAGTGTATCGAACTAAAAGGAGACTATGTTGAAAAATAAATTGCCACTTTTCCAAAATTTTCGTTTACTTTTTGTAGGCTAAGTATTTATTGAATGACCCTCGTATAAACAAATACGTTGTAAAATTGAAATGGATGAATGCAAATTTTCAAATCCATGCTACATCTAAGTTGTGTCGTACTGTAAAATAAAATGATAAAAAAAAAAACATAAAATTAAAATAAAATTACCAGGCACATCCGGTGTATATATCTCACTGAACTCAACATATTCCGAATCGAATATTTCATACACCACAAAGTCATCACCTAAATATTGAATTATATCTACAATCTCCATTTTTAATACACTTCTTATATTTTTCGACCACGTAAAAAAAAAACTGAATGTCTTCTGGTAGTAGATATTTAATCTATTACCTACCACTTTTCGTAGTGAATTTTGCTTTAATAATTATTTTTATTTTTGTCATTAAGATATGACCACACGACACATTTTCTTCAACTAAATTAATACCGATAAACTCACAAACTAAACAATGTTTTCACTGATAACATCAGCACAAAGGCTCAACAGTTACAATTTGATCCCACGACCTATCAATAGCAAGTCGCCCTAATTTGCTATTGTTAGTTAATAATTTTATTATGAGATAATTAGACGGTAAGACACAATATTATATTATTTATTAATGTCCAATACAAACTATACTTTCATCATCGTAATTTTTATTTTATTTAATTAATTAATTGGACTCATTAGTATTATTTTGCATAACATAACATCACGCCTTGTTTCCCCGAAGGGTTGGGCAGAGGTGTCCCTGTAGCAGGTACACCCACATTTATGTTATGTTATATTATTTTGCAATTACTATTTAATGCACCACTAACTTTAAAAAACGTACAAAAATTCCAATTCTTCAGAATAAATTAACTTTAACCATTGTTTTTGCAAAACATTATTCTGAATTCACACACTATCTTCACATTTTTTATTTTTAATCGACACACAGTATTATTTTTTGTCTTTTATCATAGTTGATCTCTTCTATTACGAAACAGCTATTCAAAAGCGATCGTCTCTGCACTCTCGAGACTGCGAAGTGCAGTGTTTAAGTACTAACAATGCTATTTGTAACGATTCCTAAACAAACTTGGAACCAGTGTTGCCAACTAAATTTTTTAGATGATCTTACCAGATGTTAGGAAAAATCGTATTTTACCAAGAAGTTTTGAAAAAAAATTGTACGCATGAAAATTTCAATAAATCAACAGTAAATTATTTGTATGCGAAATGTAATTATAACTTTTAATTAACATTTAATATTTGGCATGTAGATAATCTATTTATAATAGATTATTAGCAAGGATAACAAGAAGTGAATTTTTTAACCTTGATTATAACAACTCTTCTAAAGTATAGGAAAATACTTGTGCCATTTAACATTTCCAATTACAAATTTGTAGGCGGATGACAGCTGTCCCAGATATTTTACAAGATTATACGTTATAATTTTTTTTTATAAAAAAATAAACAAATGACTTTGGAGAATCCAATGCAGCCAACATAAGTACAAAAATTACATGAAAACGAATACTTAAACTAAGATGATATACTAAAAACTGTTTTAACATATTATCATAGTATACAAAAAACATAACTTCGAAGTAAGGCAGTTAGATAGCGCAGGGAATTCCCGTACAAAGATAATATATTATTTCCTAAGTGCAAGTTGTAGCTAAAGTTTCAAAATTATTGGATGCGTTCATAAAAATACAAAGAAGAAGTTTAAGGCTCGTTCAAATCGGTTGGTGGCCATTTGATTTTTTATAAGGAAAAATTTAATTAGATTTTTTTTGCTATGAGTATTAAAAGATTTGAAAAGGTCGTATATTTGCGTACGATTTCTAATTAACGATCGTACATCGTATCAAAGCCAAAAAGGTCGTATGAATACGTTTTAAATCGTACGGTTAGCAACACTGCTTGGAACAGTTGGAACTTAGTGCATTACGGGGTTTCCCCTACCTAAACTGAGGCCGAAAGAAAACCTCGATAACATCATTATATTATTTCGTAGTAGGTTTGTTTGTAAATATTATGGTTATGTTTACACTTTTCGTATGTAGTGTGTGATTGTTGTATGTAGTTTGCGCTTGCATCTGGCGAGTGGGTAGGCAGAGTTAAGTATTGTAAATGCAGATTATAGTTTGTTTAAGGTTTTGTTTACATTATATCTTTGTTTTATTTTCTTTGTGACGTCAAGAGCAGTTCTTAAGGTGATGTTAAAGAAGAACTTCAGGTATCCTACTTCACAACTATACAAAGATGCAAAGTACTAACTGTAAGGCAGCTGTTTGTGCTTCGATCCGTACTGAAAAAGCACACCAAGGTTCCCCCTCCTAACCCAACACGCCATAGGAAAAAGCCTCTTTGTCTCACGGAATCCGACAAGACCGCTTTTGCTAGACGCCAGCATTATGTTCTAAGCTCACACTTATACACAAAAATAAATAATAAAAAAAATATTATTGAATTGGATGGTTACAGGGTAAAAGCTAAAATTGAGGAGTGGATAATTGAACAAGAGTATGAGGCTGTTGAAGATCTTCTTACCTGGATCTGTTGATTCTATTACATTGTTTTCTTCACGACGCCGACGCACACACTCATATCCACGCACACACCTACACTCAATACTTGTTTCATATGCACACAACACTCATTACATTACATTACACACACAACATACTCGTAGATAAATACATACATCACCAACCACCAAATCACACTAACATACACATCTGCACTTACCAACGTCTTATTATTATTTATTTTTCTTTCTTTTCACTAGTACATAACCTTATCTTTGACAATAATTCTCTCACTTTAAATCAACTTGTATGCTCACAATCATCGCTCGACTTTATTGTTATCTACGCGAAGACACTGCCGCCCAAGATATTTAAGGATTTTCCTAGTTTGGGGGCAGGGTACATATTCTTCTTGGACTTTCGACCTCACTTTTGTATAATTATACTTATGTTTGCTTACCTTTCTGTATACATATCTATTGTCAAAGTTTAAGTTTTTTGTGACTCAATAATGGGCCCCCGAAAACGGTTGCTAGCACATAGTGTCGTAGCGACAAGGGGGCAACACGTCATGAGGTGCTTATGAGGTGTGGAGAGGTATTCCACGGCTATCAGGACAATCCCGGAAGTACGGTTAAGATCCCTACCAGCATCTTACTGGAATACTTCTTTCCTCCGAGCACGTTTGCTCTTGCGAATCTCCACTCAAGCCAGCCAATAAAGGCAAGAATGAGGTGGGAGCTCTGTTCCCCGTCAGTGTTCACTCCAGCCGGCCAATAAAGGCAAGCCAGAGCTGCGAAACAAGACTTCTCCCGGAGATAGGATCCGTGGGGTCGCTACTGCCCAACAGCTCGCCACATGCTGCCCTGCGGGTTTTTGTATTTCTCTTGGTCTGGCTCCTCATTCCAGACCTGTTCCGGCAAAGTAAACTCTACTGGCTCAGGCCTAGAGTTAGGAGCACGCAAGTCCCACCACGACGTCAACGTAGAGATACGGCGGTGGGGTTATTATTATTTTTATATATATTTAAATATCTCAGGACCTTAGGGTCCCGGTCTTTTGGAAGGCGTACGAGGAGCCGAAGCCACCTCGCAGAGGCCCCTTAGACAATTTTATATGGAATGAGGCACCAACCGACGATTATCCCAGTATGCACTACGCAAGCGCACCCAAGGACAACCCCCGGTTGGTGTAGGACTATTGCAGAATCTGGAAACAAATCTATTGGACTATGGGTTTGGGTGGCTTAAGTTGACTGGTGACCTGGAACTATGGAAGGACTATGGCCCCTGCCTAGTCAATGTTTTATATGTACACGGATAAAATGGCAGGGGGTGACTTGCACACTCAATAATGGGCCCCCGAAAACGGTCGCTAGCAGAATGTGTCGTAGTGACAAGGGAGCAACATGTCCCGAGGTGCTTATGAAGAGTGAAGAGGTATTCCACGGCTATCAGGACAATCCCGGAAGTACGGTTAAGATCCCTACCAGCATCTTACTGGAACATTTCCTTCCACCGAGCACGTTTGCTCTTGCGAATCTCCACTCAAGCCGGCCAATAAAGGCAAGAATGAGGTGGGAGCTCCGTTCCTCGTCAGTGTTCACTATAGCCGGCCAATAAAGGCAAGCCAGAGGTGAGGAACAAGACTTCTCCCGGGAGATAGGGTCCATGGGGTCGCTACTGCCCAACAGCTCGCCACATCCTGCCCTGCGGTTTTTGTATCTCTCTTGGTCTGGCTCCTCATTCCAGACCCGTTCCGGCAAAGTAAACTCTACTGGCTCAGGCCTAGATTTCGGAGCACGCAAGCCCCACCACGACGTCAACGTAGAGATACGGCGGTGGGGTTATTATTATTATCCCTTCCACTGTCATTAACGAGACACAATAGAATTTTAATTGTTATCCGCCTTTATAAGGCATCTTAACTGATGATGAGTTATTAATAGTCTCCAATAACAGAAATTCTTACTAGTGCCCGCCGTATTGTGACACATTTCAATCTGAACTCGGACTACCTAAACCTAAATTGGTTCAAGATATTCAAACTCGCTGGAACTCAACATATTACCTACTGGAGCGTCTACTTGAACAAAAAAGAGCAATTTCAGTGTACATGTCAGAATCAAGGAGGGTGAATTTTTAAAATTTAACCAGTGACCAGTGGGAGATCATAAACAATTGTTAAAGCTCTTAAAACAAATCGAAGAGATAACAAAAATAACGAATTTCACATATGCACCCTTATCAGATGTGTTACCTAGAACAGTTTCATTAACCAGATACCTAATGAAAGATGCGTTGATTCAACAAACTGAACAAGTTGATTATTTTAGAAAGACGTTAATAGAAAATATGGAAGCCCGTTTCAACTTGGAGGATCTGTGCTCTAAAAAAAAATATTTCTTGTCGACATTTTTAGATCCTCGGTACAAGAACTTTTTCTTTGATGCTGCCCAAGCTGAACAGGTACGTAAAATTGCGCTGAGAGATGGTCTAGACTTTCTTTCGATGACGAAGATGATAATTCCGATCCAGAAATTGCGTCCAATAGACCTCGTTTAGACAGTGAAAGTGGGAATGTCGTTTCAGAAACTCAAACTATTTTGGGAATATTTTGAAGTATCTATGACAGAGAAGCCTTCTGATAAGCAACCCAATAATGCCACTGCTGATGAAATCACACACTACATTACGTTAGCAAAGACTGACAGAAGTATAAACCCATATGAGTGGTGGGCAACCAACAATAATCAATTCACCATTTTAAGTAAGCTTGCTAAACTATACTTAATCACACCAGCAAGCTCTGTTTATTCAGAAAGACTATTTTCTGAGGCAGGTTTGGTTTGTGAAAAAAAGCGCAACCGACTTGATCCCAAACGTGCAGAAAAACTAGTTTTTAACCAGTAGATTGCCACAATCACATCACCACAACCTGCCCCTTTTGGACTTCAATGATTAAATTATTAATTAAAAAGCCTAACTCCATGACTGATTTTTTGGTATAAAACTAAGTGTGTTTTGAATTTAAAGATTAATAAAAGTTTAACTATTTAAAGTCTATAGTTTTTCTGTTCAGTAATAGTTTATTTTTATTTAGACAACTAGGTATTCGTCAAATGTCGAATAATAGACACCATTATTCGGTATTCAAAGAATAACAAAAAAAAATCGAGTAATGCCGAATACCGAATAATAGCGAGTATTCGCGGCACCTACATAACACATAACATCACGCCTTGTTTCCCCGAAGGGTTGGGCAGAGGTGTCCCTGTAGCAGGTACACCCACATTTCGCCAGTTATGTTTAAGTCCCATGTAATAGGGGGCGAGCCTATTGCCATCAACCGGGCACAAATCCAGACTCCGAGCTGCTACTGAGAAATTTCAGATAGAAAAACCCAATAACACTTTGCCCGACCCGGGAATCGAACCCAGGACCTCATGCTCAGCAGTAGCGCTTGCGACCACTAGACCAACGAGGCAGCGCGGCACCTCTACTTATAAATATAAGGTTCATAATAGTGTGTGATTAGTGTGTGATGTAAACAGCGTAACTCTCTTCAAATCAATAATTAGTTTGATGGGAGTCCCCGCAAACGTTCAGTTCGAACGATTTAACAACTATTTATAGTTGTTTTTGGCGATAAGAAACCGAGGCCCATGAATGCGTTTATAACATACTTACTTACTAGCTTTTGCCAGCGGCTTCACCCGCGTGAAGGTCGGAAATTATCCCAAACGTGCTAAATCCGTTCAGCCATTTTCGCGTGATTGAGTAACAAACATCCAAATATACAATCTTTCACATTTCTAATATTAATAATAATATATATGGACTCGGCAATCATTGTGCCGATAGTCGTATCAGCCAATGGCTTAATTGCCAAGAGCCTCGACCAATACCTAAGGAGGCCCTCGTTGGGCAGCTGGATTAAGGGCTTGATTCAGAAAGCGGTACTCCTGGACACGGCTCGCATTGTCAGGAGGTTCCTCTCTCTGGAGCCCTGACCGCCGCCGGTAGCTTGGACCCTGTTCCCGATACCGGTGGGGATACTATTTTTTATATTTTTATATGTTTCTATATTTTTTATATTCTAATATTTAAAAATTTAATTTATAAGTATTGTAATGAAATAAAAGAAAATAATAATATTAATAGTAGGATGACGATAAGATTAGACAACAGTAAAAAAAAATTCAAGAAATCATCGACTTATCATAAAACTACATTTTAGAGTAGAGCATTCCCTTTTCTTTATAAGTTACGACATTCAAAAACGCCTGTTGTACTTTGATTGAAATAAATTATTCTGTAACTTGGTTATCTAACTTTAGAATGGAGCAACTAAAATAATTATATTTTTCTGTAAATTTTGCCGTTCAAAAGTGCTTATCTGTAATAAATGATTTGACTTTCAGCGAGAAATTAGCAAAAAAAAAAAACGCTTTTGTGACCTTTGACCCGGACACGAGATTTTTGATTTTGATGTTGTTCTCATTATTCCGTTTATCGTAAGTATATTTAAATGTCTAAACACCACAGTACCACCACCACTAAACCCCGTATTCCAAAAGAGTGGTGTATACCTGTATACTGACCAAGGGGCGGCGACGAGTCGCGCGCGTGCGGCGCGTGGCGCGCGCTGCGGGGCTCGTCCGACCCGCCGCGCGCCTCCATGCACGCTGCGTCCACCAGCTCCTGAACAACATAGCACGTTAGATAACCAACTTATTGCTTTTCATGCCACCTGTTCGATAATGTCAAATTATATGTCATGCAAACCTCACCTAAAGTCATAATAACCCTGGGGGTCAAGCCGGACAATAATATTGTACTGAATTTCATTATACCCTGCTGCACGCGTAGCATGACGCTTTCTATTTCTACGAAGAATAGACACAGCTCTTTCTATACAAAGTGACATTTCGCTTCTCCATTTTTGACATCGCACCGTAGAAATCATACTACAATCTGTCATTTTGTCTTTCGTTTCTAACGATCTTTGTCTAGGTCCTTTTACATGTAGACTATTTCAGAAGAAAGTTTTCTATCCCAAACTGTCAAAATCACTAAGGTAGTGAAAACAATTTGATTTTGTAATCGCCATGCTAAAGACAGTAGAAAACTTTTTACTCGACGGCCACAAAGTATATTACGGTTATCTACAAAATCATAATTTTACAGGAGAGCGTTTTGAACGCAAAACTGTGATAATTAATAGAAGAACAAAGCTATCTTCTCCCTTTTCCATAATTTAGTTAATAGGGCACTAGTGCCAATTCTCTTGTCACAAATGCCTCTAAACTAGACTAAAAATCACCAAAATTTAGTATATTCCAGTCAAACGACGACTTCCCATTCTGAAATAGACTAAAGTGACACAAATTAACTATATTTTAGTTGGACAGCACTAAGATGGTACCGAGTTATTAATTTAGTGACAATGGCATTTTTGCTATTCTGAATTTGACGTTTTTCACCAAAAATTTTGATTGTCTAACTAAATCTGACTATTTCTAATCGCGATTTAAAAGGTGTGGAATAAAATATGAATTAAAATTCACACCAACACCTCGAATTTAGGTGCAAAAACAGTACTTACTGTATTTTTTTTTTCTTTTGCTTATATCTCGAAAATGGTGTGTTCAATCACAAAAATAATGAAAATTTCGACTCAACATGTAAGTAATAATTTTTCTTATTTTCCATACAAAAAGTGAAAAATTCCATATAAAATAAGTCGAGCCTGCGCGCCTCCGACTCTAAAATTCATGGGGTAGGTAAACAAGTACCACGTGGACTCACGATTGTCAAATAGGTTTTTAGCTGTGTCAAAATGATATTTTTTAGAGATTTTTTGTTGCAGAATAGCTTTAAAATTCTCATAGCCAAAAGTAAGGAATTTTAGTGATAGTTTAGTTCGGTGTACAAGAGAATCGTCACCATTACCAGGGAAATGGTTAAATCCAATAATTCGGTAATTTTTTTTTTTCCATTATACGGTACTTCCGAAACTTTGAGATTTTTTTTGTAGTTGACGTGACTTAATCTCAATAAAAATTGAGAACCAAATAGAAAAAAAAATCCTATGACAAAACATAGAATTCTGAGTCGAACTATGAAAAGAGTGAATTTCGTAAAAAGTGTAGTTGTGTCTTTCTACTTTCCTGCCGTCCAGTCAACACGGAACGTCATTTTTGTCTATTCTTCCGTCGACAAAACTCGTTTCTCGATCCCGTGGGAATATCGGGATAAAAAGTATTCTATGTGTTAATTCAGGTTATAAACTATCTGTGTGCCAAACGTCATCCAAATCCGTTCAGTAATTTTTGCGTGAAAGAGGAACAAACATCTTGCCATCCATCCATTCTCACTAACGCGTTTACAATATTAGTAGGATTTGTGCGATGGTACACTTGGGTTGCGTAAAATTGTATGATGAATATTTTGTGCAGGTGTATTTAATTATCTAATACTAATCGTCGTAATCTCTTTGTTTATCACTAACACATTATTTAATAATCACGACAGGAAACTATTAAAATAGGTACCTACAAATTAAAAACATAGATATTGTATGACACGGCAGTAGGCTCGCCCTTATTTATTACATACAACATGTAAAAAAAAAACCTGTCCGATCCGTGAGGGTGTTGTTAGGTATCGTACTGAGAGTCTATTTATGTGACAATATTCAGGAAAATCGAAAAAAAAAAGAGTCACATTTTTTTTCATGGGGCGCAGGCGGCTATCAATCAGTCATTTAGCGGGTATATATAAGTCATAATTTATGACAATTGTTGAAAATTTGCTAATTTTTTATGGATTTGGGGTAATTTTGGTACAAAAAATTTGATTTTTAAATAGCAATAAACTTTTTTATTTTCAATAATATTAAGATATTTTATTACTTTTATTACAGTACCTATGTGCCCCTTTAATTTTTTTTAATATATTGTATATGAGTCTTGTGACATAACTGGTGAAATGTTGATGTAAATAATACACAGCTCTAGTTACCCTTACACGGATTCCAGGCGTGATGTTATGTTTTAAAATCTCGCTGTTTATTGTGATCATTACAATCAGCTAATTGTACCTGTTACTGCTATTACGTAGCGAATCATTATCACTATGGAAGGTCAGTGTACGTCCTTCTAGGGCGGTGTTAACTCGTAATATCTGATACATTATATTTCCTGACTGGATGGACTTTTTTCAAACATTAGTTTACAGAATAACAGAGGTCCCTGAACGAGGCCTTCTTGAAACATTTCAGCATTTCATGTAATAGCTAAATGTTTGTAAGATGAATTTAACATCTGTTGATTTTTTTTTAATATTTTGCTCTTTAATTATAATTTAAAAAACTGAAGTGTTTATTAATACATTTTCGTTGCTGACCGTACCACATTTAGGAAGAATTTTTTGTTTCTATTTATTTAAGCCTGAATAAAAAATAGTTTTCTCAACAATCTTTAAATGCAGTTTTGTTACGCTTGAACACCTTTGTATACAGTATCAACTTCATATCTCTGATGGTTGAAATAGTTGCCAGAGTAACACTTCCTATTTTTTTTCAGAGAATAATGTGTGGAAATATTTATTTCCTAAGACGTCTTTTCCACATTATAAGTGTTATCTACCGGTATCTATATCTTTTGAAGTAAGATTTAAAACAAAAGATACCTACCTGAATATTATTATTAGACAACAAAACTAACTATCACCTCTAATGTAGCAACGAAAACAATAGTCCGGAGATTCATAATATTATTATTAAAACTCACTTTTTTCTTAGATTTTCCGGGATACCGCATGATCGGGGACACGTGTTGTTATCACGCTATCACTTATCGACTGATACTGACAATGGCTTGATTACCGATTGATTTTTTTTTCGGTATTTCTAAAGTTATCGCGTCTTATCTGTACGTATGCCACTTTAAAGATGAAACAGGCTTTGGGATGATGGACTTTAACGATATTAAAGTAAGGTATAGTTTTCGATAGAATTATTGTTGTTTTTACGATATTTTGGATGGATTTTGTTAATCTAAAATTAGCTTTGTTCTTTTATACTTAAAGTTGACATTTGTTTTGTTTGTAATAATATTGTATTGTTATAGGCTTTCAATGCACAGGTGTTCAAGATTATCGTTTACGCGATTATTTTGTTTATTCGCTTCGTGTGAGTCACAGTTTGTTTTATCTTAAAGGCGTAGTAACGTATGGCTGACTAATGCAAGTTGTTATCCCGATGTTAATTTCTACACTTAGGGCGTTTGTCTACCACAAACATCTCTGATCTGACTAAAAAATGTTAAGGACCGACCGATCGTGTGTCCTCCGCTACAGATATTGAAAGAAAAAACCGGCCAAGTGCGTGTCGGACCACGCACAATTAAGGGTTCCTTAGTTGGGAGGAATTTAACCCCAGAAACAAACTTATAAACTTAGTAGTTGAGAAACATGTTCTCCCATACATCGATATACGTCACGGTCAGTTCATCTACTGCAAATTTAAAAAAGTATTCGCAAAAAAAAAATGTGATAAAACTACAAATTATCAATTTTCGGACTTTCTCCTTTACTAGTGCTGTGAGAACTTGCTTCCTGTCAAATTTCATGATTCTAGGTCAACGGGAAGTACCCTGTAGGTTTTGATTTATTTGCGAGTATCAAAATATGTCACATAAACGGCCGTATTTTTTTATTGCGTTGACTCAGAAGCTTGATTTTTTTTAGAGCTCCAAGGGAACATAGATCTACGTATTAGATATTAATTTCAATTTGATACCTCCACGTGTTCCTGAGAAAAAAGGTCTTGACAGCCTGACGGACGGACAACAAAGTGATCCTATATAAAATAAACGTATTCTTTTATAGGGTTCCGTACTTCAAAAGGAAAGAACGGAACCCTATAAAAGAATACGTTTATTTTAGCCCGATAGCCATGGTTTGGACACATAACAATCAGGCTAAAGACAACCTTAGAAAGAAAGAAAGTAAGAAAATACCTTTATTTGCGGTAAACATGACGCAAAGAAAGATAAAAAAAAAACACGTAAATAACAAATTGGGGGATAATATACGTCACATCCACGCAAAACGGCCATCGCTCGGCCTAAATGCCGACTGTGATAGGGTGAGTTGGTAGGTTAATAATAATCATTCCAGCCCGAGATTGATGCAAGTGCAAGTGATAGGACGTACCGAGTCGGGGTCGTGCGGGAGAGGAGGCACGTCGTCAATGGCGTCGCGGCCGTAGCCCTCTTCGTCCGAATTGAAGCCCAGTTCCTCGCCGTAGCTACTGTGCACCTGTAACACAAACGTATCCAATTATCCGTATTATAAACTAAAACTACAGCTAAACCTGAAGAAGTATGCGCTTCGGTAATCTTCGTGTTTCCGAACTAGCACCAACGTCGCGCCACAGAGTAACCACAGAGGCAAAGCTTCAACATTTTTTACTGCCGCACTTTGTAGTAGTGATTTTTTTCCTTTTATTTCAATTTGCAATCGGTCGTAAGACCATAAGCAAATTCGTTGCATGACAAGTGGTGGTTGTAGTAAGTGAATGAAGTTTTTTTTTTTAAGTGAAAACTTCTTTACGCGCGTTGGGCATTTTTGAGGTGGGACTAAACCATTAATTACGCGACACTGTAACGGAATTTACCAGACACCATGGAGTAAAAGACATCAATGCGTTGATTACCGCGGTGCCGATTTTTTCGGCACTCACGAAGTGTTTTTTTTTTGCGATTTGGGTCAGCTCTTGACCTCGACCTCGCCTGATGGAAAGCGATGGATGAGGTCTACGGTGGAACGAGCAAGCTCAGAAGATGCCTCTTCACTCTTGCATTTATATGGCGTACATAATAAAGAGTACTCTATTCTCCCTGTCAGGTTACCTACTCTGGTCACAGATCGTCAATTGTCACTCAAAAGTTTTGAAACGTTTTTAGAATAGCATAGAGTTGTTTATCTATAATTTTGTAATAATGGTAATAATAGGCAAGTACTTCCATGGTTGTACCAGCTCTATAATAGATCTCATCAACACGCGTTCGTATTTTCCGAAAGTAGACGATGATTCCCGAAGCGCATATAACTCTTAAGATATCTGTACACAGGCTGCTAAGTGTAACACACTTGCGTGTTCAATTTTGTTACCACTTGGGGTTGGCAACATCACAAACGAAGTTTGAATAAGAGCTTAATTTTGTCCTCTAGAAAGCAGGTAAGTAACATAAATTTTCTGCCTACCATTTTGCAGAATATAGGTCTAATGTGGACCTTAATTGTTTCATTCCACGCCTAAGTTCCTTTTAAGGAAGCGAGGGGCATGTTAACATATCTATAAACTTTAATTACTACTAGCTGACCCGACAGACCTGACCTTTACCCGCGGACCCACGGAGAAAAACACTTTCAGCTTTACCCGAATTTTCCAATTTTCTGGGCAACTTTTGACGTTTTATTTTTACTAAAATACACCGTGAAACTTTAATCACAGTTTTGCTAGAACAAACGTTGTTCAGACCATGGTCTACTACCATTCTACAGCATCCAATAAAAAAAAAACATAATTGTTTTTTGAAAAAACACAAAATTAAACAAAGTTTAAAATGTCAAGATTATCGTTACTCCCTACAACACAGACACCACGCATGGGACGCAGCATTGTTTACAGGGAAATGTACCTCCATAAACGAAATTTAGTAAGCAGTAGATAATCTTGATATTTTAAACTTTGTCTTTTTGCGTTTTTTCAAAAACCAATTATGTTTTTTTTTTATTGGATGCTGTAGAATGATAGTAGACCATGGTCTGAATAACGTTTGTTCTAGAAAAACTGTGATTCAAATTTCACGGTGTAGATTTGTAGCTTCTAATAGTAACTTACAACATAGTGTACATTTGTAAACTAGAACCTATCGTTATCAACGTGCCCAGTTACCTGTTATTTATATAAATACTTGACAGGCCATTCAACTGAAAAGCGCGATCAAAAACTACAATTAAATATATAACTACCGAGCGTCACTTCAGTTAAGGACAAAACAACACTGTTTTATGCGTGTATAACTTTTCCTCAATTACTTAACCACACATAAATATGAATAAATAAATACTAATTAAAACATCCTGTTTAAATTAGTTGTTTTTTTATAAATTGCCATGACTGACGACACTATCAAATGTTAATCACAAAGAAATATTAACGCACTACCCTAGGATTTCATTCCTTAATACAACCAGCGAAAAAAATATTAAGCAGGTACGCAATATTAGTTTTAATGAATGAAAATGTAGATTAATTGTACTGAGGACAGTGACTAGCACCACTTCAAGATGAAATAAAATTTAATAAGAAAAATCACTTATCACTGATTAAATATTAACTTTACCGAATCACAAAAACTCATCTAAATGATAAGAAATCTTCACTTTCGAGTTAAATTGTAGGATATTTCAATCAAAATCATATGATATTATCTTGACACTTGTACGAAAATTAGGGGAAATAACAGAACGGGCAGAACTCCAAGTGCACTGGCCACGGTCCAAGCAACGCAGAATACATATAAATAAACAAAGTTTTACAACAACACATTAACGTAAGGGTTGGCAATATAATCAACAATAGTTCATCAATGAATTCAAGCCAAAATAGCGTTCACAGACTCATCATGAAATCTCCGGAAGTAGCAGTAAACATTCAAATTGAGTCACTGATCTGATATAGGCATTTAATTTTTATTATTATATGAAAAAGTCGGTATCCAAATTTAAAAAAAACAAGTAATTTTCATTGAGATAATCAAGCAGATACCACAAATTTTCTAAATGAATAAAGTGAAACATTTAATTCAAGACATAAAAAGAAACTTAGTTTCAGGCTTACTGAAATTTTATCCAAAATTTATCAAAATTGGAAATAACCTTTCCATTTCAGTCGTGTTCTAATCAAAAATTCCCACATCAATGATCATAAATTCTCTACAAAATATAAGTATATTTTACTTAATACCTGGCCCTGCGGGTACCGCGCACGCCGCACCGCGTCCCGTGCCGCACTGACCGACAGAACCTCGAGCACACGCGGCGTCCCCACACCTCATCAACTTTATAATGAACACCCTCCCGGACAAACTTAGAAGGAATCTCCGAGAGCTTGCTTACATCTATTTACTTTGAATTTCCTTGCTTCTTGAACACAGTGATTTTGTTGGTAATATAGGATTTAATCTTTACGGGTCGCCAGAAGTTCAAAAGACTGACATCCAGTCTTACGAAGGGTATCGTGTTACCCAGTGACTGGGTTTGGGAGTATGTATGCATGTAAATTCGGGTATATCCGGTTTGATTGGAAGCCGACCCCAAGGATTAACTAAAATCTGTTGCTCAGGAGACGTTTAATGGGCACTAAGTTATAATTCTATTCTTCTATCTCATAATCCAGTTCTTAAATACTAGGTTTTAGCCGAAGTACTTCAAAGTCTCTTGATAAAATGAAAAGTATACATTTTATGTTGATTATCGCTTAAGATGTTTTAATATCCCATTGTTTGAAACAATAAGAACAAAAATAAATTGAATTGAATACTATTATTGTTATCACTTATCAGTATTTTTTAATGAATGAAACTTGAATGTTTTTGTTTGATGGAAATATCTTTAGTTACGGTGTTAAGGTGACTGGAATTAGCGGAAAGGTGAAGCTGAATTGTCAGCGACATTGACAAGTCGATCATCTTTGATCGACATTGGTTGGCTGACGAAGTATGAAGCATTCTTTGTCAGTAGAGCAATCACCTGTGACCAATTCCATATTATCGACATTCGTCGACTACAAATAGTTGAATTCGATTATCGATAGCACGTTGGTGTTGAATCCAGTGTTAAGCATCAAATTGTATCGGTTTCAAACGACCCAAGTCGTTGATTGACTGATGGCAGTGATGCTAAGAATCAAATGTGGTTAAGTGCCTCTGTGGAGCGAACCAAAAGATAAATTCAAGATATTTGGGACCACAAACTGTCAGTCTGTAAGTCACGGTACACGCCCAACTCCTTTGTTTTTCAAATTATTTTTGATATGTTAGTTACAGCCGGTAAACAGGCCGTCGACCCTTCTGAGTGTTGGCACTGCCTTTCATCCTGCATCAACAAAGTATACAGATACGTTGAGAGACTTGACGACGAGTTGACGAACTTGAAAGTAAATATTGAAAAGTCTTTAATTCCTGTAATTTTAACAACCCCCATTTACTTAAAACCAGGACATCAAACTTAATTCAAACCTCAAAACAGTAATGCTGCTTGGCGGAAAAAAGTTTGAGAGATAAGGAAAATGTTGCGCAAATCGGTGAACACAACATATTTTACACAAAAATAAAATATTTTTTTAATATTAAAGTATGTGTCCGCTGTATTCAGCTCGTATATTTAAATTAGTTTTGAGGTCAAACATATTTGAATTATTTTAAATTTCTAATCTGTGCCAAACTGGGGTTGCTAACAATAAAAAAAGTTATTCAACTGCATGTACTAATGGCATGCTTTTCAGTAATATTTTGTATCATTTACTTTTTTGGTTTTGAATTCTTCTCCAACTTTTAGGTTTTTGCTAATAGATTGCTAAACTATAATTTTTAATTTGCGTCATTTCTAAACAGTCTTCTGTCGGGCTTCATTAATCAAAGTAATTGCCAGAGTTTCTTCTGATTTATTAAGCGTTTCGGAAAGTACATTATTAGTATTATTATCAACCTCAGCCAAAGAACAAATGTTCTTAAAATATTCGATAATATATTTTTGGTAACTGGCAACACTAACCGACATGTTGCCAAACCACGCCACCTCTTGTTTTTCACTTTTACGTGGTAAATATTTATTTGGGAGCGTTCAGCTATGCGCATGATTTAGAATTAATATCTCTATCTGTGTCGTGGCTTTTCGAATCTATTTGAATCCACAATTTTATGGCTCAATGTGTTTGTCCAAGGTGTTAGTGATAGAATTAATAAAAGGAAACTGTTTGGTAGCTCAACGAGTTAGTTAAATATAAAACGTTATAAAACAAGATTTATCTTAACTAGATTTAAACCATCGAGTCATTTTTTTCGAACTTTATTCCCACAACTTTAAAGTACAAAATATGTTTATCCCAGTCCGAATAAGGTTCTAAATACAAAAACTGAGGCTTTGTAGAGCGTCGTCTCTGTCACTCGTACCTGTACAACAGTCTCTTTCTATTATCTAATGTGTCATACACGCCTGGGTACTGTGAATATTATTGCCTATCTGGTTTAGGTAAAGGCTCTATTGATTAGGTGTCTGATAAGAAAGATCCCTAGAGAATTAGTCTGATGACGCAGCCCTAGCATAATTTATAATGCACGTTATTAGGTACTCGTAGAGTCTGTGACAACATCCGAATACTACTCAACAGTTTTATGAAAGCGAGTTGCGTGCAGACGACGAATGAAAAGGTTAAACATTTTTTAAATAGAATAGACATCTTCCCGCGGTTGGAACTGACTCATATTATTCATAATCTCGTCGGAACTTCGTAATTTTTTCCGATGGGAAATTCCATCAGGCACACCTCTTGTAAATAATCATTCTTGATTCCTGATAGCTAAGTCCGTGTCCACCTATCAGTAACATTTCTTTGTACAATAGGCTTCTCTACTCACCCACTGCCAGAACTCCTGGCTGCTCATGGGCTGGTCCATGAGCGCGTTCTGCCATATCCTGAACAGCATCAGGTACGCCTTGTCGCGCCCAGAGAATGATGTGAGGAAGTTCTTCTCGCCCTCCGTGCAGACTAGGATAGCGTTTGGTATTACCTGGACAAAAAATAAAAGGTCACACACATAATTCGAGAAGTCGGTTTACACTATTGTTTTTTTCCAGAAGTGGGTTCATGTTTAGCAACACTAGCAGAATGAGAAAGACCTGCAAAGAGCATATTTTCCTTTCGGTCTTCATAATAAAACAGATAATTATATTAAATACTAGCTTCTGCTTGCGACTTCATTCGCGTGGAAGTTGTAAGACACCACAATATACAAAAATAATAGCCACATTTGTAGGCTTTTTTTGTTGGTTTCAGCAGCCAAAATATACAGAGTCAGGACTGGTGACGCAGGAGCAAGCGTCGTACAGTTGTCCGTATGAGAAGCCGCTCGTCTCGTTGACATCTGCAGCCTTCAATAGCAATTTCCTTTTGTCCAGAACTAATGGAAGCTTGCGTTCCTGCATATAACTAACTAACGGCACAACACTGATACACTGACTGATGCATTCATAAAATTTATTCCTGACGAACGGCTATCACTAAAATGATATAACATTAGATTGTAAACACACGGGATTTCTCACTAACAGTCACCTAACCATAGATATTTATTTTTATCTTAACCATAGATGACAGAAGAGGTATAAACATCATGTTTTTTCTGTGTACGTAACTGTAAAAAAATCAGAAAACATCAATAGTTGGGAATCGGACTTACAACCACAGGTTTGCGAAGCAGTCGTCGAACCGCAAAACCGTCATATAATTAGAAACAACGTCACATGGTAGTTTTAATTAATTTTTATGTTATTATTGCAATTAATTGGAGGTAAGAGATTCATTTACCACATTAAAATGTACACTCGTAACTAGTTTCGAATAACATTAGAACCTTTGAAGGGGTCCGTCTTAGCCAAACGAATCATAAGCCTATCTTCTTGAATTGTGGTCCTCCTTGGCCGAACTTTTCTAGGCACATTATCTGATGTTCCATGCTGTTTGTAATGTGCAATGGCGTTAAATACCATCTTTACAAAAGTGAGCGGTTATTTTTCTGTAAGCCCATTTTCGTTTGAAATGAAAATTCACAATTTTTTTTCTTGTTTTTTTAAATAAATAAATCACTCAGAATGTAACTTAACTAAATGAATAAGAAAAGAGGACAAACTGCCTAATGTGATGATGACATTATAAAAGATTTAGTTTCAAAATTCAATTTTAGAACATAAGTTACACTTTTTTTTCTAATTAGTTGTCTGATTGCCAGTGCTATAGATATTGATAATTTTTTTCCAAGTTATATTTTTATTTGATTGTCTATTAGTTAACAGAATGTTAATGATCGTTTATAAACTAGAGTTACGAGTGTACATTTTAATGTTGTAAATGATTTTTTTACCTCCAATTAATTGCAATAATAACATAAAAAGCGGCCAAGTGCGAGTCGGACTCGGGTTCCGTAGCAGCAAGTAACATTGAATGAAAGGTAAATTGCGATTTACGATTTATGACGTATTAAAAAAAAACTACTTGCTAGATCTCGTTCAAACCAATTTTCGGTGGTAATGTACATCATATATTTTTTTTAGTTTTATCATTCTCTTATTTTAGAAGTTACAGGGGGGGGGGACACACACATTTTACCACTTTGGAAGTGTCTCTCGCGCAAGCTATTCAGTTTAGAAAATTTTTTTATTAGAAACCTCAATATCATTTTTAAAGACCTATCCATAAATACCGACAGACAGACATGACGAATCTATAAGGGTTCCGTTTTTTGCCATTTGGCAATGGAACCCTAAAAAGTAATTAACACAACCAAGTGACTCTTTGTTTCTAATTATATGAACACCACCGTAAGTCAAGATTGACTGCTTTGCTCCATAAAGATAAAATAACAATAATTTGCTTTATTTATAGAGCGTGATGATAATCATTTAATAGGTTAAATCTGTAACTATCTGCAATATTCTAACCTTTTGGTTCGTCTTTTTAAATTTTACGGTAAACTATAGAAGAATACGAATATAAAGCAACATTGCTCATCCTCCATAGCAAATAGCGTGATAATTTATATCCTACAAACTGACCACACTTATAGGGAACATCTATGAACAGAATCTATTCGGTGCTGAAACGCGGTCACTAACTGTCGGGCTGGTCCACAAATTCAAGATCGCTCAGCGCGCTATGGGAGCGGGCTATGCTCGGAGTTTCTTTGATGGATAAAATCAGAATAGAAATTATCCGGAAAAGAACTGCAGTTACCGACATAGCCTGCAGAGTAGGAAAACTGAAGAGGCTGGTGGGGCAGACGAGTCCTAGAGTGAAAACTGCGTGTCAAGCATAGCGTGGGACGCCCCCCAGCTAGATGGACCGTCGACCTAAAAGGTGGCTGGGACAGACTGGTTGCGGAAGGCGGAGGACAGGGTGTTGTGGCGCAGCCTGGGAGAGCCCTATGTCCAGCAGTGGACTGCAATATGCTGTTGATTATTGATATCCGGTAGTATTTGTGTGATGGTGGAACATACATTTAGACAGACAGACAAACGTTTCTAAAAAGTATATTTTCAGCATTAGAATCGTTCGCAGACCTCGTAACAATTTTTTTTTTTTTTATCTTCACTGTCCAGTTTTGACTTCGCTATGGTTTTATTAATGCAATCTGTTGTCTTCCCTGGGTTTGGCTGCCTTTATTTTGGTCAGTCAAGCAAAAAAAACTTTAACAACTGAAAAAATATCAAGCCACCTGTTTTAAAGTTAAAGCCATCATGTTTCGGATGTGAGAAAGAGATGGTGCTAATGTGCTTTTCGTCTTGTATAGCTCAACCTCTACCAATGCGAGGGGCGGTAGAGGAACGATGGCTCTTACACGTCTGAGTACTGCTTCGGGACTTTAGAAACCGAGGGTCACCTAATAATTGAGTATTTGAGTGTACTCACAAGTGCAGTCTTTTCCTTAGTAATGGCAGTGACGTCCTTCCATCGTGTAGTCATGCAGGTCTCCCATCCAAAAATGCTCGCGTAGAAGCACAGGTAGTTCTGTGACGCGTACAGGCGTCCGTGCGCCAGGATATCTTTCTGTAGTGCACACGAGTAGTCTGGCGACAGAAATAAATAATTAATTATTGATGGGTCAACATCGTGTGCAGTATGGTATTAGGTAGAGTAACTTCCTTCTTCCCCCCTATAGGAAGAGAGAGGAGGCAGAATGCCACCTGCTACGATCCTTTCATACTCAACAACACACAACATAACCACTGAACAATTCAATACATAATTAAGCGCGTGTGGGGTCTTTGGGGTTTCGTTGGATACGAAAATTTTAAAAGTTATGATGTTTTTAAGTCAATTTGAGTTATGGCCCCGCTAACTTCTGCATAAGTAAAAAAACGGTGGAATTTGAAAATCTATAGACGACAACACCGTCTGTACTTCGAAAATAGAATTTGATACTTTGTTTGTCTTTTTGTTTTTGATAAGTTATTTTGTTTATATTCTGATTCTTTACTGGTAAAGAATAGTCACTTTAGCACGATGTAGTGTGGATTTGATACAGTTTTGTCATCATATGGAGGTACGTACATAGGTACGACATACTGGTGCCGATTCTCTTGTACACCGAACTAAACTAACTAAACTATCACTAAAATTCCTTACTTTTGACTATGAGAATCTTAAACCTATTCTGCAAAATAAATTCTCTAAATTTAAAAATAATTTTGACACATCTAAATCGAATTTGACAATCGCGACTCCACGCGTGATACCTAACCACGTGAATCTTTTTAGAGCCAGAGGCGCGCAGGGGGGGCAGCCTCGTCGTGTTTTATATAGAATTTTTCACTTTTTGTATGGAAAATAAGAAAAAATATTACCTACATGTAGAGTGTTAGGGGTATAAGGGTTTTATAAAGGGGGTCGAAATTTTCATTATTTTTGCGATTGGACACACCGTTTTCGAGATTTAAGCAAAAGAAAAAAAAAAGATTCAGTACTGTTTTTGCATTTGAAGTAGAGGTGTTGGTGTGAATTTATAGTTCATGACAACCAATTTTATTCCACACGTTTTTAGTCGCGATTAAAAATAGTCAGATTTAGTTAAAAAATCTAAATTTTAGGTGAAAAACGTCAAATTCAGAATAGCAAAATTGCCATTTTCACTAAACTAATATCTCGTGGCCATTTTAGTGCTGTCAAACTAAAATATAGTTCAGTTGTGTCACTTTAGTCTATTTCAGAATGGGAAATCGTCGTTTGAGAGGAATAAACTAAATTTTGGTGATTTTTAGTTTGTTTAGAGGCATTTGTGACAAGAGAATCGGCACCACTGCCGTCCTTACGAAAAGTGCAATAACTCGAGTTTTGCGCCGAATTGAGATAAGTACATATTCCGAATTTGCAGAACGAGATCTATATATTCTTTTCAGACACTTTTTACGTATCTATGACGAAGCTGGTTTTAATACAAAAACTAACTGCAATATCTAGTACAAACAAACCAAAAATAAAATCTCTACCCGCGTTTTTCTCGAAATCAGGTTTAACCTAGTTATTGCACTTTTCGTAAGGACGGCAGCATAGTATATTACATATAATCTACATATTATGCAAAAATCTAAATATCAAAATCTTTAGATCTACTTACACGTAAATTTTCGTTAACTTGCTTTGTCGTTTTTGACTAAGGACGACATCGTGCTGTTCGTGCATTATACAGGGTGATTGGAAGATGGGTGCAAAGCTTTAAGGTGAAGATAGTATAGACAATTTAGAACCATTTAAGCCATGGTTGTCTTAGACGAAGTCTTACCAAATTTTTTAATTTTTAATAAGGTTTAAAAGACGTATTGTACAATTTTTTTTATTTTTTCTGAGCTTTAAATGTCTGTAAAAAAAATGTCTAATGACACAGAAGCCTAAAACATGTTTTGCTTGATTGCTTACACATTACTTTAATTAAATAAATAAAAAATGAATTCATTTATCATTCAATTTGGCCATAATTATGCAGTTTACATTAAATTTTGAGAATTTCCGAAAAAAAAATTAAAAATTTGGTTTAAAATATTTGGTAAGACTTCGTCTAAGACAACCATGGCTTAAATGGTTCTAAATTGTCTGTACTATCTTCGCCTTAAAGCTTTGCACCCATCTTCCAATCACCCTGTATAATAACCTTACAGCGTAAGCAATCTGACATGTCAAGAAACCCGAAACTGACATACCTGGCTGATGTAAAAGTATACCATATTTAAAACTTTTTGGGGTTTCCCATTTATTCTATTGCAGACTTAGGGTGGCCAGACTGTATGGAATATTTTTGGGTACAACCGCAGACATAACTGTTTTTTCTCCAATAGTTTTTTTTGAGAATTACTATGAAGTACAAACTTATTTATGCTGTCGATAAAATTAATACTGTCCATGCGTTATTTATTCATCCCGACTACGAAACCCTTCACTGTGCGTGGTCCGGCGAGCACGTGGCCAGTTTTTTTATTATTTCAGTTCTAATTCTTTTTGTATCGACGGTACATCTTTATTATTTTAGTTAACATTGGCTTACTCACCGACTATAAGCCGCTCATCATCTGGCAGGTCCTTGAACAGCCTCTTGAAGTCATCAGACTTGCTCTTGTAGGTGGGATACAGCGAGTTGTACCAGCTCTTCTTCTTAGTGCGCGCGACGTCGAGCGCCTTCGCCGGAGGAGTGCCAAGCTGTGGTGTGAGTATCAATTATTTACAGAAAATAGCTGGGGTTTGGTGTAAAGAGGAGGAGGAAGAGGGAGTGTGTGCCCTGCTGGATTTAGGTGTCCGCTTTCACATGTTAACTGGTGATTCCTTCCATGTAACCCGCGATATTCAAAACTTCTAACTTTTTTTGCAAAGTAATTTTGTATTTTGCGGGCTTTCTCCTTAAGTAGAGTTTGACAATTTCTTAAGGCGACTGAGCCAGGGTAGCTCACGAAATATTCTTACGTTTTTTGCAATTGTGCAATATTTGTAGGTCAGTGTCTGGTTGTATGTTGATCAAAATATGATTCACGACCGTAACAAATATGTATTTACATAATTATAATCAATCGGGCCACCTTAGCGCATCCCTCTTAACTTCAAATTCTCAATTCAGAAACCGGGTGTTGGCAAAAGCCAATTGTCATACTGAGAATGAACGAGTATCGATGACCGCGGTTACTCACTGCGTGTTGGTGACTTCTAACTATTACATTTTCTCATCATTTCTACGTTTCCCGTAAGTTCATAGCACGCTTTAATAGATGGGTGTCACCCCAAGTCTAAAAGGCAACACAAAAAAATTGTTAACGGACTGTCAAGTGATTTGATTGGCTGTCATTTCCATCAGCTAATAACAACAGAAGGTATGAGTTTAACAATCTGTTAATTTTTTTGTTGCCTTTTTAAGAAACCGGGTGTTATAGTCCGCGCGCAAGTGCTAGTCACCGCCTGAGGTATTGAAGCGTTGAGACGGGGGCGGTAGACAAAGCTCAAGCTAACTCAGTCTGCCAATGTTGTTAATGTTGCCCTCCCCCGTCTCACTGCTTACATACTTTGGGCGGTGACTAGCACTCGCGCGCGGACTATACCACCCATGAGGATCAAGTATATCTTTGTACACTGCTACAAGGGTAATTTAGCGCTAGAATGACGTTAACAGGGGGGCGCTCTGTTGGTAAATATTTGTGAAATGTCACTTTAAGCCCACGTTCGCACGGATGTGGAAATATCGCGGCGGAATTGTATCGCGCACTGGATTTTCAACTGTCGATGTTGAACCGAGCGTTGAGAATCCAACAGAGTGCAACCCAGCGCGTCGAAAAACACAGTTGGATTTTCAACTCTTGGGGCGAAAAATTTCGCCGCGGGAAAAAATCGCCCGTGCCAACCTGGGCTAAATGTATTAAAAAAACAAGATGCGTTACTTTCAATTTTGGCCACGCACCAAAATATCCTTATAGCGTTATAGCATGAAAGATATAGCCACAGAACACATCTCACCCTGGGGTTGTCCTTGTTCTGCGACGGGGTGGCACTGACCACTGTGACGGCGAGCTCCCCGCTCGATATAGACGCGGAGTCGCCGCCCGCGTGGCACGGCATGTGCACGGAGCTCTCGCTTGTCTGGAATTAAGAGACTCCTACATTAAATGCTAGGTAGGAACGTCATATTGGGAGTTAACATTTACCAAGAACCATTCATTATTATAAGGAACCGTTTTGGACTGAATTTCCGCTGCGGTCGCTCTATGGCGAAAATTAGTGCACCACTGGGCTAAATCACTTTCAGATGTTATTAGAACACTGAAAGAAAACTTAGTATTTCATGACGACTTACACTGAGTAGGCCATAACACAGCTGCTTCGTAAAAAATGTCGAAATGGTAGGAACAAGGCTAGATTGTAGATAATTTGGGAAGCTATCTCCTACTTTGACAATAAACTCTACCTAAGCATTTGAGGTTTATACAGTATGCTAACGTTCCCTTTAACCCGCATTAGTATAGCGTCCATACATGTAAAAAAATATTATAATCGTTTTTTTATTATAAAATATTCACAAAAAATACTAAATTGATACGTAAAAAACTTTTTACAAAGAAAAACAACCCACTTCAAAAAAAAAACACTACAAAGTGAAAAATAACTTTAATTTCGGAAGTCGGTGTCTTGGGTTTTGTATTTTCGTTTTTTGCCACCGAAATTAAGGTTATTTTTCACTTAGTAGTGTTTTTTTTTTAAGTCGGTTGTTTTTTTTTGTAAAAAGTTTTTATTTTTCACTTTTTAGTTGTGGTACCTACCCCACACACATTCGAATACCACTACCTGCTACCAGTGACAGGAACTTATCATATCATCTACATACTAAGTGGAAAAAAAATATGTATTTTGTAGCTAACTCAAAAACTACCAAAGCAAAGTTAATACAATTTATATGGGACCAATTTGAGAGCATACCCTTTCAAACTAAAAATAATTTTCAAAATCGGTCCACAAATGACGGAGAAATCGGTGGACATACATAAAAAAAAAACAACAAACATACGCTACGAACATATAACCTCTTCCTTTTTGGAAGTCGGTTAAAAAAAAGAAACACTACACACGCACTTGTCTTCCACATTGAAAGACAAGTGCGCACAGTGTACAGAGGGTGAGTTTCTGTTACGTGTCAATATAATATTTTATGTGAATATTTTATTTAAAAACAAAATTAGTAAAAATATTTAATTTTCAATGTTAATATTTCTTTTTAGCATAATATGGACGCTATACCATTGCGGGTTAACGGAAACGCCCTCTACTAGGTAACACACTGTAAATAACAGGAGCAAGACTGTCTTCCGACATTTCAACTGTTTTCATTACGATTTCTTCAGCTAACAGTAATTTAATTCCAAACTAAGTCGGGCGGTACAGACATTTTTGGAACACTACAAAGGTACAAGTGTGTACATACCTTGTCATTGTCCAATGCTTCACTGGCGCTGTCTGTATTTCGAAGCGAGTCGCGAGTAGACGGGGAAGGTGATGGTGAACGAGACACGCTCCTGAAACATATAAATATTTAATTAACATATGTATTTTATGAGTTATTTGTCATAATAAACGCGGGAAGCACTGTGGCGATGATTGGGGAGGCGTATGTGGCTTTTGGCTAAATAAAGCTACGGTTTCCGACAACAGCGGTGGCCATCACATTGGTGACACAATGATGCCATCATTGCGGCCGTTATGTACGGTACGTAAAGTCTACTTTACGGTGTCAAAAACACTCTATAGGGAAACACACCGACTTACTTTCATAAATAACGTTTTAATGACGATGTTTCGTTTCGATGATGTTTCGTTTTGACGGTAAATTTCAGACTCTTTGTAGCGGCCACCGCAGTAGGAAACCCTAGTTTAAGATGAACCACCAAACACATTCAATAATCTTTTTTAGGGTTCCGTACCTCAAAAGGAAAAAAACGGAACCCTTATAGGATTACTTTGTTGTCCGTCTGTCTGTCTGTCTGTCAAGACCCTCTTTCTCAGGAACGCGTGGAGATATCAAGCTAAATTCATATCAAATACTCAGGTCTACTGTTCCTTGGAGCTGTGAAGAAATCAAACTTCTAAGCCAACGCAATCAAAAGATACAGCCGTTTATGCTGCAAATTTTCGACACTCGCAAGGGCATCAAAACCTACAAGGTACTTCACGTGAACTCAGAATCTTGAAATTTGGTACGAAGCAACGTCTTATAGCAAAGATAAAGGAAAAATTGCGAAAAGCATAAATTTTTAGTTACATCATTTTAATAAAAATATTTATAATAATTTTTAACTTACTACCCCTTTCCTCATGAACGCGGTTTGTACGGAACCCTCGGTGCGCGAGTCCGACTCGCACTTGGCCGGTTTTTTAGTTATATATATCCACATGCTGAAGATAACATGCCATTTATGTCTTTTTACAACTACAATAAAAGGTCGTGGGAAACTTTGATTACCACAAAGAGCACAGATTGTTGTAGCAACAAAAAAAAAACTTAATGATTTACATATTCCTAATATCATGCAGTTATACTTGGCTAAAACTCACTTAATTTTCAATTCCTTTTTTAACAAGATAACATGGTGGTTCCCCATGCCTTGTGCAACATATTGCCAACATTTCCGACCAGCAAATGCGTGGTTTTACAAACAAATTAAGTGTACAAACATCCGGAGTTGGAACAGTAATTTATAGGTCAGACCAATATTTGTCCAAATGAGGGAATGAACTGTGTCCAAAGAGGGACGATTGCTCTCCGTACCGTTCTTCGATCTACCTACAGAGTCCGACAGCAGAGATTTTGATCCTAAGGTTAACTTCAACAACAAACAAATTAATAAAGTGGTTATTAACACAATACCTTGACCAGCTTGCCTGTGGCATGGCTAGATAGTAGACACCCACCTTCATTCACATAAAAAGAAAATAACACGCGAAAAAAACCACACCACTTTTCTAAATGGCCCTACCAATCCAAAAGTGCTTAAAAAGCAGTTAATTACTCCCTATTTAAAAACGTAATTATTATGTCACGTTATGCCCACGAATTTTTACTATTACATCAAATAGCTATTTAGTGTTCTGAATAAGTTTACCATATTTGTATAAAGTATTTGTGCAAGATAAATGTTGTACAAACAGCTGATAGTTGTAATGCCATTGTTGATATAATGCTTATTTTTTTAGCTTACTAATTAGCTGCTATCTTTAATGACGGCGTTTGAAGGGAAACAAAAGGAAATTGTATCGGTTGTAGTTCTATTGACCTTTAAGTAAACGATGACTACTGATCGGACTGATTAAATAAACACCTGCATATTATTTTGATGAAGAATTGTTTATATTTCCTTGTAGTATACTGTGAAGACTTGATGATTATTCACATTTGCTTAGACAGGGAAATATTCTACTAAATGTTCCTTCAATTTCCAGCTATAGGTACCTACCTACAGCTGGAAATTCAGAAACAGCTGGAAATCTTGTATGCTGTGACCTATTTCATTTTCCTCATACACGTTTCTCAAACCATTTGTTCAGTAGTAACGAGAATCATACATTTTTGATGGCCGGCATACCCTGGGGAGCAGTTATCGTGTAACATGTTACTCGCACAAGCAAATAATTATGTTGTATGAAACAAAAATGCTACCACTGCCGGCCGCAAAAATATTTTTTTATTGTTCAATTAATTTATTTTAATTACTACTGCTGTAAGGCCATGTTTGATTGGAGGCCGATGTGATATCGATAGATTAAAACATACGTCTACTACCGTTAAAACATAGTGAGCCCTTCGAATACAAGTTTAGTGATGAATGAAAAAAAATTGCAAATACATCAATTGAACAGTAGCAGCAAATGCGGAATTTCAAAACATGAGAGCATTGATTAAAGGAAACTTCTATTGTCCCGAGAATCTTTACTATCACTTGTATTAGAAATAAATGATATAGAAATTTAGATGGGACTTTTTTGTACGATGTCATTTCACGATATATAGCTCTAGAAGACATTACCGGTAGGCACCGTCTCCTATCGATTCGGAAGTCAGACAACATACACAAAAAAATGCACATTAGAACCAGCACCGTAAAACTTCTTTTTAACCCTTTATGGCCTATATAGGGCAGAAATGTTAGAACTTTAAGGTCGATTTTATCAATAAAGAGTCGACCTTAAAGTTAGACCAGTCGGGTGGTTACAGGCGCTGTACAAATATCGTTTCTGCCCCGTAAAGGGTTAAACTATACAACACAAAATCACTCACATCTTCCAGAAACCAGTATTTCGTTCACAAAACACATTTTAAAGTTACAAAGTATCGCAGTGGTCTGATCGAGCGCACGTTCACGGTTGGTTGCTGCACTGTGAAAAAACCCCGATTGCGACATTTATTTGACAGTGGCATTCACTACAACACTACTTTTGAGTCACTCTCATAAAAATAATTAAAAAACCACGTAATTTAGCAATTTGGTCGTTTAGCTTGGAGATAGAGTCAGACCAATCATAATGCTTATCAGATATTCAAATTAACGTGGCGTTTTGATGTAAAAAACTAACAATCTTGATGTAATTGATTTTTCCAGAAGTAACGCGAAATGTAAACAAAGTGTTTTTGCTGTCAGTACATTGACTGTTGTGTTTTAGAAAGCTGTAAGTGTTTGATGAATCTGTACCTATTTAGCTTTAGTGCGTCACGTTAGGCTTCTGGCACAGCTTAAGTTTTTTACAGGTTTGCTATTGGTTTTGGTTGGTATCTGCTTTAATTTAACTATAAACCCATGGATTGCCATCCCATCTAAGAGACAAAACTGAAATGTCTCATATGCTAGCATATACTAGTTCCGATAGGTGCCAGTGTGTGACCCTTCAAACTGAACAGCACCGCTGCTTGGCGGAAGATAATGTATCCTGGTACCTAAGTACCAGGATACATTATCTTCCGCCAAGCAGCGGGGCTCCGGGGAAGTAAAGTATGTACTAATACATACTTTACTTCCCCGGACCAGCCCCTTCACAAATAGGTCTACATTTACTAATTGGGTGCTAAGGTACATGAGCACATTGAGTACTACAACATGGTTGCTGTTACTGATAAGTCTGTCGATCTACGGGTAAGATAGGCAGCTTATCACCATGCCTGCCATGCGGGAAACAGTATGTTTCCGCAAAAATTGTTGCTACTGAATGTTGTTGATAAGATTTTGTTATGTTTTCCAGTTTGAACATGTTGTTTGTTGTATATTTAGATGTATTACCGCTTATTTTACACCTGAGAAATTATAAATGATTACGCAACATTATTTTTACGTTTTAGTTCCGATTATGGTAATTATCTATTCAAACTAGTAGGTACTGCATTAACACAAATGGTTTATTTATAAAAATTAAGTGACGTTCAAACATCAAAATGGTTTGTATGTATAAACAGTCGTGCATTACTGCAACGTTTATAAATAAACCACATAAGTAGTCCCTATATTTATTGTGGTATGGGAGCCACTCTACTGACAAAAAAATATGGGTAATACAGGGTTTCGCGTCGATGGGGACATCGACGCGAAACCCTGTATTACCCATATTTTTTTGTCAGTAGAGTGGCTCCCATACCACAATAAAAACTGTTACCATGGATTCAGTGCATGATTCTGAAGTATGTTGTTGTACTGAAGTAAGCCCATTATCTAGGGCAACCAACTACTCAAAACAAAATTAGATTGATGATTAATCACTACGTAATGTGCGTACAAAAGTGATAAACCATGAAAATATACCTACCCAAAAAATGTGCAAAAATTACCTGACAATAAAAACTTTACTCAAAGATTCCCACTGTGTGTACAGCACATGAAACTTTTCAGCTTCCATCACAAAACAACAGGAAAGTCTGTCTGTCACAACACACGCGCATCCGACTCAGAACTTTAGGCGTTTGGTCGCTATTTCGGTAGAGTGTATTAGGGTACTCGTAAATAAAACTAGACTGTACTGAAGAACGAAATCGAATAGACTAATTTTTATTTTTTTTTTTTTTTTTTCGGTATGGCATCTCACAGTTGGTTTAGAAAAACCATGGCTGTTTAACCGGTCAATCCTGTGGCTGCCTCAAGCTACTACACTCAAAGCCTCCAGCCAGGGCACATATATAAAACTAAGCTAAAAAGCTTAGGATGAACGCGCACTAAGGGCACCCCCTGCGGGGTTCGAGCCTCGGCTTAGGGCGTTATCCGGAGGGAGGACATCAAAAGATGGGACGGGCTGGACTAATTTTTATTCCTAAAACACCTTATTTTATACTATTCGTACATTGATACTCTTAGGCACTAGCATGTTACTTAACAATAAATAGACCAATAGCGACGCGCCGTACGGAGCGCGGCGCGAGGGGCGCGGGGCGCTGCGTTGCACACGGCACTATACGCTGCGAAGGCATAAATAGAAGTCGCGCGCCGGGCTCGGTCCTTTTCGCCGTGAGCCGTCGTCGAGTGAAGATATCCATCTGCTTGTCCATCTGCGTGGTCTCGAAGCGTGAAGATACGGAGGGTGCTGATGCTTCTGCTTGCTTTGCTTGCGCTTACAAACCGCTTCTTTCGAAGCGAACCGGCGAACGAGTGCGGCGTTGTGATAACGCTCGTGCCGCGTCGATTATCTTGTTTCTTTATTAGGTACTCGTCTTTATCAAGACGATTGCTTCTCTGTTTCTTGCGGAATGTCAAAAACGTGGTAATGGTTCAGTGGCATGTGGTAAATGGTTCGGTGGTATATGGTAGCTGGTTCGGTGGTATGTGGTTCGGTGGTATATGGTAACTGGTTCTCTGGTGACTGTGTGACAGGTACTGTGTCACTACATCACTCCCCCCTAAGCGAAGCGTACTTTCGGTTTCACTGCGCGGCCGGATCGAGTGACGTATGCGTCGCGCGGTGGACTGGGGGTCGATGATCGCGGCTCGACCGTCAAGGTTGTGCTCTTAGTGGGCGGTTTTTGTTGTTGCGCACATGTTGTTGTACTAGTGGTAAACTCTTCTTCATTGAGTAGGTGCGCTGGCTTGAGTCTGTCTATTGAGACAACTGTAGTTCGAAGTGGCATCTGTATGGTGAAATGCTTGCTCTCACGATGAATCACCTTGAACGGGCCGTCGTAAGGCGGGGTCAATGGACTTCGCACGGTATCATTGCGCACGAAAACATGACTACACGTCGCTAGGTCCTTGTAAACAAACGTGCTCATTTTGTTGCCACGTGCCTTGCTGCTTGGTGTGAGTGATGCCATTGTTTCGGTCAGCTGGCGGACGAATTCGGCGTCTTCATTTTTCGGCTGAGTAGGCACGAAGAAATCTGACGGTATTCTTAGTGTCGATCCGTAGGTCATCAGGGCCGGGCTGACTTGTGTGTCTTCACGAAGCGCTGTACGTAGTCCAAGTAGCACGGTCGCTAATTCATTGCTCCAGTGTGTGCCGGCGCTTCTCGCCATGAGCGCGGCCTTCAACGTTCGATGCCAGCGTTCGACTTGACCATTTGCTTGTGGGTGATATGCAGTAGTTCGAATCCTGGTGATGCCAAATTTCTTCATCAGTGCGTTGAATAACGACGATTCAAATTGTCTTCCTTGATCCGTTGTTACACGTAACGGACAGCCAAATCGCGTTATCCATCCGTCGTAAATCGCCTTAGCAACAGTGTCGGCGGTGACGTCACGAATAGGTATTGCTTCTGGCCATTTAGTACAGCGGTCGATCATCGTTACTAAATATCTGTAGTCGTTAGATGGCGGCAGTGGTCCCACGATGTCAACGTGAATGTGTTCGAAACGCGATGATTTTTGAAACTCGCCGAGTGGACTGATGACGTGTCGATGTATTTTCCCGCGCTGGCAACCGATGCATGATTTTGCCCACAACCCAACTTCTCTGTTCATACTGGGCCAAAAAAACTTTGTAGCCATTATTTTTCTTGTTGTTCGCACACCAGGGTGACTTAGTTCGTGTTGCGCTTTGAATGCTACTAAACGATAAGTTGATGGTAGGTATGGACGAACGTTGCCGGTTGATGTTTCACATATGATGGGTCGTTGACCTCCGGGCAATGTGATAGGCGCGAATTTTAGACTTGGGTTGGACATGCAGATCTTCAGTTCTTCATCATTTTCTTGGTCTTGAGCGAGTTGGTTGTAGTCGATCGTGGAGTGCGACAAGTTGATTTCTTCGATGCGTGATAAGGCGTCCGCTGCTTCGTTCTTATCACCGTGAATGTATTCGATCTTTGCACAGAACTGACTAATGAAGTGTAGCTGGCGTTCTCTTCGTGGTGTATCGCTGCTACTGGGCGTTCTTGTCAGCGCGTAAGTTAGCGGTTTGTGATCTGTGAATATTGTTAGGTCACTGCCCTCTATCAGTCGTCGTAAGTGTTGCACGGCGGTGTACATTGCTAGTAATTCGCGATCGTACACGCTGTAGCGTCGCTGAGTCTCACTCATAGTTTTTGAGAAGAATGCCAGAGGTTTCCAAATGCTTTCCGTTTTTTGTTGTAGAACGGCGCCGATGCTAGTATTCGATGCGTCGGTAAATAAACATAGCGGCGCGTTAGGTATCGGGTGAGTCAGTGTCGTTGCCTCGAGAATGCTTTGTCGGCATTTCTCAAAGGCTTGTTCTGCAACTTGAGACCATTGTATCGGAGTTTTATCGTTCTTCTTGCTGTTGTGTAGGTATTTGTTCAATTCATGTTGGTACTCGGCTTGATGAGGTAAACAACTACGGTAGAAGTTTATCATACCTAAAAATCTTCTAAGTTCTTGAACTGTTTGTGGTTTCGGATAGTTTACTATGGCTTGTATTCGTTCTTGAGTGGGGTTGATTCCTTTTGATGACACTTCGTATCCGAGGAACTCGATGTTTTCCTTGTCAAACTCACACTTGTCGATGTTTAGACTGACGCCGTAGGTATTTAGGCGTTCGAGTACTAATTCTAAGTGGCGGCGGTGTTCTTCCTTATTTCTCGAGTGTACGAGCAGATCGTCGACGAAACAGAATACGTTCTCATCTAGTCCTCGTAGAACTTCGTGCATGAAACGTTGAAAAGTTTGACCGGAGTTTCTTAAGCCGAACGTCATGCAGGTGAATTCGAAAAGTCCGAATGGTGTTATTATTGCTGTTTTTTGAGCATCTTGTTTTGCGATAGGTATCCAGAAATATGCCATTTTCAAATCGAGTTTCGAGAATATTTTCTTGCCGTGGAGTTGGTATGTAAAATCTTGAATTCGTGGAATGGGGTATCGGTCGGGAACGGTGATCGCGTTGAGTCTTCTATAATCGCCACATACTCGAAGTGATCCGTCTTTCTTTTTCACGATGTGAAGTGGACTCGCCCACGGACTGTTTGATGGCTTGCAAATTCCCATCTCAATCATTCGCTCGAATTCGAGTTTAGCTGCCTTATATTTGTCGGGCGGTAGAGGGCGCGGCCGTGAGTAGATCGGCGGCCCAGCTGTCTCGATGTGATGTGTGACGTCATGCTTGGCTGGAGTTTTTAATGTCATTGGTCGAAGTACATCTGGATATTTCTTCAGCAGGTCGTGATGAGTGTGGTCGCGGTTGATAATGTAGACCGATTCTTCTTTGCTGTTTATTTTGATGGCGTTCACGCTGAGCTCGGTTACACGGTCGATGAGTTTTCTTTGGTGCAAGTCGACTAACAGTTTGTGATGCACTAGAAAATCGGCACCCAGTAATGATGTCTTCACATTGGCGACGACGAAAGTCCACTTAAAACTTCTTCGCAAACCTAGGTTGAGCTCGAGTGTGCGCTCTCCGTAGGTACGAATCTCTGTTCCGTTTGCCGCGAAAAGTTTATAGCCTGCGTTCTCCGCCGGCCTTGAATACTTCTGGTTTCGAGCGGCTAATACTGATATGTCGGCTCCCGTGTCGACAAGGAATTTTTCTCTGTTGTTGGTGTCGATTACACATAGGCGGCGGCTTGTTTGGTTTACATCGACACCCGCCACTATCGATGTACGTTCTAGTTTTCCCGCTTTACGAAGGAACATGGCGATTCACATTTGCGTGCCCCGTTGCCGAATCGGTAGTGATAACGGCACAGCCAGTCGGGATCGCCGGGCTTGCGGGCGTTATCAGTACGCTGTCTTGACTGTGTGCGTGAGCGGCTACGATGTGCGGAGTTTTGGCGGGAACGGCGGTACGACGAATATTGATGGTTGCGGAGTTCGGCGACTTCGAGTGACAATTTCTCTATTTGCTTCGTAAGCATGTTGATTTGTAGGGTTGTTATCGCGTTTAGCTGTACCTCATTGACTGCTGGACTTGTTGAAGGAGAGTTTGCGGAGGAGACTGCGGCGACTGTAGCGGGTTCAAAATGCTCCATCATTTTGTCTGCCATCGCAGCTAGCACTTCGAGCGATGACTCGGTGTTGACAGAGAGCACGGCGCGAACTTGTGTGGGCAGCTGGTTGAGCCACATAACCTTCAACGCTTCATCCGATAGTAGCTTGCCACTGAGGTCTCTCATTTTACGCAGCAGCTGGCTTGGCTTGTTATCGCCGAGTTCGAGGCCGCTGAGTAGCTTCTGTAACTGCCGATGGTCTGACTCTTGGTATGTAGAAATGAGTCTGTCCTTGAGCGCACTGTACTTGCCGGTGATCGGTGGATGTAATATGATGTCTCCAATTTGTTCTAGGTCACTGTTGCCTAGTAGCGGGACGACGAGGTTGAATTTCTGCTCATCACCTATCTTGCTGGCAGCAACGGCGGCTTCGAATTGCGCGAACCACAGGCGTGGATTTTGGCGCCAAAATGGTGGTAAACGTGCAGGCAGTGAGACTGATGCCACGTCGCTCTTCACTGTTGTGATGCCCTGAGCATCGCTAAATCCGTCGGTATCGTTCGGCATGATGATGGTTCTTCTGAGATTCTAGTTGGATCTTGCAGGAGTTCGATGTTGCAGGAACTCAGGATTGTGTTCAGCTTCACGGGGTCACCACTTTAAGCGTTTGGTCGCTATTTCGGTAGAGTGTATTAGGGTACTCGTAAATAAAACTAGACTGTACTGAAGAACGAAATCGAATAGACTAATTTTTATTCCTAAAACACCTTATTTTATACTATTCGTACATTGATACTCTTAGGCACTAGCATGTTACTTAACAATAAATAGACCAATAGCGACGCGCCGTACGGAGCGCGGCGCGAGGGGCGCGGGGCGCTGCGTTGCACACGGCACTATACGCTGCGAAGGCATAAATAGAAGTCGCGCGCCGGGCTCGGTCCTTTTCGCCGTGAGCCGTCGTCGAGTGAAGATATCCATCTGCTTGTCCATCTGCGTGGTCTCGAAGCGTGAAGATACGGAGGGTGCTGATGCTTCTGCTTGCTTTGCTTGCGCTTACAAACCGCTTCTTTCGAAGCGAACCGGCGAACGAGTGCGGCGTTGTGATAACGCTCGTGCCGCGTCGATTATCTTGTTTCTTTATTAGGTACTCGTCTTTATCAAGACGATTGCTTCTCTGTTTCTTGCGGAATGTCAAAAACGTGGTAATGGTTCAGTGGCATGTGGTAAATGGTTCGGTGGTATATGGTAGCTGGTTCGGTGGTATGTGGTTCGGTGGTATATGGTAACTGGTTCTCTGGTGACTGTGTGACAGGTACTGTGTCACTACAGAACTAATAAGTTCCTGACATAGATTACATGATAACTAATCTATAAGCCTGGAAAATTTGATTACATATTACGAAAGGTGCGAAAGTGGTGATGATAAAGTATTCCTAATTTATCTACATTATATTATTTAGTGGTAACAAACAATAGGTGCAGTGCAGCTGAAACAGAAGGTCAAATAACTCTGCTTGTAACGATTCTTTTGTTGTTAAACTGTGCCATTAAACTTGAAATGAACGTGTGTGGATAATTTAGGATTCAATCATTGATTTTGAAATCGTTTTGTGTATTTCGTTTACTGTTTTTATTTGTGTTAACAAATAGACATCATCTTATCGAAAGAGGTTACCACCAATTTCTTTACCTCAGTAATTTCTCAAGTGCCTCATACCATTTCCAACTTTCAAACTGGTACTCAGCAATACATGGCCAAGTAGCTATATAGTAAGTGACCATACTAAAATAAACCATCACCATCTACCTAGACTCTTCCCAACTATGTATGTTGAGGTCGGCTTCCAGTCGAACCGGATGCAGCAGAATAATACCAGTATTTTACAAGGAGCTACTGCCTATCTGACCTCTACAACCCAGTAACTGGGTAACACGATAAGTACCCCTTGACAAGACTGGTTGTTAGACTTTCGGGATTCTGAGCTACCCGTAACGACTGTCAAAGATCTACGAATGACAAATTAAGCATGTAGGTATTAATAGGTGACCCTAGCGAGTACCTCATATGTTGCTAAAGACAGCAATAGATAGTGTTATCGGGTAAGCGGGAGCAACCACCTGTCCCTTGATAACGGTCTATTGCGAAAACTAAGTTTCCTCAACCATTCGTATGCCGGGAACGTGGATCCACGCGAGACACAATAGTTTTTTAATTGTTTCTGTAATTACGACATATGAGAGGTTAATAGCTGCGGAAGACAGACAGGCAGACACGGCATTCGCTGTAGATAATCAGCCTTGTGATCACAGTTGGAACAATAATTAATTTTATTTGCCTAAGCGCTTGTTAATGACGCGTCTAAAAATTAAGATCCGACGCAAAATGAAATATACGGTCTTCAAACTTATTATTGTACTAGATTTCGTCCGCGGCTTCGCCCGCGTGGTCGGAAATTATCCCACCGGAACGTAGGATAAAAGTATCCTATATGTTAATCCAGGTTATAAACTATCTGTGTGCCAAATTTAATCCAAATCCGTTCAGCCGTTTTAGCGTGATTGAGTAATAAACACACAAACATACAAACTTTCACATTTATAATATTTATATATATACAAAGCAGGAAGTAGGATTAATTAAGTTCAAGATGAAATGCTTTTACAATAGATGTTACGAACTTGCGATGGAGTGACAGAAGTCCCTAATAAGGGCGGTAAACACCGCTTTTACTTCGAGATACATACTAATTAAAGTCCTTTACTTTTTATATTACTTGCAGTGATTAGAATAAATCCTCTCACTCTAGATACAGTTCCAAAGATCGTAATTATTTTCGTCCTCGTTTTAATGACTTAATTACTATAATCAACGAAGCGCTGGTATTACTGAGGCTAACTACAGTCACGCATCATGTGCTTCACTATGTACGCATTAGTATATCTTCACGCACGGTTTAATAAACGAGATAGACAGGACAATAACTAATACTTTCGTGCCTTCAATACTTGAAAACGAAATCGTCCGTAGCGTCAATTAAAATGACAGGAAGTGTTTAGTTGACTGCGAAGAGCCATTATTTTTAAATTAGGTCAAATGCCGTCACCCTGACCCATAGTTAGGTAGTTTAGAGATACAGAGGCAAAATGGGTGGCTGTGACTAATAATGGGTTTGATGTAGCGGATTTCCATCTACAGGGTGGCAGGGACATCGACGCGAAAACTGAAACCATGGATTCATTATGTTCCATACATTTTGACCACGTAGGTATTGCACTTTTCTATGAAACAGCAGATTTTTTTTAAAATAATCGACGAAAAATTTCAATGTAGGGGGTTCAGAATCATGTACCTACTGAATCCATGGTTTCAGTTTTCGCGTCCATGTCTCTGACACCCTGTATAATCATGCTTAGATTCCTCAAAGGGACAGCCAAAAAAGAGTTGGTATTTCACACACATTTCGTCAGTTAGTTTTGAAAGTCCATGTAATCGGATGAGACGCCTATTGTCATTAATCGGACACAAATCTAGACTCCGGACTTTCCTAATGAAAAAACTCAATAATATTTTGCTCGAACCGAGGATACAACCCAGCGGTACGCTCAGTAATAATAATTGTCGTGCTAACGACCACTAAAACCACAAAGCAGTCAAGAAACATGTCTTCTAATTTCATGTGCCAATGTCCAGTCACGAACCACAAATATTTATACACATGCTTGTCGCCACAAAACGATAATATTGTTGACTAAATTGAAGCCATGACCTTCCCATCGCGCGGCTAGTCTATTGTCTTTGAGTGAAAGTGTAACAATAATAAATATAACCTTGCTGGATTGAGAGGAAATTATTGCAAATAACTACTTATTAGGTGTGGAGGTTTTTATCAATAGATTGCAAGTTTCAAAAGCTGTAGAGAAAGGTGTAGAGGTTTGTTTACATGTGTCCAGAGTTAAGTAGAGTGGAAGTGTTCATATAGAGGTATTATTTAGGGTACCTACTTTTGCGGCTCGAAACATGTGAACAGTGTGTTCAGTAATGAGAAGTTGTAGAGTAGTAATTTACGATGTCACAATAACTCAACGAGTATCATGTGTCATGATGACATTCGTATGGAGAAATGCCTTCTAGAACATCTAAATCTCGCGTAAAGAAAAATTGTTGTGCTGGGGTTACATTGTCGCGTTATCGCGAACTTTGCTTCTGCGCTCTCTGATGCTCAGCGAGACGTCGAACGGTGTGCGAGAGAAACCGCGCGAAGTTCGCGATAACGCGATAATGTAGCCCCAGCATTAAATGGGACTCCCGCACAGAAAGTTACAAAAATAGAAAAAAAAAAAACAACAATCTATACTTCGATAACTACTAATATATAAAGAGGTAAAATTTGTTTGTTTGTTAGTAAGTTTGTATGTAGGGGTAATCTCCGGAACCACCAGTGGGATTTTAAAAATTATTTTTGCATTGGATAGCCCAATTCTTGAGGAAGGTTATAGTGTAAAAATAAAGTCCTGTACGAGATCAAAAGGCCCCTTTTCAGCAAGGTGCTGCGATTTTAACTATCTGGGAGCTAAACTATAGGCTGACGTATTTCTGAACAAGTACAATATCAGTTTTGTAGATTGATCCTAATCATACGAACTGCAGAAGCTTTCACATTTTGATAGCAACCTTCACACAATTTCAACTGATCTACAATGTAGGTACAATACAATTTATACGGATGCACCTACATCAGAAAGCATTTACATAGATATACCAGAAAAGAGTAGGGAGAGTACTTATAGAGTTATGGTGGAATGAAGTCCACCCTGTGTACCACCATTGCAAAAACTAAAAAAACATTATAAGAAAACAAAATAAAATTAACCAAAATTGGCTTAGTTGTATACCAGGGAAAAGATAACAGAAACACACTTTCACATGTATAATATGAACCAATTTACATATCCATGTATGGGTACGGGTTTGTTTAGTTTTGGCTTGATAAAAAAGTTGTGATAAACCAAAACGGAATTAACACAGGAAATTTGATTTTATGAGTGTTATTAATTTGTATAACTTTAACTCAGCCTCAGCAGGAAAGGCTCAAGGCAAGGACTCATTAATGGTTTAATGTGTCTATTTTTATGTACTTTGAAAATAATTTAACCTTCTTTACTACTATGTAGTAGTATTCCAGAAAATACTTAAGAGCGTTAATTCTGAAAGCAGGCAACGTCGCAAATAGATGTCCAACATTTCGCTGTTTGCAGAGCAGTGGTGGCTCAGTGGTAATGGACGCGACTTACGAGATATAGGTTGTAGGTTCGAACCCAGACAGGTGCTTTACTTTGTGTAAATTATTTCATCACCACTGCTCTCAAAACGGTGAAGGAAAACATCGTGAGGAAACCGGCATGTCCTAGAACCGAAAATTCGAAGACATGTGACATCTACCAACCCGCACTGGGCCCGCGTGGTGGATTACGGCCCACTCCCTCTCACCGAGAGAAGGCCTGTGTCCCAGCAGTGGGAACATTATAGGCTGATGATGATGATTTCGCTGTTTTGATTAATTTGGCAATATTACTATATGGAAATATGAAATGTGGCTAACTAGCGAACTAGAATATTTATAATGAATTGCAATTATAACACTGAATTTGATGTTATAACTGTTTAAGGTGTAAAAAAGGCATTTGGAAAGTTTCCAAATACTTTTTTACATTTTAAATTAAATATTCGGTGTTACGATATTAATTATTGCATTTCGTAATCAATATTTTAGTTCATTAGTTAGCCACATTTAATATTTCAATATTAATAGCCAAATTAATCAAAACAGCAAAATATTTAACATCTATTTGCGACGTTGCTAACTTTTAGGATAAACGCTCTCAATACATTTATATCTAGAATTACATCAGTTTAGTCTTGCAGTTTTAAGAATCAACTTGAATATCTCAAATAACATAACATCACGCCTGTCTTCTCCGAAGGGTTAGGCAGAGGTGTACCTATAGTACTCCCACATTTCGCCAGTTACGTTTGAGTCCCAGGTAATAAGGGGCGATCCTATTACCAACAATCGGGTACAAATCCTGACGCCCTACTAAAAATTTCAGATAGAAAACTCATTAACACTTTGCCAGACCCGGGAATCGAATACGGGACCTCATGGTCAGCAGAGACGTTTGCGAGCACTAGACTAACGACGCAGTTACGCATCTTAAATAAGCAGCTCAAATAGCTAGTTGAAACTAACTCAAGAGTTTCTATTAGTCACAAATAAAGTGTTAATTACCAACACAGTTTTATCTCCACATTTATGCACAGCCATAAAAACTTGATACCTATTCAATGATGATTGTAGTCCAATGGCCATTGTTTAAGCTAATCTCACCTGTTTTCCTGTATGATGTTGTTGGCATGCTGTGTGATCACTCCTGAGAATGTGAGAGCTTGGCTGATGCTCTGACCGATGGCATCCTGCGATGATATCACCAGGTTCTCCACTGATTTTCTCCTGTCAAATATTAATAGAATAGAACAATTGGAATGAGGGAAAGATGATGAGGATGTTTAAATAGAACTATGAAGTGTTGTTTAAAGGCTTTTAAGGACAATTAAGGAATAAATAATTAATTAATCAAACATTGTTTATTAATTAGAGTTTGATATTTTTAAATTACTTTTGCTTTTGTTAAATTAAAATAGTATAATTAATTGTACAATGATAAGAAAACTGTAATTAGGAGTTTTTATAGCATTGTTATTTTATTATACAATTTGTATTCTAGAAGTTTTTAACAGCCAGTTTGAATGAATGTTAGGTAAATACTTATGTAATATTACTTCATTAGCATTTGTAATCACCAACATTATTATAATAAATTACCATACTGTTAGAATAAAATAAAGTTAATCAGATGTAATATACTTACCACTTTAATTCATCAGAAGTAAAGGTTGATATTATTTGAATATTCTTGTATGACAAAATGTATTAGCATAAATAATAAAGTTATTTACAAGTCAAATGTTGTTAAATATATTAGTTAGCCTTTATATTGAGATTTTATAGATACCTAGTATGAAATCCAGTAACACAGTGAATTTAAGGATTATTCAGTTAGAATTGTTAATGTAATGCTGTGGTTATTATTATTGAAATACATTATTTAAAAAAATATATAAATCAGGTTTTTATTTGTTTTTGTTTTACAATATTAAATTTAGACCTACATTGTTCTTTTAATATCTTTGAAATTAGCACATCTTAGTACTAGATTTTTTTCTAGGTTTAGGTATTCGAATACAATAGGCATTTAGTCTGTATAGCAGTTACAACTAACTGTACAAAACTGGTCACAGTGAGCTGTATGCTATCCTAATTTTGGGTAGTCTTGTAAAAATTATATGTACACACTGCCTAAAGTTGTCTAGGAATATTTTGACACAGAATAAGGCTCTGGGAGAACGTTTCTAAGGTCCCTATGGAGCTGATGATGATTTTTGACATCTGCATTGCGGGGACGACAGAGCACAAAGATCATCGACCTATCATCACCAATCAGACTGTTTTGACGTATCCTAGACTTGCTAACAACTAGTACTAACTAGTAAACAACATAAACAATGTCCACTGACGAATACACTAACACAATCGTTCTATAATTAGGAAAAATGCGTATATTACTCACATCGATATGGCGATGTTCCGGCTGTCTAGCTCTGAAGAAGTCATGATAACCGTCCAGTTTAGTTCACTATAGTTTCTGCCACTAGTGAGCTATCATTACCAGCTACGTTTTTTGCTTTCATCATCCAAATAATGGATTTTTTTTACACAAAAATATAAAATTGATCTCTTTCTTTAGCTGTAGTCAATGACAACTAGACGCGGTGTTGCAAGGTAAATAAAATAAACATCTGTACGGTCATTTACATGTAAAAAATTATGTTGATTACCCAAAAATACCAAAAATACCCATGATTTCCAGATCGGAGGACGAAGTTTAGATATCACGCATACATCTAGAATTATTCAATTTTTCCATATAAAATAAGTAATATTTGTATTAATACTAAAAAGTCTTTGGCTTGTAATTATAATTTTATTGAAAAGGCTAAAAGCCAAGCATATGTTTTCGTCGTTATCTTTGCTTACTAAAATTTTAAAAACGTTCTGTCACTTTGTTCGACATGTAACACGTGAGGTTATTTTCACGTTATTTTTAATATTTTGGAATATTTGTGATGTGTTCTCGCAGTTAATATAAAGTTTAATCATGGCAGACGAAACTGCTTTTGATAAAAAGAAGTCGCACCGTGCTAAGCAAGCCGGGCGCAAAGCAGAAAAGAAGAAAAACAAGACCAAACTTGATCAGTCTAACCTAAGTGCTCGGCAGAGAAATCCTAAAGCTTTTGCTATCCAATCTGCTGTGAGAGCTGAAAGACAGTTTCGTCGTCGGGAAGATGTTATCTCAAAGAAGCAGCACATCCCACAAGTGGACAAAACTCCCCTGGAACCACCGCCCATTGTTGTGGCGATTGTCGGTCCACCTCGAGTCGGCAAAACCACCCTCATCAACAATTTGATAAAGAGTTTTATCAAAACGAACGTGACGAACACGAACGGTCCAATAACTATCGTTACGTCGAAGAAACGGCGCATTACACTGGTAGAATGCAACAATGATGTCAATTCTATGATCGACATTGCTAAGTGCGCTGATCTCGTGTTGTTGCTATGCGATGCCAGTTTCGGCTTCGAGATGGAGATATTTGAGTTCCTTAACATATGTCAAGTACATGGAATGCCTAAAATCATGGGTGTTCTCACTCATCTGGACATGATAAAGAATGCCAAGACCCTAAAAACTACAAAGAAGACTTTAAAACACAGGTTTTGGACTGAAGTATATTCAGGAGCCAAGTTATTCTACCTTTCTGGTATCATACATGGAGAATATTTAAGGAATGAAATAAAGAATTTGTCTAGATTCATCTCAGTGATGAAGTTCAGGCCGTTAAGTTGGAGGATGACACATGCCTATGTGTTGGCGGACCGTTTGGAGGATATTACTAGTCAGGAGTTGATCAGAAAGGATGCCAAAGTGAACAGAGATGTGGTGCTTTATGGCTACGTGAGGGGGGTGCCACTTATGAAGGAGTCCTCAGTACATATAGCAGGTAAGATTGTTTTTATTTAACTACTACCATGAATCACATTACGACACTTGATCTGTTATAAAGGGTCACTAGTAAAGTATGATCTAAAAAAAAGCTTATTCTATTTGTGGCACATAGTTACGTATAAAGCTGTGGTATATGAGGCGATAAATGAAAAATATCATATCACTACGCTGCCTTGCAATCACACAATAAAAATCATCATGCTTTGCATTTTTGTGTGTGAAACTACTTTTTTTTACATAAACATTTGTAATAACTTTTACATGTTTATGCAAAAAAAGTAGTTCCATATCTAGTTTTCTTTGTAACTTCTATAATTTCTACATTCTACAGTTACACATTATTTGAAAAATGAATTAGTATTGCGTTTCTATTGAAGCATTTTGTTTTATTTAGTTAGGTATTATATATTTAGTTTACTTTATCATTTCATAAAATACACCCTGGTTTTTAAAACTAGTATTCATTGTAGTCAAAAGTCTGCCAGTTGATCTAGTAAACTAACAAACTTGTTAAATCATTCCAGGTGTAGGAGACATGAAGATCAGTGAGCTATCCTACCTACCAGACCCATGTCCACTCCCCAGCAAAGAGAAGAAACGTCATCTCATGGAGCGAGAGAGACAGATATATGCACCCTTCGCCGGTGTTGGAGGTATTGTCTATGACAAAGATGCAGTCTATATAGAGCTCCAAGGTTCTCACTCACACAAGAAGGAAGATGAAGAAACAAATGAAAAGAAAGCTCTTCTCAAGAATGTAGTGGAAACCACGGAAACAGTTGATGAACAGATGCAGGAGTCAGGGTTTAAACTGTTCAGTGGAGGTGCAGTTATCTACCCTGATATGATCAAAGATGATGAGTATTTACAACAGAATAAGAAAGCTGAATCAGATTCATCTGATTCTGAGGATGATGGCAATGACAGTGATTCTGATAATGATAGTGGAATAGATCAAAGTGAAAAAGAAGAGAAAAGAAATAAACTTCCATGGGATAATAATTCTGGAGGTGGCTCAGAAGGAGAAGATGGTGAGGACGGCGAAATGAGTGTTGATGGGGATGACAAAGACAAAGGCGATTTGAGTGATGATGAAGATGATAGTGAATCTGATGAGGAACCACAGAAAGAAGAAGACTTTGGAATGAAATGGAAAGAAAAGTTAGGCGAGAAGGCCACAGAAGCATATCTTGAAAGACAAAAGACCTCAAAGAACATCATGAAGCTTGTATACGGTGAGTTTGAAATAGGAAACAAATCTAAAAACAAGAAAGACGAAGATTCTGAAGAAGAAGATGAAGAGCTTGGTGGTCTCTTTAAAAAAGTTACAGATACGCAAAAGAAGAAGCATAAAGATAAGGAAAGATTAGATTTAGATGAATGCTCATTCTTCTATGCCTTGGACAAACCAAATCTTAGAGATTGGACAAGTGAATCAAATAAACAATTTTTGATCAACAATTTCGTAACTGGGAAGAGGTCGGCTGACGAAGACGCCTCAGAACTGTTGAAACTAGACGATGCCAGCGATGGTGATGATGAGGAACTTTACGGTGATTTCGAAGACTTAGAAACAGGAGAGAAACATAAAGCTGAAGAAAACACAGAAACAACTCAAGAAACTGGCACTAAACGTAAAGCAGAGCTAACTAAATCTGAAATTCTAGACAAAAAGATGAAGTTAAAAGCTAAATTCGATTCTGAATATGATAATCCTGATGACCACAGGATCAAAGGAGACCACTCTTATTACGAAAACTTAAAAGCAGAAGCTTTGAAACAATCAGAACTCAACAAATCAGTGTTTGAGAACTTAGACCAGGGTCTAAGGGTTGAAGTTGAAGGTTTCAGACCAGGTTTATATGTCAGAATGTTATTCAAGAACATGGCATCAGAATTCGTTACGAACTTCGATTCTAGCTATCCAATACTTATTGGATCTTTGAACATGGCTGAGCAGAACATCGGTTTTGTATCCTGCAAAGTTAAGAAGCATAGATGGTATAAGAAAATACTGAAGACTAATGATCCTCTAATCATTTCGTTGGGTTGGCGTCGCTTCCAAACGTTACCTATCTATTCGAAGATAGAGGATGACATGAAATGCAGATACTTGAAGTATACACCTCAGCATGTCACATGTAACATGCATTTCTATGGTCCCATTACACCACAGAATACAGGTTTTCTTGCCTTGCAGAGCGTCAATAACAATACAAATGATATCAAACAAGTTGGCTTCAGGATAGCTGCTACAGGAAGTGTGAATGAAATTAATAAATCAACTCAAATAGTTAAGAAATTGAAACTAGTTGGTACACCATTGAAAATCTATAAGAAGACTGCTTTTATAAAAGATATGTTTACAACTACTCTTGAGGTCGCAAAGTTTGAAGGCGCTAGAGTTAAAACAGTTTCGGGCATCAGAGGCCAGATTAAGAAAGCCCTGAACAAGCCAGAAGGCGCTTTCCGAGCTACTTTTGAAGACAAAATTCTGATGAGCGACATCATATTCTGTCGTACATGGTTTAAAGTTGACGTCACTAAGTTCTATGCGCCTGTTGTTAACCTACTACTGCCAGAGGGAGCTAAGAATGCCTGGCAAGGAATGAAGACTAAAGGGCAGCTCAAGAGAGAACAAAACATCATAAACGACGCGAACACCGACTCCATGTATACTGAAATAAACAGAGCTCCCAAAGTTTTCAAGCCTTTGGTGATACCTAAAAACCTACAGAAAGGCTTGCCATACAGATTCAAACCTAAGGAGAAGTCCACAACATTGTCTGGCATAAATCCTAAAGATAAATTCAAGAACAGGATAGCGGTTATCAAGAATCCGGAAGAACAAAAGGTTTCGAACGTTATGAAGATGTTGAAAACTAATTTCGAGAAAAAGAAAGAAGTACAGAAAGAAGCTACTGCGCAAAGGCTGCAGAAACATAAGAAGCAACTAGAGGCAGAAGAATGGAGGAAGTTGAAACGGCAGAAAGAATTGAAGAAGAAAATATGTAGGCATTTAAGTAAAGTTGGTAATAAAAAGAAGCCTCAGATGTACACTGTGTTTGATTCTTGACAATCCTAGCAATTTCCAATAATTTAGCGAATTCTCTTTTCTTGATTGCCTTTGTTCGATCCCTTGCTGCATCGTTATTCATGGGTGTCCGTTTCGACCGCGCGGCCATGGTGTTTTTTTTAAATAAAAACCATCCCAAGTTTTTGTAAAAAAATGTAAAAGTCGATTCCCAAAAACCATAAATTTGTCAAAGCAATGGTTAAAAAGTTATAAGGGTTTGAACGTGGCCGCGCCATCGAAACGCGGCGAACCGCGCGGCCATGGAGATCTTTAAAACTGCTGTAGCTGCGGGCAAATTAGTCGCAATAGCAGCACTTTTTGATCAACCAGCCATGACCCCCAGGAAATAGTAGATTGAATTTGTAAAAAATTTGTAAAATTACAGAAAAAAAATCATTTGTTCCCAACGAGTAACACCCTCAAATGTCACACTGTTACTCGATGGGAATGTTTTTAAGAAAAAATTCCCAACCAGTCACACTGTTACTCGATGGGAACTTTTTATTACTAATTTCCCAACCAGTCACACTGTTACTCGAAGGGAACTTCTTATTAGTAATTTCCCAACCAGTCACAATATTACAGTAGTTAATGAAAAGAAGAATTAAATCGGTTTTTACTTTAAAAACATTTATTCGTCATATTGCTGGTGATTCTCCTTTGAACGTTTTATTCTTAAATAATTAAATAAAATTACAATACCTAAATACATACATACATACATAGACTCACGCCTGTATCCCCGAAGGGGTAGGCAGAGGTGTAATATTACACCCACATCTCGCCATCTATATTTAAGTCCCACGTAATAAGGGGGGGAGGTACCTAAATACAATCAGCTTTATATAATATATCAGAGTAAATCATCACATTTTACAACAATTATCAGTTCTAATTTCTAATGTTAATTTGAACTTTAAACAATTTTCCAAATACATATAATTAGCCATAAGTATGTTGTGACAATTAAAATTATGTATAGCAAAATAAAGTTATGATAAGCCGGCAACATCAGTTATCGCGAGTGTGTAATGGCGGTTATTTTCCATGCACATTTAATGTAAAAATACTTTTGCATCCCTCTTCCCGCGGCCCCGGCGGCGGCGGCCACGTGTCGTAAGTGGGGGAGAGGGACGCAAAATGAATTAGTCAGAGCAGTGCAACGAAGCAAAGTGCACGTTGTCGACAATGTCAGAGCCCACCGCATCTAGTTCGTCCGGTCAAGTGCCATTAAATTTAATTAAAAGGAATGGTGGGACAATTTTGCTACGAAGTGGACATCAATTTTATGCTAGACGAAAGCATAGTAGCGGATTAATAGTGTGGGCGTGCACAAAACGAAACATTTGCAAAGGAATCTTGAGAATAAAAGTAAGTACCTATATAATAAAGTTTACTGATAAACCTATGGTTTGTTTGTTAATCAATAACATAATTTATATTTTTTTTATAATTTTATTGTAAAATGTGGTGATTTACTGTGATACATACATATAGGTACAAACATAAGGTTGATTATATTTAGAAAATTCTTCTTTAAAGTTCAAATTAATATTAGAAATAAGGACTGTTAATTATTGTAAAATGTGATGATTTACTCTGTTATATTATATAAGGCCGATTGTGTTTAGATATTGTTACTATGACTAAAACATTTAAAATGAGAATTACTAGCAATATGACGAATGTTAACGTGTAACGTCCGTAATTAAGTAACTGTATTTACCAATGTTGTTATTTTGTTGATTTTAATAAAAATTTAAACAACCGATTTAATTCTTATTTTCATTAAGTTCTGTAACAGTGTGTTCCCATCGAGTAACAGTGTGACTGGTTGGGATTTTTTTCTGAAGAAATTCCCATCGAGTAACAGTGTGACTGGTAGTGTGACCGGTTGGGAATTTTTTCAGAAAAAAATCCCATCGAGTAACAGTGTGACATTTGAGGGTGTTACTCGTTGGGAACAAATGAAAAAAATCCTGTGTTTATATTTTAGGAGCTGTAAGGCTAAAACCTCATGGCCGCGCCATTGAAACGGTGACAAACACGTTATCGTCGATATCTCGCTGAAAAAGCATCGCAGACGTCTGAAGTTTTTTGTAAAACACAGATTTGATTTTGTCAAAACTAGCAAAAATACAACAAAAAATCCTAGGTTTATATTTCAGGAGCTGTTGAAAAAAATCTTTAAGTTTCTCCCTTATAGTTTCGTCATGTCCGTCTGTCTGTCTGTCTGTCTGTCCGCGGTCTAGCACCAAGACTGTTAGTACTAGAAAGTTGTAATTTGGTATGGGTACCTATACATATTAAACAGCCGACAAAGTGGTAAAATAAAATTATGAAAAATATATTTTTTTAGGGTACGCGTAAAGTGGGGATGTTTTTTTTTTCTTCTATACCTTGGTGTGGGAGTATATGTAATCTGTGGTGTGGGGTATCGTTGGAAAGGTCAAAATGTAAATCCAAGATGGCGGCTCTGAAGATTTTCAAATTTATCATCATGGGTATCGTTTTCACGTTTTTTAAGGGTCCTAAAGCCGATGGTGAGGTCAAAATGAAAATCCAAGATGGCGGATGCAAAAATTTTAAAATTTTTCGTCATGGGTATCGTTTTCATGGTTTTTAAGGGTGCTAAAGCCGATGGTGAGGTCAAAATGAAAATCCAAAACGGCGGCGGCAAAACATTTCAAATTTTTCGTCATGGGTATCGCTTTCATGGTTTTTAAGGGTGCTAAAGCCGATGGTGAGGTCAAAATGAAAATCCAAGATGGTGGCGGCGAAAAATTTAAAATTTTTCGTCATGGGTATCGCTTTTCTGTTTGGAGTGCTAAAATTTTCAGACTCGCTCTTGCCTTCTACATTCTCTTAATTCTTGAGATGTTTCTTTATAAGTCGACAAAGCAACTAAATCCTAGTTCTTTTAGAATGATGAAAAGAAAATCTAACCTATCAGTGTGTGCAAAAATTTCGAGCTCGCTTCGCTCGCTCTCGCATTCTGCATCCAGTTCAAAAGAGTTCTTATGAAAATATCAAACAAAACCTAACCTATCCAAGGCTACCGCTCGCTGTTGTCATAATCTCCTGTTGTAATACAATACCTACCTACTATCTATCTGCGACTGCCTGCAAGTACACCCCCCTCCCCCCCCGCCGCATGTAAAAGATGCATACCTATTCCTCGGCACCCATGGTGACCCCCTCCCAAAATCTTGGCCTGCGACCGCGCCTGGAAGGTTTTTAATAATAACAAAACTACGTTTTCGACATTTTACAAAATGTGTATTTATTTTAATAATACGAAAAAAAAATAGGTCTTTTTAGGATGAGCATTAAAAGCTCATAAAAAGCATAAGGGTAGGTTTTTAGTGTTGTGCTGACTAAAGAAGCTTAAACTAACCCTGGCCTAACTAGACGTTAGGCCATATTTTTATTTTACATAACAACATAACATCACGCCTCGTTTCCGAGAAGGGTTGGGCAGAGGTGTCCCTGTAGTAGGTACACCCACATTTCGCCAGTTATGTTTAAGTCCCATGTAGGCCTCAGTCAGTGACAAGATTTTACTCTAGGTAGACAGAACCGTCATTTATTGTTGTGTGTTTAATTTTTCTTTTGGAAGTCTGACCTTAGGATCTTTCTTGAAAAATCATGACAGGGATGAAGTAAATAAAACAAAACATTGTATCGTGTAAATTGTATTTACCTCTTATCATTATGCACAACGTATGCCGTCATCGCACTTTTGATAAACGTTTTTACAAACGTACAGATTACACATTAGTACAGATTACATTGGTCAAAATAAACATTGTCTAGTTAACAATTTCGTTATGACATCAAAACAATGGCCGTTAGAAGGGTTCACCTGTAACGATATACCGATTATCTAGTCGAGGGCCAAAGCGATCATTTATAACACGGAAAGCCTTGGAATGTAACGCGCACGGTGACGAAACGCTCCCACTCGCGCGCAACTCGATACAGATCCCGTCACTATAACAAGCTATGCACACACAGGCCAAATTATATACATATCCAATTTTTTTACTAATAAACATATTTTACATTAATTCCTTAACGTGAAGGTAACTTTATTCTTTGGTAGCGCGAGCCACTGGGACTTAAAATCTTGGAAAAATATTTGATATATTTTTGTTTGATACGGGTCCGATAGTGCGTGATCGGAGTATGTTGGAATGTGATAAAATTATTCTAGTTATTGTTCGGTCGCGTCCGTTCCAAACTGGCGGTTACTTGGCACTTGTGGAGTTACACACGTTACTGCACTACGGTACACACCGAGAACATGGAAACAACTGGCAACACTGATCGCGTTAACACAACATAGTGGAACAGCTAGCGTCCGGCTTTGTGACACTATGGCTACGGGTTTGTAACATCAGATATGTAACTTCTTTAATTAATTATGAATAGAATAATACCTACTGTACTTAAATGTACGAAACCTCAGCGGACAATATTCGTCCACTAGAAGTGATTGGGTTTTCTTTCCAATCATCATAACGAACATAACTTCATACAACAAAGTGGAGCCATCCAAAATAAATGATCTAGTGTAACAGTAACAAGGCACGTTACGCACTCATAACCGAACATTACCGACTCGCACCGAACGTTACAAACTCGCCACCGAGCGTTACGCACCGGACACTAAAGCGAAATTTAGATTAGCAGTTAAACTTGCAGAAGTTGACTTCCGCAATTAATTCTTACCGTGAACAGTCTGCAAGTTTTAAAGAACTTCCGCAAGTTTTATTACAAATCTAAAGTTCGCTTAACTTAAGGAACCGGACGATTGACGTTATCTACGCTTTCTGACGGGAACATATAAAAGTGTATGATTACAAAGGGACCGCACAGCGGCCATGACACTTCGGCTATACTACGTCATCCAAACCACTTTATACAAAACTTGATTAGCTACGTCGAAAAGCTATAAGTACGCTAACAGTTAACTAATAACCATCTCCATAGTACTTCATACTTGCATTGTATACAAATTTTATGTAGCTAATATATATAATTTATTTATATTTTGATAATGAAACGATGATGTGTACGTATGATATTGAGTCAGGCTTTATTGACGAGACGTCAGAACATCGAACGACCAGAATACGAAACGAAAAGTATTAGATAATAATTTATTTTTCCTAGAAGTTTATAATTACAACCCTGAGTCTAGCGATGAATTAGGTTTCGCTATGCTCAGGGATTCATAGTTCAAAGATACACTTTCTAGAACACTTGAAGTTTTGTCCTAGTAAATAAAAAATCAATTAGACTATATTTTACTAATGACTTCAACCACATAATGGGCTCATCTCTTTTGTTCCGTACTCCGACCGCTCGTACCACTAACCTACCCACGCCTGCAATGCGTTGACTAGCCGCCGCAGTTTCGCATAGCACAGTGTGCGACTGAACGACATGTAACCTAGCCAGGATTACACTTCGAGCGGTTTTAGACAGCCAGTGATATAATTCAGGGTATTTTTCAACTATAATTTGTAAAGTCAGTAGTATTTCACTTCTATGTAGACTTGCCCTCCTGTAGTTTTGTTGTTTCAAGGGTATTTCTGATTTGGCACCGCTGAAGCTTCTCCCCTAGCTATGGCCACGTGAACAACAGTAAGTGTAACATGAACGCATTCACAATACGTCCCTCACACGCCCGCCCTACTACCGTCACGTTTACTTGCCACGTCGCAATACAAAGTAGACACCATTCACTTTCCAATTTATTATGAAAAATTTTGAAAATGCCCCGCGTCAAGTATTGTAAGACGTCTGAAGGATTATGAGCAACATGCTGAATAGGAGAGGCGCGAATTTTATATTATGAAAGTTATATTTTTCACATCTTGCAACATTTGACGACGGCGCAGACTTACTCCGAGAAGTATATATCCAAATGTTTATCTACGATTAAAAATTAATTAATTTTATAAAAAAATCACACCGGTGGCGCCGTCTCTCACCTTACTTTATTAATACTGTTACTCGATAACTATACATACATTAGCTGAGGCCTACACACGGCCGTGATGTCACGGCGTTAACATTACTTGTGATACGCGACAACCGTAAGACAAACCATTATTGAGGTAATTTTTATAATAAACCGGTATATTTAATACATTTCCTATAATAACTTAATAAATAATAAAATCTAGTTAATAAATAAGCGGTTATCATTACAAAGTAATAATACAATAAAAATCCTTTCAGTTTTGAACACATCTTAGCTAAATATTGCTATTACACCTACAGTCGATAGAAATGATATATAAACGATAATATTTACAATATATTTGCTACTGGTTAAAAAGATTCACTTTTCAAACTAAAATCGCTTTAGCTATACATTTCATTAAGTTTTATTTCATTATCTATTGAAGTCGGCGTGCGGCGTACGATTGATTCCGTTAAAAAATTAAAACATAATCATTCATTTAATTGTGTAATTATCTAAAAAATACATACTGGCAACACTGCCAGTTTGGTGGTGAGCGTGGTAATAACGCCAATTACATTTACAACAGTCCAATCCATCACAAAATGTTATCAATCGCACACCGCACGTCGACGGACCAAATAAAACTACAACATTCATGTTATACGCGCGGCAGCCCTACCTGCACTCATAGTGACGAAGACTTGTACACACTAAGTGCGGTAGGGCTGTCGCGCTTCAGGATATTTGTAAAACGCTTAACAAAAATATACCTAGCTAAGTTTCAGCTGATCTAGTAGCGAGTTAATAAAATAGAAGATTACAAAACAATGTAATAACACTGTACATAAGACTAGTAACGTGCACTCGAGTGTCGGCACTCGACATCTGAGAGGCACACATTCAACTACATAAAGCTATGTATATACACACCTCAGCGAGGCACTTGGTAGACAGATTAGACGAAATATCTGGCTATGCCACACAACTCAACTAAGAATAAACTTTTTGTGATCTTGGAGCCATATCTTTATTATAACAGTGTGATTAATCCAGAGATAGGTTAATTAACTTATGTAATCTTGTCGTTAAATCGTGTGACACAGAAAGACAGCAACTATATATTCCAACTATTAAGACGGTTATACACTTGTCAGTATACTTTTTAGTTTTACTTGTTCACTTTTATTAATCTTAATAGGTCCTTTTGTAAAAGCTGCGCAACACCTAAAGACGATGTTAACATCTAGAATAGTTAATGAAATGTACGGTTTGAAAATAAAGATAGAATTATTTTTATAAATTTCGAACATCTTGCAAGCCCAGTCTGGGCTAGTCTGCCAAAATTTTCGATGAGTAACTATTATGGACTTTTTTAAAATAATGATTCACAATATCGCAAAAAAAAAAAAAATACAAAAAAATCTTACTTCGTGCTAACTAAAGACACTCCGACACTCACTATATATTTCGTAAACAGGTTAAGCTGTCAAGGATACCGTCAAGTGTGTGACCACTAACACAGAATCACAGTCGCGCCACAGTCCTCAGTTGAAATACACAGATCTCGGCGGCACAGTATGGCCGCCGACCAGCTATACAGTCATCTCTCACAACACAGTAACTTTACGAGTAGCTAGTCGATCGCACAGGCTGCAAACTGGCATTATTTTATCCTTATTTTAACAAAAAAAATAGAAAATAAATAATTATAATAGATTTTGTTACAGATGGTACTTTAATTCAAACTTGTTACGCACACAGTAACAATGAATATTAGTAGCGTAGTAAAAATATGTTATTTCTTGCCTTTTTACCTAACTATTTTGTTGACTTTACAAGACTTTACTATCAAGTTCATTTCCAGTTTTCGTCAGTGAATTTTGAAATTTGAACAGATGAGCCAGTTTCAAATGCATTTACTTGCTTTTATTTAAACTTTTTGATACAAAAGAAGTGTGTAAGCAATTGAAAATGAAGGTATGATGGTTTGCAGACTGTGTTATCGACAATATACAAATGTCTATATTAGTTAAAATATAACTAATATTTGGCATCAGAGTATGACAATGTTTACTTGCGTGTACCGTGTTTTGTCAACGTTTGAATAAAATGGCGAAGATTGTCAGGCTCCTAGACTATCACCATTCGATAACAATGTGAGATAATAGTCTAAGAGTCTGACTCTATTAACTATTGCGATATAAGGCTATTTTGTTTAAATATTTTGTATAGGTGTTCGTGGTCCTATTCATCTCTAATTAACAACTGTATATACATTTTCTTATGTATTATGTTCTATTTATCAGATGAATAGCAGCACAAATAACAGCCAATATTGCTTCATAACAAGTATACTGTACATCTAAGAGAATACTTTAAGGCGAGTAATACTTACATTAGTGTATCATAATATAAAACACGGTACATCGCGCCATAGCTACATTTGTATCCAAGTTACAATTAATAAATATCAGATTACAAGTTAAGTACATAGTCTACAGATTTCAGAGCACTTTGTTATAGTGAAGCCTTAGCTACGACTGTTTAGTTCAATATACACTTTATGGAGAATATTATTGTATCAAGTATCAACAACTTACTCTATGATAGCATTTTATAGTACTTTGGTAGATAGTTGTGGCGACAAGAGACTTACATGTTTGTTATTAATATAAGAAGCAGAATTGGTTACTGATAAATATACCAGTCAACCTTGAAGTATTTACATAATGAACATGTAAAAACTTGTTTCAAATGAGTGAAGCGTTACTATAAAATGCCGCCATATTGCCTCGCCCGCACGGGGCGGAGGTGAACGAATTTGTACCAAATAAATAGTGTTGTGTAGTTAACGTATCGTATGACTATAGTATCGCGTCGCGACGCGCTTCATTTGTGATCTGTCGCAGCCGGCGGCTGGGCCAGGCTAACGCGGGTAGGACGTGGCCTGGAACACCAAAACAAGTTATTAACGTACTTGTTTCATCTGTAGATGCTAATTTGTAATGCCACTTACAAATTGAACGTTAGGATTTGATTATTTGAATACTTAAACCTGAAATTCATATTAAGTTAACAACAATGTGTACCTAGTTGAGCGTGTGGTGTCAGGAGGCGGCGTGCTCGTGCTGCAGGCGCCGTGCGCTCGGTGCGGCCACTAACATATAAGTTAACAACAATGTGTACCTAGTTGAGCGTGTGGTGTCAGGAGGCGGCGTGCTCGTGCTGCAGGCGCCGTGCGCTCGGTGCGGCCACTAACATATAATTTAACAACAATGTGTACCTAGTTGAGCGTGTGGTGTCAGGAGGCGGCGTGCTCGTGCTGCAGGCGCCGTGCGCTCGGTGCGGCCACTAACATATAATTTAACAACAATGTGTACCTAGTTGAGCGTGTGGTGTCAGGAGGCGGCGTGCTCGTGCTGCAGACGCGCCGTGCGCTCGGTGCGGCCACTAACATATAAGTTAACAACAATGTGTACCTAGTTGAGCGTGTGGTGTCAGGAGGCGGCGTGCTCGTGCTGCAGGCGCCGTGCGCTCGGTGCGGCCACTAACATATAAGTTAACAACAATGTGTACCTAGTTGAGCGTGTGGTGTCAGGAGGCGGCGTGCTCGTGCTGCAGGCGCCGTGCGCTCGGTGCGGCCACTAACATATAAGTTAACAACAATGTGTACCTAGTTGAGCGTGTGGTGTCAGGAGGCGGCGTGCTCGTGCTGCAGACGCGCCGTGCGCTCGGTGCGGCCACTAACATATAAGTTAACAACAATGTGTACCTAGTTGAGCGTGTGGTGTCAGGAGGCGGCGTGCTCGTGCTGCAGGCGCCGTGCGCTCGGTGCGGCCACTAACATATAAGTTAACAACAATGTGTACCTAGTTGAGCGTGTGGTGTCAGGAGGCGGCGTGCTCGTGCTGCAGGCGCCGTGCGCTCGGTGCGGCCACTAACATATAAGTTAACAACAATGTGTACCTAGTTGAGCGTGTGGTGTCAGGAGGCGGCGTGCTCGTGCTGCAGGCGCCGTGCGCTCGGTGCGGCCACTAACATATAAGTTAACAACAATGTGTACCTAGTTGAGCGTGTGGTGTCAGGAGGCGGCGTGCTCGTGCTGCAGACGCGCCGTGCGCTCGGTGCGGCCACTAACATATAAGTTAACAACAATGTGTACCTAGTTGAGCGTGTGGTGTCAGGAGGCGGCGTGCTCGTGCTGCAGGCGCCGTGCGCTCGGTGCGGCCACTAACATATAAGTTAACAACAATGTGTACCTAGTTGAGCGTGTGGTGTCAGGAGGCGGCGTGCTCGTGCTGCAGGCGCCGTGCGCTCGGTGCGGCCACTAACATATAAGTTAACAACAATGTGTACCTAGTTGAGCGTGTGGTGTCAGGAGGCGGCGTGCTCGTGCTGCAGACGCGCCGTGCGCTCGGTGCGGCCACTAACATATAAGTTAACAACAATGTGTACCTAGTTGAGCGTGTGGTGTCAGGAGGCGGCGTGCTCGTGCTGCAGACGCGCCGTGCGCTCGGTGCGGCCACTAACATATAAGTTAACAACAATGTGTACCTAGTTGAGCGTGTGGTGTCAGGAGGCGGCGTGCTCGTGCTGCAGACGCGCCGTGCGCTCGGTGCGGCCACTAACATATAAGTTAACAACAATGTGTACCTAGTTGAGCGTGTGGTGTCAGGAGGCGGCGTGCTCGTGCTGCAGACGCGCCGTGCGCTCGGTGCGGCCACTAACATATAAGTTAACAACAATGTGTACCTAGTTGAGCGTGTGGTGTCAGGAGGCGGCGTGCTCGTGCTGCAGGCGCCGTGCGCTCGGTGCGGCCACTAACATATAAGTTAACAACAATGTGTACCTAGTTGAGCGTGTGGTGTCAGGAGGCGGCGTGCTCGTGCTGCAGGCGCCGTGCGCTCGGTGCGGCCACTAACATATAAGTTAACAACAATGTGTACCTAGTTGAGCGTGTGGTGTCAGGAGGCGGCGTGCTCGTGCTGCAGACGCGCCGTGCGCTCGGTGCGGCCACTAACATATAAGTTAACAACAATGTGTACCTAGTTGAGCGTGTGGTGTCAGGAGGCGGCGTGCTCGTGCTGCAGGCGCCGTGCGCTCGGTGCGGCCACTAACATATAAGTTAACAACAATGTGTACCTAGTTGAGCGTGTGGTGTCAGGAGGCGGCGTGCTCGTGCTGCAGACGCGCCGTGCGCTCGGTGCGGCCACTAACATATAAGTTAACAACAATGTGTACCTAGTTGAGCGTGTGGTGTCAGGAGGCGGCGTGCTCGTGCTGCAGACGCGCCGTGCGCTCGGTGCGGCCACTAACATATAAGTTAACAACAATGTGTACCTAGTTGAGCGTGTGGTGTCAGGAGGCGGCGTGCTCGTGCTGCAGGCGCCGTGCGCTCGGTGCGGCCACTAACATATAAGTTAACAACAATGTGTACCTAGTTGAGCGTGTGGTGTCAGGAGGCGGCGTGCTCGTGCTGCAGGCGCCGTGCGCTCGGTGCGGCCACTAACATATAAGTTAACAACAATGTGTACCTAGTTGAGCGTGTGGTGTCAGGAGGCGGCGTGCTCGTGCTGCAGGCGCCGTGCGCTCGGTGCGGCCACTAACATATAAGTTAACAACAATGTGTACCTAGTTGAGCGTGTGGTGTCAGGAGGCGGCGTGCTCGTGCTGCAGACGCGCCGTGCGCTCGGTGCGGCCACTAACATATAAGTTAACAACAATGTGTACCTAGTTGAGCGTGTGGTGTCAGGAGGCGGCGTGCTCGTGCTGCAGGCGCCGTGCGCTCGGTGCGGCCACTAACATATAAGTTAACAACAATGTGTACCTAGTTGAGCGTGTGGTGTCAGGAGGCGGCGTGCTCGTGCTGCAGACGCGCCGTGCGCTCGGTGCGGCCACTAACATATAAGTTAACAACAATGTGTACCTAGTTGAGCGTGTGGTGTCAGGAGGCGGCGTGCTCGTGCTGCAGGCGCCGTGCGCTCGGTGCGGCCACTAACATATAAGTTAACAACAATGTGTACCTAGTTGAGCGTGTGGTGTCAGGAGGCGGCGTGCTCGTGCTGCAGGCGCCGTGCGCTCGGTGCGGCCACTAACATATAAGTTAACAACAATGTGTACCTAGTTGAGCGTGTGGTGTCAGGAGGCGGCGTGCTCGTGCTGCAGGCGCCGTGCGCTCGGTGCGGCCACTAACATATAAGTTAACAACAATGTGTACCTAGTTGAGCGTGTGGTGTCAGGAGGCGGCGTGCTCGTGCTGCAGGCGCCGTGCGCTCGGTGCGGCCACTAACATATAAGTTAACAACAATGTGTACCTAGTTGAGCGTGTGGTGTCAGGAGGCGGCGTGCTCGTGCTGCAGACGCGCCGTGCGCTCGGTGCGGCCACTAACATATAAGTTAACAACAATGTGTACCTAGTTGAGCGTGTGGTGTCAGGAGGCGGCGTGCTCGTGCTGCAGGCGCCGTGCGCTCGGTGCGGCCACTAACATATAAGTTAACAACAATGTGTACCTAGTTGAGCGTGTGGTGTCAGGAGGCGGCGTGCTCGTGCTGCAGACGCGCCGTGCGCTCGGTGCGGCCACTAACATATAAGTTAACAACAATGTGTACCTAGTTGAGCGTGTGGTGTCAGGAGGCGGCGTGCTCGTGCTGCAGACGCGCCGTGCGCTCGGTGCGGCCACTAACATATAAGTTAACAACAATGTGTACCTAGTTGAGCGTGTGGTGTCAGGAGGCGGCGTGCTCGTGCTGCAGGCGCCGTGCGCTCGGTGCGGCCACTAACATATAAGTTAACAACAATGTGTACCTAGTTGAGCGTGTGGTGTCAGGAGGCGGCGTGCTCGTGCTGCAGGCGCCGTGCGCTCGGTGCGGCCACTAACATATAAGTTAACAACAATGTGTACCTAGTTGAGCGTGTGGTGTCAGGAGGCGGCGTGCTCGTGCTGCAGGCGCCGTGCGCTCGGTGCGGCCACTAACATATAAGTTAACAACAATGTGTACCTAGTTGAGCGTGTGGTGTCAGGAGGCGGCGTGCTCGTGCTGCAGACGCGCCGTGCGCTCGGTGCGGCCACTAACATATAAGTTAACAACAATGTGTACCTAGTTGAGCGTGTGGTGTCAGGAGGCGGCGTGCTCGTGCTGCAGGCGCCGTGCGCTCGGTGCGGCCACTAACATATAAGTTAACAACAATGTGTACCTAGTTGAGCGTGTGGTGTCAGGAGGCGGCGTGCTCGTGCTGCAGGCGCCGTGCGCTCGGTGCGGCCACTAACATATAAGTTAACAACAATGTGTACCTAGTTGAGCGTGTGGTGTCAGGAGGCGGCGTGCTCGTGCTGCAGGCGCCGTGCGCTCGGTGCGGCCACTAACATATAAGTTAACAACAATGTGTACCTAGTTGAGCGTGTGGTGTCAGGAGGCGGCGTGCTCGTGCTGCAGGCGCCGTGCGCTCGGTGCGGCCACTAACATATAAGTTAACAACAATGTGTACCTAGTTGAGCGTGTGGTGTCAGGAGGCGGCGTGCTCGTGCTGCAGGCGCCGTGCGCTCGGTGCGGCCACTAACATATAAGTTAACAACAATGTGTACCTAGTTGAGCGTGTGGTGTCAGGAGGCGGCGTGCTCGTGCTGCAGGCGCCGTGCGCTCGGTGCGGCCACTAACATATAAGTTAACAACAATGTGTACCTAGTTGAGCGTGTGGTGTCAGGAGGCGGCGTGCTCGTGCTGCAGGCGCCGTGCGCTCGGTGCGGCCACTAACATATAAGTTAACAACAATGTGTACCTAGTTGAGCGTGTGGTGTCAGGAGGCGGCGTGCTCGTGCTGCAGGCGCCGTGCGCTCGGTGCGGCCACTAACATATAAGTTAACAACAATGTGTACCTAGTTGAGCGTGTGGTGTCAGGAGGCGGCGTGCTCGTGCTGCAGACGCGCCGTGCGCTCGGTGCGGCCACTAACATATAAGTTAACAACAATGTGTACCTAGTTGAGCGTGTGGTGTCAGGAGGCGGCGTGCTCGTGCTGCAGACGCGCCGTGCGCTCGGTGCGGCCACTAACATATAAGTTAACAACAATGTGTACCTAGTTGAGCGTGTGGTGTCAGGAGGCGGCGTGCTCGTGCTGCAGGCGCCGTGCGCTCGGTGCGGCCACTAACATATAAGTTAACAACAATGTGTACCTAGTTGAGCGTGTGGTGTCAGGAGGCGGCGTGCTCGTGCTGCAGGCGCCGTGCGCTCGGTGCGGCCACTAACATATAAGTTAACAACAATGTGTACCTAGTTGAGCGTGTGGTGTCAGGAGGCGGCGTGCTCGTGCTGCAGACGCGCCGTGCGCTCGGTGCCGGCCACTAACAGGTTGCTGAATTCCAGCTCCAGGATCTGTCGCGCCTGCGGACAAACATATTGCTGTTAAATTCATTTGGATGATATGAAGAAAGAACATTGGCTTGATTTGTGGCGTCAAATGAACAGACCCTCACTAATAATAAATGATTGTTCACAGTCCTAACTGCCTCCCTGCTCTTTACTTGTTGTTGGCATGCAGCCGGGCGGGCCGCCCCGCGCCGGCCGCGCGACCCGCAGACGGCGGCGTCGACCCATCGACCGGCAGACAGTCAGCCAAAAGCTTTCAACGCGAACCCTCGTCGGTTTGGCTCGCTACCGTTTATTTTCATTTAACTCGCGTAAAATACTTTTTTTTACAAAAAGAGCTAGTTTATTCTTCGTAAACCGGGACTAAAATTGCTTTTTAATCCTTTTTAATGGATTAAAAGTGATTTGAATTTAGAATGTGGATATTGTTAGTAAAAGTTCTAATCACTAAAGAGATCAAACACGAACATTGTATGAACAAGTAACAGGCTGGTAAAAGAGAGAAAGTGTAAATTTGGTCAAAATGAAAATCCAAGATGGCGGCGACGAAAATTTTCAAATTTTCGTCATGGGTGTTGTTTTCATAGTTTTCGAGGGTGCTAAAGCCGATAGTGAAGTCAAAATTGAATTTGAAAATGTAAATCCAAGATGGCGAATGCGAAAATTTTATTTTTTTAAATCATACGTGAGAAGGAACTTCGTTCCTGAGGGAGGTCTCACACATGATTGTTTTTCACATAGAGGGTGATAAAAAGTAGAGTGCTCACCTCAGGAGCAACACTATTTTAAGCTCGAGTGACGTACTTTGAATAATCGCTGCGTTCAGGATTCAAAGAAACACTCTCGCCTTAAAAATAGTTGTTTGCTCCCTTGGCAAACAATTACTATTTCATATCGCTATCCTAACAAACTTTGTATTGTTACGCTTCTAGAGTATAATCGTTTACTTTCGTACTATAACTTCTGCTTATCACTTGTTCGCTATAAATCTTTGCCACAATATAATTTTACTCATACGATCTTTGTCGTGCTTGTCATTTACACGCTCCCATACGATGTTGTTACTCAGACAAATAGTAATGCAAACCACCATAGTTTGAAATTAATAACATAATAATATTCATTTAATTCAGATAAGTATCCATAGAGTTAAGAGTTACATACATTTATTAGTTTACAGTAACTAATCTAATTATCACACTATCATGAGATCATAAGTTACAATAAAAGCAATAGAAATTGTAGTATTATATACATACATTCAATTAAACCATGGTATTAAAAATGTTAAACACTGGTTTGTGTTAATCTATCGAATATCGTCAATCTGTAGCCAAATCAGAGCCATATGAATTTTTAATCAGTCAGATCAGTTTTCATGATAATTTGGGGCGAGTATGAACGTAGTTCTTACCTGCGTGTTCTGCGTAGGTATCTGTAACGCCAGCGCCATGCTGTTGGCGTCGAAGTTGTCGTCCAGCGCGATCAGCGCGCCGTGCACGCCGCTCTCCGACAAGTTGTTCGCGTACTCCTGTAAACACAAATCAAAAGTTAGCTACAGTCGGCAAGATATATACTATCAATTCATTTCAAATCTTCGAGTTCTCGAACAATCCGTAACTTAAACACAGTCATAATAATCTTTTTGTTGTTATATTATACCTAAAAGTAAATAAACCAGAGACAAAAAAAGAGAAGTAACCTTCCTAAAATTAGCTGCGTCTAAGGATTTGGCTGTAAGATGAATAAGACTGGAGAGCTCGTATAGAATTACAAACGAGGTAAAGAAAAGGGCACTGTCAGACCTGACAGTGCCCTTTTCTTTACCTCGTTTGTAATTGACGTTGTCGTTTGTTATGGTTCAACGAGCATCAATGGCTAAAACTGTACCTTGAGATTAATAGCTATGAGCCAACGCTGCAGCCTCTCGTTGGTCCACACGAGCACGTCTCTGCTCGTGTGCTCCGCGGCTCTTCGTCTTTCGTCTAATGCTCGCACACTGTAGCCCACACGCTTCAGGCACGCTACGCCGAAGTGCAGCGACGTTCTGTGACAGAAACATACAATAAGACACAAAATAAAATAACTACTTATCAAATAAAAATAACAAATTCGCATAACGGGACATAGAATTTAAATTTTCAAAGGCTTTTGAAAAGGTAAGTCATCATATTTTCTGCTCGGAACAATAAGATAATAAACTATGTTGATAAATTACTGAATGTGTAGCCTCTTTATAAAGACTACTTGATTTGGTGACCGATCATGTTTGAACTCCACATAATATTTAACCAATTATACAGGAATGCCACAAGGATGTTTCCTAGGACCTGTCAGTATATGTTATATGCATTTCGAAGAATGTGTGTTACCTGTGAAAACTGTCGACCATTTTGAGTTGCGTCCGAAGGTCCCTCTTCGTGAGGTGCTCCAACATCCGCGCGTCCACCAGACACTCCATGAACGTCGTTCTGTATTGCGGTAAACCTAAACAAAACATTATTTATGATGTATTTCTGATATTTTGCTGATATTTATCACATTTAAAAAAATTGTTGATATCTCTTTCGACCCGGTCGACTAGCGGCCTATTTTTTAGGTGTTAAGTAGATTCGTTGACAGCCTAACACGCCCGAAATTAATAAAGTATCTCAATTCCAATCTTGATCCGCGGTCTTTGATGACTGTTTGTTTAACCCTCTCAAAGACTCACATTGTCAATTCGGCACATCTGGATTGAGATACATTAAATTTCGCGCGATAATCAGACATCGCGATGTTATCAGACTGAAACACTTTGTCGTCGCGAAAATCTGTGATCCGTTTTATATACAGAGGTAATCTGCTGAAAGTTTTCACGATGACCTACCGTTCACAAGGTGGTTGAGGGTTGTGCCGACTTTTAGATTTCTGGCTTCTTTCTTATACAGCAGATTTGCCGTTAACTCACCTAAGGAGGGTAGCCATACGTTCCCGATCCACTCGTGGTTCATGTCCCCGAAGGCGAGCGCGGCGCACGCCGTGCCTCTAGGAGCCGACGGTGACGTCAGAGAGACCATCTCTTGGATAGCTAGTCGCAGCTTCAGCCGGTGTAAGGGGTTACTTATTCCTGCACAAATATAACATAATATTAACAATATTGTTCTTTAACATCATGCCGGGTATAGATTGGTGAAATGAAACATGTGTTGAAACAAAGGCTAGTTGTTGTGTTACATTTCATGTTACGTATCACCAATCTATAGCCGGCATTAGATGTAGGTTTCATCAGAAAAGGATGATAGTATACCTAACGATGTATGATCCTTTGGAATTTGTATGGCATTGGCCATCGGAGTTGCAAATGAAGCAGTTAATGCCATCTAGCAAGCGACAAAAAGAAAGCTTATCAGGTAATTTATACCATCAAATGACAGTGTATTTTCTAGGTTTGCTTAACATGCAGGGAACAACTTTTACGTAGTGGATAAATATTTTTTTTTCTTAATTTTGGGAATACATTTTTAAATGTTTGTTTTTAGAAGCAATTTCGAGATATGAGCTCTTTTTTATTGAATTAGCCGGTCAATAGTTTCCTTTTTCTATATATTTGTTACGTACCGATCTCCCGCTGTATCTCCTGGTCGGAGAGCGCGGACATGATGGCCCCGGACTTGACGTTGGCCCTGCAGGCGGCCACGTACCACGCGGGCATGCCCACCCACAGCTCCAGCCACGCCACCACGGTGGGGCCGTTCCAGAGGGCGAAGGGAGTGCCCGCCCGCATGGCCTCGCCTAGTAACTCGTGGCGGTAGTCGCGGTCTCTGTGGGTGATACAAGATTTATATTAGTAGCGTTAATTTCAACATATTCAAAATTCCATCCTCCCCGGATGGAAGGAGAAAATGTGTTGCGCCGACCCCAAGTAAAATGGGTCAAGAGCAGAAAGGTGATGAGTGACAATAAAGCTGCTTTTATTTTCAGAATACAAAATTGTCTTAGTTATTAAACTGTTACATTTTTTTACCTGTGTCCATAGAAACTATTAATAGAGCGTGTTAATAGAAATCGGTTCATGGAAAACTTAACAAATAACAAATATTTTCATTTATTCATTGTGTGCGCAGTGAGTGGGCTGCGGATTTACTTGTGTAGAAGTGAACACCTACAACGTTTTGAGCGCGTCTCAACGAGTGTACAAATTCACGCGTAGCCAGGACACTAAGAACCAATGCATTCCGTCTACGCTACATGCACGCACTCACTCGTGCAAATCAACTTGCAAATGCGAATCCAGATTCTCGGAGCGCCTCGTTATGTTCCGTATTTCGCGTTTTGTAGCGCGATGCTCCTTATATAGGCATAAAGACTCTCGTGATCTTTCAAAGCAGAGGGTTATAAAAGGCAGTGTACACTTGTATACTGACTTGCTCTTAGTCCTGGCGTAGTCCTGGTGCGACATGGGGGCGTGCGACATGGGCGCGTGCGGCGTCATGGCGTCACTGCACGCCGGGTCGTCCGCGAGCGACGACAGGCCCAGCGATGACACGGAGGATAAGGATCGGGGACTCTGTCCTTGCTGTAGATGAAAAAAAAAAAACAGTTGTTAATTCTAGGTGTTGACGTTGTTAGATTTGCTAAGACAAAGGGGATGTGTGTAAGAATTGTGTATCGAGTGTTGACAAATAGATTGAGTAAATTTCCGTCATATTCTACCAGATATCTGCTGTGCAAATTTTAAATGAAGCTTACGTTAATACACGACACAATTTTCGACAAGCGTATGCTGAAATTCCATAACGTAATTTCGGTCGCTCTGGTGCTCTACTAAGTTCCCTGATCAAAATAAACCTAGCCACTCACCGGCATCCCAGCCTTCTCCTTCTTACTAAAGAACCGTCCCAGCGAGCTCTTGATGCCGCGCTTCTTCTGTTGGTGCATGGAGGCCAGCGACGCGGCCGCCCCCCCCCCCCGCGCGCGCCGCCCCCCCCCACGCGCCGCCCCCCAGGGGCGCCGACATGCCGCCCAGGGACTCTTGGCTTGAACTGGATGAAATATTGCTATGTGAACAAATTTTGGAGTCAGTTAGATTGTTATAGTATTTACATACAGGGTTTTAATAGCTATGATGGAGCGAAAAAAAACATTTAAGATTTAAAAAAACAGAGACTAATGAATAAAACTACGTAATTAGCATTAAATCTCAGCATTATTGTGAGTGGATTAAACTAAAGTGATGAGAGCTTAAGAGATTTGGAATGTGCTTTATAGACAAAAAAATTAATAAGTTCTTCTATATTTTTTAGCAGGTATCACAAGAAAACCATGTGCTACTCAATCTTCATTCTCAGCTTGCTTCTGTATTTTCTGTGAATTTCCAACAATAGCATATATATTTTTAGTCGCTAGTCATACCAGTCAACGAGACAGTTGTTTTCGCCTTTCTTACAAAAAAAATCTAGACAGCATGAAGTTTAAGTATCACTGGTCTAAAAATATTGGTGATTTGAACTAATGGCTAACTTTCCAGCTAAAATGGAATTACTAAAAATATGTTTAGCCACAAATCGACCTCTACTATGGAATCAGGGATCACACATAAAAATAATCAAATAACATACCATTAAAAAATTAAATCCCATTTCCATGAGGTTATCGGGTAGAAAGAATTAGTAATTCCATTTTGTAACATATCTATTTATTACAATAAAAATTTAAAAGTCTTAACACAATAATAAATTATCAAAAAAAAAAGAAATGCATGCACATAAGCAAACAAAACACAATTTTAAGCTGGCTATCTCGACACGTTGTTTTTCCATGTTTGATAGAAAATAAATGTAATGAGTTAGTCTTACTTTCTTACTTCGCTCGAACTCCATTTTTCAACAAGTTGTGCATAGTTAACTTGTTAAGCTACATTTATTATGCATCATTTGATCATAAAGACGCAAAACCGTTTACATTCAAATATAACTAGCAGACTTAACCAAACACGGATGATGGAACAGATAACTATCAACGATCCGATACATGCTAGATTTAAGACAGAGCCTATGTGGCACATAGTTGAACAACGTGTCAGGACAGTCGCACCACAAGTGAGCTAGGTTCACTTGCGGGTGGGACGCGGGTTTGAGTCCCGGGTGAGGTAAAAGCGGAGACCTGTGTATCGGGATCCGCGCGAGGCTGCCCGACATTATTGAAGTCCTGGTTGCGTGGAATGGAGAGGTTAGTTGTTAGTTTTGTTGATTAGTTGTTCATACATACACAGAGTGATCCAATTCTAGGTTCCTAACTTTTATTAAAAAATAAATATACAAAATATAACAATATCTTAATTCTTTTTTCTTTAATAGATCGATCTTTTTTTCTCTTTAAATGATGTCAGGCAAATGGCCACCTCTGGAGCAGCAGTTGATTCTTTTGAGGTAATTTTTGACGACTTTTTCGCAAATTTCGTGGGTTATCTCGGCAATAACTTGACGGTTGTTAGTTTTTAGGTGCTCCAACGTTGTAGATGTGTTGGTATAGACGCAACTATAAAGAAAACACCACATAAAAAAAAACCAACGGCGTTAACTCGCATGATCTTAGCGGCCAGTTGACGTCACCGTAACGTGAAATAATGCGACCTCTGAACGTTTCATGCAAACATGTAACGTTTCACGCACTGTGTGGCAAGTTGCGCCGTCTTGCTGAATCCAAAGCGATTCATTTTGTAAATGTATAGTCAAAAACTAACATTTGACGTTTGAAACACGCGCCATTACTAAAAGCTGTCAAAATTACAGTGTTGCCAATAAAGGAACCTCGAATTAGATCATCCTTTACATACACCATTAAGTTAAAATACAGTTAGGTTGAAATATTATAGTTGTTAATACATAAATATGCTATACCAATGGCTATTACTACAGTTCTCTACAAGACGCCTGCTGCATCGGTTTTTATAAAAACTGTACAAGGCTTTTTTCTACAAAGTTCTTTGAAAAGGGTTTGTGTTTTAATTAAGACAATTTTTAAGGCGTGTCTTAAAGAACTGATTAAAAGAAACGTATAAAGTTCCTCAAGAAGTATTGACTACCTTTCAGAGGGTGGTGTAAGTTAAACTTTTAGAGCCAAATAAATAGAAACAATATAAATTACCCACACCAATAACCCAGCATGGTGAATACAGTCAAGGTTATATTATTGGTGTTACGCAGTGTGTAAGTTCAATCCCCCGCCCGGTCTGAACTAGGTGATTACCATACTTTCACAAATACAATCACTTTTTTGTAAGGAGTTGTAAGTATTGATGTTTTCTTTTATTTATATTATGTTGGTCACATAAAAAAATAATAAGTACGCGCGCAATATGCGGACACTGGGAAGGGGGCCGTATGCTTGAAGGCTTTAAGAGCACTGGCGCCACTCCAAAAATATATTATCTCGTCACTGAAGGAATTATGAATAATGGCTAGTAAGACCCTCGGTAAGTGTGTCTAGAATTTTCTAATACCTTTTATAAAGTTTCATATTGAGACACGAAGCAACTAAATACGATTTAAAGAAAATTCAATTTATAAAAGGTATTGGAAAATTCTAGTAGGACTAGTGGACCATTGGGCGCCCTCTTAAGGCTGCCTGTCCTCTAGAGCGGAGAAATGTGCCAATATTAACCAATATAATCTAAACTCCGCTTCATAGCTGCGCTCCTATTGGTTATATTGGCACATTTCTCTGCTCCGCTGCCTCGCTCCGCTCCAGTGGACAGGCAGCCGTAGGCCCGTAATAATAGTAGTTTTGATTGTTGCTTTCTGTTTTGATACCTTTTGAGTAATAGCGTTATTAAATAAAGTTTTAATGAGTGACAATAAAAAGTTTAAATCATCGGTGTTGAGAGTCGCATAATATTATGTGAGAACAGTTTATTACTACTGGCCTTAGCATTAAGGCGTGTTTACATGCGGAAAGTAAACACGTGAGCGATGAATCGCCTGTCGATTTTTACCTACGAGTCTCGCATAAACCGTCTCGCCGCTAGACTATCGAGAAACTTTCCTCCTGCAAACGAACCTTCAAAAATTTCGTCTTTTGTAGCATCGTCGTTTATCTGTCATAGAAAGCTGTGTAGGCAGTGTACTCACGAGTCATAGGGCGGCTGGTAGTGCGTGCGCAGTCTGTCTCTCTCGGCGTGTATGGCGCGCGCGGCTCGCTCCAGCCGCAGTGAGCGCGCCGTCAGCGGAGACTCCGCGCCCTCGCCGCTTACTACTGGCCCTCCGCCCTCCTCACATAGTTGGAGCTGCATGGAAATAACACGTGATAGTTTAGATACGGGATGTGTATCGCACTAGCGTTCGTGTATCGTCGAAGTTCAAGGCTGGCCACCTAGGTTTGGTGGAAAACCAAGACATAAGACAAATGTCATGGTAGTAGATACCAACCATGATGGGGATGATCATTTGTAATGAGACCATCCCCTTGGATCTGCTACTGGTCCAAGCTGCTTTGGAACCAAACTTTTGGTGCGACATTCATCTATTCCCGCATACGGTTGCAAACAGAACCGACCGGTTTACGTAAACCGAATTGCGAAAACAAAATGCTTCCACTTTACGGGAGCTGCACACGTGTCCGGTACCCGCATGCAAGCGCTTGTGGACTTTACTCGGTGTGTTTCCCCAAGTATCGCGTTATTTTGCTAAAACAGATTAAATTTTATTCGGATAATAATAAAGTTAATTTAATGTGGCCACATAACAATAATAGTCTTTGGACAAATGCACCAAATAAATGAAGTGCGCTTCCGGAACGCCGACGTTACACGAACGCTAGTGTGGCACATAGTACCAAATCACGTGTGGTTGGAAAATACTATCTGGAAATATCTAGACGATAGAAAACAATTTTTTAGAGGATTTTCTCGATTCTGGTAAACTAATATTACATGCAAAAATAAACATAATTAGTAATTTTTATGTGTGATATCTCTACTACCATATTATGTTCTGAAACTAATGAAATTAATACTTATTTATAATGTACTAATGAAGTTATAAGTCATTTATTTAAATCAATTTTGCTACATTTAAAAGGTGAGTCTATTTGTAAATATTTTTAATAAAGTTCTTTTGACCCTAACAGTCAAAACAACACTCTTTAAGATGATTAAAACTATACATATTTTAGACTAAAATTAACATCAATGATGAATCTATCATAATAATATAATCTAAATCGACAGATCTTTGACGATCTATAAAAATAATAAAAATACATAAAATAACTAAATATTATTACATGTATTTTGTAGGTATATTGCATTATTACAAGTCAGCAGTTTGTTTTACTTATTAGTCAGCAATACTCAACCTTTTGCTCGGGTTCAAAGGAGAAAACAACTTTAAGTATTAACCAGAAAAAATATAGAAATAAAATTGACCTACAATATTCCGAATGATTTTTTTTCCGTCTCTAAATTTTTACAGGGTGTACCCATGAATATAAACAACTTTCACTATGGGAGCAACTCTGAGATCACGAAAAAAAAAATCTGCTGTTTCATACATTTTGGTCAAGTAGGTATTGAACTTTTGTATAAACAGCAGATTATTTTTTTCGTGATTTCAGTATTGTTCCCATAATGAAAGTTGTTTATATTCATGGGTACACCCTGTAAAAATTTAGAGACGGTAAAAATAATCATCCAGTATATATTATCTAGATGCCAATGAAAGTTGAGTGCCGCTGCATCGTCATACATATAATAATCTTGCACATACAAGCATCGCCTAATATCTACGTTGCGTCAAGCAGTGCTGTGCACTTTTATGACAATATTTAATTTTATTAATTTATACAGCTATATGATATACTACTTGCTAATACAAAGTGTTTTATAGTTTAAGGGTATAGCTCGCATGCCGCCGTTTTAATAAAAGGTTGGTTTTGACCATTTTCCATTTTTACAAAGGGCGGTGCCAATGCCATGTAATCTTTCGGCAAACATTGGCGATTGACTAGCAAAGCCAAAATTGGTTAAAAGACGGATGGAGAAGTGGTAAAATCAATCTTAAATATGTAATTGACAATAAGGCATAATACCGAACTATAGCATTTGATCACAATAAAGAGGGCGCTTCATGCTAAATGCCAGAATGTCACATATTTACATTTTACATAGAATTTATTCACTAAATATAAGCTACATATATAACATTCACACTTGTAACGAAAGGGTGAAGCAGCTTGTTTTAAAATATTAACTGTTAAATAAAATGTTTCATTTGTCTGCCACGGGTATGTTTTAAGTTAACTAAACTTTAAGGTTGGCGTTCATTCCATTCTAACGTATTCCTATGTTTTCTCCCTGGCTAATGAAACTAGTCCAAATACGGGTTGGTCCAAATAGTGACATCATAAGGAAAAAATTAGATTCGTCATACCCCATGTATGTTCCGCGATTCTTGATAGTTTTCGGGTTATAATCTATCTATATATATAAAATTCTCGTGTCACAAAGTTAGTTGCCGTACTCCTCCGAAACGGCTTGATCGAATTTTATGAAATTTTATATGTATATTCGGTAGGTCTGAGAATCGGTCGTAATCTATTTTTCATACCCCTAAGTGATAAGGATGGTCCACCCCAAACATTTATATGGCAAAACAACGTTTGCCAGGTTAGCTATATTCCATTTGAAATAAGATTAGATATTTAAACAAACTGTTTTTACAGTCCGTTCAACCGATTTTGACTTCTATACCGTAGGGATAAGGATGGCATTAAAAGCAAAAAAGTGGTTACAATACCAACTGTTTACTGCAGCTGCTATTTGTCATGCCACTAACGCAATAGAAGTCAAAATCGATTGAACGGAATGTAAGAAAGGTTTATTTAAACGTCTAATCTTATTTCAAACGGAGTATAGTTATTTTTAAATATTTCGTGAAAATTTTATGGGAACCGCTTTAAAAAAAAATAAACTATACTTTTTTACACATTTTTTTTTTGCAATTTTCATTGTTATGAAATATTCTTTCAGACATAAAATCAATCTTCTTATCATTCAAGATACAACAATTTTGATCGCAAAGGAGGAATTTACGTTCGAGTGATACAGTTGAAATTTTCGAGTCAACTTTTTTGTGATATAATGCAAGCCTACGTTCCGAATGTTTTCTTTTTGGCGTAAATATTTTAATTTGAGAAACGCCAACGGCCACGCTAACACTACACTTTGTAGAGATCCGAGTGGAGTGATGAGAGCTGCAAATATACGTTTTGCAGTTTCTATTTTGAGGACAGATATTCGTTGAAAACAACAACAAGCTGTATCACCGCACATAAGACAAATGTTGATAAGTGACGCAAACTTCCACACAGCTGTAAGCCATTCCTGTGTATGCGTGCATACCTTGATTGTACAGAATGTACCGCTAAACTGCCTCTACAAATGCCTTCGTAAAGTCGGGCAAAAACAAATGCACAAAGGTACAGCCGTACCATCCTTTTCTCGAATAGGATTTGCTGGCATTAAACCAAATTGTGCGAGTGTCGTTTTTGTAAGAACAATGAACTGTCGAAAGACGCAGCTTCGCTTTTTTAAATCATCGATAAAAAAAACCTTTAATTTCAGACAGTAAAGTTATTCTAGAGAAAATTTAGATTCATTTAAAGTCCCGATACCGAACTTCAGTTTAGCGGTACACTCTCATTAGTACGATAGGTACTGCGTATTAGTAATGTGACGGACCTGGCTGGCAGGCAGGCTCTCCGACGCGGGCGGCGCGCGGTAGTGGTGCGCCGGAGACATCGACGCCGGCGCCTGCCGCGGACACCAGCGTTCCAAGTTATGTTAGTAAGCTATGACACCTTATGATTCTACACGAAATTAGTACCCAGTATTTCCAGCTGCTTATAATTACACATTAGTTACTAAATATTATTTTACAGACTTTTTATGAATGTTGAACCAAATGTAATTAATTTTACAACTTTTTACCAAACACCAAGTGAAGGTTTTCTTTTCAGACTACGTTAGTATTTTATCGGACGGGTTGACTATACAGGGTGTTTAAACGAAATCCAGGAATATTTTACTAACTGAATGTATATTTTGAATCCAAAATATAGAAATACTTACATTTTGAATACGCATTTATGTATTCTCCATTGAATTGTTTAACTGTCATGTGATTGAAATGAAGCGTTGAACATTTACACCCTGTTTAGACAATACAGTCCAGTAGTGGACTGAGCAATGAACTGAAATGATTGATGATTAATTGGTAGACAATGTCCAAAATTATTTATTATTAGCGCGATGTATTTGGTTAATGACAACAGAAAATTCTTACAAAGTTTTGCGCTTGAAGACTTACATCGATCATCAAACTTCAGCACATCTGACACCTTAATTTTATGTGTGTAGGTAGTTCACGCTCATAAAATCAGCGCTAAGAAATGTAGTCGTGTGGTATGTGTGTGGGGGTGTGTGTGTGTATACGTACAGTGTGGTACTTGTGGTGCTGCGCGAGGTGCGCGCGCGAGGGCGAGGCGGCGCGCGGCGGGGACTCGGCGCGGCGCGCCAGCACGTTCATGTGCTCGTAGCTGCCCACCTGCCCACACCACACCCGCTTATATACATCCTGTTAATAGCGCACATAGGGACTCATGCCGTGAGCCCGACACATACCAGTACTACGCTTAAATTCATTGAAAATGTTACATAAATCGGCAAGAATTAGTGAGAGAATATTTAAAGTATTCTGAGAAATATCAAGGGGAATTCAGATTGTAACATGTTGATAAGTAGTTTTTATTTTCAATGATGTCAAAGTCCTGCATCGCGCAAGCAGCGTTTACTGCGCGACTAACATAAATACAACATCCCGACATAAATCATCGAGCAGTAGCCCGCCTGACACAACACCCGTCTGTTCGGAGGATCCTCTCTTTTCTATAGAGGATGAACGTTACACGCCTGTTCTTAATACCTCTTTATTGGCAATCCGACCAGAATTAAGGCAACTATAAACTAAGGATTGCATTTTTTTTGTACAAAATCTAATTTTAAAGAACTATTTTTTCCAAATTATTTCGTTCAATAAAATAGGTGAATAGTGTTTCAAGTAAATCTATGGCTTCCTTTGTAATTATTTTTTGTTGTTATGCTTTATTCATTTAAAATTATTTACTCATTCTTTGAACATAAGACAGTTTCGATTTTCCCAGAAACCTTGAATATTTTCTCACTAAATTAATGAAATTTTAAATAAGAAAGTTGACCCGCGATTAGCACGTAGTACAAATATGTTGTCGATAGCTAAAGAAGTGATTCTAGGCGATGGCGTTGTTACAAAAATTGAAGTCCTATATACATAGATGAAAATATTAAAAGTGGCGGCACGTAAAAACTCGCCAATTTTGTCTGAAGAAAGTTTTTTAGCCATATACGAATGTGTCAAGACTGATCGTTCGGAGTTATCGCGCCGCCACTACTGAACACCAAAACAAAAACCATGAAATGAACTGATTGGATGACCCATCACCGAGAATTCTATTAATTTACTTAAAAGTACAAGTTGTGTGGGTAAGCAGAATGCAAGCTGAAACATTTTAATACAATTTATGATACACAAATGTTGACCGAGGTGTTATTTTTCCACAACCATTGACTTCTTATTTATTTCTATTGTATACAAGATGGAACCATCAAAGTATGTTCTAGTCTCTATACTAATCTACTCCCACCAGAAATAATAACCTTACCTTATAAATGCTTTATTGGTGCGTTTCTCTGGATCTCACCAATAAACCTAGTGTACTTTACTTTTCAGAGTTTTGCAAATAAAGTTCGACAATTTGAATAATTTATTCTTCATAAACTATGCTGCACTTCAAATACAGAACCCCAAAGCAAGGTCAAATAGAGTATCTCACGAAGGTTATAATAAAACAAACGATATCTCTTAACCTTACATTTTTGCGAGTTTACTATACTCATTTTATTCAGTTTTAAAGCTTTCGCCCTAAGACTGTTCTAGAATATAGTGAGCGCCAGGGTAGCCCTTTTAAGTTTATTGCAATTTGCCGATTGATGATTCTAAATAATGATTATAATTCTCTAAGTATGTTTGTTACAGTCGGGAATCATATTTTTATCTACATACAAACTGACACAAACTTCCAAATTGAATAAAACAAAAAAAAGTGTTTCGCGGGCTACCTTGGTGCATCCCCTTTAACAGTCGCTTACTGAACATAAGAACGCTTCTAAGTTGGGTCCCTAGCCCCCATAAAACAGAAAGCGTCCTCACCCTGGACTCCAGCTCCTCCGCGCGCGCCTCCGTGGTCTGCTTCTCCTCCTGTATGAGGCGTATCTCGGTGTTGATGGCGTCCAGCTGCTCCTGCAGCATGAGCGCCAGCGCCGCCGCGTCCGTGTGGCCGCCCTCCACGCCGCCGTCAGACTCGTCGTTCTGCTGGCCAATGGGACCGTGTAAGGTAGGCACAGGTGTTTGTCTATGAGAGTCTCTATACTATATGTTAGGGGTAAATGAAGGACATAATTTAAGGGACTGTAGTACTAAAAAAAATAGAGCTCGTGGTCAAATAATATACAGCCTCACGGATCGAAGGTTAAGCTACTCTTGCCGCGGTCGGTTCGTGGATGGGTGACCATCCATTACACATCGAAACCCCTTCGTGCCTTGAAAAACACGTTAAGCCGTTGGTCGTGGCTATCATTCATAGATCTTTGTCAGTCGTTACGGGTAGTCAGAGGCCCAACAGTCTGACAACCAGTATTACCCAGTAACTGGGTTGTGGAAGCAGTCGCTCTATGTAAAATAGTAGTATTCAGTTACATCCAGTTAGACTGGAAGCCGACGCCAACATAGTTGGGAAAAGACTAGGCAGATTGAGTATTAAAGAAAATAAACAACTTAGATTATGGGACTATCTTAGATATATGAAAAGAAAATGGACTGTTCCATACATTTTGATCCTTTAACTTTATCTACGCTGTGAAAAAAACTTGTAAAATAGTTGGATTATCGTCTGTCACCCGTCGGTTTTATTAATTTGTCAGTCTACTTCTTACACGTTTAATCTGAATCGTGATCAAGAAGGTGTACGTTTATTATTTTATTTTTAGTCTGTGTTGTCCCACTGCAGGGCAAAGGCCTCCCTTTCTCCTTTCCACTCCTTGCCTATGTTTACATAGTTATAAAAATAATTGATTGCCCCGTTGGGCTCGTGGTCGCAAGTGCGACTGCTGAGCGTGGGGTCCTGGGTTCGATTCCCGGGTCGGGCAAAGTGTTATTATGGACACACGCCTGACTATAATATCTCCTGCGCCAAAGGCTGGTCTTCGCTGAGATTGGTCACCATTACCGAAATTCGGTATGGAGGACTATTATTATAATAAAAATAATGTCATGCTATAATAAATGTGCAACTACTAACTTCGTATAGAGAACTGACCTCGGCGTCGCTGGACACGTCGAAGGGTTGCTGCACGTTGGCTAACACGTGCGCTTGTTGCAGTTTCTCCCAGGAGCCGTCCAGCTGGGGACAGTGCATATTCATCTAAACTTTACTTAGATAGTCTCTTTTAAAACAAAACAAAAACATAGAACAGAATTTTAAAATAAAATTAGTTTAAAATGCGAATGTAGTTATAATGAACGGACTTGACCCGTGACGCGATTGGTAGCACTGAATTTTGCAGTCATGTAATTGGTAGTACTGTTCTGTCAGTCGCCATTTTGAACTCTATTGGTATAGAAACTAAGACTGCGAAATTCAGTGCTAGTGCACTGTACATCCTATACTATTAAATAAGCAATATTTGAATATATTTATAATCACGTTCTCGAAAACGGAACTCGATGAAAGTTGCAATATAGGTGTTTAGGCCAAAAAAATCCATTTAGCTAGGTTTCATATCTGGGAAAATACGTTTTCTTTATTTTCACAGCCTCGGAAATGTGATACAACGTTGATATACTTGGACGATATGTTTATTTTTCACCCGAGCAGACCTCGGTCGACTAGGTACTGATTTTAATAGACGAGGTAAAATTCTCGTTTCCCAGAGCTTACTTAATTTGTTTGATTGCTATTACACTGGTTTAAACGCACACAATACAGCGTTTCAAAGCAAGGGAAAATTAATCAAATTAGAGTCCTACATTTTGGTGCCTGAAGGACATTGAAAGGGGGGCGTTGTTGGTAAACATTTGTGAAATAAATTGTGTTGTCAAAACAAGATGGCGGCGTTAGTTCCGATTTTGGCCACGAACCAAAACAACCTTGTAACGTTGTATTTGTAATTATTAAAATCACAACTGTCACTTTTTGGATGCCGTATGAAATTGTTAATAATTGATGTAGTGTGTGAGTCTGTTTGATACTTAATTTCCAGGACTGTACCTAAATTAAAAATCTTCCTTCCTATCCAAGAACATCTATTTATAAATGTAAATAAGCAGATGTGGTGCATACCTTGGGCTGGAACATGCCGGACGGCTGGGGCGGCGCGCCGGGCGACAGAGAGCGCGTGAGGGCGTCTGTCTGCTGGATGTTGAACGCTATTTCCTGCTCCAACATTTGACGTTTTAGCTGTAATCGAAACACACAAAGGTTACTATGTGAAGCTTTTTTGCAATTATATTTTTGATATTTATTACTGACTCCAATAATGAGATAAGATTGTTGCTTTCTAAAAGCAGAAACTGGTTGCTATTTACGTGGTTCTAACTTTCAGTATTTAGTCTAATTACATTTAGATTTTTTTAAGGACAACTTCGCTTAAAATAGTACGAACGCAATAAAGACTCTTGAAGTAGGCGCAAGCTGGTTTATAAATGTATACATCGGTTGTAAGCCAGTCTAAAGTGTATAAGTTACCTGTTCGGTCTCCATGCGCCACTTGGCGAGCTCCTTGAGTATCTCCTGCTTCTCCGCCATCAGTTCGTCGGCGTACTTGCGCGTTTTCTCCAACTCTTGCGTTAAGGCGTTCTTCTCGTCTAACGCATGCATGCGTTCCTTGAGATGAACTTGCAACCTATAAGCGAAACAATGATATTGTATTACATTCATTTTATGGTCCGGTTACTAAATATTTTTATTTGTTATCCTATACACTTATTAAATAGCCCAAAAGCGTAATAAAATCATTATAAATTCCAAAATTTTCAAACTATTATTTCTGCTAGGTTGTTATTCAGACATTCACTTCTCGTCCATTCCACTGTCTTTGACATTAATTCGACTTTCTCCCCTACTATACTTAAAAGGATAATTACTTTAAGCTACTTTATCATACTCTAATTTGCTTCGAAAGTTAACCGAAGCCTCTGGATTTCTCTAACTTGTCGCAAGTATCAACAAAACTATCAAAAGAGCATACACACCTGTCATTAGATTCGGAAAGCAGCTTGTCCACAGTAGCAGAGAGCCTGGTATTATGTTCTTCATTCATGCGCAGGCGCTGGTTGAGTCGCATGAGCTCAGCATTCTTCTCCTCGACGCTGGCTTCCAAGCGCTGGATGCGGTCCTCGGCAGAGCCGTGGCGCTCCTGTGCCTGCGGACAAACAACCTGGATTATAGAAAAAAGTACGTTATAATTTGGTCAATATTATATTCTAACACATCTAAAGACACATTTTTCCAACGTCAGAAGGCTAGTTCCCGTATTTAAAAACGTTCAAAATATAGTGCAATCTCATCGGCGACACTCATGTCAAGAACTTGTCCAAAATTCAGGAAAGTTAAAGGTATTTTTGATAAACTGAGATTACAATGAGAACGTCATTAAAAATACGGGAATTGGCCCTCTGATATCTTTTATTTTATTAAAATTGACACGTGACGAGTTTTTGTAAGGAAAATCTGTCAAAAATTCAAAATTACTCATCAGATTGGAAAAATCTGCCGTTAATCAGATACAGGTATTTATTTCTAGCAAGTTTTTATTGCATAAGTTCACTATTTTCGTTGGTAAAAGTTGTGACAAGACAACATGCTGTTAATGTTTACACCATCGCAAGACAACTTGAACTTTGAGTTACAGATAATTGACGGTAAATTTCAATACTGTTGTCATTAGCTCACATAATATACTATTTTAACTCATGCCATTGTGTATGTAGATTACATGTAAACATAAATCTATTCCAGCAATATTTATGTATCTATAAAATTTAATTAAAAAACAATAACATTAGATAGGTTACTCAGTTAGTCAACAAACATATAAAGCTACTGCAAAGAAATGATTAATAAAATTTAGGGGCATTATATTTTACAGAGAGAAAAAAAAAGGACTAAAATGTGATGGAGAATGAGAAGCACGAAGCAGGATTGTTTTATTAGTTTTGTTGTCACTATAACTAGAAGCAAATAATTACAATAATATACTAGTCTCTAACTCAGAGTTTAATATTATTTCATAGCCAAAAAGATTGTTCCCTGCTTTGAAGATTATTTAATTTTTGCTAAGATTCAATTATACAATGCTGTAAAATTTTATAAGTAGTTAGTACTCGTTTTATAATGAGACAGAGAATGTTCGTCACAATACGAGTTTTGTAAAAATAATGTGTTGATATTAAGGACTAGAAATAATTAATTATAAGGTTTGCAGAAAATTGCCCAAAATAAAAAATATTTCGTTTTACTGAATCTGACATCATGTCAACTGTATTATTTGTTGTAGTTTTTTGTTTAACCAGTCAACATGAGATTGAACTTCAGAAACCACTTCAAAAATCGTACCCTGCGTCCTAACCGAAAGCAACTGCCGCGCGAATACACGACCGCATACCTAAAAAATTACATTTATATGAGACTTGATTGGTCGCGCGACTATGTCTTATTCATATAAACGAGCGCGAATTTCGCGTACTCGCGCGACAGCCGTTTTCGGTTAGGACGCAGCCTGAAGCTTGGCTTGGAACGTAGAATATTGAATTAAGCGTCAGTAATTTTACCACCACAGCTAAATTACCGGGCTATATAAGGCATCCTACATCTAAACAGTTAAAGCATTTTTATCCACATGCCCCTCAACCCACCTGGCTAAGCGCTTCCATCCTGGCTTTAAGCTGTTCCTCCATCTCAGGTAGCGAGGACATCTGCGCCAACTTCTGTGTGGACAGCTCGAGCTTCTCCTCAATGGCGGCGATCTTCTCCTCTTGCAGCTGCAATGCGAATGACGTGGCATGGTCTATGAAAGTGCTGACTACTGGAAGCGGGGCTAGTTTAGTTTTGTTAGTTACAAGGCTAAGGGAGAAAATGGGTTAGGATTTTTTTTTTCGGTTGATATTCCAGGATTTCTAAGTTTTTACTTCACCTTATCCTCGAAGGTTATTTACTATAAGTACCACAGCAGCCGATATATTCTGTAAAACACACTGTGAAAATTTGGTGAAGGGAGCTGTCAATATTTACAATCCTTAAGATCAGGTGGAATGACAACTCAGTTCACCTTAGTTCTCAGTGAGATTTTTACAAAATAGACCGGTAGATACACAACTACTGAAGATTATAATTAACCTGCTTTAGGAAATATAATGGAATTAAATTAACTAAGTACATGCTAATCTACATGGAAATGATAATAAAAATATTTGCCTTTTTAGTTTTTTGGACAATAAATCATTCCATGTTCCAGATTCTAACTTGATTTTCGATTTAAAAAATATTATTGATTTCTGAAACAATTAAAACCAATACTAGAACACACTTCTAACTCTGCTATTTTTAACCCCCTTTGAATTAATTTCCCCATGAGCTGAAGAAATCATCCTTGTAGTGCTGTAATAAACTATTTATACTTCGTGAAGTATAAATAGTTTGTAAACATGTAGTTGGTAAACATTTGTGATATTGTTTTGAGAAATGTATTTAATAAAAAAAAACAAGATGGCGGCCGATTTTGGCCGCCAAAAGATCCTTGTAGATCCCATGATTTTATCCAATAACTTTACGATAGCTTAAAAATACCTGAAGTCCATAGTACGAGGTCAACAAAAATACAGTTCCCGGTCTTAAAAATAACACATCGAGTTATAGAAAAAGTTCGGTTTTATACAGTCTCGTTCCTGTGTGACAAGCTCTTTCTAAAAATTCGATGTGCCATATAACCCGTGGTACTTTTGTATGTGTTTTTTTTTGATGACGTGGTCTTCTTACCTTGAGCTGCGCCTGCTTGTGGTTGAGCTCTTGCTCCAGCTTTTCGTTGAGGTCGTGCAGTGACGTGGACTCGCGCTGTGCGTTCAGGTACCGCTTCTCCAACGTCGTTATACGCTCCTCCTGAACAAAGACAGCACGTTGATCATTGTGGACATATTGATAGAATATAGTTGAATCAAAATATGTGTATGAAAATGTGTTGTCAAATTTTGTATACATTGAAGACCATCAAAGGGAGTGCGGAACCGCGGCGAAGAACAGTTGCTGGTGACAGAGTAGTAAAACTAAAGTAGATATCAGACGCTTTACTCGAATCAATGGTTCACTTGAGTGAATATTTATTATTGTTTCATTCCAGATTAACATGACTAGGACTCCGGTAAAATTACATACGAATGATCATCTACTCATTTTATTCTTCGATTTTCGATCATTCGGTTAAGATGCCAAAATCCAACATCATTGAACACTTGATCATTTTGTGTTCTGACGTTTCCTATCGAGTGAAAGATTCCGAATAAACAAAAGGGAAGCGTCTGATACGTGCTTTTAGTAACGTGCATTTTCTATATTGAAAACAGGTGCTCCAGGAACCTAAGAAATTTTTTCGTTTTGAGGACGAGGAGTCCTACAAAACATGTCTACCAATTTGTCTACCTATACAGATACGACGTTCTACTTGCACCCTTGCTACAGTTAAAATCAAAATGAGATCCTCACCTGGTCTTCCTTCTGCGCCACGTTCTCCCTCAAGTCCCTCTGCAGCTTGACGCACTCGTCCTGTTTCTTGACGAGCTCCTTCTCTCCCTTGGACAGGCGATCCTCAAGTTCGGACACTTTGTTGTTCAGCTCGGCCACTCGGCGCTGCCACGAGCTGAGCTCTGCTGACTGTATGACGAGTTAAGTGTTAGATTTAATGGTCGAAGAGACAGGGGATAGGAGTTTTGATACTTAAAATTTTACAAGTGATGGATTCTGAATGGAACCTACCTTCTTAAAAAGTAATTCTTATATTTAGTTTTAAGATTACCTTGTATTTCTCATATTAAGTGAATTGTATTTTGTTTGAGAAATAAATATCTTAAACCGTGAATTAACTTTTCAATAGATGGTAGCGGATTTTTGGGATAATTCTATTAACAGTTTCTAGAAATATTTTGACCCATACTTACCGTTAAATTAAATTCTAACACTACCTTTACACTTTGGCTGGCTAACTTGACTATGTTACATCCATCGTTCTTTTACTAACTACATTGATATAGCTTTTTAATACAACTAAAGCGATGGACATAACTAGTGCCAATTGGACTAAGCGCAGACAGAAAGGGACTCAGAGTAGAGGATTTTCTAAGGAAATTGGAAAATAAACTTTATTATCAGTATTCAGAGTGCAAACAAGGTCGCCCAAGGAGCTGTTTGATGTCTGCGTCATTGTTTGTTTGACTTTGAACACTAATATAAAAGTCTATTTTTCTATGTCGTCAGAAATTCTTCTTTTTGCTGTCATCTAGGTCTGCGCGAAGCCACAGCCAGCCATTGTGTGAAAGGGGTACAAATACTGATTACCATGGAGTATCCCAACTACTGAGGTGATGGTATCACCGGTGATGGTTAGTGTTAGTGTCAATGAATGTGATCCTATGCTCCTATGGTAGTCTTACGTGATGTCAGTGCGCGCCGATTGTTAATCTATGGGTTGCATGCTATAGACAATGCAATTTACGACCGTGCGACATGTGACTCTTATTTCATTATAATAAGGTTTCAATTGGAATGATTGACGCGCGTCCGTGAAATGCAACATCTGTCTAGTACAGGGTAGTTTAGGGTAGGCTTGAGCAATATATCCCAGGTGATAGATTGCTTAAGTCTGACCCTAGAAGAATAAACCATTTGTCAAAACTGTTTTAGGTTAAATTATACATCTAGGTATTAACATATGCATTTAGCAAAGCGGATTTATTTGCGATAGGATAGTGGCAAGCTATTGGTAGTTTTCCAAATAGGCCATAAAGGGCTGCATGCTCTTCCATTCTTGCATTTCTGGGCCTAAAACTAGTAAGGTTCCTCTAGAAACCCAACTTTATGAATACTGCCATGCCATGCAGAGCCTTAAGTGCCCGACTGATTTTCTTCACATTATATCTTAATATTCAAACACTAAGGTTCACTTTTAAGTATCAAGAATGCAGTTAGGTACTGCAATGTAGGCTCTGCATAACAAAGTGAGCCCAGTTTTGACAAACGGTCAGATTAATATAGTTGCTATAATTATTTACAAATGAAACTAAACTAACATACAAGTTAGTAGGTCATTAATATATTTTACAGGTTCGAAACCTCTGACCACTGCATTTTTATTTCTGCCTGATCGTCGTTACAAGTTCAGAAAAAAAAGTGGTAAGTATAAAGATAGTCGCAGTACCTACTCGTAGTCGACAATGTTTATCAGCCGTCATTTGGGTAGGCTCAGCTATCAGCTTTGTTATGTACAAGAGCCAACCCAACCAATCTCGGATATGATCACGATTTAACAAGAGTTACGATCGGTTTTTGTTATTTGGTAAAACAATAACAAAAGCTAGCGTTTGACATTAGATTTACTGATCAGTTAAAGGAATACTATGTAGGAATTGTCAGGATGCAGTGGTCAAAAGCCTTCAAGTTTTGCGCTACTTAATCTAGCAGGTATTAGTACTAAATACATTTGGTTAGCAATATGCAGTAGTACATGTTCATATGCGTATTAGTACGATGTATGCGTTATAGATGGCGACACGATCGTGCAATGGCGACCAGACCGCTGTGTTAGGGGCCTGTTAGTTAGATTGGGTGGTGTTGTAGATTAGGCTCCAATGATGAAGATGGACTTCTAATAGGTATCATTTTCGTTGGCATAATAACTTAAATTTTTCCCGTATTCCTTCATATCGAAAAATATACCGGGGTATCAGTAAGGTGCAGCGCAGACGACACACTTTTTGTGCGATCAAGTCTGTGGAGCACATTCGAATTCCTATCTTATTCGTAATGTGAGCTACGGAATGGTTCCTAAATTAAATTTTAAATTGACAGAAATTGAACCTGCATTCGGAAAAACATCGGGGACAAATAAGACATTTTGTGCGCCACAGACTCGATCGCACAAAAAGAGTGTTGTCTGCGTTGCACCTAACAAGTAGGTATATAAATGCTGGTAAGCATTGAGGTGTAAGTTTATCCATTACAATTTCTATTTACTTTTAAAACACCTATAGAGTAAGTCCAAGATTTCGTTTGAGATAAAAATATTGTGTTTTCGTTAATAGTACATTATTGTCGCGGCCACCAATTAGGGTATTGATGGACGATCGTAAAAATGTGGGCCGAAGCAAAGCCAAGGCACACATGCGTGAGTCCATCAATGCCTGATTGCGACCAAGGCTTGTATAGTACTTTTCTCAAACAATGCGCGGAAATTCAAACTAAGTCAATTAATTATTAATTCCAGGATCAATGACGAACAAAGAAAATTTTTCACGCGCCAATAAGTTCATTTACTTTAAACCGCTAAATTTGCTAAGCCAGTTCGAAATTTAAATAAAATCTTTGATAAGTTACCACCTTGGTTGACATGGGTCCAAGTAAAAAGTTCGTTCCATTTTTAAATAACACGACAGTTATGAATTTTCATAGTAATTTATTTGGCCGCTAAAAGATATGGATTTTCGTAGTAACATTGCCGGTCGTCTACTCGCTTGTTTTTTACCAATTTCGATTTATCTCCAAGAAAGTTGTCAAAATAATGTTCGAATTTGTTTGAGAAAACTTATTTTAATCAAATCTAATCGTGTAATTGTACTTAAAAACTTACTAGTACTTATTTTTCAAATTAAGGACTTTGTATTCGAACTTCTACTTGCAGTAGACTAACTTAGCTTTAAAGATAATCACATAATCCCCTATTAAATAACCAAAAACTCAATATAATTTTTTTGTAGGGCTGGAAATGATGGCTTCTTTTAACCCGAAAAGGGATGAGAAGGGCAGACGGTTAATGAGAGTTACATAGATATGTGTCTCGCCTTTTTTAGGGTCACGGCCAATTTTGATGAAAATTTCACTGAAGTGGAAGAGAGATTTATGTAGACGGATACGGAGCGTGCGATATATCACATAGAAATATTTACGTCGTAGATAACACGGAAGCTAGAGGAAATGTTATGTCGATAGAAAATTTATATTTTGAATATTTTGGCACATGTTTTCTATTGCAAACTTGTAACAGTTCGTATTATTTTGTAACAAGACAAGTGCTTTTAAGGTTAATACCCGACTGCGGCGAAGCTCAAAAAGAAGACATCAATAAAGTTTAAACTAGATTTTTATTTTCCGAACCACTGTACTTAAAGCCTATAATGTATTTTTTTATGCCATCCTATAGAATATCCGTCTGCCAGCCTATGGAGCCAAGTCCTCAACACCACCTAATCTTCAGTACAGCATGATGCTTCAGCATGTATCTAACCTGCTTGGCGATCGTATTTTGGAGCTCACTGATTTTCCTTGACGTCTCCGATTCGCCGTTTACATTATTTGGATCCTGGGTCGTCCATCAAAAAACAAATTTTCAATGTAAAACTAAACGCTATTCACTTTAGTTTGTTTAAGCGGTTCTTTGCTAGAAATATTTTACTGAATTCATAATTTGTAAACCAGTTCATTAACGCTATTAAAAGCTTAAATGGTACCTTTGGGGTGGCTGAGATTGATTCATAGGTTGTAGTCAAATTATGAATTTTGCAAAACATAATAATCAAAAAATTTAATACACACAACACACACATTACCTTTTCTGAAATAATTAATTGTTAAAACTACATATTTTGCTTTATACTAACAGAAGTTTAAGAAAAGAGTAAAACTATTTTAAACTTTTATAGAAATATCAGAAGAGGTACGTAAATAAATTGAGCACAATCACCAACCACTAAGGCTGCGAACACATCAATGGCACCCGAAAACATCGAAATATCGGGAAATTGTTAAAAGTAATTTTAACTTCTCGACACTTCGAGCTTTTTACTGAGAGTTTTAATTGAAGCAATGACAAGAGTCCGAAACGATAAAAAAGGTTCTTTTAAGGAAGACTTCTTTTGTTGTTCTTTAAAACTTTTTCATTTAAATGTGAAAATAGATGTCTTGACCTGTGAAAATTGCCGAAAAATTATATGAAATTATAAGAATTCAAGTTAGCCTTTGTTAAATTCGCAGCCTAAGCATCTAAAGGGATTAAGTAGTAACACATATTCTTTTGAGTGTTTCTTTATATTTTTCTGTTAGTGTCATGTACTGTGTGTGTGTAGATCTTTTACAATTTACGTTATTTCTTGGTGCTGTTTGTTTCCCCGTGATTATGTTTAGGGTTGTCCATAAATTACAGATATAAACACAAAACCTTACTTAATAATATTACTTGTACTCCGAAAAAGTAGATTTCCAATCATCTTTTTTGTCAGTTTTGATTTAATTTAAAAATCTTTCTGTCAGTAACGGTTAGCATAATGACTGCACAAATTAAACCCTGTAGAAACTCATACCTACTGTATAATTTAAAAGAAACCCTTTCTTAACTTGATTGAATTTCTAAAATTCATTAAACTCTCTTATAAACATTTTTAAATTAAATTTATAGACAATCCTTCGACACACTGAATTTACAAGAATATAGAGCATTTGCGCTGGCATAATGTACAGACTGTGTGTAACCCTACCAACACTTGGCACATGTACATTGTACAGTATAGCACCTACCTTGGTAGTCTGTTGTTCCCCGTTCTGTTCGGGCGAGCCGGTCGGGACGGTGCCGTTCTCCTTCGGCTTGTCGTCCTGCGACGACTTGTATTGCTGTAACTGATATAGAAATGTAATGTTAGAAGGTTGATTTAATTTGGTATCTCTAATAAAATAACTTAGAAAAAGTTACAAGTTAGATGCCTATACTATAAGTTAGCATACCTACAATAAAATTAAAGCAATAGATGTTTTATTGTTGCTTCAACTTATGGTATGGGACAAGCAATTATATCACACCGTGTAAAGGCTCCCGCAGACAGGCGCGAAGCAACAGCGCAACGCGACCCCAGTAGAACAATTTCTACGAAAACTTCATGGAAATTGTTCTGCCAGAATGGCGTGGCACCGCCGCGCCGCGCCTGAGCTTTTAATCGAGCTGTTTGTCTGTAACCTTATGTACATTGTGCAATAAATGAATAAATAAATAATCAGGCTACACCTAGGCTTTAATCAAACACCTCAGAGAGTCGTTACTGTGAAGAAATCAAAACCGTTATCCCAACTAAAGCATAACCACAATAGAAACGGGTTTTGTCGACGGAAGAATAGACAAAATGACAGATAAACAATCACAATCTGTCATTTTGTCTATTCTTCCGTCGACAAAACCCGTAGAAAACCCCTTTCTATGGCTGTCATGCTATGCGTGCTGGTCTGATTAAAAATACCTTATGCTTGGAAAAAAAATATCATTAATTATTTAGTAACTCCACTAGAACTGCATAGTAAGTATAATGCATAAACCCTTACGTGGCTTATTATGTAAAGGCCAACATGCCATTATGGGCAGTTGGTTTCAATTTCTATAGTTCTATTACTCCAATAGCCAGTAGACAGAGTTCCCGTGATAATCTGATCAGTGTGCCGTGCCAAAACAACGTGATTGTACGTATTGGCAGGGCAGTTCGTTAGCAGCGCTTAATCTGACTGTTATTAACAGTTCATGGAAACTCAGTTCCGTTTTACATAATGAGCAATCAGAGATACGGCGTTTGAGTTGTTTGGGATACTAGATTTGGAAGATTAATGTTATCAGTATAATTGTTTTGATTTTAAATTCTTAATCAAACATTGATATACGCCGTACATCTTGTCTTAGAGCTCTTGTCAGGATGTAAATGGAAGTTATACATATTAAGTACATATACATTTGCAGCCAGAAAAAAGAAGCGAAGGGTTAACCACCCTTTATTCCAATGCGTTAAGACTATTCGAATATTAAAACCCTATCAAAAATATGTTTAAAGAGAGAGCTTCACCTATGATAATTTTGTAAAAACTATAATAATGAACTTACTTCTTCCTTAGTGAGCGCTAGTTCTTCTTCTAGCGCTGTGTTCCTCTCTAACGCAACACGCAATCTTTCCCGCACCTGTAACACGTCCCGACATACACACATTACTACAAAAACACCTATATTTGCTATGAGAGAAAACATTTAGGTACTATTACTAGATATCGACACAGACTCATTACAAACTTAAGAAATACCTATACATTTTAGTAGAAATTGCTTTATGTTTTTACTAGGGACCGACACAGACACATTTGGTACTACAGAAACACCTACATTTACAGAAATAACTGTATTTGGAAACATTTCTATAAGAGAAAAACTTTTTCTATTTCTAGGAAAATTGAGCGTAAGTAATAGCGATAAGTTTTAGATACGTGAGGATCGTTTTTTTACGCAATTCGAGTTCCAGATGAAACTGTCGAGCAGATATGCTGATTTTAGTGATAAGTTTCAGTACCAACATTACAGTCTATCTATACTTGTGAGTAAAGTATTGATGATTGATGGGATTGAAATGCGGGTTCCTAATCTGGAACTTGAATGTGCAGCTTTTCGGGATAACTTACGCATTGCGACGTAATTTTTTTGACGGTTTGATATTATTATCTTTTGATTAGAAATCTCCCCACTCTTTCGGGAAATGTATTGTCGTATTTGTCACTTACAAAATTCGAAGGAACGTAGCAGCTTCGGAGTATCTTCCATGATGATCCGTTTTTTATTGCGAAATGGGCCTGCCCTTGACCTCGATCTCGGCCGGTGGAAAGCGATGAATGAAGTCTACGATGGAACGAGCAAGCCCATGGATTCTTAACATCCCAACTCGTATTAAACTTCAAACATACATTGATTGCTAAAGTGTGTCTCATGAAAAATTGTTACCTTTTCGTCTAATGCCTTGTGATGTTCGAAGAGGCTCTTGAGTGCCTTCAGAACCTCGACCTCCGAGGATACTCCTGACTGCGCGGCCGCTTGTCGCTTCACTACTGTCATGCGCAGCGAGCGCTCGTGTCTTGAGACTAGGCATTCTAGGTGCTCTAGCAATAACTGGAAAAACGAATAAATTATTAAATTCTACACTCTTGATCATAATCAAAAGCCCGCCCTTCCCCACTTCCTAGTGCTTTAGCTGGGAAGAAGAAGTGGCGCAACAAACTCCCCAGCAGCACAGCTGTCTGATAAGTTAGAAGAACTTGATTCTATACTATAGCCAGTCATTCTCCTGACCTAATACCTAATTGGAAAGAAATTAATATTAAAACACAAAGTTGTCATCGATGTTGATCTTCAAATCGTCATCCTCTTGCCCTCACCCCAATTTGCATGTATTTTTTACCATACATCCTGCCCACGTTCACACGACGTTGATCAGTACGATATAATTTTAGGATTCCACGGTTTGAGTTTCATATTGCATTTGTTTTAATACAGTGTGGTGTTGACGTGTAAGCCCAACTTTTTACCGTAAAATATCGTACAGTACAGCTCTGTGAGAATGGCCGCTCTCTATGTGCCGTCATCTTAGTAAAATTTTCCACAATCCTCGTATGTCGAGAATTCAGGATGTTGACTTTACTGACGGTTAAAATATATATCACTCGGTAAATGGATGTACAATTGCAATATGGAAAGTATCAACAGATGCCAAAACAATTATTGGAAACGAGTTTGTTTTAATCCACAATGCAAATAAGTTAATATAGTTCACACAATAACATCCTGTTTTCTGCAGGGAAAATAATCGTGTAAGTAGAGGATATAAACAACTAATAGGTACTAGGATTTTCTCTATAAATAACTACTTAGATAATGTCATAGTTGATGGCTGACGGTGAAGGGTTAACAATATTATAATCCAACGTCGAATATTTAGCAATATTGTAGCTCTTTTCGTAAATGACGATTCCGGTCACAACATTGGAAGACCGTATAATAGATACACACATCACAATAGTCAATTAGCAAACACATAACAAGAGCTACAGGACAACTAAATGAGTCGACTTGGAGGCACTTTGACCGAGGAAGCCGGGTCAACGACACACGCGAGATAAAGAGATTAGTGGCTGATCGCAGCTTACTCGCCTCTTACTATGAGGAGCCTTTGAGATAAACAGGAGACGGGGTTTAGACATCACGTGTATTTCTTTTTGTGGAGATATTTGGAGAGGCCTATGTCGACATGCGTAAGCAAAGATACATAAATAGCCTGAATAAGAAGGCGAAGGGAAATACGATAGTGACGGTAAAGTTTGAACTAATTTAGAAGTGTAGTTTATTATTTTAAAAGTATTTATTTGGCATATTTAAAATAATATTAAGCCACACAACTAAGTCTAGAACAAAACATTTCTACTAACATCACTTTGGATTTTGGCTAGGCTTTCGACACAATTCACACCAAAACTTTTCGGGTGAAACACTTCCAAAAGGGCTGACATGATAAGCGCTAATCTAGTTAGCACATCGAATTCAATCAAGCGTTGAAAGCCCCAGAGAGCTAAGACCGAGGCGTGGTCTAGAAGCGGAACGTCGTGAATTATTCAACATCTTTCAGCGAATAGTTGGAGCACCTTTTATATGGGGCGCTAAGATATATGGGGAAATATTCTAATGTCATGTTTGTAGATGATATTGAGGTATCGTATGTTGGGTACATTGTTGCCATATTTAAATTCTGATCGAATATTCGATGGATAGATTACGGTTACGCTAGGCCTTTGGCACTAAAATAGGCCATAGTTGATCAAGTTTACGAGTTGTTCGTATTTTGTGATAATTCTCTCCTGCCCTTATCCCAATTTTTTGTGGTCGGCTCAACAGTCTTCTTCCATACTTCTCTATGAGTAGCCATCAAGTTTATGACTCATATATCGGTTCTAATGTAACTTGGATGTATGCCGAACTTTTTAGGTATTCAAGAGCTAAGTTAAAACTCATTGTTCATTTCATTGACTTATGTGCACATTATTACTGCTTGAGTGGCTGTTACTGTAATTTCATTTCCAAGAAGTTACCGCAGTCGGCTATCTTGAGTATTGTCTGAATCAGACATTTTATAGATTCCGAAACAAGACTTCATCAATGAATAACTCAATAAAAAAATCAACATTTAATTAACAAACTGTGGATAAATCTTTTGTCTAGTTCTTTATGTGAATGACAATGGTCGACCTTTCATAATTTAGTGTGGCTGTCAACTACCGAATATGGACGGGAAGATTTAACGATCGTCACTGAAAATGAAGTTTGCGTTGCGGAACAGTGGGCCATTTCTAGACAGGTGCCAGAAACTGTTCTTCTGCATCATGGGTGGGCTTACAAAAACAAATCTCATATGCACAAATGGCCAGATCGGTAACAATCAACCGTGGGATATATATATATATGTATAATTATTTACTTTTCTTGGGAAAATAATACACATACTACATAAACTCACGCCTTTTTCCTATGGGGTTGAGCAGAAACTACTGAACGCCACCTACTATGATGCTTAATTCTTTACATACTTACTCATTTTTCGTAAAATGTAGAACAGGAGTTGATCTGTTGACTATATTTTCTTTCGATCCGCTAAGAAGAATACGACAAACTTGCATTTCTGCCATAAAGTTATCTTCGAATCGAGCGAGCGGTTTTCAACAAAAATATTATTCGAAAGTGAAAACTGTATAAAATGGCTGAGATTGGTTCAAGAAGCTCGTCGAGTGCACCGCGTCTGGTCGGCTGAACGTTCTAAACGGCTTCTCGCCTGCTCTCTAAAGGTTATTTACGTGATGTGCACTCTTCATCCGGACCAGGGAACAACTGTGTCGTTGTGGTGTCAGCTTTATACTATCTTAGCAAAAGTTAGTGGTAGTTTATCTTGAGAGCTTTCAACATTTTATTTATCAATGGCGTCAATTGAATGCTCTTATTGTTGACTTCACAGACGTGCATATTTTCCGCCCAGGTTTCAGAACGTTTTAACTTGCAATGATGGTTGAAGTTACGTGCGTGAAATTCCGTCGCGTTTTTCCGCTCACGTTTGTCCCTAGCATAAGTATGCATAATCAGCCTATAATGTTCCTACTGCTGGGACTCAGGCGTCCTCTCTTCGAGAGGGAGTGGGCTGTAATCTACCACGCAGGCCCAGTGCGGGTTGGTAGATGTCACATGTCTTCGCATTTTTGGTTCAAGGACTTGCCTTGTTTTATCACGATATTTTGCTTCATCGTTTTGAGAGCAGTGGTGATGAAACTATTGTAAAGTGCCTGCCTAGGTACGACCTGCAACTTGTGAGTCGGCTTGCAGCTGGGCCGTTACAACTGCTCTCTTGTCCTTATCTTCGTTTGTCCCTAGCCTTACTTTCGGGCATATGATGGAAGATTTATGTAAGGCCTTTACATAAATCTTCCATCATATGCCCAAAAGTGTTTACTCACCCTGGTGTTGTTTCTCTCCGCTTTGAGCTCTGAAATCTCCTCTTCCCTCTCGAGGAGTTGTTCCCGTGCTTGGTTGAGCTCTTTTGTGAGAGTCGCGAATTCCTGCAGACAAAGGAAAGTAATAACATTAGAGAAATGTAAAGTAATAACATTAGAGAAATGTCTATAGCAATCATCTAAAAGCCTTTGGCTGGTTGTGCTTATACGAATATAGACATAGCAGTTGCTCCTAAACGTCGTCATTTTTCAATTTCATATTTTATGATACGCTTAGACAACAAGCATCAAATCCGAGAACATAACTTGTAGCGACAGAATATATGTTGCATCAAAAATAAAATGTTAAAAGAATTTATAAAACCGAATATGTGTTATGATCATAATATATTATAAATACATCAAAACACGTAGGAAAACCTAAATCCGCGGAACTCGTAAAAATCACTTTATCGGAGCGAAGCTACGAAGACTTGGGTCTAGACGGGGCACAGGTGTACCTCAAAGTAAGTTTAAGCCGCGGATGAACGGGGTCGCGGTACTGACACGGAACGAAACGCCAGCACCCCACTGGGGTTTACAAACTAGTCTATCCGCTCAAATTGTGACGGTGCACACAAACGACGTGAAGGAATCTAATGTTATAGAAATATATCATGTGATAATTTATTAACCCTCACTGTGGTGCAGCGCTATGAGATGACAATATTTCTTGCAGATGTATTTATTTATTTAGCTACAAAGGTTGTGTTTCAACCAATTACAGTAACTAAAATTATAAAACTAAAGAGACAATTTAAATTATGCAAAGTAAAAACATGAAAACATAAATAAAAGAAGGTAACAACACTTTCACAAATTCCTCTCACAGTACTTCCGACATACCAATAAAATCTTCGTCCATCTATCCGCAAACAGGTCGCCTGTTGGGTTAGAATCCAAGAGATCATTAAGCGCAGCCAGAGTGCCAGGAATTGGCGACTTAGCACGTGCAATAGTACGACATGGAGGCACGGCAAACAGCCTGTGCCTTCTGCCTCGGCAGTAATTGTCTGGGACAAAGAAGCACGCCAGCACGTCAGGCAGATCAGGAGAGTCAATAGCGCCACGGAGCGTCTTACAGACTGTTGTCGGTAGTTTTTTAAAGCGTAGTAATTGTCTGGGACAAAGAAGCACGCCAGCACGTCAGGCAGATCAGGAGTCAATAGCGCCACGGAGCGTCTTATAGACTGTTGTGAGCTGATATGTATGTCGATAGCAGTAGCTATGTTCGGTGGCACGCGCCTCACGGTAGTCTGCGCTGCACTATCAAAGCGGATGGACATTACAAATCACTAGCACCCCACTGGGACTTGGTCCATAACAAGATCACATCAAAATACAATAAAAACCTTGACTCGGAAGCAGTTCAAATCATTAAAACAAATTCTCTCAATCGTACGTTTTTCCAACTCTGGTTGACTTTGCTCGAGTTTTCAACATGTAAATTGGAGAACTTGCTTTTTAATGGGCGTTTGGTCATTTGCATATTATAATTATGAGAAACTTCGTCGAAATTTAATTCGCTGGGTGCATTTATTTTTCTGGTGGATCCAAAACTATTACCCTATTTGCTGAGCAGACAAATATAATCTGCCGAACAACTCATCAACCTAAAATAGTTTTTGTACTGCAAAATAAATTAATTCCGACGCTTTTAGCGAGTGGTACTCAAACAGATGTATTGCACTCGGATTAATTTCCACGTATCGGTATTTATTATTTTAGCGGTATGCAATCAAATTATAACGTTCCATAAAAGTGCAAATATTAAAGCAGGATTTTGGGATGGTTGTGTGACTGCGCAGTGTTCTTGAAATGAACGAAACTTTTAGAAACGATATACACAACTACAGTAAGGAATCGGACCTAGGAAATGGTGATAGAGATTTTTTACGAATTGCAGTATTGTGGCAAAGTCAGATCCTCAACCTTTAATTAAAATTAATAATGGTTTTGCGTTATTCTTGTCTTATCAACCAAGTTTTGATTACAAATTGAATCTTCATCTTTTCGCACCTAATATTTTTTTAAGGTACGATATAAATTAACTGGGCAAGGATGGTCGGACTGCTCTTAGCAGTGGATATAAACTTGGCAAATAGACCTGGCATATTCTAGCAGTTAATTAACCATCTCCCTTGTATCTTCATGAATTATACAGCAAAGAGCTGGTCTTTAATATTTTAATAATGAACACTAACTATACGTAGTTTCAAATTATTCCGACCCGTAAGGCGTGACCTACTCTACTCTGTTCTTTAGCAGTGATCTTTAAAAACTTTACTTTAATTCATGCTTGATGTTAAGAAGTCATCCCTTGGATATTAAGAAATCTGTGTTATCGTAACCTAATAAATGAAATAATACAGTCTCAATTTCTTTTGTGTTACAATATTTGGTTCTCCTAAGCGGAGACTGATGAAGAAATTGGTCAAAGTCAAATATCTAACTTTTATACAGTTTTGAATTCCTTATTATGGCCAACTTCCAATGCCTCATGTGGACTAGTCCTTTACAATGTTAATGCACACAAACAACGAGTGCATTTCCTAGATCACAGTACATGGCGGTATGTTTTAGTGCCTGCACGTCTCACTTTTATAGTCGGCTTGCAATGTACCCTGTAGTAAAATATTCTCTATCGCTTTGTACACTACATGTTGGACAGTGGTTTATGTTCTGAAAACGAGGCTTTTTAGACGTGGGTAGTTGTACTGTGTCGTGCAGAGTGGACTAAATTCGGGGATAAACAGTAAGGTGTAAATCAGAATAATGCTCAGTTATTTAGATAGGTTGAAAGAACAGTTTTTTTTTATTGTACACTATAACAAAATATCACTGAGAGTTTTTGAGTTACATACGATGTTACAACGGGCGGTCCTATCGCTAACCAAAGCGATCTTTTACTTTAAAAAATCATTCATCGGGTCCTTATTAACATGACTCTGATTACTTATAAAATAACACTAGCTATAACTTTACCAACTTCAAACTACTCGAAATAAGCACCGAAAGAAGACCCACACGTTTATTTTAAGACTTCAATCTTCATAAACGTATAAAATCGGTGTCCCGAGATTTACGACATCAAGAACATCTTTTTCGGCACACATAGCTACTTACGCCTACATCCTCCTTCAACATACAAGAAAGTAACTTAATCAGCGAAGCCTTTGACTCCACTTTTAACCGTATCAAAGTTGTTATCAGCCGATCTAATGTAGCTAAGTTATATCCTACCAATAAATCGATCTTGCTTCCACACTTGAAGCTCTAAATTAAGGAGGATATCGCCAAAGCCTCCTGTCTGTAGTCACGGCGGTAGATAAAGCTGGGACAAGGGCGGGGGAAAAGGTAGGCATGTAGTCATATTTCGTATTAACGCGGCGAATTGAGAGTTAATATCATGGGTTGTGGCGAAACTGTGAAGTTTTGTAGTTAAGCCCTTTATATGTCTATCTAAAAGTTCGCCTGAATTCGTTAAAAAATTATCAATAACTGTTCCTAGAACTTTTAGAGTACTCTCCAGTTTTTATTCAGTAATTATTTGCTCTTAAAAGCTTTTCCATGTAGACAATTAATGTTGCTATTGTCCTGGGCCAACACTTTGTCATAGTCAGGGATTCAATATACTGACTGACATTCAATTAACTGTGCATATATCGTATAAATCTTACATATGCATATATGCGTGCGTATAATAATAGTGTCTATGCTTGAGGGTGATATAACAGCTGGTGTTTCTGTTCGCTAATAACATTATTTATTTTAATAAAATTTGTCTGTCATCAATCATTCACTACCGGACAGAGGCTGTTACTTTGAACTACGAAACTTTAGTTAAAAATGCACGAATTTGAATAGATAGACCGACTTTATGGACTTACAGTGATTAAGTCGAGCTGTCACTAATTTATGAGGAAACAAAGGCATTATATGCTTCTATTTTTAATATATTTACATAAACCAACGACTAACATCTCATTATATTTATGTTATTACTGGTGCCATCTTGTCAAAAGTGAGTGTTTCTTCAATAAGTCGTCCATGTTGGCATTCTGTTTGACCTAGCTAGTGAAAGAGCAACATGGGAGTCTAGCTTCTTATCTTCAACAACAAACTGTCGTTGGATTACAAGATGAAAGTGACGCTGATGTTATTAGAGTGAGTCGAGTAGTGTTGGTAAAGGATGTTCTACTGAACTTTAGTCTCTAATTGATAAATTTCGCTTTTGTAAAGACACTTACAAAAAAATGAAATGCAAACAAGTACAATTTTAACAGTAAAATTTTTAAAAACCTCCGGCACTCTTTGAGACCATTCCAATGAGCCCAAACACGATACCTGTGCTGTAAGTTGGTAATGGAGTTCGGCATCCTTTTTTTTTTTTTTTGTGTTATATTATCAAATAACTTCTCCCGCTCTGGGCGGAGCGTGAGGGCGTGTCAGACTCTTACTGACTAAAACCCACCCGTGTTCCTTCAGTTGCCATGTTGCCGGGGGCCACGATCTCCCTTTCGGTTTTCTTCGCAACCCCGGCAGGCATCGGTCCTAGTGGACCCCGTCATTCCGCTGACATCTCTTTGAGGCGCGCGTGGAACACAACGCGCCGTCGACCCGGGCCTAATCCATATCGGACGGCGAGCATTGCTCACCGTCCGCAAGCCCGCGCTTACGGTGGCCGGAAATCGGCCTGCGATTCCCGACGCCCAGGGCGTCTCCTCCTGCGGCGGTTAGGGGCGTGAGGGCGTGAATTTTGCCTTTCCCTCACACGTCCCGCCTTCTCCTTCGCAAGCATTACTGCTTCGCAGAAGGAGGTGACGGCCTCCCATTTCCTCTCGCTCCGGACGCGAGAGATCATCGCCCCCGATCGCCTCTACGAGGACACGGCGATGCTCCGCCCAAGCCGGGCAGACCTCCACCGTATGCTCCACCGTGTCCTCCGAGCGATCCACACAATGGTGACACCCGGGCGTTTCCTCCTGCCTTATCCTGAACATGTAAATTCCAGGTGATGCTGCAGTATCAGTTCCAGGTTACTATGTTCTTCTAATATCATTGATGTAATAGAATCCCAAATTTCAAATCGATCAGACCTGTAGAAGATACTCACATCCATTCATGAGCTGGTAATTTTTGATAAAAGATGTCTAAGAACTATCGCTAGAAAACTTGCTTTCAAATAAATAAAATCGCATTCAATTCGGTTCACCCGCTTAAGACAGACACACACACATAGCGGTCAAACATAACACCCCCTCTTTTTGCGTCGGGGGTTAAAAAAAAGCTTTTGCTTATAAGAGATTTGCTGTTTTGTGCTTTCCTCCCTTGAGTTATTCTTGCTTTCTAAAGCAGTCCTTAAAATATGGAAATCCTAAACCAATTTTTATAAATTCGTGGTCGCCATGCATGGCAAACGGCTTTTCATATTTCGTTTTCACCATATCGCCAAATTCACACACCCATCCTTTTAAAAAGCAATACGGCCTCCTTGCCAATAAACATTTGAGCAAGTGATCGGCGGCACTTCATTGGCCCAATTCTGCTTATCCTATTTCAAGTAATAGTGCACAGTGGGTGGTGCCCCTCCTAACCCCCCGGCGGTGTCATCGTCCACGGCGCACTTTGCGCCCTGCGGCGAAACCTGACTGCTTTCAACTGAAAGATTGAGAAGGTTCAATTCGCACAATACAGGATATTTCCATGCCTGATCTGGGACAGGCATAAGTGCAAAGGTGGATTTTGTTAGACCAAGTTCTCTGACCTGATCTGAATACGGCTAAAATTATTCCCGGCTATTCCAGATGCCCCAAAATTTTCCTTCGAAGCTACTGATCATAAGGCCAGAATCAGCAGCTATGGGAAGATTCATCTGGCTGATAAAATTTTATGTATTTATTTATTTTTAATTATTTATTTCAAATTTATTGGTCGCCTCGTCATGACTAACATTAGTCTTAAGATTAATTTATAACTAACGAAAACAAAAATACCAAGTGTGAAATAAAATAATTAAATTTTTATTTTTGATATCCATATTACAACCAACATAATATTTAATCCCATTCTCCCAGTAACTCCAGATATTACCTTCTTTTGGGAGATCAGTCCTTTACCGCGCGATATCAGTTGGTCTGCCGCAGTGAACGCAAAACTGGTCTGCCGACTCTCCTGTCGTGTGGTATCACGGCGCTGCCGCGTTGTATTGACAGTCTACAGATCTATTGAGTTGTTTATTCGCTTTCATTTGTCTGTCTTCCTTGTCATGTGGCTGTGGATGGCGAACGCTGTATCTATTGTCTGAGTGGATGATTTTGTGCTTTGTTCATTATGTTGCTGTTTTCTGCTCGTTTGCGTTTCAATGTGATATGGGTTTAAAAGAAATTAGATATGTCCCTATTTATAAGATTTTTTTTAAATAGCCTTATTACTTAATGTAGTTCTTTAATTACTAGTCTTTAAAAAAATTCTTGCAAAGCCTTTTCCTCTTATAGGACATACCTATTAAGACTTTCTACGAACAAAGTAAGCGATACAGTCTCAATGGTACTTTCAAAACTAGGTACAATTGAAAATTCTAGTAGTGTCTGGATAGAAAACTGTGTGTCTGGCACTTTGCCAGGAACTAACACCTGAAACACATGTTTAAAGGTGGCGATACGCTGAGTATCTAACGCGACGATTTCGGTATCGTATCGTCAGATGATTGTTATATTATGCATTTGTGCTTAGACGTGCTCTTATAATATTTCTCGGTTGGTGTAGTTCGGGTTGCTGAAAGTGAGACCGCTTCTTCATTTGTCGTTGCGATATCATGTTTATCTGTATGGAAATTCACTGTTCTTCCGTGTTCAAGGAGGAGCGCTCAAACATAATGTTCCCATACCGAAATATCAGGCATCGGTTAAATTTTTTGGCCATCCATCACAAACGACATATTCGTTGATGTATGACCGCATCGTAACGCATTTGTCAAAAAAGACATTATCATAAATCCGGCTATACCGTATTCAGGTAAAAATCTGCAAATCTTGATAGATGACGTTATAATGCCAGGGTGACGGGGTGACGGGTCAAGTCCACGTAGGTGACCCAACTGACCCATGTCCTCAGTTAAGCTGGTGGAATTTCATTAACACGTCATCCTGCAGAGCGAGGCATCTAGTAATTAAGCAGCTTACATGAATAGTTTGCATATTTAATTAGAAGTTATAAACAGGATGAAATGTTATCCTTCAGAGGCTTCAACTATCAAGTTCAGTCAACACATCATTTTAACCTTCAGATTTGGTAGGTTCAAACACTTTGGAACTTTCATAAAAATAACTCTACCTAACAAGGCTTTAAAAATTTCAAAATCAAAGTCAAATAATGTTAAATTTACAAAATAATAGAATTGATTCTAGTGGCCCCTTCGCAAAAGGTAATTTTCGTATGGAGAAGAATGGGCAAGAAACTCCAAAGCAATATTTTGTATAGGTACCTACATTAGTTAAATAATTATGTGAAGATGATGCACCTAGAATAAAATTACTATACCACAATAAAAAGAACTAAAAATGAAGCAACGACAGATAATTTAATTATATGATTGGTAATTCCACTTAACGTGTCGCAAAACCAGACCTTTCAAAACACAGTCTCAAAAACGGCACACAGAACAGACTTGTAATAGTCAAAACGCTTCAAAACCGTCTACCCAAACACACAGTATTATCACCCACTTTCCACCAAGACTCGCTCCCACATTCCCCGCATAAGTTCAATTTCCTTCTACAAACATATCGTGCCAGTTGTTCCAATTAGCAGCCCGCTAGTTTCAACCGAATCAATTTCCGGCGATACGAACAAAAAATATATATTAAACATGACACTTGACACACAACGGTTTTCCGGAACGTTCCCGATCCGTTTTTACGGCTTTCGAGCGGAATGAGCGTCGAGATGATGTGGTTTGTACTGTCAGCAGGCAGTTCAGAATGATCAGAACAACTAGAATATATCTCAATTGGAGAAAATATGACAGGTGTCGTGTAATGGGTTGATTCTAAAACACTCCTTGTGTTTTGTGTCAATGTCATTACATGAATTGAGATATAGTTTAATGTTGTGTTGTGTTGTTGTTGTGTTGTTTGTTGTGTGTTTGTTGTTTGTTGTTGTTGTTTGTATGTTGTTTTTGTTGTTGTTGTTTGTGTTTGTTGTTGTTGTTTGTTCGATCATTTTGACCTGTCTGTTCGTCCCTAAATTTTTGCCCTTGTCTGTTCAGTGGTACTGTGTATTTTGTCAGCGTTATAGCGGTTCCAATTGTGGTTCGTTAAATTATATTCCGAGATAAGCTGAGGAAATGGATTTTCAATAAACTGGTTCGAGGTTTTGTGGTGGTTGGAAACTGGAATTTAATTGTGTAGATTAAGAATTGTTGTTATACAAACTAACAATAGTTATTTATTGCTGTTATTATTCCTCAAACTACCTTTGCCCGTGCTTCAGCTTTAATTTTCATAGAGTTTGATAGATATTTTGTTATCGTTACGTTTCGTTAGTTTCTGAATAAGCATAGACACACCCAGGGACGATTAATTTAACAATATACACAATACCACATACTTAGTAATAATTTTGTATAAACACGGAAGCCACATCTAGCTTCTCCAACATCGCACTTATCCTATTATTCTAGAGCTCTAAAATTAGCTTGAATTCTAGACTTAAACATGCAATTCCTTATTTAATGGCGCGCTGCGATCTATTTCTGGTCAGTCTGTCTGTCCACAATTCCACAGGCAATCGGATTGGTTACTATTGCCTCGGCAGCTGAATTAAGTATGAGTTTATAATTGGTTTCGTTAAAAATGTTTTTAATCCCATCGAGGTTGGAGAACAATGTATCCGTGTGGTACCGCTCATAATATTTGACTGATGGGATGATTTTGTACGAGTTTGTTCAGGGTTGGTTTCAAACCAACCCTGAACAAACTCATACAAAATCTTCAAAAAAAGCCTTGAACGACTTAAAAGCAAAAACATTTTTGTGGGTATATCTTCTTACACACAATGGGTTCGTGAAGACATACTGAAAAAAATAATTTCAAACAGATTAAATAAAACGTTATAACGTTGAGATATCAACCCAAACGACAAAACAAAATACATCTTTCGTCCCTACCGGTGAAGTCACAATTTTAAATTGCACCACATAAGACCAAACTTTGGTGAAAATCTCAGAATTGTAAACTAGATTGTGCAAGGAAAGTGTGCAGAAGTTGTTAGCAGTAGTTGGAACTAACTATTAGGTATCTGGCGGCAGCGCGGGCGTCAAATTGAATCAAATCGGTCCAGAGTGGCTGCGAAGTCCGACTATACATCATGCCTCAAGTAAGTTATGTTTTTAAAAGAAAATTTTACAACAATTTTAGCCGGATACTAAATCGTTATCAGATTTCTAGGTATGCGGCCGTTGATATGGCAAATGGTATTTTAGACAGACCCTGTGTGGGAGTCACAAATGTATGTTTGAGTGACGGAGACAACATTTTATAAAACTGAACTTTGTCCAAAACTCCATGAGCCGTATGAGCCTTGGGTACTTACAAACATGTTTTCTTGCGATAAATTCCATAGGAAGATATAGTTTCTCTTATATCCCTAATTTTCTTGAAACTTACTACTATGTTAATTAAAATGAACGTTAATGGATACTATTAAACTTTTTCTCTATATACTCATTCTTATTAGCATAAAAGCGAAGCGTTCAGCCGCACTTTGAGGTGGGAAATTAATTCACGTTTAAGTACCAAGACCTTCCACAGGAACACACGCGTTCTGAACCGACCTAATTACATACGCGTTGTAATTATAGACTTTCGAGTTGCTTGAAAGTGTTTAACACCTTATCGTCTATCTTCAATATTATAGAGAAAGGCTTTCAATCAGACATGTTAACAAGTGGAAAAACCACTTGCTGGAAAAGCTCCTTCTTTTCGTGTGGTTAGTAGTGACTAACCTGGTGTCCGAGTTTTAAAGCCACCCATGGGCCTCTGACTTGGCTTCGCATGCGAGAAATATCTCTCAAGCATGCCGGTTTCCTCACGATGTTTTCCTTCAGCGTTTTTGAAGCAAGTTTTAATTATACAATACGCACATGAATCCGAAAAGTCAGAGGTGCGTGCCTTGGGTTCGAACTCGAGACCGATGACTTGGCAGTCCGACGTTCACATCGCTAGGCTATCACTGCTAACGTAAAAGCTAGTTTAGAAAAAGTAGGCAAAGTAGTTTCGTATCAACTTCGATCTTACTAAATGACCATCAAGCCAATTCAGATATTACATAATCACTGTGGTCCTTATGTCTACCCACGTTACATTGTCGTTAACGCGCTATGATGATATGATATGATGAGTGACTTTGTCTTCTTAATCGTCATCTTACCATGTTGCAGAACTCACCATGATTATGTAAACACCTATGTTTCACAAATAAACTGATTGATGTCTTTCATCAAGGGATGTAAGCGGGGCAAGTTTTCCCACAGAGACGTACAACCGCCGTTGCCATTTTGTAACAAGAATAAATTCATTTAAAAACTATTACCAATTTGTTTGTCAAGCGTAGTGTTTTATTGCCATAAGCATATTTGGAGATCATATTCCCATATTTACCTGTAGCAGTGCAGTATGCACGCGGCACGCGCACACGGCGCCATTCTTGCGGGCGCAGGGCGTGCCGAGCCACGCGCACGCGCCGCCGCCGCGCTTCATCGCGCGCGACCATCCCTCGTGCGCGTTAACAACGCGCAAATGTTCTTAGATTTGCATTTTAATGTTAATTACACTTGCACTTGGTTTTTAGGTTCACTTTTGTTTGAGGTTTAGTGTCATTTGCCTTTTATAGTTTTGTATTTACTTAGATAAAGTTTCTGAAATATTCAAAACGGTCTTCATGTTTTCATAATACATAATTAATTGTAAGTGCTCGTAATTCTATTTGTTTGTATATTTATCTCGTTTTACGTTGCTAGCGTCAATATGTGATGTAATAGGAAATACATCATGTTTACCGTTTATGTATTTACTGTCTGTGAGAGTAGTAACTCTTAAAGTAAAGATGAAACTAAAACTAAATTGAAAGAAATGCTTTCAACTAATTTTATTTTATCATAATTTATTACATTAAGTGTCTGCTGGTAGCAATTAAGAAAACACTTTATATAAATAAGACTTGAAGGGAATAATATTAACTAGTCATTTTCGAACACATCGATGAAAATAAAGCTGGTAATTGTATAGATAGCAAGAATATGAGACCATCTATCTAAACATTCTAATAGAAGAAGAAAATTAAATGTTCTAACAAAACAGTGTGCTTATATTCAAACTGACAGAAACACTAAGACACCTGAAAGCAGGATTGTTAGAACCCCAAAGTAACAGAAACAGTTGTATAGGACGGCTCAATACTATAGACAGTTCGTTATCGAATTCAGTCGGCCACTAAACCAGGTGCAATCTGCAAGTTACCGCGGCCATGTTTTATTGAAAGGTTTGTCTGTAGCTGCCAGTACGGTGAGGGGAAGTCTCATCGGGAATGTCAATTATAAATTAGAATACAATGTTGAAATTGGACATATATCTGGAAATACCAATAACAATAGATTAAGAGGTAATTTGGAAGGATTTGAATCTCCAGAATGTAGTCTGCGGAAAACCGTACGTAGAACTTAGCACCCCTTTTGAGCAGATTTCCGACTTATTTCATAAACGATCCAGAACAATACCTACAATATGCGGGGTATGGCACATCGACAGTCTACAAGAAAGACAAATATATCAAAAATCCCGACATCACAGAAAACCTTTTCGGAAATCAAAAGCCTTCATTCTCAAATTCCCCTTTACGCGTCGTTTGACAAATCGCCTTAACCCCGATATGTATCTATCAGCGTTCACTCCAACCCTAGTGCAGGCGTGTAACTTGGAGCATCGTAAACCACGCCAATTACTAGCTACGGCCCCACCGGGCCCCTTTGGCCTCAGTGGGCCCCAAGTCGCCGACACGACCACCGGCAGGAACCGACTACAGTATTAATGAGATATGTCAAAATTGTTGCTTGCTGTTTGCCGATTGTTTGTTTGGAAAGGGCATTTTGGGGTGCCGAAAAATTCTTAGTTTGAGTGAGATTTTAGGATATACTCGCACCGGCTGGCGGCGGTACCTGCCACTTTTGAACTGTGTAAAATTGGATTTTCATTTTGACAAAATATCGATCATGATAACGGTGTACGTCAGAAAATTAGAACTGTCAAGACCCTACAATATATTCTCTCAAGTTGAGTAAGTCTTCAGAAAAAAAAAACTAAATTAACATAATTAAATGTTAATTTAGTTTTAATTGCCTACATTAGAGCCTGAAAGCGCTTCATGTTCTTACAGTGTACGTTCTTCCGAATTCGTGGTGTCAAAAGCATGTTGTTTTCCCCATCTTCACGAAGGCACTTAATGTCACCCCAAAAAGAATAAACATTCCCCCTAAAGTCATTATTCATGAATATTCTACAGTTAAAGGGAAAAAAGCAATTTTTAATACTCTTAGCAGATATTTTCCTCCTTTTGTCTTAAGAAAGATGAAGCAATAATCCCCTTGTTTCTGATACGTTTTCAATGGAAGCTCGTTTAATCGCCACAGGCATAGAAAACAATAAGGAATGGTTATATAGCAGAGTCGGGTGCAATACAGCGGATTTACAGAGCGGACACATCAAAGCTTTGTGCAGACGAGGTACCTAGTGCTCATAGGATTTAGAAAACTTGGTTATTTGTGGGAAAAACACTAACTTGTTGAGTTTATTTTATTGTTGGAATAACGATTCTGTCTGATTAAGAAAGCATTTAATAGTCAACAGACAAGTTAGTAGTGAATGGCCTAGGTTAATTTTAGATCAAATTCCAGTCAAATTCGGGGTCCCAAAAACAGACGTGCCTATTTGTGTGTTGTTTGCCAACTCGAGGTGAGTGACAATAAGCTGACTGGCGGAACGACGAGGCGACATGAAACATTTTTGCCACTGCCTAAAGTGTTGAACATTTTAAGCACATTTACCTGAAAAGATTTTATCTCAGTTCCGGTGTCCTGACTCTTTAAAATATCAAATATTATAATGGAAACCTGTCGCGTTTATGAAGTCAAAATTAATGTATTTTGAGACCAACTTTTTCCAAGTCCCCAAATGATCACCATGAACACATACAATTTGATTGTACTATGGGACCTTTCCATTCTGGATAGGTATTATCATATTTGTAAAGATGTCTTTATATCTAGTCTCTACCAGGAAACAGATCCCTAAACCAATTGTACTGCAATCTAAAACTGAACTTTCTACATCAGCATCGCGCATACTATCGTAATTGCTTTATTATTCAGCAGTAGTCTGCAAGTTTCTCTTGCTCGATGCAGCTTTGAATTTAACTTCAGCCCATGTTATCTTTAGCTGTTGAACTAACGTCTTTAAGATGATGTTCATTTCAAAATTCCTACTTCGTCACCGTCGTAACAATCATTATCATATCGTCTTTTCCCAACTATGTTGTGGTCGGCCTCCAGTCTGAATACTATTATTACATAACATCATAACATCACGCCTTGTTTCCCCGAAGGGTTGGGCAGAGGTGTACCTGTAGTAGGTACACCCACATTTCGCCAGTTATGTTTAAGTCCCATGTAATAGGGGGCGAGCCTATTGCCATCAACCGGGCACAAATCCAGACTCCGGGCTGCTACTGAGAAATTCCAGATAGAAAAACCCAATAACACTTTGCCCGACCCGGGAATCGAACCCAGGACCTCATGCTCAGCAGTAGCGCTTGCGACCACTAGACCAACGAGGCTATAATAATACTATTAGTCACCATGAAAGCAATTTCATACATAATTATACCGATTGTATCGTTACCAACAAACTGCAATATTATTCCCAGTTCAGCTTAATTATTCAGCTTGTCAGTCTGTCTTGCTAACCCGAGGATTCAACTTTTGTGAGCATCGTGTATATTCTCATCGGTAAGGTGTGCTTGAGGTTTGTTTTTAATGTTATGTCTACTGTCATTTTGTTGCTGTTGACTATTGTTTTAATGTAAATTGTGTTCATTTTCACGTCATAGCGAGAGTCGTATTTACGTAGATATAATAATATTTCTTGAAACGAAATTCCATCTACAAATTATAGGAAATTTTTCATATCTTTCGCCCAAAACAATTAGATCTAAAGCTATAGGAAAATTAAAAGAATACAGTATTTCGTTATTCTATAATATACCTACCTATTATATAATTTTCATCTCGAATACAATTTAACCATTCCAAGAGAAAGGTTATTAAATTGTTTTTGAGATGAAAGGGATTAAGTATATTGATAAAGTTCTTTGAACAAAACCCAAGCTTATTTTACTTTGACGGTAATTCTCAACGCGAAATAAAATGATAATTAAAAATATTGTCAGAAGTATCAGAAATTTAATAAAGCGCAACCCGAGTCTAGAAACGGCTGGATAGGATGGAAATGACAACAGTGTGGTGAGTGCTTTTAAAAGTAACTGGACACTGAGCCATCGAGACGAGGACTGCGAGTGTGTACCAAGTGTCCCGATGTTCAGTGTCGAGAGCCGAGCTGTTTGTTCAGCAGTGATGGATAATAAGTGGAAAGTGAATCGTTGTAGTATAAATAGAACCTACATATTTTGGCTGTTAAGAATTTAAGAACTCTGTAGGAGAATTAATTTCTGAAAGTGAAAAGAAGGATAAAGCTCGTTAGTAAGAAAAATGCAGAAAACCACAGGGAAGAATATGTGTTAAAAGATGAAGTTGTATGGCATAAACTCTCCGATCTTACATCAACTAACACACCCGAGGAAGTTTAATGGCGTTGATGAAGTTTTCTCCATAACCACAACATTGTTAGGCGTAAATTCAATTTTATTTTAATATACTCTTTATTTCTCTTCATCCTAGGTTCGCTAGCGCTCAGCATACTTAGTGAACATTAAGCTATGCACAGTTATGAAATTAAACTTTTACTTTCATCCTTTCAAAACGTAATATCGCGTCAGAATCACGGTGGTACAAAATTATGAAGAGTTACAACGGCGACAGGACGCATTCACGCCGTCCTGATTTTAACGTTTTTTTATAATAATGCCGCTAAATGGTAAACAGTTGTACACCACCGCAATGCGTCTGGGGTATTCAACGGATCGTGAATTTCGAAAACAATGCAAATTCTTGTCTAACATATAGGAATATGGTTTTACGTTTGGAGGAAATATGGGAGATCAAAGAGCTTGGATCCATAGTCTTTGCTAAGCATATTAAAGTGTGTATAGGCGATAAAAATGAGCCTTGGAAAGTTGAAGTAGAATAAAAAATTGAGTAGTATTTATCAATAATAAGGTACAGGTGAAAGTTCAATGCAACACTCAGTGAAGCCTGCCTGTGGATACATTTTCAGACCGTCTCTAACCCACGGCACAAGATTCAACCCAATACAATAATATTTGAACATACACACTCATACCAAGCGTTGTTCACCGCTTTCAATTTTCATCTTGAAAAATTGTTCAAAGGAAATTGTTGTTTATTTCCGTAACGTAAACAGCAACGTTTAATTATTTCTTCCTTCGCTGGTTTTTCGACATTCTTTTTTAATAGATAGGTTGAAATATAAGCTCAAGTTCTGGATGTCCGCCTTGATTATGAATTTATTATTCGTTATTACCAGTTATTACTCTTTCATCATCATCTACCATTTCCATTATTCCATCCTAACCTACCGATTGACTTAGAAACTTTATAAAAAGGAATTCCTTTCCTAGTTTTCACACCCAGCTTATTACGTAGCTAGAAAAAGCAGTCAAATTAGTTGGGTCCCTTATTTTTTCTCGCAAGGCTCTCCTCGTGTTCGTTAACTAGTCCCGAGAACCAAGAGCTGGGTGTGTCGGGGTCGGATTTCACAATTTTCCATCGGTTCATTAGAGCCATCGGTTCATTAGAGCTGGCGCGGTTGCATACTCCAGTTCAAGCTGTTGTGCTTATTTTTTAGGTTGTTAGCTTGTATTACGGAAGGGTTAATAATAAGCAAGCCAGTTTCAATATTCACAATTGGTATAATCTGGGAATGATTTAAAATTAATTAAAATTTATTGGAAATATCAAAATAGTTGACAAGTGTTGTTCTTCATTTAATTTCTGTAAAAGGTCATGTTGTGGATTAACATAACTTTGAAAATGAACTCAGTCCAGATTCTTGTAAATAAAAGAAACATAGAGGAAAGGATACAAAACTTTTAAACAATATTCTAAAACTATTTAAGCCCCTAACATACGGAACTCACGTTTGGCATGTAAAATGAATTACGACCGATTATATGACGAACATCTCGCTAGGGAAGGCTAAAAGATTGAATACAAGATGAATTTTCAGACTTGTTATGTTATCGAAACTTTTACTGAGCAAAGCCCGCCTTAGAATGTTGTCAGATGAATGACAAAGCAAGTGCTAGGGGGAGCGTTAGCAGTTATGTGCAGCTATAAATGCATGCCTACATTTGTAGCAAAAACCAGTGAGTATGCAACATGGAACTGGGAGGTTGGGAGGCCAAAAAATCGCACGAATACTTGATGCAAGAACACAGTTTGAGAAGTAAAATTTACTGTTGAACATACACTTTGACCGCGAATAAAATTAACGTATTTTATATGAAGTGTCAGGAAACTGAACTTCATGTTTTTTGCATCGTATTTAACACTAAATTTTATGACATTTTGCGTGTTTATTTCAGTTACACAACCTTTTTAGCAGGTACGGTGGAAAATGTAGGTATGTGTTATGTTAATTTAACACAGCGCAGACAGTAATTAATAATCCACTGTTTGTGCTGTCTCTGTGTCTACTATACGTTATGTAATGAAACAAATTACACCAACTCGTACATAAGAAGCCTTAGAATAACAATCAGAAACGATACAAATTACATCTATTTCAGTTCAGACCGTGTCATCATGACGACTGTAATCAGTGGGGCTAGCACGAACACGGAATAAACGTAACGTAAATTCTACTGATTTAAAAAACTGGACCAGTGCGAGTCAGACTCAAACATGAAAGGTTCCGTACCGTATCAAGATCGAGCAAAAACGCCGAAAAATACACGTTTCTTGAATGGGAGTGTTGTTATAGCGGCAAATAGAAATACATAATCTGTGAAAATTTCAACTGTCTACCAGTACCTATGACGGTTCATGAGATACAGCCCGCTGACAGACAGGTGGACGGACAGCGGAGGCTTAGTAATAGGGTTCCGTTTGGCACTCTTCGGGTACGGAACCCTAAAAATGAAAGTACTCGTTTCCGATATCATATTTAAGACTTCATTCTTTTCTATGGGTGATACTCATTGTGCTTGTCGCAAAAATTTTACCCAAATGTTATAGATTCAAAAATCGTTCGGATTTACGTTCCATTTACGTCGCGCGTTCGTGCTCAGGCTTCACCATCTTACAGTATCTATGTGAACAATAGGAGATGACTGGGCTAACTGGTAAGCAATGGATGAGCCTATAAATTATGGAGGTGAGGTCTACCTGTGAATTGTTTAGATCTTGAGTTATGATGGTGTGGTGGTATATGATTTGTGAGGTGAAAAGGTTACAGGTGAATTGTAGCGGTCTATTTCCTATAAAATGACTGTAAAATCAGGAACATTATTATGAAGTGCCGACGTTGCTACTTTCTCGAGGACATAAAACTTTTATAAAGATTAGAACTAAAGATTCAATCAGGCGCAACGCGACACCGGTAATTATTCTACCGTGAAGTTTTCTTAGAAATTGTTTTATTAGAGTTGCGTCGTACCTGTTTGCGGAGCCTTAAATCGAAATTTAATAATGTACGCATTTTTTTCCAGAAACCATTTTAGTTACAAAGGATACCTAAAAAATTGTCCAGCTATGAAAATAAAGTCGTTTAAGGTGGTAAAACTGGCACTTTTGCCCAGTAAAACGTAAAGGTATGGCTATAAATCGCGCGCCACAAAAGACTGCCCTTGACGTCACGTAGCTCACATAAAACGTTGGGAGACGGCAGGAGGTAAGACCATACTCTGTCTGCAATGGTTATGGAGATGTTTCACTCATATGTAATGTATGACCTTCGATTCAGTGATCTTCACGCCGAAGGAATCTGGCGGTTTGACAGCTTTTGTATAGAAAATATGTCAAACTATCATATTTACTTTTCATTATCTGACTATTGAAAAATCTGCCCTTAAAACAAGGAATAATTTAACACATACTGATAAAAATCTCGTTCTTAGTATATTGGTACGTTTCATAGCAAACTGCCGAACAGATTTTAATAAAATTTATAGAGAGCTAGCTTGGTGATTACAGGATTTTGGAAAATATTCTTGGTACCATTCAGGCAACATACCTGCAAAATTGAAAAACTGGAATGCGAAAATGCGGCCACAGCCAGCTCATACATAGGATGAAACTACAGCAAGAATTTTTAAAAGATTAATCAGTTTCAGGAGTTGCAGCTTACACTTTCCTTGTCTACTACTATAGTCTATTCCAAAAGTATCTGATGAAAATATAGACAACTGTATCAGAAAATGAATTTGGTAGTGCCACTTACAAATTAAGTGTTTTGATTGTATTATTCGAATACTTAAAACTGAAATTCTAATTTTAAGTCAATCTTAAAGATGTTTTTATTTTGACAATTGAGGTGAATTTTTTGTAACCTCAATTTTCGTCGATGATTTATTGATTACAATTTAAAACAGTTTACAAAAAAAAAACGAGCGAGCCTTACAGTAGTCGAATTTGATGTGTAACATCTGACACGTTGGCTGACAGTAGCAACCTCGCGGAAAATGGGTTGGTACCATCTGACGGCCAACTCTAACACCGCGCGGGCTCATTTGTCGGCTTCCTGTTACACATTTCCGTCCCTTTTCACGAAATCACTCCCAGAGATTGCAGGAAAGCGAGAGGAAAGATGTTTGTTACACATTAAAAATAATTGTTGGAAAAAGTGGTGAAATATAAAATTGCAACTTTCTGAATACATATATTATGAATTTGTTACTATTCCTTTTAGTGGGTAATTACGAAAGAATTTAACCTGAACAGGGTTTGTTTACACTTTCACTTGATACTTTTGCAATAGACAGTACACCTTACCGCCCAAATTTAATTTTAGCTTATCCTACTATGAACAGCAAAGTTTTAACGGCATATTACAAAATATGTCACTTCTAAAGCCCAACTTAAACCTTAATGTGACTTACGCGTCTCTAGGGGACCACAGTTCTAGCTTAGACCATAAACTAAATTATAGCTAGATTTTAGTTCTGGGTACTGTTGAGCCGACATAGAGTTCTGCTGCGATATAACATGCATCTTGACCGCCCTTACAGAAGGCTTACGATGAAGTTTGAGTACTGTTCACGGAATTAGTTGATGGTGAATTCTGTTGAAGATGATAGGGACAATAGAAGTATGGTATACAATGAAGGATTACTCTGAGAGGTGCGCGATGGGTGCAAAGTGGACTTCGGAAATAATTTAGAATGACAATAGCGCATTGAAAGGGCCTTAGTAAGCTATAGTGATGGCATGACCTATTTCTTGTATGAAAAGATTGATCAATCAGTAAGTATTGTGGCGGGGTAGCTGCCCAGGTTGATGAGGAAGCCATTTAAAGGTTAAAACGTTTTTAATCAACAATAAGTACCTTTCAACGTTACAGTTTTTTGCTTGATTACTGAAATACGTTTATTTACGGTTTGCATGCCACGTAGGCGCCCCTAGTCGTTATTAAACTTGAACTACAGGTAGAAATATACTGTGTTTGAACTATGGCGTAATAAAAGGGAAAGCCTTAGTGCTACGGTTAATATTACGACCAATATTTCTTTATTATTCCTGATTAGTGCGGTTCAACGGGCTAAGATTTGGACTGGAACTACTTTTTTATGAAACAAGCATGGATTTCCTTACAAAAATGTTTATTGTAAATTTGGCATAACAATAAGGATTAATTTTTTTCAGTTTCAGACAGTTTAAGCGGATTTAAGAGTGAGAGCAATAAAACTGTCATGATAACATTTTTGGTGAAACGTTTATTGTTTGATTTTAATTAAATGTTTAATTTGGAAGTTGGTCTTTTGAGACGATTTCGTAAGTCACTGTTATATTTAGAAAAGTTTTCACCTTTAATTAGATTAACTTAGATTTTGATTTTTGTTTAATAGGATTAGGTTCTCGGCTTTCGACAGATTGCACCTACTACAGTGCTTTCATGCATGTCCTTAATTATGACACTATAGTCTCTGGTCTAAATTAGGAGACGAAAACATTAAAAAGTAAACCTAATTAAAAATCTCAAATGAACTTCATTTCATACACATTCCTATTAAAACTCGTCATCTACACTAATATTATAAAGAGGAAAGATTTGTATTTTTGTATGTAACGAATAAACTTAAAAACTACTGGACCGATTTGAAAAATTCTTTCAGCAATGGATAGCTACATTATCAGCGAGTAACATAGGCTATATTTTATCGCCGTACTCCCACGGGAACGGGAACTATGCGGGTGAAACCGCGTGACGTCCGCTAGTCTTTAAATAAATCTAATATCTTAGCTTCTACGTTGTACTCTCTCTCTAAAAGGCACATAAAGTAATTCTCAAACGTAGTTTACTTAAGTATCAGTATGTGTACTTTAAAAACTATCAAGTCAGCCGAGCTCGCTAGTTGAACGGCTAATAAGATCTCATGCGTAATTTGTTTGCTTTAAGCTAAAGTTGGCAACTTTATAGTTGAACGCGGGAATAGTTAGTAAACTTGCACTTTGAGCTATCTTTTACTGTTTATATTAACACAGCGATCGATGACCTGGTTTTATAAACTTGAAAGGATGCTACGAGTCGATTAGCTAAGGCATATCAATCTGTCTAGTTTTTCCTCACTATGTTGGGGTCGGCTTCCAGTCTGATTGGATGCAGCTGAATATCAGTATTTTTACATGGAGCGACTGCCTATCTGATCGCTTGGTAAGACAGTCTGCTTGGTGAGTCAGACTTTCGGGCTTCAGACTACCCATAACGACTGTCAAAGATCCAAGAATGACAGCTGAGACCAACGGCTCAACGTGCTAAGGCATATCTTACTGTTAAAAGTCGGAGTAGGCAAAGGACTCTCTATTCTATTTCTACTTCCCTAAATGTATGGCTACTTAGGACCAATCTTCGTCAACGGAGTCCTGGTGATTCTTCGGGATATCTAATTTTATTTAAAACATTACATAATGGTCATGACAAACAGATGAACGAGTGCCAGTGACCGTGAGTGATAATCATTGAAATAAGAGTAGGTTTTGACTTCTAGTCTTTGCTAAAAATACATCAGCGAATTGAGTGTAAAGAAGGACCACGCTGTTAAACCTTCTGGGGGCTGAATGGTAAATGATAAGACGTATGTTGCAGCTTTTACAGCAAGAGCCAATCTATAATCATCTTAGGACTTATCCAAAAGCCACAATCCATTTCTATTATCTAGCGAAGCTTCAGTAGTAATTGCTCTCCTCCTAACAAGTCATGCACTAATCGAGCCATTTCCCTGATCCTCTAAATAGTGAGTTCAATACTACGAGAGTGAAATCGAGTCGGTTTCTAAATCCTATTCTTTTACGAGACTATTCGCCGCTATCGTGGATCTTTTTACGTTATTAGTGATGAAAATAAACGTCTCACAACTTTAGGGATGACCCATTTGAAGTTTATGGCATTAAGTATTCTTGGAAGTGTATTTTTGTCACTATCATTTTGTCTGGAAGTCTGTGTTTTATTTACAGCTTTCAAGCGGCGTTTAAAAATTCCTTGTTTTCTTTTACCTAATGAGAATAACAGATACCTACTCATTACTTCTTAGCGTAATAAGGTATCAGTCTATTTATCACTTTCACGAGGGAAGAAACAATAGATTGGCAATTACTTACTAACACAATGCCTGTTCTCTCATTTTCGTTCGAATAATCAACCAAGCTTTTTTTCTCATTTGCGTTCTCGTAACCGACATATTCAACAGAAAACTTCTGACATGACAAAAATTGTTCACCTTATTTTTTATATGTCATGTTTCGTGCCAATAAACACATATCATGCTACATAGTTGTCAACAACCAAGATTACAATAACATATATCACTACAAATATTGCCTCGTCACACACTATTCAACTAACAAAGCCGAGACGCCCCACTGTGTCAACTGTCATCACTATCTCAGGAATTACACTTCACTAATTATGAGGGGCGTATAGGTACTCCTAGTTTGAGGTGCATTTAGAGCCTCATGTTATAATACTTAGCAGTCGGCTCCGCTACCAACATTGCTCTTCTAAAGACGAGCAATTTTCGCAAACTCGTGCCGACGCGACGCGAGATAAGGGTATGAGTTTCATATTTCGGAGAAAAATATTTATATAATTTAGGGTTACTAGATTCTAGCAATTCATTGTAATGTATAACATTATAATGTTAGGATGAGCGATTTCGGTGAAAGCAGTCAAAATGCCGTAAAATCTAAATAACTTTGCTTCAGTAATATAATTCATGGAAGTTCAAACTCTGGATGAGTTCTAGACAGACAGCTGTTACCACCGTTTGTGTAAATACTGAACTTTTGTTATTTACCTATGACTTGAGATAATATTATACTGTTTTACCTTTTTTTTTTTGGGTGGGATATTATCAAATAACTTCTCCCGCTCTGGGTGGAGCGGGAGGGCGTATCAGACTCTTACTGACTAAAACCCACCCGTGTTCCTTCCGTTGCCCTGTTGCCGGGGGCCACGATGTCCCTTTCGAGTTTATTCGCAGCCCCGGCAGGCATTGGCCCTAGCGGACCCCGTCAATTCTGCTGACATCTCCTAGGAGGCGCGCGTGGAACACAACGCGCCGTCGACCCGGGCCTGGTCCTTATCGGACGACGAGCTACCCATTGCTTACCGTCCGCAACCCGCGCCTACGGTGGCCGGAAATCGGCTCGCAATTCCCGCCCCGGGCGTCTCCTCCTGCGGCGGTTAGGGGCGTGAGGGCGCGAAATTTGCCTCTCCCTCACGCGTTCCGCCTCCTCCTTCGCGAGCATTACCGCTTCGCAGAAGGAGGTGACGGCCTGCCATTTCCTCTCGCTCCGTACCATGGCCTGAACCAGGGCCGGACGCGAGAGATCACCGCCGCCGATCGCCTCCACGAGGACACGGCGATGCTTGCCCAAGCCGGGCAGACCTCCACCGTATGCTCCACCATACTGTTATACCTGAAGTCAGGGAAAGGGTAGGAAGAAGTGTAGGTACTGTGTCACTTCGAAACATACGTTGATGATACTACACAGACGAAAACTTTTCAGACCTTATAGACTTCTGGCTACTAAAATATTTTTCCAACTGAAAAATCCCGACAACTACGTCTATTTCAATTAAATTAATCAGATAAACCCAATTCGAGCTTGGACTAGAGATTTTCAGAAATAAGAAATCTTATTATTTTTTCGAAGAGACTCGAACTTTACAAGGTCATACTTGCTATTCCAACCACTAATTTAGGCGGTGGAATCAATCAAACATGGGCGTGGAAAATTGGTGGGTGAAGGCAGGAAGTACTACCGGTATAGCACTTACGAAGAACAGTCAACACGATAACGACCATAGAGCAGTTGGTATTATTTTCAATAGCTTTTCTAAAACAGTTTGTCATAGTGAGCATAGTAAACAATTTAAAAAATTATTACAGATATAAAGCGATGCTTTCTGAATGTACCTTAGATAGATAGATAGAATATTCTTTATTATGTACACCATAAAAATTACAGACTTAATATAGACATTTTACATTGGGTGATACAATGGGCGGTCTTATCGCTAAAAGATCTTTTACAGACAACCTTTGGATTAATTCGTTTTTAGGATGCTTTTCGTAGAGGGCTCAGTGAAATATTTATATTCTGTTTCGTCTGGATAGACTTGCAGCTGACGCCAAAACTCTACTGAAAAGGCTGGCACAAGCTACCTTAGTCTCTTTAAAACCCCTACCAATAGTAACAACTGGTTCCAATTCGTTACCTAAACCTCAGACCGCTCTGCTGGTAAAACAAAAGACCACATATGAACCAACAAAGACATAGAAACCTCTGTTTACATACCAAATGATGCTCCTAACAGAGAATAGGTGATACCTAACTCTACAAGGAGCGCAATTAGCAAGGATATCCTCCCTTATGGTTCGAGTAACTGCCTCGTCGGTTTAGTGGTCGCAAGCGCTGCTGAGCATACGTTCCTGGGTTCGATTACCAGGTCATAATTTTATTGGGTTTTTCCATCAGGAATATCTCAAAAGCAGCCCGGAGTCTGGATTTGTGATGCTAAAACTGGCGAAATGTGGGTGTGCAACTGGTACACCTCTGCCTTACCCTTTGGGGATTACAGTTGTAATAGCAATCATGTAATTGCGTTTAATTAACATAGGAGTATTGTAAAAGCCAATATTTTTTTAAAGAGTAACCGTGTAGTCTTGCCGGCTCTTCTCCATAGGAGACGTTTCATAAGTGCCCAAGTAAGTTTATGTGAAATAAAATATTTTGAATTTTCATGTTATTTTTCGAATGAAACAAGCAAGCAAGATGTGAAGGAATAGATTGCCTACAGAGCTGAATCAAGACTAAAAGGGGTCTGAAAATAGGATTGCGAAGATCAAGTTTCTGAAGTTAGCGGAAGCCGGGAATTTATGATGTCCGTGGGTGAAGCGGGACTAGAAATGTTATTTTAGTTTGCCTCGGAGTTAGCATTGAGAGAAAATATTTTGATTGAATGCTGCACAATAACGTTTGATAACTTATTAGCAGTATTTAGGTAGGTATATTAAACCATGATACAGTACAGAAATATATATACGTATACTATGTTTTTTCAATAAACTGATTATATTAAAATGTAAAGTCAACTCAAATTCCCATTCATAAATCAAAACTTAATTAGAGAATTCAACATATCCAATTAACGAAAACCTTGTCAACAAACCAAGAAAAACCACAGCGCAAAACGTGTTTTCGTGTCTCAAATGATTAGCCGCACGAACGCAGTGGGTTCAATGTCTGGACGAGGCAATAATTCCTTGAAAAATGCATTACAACTTTCAACTTCTTTGTTAAAATACTGCACGGAATCTGAAACTTAATGATTTATTTAAGGTATTTTTGTTGAGTAAGTAAGCCGAGGGATTGTTGTGCTTTGAAGATAAATTAAGTCTGCGGGACGATCCCAATGTTGGAGTTATTGATTTATTATTTAATATTTTTTTATTAATAGCTGCAGAGATTAAGATAAAGAGCAAACTTATATGTATTTAGGTTTACTTCTCTAGGCACTCATGCATGTGTAAACTTTGTCACATCACAGGCCTTTTTCAGGTCCAGAAAGGGTTGACTGAATATGACACATTTGATCCTAATTCACTTCCCTTCTCAAATTATTATGTAAAACCCAATAATCTGCCTTAAATTGTATTTTACCCATCTCTCATGCAAAATCTTTCACTAGAAAACTTTATGCTTAGTTTATATTTGAAGTGAAAACTTCTTTAGGTGCGTTGGGCATTTTTGAGATGGGACTAAACCATTGATTTCGCGACACCATGACGACACCTCACTTTTATAAACGCGATTGTGCTCTTTATTTATATTACGTTACGGATCAATGTTCTATGCAAGTATTTTTACTTTAAAGGGTTTGTAAACGCGATTATGCTCTTTATTTATATGACGTTACGGATCAATGTTCTATGCAAGTATTTTTACTTTAAAGGTTTCGGAAGTATTATTTTTTGTAAACGCGATTGTACTCTTTATTTTTCTTCTACCAAGGCGATCTTGTTCAAGTTTTCACTTATGTCGGCACTCCCGGATTGCCACCACTTTTTTTTGTACTTATAAATTAATTCCTTTTTAATCTAAGAGCATAGAGTATGTTTGGTAAAGCTCAAGTAAGAGAGGTGTCAGGTCATTAATGATGCGGTTGACGAAAAATATGGAGTTTCGAAGGATGAATGGAGGACAGGAGTTTTTAGTATTAAATAAGTATTTGTATAGAACTTGTCGAAAGACTAAAGAACTATCAGCAGATGTACGAAGTAAACAGTGTTGGCTTGGAAGCTGATTTTAGAAGTCACCTTTTTACAAGTAGTGCTATAAAGGTAGACAGAGGTAGGCAATACAAGACGATGACCAAGCATCAATTACAAACAGGGATCCCTTAAGAGGCTGACAACAGCCAAAGCGCGGTCACCTGCGGACTGCATGGAAAAGAAAGAGAAGACACGACGCTGGTAATTTATTGCAAAATATAACGCAACATTATCATTCACAAAAAATCTATTGATTGGAATAAGAAAACACTATTACGTTAATATGTTGCTTGTAAAATAATCTGACAGAAAATCAGAATGATTGCATGTATATTAATTAATATGGTTTTTAATCATTAAAATAAATAATTGTTTTGAGGTATCTTCGTGATTTTTTTTTCTATCGTATCAAATTAGTTGTATTATTTCTTCAACACACTATCTAATTAGCATATATCCTGAAGAATGTCATATTTTCTGATTTTGTTTACTGCAGTGGATCATAACTTTTATGCATTTTAAAACTTGCGTTTAGCTCCTGTAGTCCCCCTTAAGCAAGCTTTCATGAAGTATATTTGAAGACTTTCCAATATTACAGGCAGATGTGACCTGTCTAGCTAACAAAATATCAGTATATTTACTCAAAAGCTATTTTTTTTCAAAAAGCTAGAAAACTTACATTGCTCACTCAAAGGACGTGAAACCACAGCGCTGCCAGTGAACTAAGGACGTCTCACTTTGGACGGAGTCGCGGATTTTAAATTAAATTAAAGTTAGGTCGCGCGATCCCCCTAATAGACGGGCTCACAATAGAGCGGGGGAAGCTATTAAAAATGTTCAACTAATAGTTCGCGTCTGGCGTGTCTGTCGGATTGTTTGTGGAAGATTTTATGAAGAAAAACTTGGGTGTATTTATGAAAAATTTCGTTTTGAGTTATTTGCTTGTTGGGAGGGTTAAAAGTTAGAATTCATAATTGTTGACGACAGCATGCCTTGTTAATTCCCTAAAACTAATTTTAATTAACTGTCAACGGTTAAGAAAATTGTTATCTGTTTAATTATTTCTTCTTCTTTGTTTGCTGCAAAACATTGAAAACTTTTTAATTGAAGTAGGTATTTACTGGAATTTCATTTTCAAACAATTAAGTATAGCAGCTAATAATGATCTCACTAGCTAACTTTGAAGGTGATAGAAAAGTTAACAAACCAATTTCCATTATAAATAAAGCCACAAAGTGGTGTCAAGCCGTCAGTTACCGACAAGGCGCATTAGCTTAACTAAACTCAACTTCGAACTACAAAGTTAAATATGCATAATGAGAAATGCATGCATGTGCAAAATAACAAGCAGGTTCGAGGCAAGTTTTAGGCAAACCGCAAGAGTATATTTTAAGTTAGTAGCTACGTAACAGGCTTCGTAAACGTTAGGAAACGAGACGAGAACTAACTAAGAGGATTTTACTATGTTAAACGACGTGAAGACTTTTTAGGTCACAAATTAGCTAGGTATTTAGTTCGTGTAAGAGTTTAAGGAACCCGCCTTTTACGATACAAATGCAGGCGCTTTCTCCAAAAATATAGCACACATGCCAATGAACAAACTTTGGAAAAACATAAATTACGCACCAACATTTATCGCCCTTCATTAATTCTTCCGCCTCTACTTACAAAAACATTCTCACCTTCCACACCACAGTCTTCAAGATTTACAGCCGAGTCATAAATTCTATTCATTCAGCCGACTAGGTGCCAGAGAACTGCGGCCTAGGAAACAAAAACAACGCCAGGTAAATTGGGACGAATTTAGGCGTTTGAATCTAGACAAGACAGACAAAGGTGTCGTTTCTAAAAACGGTTCTAGTTTAGACAAGCCAGGCGAAATGATTGCCCAGACCTACAATGGAGGTGTGAGCTTCATTTCGTATTCAAAATCACGCCAGCAAAAAGTTTTTCGGCAAACAAGAAAAACTTATGAAGATTTCTAAACTAAATTATGGAGGGAAAGGTTTTGGTACGTTGAATGCATGGGTTGTAAGTTTGACTTCGGATGCGATGTTCAACTTTAAGTCCGACAGAAATAATAAGTTGGAAGTTTTGACAGGGTACATATCTTAGTTTGATCCGCTACTAGTTTTGGGATTGATCAAATGTTATATTGATGTTTGCATAAAAAAGGTTTATTTTGTTCGACTTTCTCGAAACATCTTTTGAGCCTACTGCCATGTTTTTCTTCGAAACTCGAGTTTCCAGCCAACATTTGCTATTCCAACTCCAGTAAATTCACTAAGCAACACAAACTAACTTTGCTTAGACTGCGATATTATGCTAGAAATTAGCCAGTTCACCATGCTTTCAACAATATGATAATATTCTGAACGTTGAGTTGCTCGTAGATCAGAGTGGCAGTCTTAATACAGAGACTGAAACTGACTGCTTCGTTAGTGTTATGGTGAATCGTCGAGATAAATGTCCTCGTGTTGCGGTAAGCTTGTTAAAGCTTGAATAAACTATAAAAGCGGTAAATCCAAGAGAGTATCTACTCACAAAGTCCATGTTACATTTCACTTTTTATAGATTTTTGCCTTTGGTTATTTTGAAGTCTTGTTTTCTCTCCAATAAAAAAGAAGCCTTTGAGCGATTACCGAGAGAAAAGGTAATCCAATATTGATTCTAACTTTACCTTCAAAATAAGATATTTAGGACTTCGTAAATCAAAGGAATTGGTAAAACTCGGCGAGTATTTTTATGCCTATTTGTAGAGATGTATCAATTTCCGTTAAAAAAACTGCCACTAATACGATATACATGAAATATAAATACAAAATAATTAATTTCCGACTTAAAAACTTTTCCACTTAAAACTCTCGGATACGTGAGAAAAATTGGGGTCCTTTGGTACTAGGGCTCCATATTCCATCAGAGCTCGATGAACAATTTGCATGTGAAAGCGAGACCGGCTGGCGCGCGTGATCTGAATTAATGAGAGCACGATTTGACGTAAGCTAATGGACGCTATTGATTGAGATGTCACCGCGGTTACATCCGCTCAGTTCGTGGTCAAGCCGGCCGAGGTTTAGTGGAATGTGCTCGGTTTCCAGTTCATCACTATGAATCCACGTCTGTCGTGGTTTGGGACTAGAATTTGATCCAATTGTCGAAACATACTTTTTGGAATATACAATATACAATGTTGGCAATTGCCGCATTTAATTTGGTTAATGGATACTCGTAATTCGAAAAACAGAGGAAACAATCGTATTGCAAAAAAAGCTTAAGAGATTAACAGAAATGTCTTAAAAAGCTTCCAAGATTTCCACAAAATCAACGACTAAAATCCCAAGACGCTTACAAAATCCTCAGGAAAGCCTTCAACATTTACACCAATTTCCGATACGAATGAGTTTATTCCGCTAGTTAGAGCCTCCTTCATTGTGGCTTCATATCTCCCAATTGCCTAATAATTTGTCGGCTGTAATGGTCGCTATTGATCTGAGGTGGTCAGATGGACCGATTTAGATAGAATTGATCACGGAGAGCTGTCGGCATTCAGGTCATTGATTACTTAGGTGTTGAGTTTTAGTGCCTTTGACTTACGTTGATGACTTGTTAAGAGCTTTAATGGTTGTTTGTGGGTTTGAAATGTTTTATGATGTTTCGGGAGTAGGCTTTTTAAGTTGGGCATTCATAAGAGCAGAATGTTTTGCACGCCTCAACGCGAAGGGTTGAGGTAGTGCATTACTCTCAACTTGCCAAAAACAAGTACTGTCTTGAACTTTGATTGCCTCCTAAAATATATGAAATCGCACTTATATGTTAATATGAGTACACTGATATGTAGAAAAACTATCCTTTTAACATACTTAATTATAATATATTTTTTAAATTATTTTTCTTTTTTCTGTTTTTGAATGAGCGTTATGATTAGACGCATATGGATTTTCCAATTTTTTTAAGGATATAATTGTTAATTTGATCTACTGTTCTACGAAAACACTTTATGTGCAATTTTTTTCTGTTTATGATTATGACGCAAGCACTTTTGGATTTTCCAATTTTTTTTTAAGGATATAATTGTTAAATTGATCTACTGTTCTACGAAAACACTTTATGTGCAATTTGGAAGGTACTAGGTCGTGAAATCTTTTGAGGGTTTCCTTTACGTTTCGCTGTTACGATAACACGCGTAGCGTGTAAGATACACTGTATGCGTGACTAACGATGTAATGGCTTCATGTGCTTCAGCATATCCACCCGGAAAAAAGAAAGATCAGTAAGATAACAAAGCAATCACCCTATCTGTTGATCTGAGGGCAGTAAAATAAAAGTTTGAGAACTTTTCCGATGTCTTACGCTATCATCGTTATGTGGGTAGGACTTATTATGCTAATAACAGTTTCGTGAAAGCGAGCTTCTTGCCGTAACGGGTTTTATGTCACATTACTTACTATTAGTGGTTAGTTATGTCAATTTTATTGATAGGGATTGCTTTTGTTTGTGATTGTTATCAAGGGTTACAGCACTGCCTAAATCTTAGGGGATTTAAGGGACTGAAGGGTTGTTGTGTTATGCCGTAAGTCGCTTTGAGCAGGAGGACGTAAACTTTCCGGTGTTTAGGGAACGGATCAACGTGTCTGATCCATTCATAACAAAAGCTAAAGGTACTTTCCCTGAAAAGGAAAAGTGAATTTTCTTCGACCTAAACTGAATTTAATCATTGAAACACATTTTAGACCTACACTAATGAAGAGACGACATCGACGTACGTAAGTCCACATGTTGTAACACTTACCCATGTCACTGCACGACTTTCCCACCTCTATTTACCGATCCATCCAAAACCCGATCAACTAATAGCAAGCGTTAGTCACAGCGGCAGTGAATTCAGCAGTTTGTTTGCGAACAACCGCACTAGTTTACGAGGCCGACTGTACCGAACATTGCACACGGCATTCAATTCCGTTTGAATTTTCAACACTTATTTGTGTGGCTTCGAACAATTGCTGTGGGTATTTCGATGGAGTTGAGTGAATGCCGAGCTATTGTTGAGTAAATTGGTCTGCAGGATTGATAGGTGAGCGATATTAAAGTGAATTATCTTGGGACTTGTCTGGACGGAGATTGGATTGGATGAATGGCTGACCCCTGGTTTCTGATGGTCGAATTTTCAGGCGAAACTCAATTTTAAGTCGCCGTTAAGTCTCTGTCAGATTAAACTTTATTGCAGCGACAGAAATACTTTTTAGAACGTCTTCAAAGTGTCGTCTTTGAATTTGAGGTTGAGAATCTTAATTAGAATTATATCCCACTAGCTGCGCCTCGCGGTTTCACCCGCATAAGTCTTAATCCCGTGGGAATGTCGGGATAAAAAGTATCCTATGTCCTAACCCAAGTCATGGTCTACCCATGTGCCAAATATCATCTAAATCTGTTCAGCCGATTTAACGTAACAAACAAACATACAAAAAATCAAATCTTTAATATTAGTTTAGATCAAATCTCATGTGTTATAATAATTATTAGTAGCAACAATCAAGCATAGTGTAAGTAGGTATCAAACGAATTATTTCCTAATTAACCCTCAAGGGATGTCCAATTAAAAGCTTCGGTATTATGTATTCTGATACGTGTTTGTTGAATGCATGTAGCCGATATTTAGTAAACCGTAGCTACTAATGAGCTAATGTAATCAATAGGTAGCTTTAGATGGCATAATATATAGTATGCAATTAGTCAGGTGTGCCGAATTATATAGCATAAATAAGGCTGGCTAATAAGCTAATTATCTGTGACGAGTTAATCTGAATTAATTAGTGTTTAGCGGTAATTGAAATTATGTATTAGAAACAGGTGCATGAAAGGGGTTAAAAGTGAAGTGTTAGGGATAGACGCAATAAAAAACGACTTTGGACGTATGAGACTTGTATTACTGCCTACCTCGGCACTTCCTTAATATATAAGGGTACAACACAATGAAAACGACCAAGGACAGGATGTACAAAAGAAACAGAGATTACACAAACGATAAAAGTTAACGTAGAGAGATCTAGGGCTTTGAGGAAGTCTAGATTTTGGAGTTTAGCGGGACGTGCGTTCGAGTTCAGATGAGATCGTGCACTGGGGTCGCTGAAAACTGGGAATGATTTTCTGCAACTTGTTGGTTACATTCACTTTTTAACCGAACCCCGGAGCACCAATGTGTGTATTCATGGTAAGCTAAAGTTGAGCAACAGTTGCTTACGACATCATATTATATTGCTGGAAACAATGCTTTTTTTCTTGCCAGCATCACGCTTGCAGCAACAAAAAAACATGTTGCTGCAACAATGTTGAGCAACTTTAGTTTACCATGAATACGAGGGTTAATACTTCAATTAAAGCAAGAAAATACTAAGGTACAGTACGACACAACTTAGATGTAGCATAGGCAAAATTCGTAAAATCGATCACCATCTGAACTGAGTGCGCCTGCAAAATCACCAATATTAATTATTGCTTTAGGTAAAATGATCTTTACGCAAACGCAATAATTTGTGAAGTCATATACCCAAATACATTCGTAAAAATGAAATGAATGAATGCAAATTTTCAAATTTATACTACATCTAAGTTGTGTCGTACTGTAATCCTAATTCATATTCAGATTCCCGCGGGTCTTTAGGTACGCAAGACATTCCAAAGCCTAGACAAGGTCTAATATAATCAAAACTAACCTGAACCATGGAATAACACTGCGGAATGTTCAGGACAAACGGCCATATTTTAAGAGGAAATATGGTCACGTGTCATTGGCGTTCAGTCCATACAAACGTATTCCTCTGTTTTCTACTTGGTTAATAACACCAGAGCAAATATTTTTTTACAAAACCTATATCGACCATGGCCATGTTCGTATCTTTGTTTTCTATTTCCATTTTTTTTTTTAATTAATTTAATTTCCTACGCAACGAAGACATCATAGGGATATGCCAGTAGTAAATATACCACACAAAAAAAAAACGTATTTTTTTTTTTGCTTTGGTATCATTAACCAAGGAGAAAATAAAGGAATACGTTTGTATGGAATGATCGCAAACGACCACGCGACCACGTTTCCTCTTAAATATAAGGATAACGTGCTCTAGTGAATGTTAGAAATATCGGCTTTATTTGTATTGTGACTATTGTGTACGGAACAATAAATGTACCTGTGTGTACCTAGTGCACTTTAGAAAACTTGGGAACTCAACGCTGTACGTGGTTCTAATCTTCAATCGCGTTGAGAAAGGAAAAAGGGAGATGTGTCCGTCTATGTTTTGGTCAGGAAAAGAGCAATTTATAACGAAATTTATGTGATATATTAAGATAATTATCTGAAGGTGTGATCAATCATAACTAACTGAAAGCATTTTTAAGTCCAAGATATTATGTAAATTGAGCAGTTTACAGAATAACAGCCTATAAAAAAAACTCGTTGGGAGGTTTAAGATTTAAGGTCATGTCATTTTTATTGTGCCGTAAAACACTTTGTTCTCGTCGGATAGATAATTTGGTACCTTCGAACCTAAAGTTTTTGATTACCCATTTAAAATTATGGACCTTGGCGATGCTAGAAAATGGCTGTATTGTCAATTTTACTCTTAAATTTTAGAACATTAAAATCGATGTACTTTTCCAGCAGGGTTCGCCGATACTTTTAACATTCAAACGAATGTAGGGAGGTAGTGACGTAACGAAATCGTTCAATCCCAAGGGCGGTATTAAATATCGCTATAAAGTACGCTGGAGGCAATAAAAGTACGGATAGGAAGGTTTTATAACTGTATGTATTATGTTAGACAGGATGGACTAGTTGAAAGCTCAGAAAGCTTCAATAAAATGCTAGATAAAAGGCCTTTGGTCCATCAAACGGTTGTTTGGAAACTATCGCTATTAGAGATAAGGCAACCCGTTGAACTATAATGTAAACTTTCAGTAAAATTTTCAGTTATGTTGTCAAAATACTATCAGAGGTATTGAACACCAGAATTATAGTGAAAATATACCCGGAAGGCCAATGTGTAACAGGCGATAGATACATTATCACACCGGAAAACGCCAAAAATGTAAACAAAAATTGATATCCCCATCGGGCCATGCCTCCCCTAAATATGAAAATGTGACGATAATTTTCAAAACTCTGGACATTTTGAGGTGCATTATAAATAGCAGTAGCTGACAGTCTATTCCGATCAAGGTTGGACATCGATTACCTTCCTTAATTACCTAGATCTACAGTGTGAGTCTTTATAATGTGCACATATCCAAATGAGGGAATCCAAGCATAATAAAAAAAAAAAAAAATATCTAAATATTTTTCTCTATATATCTCTCTATATATTTTATATGGAATTAAATTATATTTTTAACAAAACGGTGTAACTTTAAACTAAATGATCTATCGCGATGAAACAAACTCCATAATGATTGGAAGTAATTAGGCGTCCTCATAAAATGAAAATTGTGGAACAAATCTACCCTCAATTGAAAATAAACATGTTTTTTTTTTAGCAAAAATCTGTTTTCTTTTTCATACATTTTTACAATAATCGTAAAATTTCTCAAGAAGAAAAAAAAATGGATAAAAAAAACCGTTGATAAAATTAAGCATAGATTGGGATCATGCACTTTATTAAAACACACTGTATTTGCTTATTTTGATTTCAATCGAAATTGTTTCAAGCCCAATTCTTTTATCAACGACATATTGCCAAAGACAACTTCTTCATAATACAATAATAATTAACTGAATATCCATGTCTTTACATACGGCTACATATCAAGTTATATATTTCGAGTATAAGCTGATCTAGCATTGTATAGGATTTCCGTACAAAGAAAGGTCAGCTTATATTGGAAATGTATAGCTTGATACGTAGCCGTGTGTACTAACAGAATACATGACAAACTTCCAAGCATCTTATCGACTGCTCGCTCAGCTTACGGCGCGGCGCACCAAACGACAAAGTTGATTGAGTTTGAATATTGCAATGGTGGAAGTAGTGACGTTTGTGTGGAAGTAGTGACGTTTGTGTGTATGTATGAACGTTAGTGGGACGAATCGTCTATGAAGTACGTAGTGATGTGACATGGATTGCTTGAATAACTTGTGTACAATATGTAATCCATACTTATAATACTATAAAGGCGAATGTAACTCTGTCTGTCCGTCTGTTACCTTTTCACGAAACTACTAAACCGATCATTATGAAATTAGGCAGGTGGGTAATCTGGGACCTGGAGAAGGACGTAGGCTACTTTTTATCCTCGATATCCTAAATGCGAATGTGAGTTTATTTGTTACGCTTCATGCTAAAACAGCTGAACAAATTTGGATGAAATTGGGCACACGGGTAGACCATGACCTGGGTTAGGACATAGGATACTTTTGCGGGTGAAACCGCGGGGCGTAGCTAGTTAAAAAATATGATGAAATTCAAAATATATGCAGATGAAGACGCGAGCAACAGATATGTAATATACACTCGTGCATGAATGGAACATGCATACATTCGACGGCAAAATTACGTATGGAAGTCATGATTTTTAAAAAATCGGGAATATTATCACATTTTCATGATATAAATATGATAATATGAGAGTGTTTTGGTAGAGTGAAGGACGACTATACATATGTAAATAACAGGGTTTTACAAAAGCTTATTCAAATTTAAATTTCAAAATAAAAATCCTGAAACAACGAAAACCACACAAAGGTAGTTTCATAAATCAATTATTACGTACGTAGATAACCATTTTGTCGTGTGTTTTTCCACAACTTTACACGCATTTATAATTATTTCTAACCTTTACTGTTTCAATATAACTGTTACATCGGCCGATAATTGTCATAGGACATGTTCAAATTATAATGTGGTAGTATAAACAGTTATTATCAATACTTGATTGACATTGATATATATCTATGCTATGACTATGATGACCAATCTCATAGGGGGCTTGTGGCTAAGTAATAACATCCGCACGGGTTGATCGATCAGGTTAAGCTACGCTTGCCGCGGTTGGTCCGTGGATGGGTGACCATCTTTACATACCAAGACCCCTCCGTGCCTTGGAAAGCACGTTAAGCCGTTGGTCCCGGCTGTCATTTGTAGATCGATGACAGTCGTTATGGGTAGTTAGAAGCACAAAAGTCTGACAACCAGTCTAGGGGTATCGTGTTACCTAGTAACTAGGTTGTGGAGGTCAGATAAGCAGTCGCTCCATGTAAAATACTGGTATTCAGCTGCATCCGGTTAGACTGGAAGCCGACCCCAACATAATTGGAAAAAGGCTAGGTAGATGATGATGACTATGATCACCAATCTCTTAAGTGCAAGATGGCTGTGCTGTCGGTATGTGATCTAATTAATGTTCGCATTGCGAAAGGACCAAGCCAGTGGACCAATTAACAGTAATCACGGCTTTTAATTCGAAAAGCCCCATCATTGAAGACAAAGATGAAGCCATCCGATTTCTTTCAAGTCCAAATGAAACACATTCCGATGGTTGAACAAACACGTTATTACATTCCCAGACGCCAACGCCTTATAAAATCTTTTACACAAAAACTACCTACATTTACGAAATCTCAAGAAAAATGGCTTCTACACTGTCGAGCAGATAAAATACAAAGTGGAGAAAGAAAAAAAACTGTGTAGTAATTCTTATTTGTGCGATCTCGTGCGTTAACCCCGTCTTATTGGCCCCGTGGTACCGATGGGTGCCTGTTGCTAATCTCGACGGATAGAGGTACCTACTGGAAATACTTAGGTACTTCAAATGAAATGAAATACAATTTGTATGACTTCGAGGAAGACGCTTGTAAATTGCGTTGTTCAATTAGGATGTATTGTAGTACTGGATTCAAGCTTGGATGCTCAAGACCTTTCTATGAAGAGGTTTAATGAAGCTTTGAGATCCCGGCTAGATTGGATTGTCGATTAGATTGAGGACTACGGACATGTTTCGACCTTTATTGTAGAATAATGTAAGCTATGGAGTTTAGTTATTAATCGAGAAATCGAATGGGTCGAATCTGTCAAATTATGTAGGACGTAGTAAAAGTCTATCCTGGCTTATCCATCTGAAAACCACTAAAATGAGATACGGAGAATTACGAATAACGAACCGAAACAAACGACCCGATTGTCAACTAATCGGCTTATTCGATTTCGATTCATTTAATCTTCAGCGAATCTTATTACTTAATATACCTAAATATATTTAAATAACTTAAGTTACATCATTACTAGGTAGGACGTAGGACCAACATCAAACACCTCGTTAGTCTTATTTTATCCCAAGTCTGGGCCTACAAACCTAATAATATTCAATTACCCACTAATTTATCCGTTTACAAGAACAACCTTAGCACAACTTAATTAAAACAAGACTGTAGACAGTCTATTTTATAGCTAACACAATATAGCACCACTAGAGATAAAAATGTTCAATCCAATTGGCACAAGATTTGATTAAAAAGTTGAGTAAATCCACGATTGAATCACTAGTTTATTTCACTATTCAACTCTCACGCACATCCCAACACTAAAATTTACTAAAAATCACGTGTCACTGGCTGTCAACAATAAAAACGGGAAAAGAATAAAACCGTTATTCTATTTTCAAAATTGAATTCGGTGGTCCATTGGTTTGGGTATGTATTCGCGGCGCGTGGGTCGGGCGAGGCGGGCGGTCGGCTCGCTCTTCCCGCCCATCTGACGGGCTTGCCGCCCTCGGTGACGTACGAAAACATTGCAGTCTTATCGGACCTGCTAAATGTTGTGTTACATGAGCTTTTAAATGTTGTATTGGTTAATCGAATATATTGGGCGATATTATGAACCACATGAGTTAAAATTACTTGTTTTTGTGGTGTGGCTAATTTTGTGGATCTACACCGCAAAACCGCTTGTTAACCTTCAACAATTTCGTTTCATCGGGTGTTTGTAATAAAAACTTTGTATTCAACCGTACTTATATCACTACCCACAAATCTTCTCCCCCTTTTTTAGAATTAGGACACTTTTTCCTTATTCTCCGGTAGCAAAAAACTGTCAACCAGATAGCGTTTCAAGCTTTCAAGGTGTCCATGGGGTTGCACCCCTTTCGTGCAATTAAGTGTCTTAAGTGCTCGTCCCTTGTCCATAATGTCTTTAAGGTCCACCGCGGTACCTATTTGAGAAGAAGTGCCAATCGTCTGATGGACGGGAGTCTGGCGAAAATTACGTAATCGACGTCGTCGGTTTAAAAGTAGCGATATAAAAGCGATTTGGATTCAATTTTCGCGAAAGAAATCCTAATGTTGAAATTCTCTGATTATTTTCTTCCAAGCAGAAATAAGAAAAACACTTTATAGTTTTTGTCTTTCTGTAGGACTCGACAAAAACAAAATTTACAAAATAATCTTAGCTAAGCTTTCGTTCCTAAAACTGGCAATTATAATATTTTCATATTTACACGAAGATAATATTAAGTTTGCAAAGACTATTCTTTTAAGAAAACATCCTCCGCCCATGGTACAGAAGGACGTTATGTAAACACATTTCAGAAATGAAATTGGGGAAAAGGTTTTTTAAACCGAATCCGCTTATAATTTCCCAAATTACCGTATCCATTTTCAGCAGCTCTTACCGAAGGCATCCATTGACAGCATTCTTCACATCGTGCGTGTGTAAAGGTAATGAGGTTTCAGCATTTAATGAACATTCGCTGAAAGGCCCCAGCTCACGGCACGCCCAAATGCATTTCAATGATTTACCACTGAAATGCTTAAAATTGGGTTTATTGACTTTTACATTGGGAGTTCCCGTGAATGACTCAAGTTATTTTTACGATTTTCGAGTTTTGGGGTTAATCGAATTCTGGTGGTGTCAATACTGTTTTATGTGACAAGTGCATGAAAGGTAAGTACATAACTGATAGCGCAGCTATTTGTTTGTATATTTTAAAAAACGCGACAAAGTTATGAAGTGCCCACATTTTGCACTGTATTCAATGCTTTTAGCGGGCACTCAGGTGAAGCCGTGTAGTGTCTGTCATCTTGGATATTACTGGGTGCATTTCTCGTATAACTTTTCCAGACTATTTTTCAACTAACTTGTCGCTTGTATTTTTATAATACTATGCTTTTGTAGAAAAATAATAGGCAAAAGATATACATACATTTTCGGAAATCGAGAAAAATACATTCAATTTCATTTCCAAAATTGAGCAGCGTCGAAAAATATTACATACAAAACATCTTCCGAAATCAAAATGTATTCAACAATATTCCATCTCCGAAGTTTAGCGGGCGGTGGTCGGCAGTGACCCTACAACCAGCATGTTCAAATAAACACATCACAGTTGAATCCCAGCGGAGTTCACTAAATGCACACGACAGTGTGAGGATGTGTGTACATGAGTGTCCCGTATCATTGAGCAGGAAGTGCATTCGACCGGACACTCGCTACTAGAGGTGTTGCAGGAAATTGCGCACCGATATTTGAGGTATGGAGAGTGTTTATCCTGAAAACTGTAAACGTAAGTGCAGGTCAAATCTTTGAGCTGTGCACAATTGGAAGAGTATCGATGCAAACACCACATACGATTCTGGCGTCAAAGCGTTTATTTCTCACGAAGGATGATGCACTTTCAGATGTCGTATTTTTTCTAAGATTTCAACTCGCGGCTCTGAACCAAAAATATCGTCTCCTCTAAGCCATCCATAGTACAACCCATACACAAGTATATACGTTCTACATATACTCCGAAGAGATATATTTTCTCTAGCGCTAATGAGCCCGTATTTACCCACCGCTGTGCCCTTATCTGTAACACGCCACGGCCTTGTCCTGATCCATGCCAATCATGCCAATCGTGCTGCCTTCAATTGCAAACGAATTTCCGCTTGAAGGAGCAAAAATCTACTTTTACGCGAATTTCGGAGTGAAAGAAACATTGAATATTCATTACTTGCTTCGCACGGTTTTTACGACTTGACAGAACATCGAGTTTTGTTTATTTTATGTAAGTATATTAATGTATTATCACATAATTCTTCCGGAATAAATTCTCTAAATGATGGTGGTAACCCCACCAAATTCCGTTGCGCAGTTTAGAACAACAAAGCGGTCACACAGACACAAAAAACAACACTAATTTATGAAATGTATAGAAGAGGATCTAGTCTAAAAAAAAAAAGATTTCTGGATAATAAGTATGATAAAAGCTCTTCCGACAAGGTTATGGTACTTTTTATAATTGGTTTGGGACTTGGAGAGGTAGCAATAATAGATCTTTAGTGACCAAGGGGCTTTATAACCCCATTTTACTTCTTTATCCGAATATGAATGGCGTTATTAAAAATAACTGCCATAAAGTCACTATTTTAAATGTTAAGGGTGGAACAAATGTAGAGTAAAACTATAGGTAATGATCCAAGTTACTTATCAAGTAATAGCTGAGAGAGAGCTTTCGTTCAAAACATAAAGACTATAACTACGAAAAATACTTAGTGATAATTGTGCTGATCACACTAAACAACGGTACCGATACCAATCAACAAATTTTAAAACAGATATTGAAAATGTTATTCAAAAGAAAATCATTTCTATTCTATTTTTATGATCTATGGCAATGTTATAATTGTTTTGCATAAAATGTTTGGAACCAATACAAAAAAAAAATCGAACTGCCATCTCCACAATGCCGCCGACCGTAACCAAATCATATCAATATAATATAACCCGTGATTGCGCATCTCTGGCTCATTCCCAGGGGTGTCACTCTATTTGTGCGGTCCCGTAATATGTCATCCGGACATTAAGCGGACATGCGACGGACTGCCCGTCTACCCACAATAACAATTATCTATCGATACTGCTAACAAACGAACGATAAAATCTATACCGCTGTCAGTTGTAGTGAGGATGTTGAACAGCTAAATTGGCAGTTATCGATTATTCTGACGCAAAGGTTCATAAGTAATTATAATCAGCGGCCCGCCCCTGCTATGCACGAATTTTACGCCTTGACTAAACATTAAAGATTACTTTATTTTATGCAAGTTTAATATTGATTTATAATGATGGTGAAACCCGCGTCAAAAGCCGTTTTTAAGTTTAGAAGAACAACGCGGTCTCAAGGATGGAAGAAAAAGCGACTTTAATTTATAATACTTTAATTACAATAAAAGTGAGTTTTAATGACATCAACTTTTAGAATTTTAAGGCATGTTTAAAGTGAAAAATAGAAAAAAAAATACATCTAGAACATTCATACAACACCACAAGCTTCATAATTTTTTTAAAGCTAGTCAAAGTTTTATACAAAGCTTAGTTTAAAGCTGCCTTGTTAAAACTCCTAATGATAAATTATCGCGACAGTTTTACCACCCCTTTTAACCGCGTTCGCGGACAATAACGACATAACTCTATTTTCATATTTCCCTTCCACATCGATTTTATTAGTGACGCTTCTTAATTACTGAAGGCATGTATATTATCGAACCTCTTATAATTCCCATTCTGCGCTCCTAAAAATATTATTGAACACTCTAATAAAACGATTGCGCCTCTTTTTGTGAACCTCAAATAATTTCTATTTTGGTGTCCTAAAAATACTAAATGGCCAAGTATCTCTAACTTAACCGGTTTGGGTTACATTATATTTTTTTATTTATTTCGTAGCCCAAACGGTCCGACCACACGGTTGGGATAGTTACTGCGGCCAACTGTGACAAAGGGCCAGAAAGTTAAAAAGAGGTTCAATTATTTAAAAAACTGTGCATCATTAGAATCTCAAAAAGTTTAAAAAAGTTCATTAATTTGAAAAACTGTTCATCTTTTGAAGGTCAATAAGTGTTTAGACTACTTTAGACGAACGGATAAATATTTCCCATTACTGTATATTGTTTTGTCTGAGTGTACTGAACAATTATACAGCTACCTTTAATTGCTACTGGTTACACCATACGTTTTTATATTCACCAGAATAGCCAGTTTTATCGCCGAGCCTAATTTTGTGAGTATTGGACCTAAAAGTTTTAATTAAACCAACGGCTTTGTATAAGCTTTAATGAAAACGCATTGACGTTTAATTTATGATCTAGTTTTAATCAACGTTTGGTAATGTAATGTGCTGTTAGATTAGCGTTTGATGTTATTACTAATCGAAAATTAGTTTTATCTGTTCATATGTCCAAAATGAGAATAAGTATGATCATGAGAAGAATTGATAGTTTTGAGCATGAATGTGTAAATAAGAATAAGGAGGGTGTATGGTCTATAATAAGAGTAGGCGAAGACCAAGGAAACGATGGATGGACTGTTTGATAGATGATATGGGTAGAAAGGGAGTGAGACTACCGAGATGACAACTAATAGATAAGTATGGAAGAAAAAGACATGACCAGAGAGAGAGAAAGACCTTAAATAAATAGGATTGGATAAGGACAGGAGAATAGAATGATGATTATGATGACAAGAATTACAAGAATAAAATGAAATCTGAAGATTTTTTACACATTTTGTAGATAACAGCGAGGAACAGGAACAAAACTCCGAAACACGATATTTCAGAGACGAAAGCCCTAAAAATTCAACGCAAAAAGCTATCGGAAAACTTCCCAAAGAAAAGCCAAAAGTGGGTCATGAAAACTAATCCCTTAAAAAATATACCTTTAATAAACAACCCTAAGTTATTATTACCATTCTTAGCCTGTCAAAGTTAATGGGTCCTAATTTATATGGAGGAAACAAACGGAAAGAGGCTGGTAAATCATAAATATGGTTAAGAGTAGTATGGTGTAAAAGTAGGGGTGAAAGTGTGCTCCAACACGAATAGGACAGGATCAAAAGGGATGTGTGACATCAATTAACCGAAAGAGATAAATGGCATCGGACTTAGGAAGAAAAGGTAGGATTTAAAAAAGTATTATGATAACACCTTATAAATAGAAGATGGTCCTAGGAAAATCAAATACACAAAAAATTAAGCAATTTTCCTAACATGGATTTCCCAAATAATTTTAACAAAAATAGGCATATTCCAAAATGCTCTACAGGCAAATACTCGATGAGCCTGTCGGAGTGTGTCACATCAGATATAATTTGAGAACCAACAGATGGATCGGAAAATGTGACGTATTGCATTTCCCAGAGGAAAATACTGCTGTAATTTCCATATCAGGAAAACATACACAGTTCTTTGTACAATATAATGATATTTCTTTCAAGATATTGTTGTAGTGAAAATGGTGTCAGAACAGACGTACGGATATATCGACTGGATATGGCACAGACTAGTGTAACATTACATATGATCGGAGGATCAAAGGAAATAAACGATACAATGTGTCCTCAGATATGTTTATGTTACCCACAAGACAATAGCAGGGAATAGTGTCACGGTATCTTCACCGGATAGTCTAAATGTTTTCATATTAGACATAATTGGAGGATGATGATGTAAGTCGCCCACAGCTGTTCTGGTTTAGTGATCATGCGTGGTGTTCACGTAATGTAGAGTGCAGTTAGTGCAACAAGGTTGTCAGTTACACGATCTTTTTATGAGAGAAAATATCGTCATGTCACGCAGACCTATGGGGAAAAGTGACAAAAGGTACTCATCCATTTTATTATTAGGTATCATCGCCATAACCGGTAGTTTATTGTGCAAGCCTTTCCTTGCATGTTTTCTATTTTGTTTTCAACCACGAGATAGGATCAAAAGGGATGCATGCGTATATCCGCATACGTCCGGTATAATACTATAATGTTGTTCAGTGCATTCCTCACGACTGGACAGTGGACAGGGCCAGGGCTGACAAAAGTTATTTTTTTTTTTGCAAACTATTTTTTTCTATTTTCTAACTTGTAATAGTTGGAATGTAATCGATTTGCAGGCTACAACCGCTAGCTATCATAAATTCCAGTTGAACTCCGAAAAAATCGAAGTTTAATCTCTGAAACTAAACCTAGTACTAACACTTATATAACAATTTTTACAAAAACTAGGTGGTAAGCCACAACAGCAAGCTATCATAAATTCCAGTTGAAGTTCGAAAAACTCGAAGTTTAATCTCTGAAACTAAATCTAGTACTGACACTTATCTAACCATTTTAACAAAAACTAGGTGGTAATCCTGAGTAGGATTAACCCGGTCCGAATATCTTGGCTACGTAAAAACTTTGGTATTAAGATTAGATGAGGGAGGCACAATTCCACTTGCTCCGTTATGTACTTTTTGCTCCAAACAATCTCGTTTGCTTCGCCGGTCTGTAGGATTGCGTGTAATGTTGCTTATATTTCTGTTTCTTGAAAAATCTGTGGTTGTAAAGGCTACGCTACAGAACTCTAGAATACAAAGTGAGAAGTTGTAGAAACTTTAAAGTTATCACTATTAATGTACATGTGTTTTATTACCAAATCAATAACAACAATCCATACCGCTGCAATAATTTTATGTATTGATAGATACATTTGAAACTCTTGTGAAGAAATCCAAGAATTTTGCAGGTTGAAAGTAGAATCTTTTAACGACAATTCATCTATATTAATTTATACATATTATAAATTAACGGATTTTAATGACATAAATATAATGACGAAATCTCGATGTTTTGTAAAGTCGTAAAAACATACAAAATAAGATATTTTCCTTCTTTCCCTCTCTGGCAACCCTGCATTAGTAACTGATCGGGGTCAGGGTCGGACCAGGGGCGGTCATCGCCTCCAAATGCTTCCACTGAACATACTGCACATGTTTTAGTGTTTACTTACGTGTGCGCTGCATTGGAACTTTTCCAATATTTAATGAAACTGATATGTATCCAAAAACTTTTCTTGTCACCAAAGCTTCTTTGTTGCGTTGTAAAAAGTCGGGAAATTACCTGTAACAAAAATAAATAATTTTATTATTCTGTGTGTTTGCTTTAATAATTTTATACACCTGTAAATTAACGAAAGGCAGAGTCGTGAGCACAGTTACCTACGTTACAGAAATCTTTTTATCGATCTAGCCTGCATTTTTTTTTGTTCTTTCGGTAGGAGCCTGTCTCGCTTTTATTAGAATTTCAGAAATGAATGAACCTCTGTGGTTATTTTGGCATTTCTTCTCAAGAATCAGTCAGCTTAGGAAATGCCATCTAGTTTTAAAATATTTACCAAAAATTAAGACTGAATTGATAAAAGATCTAAGTATTACAGATAAAAACATCATTTCATTTCCAATAAAAATAATAATGTATATAATGTCTTATAAATTAAAAAAGTATTAAAAAGAGGTGGACAAAAAATCTTATAAAATGCATTAGTTCAGTTCTGACATTAACAGAAGCGATCACACATTTGTGACGTGACATGTGTGTCGTGCCATTAATTAACTGTTTAATTGATTTAACCCACATACCGGTAAATGTTATTGACACGATATGTATTGGAAATTAATATTAATTGAAATAAAATACAATTGACAGGACTGACATAATGATATAAAAATATTTGTAGCAAGTCAGTTAAGAGCGTTTATACAGAAAGTGGACAACGTCGCAAAAGTTGTTAAATATTTCGCTGTTTTGATGAATTTGGCTATATTAAGTTAATTTCGTAATACCGCACATTTAAAAAACAAAGTATTTGGAAACTTTCCAAATGCCTTTTTTACACCTAAAACGGTTACAACAGCAAATTCAGTGTTATAATTGCAATTCATTATTAATATTCTAGTTCATTAGTTAGTCATATTTCTCATTTCCATACAGTAATATTGCCAAATTAATCAAAACAGTGAAATATTTGACAGCTATTTGCGACGTTGCCAACTTTTTGGATGAACGTTCTCAAATAACGTAGAAGATAAAGTGCTTAAGGAGAAATTTTCTTCCAGCATTGAATAACTTCAACACCCCAATTGCGTAACACACTTTTAAGAACAATCCACAGGATTTTGTAAGAAATTCATAATAGATTGCTTCATTTGTTTGATGAAAATATCGTCTGCTCAACGACGTAAAACGAAATGAATGTTGTTGAACTATCAAAATGAATGGCATTGCCATTCTAAGTCTGTTACAAAATTACCCAGCAGGTAGAAGAAGAAGACACAAACATAACATCACGCCTTGTTTCCCCGAAGGGTAAGGCAGAGGTGTTCCTATTGTACACCCACATTTCGCCAGTTATGTTTAAGTCTCATGTAAAAGGGGGCGAGCCCCCTAAAATCAAGAATAAGAAGAGAAGAGACACTGATTCTAAGTGAAACAATATTTTCTTGGTTATGTCCACGTTTTTGTGACAGGACAATTTAGTGTGCTGTTCTTAGATCACCGTACAAACTCCTTCCGAAATGAAAACAAAAAATTAAAAAAAAAACTCCTCCAATACCAAAACTTTTCTTTGGAAATCTTATAACTTACTAGCTGCGCCCCGCGGTTTCACCCGTATAAGTCTCGATCCCGTGGGTATATCGGCATAAAAATTATCATATGTCCTAACCTAGGGCATGGTCTACCCATGTGCCAAATTTCATCCAAATCCGTTCAGCCGTTTTAGCGTGAAGCTTAACAAACAAACATACAAAAAATCTAATCTTTTCTCTTTATTAGTTTAGATTAAACAGCTTTTTACCTTTTTTTGGCACCAAAAACACGGCAGTATAAAACCCACATTAGTTACACGTTCTCCTTTATCAGCTGTCTCATTGACATACAAGTCGGTTGCCATGGCGACACACGCGCCATCCCTTTCAGAAGCACTATAGGATTCGGCTGCCTGATTAGATACTGATATCGATAGTACTCCTGATTAAATTGCTTGTTTTACCATAGTCACTCTGAGTAGGGAGAAGCCATGTTTGATTTTTAGGGCTTCTGATAACAGTATGGCTATTCAAATTGGAGGCAGTTTTATATTTGTAATGTGTTGAATGACCATTCAGTATTAACATTGCAACTCATTATATCGCTACTAGCATATCAACATTGGGTTTCTATCAGGAATTTCTCAGTAGCAGCCCGGAGTCAGAATTTTAACCGGTTGATAGCAATGTAGGCTAATATTACTGTGATATATTTGTAGTAGTGGGTATTTAGAGTAAGTCTTTGTACGTTGCGAGCCGCGCGCCAGTCTCCGAATATACGTCTATCAGTTAAGTCAATGTTTCATTGTACTCCCGATTCTTCCAGTAGTAACATATCTTTCAGTGCCGACATATCTTTCAGTGCCGACGAGGATGGGATCTTGTTAACTATAAAATATTGTTCTATACGTTCCACGTACAACCGCCAATCGTCACTGTGGGCTTTGAACTCTGAAATTTGAACAGTATCGCCAAATTAAACAGAAATGTCGATCGGTATCGACTGGTACTGGTATCGACCGGTAATGAAACATTGACTTAACTGATAGACGTATATTCGGAGACTGGCGCGCGGCTCGCAACGTACAAAGAAAGACTTACTCTAAATACCCACTATTACAAATATATCACAATTACATGGGACTTAAACATAACTGACGAAATGTCAGTGTACTATAGGATACACCTCTGCCAAACCGTTCAGGAAAAGACGGCGTGATGTCTAAGCAGCGCATTATAAAATTATCCGAAACCTTAGCTAGATCATAATTCAGATCCCACTGTTATCTTTTATTTTCCAAATGGCATAAATACTGATTTGGGCACAGTAATGTTCAAAAACAAAGGTTCTTCCACACCTTGTAATTGAAAAACGTTAACCTTTTTGTGAAATATTATGTAATCTCATAAAACATGAGAAGAGAGAAATGGTACAATGAACAAATTATCCGAGCATTAGGGAGATAGTTAATAGCTGGTGGTTATACGAGCTCCAACTAAGAATAATTAGATGGAAATTAAACTAACTTTCTAGCAGTTTTATTACTGCAGGCAATAAAACGAACAGTACGTAGCGTACTGTTGGGACAAAGTGAAGTTGTTTAATTGGATTAGATGTGATTTATGATACTGAGGCGAGGCAGCTAGTACTAGTGACAAAGTATCTTAAACTATATTAGATGCGTATAATTTACACTTGCGTGCAAAAAAATCGACCCACCTTGTGCTCTTTATTTGAGAGACGATATCTCAAAAACATCAATATATATTTTTTTTTTTATTGTGTGGAGGTAGGTAAACAGAATGATTATTTACACATGAGCTGTTACTTTGACAAAAGCAATATTCTTGAAAAGATCGACTCGATTCTTCATCTTGTCTTCTATTACTCACTGTTGTTCGGAAAAACTGCGTGACTTTTACTGTCAGTGAAGTTGAAAAAAGCTTAATTTTGTTGATTCATTTCAGTTTATTGATCATTTAACATGAGTTTTTAACCGACTTCAACAAAAGAGAGGTTCTTTAGTCGGCCCTTATGTTTGTAAGTCGCAATTTTCTCAAAAACGAATGAATCAGTTTTGAATATTCTTTCACTAACGCAATCTACATACTTTCAGGAAGGTTTCAGTATACAATATACATATTAGGTTATTGTCAATAAAACTTGTTATCTAGTTTCAAATCGAAGAGCACCGGGTGGCTCTATTTTATTGCACGCCAGTGTATGAAAATCTGTGTAAAAATATTTTAAACTTATTTTACTATAATTATATCATAATAAATTGGCAAACACAGGGACCACAAGGATAACTTTATTTTTATATAGAAAGAAAGGGAAAAAATACCTCTATTTGGCACAGTAAAAAGGAACCCATAAAAAATAAAAATAAACTAACATAAAATTAAAACACAGGATCTATATCTATTATTAAATTCAAGCTACATTCAAGAAAACAGCAACCGGGGTTTTCTTCCTACTTTTAAGTAAACAAATACTGCACTCGTAAAGATGAGCATACGCAACAATAAATCCGCTTGTCAGTGAAATTGTGATGGCAAGGCTATGGTGGTAAGACGAGCCAGTGAGCAAGATTGATGATACACACACACCATGTACATGTAAATAATAATATGTTGCAGTACGTGTGATTAGCGCTGTCGTCAGTAATGCAAGATGCTCAGATGAGTTGGTGTTAGTATGTCACTGATATGCCGCTGGGAATGGTATACACCCCTAATTTTCGTGTCAAAATACATTTACGGTTATAGATAGTGCAATCCACGACGACGCGCCCCACTCCGCGATTACTGTACTGTAAGCTGAACTCTAGTACGGCGCGGAGCGGAGTGGGGCGCGTCTTCGTGGATTGCACTATCTATACCAGTTGCATCGTAAGTTTGTCGTAGGTACCGGACACAAAACCACATAGTTGGTGAGCTAGCACAACAGATGGATGCCTCTAGGAGTTCTTGGGCAAACTTGTGAACATTGAGCTTAAGATCATCAAAAGCCAAAACTAGAAAAAAAAAAAGGATTACTGCTCTGTGCAGTGTAAATTTGTATTCAAATGATAACATATCCATTCCAACAACATTTGATATTGAAAATTGTTTTCAGAATACTAGCTAGCCCTTGCATGCGTCCAGGAAACCGTCGGGCGACAGGTGACAATTTTACAAGTTCTTTTCATAGCTTTAAAAGTAGTATAAATGCATCTGTCATTAAAACGTACATATATTTTGTAATTTTTTGACAAAAATATCGTATTGTTAATTATATTAAACAGCGCCCCAGATGTGCGTCACTTAGCACCTAGAGCCGAAACCGACAGAGCAACACAGTAACACGATACACCATTTACCGAGTTATTAGCAATACGCACAGTCAACTGCACATCAAACACTTGAACTGCGGAAACGGTCATTATCACAACGACATAAGGACGCATTCAAGGTCAGAGTGGTGCTTCTGACTGTGCTATGGCAACTGTGGACATCTTTGTACGCTCGGTTAGGTGGACGTTTGATTAACAATGTCCGTCGTTAGTAACACTAGAAAGAACCAACGCTTTCACTTGAACCAGGATGCTTGTCACATGTCTTTAGTATCGTCCTCGTATAAGTACGAACAGAGGGACAATTCCCGTATTTTTAAGAACTTTCACTAATTTACCTTCATTTTTGACAAGTTAGTTAGTTGGTAAGTAGTTAGTTACTGGTAAAAAGATGAAAACCACTACGTAGTTTTATTATATAGCCATCGATTGGAAATATTTCTGATTAAAATTCTGCAATGTCTGCTGGCTAAATTGGATTATCAACTGGGCTAGACGAAAGTTAGCGTCAGTAAATTACGTATTTTCTTTCACAACATTTTGCTAATAATAAGAGTAGCTAGCGATAAACACTTTATGCTGAATAGGCTGTATCGAAGAACACGAATTACCTAAGTTATTTCTTTATTTGCCAGTCAAATGATAATGTAGCCATCTTCACGCTCACGTTCCTTAAAAGCATTCACAAAATTTTATTTACAGATAGGTCTGAGCGTCTACTTCATAAAATGAAATATCTTGATGACAAAACATTTCTTCACCCGATACCCAAAGGACCATAGCTTCATAAGATCCTTCAACAACAACTGTTTAACTACACAAATTGCGTTTAAAAAGTTATCACAATCGCCGCTAAGACTTTTATCCAACTTCTATTAGATCTGCCAGTAGGTAAGTAATCAGGGAATAATTTTAGATCATCAACGTCATCATCATTTGATGATGATCCTTGATCCTCCTACTGCTGGTAAAGGCTCGTTCAAACAGGCGCGATCGCGCTGGTCTGCACGAGCCTTTATAATTCCTTCTGCACATGTGGCTTCCCTGGTACCTCATTAACGGCATAACAATGTAAATGTCTATTAACTGCTCCCAAATTACCGATGATTATTATTATTTTTTATTTACTTCCTTGACATAATCTTTTCATTATTTGAGATTATATACTTCCTATTTTTTATTTTACTATTTTTTGACTGCCTCGTTGGTCTAGTGGTCGCAAGCGCTACTGCTGAGCATGAGGTCCTGGGTTCGATTCCCGGGTCGGGCAAAGTGTTATTGGGTTTTTCTATCAGAAATTTCTCAGTAGCAGCTGGGAGTCTGGATTTGTGCCCGGTTGATGGCAATAGGCTCGCCCCCTATTACATGGGACTTAAACATAACTGGCGAAATGTGGGTGTACCTGCTACAGGGACACCTCTGCCCAACTCTTCGGGGAAACAAGGCGTGATGTATGTATTTTTATTAGATTTGTTACAGCTGTAGTGGCAATCATGTCATTTGGTTTAAATAGGTCCTAACATTTATTATTTATCTCTTATATAGGTAGATTATTTTCTTTTAGATTTTGTGAATGTGAGAACGTTGTAGGCAGTACAGGCTTGTGGACCATTTTCTATTTTACTAAGTACCTGGTACTTGTTGATAGGCCTACACTGTCCTCTCATACCTATTAACACTGTAATTTGAAAACATTGTAAAAACTATTTATTTTTAAAAGAGTAACCGTGGAGTTTCTTGCCGGCTCTTCTCCATAGGCAGCGACCAATTGGAACCGTGCACCTAGCTTCTGACGTTTCATAAGTCTTGTAGATTTAAGTGAAATAAAATATTTTGATTTTGCCGAGTTTTAGCCTCCTCCCATTCAAGTCATGCTTTTCCTTGGTCTGTGCGAGTCTCATTCAGGTATTGCCCTCGTTTCTATTTTTTTGTCGTGTCGATGATTATATGAGTTTTGGATTCAGAATTCAACCACTCTTAATACTTGCTATTAAAAATGAAAACCACATAACTGCCTCACAGCTGATTACCAATGCAACAACGCACGAACATAACACGAAACAAGCGTCTGTTGTATTCGATTCCCGGTATGATTCCCGCGGGATCCAGCGCACATCCCTAAATGTTCAATTATAATTTAATTAATACAGTTAAAGCCATTTAGGAGAGCTTTGTTGGATCTTTTATGATTATTGTTACCGTATTTTTGGTGAAACGAGCTTCTATTAGCATTACTTTTGTATTTGGGAGAGGCCCATGTCCCGCTGTAGAATCTTTTGGGATAGTAGTATAAGTTTCATTTATTGATTACTAGTTTTTGTCCGCGGCTTTGCCCGCGTGTTGGTCGGAAATTATCCCACGGGAACGCACTACCGAGATAAAAGTATTCTGTCCTAACGCAGGTCATGATCTACCCATGTGCCAAATTTCATCAAAATCCGTTCAACCGTTTTAGCGTGAAAGCGTAACAAACAAACACATTTATAATATTAGTTAGGATACACTCTCACTCCAGACTCTCAGACTACCGAGCCGCAATTAATGGAAAAAACTCAATAATAATTTCTCCGGGCTGGTTATCAAACCCTGCAGGACTCCATGGTAAGCAGTCCCACTTGCAATCAGTAGACCAATGAGGGACCCGAAGTATTATAGATTAAGTATGTCAAAGCAAAAACTAACGAGTATGGACCGCTTGCATCGTTAATTTGCAGTCTAAAAACGTGAAAGCTCTGCGTCGACCTAACGAGCTTGGACATCAGGTATTATAAATTCCAGTACAAATTTAGTTTCCATATGGAACACATGGGTATCGCATATCAAAGATCACTTGCTTTGATCACTCTTGTTGAAAGTTGCTCCCTTATTCCTGTATCCACTTGGCACGAGTGTCTGGTAACTAACAGTTGTTTCATGTTGACTTAAAAGCGGTAGTTTCTTATAACCTTTACTTATTTGATTTCGAACGTTTTTTAAGAAAAAGCATCTAGTTACTGTCCAACTTAATTTCCAGGAATTTGTTTAGTATGCACTAGCGACCCGCCTCTGATTCGCACGGTGCAATTTTCGGATGTGGCGACATGTCTAAGCATTGAGATTTTTGTGATATATATATTAGTTACATATGTATTACACACATAAACCTTCCGGAATAAATTCTGGTGAAAACGTATTCATTTACACGGAAATGATTAGTTTCTTCATCGAAATCAAGGTCCCTGACGACAGTAGATAATGGGAGAAACCAAATTGAAGCAAATTAACATTTTAAAGTCTACGAACAGATTGCAGTCAGACAGAATATAATAATCCTACCGTTATAAAGACAGTTTATTCTAACAAAAACATTAGTGCACTAACTTTGCGTGTTCTTGCGCAATTTACAACAAGTTAATAATGGGAAATGGCTGATTATATTCATAGACGCCGAGCTGATCCATCATTACCTGTAATTTTACTTATTACCCGAGTGCGTCATATTTCTCATTACTCAGCTACTTTTAAGAATATGAGTACTACTAATGTATGGAATATAGAATAGTAAAATGTTCTGTTTATACTTCTTTATATTTGTTTTTGGGGAAACTGTTTATTTTCGTGAGTTACGTGAAGATCAATTTAATTGAAAATGATGCTGTAAAGCGGACAGAAATATTCTATGAAGATAATGTGGGCTTCCTTTAGTTTATTTCTTTATAGGGCTCATATTTATACAAAAAAAAAACAAATCCGACATTTTGAATATTTTACTAACACCGTAATCATTGAAAATACTCCCAGACAAGATGAAGATGATTAGTGCTTTACATATAAAAGTGCACTGTTCAGTTATCCGGTAAATGATAAAGTGTGGTTTTAAAACAATTAAATCCTTCATTCAAATCAATTTTATTTAATTTCAATCACATTGAACCAACCAAACTAAATACAAAAGCGTTGTACATTTCCACGGAACCCGATTACCGCTACAATCTGCCAAGATAATTCAGCATTTAGCGGATAACTGAACGGTGCAATTTTATATGCAGAGCGCTAAACAAAAGGTAGGACGGGCGTAATAGCGGTTTCATGTACTTCCCGCCTAGTGTGCAACTTTGCCATAAGAGCTATAAATCTAGTTTAGGTCGGCACTCGCATCTGTGGCAATTTAGGGCTGGCTGGGTTGGGAATGGTGGGACTATAGACTTTAAAAGTGCGTAAGTTGCAAGTTTGGGAAAGATCGGTAAAACTTTTGCGACACGCTGAAGATGGATGGAGTAGCGAATGTAGCCATTTCACTAACCACCTGGAAGCCAAATCTGCTTTTTTCAATGATTGGTCTTTATGACAACCATGGCAACACATTTTTCGAAAGAAACATTCTGAGAAATGCGTCCGGTAGACATTTTGAGAAGGGGTCATTTTGCGACTGAGCCCTACCATACTATACCATGTGCTAACAGTTCGTAATCTACTATTTTTTTTCTATGGATTGTAGTGGCACGCCATCGAAAAACTATAATGACGTCTTTCAATTGGGACATTACCAAAACTGTCAAAATCAACACTAACGGTGTCAATGATCGGCCATCCTGACTGGATCCAGACTTGGCCTCCTGAAATTCAGGTGGTTGATAGGCTGATGCTATGCTTAGGAATCATCTACAAGGTTTATCCTCAATCCGACTTTTTCACTGACTGGTGTATAACTCTTGAGCTGGCCAGACGTTTGTTTTCGTGGCTTAAGTTTTCTATATAAACTTATCCAAAAACCCAAAACATGATTTCCAGTAACCGACCCTTAATGGAACCCATTTATCCTCTACTGACGAAATCTATTTTGAATTCCGGTTCAATCGGAATCTGCATGTCTTTAACTTAGTTTTAATTATTTACTGAAGTGGCAACCCTACACAATGTGCCGACAAGTTAAAAGGATTGTAGTTTAGCACTGTAACGTTGTTTGAGTTTCAGGTTAACTTACAGTAATTTGATAATGATTTAGCGTTTCACATGTATTTGTTTGTTAATACGAGTAGTATTTGGTGTTCGGTTTGGATTATCAGACCCTAGAGACCTACATAGATAGAAAGAAAATGCGTTTGTTGGTATCAATACAAATTATTATTATTATCAGCCGTTTGTTTCCCACTGTAGGGCAAAAGAAACACCTTAAAACTAGCTGTAAGTAAGTACCGGTAAGTAGCTTTTTAACAAACTGAATAAACTAAGGTATGCCAAAAAGCCCTCAGCTACATAGCATGATCGCATCCAAACCAAACTGATTAGGCTTTAATAGATCAAAAACTAATAATCTAGCATATACAGGGTGATTGGAAACCCTGTATAATGACCCTGCTTCCGCACCTGACACCTAAAATTATGGAAGGGTTTAAAGTCATAGGTTGGAAACCGTTCCAGTAAAGTGGGTAGGTACGGTTTTCCCTAACTCCTAAAAGGAAAAGACAAAACTCTACAGTTTTATCTTATATCTAATCATCATTGACCTTGCTTTGCTTATTGCCTAATGCTATAGAATTTAATTTGGAATCAAGGCTTTCCTTCTGGTCCTTCTATACTAAACTAACGTTTACTTGGATTTCGTATTTTAGAACTCATGAATAAGTTCTAAAATACGAAATCCAAATGAGTAGAGTGGCGAGCGTATTAGACTTCCCTCCAAGGATACAATTATACGTAAAACACGCCAACTTTACCCAAATGAAGGAAACGTTCGTAATAAATCCAAGATTTATCGTTTTGGGAACAAAAATTAAAAAAGAGCCCAACCTCTTGACGTTTCAAGTGTTGGAGAATTTCTTTATGAGTTTTGTGCGTTATGAAATCTTTGTCCCAAACAACAAAGAATCGTATAAAATGTGCAAACAACAGTTAAATTAAATACAATTAGAAAAGAAGTAAACACATTTTCCTTTCCACGACATCTGTTGAAAAAGTCGTTTAAAATAATGAGTACAAATATTACAGCAACAATGCAGTAAGTAAATTCCATTATAAGCGGCAACAGAATGCATTCAACTCCGGAACGAGGCGGTTGAATCAGGTCGCAACTGCTTTGGATTGGATTAAACCAGACTTCACAAAAACGTGCAATATAGTACGCTGGCGTAGTACTTAGTTACACTAAAGAGTACTGCAAGGGGGGCGGGGGGTACAGTTTTGAGTCGCTAATGACGTCACCGGCTCACAAGTATTCAGGATAGTCAGGATTCAGACAGAATGGGCGGATTCATTGCTTTGGCAAGTAATTACAGTTTCGCTAAACTGGTAAAAGGGATATTTTTATGAAACGTTGCTTCTAACTTGAATGATATTTTAATTAAGTTAGTGTTGATATTTTAAATTATTATGTGTCATATTGCGGATGTTAACAGACTCAAATATTTCGAAGATAAAGTATGAACACCTTAAACGTGCAAATCGATCCAATCTTTAATTGATAAAATAGCCCACGGTTTAAACTCTAAACCAAGAAAAACCGCAGTTGAAATAACTTGGTAAACTTCAACACTACGGCGCAAAGTTTAGCAAGAATAACATCAACAAAGTCGAACTCAATTATAATACCATTAGCTTTCCCACCCCGATTTTCTATTTGAAATAATATTAAAGTTTCCTAGGCGAATAGTTACTCGACTGGAAGGACCAAACTTGTTTGAATCAGGACTATACTATCGATTATAAAGCTGTCATTATGTATTTTTTATCAAATAATTGACACCTCACTTGGCATGTCACTGACATTTCATAGTCATATATCCCGCCTTGATGACATATCAAAGGGCGTTAATTATAGTCCTTGGGACATAATATACCAAACAAAAACAACGACGTTCAAAGCACAAAGTCTCATCAGAATATTTCTTGTCGGAATTTCGCAGGTGTATGGAAATGAAGGCTCCGACAAACAACGCTGTAAACTATAGACGCGTCGAATGAGTCTATTTACATGCACGAGTCGGGAATCGAACCGCGACGTCTCCGCCACCTGGCCTCAACTTTTGTCGGCAATTGAAATCCTATTGTGTTGGCCGTCTGTTGTTCGCGTTTTTCAGGTAGGGTAGGGATCGTTTGTAATGCCAATAAGACCACAATGTGCTCTGAAATGGAAATATGGCCGTATTGTAATACACGCTTTTGTTTTCATCTTACTGTTGGGAATATTTGAATTTTTGACTGTTTTATTTTGGTGTTTAGGGGATAGTTATGGGTGTAAGAAAATTACCTGTATTGTTATGACTGAAACATCGTTGAAAACCAGTTTTTGAAAAGCTCTCTTTTCTAAGCCTCGTCTCAAATAAACTTTTCAAGTCAAACGCAGTCGTACCTGCCTTAATTATACCTTTACCATTTTTACAAAAAGGTAGTATTGTGTCAAAGTACGTACAGATTCACTGGCCTATGTCACCGGCGGCGGCGTCGTCGGGGCTTGCATTCTACGATCAAAAAGGTGCCATAAGCAGAACTTTGGCAAAGCGAAAGTATTAGCTACACGTGTATTTGTTGAATGTGTTATTCTAGCTGTACTGTATGAGTCAATTCTGGGTATGTCTTTGGTTTGCTGCAGTTTATTTTGTCACAACATTGAATTATGTATAACCTAAGAGGTGGTATAAAACAGCCTTTCAGTAATTGTCGGACTTATAAGACATACTTTTTCTACACATAGATTTATAATACCTACATGTTCCGTAGAAAACTTTTACAGCTTTTTTGTCATGGTCCTTTGATCAAATCAAGGGGGCAATTCAGATTTTAGATCTCAGTCAATTCCTCAAAAATACCTCTAATTAACCTACTTACATTTTTTACATTGATTGTCAGATTCTGAGATGAGATCGCGCCTAGATTGAGAACGTTTTTAATTACCATATAGCGACTAGAAATGTACTTTTATTCAACTTTATTTTGTCTATACTCTATCTTGTACTCGTAAACAGTTTTATTTACAAAAACTTAGCGGAAACCAGTTTTAGTATTTCATTCTTTCCCATTACTTAATTCTCGCAATACTGTCACGTCACTCCAACAGTGCAGCGTGGTTAACAATAGATTTTCTCAGCTTTCCCTGACAGTTTCCAGCGACGTCTCCAGCTTGGCTGGTCGGTTGCTTGTAACGAAAAACTGCACTTTACAGTCGACGCCTGACGTTAAAAGAAAAAGTCTAGATTTTAAAATGCTTTTTTAGTAAAAAACTGTCAGGTTTCAGTTTATCAAGGATATTAATGCAATTTGTTTAAGTTTTGCAGGTTGACTGTTAACTTGTTACATGAAAAAAAGCAATGAAACGTCTTTTAAGAAGTTATGATAATATCTCGCTTTCACTTTAGACCCGTTTATTGACCCACACTTCCAAACCTACAAAATGTATACAAAAAATGACCCTGAACCTTGTAATTCAATCATTAATAAGAAGGACAACTTTCAAATAAACACGTTCCGCATTCACACACAATTCACAGCCGGGACCAACGTCCTTTCCGAAGCACGGAGGGGTCTTGGTATGTAAAGACGGTCACCCATCCACGGACCAACCGCGGCAAGCATAGCTTAACCTGAACGATTGATCCGTGCGGCTGTTATTACTTAGCCACAAGCCCCTCTGAAGGTAAATAAAAAAGTTACACATTCCTTCGTTCCAAAAAAGCATTTTCCCTAGACCATACCTAATTTCCATCCTTCCTTATCTATCACGCATAAATTAAGCTACTCTTATCACTTACTAAGGTAACATTACCGAGTCCTTCGAGACATCGATTCATTAGTAGTACCGTCACAGGTGAAGCGAAGATTAGGTCAACACATTTGTACCTAGGCATAGGAAATTGTAGGTGTATACGGATGAAGGTTGAGTGAGGACGCGCGATGTTATTTCTTTAAATAAACAGTAAACAGGGAAATCTAATAGAGCAAGATGACAGAATCAATAAAAACCCCGTGATTTGCTCTCTTTTAGAATTATTTGAGAACAAAGAAAAAATAACCTTGACATCAGAAAACATTTTCCCTATATCACACCTAATTTCCATCCTTCCTTATCACGCATAACTTAAGCTACGGTCGTCAGTTCCTAAGGTAACTTAACAGAGTCCTTCGAGACAGCATTTCATTAGTAGTACCGTCACAGGTGAAGCGAAGATTAGGGGATCAACGCATTTGTACGTAGGCTGAGACGCCGAGAAAAATGGAAATAGTGGGAACATACGGTTCATAGTTGTGTAACGTCGCGCGACGGTTTGTTTGCAAGTCTATCTCATCTCTGTGACAATTAATGTCCAAAAACTCGTAAAAAATGTAGATAAATAGGAGGGTTTTCTGATAGATTGAGAGAGATTAGAATGCGAACATTCTTAACAATTCGGAAACTGTTTTAACCCGTGATTTGCTTTCTTTGCGTCCAAATTAATCAAGTATTTATTGGTTAACAAAAGCAAATGCTCAAAAGCTCTAGAAGCAAATGCTGCTAATCAATTCGCACCTACGTGCTTACATTTTCCAATGTACATTTTGAGAGAGTGGCACTTTTACGGTAACCAATTACGAATGCTAAACAGCATTTCTTTATCATCTCACGCAGCATTTGATTGAATTTATCCCCCGTAACATTACCGTCAGATCAACACATCTTCCGTGATCATTAGTGACAGATCAAACTCATCACTTCAGTATGGCCTACATACCCGTTCCAAACGCTAACACGTATGTTTTTTCCCTAGGGCTTAATCTTGCGAGGTGATAACGCGACGCCGTTTGACGTCGGGACAACCAGGGAGCGCTCAGAAGGGTTTTTTTTAACGCGGCACGTCTTTTCAGGTGATACGTCTCGATTTTGAGGTACGCGACTGGTGTTAGTAATCTTGAATGTATGTTTCTTAGCAGAATATGTGTCTTAGTCTCCATAGTTTGTATCGCCCTTTTAGACGGAGTTATTTGCCGATATCTTTAGTTGAATGCGTGTGTATGAATACTGAAAATAAGTAATGATTGAACCGCATAAGCAATAAATACATACACTCACGCCTCCTCCAGAAACTATATGCGTGTATGACCAGATGTATGAACGTGAACGAAGCAAAAGGAGTATGTAAGGATCGTAGCAGGTGGCGTTTTGTAGTTTCTACCTACCCCCCCTGGCAGTCAGTTTAGTTGGTTATTAAAAGCGGTTAGTAGGAAATTTTAAACAGGATCCAACTAAAGCTGGAAAACGCTGAGATGCACTTCAAAGAACTCTGAGTAAGCGACTTAGGTGACTCTATTCCGCTTCAAAGCACTTATATTAGATAGAAAACCGTTCAGAGGAAATTGAATGTACCACATTTCCTGCTTCGAATCTACGCAACAAAAACTTCAACGTTTCTAAGTGACATATTTCGACAAACTACCCCCATTTCACTTTCAATAGTCACAATAGAAATAATATCAATATTTACGAGGCTGTTAAACAAAAGGGTGCGAGATAAAGTTTCTCGTCCATTGTCTTGTCAGATATTGTTTCGATCATAAGAGAAGGTAAACTTGTCGATAAAGTATCATATTTGTCGTGGGTAGTATCGTAAAATAAGGGTTGCTTTTGAGATAGACTATTGTTTCCATGAAATAGACTTGTATTTTCTAATGATGTTCAATGTAGGAGTTGAAAAGTTATAATTTATGTTTCTCATCTTTGAAATTCGCCCACTGCTGGATAAAGGTCTTGACGAGGGATGTTAATTAAACCTAAATATAATCAAAGAAACCCTTAAGGCATGACTGTAAATTTAAACGCTTTATTTTAATAAAATGTTAACTAAATGAAGCAAAATTGAGAATCTTTAGTGAGTATCAGAAAATTCTTCTTTTTAACATAATGTAACATCACGCCTGTAATCCTCGAAGGGATAGGCAGAGGTGAAGAGACACATTTTTTCAGTTATGTTTAAGTCCTCTGTGATAGAGGGCGAGCCTATTGCCATCAAACTTGCACAAATCCAGACTCAGGGCAGGGCTCTCTTTTTATTCAATGAAATTTGTGGCACTACTTCACTCACTTACTATAGGTTGCAGGGAATTCTTCATATTACCGTCGGCATTTGATATCGCCTCATTTCTCACACTCAAGTTATACATCCACATCACGGCACCTCAGACAGTCTGCCATAAAATTAACACCAACTATCTAATTGGTACTTACTAAACCTTCAAACGCTAATCTATAACTACTGCTTACCCTCAAACTATTAACAAGCGCCATCGATTTGGCTCATCATTCCCTTCGACGGAGCGTGAGAAATTTCGGCGGCGGCAGATTAGAGGCGACGTGCCGTTATTAGTGTATGTAAATATTTATGGAGGAAACCTTATAAGTAATTGGGCCTGAGAAGTTAAGTGAAAAAGTTTCACTCAGACCAAAAGAAAATAGTGTGGAAATGAGAAGCGAGGAAAAGGAAAACGATGTGACCGCTTTATTTCCTTGTTTTTACCATAGTTCTTTGGAGGATAAAAATTCAAAGGTGCAACGTCCCTACATATTTTCAGAAATAAGAAATATGTGCAGCAGAAGTGGTTTAACTCAAGATGAGCAAAGCAGACTATGGTATAGAAAGTAAAAATTCCATTTTGAAACAAATAATTTACTATTTCACTTTTTTTTGACACATGCTCGTGTATCTAAATCATTTTCTAGGTTGCAAATTGAACGATCCCGTAGGTGTGTTTCTGCACTACTTCAGCAATATGTCAACGCGCCAATCAGTAACAACATAACGCGACACGAATCTTCCTAATTGGTTGGTCGATGTTGCTATTAACTGTGGTCCTTCTGTACCTATTTATATGGTTACGAGGAATATGTTAAAGCTGTGTTAAAGCGATTACGTTACAACAGAATTATGGTCGAATTAATTGGGTAGTCGGTTATGGAAGATTTGTGAGGTTTACAATGTTTATGGCTTAGGAAAGATCAGCGCTAATACTAGGCAAAATATCCAAGACTAAAATTGCAAACGATATTTTAAGTACCTCATTACTTTTATCATTAAACTAGTGCGAATTTGTTTGTTCCAATTTCTACGCCATTGAATGGTAGATTTGATATGAAAAGTCAGAACGTCTGTGTGAAGGATGGACGTGAAATTTAATAAAAGGTTGTCCAAGTATTTCCCAGAGTAAATAAAACATGTACCAAATACCGTAAAATAACCAACAAACAGCCTTTTTGGCTCGACAAGTTTCGAAGCTCGCACAACATGGCAACATCCAAGATTATTTATGTACACAATCTAAACGAGAGTCGAAGGTTAACAATATTCTAGCCGGCTAGACCTTACAAATGATTTAGGATGTAGGCCCTAAACCAATTCCTATTCCTGAAGGGTAAGGGTAACCCTTTCAGACTAAAAGCGAGTCTTGAAACGTAAAATAGAAACGGCTTTTGGGCTGAAGGGAGTTGTCTGTACGGAAATCAAGATTTCTATATTTAGCTCGTTGTTTGAATACGAAAATTCGTTTATTTTATGTAAATGAAAATAGAGTGGGTTAGGTAGGTTAACTTTATGAACGTCAGGAACACAAGGACCAGATCTCATTTTTTCAGTTTTCATCGCTACTCAGTAGTAGTGATACAAACTGGACAAAGTGTGTTTAAGGAGGATAATACTGCTACAGTATTAAAAATATTAAGGGCCAAACTGTATTTCATTTTTATTTTTATGGACCTGTATTGTTCCACTGCTGGGCAAAGATCCCCTGCGAGCTGATTATACTCTAAGGAATTTACAACAAAAAAAAATTGTTAATTTCACGCCAATATCCCTCTTGCGAGGACAAGTAGAGGCATAACTAATCTAGTTTCAATGTTTGCGGCGAACGGCGGAAATACAACGCCTCGAAGCCAAGCGCGTAGTTAGAGAACTATGCAACAGATGGCGCTGGAAACAGGTTTCGTTTGAATGTAGAATGTTCAAAGTTTCAAACTAAAGACAATTTTACTGTAAAATAGGAAATTATGCTGTATGAAATCGTATAATTTTTCACTATTAGAGATCAAATGTACCACGCTTTCCAACCAGCGATTAATAAGAAAATAGAAACACATTGGTGCCGATTCCTTTGTTCACAAACTAAACTAAATTTAAGTTCAGTGCATCTTTTTCTTTCTATTTCATTAAGAAAAGGACAGAAGATAAATTTTAGTTTAGTCCTGTCAAATTAATCAGCGCTTGACGTAAATTGACGTAATTTTAGTTGGCAAGTTTTTAATCACGTCTAAACTTGTATGGAGTAGTGACAGGCGCTGATTAATTTGACAGGACTAAACTAAAATTTATCTTCTGTCCTTTTCTTAATGAAATAGAAAGAAAAAGATGCACTGAACTTAAATTTAGTTTAGTTTGTGAACAAGGGAATCGGCACCATTGTCGCCTATGGCAATGAAAAGGGCATCATTTTTTTTTCTGCGAAAAAAGTAAGGCAACCTTTTTTGAACTGGGTTTGCCCCTGTTACATATTTTAAATACTTTAGTCAATATTAGCTCACTGGATAAGTACTAGATCTAGTCTCCAGACTGTTTGATTTCAAGGCGGCACACATGCCAAGCAGGACACGACTTCAGCCAAGTCGGTCAGCAAACAATACTATATCAGGATAATTTATTATGTATGCTGCTTTTGCAATTTAGTTACCAAGATGTAAACAACTATGTGTTTTTGGAAAAATTACTTACTTAATACTCATACATAAAGTTCAGTAAAAAAAAAAAAGTTTTAAAACTAATCTTTTTTTAATGTCTTTTTCAATACTTACTAATTCATTCTGAAATTAATTTAATATACACTAGCATAAAGATGATTTTACTTTAAGTGGAAATAACATTAATATGGAAACAGTACTCTACCCGATGAACCATATCTACGAGTGCAATATTCAAAATTATAATGTGTAAAGGAATCTAGTGCCCATAAGGTTTTCTAAGACATCGAACCGTCACATTACGACAGCAATGACAGCTTGTAGAGAGTGCTTTTTGATACCGCCCAAGACCAACATCGGTGCCGCCATTTTCATGACAGCCGTCATTCCGGCCGTGACGTGACGGCCACTGCTGGCAAAGAAAACCCAAGCTTAATACAAGTTTAATCTTATCATGGGCACCAATGTTCCGCTACGTTCTATCTGCTATACAGAAGATGGTTGATTCGATTTTGCATATTAAGCTTTGTATCTGTCATTGTTTACTACAGTATGTAAAATGCTGAACAAAAAATAATATCAGAATATTACTCTTTCTACGCTCTAAATTCGGGTCAACGTTTCAAATTGGATTTCTTCCGCTCGTATTGGGATTAAAGTTTGACAAATATGAAATTCTTTTGTTGGGATTGAAATTAAATTTGAATGTTTACCTGGGACCTTGTCAAAAGTTAATACGTGTGTAAGAAGGTAATAGATACCATGTTCGCTTTTACAATTTCGAACGTCATCGTGGACGTCCCCGTCCGTAAAATGTATGGAAATATGTGCACGTTATAACGTGACCGTGGATGAAAATTTGAAAGCGTCTTTATAATATTTCCATACATTTTACTTCACTGTGTTATCGTGATGCCATGACTTGGACGTCCACGATAATATCGTCACGTTACAAATTATAAAAGCGCACATTAGCTATGAAATGTATACTGTAGACTGACTGGCATTTGGACTTCAGAATGTACCTTGAATGTAACTTTCAGGATGTCCTATTTTGTGCACATTAATGACTTTAATACATAATGTATGGGTGGTATTTATATATTCACCCTTTACCATATTAGCCATAATTACACCATTGATACAAGGAAATACCATTACAACAAATTATGAGTAACCACGTGACTAAAACAATCGCGTGCAACATAAACACGAGTCGATAATATTTTTTACTGATCGACATTAAAAACGAATTAATGTGCTTGGAAAAAAGTAGTATCGTATAGTTTGAAAGTAACTTATAAGTTGTTATATCAATAAAAAACCGCTTTATTTCCTATTGGTTTTGTTTCCTTCTTTCAATACGGCTTGTTCATAAAAAAATCCCTAGAAATTTTGTCACGATGAAAAACTGTTTTGGAGAAGGCAGGATGATCGAAATTTTTGTAAGGAAGAATAACTTTTCTAAACAAAAAACGCTGATGACTTTAGGTAAGCTTATCGTTTTTTAGTGAGATTTAAAAAATAAACCATTAGATAACGTTTTATTACAGGTACCGAAGAGTATTTCAATGAAAGTAAAACGTTTAGTTTTACCGATAGATGGCGTAACAGCGCTATTATCCACTAGAGGAGAGTGGGAGTCCTGCAACACAATACGTCTGCAATTTTTCTATAAAATGATAGGTTTTTAACTGTGGTAAGCGGAAGATATTCCTACTAACCAGTTTTAAATAACTTAGCCAGACTAAACCTAAGATATTTTTTATACTACAAATTGAATGGATTCATCTTAATGGCAAAATCATGATCAGACAAGAGGTAGTTTATGGAATAACAATCTATCTAGCAGGCAAGTGGTCCAACAAAGTTTTATGTTTTATTGGAATAAAAATTATAATAGACGTGGAGTTAACGAATAGTTTATTATGAAAATATGTTATCAGTTCTTGACGTAAATTGACGTAATTTTAGTTGGCAAGTTTTTAATCACGTCTAAACTTGTATGGAGTAGTGACAGGCGCTGATTAATTTGACAGGACTAAACTAAAATTTATCTTCTGTCCTTTTCTTAATGAAATAGAAAGAAAAAGATGCACTGAACTTAAATTTAGTTTAGTTTGTGAACAAGGGAATCGGCACCATTGTCGCCTATGGCAATGAAAAGGGCATCATTTTTTTTTCTGCGAAAAAAGTAAGGCAACCTTTTTTGAACTGGGTTTGCCCCTGTTACATATTTTAAATACTTTAGTCAATATTAGCTCACTGGATAAGTACTAGATCTAGTCTCCAGACTGTTTGATTTCAAGGCGGCACACATGCCAAGCAGGACACGACTTCAGCCAAGTCGGTCAGCAAACAATACTATATCAGGATAATTTATTATGTATGCTGCTTTTGCAATTTAGTTACCAAGATGTAAACAACTATGTGTTTTTGGAAAAATTACTTACTTAATACTCATACATAAAGTTCAGTAAAAAAAAAAAAGTTTTAAAACTAATCTTTTTTTAATGTCTTTTTCAATACTTACTAATTCATTCTGAAATTAATTTAATATACACTAGCATAAAGATGATTTTACTTTAAGTGGAAATAACATTAATATGGAAACAGTACTCTACCCGATGAACCATATCTACGAGTGCAATATTCAAAATTATAATGTGTAAAGGAATCTAGTGCCCATAAGGTTTTCTAAGACATCGAACCGTCACATTACGACAGCAATGACAGCTTGTAGAGAGTGCTTTTTGATACCGCCCAAGACCAACATCGGTGCCGCCATTTTCATGACAGCCGTCATTCCGGCCGTGACGTGACGGCCACTGCTGGCAAAGAAAACCCAAGCTTAATACAAGTTTAATCTTATCATGGGCACCAATGTTCCGCTACGTTCTATCTGCTATACAGAAGATGGTTGATTCGATTTTGCATATTAAGCTTTGTATCTGTCATTGTTTACTACAGTATGTAAAATGCTGAACAAAAAATAATATCAGAATATTACTCTTTCTACGCTCTAAATTCGGGTCAACGTTTCAAATTGGATTTCTTCCGCTCGTATTGGGATTAAAGTTTGACAAATATGAAATTCTTTTGTTGGGATTGAAATTAAATTTGAATGTTTACCTGGGACCTTGTCAAAAGTTAATACGTGTGTAAGAAGGTAATAGATACCATGTTCGCTTTTACAATTTCGAACGTCATCGTGGACGTCCCCGTCCGTAAAATGTATGGAAATATGTGCACGTTATAACGTGACCGTGGATGAAAATTTGAAAGCGTCTTTATAATATTTCCATACATTTTACTTCACTGTGTTATCGTGATGCCATGACTTGGACGTCCACGATAATATCGTCACGTTACAAATTATAAAAGCGCACATTAGCTATGAAATGTATACTGTAGACTGACTGGCATTTGGACTTCAGAATGTACCTTGAATGTAACTTTCAGGATGTCCTATTTTGTGCACATTAATGACTTTAATACATAATGTATGGGTGGTATTTATATATTCACCCTTTACCATATTAGCCATAATTACACCATTGATACAAGGAAATACCATTACAACAAATTATGAGTAACCACGTGACTAAAACAATCGCGTGCAACATAAACACGAGTCGATAATATTTTTTACTGATCGACATTAAAAACGAATTAATGTGCTTGGAAAAAGTAGTATCGTATAGTTTGAAAGTAACTTATAAGTTGTTATATCAATAAAAAACCGCTTTATTTCCTATTGGTTTTGTTTCCTTCTTTCAATACGGCTTGTTCATAAAAAAATCCCTAGAAATTTTGTCACGATGAAAAACTGTTTTGGAGAAGGCAGGATGATCGAAATTTTTGTAAGGAAGAATAACTTTTCTAAACAAAAAACGCTGATGACTTTAGGTAAGCTTATCGTTTTTTAGTGAGATTTAAAAAATAAACCATTAGATAACGTTTTATTACAGGTACCGAAGAGTATTTCAATGAAAGTAAAACGTTTAGTTTTACCGATAGATGGCGTAACAGCGCTATTATCCACTAGAGGAGAGTGGGAGTCCTGCAACACAATACGTCTGCAATTTTTCTATAAAATGATAGGTTTTTAACTGTGGTAAGCGGAAGATATTCCTACTAACCAGTTTTAAATAACTTAGCCAGACTAAACCTAAGATATTTTTTATACTACAAATTGAATGGATTCATCTTAATGGCAAAATCATGATCAGACAAGAGGTAGTTTATGGAATAACAATCTATCTAGCAGGCAAGTGGTCCAACAAAGTTTTATGTTTTATTGGAATAAAAATTATAATAGACGTGGAGTTAACGAATAGTTTATTATGAAAATATGTTATCAGTTCTGGATTTGTCACAGCTCCCTACAGCAACTACAGTAAACAGCTCAAAGGAAAAAATCTTCTGTCGACGAAGTTTCAGGAATTATCAAGTTGCTTATTAACTCTGAATACTCGTAGAAAACTGTGCCATTGAAGTACCCTGGTAGCTCAAATACAAGCCAGGCAAATATGTAGTTATATATGTACCACCTACAAATTGACTGAAAACCTTTCAGTAGAACCCACTGAAGCTTTAACAAATTCAAATGGTTTCACAGTGAATAAACTTCACAGAAACAAAGTCTAGGGTTCGACAGTTAGTGACAAACTCAGGCGATCCCATTACTAACCATTCCATTAACTGAACCTCAACCTTCAGTTCAGTTGAGTTGAAGAACTCGCGGGTCAACGCTGATGTGCTCTCGCTCACACATGAATATGAGGGCATTACGACTCCTCATAAATATTAATAGGGGTACCTATATGATCGAAAATATCGGGCATTCTTACGAACAAATATACGTATTATACGCATACTGATTTGAGGCAGGCAAAAAATCCGATGTATCGACAAATTGTAGATTATGTGACGCGCACTACACCCAGTATGAGCGTAAGTACTTTACATGTTATGAGGAAATGGTTTATTCAATATACCATATAGGCTCATACACGGAGAATATTAAGTGAAAGTATCGACAATAACATATTTTGGGATTTACATCGGGATATTTTTGGTGTTGGTTGTTGCAGAAACGAAAATCGTAGGATATTGATGCTTTCTTAAGAATTAAAAAAACCTATGTTTTGCTTGATTCTTTGGCATACTCAACGTAGGATTTGACAAAAAAGGTTTGTATCACGTATAACTCTTGACACGGACGTTATGTCTTATGTTACGTTCTAGAATCACGGTCCCCCAATTACAGACACGATTTTAAATGAATGAGGCTCATACTTCAAATGGACGTGTACGTAGATTTTGTAATAGAATATCTTCAATTGGATATTCAATTCTAAGTTGTAGTGAAAATATTCTCGGCAATATTCTACGTAGTTTCAAGTACGAAGACGTGATCGGCATGACAGAATTTTCATTAGCGTTTTCATAAATACCCGGTTTAAATTCTCCTTGAAATATCTTCTTAAAACATCCATATGGTTTTAACAAAAATTAAGTGAATAATAGAGAGAGAAGAGAAATTATACTTTTACCCCATTTCAGCTACTTTCAGCTTTTTTTGTTACCTGTAACAAAATAAATAAATAAATTAGTAACATTGTTGACAGGCTACAAAGATTTAAGTTAAGGGGGCCCTTCCCGATCCGTCTATCGTCAACGCGAGCATGGTCGAAAAGCTTGTTGTTTCATCCAGCGCAAGTGAGAACCGCTAACAAGCAAGTGAGAACGCGATAACATTGTACGAAAAATAACTGGTTTCAGGAAATACGTGTTTTTGAATACGCCTTACAAGTTTGTAAAATATTTTTTTGTAATTTAGAATCTCCATTACATGGGCGAGGTTTCTATAAAGATGTTTTCTTTACTTTTACAATTTATAAGTACATTATGAACGGTCAAATTTGAGGTAAAATTTGTGCAAAAAAGCAGATTTTTGGAGGCTTATATTGAATTTGTTTCGCCAAATTTTTATTTTTTGATTTCATAGAAACCTAGATATAGTGCACAAGATACCCATTAGTTTAAAAGAATTAAAGAAAGATGTGTTACAACGCCATAATCATGTACGAGCGTTTGTATGAAAAGTATGACGGGTTGGCCGTTCTTAATGAGATATGTAAGTAGGTGACAGTCGTGGTTTATTAAAGTGAAACTTTTATTACATCGTCTCAAACTTTTTCGTCTGTGTGTTGCATGTCGCGTGACGGTCGGCCGCGGAATAGGGATAAAGTGAAAGGCGCTCATCAGAGCAGCCAAGGCCAATATGGCGGCGCCTATAGTTCGCTTAAAAGTTTCACTTTTACCGTGGTTTCATAAAACCACACAATCCTTTTTTTTTCTACATCACGCCTGAATTCCCCGGAGGGTTAGGCAGAGGTTACCTATTGGACATCCACATACCGCTAGTTATTTTTATTATGTAATAAGGGACGAGCCTATTGCCATCAACCGGGCACAAATCTGGACTCCGGGCTGCTACTAATTCCTGATGGAAAAGCCAATAACAGTTTGCTCAACCTGGAAAGCGAACCCAGAACCTTATGTTCAGCAGTAGCGCTTGCGAGGCGGTTTACTATTTTTCTGTTAATAAGTAAACAAGATATAAAATCTAAAAGCTGCATCCTTTTTGGGTACAATTTTACCTTTGAACCCTTTTCAATAAAACATGAAAGAACTGTATTTCAACATTTCGCACAATTATGGGTGCCATAAATAAATCATAAATTCCTATGTACCCGCTTTATGTACCTACCTATGTTTGGGATTACATAGAAATGGTCGGTATTGATTTTTGGACTACTTAATAATAGTTCGTGAATGTATGCAACAATTGGTTGGCTTATTAAATAGTTCGGATATATATGCAACTATTGCTTGGCTACAAGCGATTGGTTGTAAGGAATGTTCATATTAAAGTTACCAGAACTATACCAGGTGGCACAAAAGGTTGTTCTTGGAACTGTGTTCAAGTATCTACTGTCTCAGGCATAGAAATAGTTTCAGATGTTAGCAGTGTGGTTCTTAGCTCCGATCAAACTCTATGTCAAGATCAATATTATTTCTGAACTGGCAAACTTATTAGAATTGCAAATGTGTTTGAGCTTAATAAACTGCAAAGATTCTGAAAAATTGCAAGCGTAACATTCGTCACGCTAAATGAAATGAAATTGTTTATTCTGTAAATAGGACATCGGAATCACTTATACAAGTCCTATAAAAAAATAAGCTACATGAGTTCAGCGTTTCCTTTCCCTGACTAGTCTGAGAAGAAAGGCCGAAACAAACTCTGAGGTCGCAGTCTCTTTTAAAGTCCAGACATAATCTTGGTCAGGCCATATGAGGACCATGTAGATTAGTGTCTGAAATGGTCTTTTGACCACACAGATTTGAGTGGACCTGTCCAGTCAGTGCAAGCGTTTGTCAGTAATCGTGGAGCTCGACTCAATGAACAATACCAAAGAAAGGACATTTGGGTAGGCCGCATAAACTACTCAAACTGCCAGACCATCATTAAAACTAGCTGAGAAAAAATAAAATCCACATAGTTCTCACATTCACAATATTTACAAAATAATCATGTCATTTTGAATATAATTTTCAACAATGTCAATGTATCTATGCACATCATTAATTTGCCCTTGTCCCAGTTTATTTGGTGCAGCATGTTTTTTTTCATACTTCATTGTTAGGTGTCATCTCAGTAGTCACCCCCTTTCATTTTCAGTTAACAATTTTTAAAACATTTAATATTTTCTAAGTTTTATTACCTCTGACTACATGGAAATCACTCGCCTATTCAATCATCAACATTTCAAATCAATATCCTGAACACGACACAAATATGTACACCCAATCTTCCTTCAAACAGATCTACAAACTCCCTTCATAAAAGCGATGTCCCCAATTGGTTTGCTGGCTCACGTAACGCGATACGGCCACAAAAATCGATGTGACGTAGTCTTTTGACAAACACACTAACACTGGTAGGTACCTACATGGTGTACACAGTGCGAACGACTAAAAGCTACCACTTGTTAAGGCATGTTCATACTGTATACTGAACCACATTTTTGTGGTAACACTGGGAAATAGGAATACCGACCATACCGCAACGACATAAAGGCGCTGTCAATGCCAAATTGTTAACATGGACGTGTGGTTGATTGTACGCACATACTTGTAATAATGGAAGCGATCGGAGAAAAGTTGGTTCAACTAAAGGATTTGGGTACATTATTTTAGCCAGACTTCAACTTTGATTCGCTTAAATTTTTGTAAGAAGCAGCGATGAGATTTGCATAATCTTCGTCGTTTTGTAAGTCTGTTAAGAATTCAAAGAGTCAAGCTTTTAAAACGACTGTAACTGAAGGAGCTGTTTGCAGATGCAGCACAATTTATTTAAGAAAAGACGTTGACAAGTAACAGTATTTTCATAATTTATAATCCGGTATCTATCAGCGCCTATCCCAATTAAATTGAGTTAAGGGGTTGGATGATACTCCTGATTGTTTTCGGAAATATATACATTAAGTTAAGGTACTGTTCAATCCAAAGCTTTGACATCAAAACACCAAAGCTGCCTGCATTTCCATCAGTACAACAATCTACTTGACAAAAATCTTTAATTTACTCGCTGTTAGACAACGCACAGCCTAAACCTAAAAGGTCTATAACCATAATTTTTTTTATATGAATATCGAAAATGAGCATCATTTTTGCCGATGGGAAACTCCATCGGGCACAGCCTGTACCCAATAAAAATCACAAAAAGTAACCATACAACCGGTCCCTTATCCCCACTCGTGCCAAATCCAGATCCACATTGGTAGAAACACAAGCGATAGATCAAAGTCAACCCGCTCACAGATAAGAGCACCGCTCGCTCGTCTCTCACCGCTCACAGCTTCGCTCTCGAGATGCATCTGAGAACGTCAGTCGTGTGGTTGTAGTGCACGCTGAAAGCTAATTAATTATCAACACAGCTTACGACTAATTTAGGTTTAGATAGTGTAACTTTAGCCACTTTTAGTTGGAGTGTATTACGGGAGTATCTTAGAATGAGGGTTTAGAATTGGAAATAATAAATAAGGTAAGGGTGCATAAATTAATTATTTTTAAATGGATAACATTTTCATATCATAGGTACTCATTTTTTATCACTTTTTTATCCTTTCATATTTTGTTTTACATTTTAATAATATGATGAACATAATATACTCGTAGAGTATTCTGTTTCACTGTAGAACAGAATAATCTCTACTGCTTTTCTATTTTTAGAGTTACGGCAATCTGCAAAATTAGTAATAACAATAATTTAAGTTGTCAGTTACAATTTGTGTTAATTTATATTTCAGCTCCATTCCAGTACAGTTTCTAATTAGTTCGGATTTGGCATTGTTTAGCTATAATGAACGTTCAGGCTATAAATACATTAATACATTTCGTACAATCATAATAATTAAGTACTTCCTGCTTCTGTAAATCGTCAAAATAAGCGAGTTATTATTTCTAAATTTACCTCCTAAAACGACAGAAAATTTACGTCTAATCCTGACATTACTTATCCTAAAATTAAAATGCAAACGATATAATCCTCAAAGGTAAGGAAAATCTCAGCTCAATATACCTAGTAGTGAAAATATTTAGGCAATTTATCAAACGGTAGCGCTGGGGTACTAATTATATCGGTAGCTATCAAGTGCGATGATGAATGGGGCTCCGGACGGCTCAGATTTGTGGTACCGGACACTAGGACTACCTTGGTGTCCGGTGTCTTGGGTAAGAGAAAATAGAGGGAAATTCTGGCGGTGAAATCACAGAAGAGGTTTTCTTGGTCTTTGAAACAAGCGTGTATTTTACGCAGCATAATTTATTTTCTGCGTAGCTAAAATATGTATTAAATATAAAATGACTAAGTATAATATTAATGTACTAAACCGGAATTAATTCTCTAAATGATGGTGTAACCCGCATCAAAATCCGTTGCGTAGTTTAGAAGAACAACGCAAACAGACACGAAAAGCGACTTTAATCTATATCTATACTAATTACTAATATACTAATAATATTATAACGAGGAAAGATTTGTATTTTAGTATGTAACGAATAAACTTAAAACTCTTGGGTTTTGTGTTTTCGTTTTTTGCCACCGACTTCCGAAATTAAAGTTATTTTTCACTTTGTAGTGTTTTTTTTTGGAAGTCGGTTGTTTTTTTTTTGTAAAAAGTTTTTATTTTTCACTTTTTAGTTGTGGTACCTACCCTACACACATTTGAATACCACTACCTGCTACCAGTGACAGGAACTTATCATATCATCTACAAACTAAGTGGGAAAAAAATACGTATTTTGTAGCTAATTCAAAAACTACCCAAGCAAAGTTAATAAAATTTATATGGGACCAATTTGCATACCCTTTCAAACAAAAAAAGAATTTTCAAAATCGGTCCACAAATGACGGAGAAATCGGTGGACATACATAAAAAAAAAAAAAAAAAAAAAAAAAAAAAAAAAAAAAAAAAAAAAAAAAAACAAACAAACATACGCGTCGAACATATAACCTCCTCCTTTTTGGAAGTCGGTTAAAAACTACTGGACCGATTTGAAAAATTCTTTCAGCAATGGATAGCTACATTATCAGCGAGTAACATACATCCAAACTAATATTATAAATGCGAAAGTAACTCTGTCTGTCTGTCTGTCTGTCTGTCTGTCTTTGCTTCACGCCTAAACTACTGAACCGATTTGTGTGAAATTTGGTACAGACATAGTTTGGAACTTGAGAAAGGACATAGGATAGTTTTTATTACAAAAAATCAAATAAAAAATAAAATTTATTCCGGACATACAGCGCCATCTATTGGTCAAGCGTCGGCATCAATTCAGTACTGAAAATTCATCGGAAAAATGTAAATAAATAGTAAAAAGGTATGAAAATATAATATAATACAACTTTTAGTACAAAGAAAATGCTCTAACGGAGTATAGATAATTCTATTAGTACTATTTATGTCGAGTTGGTGATCGCGCAATGGTGTCGATCGTTACACGAGTTCGGTTCATGTTATTGTTTTAATTCATCGGAAAAAAGTAAATAAATAGTAAAAAGGTATGAAAAAAATAATATCAATATAATAAAACTTTTAGTACAAAGAAAATGCCCGAACGGAGTATAGATAAATAATCCGAGTTGTCACTATGCTCGATAGATGGCGTTGGGATCGAAATAGATCGCGCTATGGTTTCGTTACACGCATTTGGTTGGGTATCGGCCGAGCGCTATGTTGCTTTTAGAAGAGTTCCCTAGAATATCTTCCACATTTCATTTTTGAAGAGATCCCGCGAGATCGGTAACTATGTGGGTAAATCAAAAATCTGCCGGAAGTCACTATTCCACGCGAACGAAGTCGCGGGCAAAAGCTAGTAGGTTATATTTTATGCCCGTACTCCCACGGGAACGGGAACCGCGTGACGTCCGCTAGTACTAACTAATATTATAAACGCGAAACTGAGTTTGTTTGTTACGCTTTCAGACTAAAACGGCTGAACGGATTTGGATGGAATTTGGCACATGAGTAAACTATGACCTGGAGATGGACATAGGCTACTTTTCATCCTGGATTGCAGACGAAGTCGCGGACAACAGTTAGTTTATAATATGTATAGATAAAGAAGTGTAAATTCTTTTTTCGTTCATGATTGTTAGAGAATTTTACAATTTGAGTGTTACAGTGACACAAAGGTTATGAAAAAACCCAATCCGCTATAAGAATTCTTGATAAAAAGAGTGTGTACCTAACTATTACCTACTTCAAACGGACATACTAAGGTCCTGTCTACATAATTTGCCATAAAACAATGATCCTTGGAAGTTCACGTCCTCTTTTGTGACAAACGACGTCAGTTGGCAGCCGTCGTGCAGACAAAACATCTAACTTGCGAGTACCTACCCTACTGTGAAGTATCAAGGAGATCTGTGGGCCTAGCACGAACGCGCGGACTAAACGAAACGTGAATTTGAAGGATTTTTAAATTGAAAATACTCGTTTGGCACATAATATTTACTTAGTCTCTTCTTCTTTTCCGAATCGATGGTGCTTTCTATTAAATTACTATCTTGTGTCCAGTAGGTGGCCACGTTAAAGCAGCGTCAGTGGCGTTCATTATATCCTCAAAAGTGCAGATAGATGTATGGACACTTGGGGCATTACATCAAGGGGGTCATGTTCTGGACAGTACTACCCTCTGATCGAATGTCGGACGCGTCTGTACTAATCAATTGTGCTTCTCGCAATAAAAACCAAAATTTTATTAGATGGTTGTATTTTCGACTCAAAAATCGTTGGATTTAACATTAAAATTACGTCGCACATTCATGCTAGGGCCTATGAGGAGCTGTGCTCAAGTTTGAAGTAAGTAGGTAAGTACTGTTTTTCTAAAGCGATGGACTCATTAAGTCAGATAAGGTTATTTAAGGGCGGGAGTTGACGGACTTAAGATGTTATGAATGCTTTTATAGGGTTCCGTACCAAAAGGTGCCAACGGGAATTACTAAGCCTATGCCGTCTGTCTGTCTGACACAAATTATCTTTTTAGCCAGTTTAAAATATCATATAATTGTTGATGTTACTATGACCTCTACCATAGCGAAAATAAAATGAAAGTAATCTATGTTCATAAGTGTTTCAGTTCTTATAATACATGTTCATAAGTGTTTCAGTTTAAAGAAGACCACCACCTTGAAATAATCCCAAAAAGGGATAAAGGAAAATGGGTGTCGACGTTAAAAGTCTACCATTAGTATGCGAGAACAAACGCACAATAATGTTATTGTTATTACGCGACCTTACTGTTTTCTAATTAAAACTTTTTTTAGAATGCTTAAGGCTGTTATTTGAATTCTGCAACAGCAATGCTATCACTGAGAGAGCAAGAGAGCCTAGATTTAATGTTGCAGTATAAGTTCCAGCATAAGAAAATTAGGAGTATCCGCCCCGACTTAGCGAGTTGTTAGGTCGGGAGTTCGAACTCAGGCAGGCACTTTGTGTATTTAAGTTCATCACCACTGCTCGCAAAACGGTGAAGGAAAACATCGTGAGGAAATCGCTATGTCCTAGAACCAAAAATTTTAAGTCATGTGACATACGCCAACCCGCACATGGCTCGCGTGGTGGATTATGGGCCACTCCCACTCACAGAGAGGAGGCATGTGTCCCAGCAGTGGGAATATTATAAGCTGATTATTGATTATGCTATGTTATTATAAGAAAATAAACACGAATCAACTGGTAGTCGCAGTTTGCTACAAGTTCCAAATAATTACAGCTACAGCTGTGTTCGGGTTTAAAATGTACTAACAATTCCGCAAACAACTCCGCAATTTTGCAATGGCTAATGTGCCCGTAATTAGGTACATTGTCATCTGCCTAGCCATGGCCCATCTATGTTGGGGTCGGCTTCCAGTCTAAACAAACGCAGTTAAATACCAGTATTTTACATAGAGCGACTGCCTATCTGACCTCCACAATTCAGTTACTGGGTAATACACCCCTTGGTAAGACTGGTTTTCAGACTTTCGGGCCTCTGACCATCCCTAACGACTGTCAAAGATTTACGAATGATAGCCGGGACCGAAGACTTAAAGAGCTTTCCAAGCTTGTGTACCTGCATAAACTGCCTGACGCAGTCTGCGCCATGCTCCCTGAGGAAGCCCTGCAGCGTCCTGATGCCCTGCACCGACAGCCTGTACCCGTTGCCGTTCTCCCCGGCACAGAAGAACACCCCTGGCAGTGAGCCCTCACCCATAGCACACTCTCACATGTTGATAACACTCACACTTTTGAAAATTGAAAGGTTTATCCAGATAAATTGTTAATTAAAATGAGGATAATTAATAAGCATAAGCTCCAGTTAATTGAATATTTATAATTGAATTAAAATGTCAATTCCACGCACTTGTTTATTCATAAACGTCACTTCAAAAACAAACAAAAACTTCACTTCACAATATACGCTACGTCAAGTTCAAACGCTACGAGTTCGTAGCGTCTCGTAGCGATCAGCCAGCGCGTCTGACGCGTCCGTAGCCACTGCTACGCGACCGCTACGAGCCGCGCGTAGCTCGACCGTAGCAATGCGACGCGAAAGGTCGCGCCGAAAATGACGTAATGGCCGAAAGCCGATTTTTCCCATGTCAGCCGAAAATGTGGAATCAGTATGTGCGATGATTTTTCAAACTATGAAGTATTCGGGGCACGTGTTGTTATCCATTTATACGTATTGGGCGGGCGGCCTTCCGCGCGGAAATAAACTTTTTACACACAAACATGTTATTGAAATTAAGTTGCGGTAACATTGCGAGAACATTCCGAGCAGTTTAAACTTTTTATTTCCACTAAAAACTTATTCGTGGTCCATATCTAATTTACATTTTGCATGACGAGCAAAACAGTTAAACAGTACGTTATTAGAATCGAGTTTTTGTGCACTAGATAACTAACTAACTAGATATTGTGGGCGTGTTCGGGTTTCATCAAAATACTGTTAACATTATAATCCTGTTGCTTCTACAACGGTCGACTAACTAACGGTCAACTATTGCGCAAATTGACAATTCTGTTGTCAGTAGGCGTACGACTGAGCGAGTCTGAATGTAGTTAATAATTCGTTCAGTGAACGCCTCTAGTTTAACGAACTGATAATTAAAACTTTCAGCTAGGAAGATTAATTATTGTTTATCACTTTGTGGAGTTAGTGTTCTTTCGTAAAATTGTCAGGTGAGGTTGAAGTTGTTATTGGATTAAGATGGATGGTACTAAGTTGCGTTTAACGTTTTATTTTTTGGGGTTTCGTACCCGAAGGGTGCTAAACGGAACCCTATTACTATGCCTCCGCTGTCCGTCTGTCTGTCAGCGGGCTGTATCTCATGATCAGTAATAGGTAAACAGTATTTCTATTGCCGCTAACACAACAAAAATAAAATAAAGTTAAAAATCAAAGGGGGTATACGTACAAGTGTTTTTTTTTTTTACAAAAACAAAAAATGTAGTGTCAAATATTGTACAGTGTATGCCGTTGGTCGCGGCTGTCATTCGTGCATCTTTGACAGTCGTTACAGGTCGTCAGAAGCCCGAAAGTCTGACAACCAGCCTTACCAAGGGGTATCGTATTACCCAGTTACTGGGTTGTGGAAGTCAGATAGGCAGTCGCTCCATGTAAAATACTGGTATTCAACCGGTTAGACTGGAAGCCGACCCCAACATAATTAGTTAAAGGCTAGGCAGATTAATAATTGATTGAAATATTGTACGGTGGTAGAGAACCCTGCGTGTGCGAGTCTGACTCGCACTAGGCAAATTTTTACATCTAGGCTGGTTAGCAGGTAGGACATTGGTATCGTGCTAGCTCTATCCCGGCCAAGGCTAGGCCAGAACTAAGCCAAGGTTTTATCTCAACTGTCTTCGCAGTTTTAGTTTGTCTTATCTATTTACCGTTAAGATTGCAGGCACACAAACCTTGAAACCGTCTGGAGACGAGAAAACCTAGGTATTAGTCGTTCAAAAGCTTTATATCCGCAAAAATTTCCGGTTTAAAAATGGAATGTCAAAAACCAAGGAGTTTTAAAGCACTTTTTCAAGCATTTTATGTTTATAACTTGTCATAAACTGCAAAATCTATTTTTAAGATATAAATCTTCGAGGCGAAACTACTTTACCTTGTGTCAAACTAGTGTATAGTAACTTTGTATCTTTATAGCGAAAGAGGAAGAATGCACATTTTCTACTAAAAATGCTATTAAACTAGTACCTATTTTGATATAATTTAACAATTTTTTTAATTACTGAATAAGTTGCTCTATAAAACCATAATAATGATTACATAACATCACATAACATAACTTCACGCCTGTAATCCAAGGGTTAGGCAGAGCTGTATCTATAGTAGGTACATTCACATTTTGCCAGTTATGTTTAAGTTCCATGTAATACACGGGGCGAGCCTATTATCATCAACCGGGCACAAATCCAGACTCCGGGCTGCTACTGAGAAGTTCCTGATAGAAAAATCCAATAACACTGCCCGACCTGCGAATCGAACCCAGTACCTAAAGACAAAGCACAAAGGAGTCGCCATACAAAGGAGTGCCGCTCGGCAGAAGCCGGCGATCTATACACATACGTGGGTCCATCAATGCCTGGTTGGGGCCAAGGCTTGTTTAGTACTTTACTCAAATAATGCGCGGAAATTCAAACCTAGTAAGACTAAGGGAATAATAATTACCTACATCAAATTGCAGTGGTGGCCCAGTGGTAACAGCCGCGACTTACGAGTTGTAGGTCGTAGGTTCGAACCCAGACAGGCGCCTTACTTTGTGTAAATTACTTCATCACCACGGATTACGGCCCACTCCCTCTCCCAGAGAGGAGGCATGTGGCCCAGCAGTGGGAACATTATAGGCTGATGATGATGATGACATCAAATTCTGATCGTTTATTTTTTTAAGAAACAAAACGCGGAATATATACCCACTATGACATCTTACCAAACTACCCTTTTTAAGCACCAATCCAATACATATTTTCGACGACGTATGAGGATCCAATAAATATCACTTAAGGCTCGTAATGTCGGTCGTTACAACAAGTAGAAGTACATTTTTAACGACAGTTACAAAACTTTAGCCTAGCAGCAGTCACAACCTACATGACATGACATCAACTAGGATTTTGGGAAGTACTCGTACTAAAACATATCCACTGAAATCCTTCTAAAAGCTTACGTAGACTAGAAACCTTCGGAGGAGATTACCGAATTGGTAGTGGCGAGATATGTGCTACTACAAACACATTGGAAACATCATTTTCAAGAGCTTAAAATGTAGAAGACGTTTTAGTGCTCATTTTTTTTTAGTACACTCGAAGGACCAGAGTCAATTAATGTTAAGTAGTGCGAAGCGCATTTATTGTTGCTGTGCTAGAATAGGTTTCGGCTTGTTTCTAGTTATGCTACTATTAGTTCATGTCTGAGGGACAATTCCCGTATTTTTAAGAAGGTCTCAGTCTCACGAAGGTCTCAGTTTACCAAAATGTATAGCAATTTTTTAAAACCGATTGTCTCTGAGATGAGTTTGCGACTAGATTGTGAAAGTTTTAAAATACGGCAATTGGCCTTCTGATATCGGTGCGAAAATGTAACACCTACATTACCTTTGTGGTAGAAGATGTGGAACAGAACATTGTTTCACCACGCTTGGGAATCGAATAAGTCAAATTCAGTTCCATTCCGAATCCAGCTTAGACATTAAATAATATAACCACTATAACTTACAACAGCTGTTATATCGTACGATACTCTATGTAGAAGATAAAATAGGCAGAAACCCAACCTAGTTCAGATACCAGTAATATACCTTATGCAATGCAAGATACAGAGAAATCAAATTCCTACTATCATAAAGATGAAACCAGCTAACTCTTTAAGATCGAAAACTGCAGTTCTGGAAAGTGCTAAATTCATGAAGTCATATTCATAATTCAAGACCCAAGTTCAGTATTTCATGTGTTCCATGATTTTATGGGGAAGTTCTGATATGGTATCGTGCGATGTAATGGCGGGTTTTTGCCGGAGGCTGACTTTTGGGTCTCACGATTCCGTTAGATTGTTGGTGAGAGAAGTGTAATATAAATATTTCTCTTTACTACACTCATAAGTCTTGTCAGTCTTGCGTTGCACGCGCCGTCGATTAGTCGCGTTGTGTTTCGTTCTTCTGCTCGGGATGAGAAGTCGTTGTGCAAACAATGGCTACTAATATTGTAAAGTGTGGAAGCTGCAATGTAGTTATAAATGAGACATTGGCTTTTATTTGTAATAAACTGGATGTGATGGACGAGCAAAGTATTGCCCGCATTTGTGTCAGTGCATTTACGGAAAGTGAAATTTTGAATGCCAAAAACTTGTTGTTTGATTCTATTTCGACAACAAAGCGCAAGAAGTTAAGGAAAAGACAGGGAAAAACACTACGTGACATAGACGATATCGTCTGTCTGTTAAAGGAAACGGATCCCGAAGAAATCCCCATCTTTGTCGCTCGGGATTTACAAAAACTACCCCCAGTCTTGTTCGACCATGTAGATGTGACTCGACTTCTCAAAGATCTGGTGCGAATGCGAAGTGAAATAGACCATATTTCTGAAGAGTACGCCACAGTGAATCAGTTAAAGGAGCTACGTGTAGAAGTAGAAGCACTTAAGAACGCGTCAATCGTGAACAATTTCTCACGAAACATAAACGTGAAACGGGGCGCCTGTGCGCTGTCCAGTTTTGAGCACGAAAGTGGGCCTATGGGACTATCCCCGATATGTGGCACGTATAAATCTGTAGAAAAACAGCCTGCAATGACTCCCAAGCTGCGTAACATTTTGTCGGATGTGGGTAGCGCGATAAAAACACCGTGCGCAGTTGAGAACGTACCGGCGCCCGCAAGCGATAAAATAACAGCTGCTCGCGCTCTGTCTAAGGCGGTGGTGAGTCAGCCGACGTTACCGGCCTCTGCCGCTAAATGCGCTCAAAACTGTGACCAACCGCCAAGTCCACAATTGTGCGTCAAAAACAGGAAAAGTTTCTCTGATGTTGTGCAGGATAGTGTGCCGAAGCTGCAGTCCAAACCTCAAATATCTAACGAGGAATGGACCCTAGTTCAGAAAAAGAGGCTGCGAAACCGTTTTGTCGCAAATACAGGGAAAGCTATTATTGATTCTGACACTAAGTTCAAGGCGGCGAATACTAAAGTTCCGATTTATATTTATAACGTGTCCAAGGAGACGTCTGCAAATGATATACAAACTTATTTATTGAAGAAAACTAACCTAGACATAAAATTGGATAAAATGAATATGAAATTAAATAAAGATTACGATGGATACATAGTTTTTGTTCCTAAACATAAGCTTGAAATATTTCTGAAAGATGACGTTTGGCCCGACGGGATAATATATCGCCGTTTTGTTGACTTTAGGCGAAACGCGGATAAACGTACCTACCGGGAGATGAATGAAGTAATATCGTCAGTCAATGGATAGTACAACTAAACTTATTACTTTCAACTGCAAAAGTGTCACCAGGTCAGTCGAGTGTGTAAGAGGACTCTGTCGTGTGGCTGACATTGTGGCACTACAGGAGACTTGGCTTCTGCCTCACGATATTCAGTTCCTGGGTAGCATTGATGACGCATTCTCCTTTACTGGGAAGTCTGCTGTTGATACATCTGCTGGAGTGCTTAGAGGAAGGCCGTACGGGGGTGTCGCTTTGCTGTGGAGAAAAGCGGTGTTTCCAACGGTGTTTGTGATCGCGTGTACTAGTGTGCGTCTCGCAGCGATTAAGTTAGTGCTTCACGACCGGTCGATGCTAGTCATATCGGTGTACATGCCTACCGATTCGAACGAAAATTTAATCGAGTTTACAGAGTGCCTCAGTGAGTTAAACGCGATAATTGAAAATAGTGATGTGGAATCGGTGTACATTCTCGGGGACTTCAACGCGCACCCAGGTGAGCTGTTTTCTAACGAGTTGTTTACTTTTTGTACGGAACAATCGTGGTCGTGTCTAGACATTGAGCGGCTGCCTCGCGATACTTATACATTTGTGAGTGAGGCACACGGGTGCCGGCGATGGCTCGATCACTGCGTAGTGACAAGTGCGGCGCGGCGCACGGTTGTGGACGTGTGCGTACTGTACGATACATACTGGTCTGATCACCATCCGTTATTGATTGAATGTAATATGAATATTATTTTACCAAAAATCACAACCAATGCTAACCCTGTCAGTGATGTCAAATGGAGAATTAAAGACCATAATCAAACACAAGATTATACCAGTTATTGTAACTCAAGATTAAAGCAGATTGACTTTCCATCTGAGTGTAGTTATTGCGCAGATAGAATGTGTAGTGATCAGAGCCACAAAATGACAATAAGTTCAATGTATGACAAGATTGTAAATATTTTGACCGAAGCAGCTAAGAGTAGCTGCACTGTACCTAAACGAAACAATTTTAAATATGTAACAGGATGGAACAAGCATGTTAGTGATGCTCACCGGAGGGCGAGACTATGTTTTCAGACTTGGCTGTCTTATGGACGACCTAGATCTGGTTATGTTTATTTTCAAATGTGTGAGTCTAGGAAAATATTTAAAGCTAAATTAAAGTACTGTCAAGACAATGAAACTCAGATAAAGATGGATATTATTGCGGAACATCATGCGAATAAAAATTTTGGTGACTTTTGGAAAAACACACATAAACTGAATCCAAGGTCGGGCTCTCCGGTGAGTGTGGGTGGCGCGCATGAGCCGCGGGACATAGCATGCGCCTTTCAGCGTCATTTTAATGTGGTGTCACCGCTCGGGTCTGCGTCTCAGATGCTCGCTGCTGAGGATCGCCCTGGGGATATTAATGTCAGATTCTCCGCCAAGGATGTGGCTAGCGTTATAAAGAAGATGGTGAGAGGCAAGTCCCCGGGTCACGACAATCTTAGCATCGAGCATTTGAAGAACGCTGGCGTACACCTGCCAAGAGTCCTTGCATTATTTTTTAACTTATGTGTCAGTCATAGTTATTTGCCCGATGACTTAATGCACACGGTTGTAGTGCCAATCGTTAAGGATAAGACAGGTGACTCCTCAGATCTTGCGAATTATAGACCGATCTCGCTTGCAACTGTCATAGCTAAGGTGCTGGACAGTTTGCTTGACCAACAGTTGGAGAAGCACCTCCAATTGCATGACGCTCAGTTTGGTTTTACACCCGGTTTGTCAACTGAGAGTGCTATCCTCTGTCTCAAGCAAACTGTTCAGTACTACACAGACAGAAGCACACCAGTATATGCATGCTATTTAGACCTGTCAAAAGCTTTTGATCTGGTGTGTTATGACAAGCTGTGGCAGAAGCTGCAATGTGAAACGGATCTGCCACATGAGATTGTATCTTTATTCAGGTACTGGTACAATAAACAGCTGAATAGTGTCAGATGGGCGGGTGCGCGGTCGGACATGTACAGGTTGGATTGTGGAGTGAGGCAAGGGGGTTTATCCTCGCCTCGCCTCTTTAACTTGTATATGAACCGGCTGATCGGTGAGCTCAGCAGCACTAATATTGGGTGTTCTATAGATGGGGTCTGTATAAACAACATCAGCTACGCGGATGATATGGTGTTGCTGAGCCCATCGATTGGTGCATTACGTAAACTTTTGAGTTTATGTGAGTCATATGCGGAGGCCCATGGGCTCAGGTACAATGCTAAGAAGAGTGAATTTATGATTTTTAAAGCCGGTACCAAATGCTACTCATGTGTACCTCCTGTCACTCTTTGCGGCATTCCTTTAAACAGGGTGAAGCAATTCAAGTATTTGGGCCACTGGGTCTCCGATGACCTGTGTGACAATCAGGACATTGAGAGGGAGCGCAGGGCGCTGTCTGTCCGGTGTAATATGTTGGCTCGCAGGTTCGCACGATGTACTAGACCAGTAAAGGTGACTTTATTTAAGGCATATTGTCAGTCGTTTTACACGTGCAGCCTGTGGACCAACTTTACGCAGCGGGCGTACAGCGCACTGCGCGTACAGTATAACAATGCTTTCAGGATGTTGTTAGGGTTTCCGCGGTGTTGTAGTGCCTCGACTATGTTTGCTGAGGCGCAGACAGATGATTTTTTCGCGATCATCAGGAAACGGAGCGCTTCGCTACTAAGTCGACTACGAAACAGCTCGAACAGCATCTTGAGGGTATTGTCTGAGCGGTGGGATCTCCCTCTGTTACAGAGGTGGATGCAGCTTCATAGTAGCGCGTCCCCTCGTATTATGTAATTTATGTTGTTTTCGTTTTGGACGATATTTGTTTGTATTTATTTCAATTTTATATTATTATGTTTCGATTGACATCTGTATGTATTTTAAATTTATTTGAAAATGACATGTGTATGTATTTTAATTTTATTATAATAGAATTTTTGAGGATTATTTTATGTGTGTGATTTTTATATCAATTTTATGTTTTAATTTAATGTATGTAATGTTTTTTTTTTTTTTTTTATGGACTTTGTCTGAAATAAATGAAATATTATAAGTGTGAAAAAGGATTGTTACGACCAGGCTGTGGCAAATAATTATTTTCTGAAATGTTTATATTCTTTGGCCAAAACAAATCGTAGCCATAATCGTCAAACGCAGATTAAGGTTTTTTTAAACCCTGAACAGCGCCTTGTAATGTGATTTTAATTTTTTTTTCGGTGCGAATCCAAGGAATCGTCGATCACGTCCACTGCTGATCCCATTCGCAGCAATCAATCACCCGTCAAGCCTTGACGACTGACGAAAGCCCTCACACTAAGTGTACTTTCTGATTCCAAGAACTGGGAAATCCATCTACCCACTTATTTGTCGGTTGCCGAATTCGGAGCGAGATAAAAGTATCGGCTTTCCGCTCGATAACCAATTTGATAAATTGAACCAATTGATATCCTCAATAATGAAATGTAAAATTAAATTAACGGTGACCAAAATTTTGTTCAGAGAATTGAATTATGTGCAGTGTGCAATTTATGTGGCCACATATTACGTGCAGCGTTCGGCTTGGAAACTATTACGAAGTTTTGAGGCGATAATGGCCGAACGGGTAAGTATAGACTTTAGATCAGTGGGCCGGGCATGATTTAGAACCCGGGCGTTTAAAGTGTCCTGCCGTAAGAGCATTTTGTTGGACTTGGACTTTATTGAAATATGAAAACGTGTTATGTAGCATAGATTGGATGAGAAAATGTTTCATCGTGGCACTTCGTAGCAATCCTTCACTATTGTGCGAGCCGTCTAATCTCGATGTACTACTGTATTCTCCGAGTACCTTTCTGAATAAACATGGCTTCCTTATTACTTGGTGAAGGCATTTCTTTGTCGAGACTCCACTTTATATCTTTTTAAAAACGTCAACAGCATGTTTAAATTTCACAAAAATAAGGAAGAAAACCAACAGCTTAATTAAGTCGGGAATAAACTTAAGACTATCCTTGTTCAAATCTTTTGACCGGATTCATTAAACGTCACAAGAAGTAAGAATAGTTGTCTGAAAACAAGCGCTGGACAAACACCGTTTACAATAATATTGTAAAAATATACTGGGCGCAAATTAGAACGGGCCCACTTGTAATAAACACGTTAGGTACAGGAATGAGTTTTCTAATTCAAACTATGAATTTTAACGAGTATTGCGAGCTGCAGATTGCATTCTTAATGGGTAAACGTATAAACGCTTGCAGCAGCATCTGAACTATCTTACAATGTTGTTACTATTAATGCTTGTGTGCGTGAAATTTTATCCAGAATATAGAAACAAAATTAAAATTAGATTGTTTGGTTCTTTTGCTTGCAAGTGTAAAAAAAATGGCTCGTAGCTTTATAATAACAGCCGCAAGGGTCGATCGATCAGGTTAAGCTACGCTTGTCGCGGTCGGTCCGTGGATGGGTTAGTGAACTTTACATACCAAGACCCCTCTGTGTCTCGGAAAGCATATTAAGCCGTTGGTCCCGGCTGTCATTTGTGGATCTTTGACAGTCGTTACGGGTGGATGAGTGCCCATCTCTACATACCGAGACCCCTCCTACCTCGGAAAGCAGGTTAAGCCGTTGATCCCGGCTGTTATTCGTGGATCTTTGTCAGTCGTTACGGGTAGTCAGAAGCCCAAAAGTCTGACAACCAGTCTTACCAAGGGGTATTGTGCTACCCAATAACTGGGACGTGGAAGTCAGATAGGCAGTCGCTTCATGTAAAACACAAAAATCACATCCGGTTAGACTAGAAGCCAAACCCAAAAATAGTTGGGAAAAGACTACACAGATTATGACTCACTAGTTTAGTGTAAAAGGTTGGACCACTTTTCTCAGAGTATTTACAAGGTTAAAACTAGTATTGAATTATGTCGCCCGCTCTAACTTCGTCCCTCGTATATTTCCTAAGAAATGATTTCACAAAGAAAACATCTAATCCTTTGTCCGAGGGGAGAAAAAAGCCGTAATAACTGCGCGATGTAATAAGAAGCCAAGGCTTGGATCGCGAAACTTTAAGTAACGAGGGTTCTTCATAAGCTGTTTATCATTTAAAGTGAAGGTGCTCTGATTGTTGAGGGGAATTGTTTAGTATCTGAAAGTTTATCTTGAATAGAATATAATATTCTAGTAAGGCGCTAGACTTTATTTATAAATGACAGTATTAGCTAAGATTTCCCTTACTAATACTCGACAGTGACAAGTTTTAATTAAGTTTACCTTTTGACCCTTAGCGCAATTGTCCTCAAAACAAGACAGCTGAAATTAAATCTCTTAATCCTAAGAAAACGAATGTTTTAGCTAACCATTGATATTAGCTTCTGGCAAACTCTTCAAAGGTTCAGAGTCTGAAATTAAATCTAAAATTCTAGATTCCCGTCCCACCCAGCCGAGCAGACAAAACGAAAACAAAAGAAAGACATTACCGGGCTCATTCGGGCGTAGATCCTTTAATCCAGTTTCAAATAAAAAAGTATGAAATATTTACTATTCGGGGGACGTCCTGCTGGCTGTCAGAGACTTTGACAAGCTACAAACTTACTTAGATTAGTTAAAAGGACGGATCGCTTATGGAATACATTAGGGCAAGATATTGGGCCCGGAGATATTAGCGTGTTACTAAGATATTGATGAATATTTGAAGCTTAGACACACTCAAACAAGATACACTTACAGCGTTAAGTGCTGAATATATGGAGACTCCTAGAGACCGACACGGCTATCATAAAGTACATGATTTATCGAGATGCTTGGTCGAGACGAGACGATCTATTCGACAATAGGTTTGACTGCTCATATTTTTAGTTCGGTTATTTCCTATTTGTCACAAATATCAATAGATAGCTGAATTAAGTGGCTTTTCATTACGCATTTTTGGACGAGAAACAAGATCTGTAAATACTTATTTGGTATTGACAAACTGAAGGCGGATTGGTTGCACAAATTTCTTTTTTTATCATGGTCTGTAAACAGCTAATTGAATGAAAAAAAAAAAGTTTACAAACTCAAACTCATTGTATTAAAAACATCCAAGCCACGTAAAACATGAACAAAATCAAAGCTTATCAACTTAAATAAACTTTTACTTTGGAAGCCTCGGCTAAACTTCTTATATTATTTTATCATCAAGGTCTATATTAGAAGTAGCCGTGAAAATATTTAGCCCTTCGAAGCGAGGGAGAATAATTAGAAATGTGTTTCTCCTGGCTTGTATTTTTACGAGGTCCTCCTCTGTTATAAGTGCATCGTTTCTGGATAGAAATCTTAATCTAGAAGTTCCTGGATCTAGGTCATAAGAGCGTTTATACACTTTTTACGACCGGCACGTATCCGGTCTTTTTAAAGAAAGTAAGGAGAGAAAAGCTCCGGATTATTTACAAGAATGTCTTCTATACATATTGTAATTTAAGTCGCTTTTTGTGTAGCGATAGGCTACGGATTTCACCATCATTTAGAGATTTTTTTTCGGAAGGTTTATGTGTAGGTATAATACATTAATAAGAAATAAATCCCTATATTTCGTCAAGTGGTAAAAATCGTCCCAAGCAGGGGTGGATCGCTAGTTATATTATAACCGCAAAAGTTTTCAGAGGTTTTCCATATAATCTGTGGTCTTTATCTCGAAAGTATCAGAATTTGTTAGTGTTATTATTAAACGTCACACGTAAAAAACCTTGTACAGTCGGGAAATTAATTTTCATGCTAATTGACACCCTACGTGTGATTCAAGTTGGTATTCAGTTTGCTTAAGAATTCAATTCTGTGTCTACCTAGTAAATAAACACTTATAATACCGCTACAACTAGGTTAAATCCATCGCCTTTCATCAATTCCATATTTTAGTTGAAACATCGACGAACAAACCCACCCGTCATTGCCTGCCCATTTACCTATCGCATGTGACAGCCCAGTTAAAGTATAACCCAACGACATGTAACCATGCACTAACACGGCGCGGAACCACCAAAACACACCACATTCGCCACGCCCAGGCTCGTAAACAAACGCGTCGTGTTATACCTTATTGATACCAGTGTACACATAAAAATAAATTGTTCTGTACACTTTTATACGGCTGTAGGAAGGTTGGGAATCGTTTGTTTTTTTACTTTACTTTACTACGAGTATGCAAGGAAGGAAGACTTGTCTTTTCTTTGATTAGGCTTGGGAATTCTGAGAGATTTGACTATCAAGTGACTGAAGATTGAACAGACGTTTGACGCGTGACAACAGCGACTATTTCAGCTACGTTTGCTCTGCTTATCCTTAATAAATTGTCAGTAAACAAAACAGAAAATTCTTAAAATTGCTGACCTTTTTTTATCTTAATTACAATATCAAATATTTTTTTATTAATTAACTTTTACATGACATAGCGTCTAGAAGAAGCAGCGAGTGTTTTCTTTTATGTTTCAAAAGATACCCAATCCCGTTTAATTAATATATAACCATGAAACCAACATCAACAACCTATTATGCGACTTTCCCCTTTGAAATCGGAATTAAACGAAATTCTAAAAAGAAAATAAAGGGGTCATTTGGACATGGAAATGTGAGCGGGGCTTGCAAAAAGACGTATTATGTGTTGGGAGCCGATTCACCTACCGCTGTACCTAGTACCCACCGCGACGGTGGCGCCCACTCCTCTGATAGAGCATTTTGTAAGCGCTCTGTGCGAGACATGAGTGTCAAGCGATTTCTCTGCTAAAGTAGCCCATCGGTAAATAGCGTTCGTATAATTATGCTAATTTTATTTAAATTTACTAAGTTTTTTTTCCTGCATTGCGGCTGCGCTATCTGCTAGCTAGCGTTGCTTGCAGCTTCTAGATTAATTAGATTGACTGCAAGCATTTATGAGAATGAAACCATACGCTATGATATAGATACTTAAGGCGACGATAGTACCTAAAGCCCTGTACACACACAACTGGTTTCCGTCTAAACGGAACCGTGACGGTTTATTTATGTAGGCATTCGGTCGAAACATGGTCACGGTAAACCTTCCATATTTCCTTGCTTTATTGTCTATATAACTCAACTTTCCACGGTACCATAAGGGCCTATTCTTGAAGAGGCGCTGACATTTTTACACGATCTTCTAATTAAACATGACAGCAAAAAAGTTGAACGGCTTCCACCACAGGACACGAAAACTTTTTCATCTTTCCCTTGGACCACAAAAACTGTAGAGGGGCATTTCTAATTGAATAGCCACCCGGAGGCAGTTGCTTTGATTGGCGCTCTGTACCGGGACTCCGGGAGGCATCTATCCCCACGATACAAGAGTCTTATTCCGCTACTCTTCTTATTTCCACTTTTTAATCTTGAAAACAATGTAAGTGCAAGATTTGTTATTACATTTCATTTTCTGAAAATATGTTTCTGTATGTAATGGGGTAAGGATAGATAGGATGGACCTTGTAGTAGGACCATAAGGTCTACATTAGATTGACCTTTATTATCTTAAAAAGAAGAAAGAAAGGAAAATTAGTTTATCGCCACAGAAATACTTAGGTACACATAAAAAATATCATTTTGCTCGAATAAACCTAAAACAACAAGTCGATAATTACGAACATAGAACGGTCGGCAGCCACGTCGTGACTGTAACAAGAGGCTTCCACTCAGCATGATGCTGTGCTATCCACCCAGACACGCCTAGGCCCACCGGTGGTCGCACAACATATTGATAAGTAGTGTTCTATTTCAAAACTTGATAGGTAACTTAAGGTTGTCATAACAAACTCCTCAAAACTTACAGAAACTTCATCTAGTTTTAAGTAGTCGGTCCATTAAACAAGATATTAACTACCTCTTTGTTTTAAAACTAAGTACTAGACATGTTCTTAATTACACAAGTTTCTAAAAACAATGTTTATTGCCAGTGATGAGTGGACAATGGCTGAAAGTTTTACCTTTTAATGGAGACTTCTGACAGTAAGTGTGTGAAAACATACGGGGTAACGTTCTTGGTTATTTTTAGTTCGTTCAGTTCATCCAAAGGTTGTCCAGAAGATATCGCTATCAGCGATAAGACCGCTATTGTACCCATAGAATAAAGAATAGCTGTGTAACAATTTTGGTGTACAATAAAGTAAGCATCTATTATATCTATCTGACATCAGCGACCAATCAACTTGTAGGAATATTTTGGTGCTCCTAGCGAGGTCCAAGGACTTGTAAGTTGCTTTTGTAAAAACCAACTGAATTTATAGCATCGTTGCATTTCCCTCCATTAGAAGTTTTTTTTGCCAGTTATGGACGTCAAACGTGTTTGGACTTCAGATATTTCTTAAAAGCTGCTAATAAAACGCATACGGAATTGTGGATCAATCGTCGATTGCCATATATCCTCAATTACGGATGCAATAAAACGGTTTATCCATGTTTCGTCTATATTGGACAGTTATTTTTTATTAGGTTAGTATACGCACCAATTCGCCAATGGGCAAGAGTAAAATTTTATTGGGTATTGAATCGTACATTTCTAACAGTTTGTAATTATATTACAAACAATGTCAGGTATTCTAGTGGGATACTTATTTCAACTCAAGTGTTTCTTGGTTCAATTATGAACATCTACTTCATCTGCAGATGCCCTGCAAGGCGACTGAAAGAAAATATGTAGCCCTCAGTGAGCACTGTGCAGTAGCGTCCTCTTGTGAGCTAATGCATACTTCCATACTAATATTATAAAAAAGTAACTCTGTCTGCCTGATGTCTTTTCACGCCTAAACGGCTTAACGGATCTTTAGGACACGGATAGAGCATCTCATCTCGGTAGTTTAAGTTCCCTTGGGATAATTTCCGAAGCCGCATGCAAAAGCTAGTAAAACATTATGCTATATATAGCTACCAGGCGTGGTGATCATAGAACATTACACCATGATCTTATTCTAATGGTCAGTGAGTGTCTTCTCTTCTATGGTGAGCAATCATATTGTGCAATGTCTGATATCTCCTCTGGAATACACAGAGCATAGAAAATTGTAAGTAAAAACTGATCCTCTTCAATATTCCGTATGTTTCAGCCCTGTCTTCTGCGGCTAACGGGTCGGCTATAAATCGGCGTAAGTGCCTCAGGACAAACAAATGTACTGTGAAAGTACATGATGACCTTACGACCTTTCTATCTCGTTCCTTGATGGGAGACGAGTACAGTTAATAGCAGGGTTTAAATCTGAAGAAAGTGCTTCATTTTTTTTATTAATGAACTAGCGACCCGTCCCTGCTTCGCACGGTTGTTTATTTATTGTATGAAAGTTTAATATTAATGTATCCTAACATAATTATAAAACAAAGTCCCCCGCCGCGTCTGTCTGTCTGAACGCGATAAACTCAAAAACTACCGAACGGATTTTCAAACGGTTTTCACCAATGGACGGAGTGATTCATGCGGAAGGTTTTAGTGTATAATTCATTACGGTTTTGTGTAAATTGGCTGAAATTTGACGATTATTGATGAAGTCGGAAAAAATCATGCCGACTGGAAGCTTTACTGGCGTGCGCTGCCGAAACCGAAAAAGATACATCAAATTTATGTTCTACGGTATTGTTCATCTTAAAAATTTCAACAAAAAAGTCCGCGATGGCATATGTCTATCTTCTAAGGACGACCCACAATAACAATTTTTATCTTTAAGAATTTGATAAAAAATTTATTGTTATTTCCGAAGCTTTTTTGACCGGTATAGTATTAATCCTTATCCAACAAATATGTTATTTAAATTGGGCATTTAATTTAGATTAAAATATGCCTTTACATCAATCCATTTAAACGAATAGTTTAAAAGATATCACAGTTTCAAAATTACGCGGAGCAACGCGGGCGCAGCGGTAGGAGTCAATGACGTTTTCCTCTGTTATTAGGTATGAAATCTCAGTAGTACGTTCCTGTGGGATATTTTCCGACATCCACGCGGGCGAAGCCGCGGGCAAAAGCTAGTTATACACATAAACCTTCCGGAATAAATTCTCTAAATGATGGTAAAAACCGCATGCAGATACGTTGAAGAATTTAGAAGAATAACGCGGCCACACAGAGAGACACGAAAAGTGACTTCAATTTATAATATGTATAGATAAGATTTTGTATTTAAATGGTACTGTGGCGACATCTACATCGTCACATGCGAACTACGCATCACACTGACGTCACGCAAAATCCTGCATCGCGCAAGCAGGGTTTACCACGTGACTGACATATATGCAACGTCCCGACATCAATCGTCGGGCAGTAGCTCACCAGACACAACACCCGTCTGGTCGGAGGATCCTCCCTTTTCTATGGAGGATGAGTGAACTTTACACCCTGTTCCTCATACCTAAATAGTACGATCTCGACGACGTATACAACCCAGTAATGAAAATATACGATTATGTATAAGAAACGTGTTAGGTACCTACGGCTGTCGTGTTTATTTCACATATTGGTCCTATGGCAACATGACAATAACCTTAATTTAGCGGAGAGAAGAAACTTGCTCCTTGTGTTTTTCTGTTAGAAAGAGTTACAATTATATGACCCCTGAAACGGAATTGCGCTCGTTAAATGGCGATAGGCCGGTCCCCTATAACATGGAACTGAATCCCGTTATCGAGAACTGTAGCTGTACAATACACCACATAACCTTTATGTAACGATTATGTTTATACTTCGTTGTTAGCACAACTAGTAACAAAATAATAAACAAATCTTTGTGCGTATAGAGAAATTCCGTGACATAGTCGGATAATCTTACATAAATAACTAGAATCAACTAAATAAATAAAACAAACTGAGATCCATTTTTCTTATTACGAAAACGAAAATATTGTCGAAGCTCATGTTTCAGGCGTTTCACGATAAGAAAAACATCTCCGAACTGATTATATTTATTTTGTTGCTCGGCTAAGCGGTACAAATACAGCCACATCTGGCAAGATTGAAAGCCAAGCCCAACATAGTAGAGAAAAAGATGATGATGATTTTCGTGCCGATGTTGTATAGAATCTGAATGGTTAATATTAAACCTTTTAGTTTGCTTCTGAACTAACCTAAAAGTACCGACAATAGTAAGTAGTGATTAATTGTTACAGTAGCGAGTCGCAGTGACAAACGATTTCATAGTAAACAAGCTCGCGTTGGCTTATGAATCACATATATTTACTACTAGGGCTATTGTAAATTTTTTGCCAACCATTAGAGTGAAAGACATATTAGACTAAAATGTAAAAGGTTTAACGAGAGCCGAATTGCTTCTATCCATACATAACATACATAACATCACGCCTTGTTTCCCCGAAGGGTTTGGCAGAGATGTATGTGTAGTATCCATATTTCATTATAAATACGAAAGTAACACTGTCTGTAACCTTTGACACCTTAACGGCTGTACGGAATTGGATAAAATTTCACACAAGGATAGATCAGCAGATCAGAGTCAAGAGATACTTTGATTACCTGTGAATATATCACAATCTAATATAATATATTCAGCGAAATTCAAAACATTGGTGGTAGCACAATTGATTTATGCGCTGCAATTGGTCGGGCAGCGCAGGCTGTGTCATATTGTGAACGGGGACAGATTTATCGCAATGCAGGCTATTGCATGTACTAGCAGGTGTATTGAACTTATTGTTGTTAGCGGTGATCAGGCGACGGGACTGTGGAATAATTTAGCTGTGTTCAGTATTGATTTCAGTTTTTTTGTGGAAGGATTGCTATCAAGATCGTCAGCATGAATATCCAAGTCTGTACCTTTGCAAAAGTAGCGTTCCTAATGCCTACCTTTCGTGTCAGTCTGCTATAGTATTTCTGCCGCTGTAAGCGGTCTCCCTTTTCATTTATGAATCCGCTTAGCATTTAACTTACTAGTTCTTCTTCCTAATAGTCATAAATTTGGTATCTCATGTTCGACTACAATTTCAACTTTAGACTTAGCTACGATAATACAACACAGTCGAGTTGTATCTGCTTGAAACCCAGACGTATGCCGATCTTTTTTTTTGAAGTTCGAATTCTAATCATCCAAGTTCACTGTCGAATTATAAAGTAGGTGCTCTCAATGCCTCAACCTTGACCGAAAGCCGCTGGAGCATGTCAGTCAAGATTAGGAAGCTCTTGCGAAGTACCGCTCAAGTAGGAAACGCGTGGGTGCGGAACACACCGTCATGTTTGGAAGTACAAGTGGGGAAAATAAATTCAAGTCCCGAAAAAGCCTCTTAAACACGCCTGACATATTTGGGGACTCCTTGAAATGACAACCTTGTCAGTCAAGCTTAGGAAGATACACTTTTGTAAATTTGTTGGTTTGGAAATTAAAATCTATAGTACGTATGGCATAGTGGTGTTCATCCTTTTTAAGATCCTGAGCTACTTTCTTACCGATCGTTGCATTCACGCGGTTATATGTTAACCTTAGGCCTGTCATGCTAAAATATAATATATCTATTAATATTTAAAAGCTAAAGTTTTTATTGAATGAACTTAATCATCCCGGCAGCGTATTTGAATACTCCAATTGAACGCTTATCAACTTCCACATAATATTATCGACTTGCCAATATCATGAACCGCGGCCTCAATTAGACAGATATCCGATCAATTCTGTGCTGATCCAACTATGACAATAGTCACAGTCCATCTGGCACACATGGCAACCGGACATTTATCCATGTAGTGGGTGGGGCACGCACTAACCCACATAATAACTGGTGTTTGTACAACCGATTCTATTGTCAGACTGTATTTGTATTGCTGAAGTATGTTCAGCTTGTTTGTTGGCTGGAATTTATTGCGAAGCATAGAAAATTTGGCGCTATCCGAAGTGCGGGTTTTGAGGCTTATGTAGAGGATCGGATTATATTTATAGGTATATTATATGTATATTATATTATCATATATAGGTTGAAATAGACTAGCATTTGCGGCCAAATTGTAGTCCCAAAACGTTGAAGCCCAAAAACTGTATGTGTGTGTTGTCTTCAAATCTGTTCTTTAGTCTTTTACCCTACTGTCAAAAACCTGATATTTTTCACTAAAGCATTTGCAAATAGACTTGTCATTATCTGTATCTGAATAAGGAATGTTCAGTAAATTATATAAGTTTAATAAATTAATCGTAGACCTGTATAAATAGAAAATTACTAACTATCAGATTTCACAAGACTATAATTATAATATCCACATGCAAATAAGTTTATTCCATGTTAGCAAATGCTGTAAATGTGTGGTGACGGAGGCAATCAATCTACAGTTAAGGGCTTGGAGATCTGAATGACGGGTAACATGTGTAGCTATCGATGTAGGTGACGAACAGGTCTCAGATTCAATGACAAGTTAATTGGATGTTGGTCCTGACGTCATTAATAATACTGATTCACATTTGACCTTTCCGTTATCCTAGAATTCATCTACTATAAAGACCTAACACGTGAATTAGCTCAAGCAAACCTCGTTTTGAGTTGTCAAAGCTTTTAATCGAGATGATACTTGAGCATTTTGCTAGCTAGAATGTGTCATCCTACACACGTGTTGAATCAGATAAATCTCAATTTTGCCATTCCTTATTATATCAGGTCAGCTGAAGTCATATCTTTAATAGTAATATATTAGATTGTTGACCCATCAATTGACCGTCGTGTGTGGGATGTTCAACAGCTGATATAATCTTTAATACACAATTGAACTACAAATTACACGGTAACACCGGATATTTACCAGTTACGGTAAGCTAGTTGCTATAATTCAATCATCGTCTAGTTTAAACTCACGCCCAATTACTGAAGATTCTCAAAATAGCATCGACTCAACATTAAACGGAAGGAAACCGTATTTATCGAATTATTTATCGCCTATCTAATTAGTTGGGATGACAACCGCACACGCCCACAGCCTCGAACGTACTGACCGAGTACAACGGGAAACGTCACGTTCTAAATTTAAACCGTGAATGAATGAACTCTAAATGCGTGCGCGCATACAAAAATAGTGCCGTGACCCTCAGGCGGTGTGCCAAATTAATGTTATTGATTTCTAAATATTTTAAATTGTGTTTACCTCTGTCACGTAGATGTTACGTGTGTTAGACTCAAATTCTTATTTTTTTTTTTTTGTTGTTTATTTTAGTAAACGCTTCAAAAGTGTTTAAGATTAATGGGAATATGTACTTACTTTGATCTTAGACGTTAGATCTCGATTATGATTCTCTACTCGAAAATGTGAAAGGAATGTACCTGTAAAAACAAAAAAGAACTTGGTTATTTATTTAGCTGGAAATAAATCTTCTTCTACCACTCGTAAAAGTTCAAACATGTTTATAATGCCTATTAAACAAATAAATAGGTACGTCAAAGATTTCATTACGCTAGCTCTACCCACAACTACCAATTACCAAAGTAAGATGCAATCTTGTTTTAATTATCAGTTCAGTATCAAACACTGCCAGAACCTCTGTCTTACTGAACGCATGGCATAATAAAGACCCTATCAAAAACCAGCGCATACCAACCAACCACACATCTTATACCAAGAACAGCTCAATGAATGTCTGTCCCACCACGTGTTCATACTTAACACTCAATAAACGTATCCCCCCTTTCCCCCCTCTGCATTTCCACGGAAACATTGACAAATATAACATGTCGGCATCATCAGTTTCCGAGAAATCGATTCATTGGTGTCGAATTTTAGATTCAAATATGTGCTTTCATTTGAATAATTATCATAGGTAGTCTTGTTTTTGCTACCAAGAAGCATTGGTGTTTAGATATTATGGAAGGTATGGGTGCCTTTGAAATTACAACAAGCTTAACAGGCAAATCTTATTTGTCTCTGCTCTCTACTAACGATCTATGGCTGCTATTGTATACGAGGTTACATTTAAGTTACACCTAACAGAAGACCAATTCTCATACCTACATAAAAACGTTCAAATTCAAGTCTTAGCGACAGTCAATGTCAAAAGTTGTCAGAAATGTAGATAAATTAAGTTTTTTGACAGATTGAGATTTGAGAATTAGAAAGCGAACGTTCTCAAAAATTCGGGAATTGTCCCTGAGATATCATAGTAAAAGCTCATGGGGACGCGAGTACGTAAGTAAAGCTTTCATGCCTAGTGCAACAGCTAACGCCATCTAGTCCCTAAACCTGGAACTAACAGCCGCGAAAAACCTGGCTGTCTAGTCTAGACCACATTCACCGCCACTAAAACCTAACATTACACCTCTGACATCACTCCGCACGCGCCATCTGCCAGCATTGTTTATAATAACCGGGTCGTAAGTGCTCGTAACTGCCAATGACGTCATAATTATAATGCAGTTTACGCGGAGCAGGCGATGACGGACGCACGTAAACATATCTTGGGAACTAATCACTATTGTATGGAAAATGATGTAATAATGAGAGTAATAGGTAGGAGTTATTGTATGAAGATGAAGTGTTAAGATTGTTGTTGAGATGATCAGCAGCTTTTTTGCGCTTGATTGTAAACATGGTTGATTTATTGTTGCAATCTTATAATCTTGCGTTCGTTCCGGATTATCGTATGATGCAAATTTTTTTTTTCTTTTTCTTTATAGCTGGCGACGAAGTTGAGCAACTTTTTCTGTCTTTAAAATTATTTGTTCAGAACATATTTTAATGATCTTAATTTTAATTACTTTTAAATACTAGGAAAATAACACTGCGACATAAATAATATCATCATTATTATACCGAAATATTTACACAGCAAGACATGAAACGATACGAATGGTACTATTAACGCCATCTATCAGAGGGTAGTGGAACTAAAATGAGGGCGGAGGCGCTGCCTGGAAACAAATAACCCTGTTGCTGAACTGCACCCTGTTGCTTCAGACAACAGTTCTTACGTTCACCGCTAGGTGGAGGTAGCGTACAAACCTAAGGCGAAGAGGTAAAACACGTGGACGTGAACGAAGTCACGTAGAAAATTGTAAAGGAATGTAATAGGAGCCGAGACAACGGTTGATTAGTTTATGACATAGGATATAATTTTACGAGATACACATAAATAAAAGACCGTGCTAACGTGAAAATTAATCACATAAAACAAAACACAGTGAGCTGAAGATCACATAGGTTATTCTTTAACTGACTAGTCTGAGAAAGTCAACGATATTAACCACAATAAGAGTCGTTATACATATTCGATGTGGCATCTTCTTAACCAACCAATGCATCCTCATTGGTTGGTTAAGAAGATGCCACATCGAATATAATAATGAATATTGGACCAAGGGAGAACATAAAGAAAAGAAACCAAGTAGCAGATAATATGACCTCAAATATATAAAACATTCGTAATATTCACATTCACAAAACAATCTCAGAAACGCTCAGACCAGCGTAACCTATCCAGAATATCGTAAACACAAACTTCGGGCGGTGCACAGTGGAACGAATGTATGGGAGCGGTTGGACGTAGACATTTCCGAAAAAAAAGAGTAAAATTATGCCAAACTAATGATGCCATCTTATTCGATTACTTAATGCCTTCATAACTTGTGGTGATGAATTTCTTCATAACTCCCATATTTCGGGAGTAATTTGAGAAAATGTGAAATTTTACTATGAAAATGAGTGTATCGAGCTCTCTCCCTCCTGATTCCGGGCTTGTTTCAAGTAGCGGTCTCTAATATCATAATGCTAATACTAAGAGCTATATTTAATACTAAGACACATAGTGCGCCAAATGTGCACTTTCTGGGATAAAAGGAAATGAAAATTTAAAAAAAAAAACGTTTTTTCCCCATTTGTATTTACTTTAAACCGCAGACAGACTTATTAAGAGGTCTATAAATATATTATATATATACAGAAATATATATTAACAAAAATATTCACAAGAACTGATGAGAGTATGACTTTTAAGTAAGTTGATAATAAATTACCTAGTTTCATTAAAAGTACAATAAATAATTAAGATGTAAGCTCTAATTTACTGAGTTACACATTTTAAAACAATAACATCATTTAATTATCTTCGTCATCATCATCATCATCAATTAATTCAAATTCAGAATCGATGTCCGCTAAATCATTTATGTTAACAAATTCGATATCACTTTTCTCAGAATCCGTAAGCTCATAAAATTCCTTAAAAGAAGATTTTTTTACAAACTTATTTCCTTTTGGACGGATACTTGTAACAAGTGGATCAGAAGACAGTAAAAGATTGTGCATAATATCTTCATTGCATGAGATACTGCTATGCTTTCGAGAATGCCCCTCTCTATATTTTCTAAAATCTTTATTTCTAGCCTCAGATGCCTCTTCGGATAGAAAACCAATGGGCACAATTGACATGTTCTGAACTATGTCTGGCCCATGCATTAAAATTTTATGAAGTGAAGAAGGCATATAATACCATGGGTATAACTCCACGTAAAGCTTAGCAGTATCAAAGCAGAACTCTCGGAATTTAGTTACGTTGATCTTCTCTCCTGATGAAATACACTGCAAGATCACACAGATTTTTCTTAAAAGCATAGCATCTATTCCGGTCAGTTCAGCAGATTTAGTGTAGTTTTCAAAAAATCTCCTTGCCGAGTTGCCATTGTTGGTGGATCCACTGCCTTGTTTCACAACATCGAGAAGTAAGCCCGTTTCTCTTCTTACAGCCTCTTGAACTCTTTTCTTCCTGTCATCAACTTGCCTTTTTGCTATATCACCCCTTACTTGCCATGATTTTATGTCTAATTTGTAGGAAATGTGTAATAAGCATTCCATTGAGCGAATCCAAGCGTGAAGGGTGCTTAAGCTATATTTATACATGTCCTCGTTTGCGTGTTTATCTTTGATTAACTCTAAATTATTCATTTCTTTAGGACAAGCCTTGCATATGTCACACACTGAAGCTGCTGTATTGGATATAATGGAATGAATTTTACCATCAATCATTGTCAACAGCAGTTGGTGTTTGACACTAATTCCATCAGTGATGGTGGATGGAGTTAAGGCTTCAATCTCTGCTTCGATTTCAGCCATCTCTCTCTGCACATTTTCTTTGGTTTCCTTTATAAACTTAAACAATATTGGCCGGCAAAATGAAGTGGAAGATGGTCGCTCGTTTTCCCAAATTGTTACACCTTTTGAGACGAGCCGCAGTGGTACAAGACTAATCATAAAATTACTAGCAAGATCGATTTGCTCATCTTCACTCGTCCTTTGATGATAAATGCTTTGGCTAGATGATCCGTCAAAACCCCATTTGCTGGTCAATACGAGCTGTTGATTGGGATCAACAGGGGTTTCTAACGACCTAATAAGTCTTCTTGAGGTTAAATCCATCAAGGCTTGTAATTTGATTTTTGCAGAGCTCTCTGTAACTGTGAGATCTTCTTTGGCCGGATAGCACTTAATTTTTTCTTTAACCAACATGTAGTAACTCGGGTATTGAAGAGCTCCTTCTTGAGTGTTGAAATCCCGAAGAGTGTTATAGCGCCATTTCGATAAGTTCATCGATACATAAAGAGCCAATGCCTTCAAAGGGGATATTTCCCGTACCTGAATTGATTTACCTTCAATGAAGGCTTTGATTTTTGAGGCCTCTTCTGGATTCTCCGTCAAGTATTTCATAACATAAGCTGTATCGCTTTGTCCTGCCTTTTGAAGCGCCCTTTCGGCCGAAAACATAATTTCAGCGCTGCTACTGCTGCATGAAAGACTATCTTCAGTGCGTCTTCTTTTTTGCCGGTTACTAAGGTCCTCAAAAGATTTATGAGGACTAGGATGTGTACAAGTTGAAGCATCAGATTTAGCAGGAGAAATTATGGGCTCGATGACGTCACTTATATTTTCTGTAGAAGGTTCCATATTTTCATTCTGTAATTCCGGCCATTGAATTGCAGCCTGTAGCCAAATCTCATGTTTCTTCCGAAACTTATCTGTGCTTCTTCCAGACTGTGTCCATTTTGCATAAATGCGGTAGCAAAATCGACGACACCAGTCTTTTAAACTTGTTTCAGCACTTTCACATAACTGAACACAACTGTTATCTTTTAAAACACTGAACAAATAGTTAAAGTCGCGTAAATCTTTATGTGCGCGTGCGCATAAAGCAACGTGAATATCAAGATTTGTATTAAAATTTGGAAAATACATTGCGAGATTAGCTTGGATACAACGAGGTGTAAATCAACACTGATTTTAAAGTTACTAATAGTGACCTATTTATATAAAATCCAGGTATCCCAGGTATCCTTTGTTAAATATTGCAAGGTAATTAGTTATTGTGATAATTAGTAAATGATGCATGCTAAATTAGTGTATTAAGAGCCATTTAGTAATTAAATAATAGCAATGTTCTTATCAGTAATCATTAGTGCATCAGTTTTATATGTAAACCTTAAGTCCCTAATTATATATCCTAATTAGCTTATATCTTCTCTAATTGGCTGCTCAGAAATGTTATTGTAATAAGGTAAACCTTTAGAAAAACGGTTTTAATCAACAAAATAAACAAAAAATAAAAAAATTGTGTTATAAAATAAACATCACTCTTTATCCCAGAAAGTGCACATTTGGCGCACTATGTGTCTTAGTATTAAATATAGCTCTTAGTATTAGCATTATGATATTAGAGACCGCTACTTGAAACAAGCCCGGAATCAGGAGGGAGAGAGCTCGATACACTCATTTTCATAGTAAAATTTCACATTTTCTCAAATTACTCCCGAAATATGGGAGTTATGAAGAAATTCATCACCACAAGTTATGAAGGCATTAAGTAATCGAATAAGATGGCATCATTAGTTTGGCATAATTTTACTCTTTTTTTTCGGAAATGTCTACGTCCAACCGCTCCCATACATTCGTTCCACTGTGCGGTGCCAGATGCCAGAAAAAGGACAAGAAACACCCTCTAGATTACCACGATTGAATAATCGTACCTGACCTACAAGACCGTCGTCATATAATTCTCAATAACAAATGATCTCTTGTGCACCTCAAGATGTTTGTGATCCCACGAGATAAACCAATTGTGGGAAATGAGTAATTGGGGTGCTCATTGACACAATTGTGATCACAATGCGATATCACGACAAATGGCTTGCGGGTTGCGTACTGAGTACCATACGGGGAACTCGGTTGTATGGCACTTTGCACTTGATATTTGAATCGATTAAAATAAATAGACGCAGTGAGTAAAGTTCTGATCGCTTTGAAAATTAAGAAGCGAAAAGATATAGATGAGAATATGTGAGAATCACATAACGCAGCCATATAGGCCCATCGTTGATCTGCAGGTGGTCTGGCTCGCATCAACAACAACGGGAGATTATCTTTCCACGGACTTAGAGGAAGGGCAGGAGTAAAAACGCCTTTTAGTTTTACTAAAGTCCAAATAGTAAGTATAGAAATGATGAAACAGATATATGAGTTAAAGATACAGAAGAGTTAACAACAAATATCTATCATGTGAACACTCGGTAAGCGATTACTATTGAACCGATTACTCTCACAAGCAATACATCTAAGTTACACTGACAATAAAATGCCTCCCAGCACTATTACCCTCTTTCCCAGAAACGGACAGGCGCGAACAAAAATAAAGTCAATTATCCAATAAACTGTATCCCTGTTTACAGTTCGGTGTCGATTGTTGAAAGCCATTTACTTCGGCAACGATTAACTTAACCGGCGTACAATAGGTACACACAATCAGAGATCAGTAGAGAAAGTTAACTTGATACAATACACGATTTCGAGCTGCATTATAACAACAGAGTAATAAGCTAATTGATAGCTACAATGCAGGCAATCGTGAATTGGTGGAAGGAAAGTAGTGCTTTTACCAACAATGCACATGTCTCAGCGACAGAAAACTCTCGGGAATAGGTATTTTGACTGCGAATTCGATAACTGTGTGATTTATAACGACATAGAGGTAAGTTTGAATTTAAATCCGCTATTCTCAGTCACGGAAAAACGCCAACAAACGCAAATTCGCCAAAGCGCGTGGTATCCGCGTCGTGCCGTCATAAGATTATTACATCTTAGTTGAATAAGTTCCTCATTAAATATTACCAAAAGACAAAAGTGAGCCTTTTTCACTTTCCTATATTGCGTCCTATTTCCGCCGGCCGGATATAACCGGATTACGGCGGATCTCGCCGGATGAAATCAGTTCCGAGTTAGAACAACGGAGTCGCGGAATTGTGAAGACGTTCGTTTGAATAAGATGAGTTTGGTGATTATGAGTATTGAAGAGAGAATGGTTTTAGGTAATTGGACCGGGAATACGACAATGCAGGGGTTTGTTATAATATGGCAAACTAGGTAATCATCAAGATTTCGACTAACGAAACATCATCGGCATTATCTGTGAAGGATGAATTCGTTTTCAGCACTTCACTTTAGCCATTTTGCAGCCAAGATACTATCAACTTTAGATTCTTCATTCATTTAATGTTCCCATTCCCAAAAAACGACACTTTTATTAAAATATTACTTTTATTGTATTTTAAAAACAACATCCCTAAACGACTCAAACACAACGAACACTCGTTAACCGTGAAAACACGATCAAAACACAAACATTTACAAAACGCCCAAGTTTGTGCATAAAAAGTATAACATGGTTCAGAAACAAACAAACAGCATAATAAGCTTAACTGCGTATACAAATTAGCTGATCAGTTGGTCGCAGGGGATTCTATGGGGAAAAGTTTGAGGGCCCATAAGTAGTATGAATATTGTAGAACAGTCTTTGTGAACACTCCATTTTTGTCGTCATCTTTGCGTTTTACGGCCTGATGATGAGCTATTCGTCATACTCTTGCCCAAATACATACAATATATTATATTTATTTATTATTTCTTTTTATTTAGTGTCAGCGCAGCATGTTTTTTTCTTCCATAGAACAGAATACTCTTTATTATGTTCACCATAAATATTACAGATATAAATGAAGAGATTTTACAAGGGGTGACACAATGGGCGGTCTTATCGCTAAAAGCGATCTTTTAAAGACAACCTTCGACCTTTCATACTTCTCTATTACAGTAGCCACCCTCTTTCTGGCGCATATCATCTTACCCGATTATCATTATTTTGTTAATTATTTATTACTCAAATTAGTGCTCCATTATCGACAGGGTCATCATAATAACTATGCACGATTAGCGATAATTCTCATAACGTGCATTACGAAACTTCATGACCATGTTAGCTTTCTCGCATCTACATAAATGTGGCAAGGGCAACGTTATTCATGAAAATAAAGTTGGCACCCCCACTTTCGAAAAATGAAAATCTAAAACGGTGAAAATTTCGAGCTAATTAAGGACAATTATGGACTGCAAGAAAAAAATTTCAGACCAACCCCCCCTTCGAGATATTCAAAATTTTCAATGGGGGTGCTAACTAGTAATTAAGTTAGCACCCCCACAGCGTTTAAATGTTCACTACAAAAGTTTTATGTAGGTCAAAATTTCGAGCTCATTAAGGACAACAAATGCAGCATCAACCCACCCCTCATGTACAACCCCCCACCCCCCTATCCATAAAAACATGAAAAAACCAAATTAAAAAAAATCTCACCACTATAATTCCTAGCATAGAATTGTAGACTGTCAAGTACAAAAATAAAAACATCCCTTAAACCACCCCTTGACCAAACTTCCCGAAAATAATATCTAATTTATACGAAAATTTAGACTTTTCTTCATACATAAACTGTAAATCAATTATTAATGTATTATTACAACTACTACTTGGAACATCCCCAAAAAACTACCCCTTGACTGATGCTTAGTTCAAAATGTTAATAAACGTACTTCAAAAAATTATTAAAACTCCAAACCGTGCAGATGAAAATCTAAAACGGTGAAAATTTCGAGCTAATTAAGGACAATTTTGGACTGCAAGAAAAAAAATTCAGACCAACCCCCCCTTCGACATATTCAAAATTTTCAATGGGGGTGCTAACTAGTAATTAAGTTAGCATCCCCACAGCATTTAAATGTTCACTAAAAAAGTTTTATGTAGGTCAAAATTTCGAGCTCATTAAGGACAACAAATGCAGCATCAACCCACCCCCCATGTTACAACCCCCCAGCCCCTATTCGTAAAAACATGAAAAAATCAAATAAAAAAAATAAAAAAAAACTCACCACTATAATTCCTAGCATAGAATTGTAGACTGCCAAGTACAAAAATAAAAACATCCCTTAAACCACCCCTTGACCAAACTTCCCGAAAATAACATCTAATTTATACGAAAATTTCTCGTCTTCATACATTTTGTTTGCAAAACAAATGTGTACTTTAATTACTCAAAACCTATTGACGTTCAAAAAAGCTATTCGGTTTTTTGCGACTAATACTTAACGACTCGTTTGTAAGGGATGTTGTCGTTTGTGGATCTTAAAATCTGCTATAAGTCTGAAATAGTCCCTAAAAGTCTATTTTGAGACATGGCATTTTCATGTTTTCAAGATTGGGGGGTGGGGGGTTGTACTTGAACACACACACACACAATTGCGGCGATAAGACCCCTCTTTGAGGAGTGGCTTGAGAGGCGCCACGGCGTCCTCACCTTCCGCCTGACGCAGGTCCTCACCGGACACGGCTGCTTCGGGAGGTTCCTGTTCAGGATAAGGCGGGAGGAAACACCCGGGTGTCACCATTGTGTGGATCGGCCTGAGGACACGGTGGAGCATACGGTGGAGGTCTGCCCGGCTTGGGCGGAGCAACGCCGTGTCCTCGTAGAGGCGATCGGCGGCGGTGACCTCTCGCGTCCGGCCCTGGTTCAGGCCATGGTACGGAGCGAGAGGAAATGGCAGGCCGTCACCTCCTTCTGCGAAGCGGTAATGCTCGCGAAGGAGGAGGCGGAACGCGTGAGGGAGAGGCAAATTTCGCGCCCTCACGCCCCTAACCGCCGCAGGAGGAGACGCCCGGGGCGGGAATCGCGAGCCGATTTCCGGCCACCGTAAGCGCGGGCTTGCGGACGGTGAGCAATGGGTAGCTCGCCGTCCGATAAGGACCAAGCCCGGGTCGACGGCGCGTTGTGTTCCACGCGCGCCTCAAAGAGATGTCAGCAGAATTGACGGGGTCCGTTAGGGCCCCGTCAATTTAAATTTTGTATATCTCGAAGGGGGGTTGGTCCGAATTTTTTTTCTTGCAGTCCAAAATTGTCCTTAATTAGCTCGAAATTTTCACCGTTTTAGATTTTCATCTGCACGGTTTGGAGTTTTAATAATATTTTGAAGTACAGACGCCAGCACTTCAAGCTACTACAATCTGTCAAATTTATTTAATAGATTTTCGACTGTATTTTTGAAGCATAAGGTTTAAAGTTGATTGGGAAAATTTGACAGTTCCGGGTAGCTTGATGTGCTGGCGTCTGTACGTTTAACATTTTGAACTAAGCATCAGTCAAGGGGTAGTTTTTTGGGGATGTTGCAAGTAGTAGTTGTAATAATACATTAATAATTAATTTACAGTTTATGTATGAAGAAGAGAAATTTTCGTATAAATTAGATGATATTTTCGGGAAGTTTGGTCAAGGGGTGGTTTAAGGGATGTTTTATTTTTGTACTTGGCAGTCTACAATTCTATGCTAGGAATTATAGTGGTGAGATTTTTTTTTAATTTGGTTTTTTCATGTTTTTATGGATAGGGGGGTGGGGGGTTGTACATGAGGGGTGGGTTGATGCTGCATTTGTTGTCCTTAATGAGCTCGAAATTTTGACCTACATAAAACTTTTGTAGTGAACATTTAAACGCTGTGGGGGTGCTAACTTAATTACTAGTTAGCACCCCCATTGAAAATTTTGAATATCTCGAAGGGGGGGTTGGTCTGAAATTTTTTTCTTGCAGTCCAAAATTGTCCTTAATTAGCTCGAAATTTTCACCGTTTTAGATTTTCATTTTTCGAAAGTGGGGGTGCCAACTTTATTTTCATACGTTATTCATCTAGTAAAACCACAAGACTTTTTTTCGGAGCGGTTGATCTTGACATAAGAGAAAATCAGTTAATTAACTGTTTCATGCCTTTGATGTTAACCCCAATTAGGATGAGTATGCTTGTATTAAGTATGGATTTATCACAGTTGTTGAACAGGCTGACATAATCACTTAAGACCCTTCTAGACATTGTTGCCTTTGGCAATGTTGAACTTAAATTCCATCCAAAATGAGGTTGTACCTTTGTAGTAAAGTCTAGCAGGTTTTAGTTTTAGAAATTACAATACATGTAACGTAACGCATAAGTAACCCGTTCCTCTCAATTGACTCTCACAACGTCTGCGAAAGTGTATGTGGCCGATAAACCCTATACTACTTTATGAACGAGAAAATTGAACACGTGAGAATTTACTTTAAAATGCGGGTATTCTAGTATTTTTTATGGCGGACTTCTATTCGCAAATGTAGATAAATATATTGAGTAGATTAGACGATGGGATTCAATAATTATACTTCTTCACATAGTACTTCATCAGTTCCCATTTCTACACTTTTAAATAAGGCTTATAAGTCAGTTCAAACTGTATACCTGCCAATACATCAAACACAGCTATTGTAACCGTCATTTCAAATACAGGACACGTCAATATTACTTGTCAAACGTGACAAGTAGCTCAAGTTATGACCATTCAAAACAAACAAGCCACTGCAGTATCCCAGCAAACCAGAGACAGTCAAGTCATTCATAAATCAGTTTGGCAAAAGGAACATAAATTATCCGTTTCATAAATTAATAATTTGGCAAACAGAACGCCAGGAGTGTTCAACATGGACAAAAATAACCCACGTTTAAAGGGAATTAAAGTTAAAATAGGAGTGGGCGAAGACATCTGTATTGAAGCTTACGGTTGGGCAGAGTTCGCCCATCGAGATTATATTTAACATCTTTTTACAATTTGCACGTTCCTTGGTCTTTTGTTTTTTCTTTTCAGAAATAAATATTATTAGTATGAAATCTAACATTAAAATTAGCCTGTCTTTTGATTGGACCTAAAAAAGGTTTTAAAAATAGAACTATAAGGCAAACAAACGTGAAGAAGGTACTAAAAACTTGGCTGAAAGCTTTGAGAACTTAAAATTGCCCTTCAATATACAGCTCGTGTGGGCGCAGACGTAGACATGTGTTAAGAGCCGAAAGCTACCCAGACTTCGTACCAAGGTTATATTTAACACAACTTTTTTACATTTTGCACATGGCCTGCCCACCGGGTCTTGATTATACCAGTTAATTTTTATTTAATCAATTTTGATGAATATGGATGGAAAGAAACAACCTACACATAGAATCTAGAAGAAATACATTTAACATACAAAGGCTAAGTTCAAAAGTGGCTAGACGTAAAGTCTGCTACGCAAGCACTACTTTTGTCAGTCGGCCAAAAACTGACATCGACCAAGATTTCATGGAACTCCATAATGAGTACCCATATCTTACGTTACTTTCCTGATATTCGCAATTCGCATATATGTGACTTGTGAGACATTGGCCCACAAACCTTGTAGCGAGCTTTCTGCTTGATATCATATTCATAAGTAATTAGCCGCTCTAAACGCAGCTAAGTCCCGAGTCTCAACAAATCTGCTAACTGTGCCGCATGGAGGATAAACTCGGGAGGGTAGTTAGAGCTATTCACTTCAATGAACGACCGTTTAATCATGTGGATGGTTTATTGATAAGTTTTAATTGTAATGCTCGTTTGTAAGCTGAATAAACACGGGAAAGTAAATAATTCATTGTAATTTAGTTAAAAGGTAAAGCCACATTTTGTCGATTGAGCACGTGAGATTGAGTATTAATATACGTATATTTAGGCATTATGTATGTAATATATGTGTGTGTGTATGGTCGTGTTCTGATAAGAGCTTTATTCTTCCTATCACCTTAATGTCAAGAATACTCAAGAGAGGACAGGAACTTTTTCATTTCCAGTAACGTTTTCCGAAAAAAAAACCTACCTAGCAGCGAAAATGCTACCCACTGTTCAACAAGCCTGAAAATTTCCAACTACCCACTTTCAACACAATTTCGGGCCTCTCGCCGCCTCTCGCGCCGCCATGCCCCATCCTTCAGAGAACACATTAGTTATTTACAACGTTACGGTCACTAGATATAACCGCACAGCCGACTGGCAAATGCGTTTAAATTTTCGCTGAGTGCTGTATGCTGGCTAATGGACTCGGTACAACCATGATGTGAGAAAATTTAGAAAGCCTATTTAGAATATCAAAAACATGGAATTGCTGATGACAGATTTGCATTTCATTAAAAGATTTATCGACATCTTTGATAAGCTCATAACACGAAAAGCATTATTTATTAGATGGTCAGCGGAGCCTTCACCATATAGTTTTCTAGATCTAGTTGCATGCTGACACGCGGCGACAACATGGGGTCTGCCTAATAGCAATAAAACGCATTGTAATTCAAAATCAGGTTCCAGTTTCTAATTAGACCGATTGAACATCAAAAAGAAAAATAAAACAGCTCCGATCGTACTCGAAGTGAGTACGAGATTTACGTTTCGTTAGGCATCAAGTTTTTTTTTCGCCATTTTGTATTGTTGGTCCTTCTGTCCTGTTTTATCTACAGCACGGTAATACTAATATAAGCTGACAAGGTGAAGAATTTAGTAAAGCGTAACATACAGGACATATTTGAAGGATGAATGGGCGAACAAAATATCGATTTCTGCGTCTTTTTGTGAAGATCGTATATGGATTAGTATTGCAGTCTTTTTCTTGTCATGAGTAATGGATTTGATATTTGTAAGATCAGTTTTCTGGACATAATAAAATATGCTAGGACCAATCAGCGACTATTATTATGTCAGCTATCAATAGTGATGTTCAGACAACTAGTCTAGACCATCTCGAGAAACTCCCTTATAGAAGCGTATATTTTGCTCTTAGAAAAATTATATGAATCATTACGAAACTTCATGAGCAACTGGTCTTTACTTATCAGTGTCAGTACATTGGAGATTTTTATTGCGAAACGGGCCTGCTCCGCCTGATGGAAAGCGAAAGATGAGGTCTACGATGAAACAAGCGCGCCCAAAAGATATCTGTTTACTCTTAACTTTTATTTCCTGGTACCTAGAGACATCGCTTATTACCTGAATAAATAAAGCTTTGACCATTCAAGTGAGGCTAATATAGGCCACATACAGTACATTGGGCTCGAATGACGTCACTGAAACATGTGTACTTCCAAAATTGAGTTTTCAGTGATTCAATCAGTATTTCGGTAGACGCATGTGAGTATATTTCGCGGTGCGCTTGTACAAATAAATTGAATTTGAATAGGCTATATACTTGTATGTCTATCTGTACTCTTTCTAACAGACCACCTGTTCCATTATATAACGATCCGTAAAGTTCTTTCTATCAGTGTCTACAGAAACAGATGTGTTTGAGCTCAGAAATTATAGTTATAGTGACCCCGCTTAATTTTGATGCTGAGGAGTGCAACAAACTACCCAGCATTCAAATCCAGCAGGGTCAGTTCTTCTTCCCAGCTAAAACACTAGGAAATGGTTAACGGTGGGCGTTTTGGTGGACTGTCTTGTCTTATGTATTTTGACGTTCAAAAGGTGTTGATTCTCAGCCTAATTTGAATAAATTACTTTTTTGATGCGCGGGTTTGTAATGATGATATTACGTTGATTTCTGTACCCTAGTGACCTTATTAATATGCATGCACAATAAGAGGAAGGTTTAGATCAGTGGCCTTGTTCTTTGCAAAATTAAAATAAAACTAGTACCTACCTTTAAACTAATGAATATTAATGTTTCTTGTTTGCTTGCAAAGCGTGATCTTGATTACGTTTGTAAAATCTTGTAATGCTCAGCGCTTGTGTACAGTAATTAACAAAATTGTTAGAATAGTTACTAAATGCATAGATTTCGTGATCATGTATATTAATTAAGATTCAGATCTAGGTCAAGTTTAGATGCAGCAAAACGAGATCCAAGCAAGATTTCAGAGACCTCTTTTGTAAGATAAGGAAATATGCCTTCCCAAATTAAAGCCTTCAGAGGAACTAGAGAGCTGTGTTCAGTTAATGTGATGACTGCAGACTGCACTAATCAAATTATCGGATTAAAAATGCAAAAAAAAGCGTGTTAACTTCTGGTCGCTTATCGGTCGTTCTGATGCCTATCAGGGATACATTTGTAACCATGCATCTAACTCATACGATACGAAGAATCGGAACTAGACATCGAAAATTTTCCTTTCCATTTTTTAACAAATTCATCATTCTCATCATTGTCTTGGCCTAATTCTAATTTATTTGGTATCGCATGTTTTTTCCTTCCATATCATCTTTCACATAGCCCATCCAGTTTCTTTGGTCTTCCTCTACTCTTATAGCCATCCATATTCATACTCAAAACCCAATTACAAATCCCATTAGCCAATCAAAACAGCTCTACAGACGAGACAAAACATCTGTTCTATCAGTCCCTTCACCGCTCTAACGCAGGCACCAAATAGAGATGGCTATTAACATTCCTCGGCAAGGTGCGATATGTAACCCGTTCGCCTTGACAAGGTCGCCGCAACCGGTCCAACACGACACCGTGGGACCAACTCATTCATACTATTGTGACGCTTTTTTTCGTTATGGCGTTGGGTTTTTAGGTCACTACTGTTCTTCGGAATAGGGGTTATATTGGTTAGTAAGGAGTATTTCCAAAGGTTAGGTTACCTTTTGCGGTTTAGTAAAATAAACTAGCAGGCCAGTAATTAAGTTTTTCGAGAAGATACAGTAATGTTTCCACGACCTCTGTCTCCAGATAGATATTTATAAACCGGATTGTCTTTCAGTGGAACCTACTAACCTATTTTACCCGTATCAGCAACCAGATTTTTCCAAGATCAACGTATTTAAACTCATCTGTCCTGATAATTCCGTGAAAGTTTTACTCGTCGTCCTTCAAATGTTTCAAGACCAAATTCTGTCTAACATATTGCGTAATATCTACAACAAAGCACCTTAAGTACAGGCACTTAAAACACGCCAAAACAAAACTTCCTCCCAATATTTCACGTTGATGTTGCTGATAATGGAGAACTCACATCAACTTTAGCCACAGAATGGATGAATACAGTAGACCGAGTTTCATACAATACGCAATTATTAAACTGTTTGCAAACCATCGAGATTTATAGATAGAGGTAGCAGAATGAGGTGAAGTGCGCAAAAATATGACCGGACGAACCAAATTTTACCCTATTGCAAAGTGTGATAAGCCAGCTAGTAATTTGAAATGACTTTTTAAACTACTTACGACCTAATGAGTTTACTACCGTGCGTTTATAAAAACGGTCCTTCTAGTGTTCTGATTGTGTGGGTTGGCGGTACCGTTCAAAACTCGACATGATTAATTGAAGTAATTAAATCACACTTTGTGTAAAACTGTGTACACAATCGTGCTGGACAATTATTATTATGAGTGTGTTGTTAATGTTTTAATAGTGTAGTTTTGCTGGGTATAGAGGAAAAGGACAATAACAACATGCATAGGTACAATTACATTGCAATTACTTTTGAGACCCATGAGAGGAAAATTTAAAGTACGTAACGGTAATATGGTGGATTGGTGGGTACACATGTGAAATGTTGAAACAATCATTATATAACAGTTTGAAACAAGCACTAGCGCCATTTTTGTTAAAGTGTAACTAACTATTACTTCCATGTGACCAATTTTCAAGTCTAAACAAGGAAAAAAGAAAACCTACACAGCAAGTTAGTGATTTTGAGACAATGGAGGAGAAACGGAACCAGAGCTGCTATTAATTCCTAATGAAATAAAGAATTAACGTAAAACTACCGTCAATTAGTAACTGTTAACAAGTAATTATCTGCCCTATTACTAACGTAACAAGACTTTAATTATTACTGCCGCTACTACACGTGCCATTAAAAGATTTAAAACTTTTTCGGAATTCTTTATTTTTCCATGTTATATGTAAATCCATAATTTTCCTAATAGGTATAATAGTACTTAAAGTATAGAAGTAGGACTAGGTATCTTCCATTAAATTTATATTTCTCGGGAAATTCTTTAAAATAGCTACCTACTCAAAATTATTGGAAAATGTAAGAGAAGCCTGTAATGATGGCTTTAATTATAACATTGACTGATAATGTCAACCTGTCGAGATTTTGTCTATCATTTCAAGATATCTCTTAAGACTAGAAAACGAAATTAATTAAGCTGCCTCGTCAGGGTTTAATCTGTAGGTAGTGGGTAGTCCATTCCATACTACAATATTATAAATGCGAAAATAACTCCGTCCGTCTGTCTGTTATCTTTTTACGTCTAAACTACTGAACCGATCTTTATCAAATTTGGCAGATAGGTAGCCTGGGATCTGAAGATGAACATAGGCTAGTTTTCATTGTGGATATTTGTTTAAAAAAAAAGTAAATACAAAATACACGTATACGAAGTCATGGGAAATCTAGTGTTTTTTTAAGCTATTGCATAGCTTTTATCGCGGGCTTTGAGCGCGGCAACCGAATCAAGAAATTCCGTAACGTAACGAAAATAAAACCTAACGCCCCCCACTCCGCCTACCATGTAATGACGGTTCCCATGACAACGTGATGTTGTCATGGGAACGTAATTTTTGTTTTATGTCATCACGTCATTATCCCAAGTGTAGCGTTAACAAATAGGAAGTATGGAGGTTACAAATGCCATGCAATAGCTTTACCGCGGCAGTCCCCGAGTGCCACACGTGTTCTTTTTAAAAAAAATCTATTAAGCAGAACTGACGACTTTCATGCGATCATTCGATAAAACTACATCTTTAGTAACTGAAACATGGGCCAGTCGCAACAGCATTCTGAAGACAGTGTCTGAGAGTTTTTATTCTCCCATTTTGAGGCATTTTGTAGAGAGGATGGCCAAGTGAGAAATTTTTACCTTACTTGATCATCTTCTGTGACTCAATAATAATAATAGTATGCTACTAACACGTAACATTATGGATCTTTGTTGTCCGAATAAAGAAATGTTTTTATTACTATAATCACAAAGATTAAATTAATCACCGATTCCTTAGTGGCATATTAGGAGCTGCTATTGCTTATCTGTTTAAAAAGAAAGAAAGAAAAAAATATTAAAATTAAACTTAAAAAAAAATGGCATTGGCTCCAAATAAAGCTTTACATAGCCATGGAAAAGAGCTATCTAAGAACCACATAGGCTTGCACTATCATCATTCTCTTGGCCTTATCTCAATTTATTTAGGGTCGGTGCAACATGTCTTCTTGTTCCATACTTCTCTATTAGTCGTTATCTCGGTAGTCACTCCCTTTCTACCCATATCATCTTCCCTCATCTTCCACACAGTCCATCCATCGTTTCCTTGGTCTTCCCCTACTCTTATAGCCATTCACATTCATACTCACAACTTTCCTCACGACATTATCCTAACTTCTTAGCTTCACATACCATGATCACCGATTTCCACACAAATTTTAATTCTTTGCACTACATCATCAGCCTATAATGTTCCCACTGCTGGGACATAGGCGTCCTCTCTGTGAGAGGGAGTGGGCCGTAATCCACCACGCGGGCCCAGTGCGGGTTGGTAAATGTCACATGTATTCGAAATTTTGATTCTACGACACTCCGGTTTCCTCACGAGGTTTTCTTTAATCTTTGCACTGCTACTTGCTAATAACCACGTAGGTAAGTCGATCCAAACAGTAAATCAATACTAAAAAAAAAATATCTAGTACCTACACACACATCGATCTACTGGTTTCTTTTATCCTGTGGCATATCAAAGTATTTAGTCTCCAAAGCAGACTGATGTACCACGCATTTAGGTCTGATTTCGAGCATCGAGTCTGGAGTGAGTATCGACCAGGCTATTTATATCGGCGTCAGCCCTACGGATCGCCCCACACGATTATAACCGAGGGCACTGATATATTTTTTATTACAATACAAATATAGTACTAGGTGCTAGGTCTAGAAAAGGATAGGTCTTAAAAACTTGATTTTATAACACCCGAGTTGGTAAGTTGTTTTGAATTAATTCAGAGATCATGTAAGGATTACTTGCAGATTACATTTGGGTCATCAGGTAATTAACTCGCAGATCATACACAGAATTATCGTTCGTCTATCTTAATGATGTTTTAAGATCCATTATGGGCTTCATCGTTAATATGTATGATGCGACGTATTTATCAATTTGGGAATCAGCTGGACAACTCTACATGACTTTATCTCACTGCACTACATCGCTTTTTCAAGACGCGACAGCAACCTAGACATAACGTTACAAATGAAACTGATGCAGAAAATAACGTTTATTATATCTTTTTAAAAAAACCAAGCTTCTATATAAAACTAAAGATAACAAAGGCTACGATAGTAGTTCATCTGGACACAGCACATCGTCTACGACGTAGACTGACAATGTAAATGCAATCCACGTTTATTACTATTTCCCCGTACTGTTTGTTTATTGGCCAGGGTATTGACTTTACTGCACTTTATCTCATTTTGATACTTATCAAATAAGATGGAAACGATTATGCTCCGTCTAGATAAAGACAACTTTATCTTTATCTATAGATAAAGATAACTTTATCTAGACGGAGCATAATCGTTTCCATCTTATTTACGGAACGTTCATCTCGTCTTGGAATTTACTATCAACAGTGCATCGTAGTATTTTTCGACCTGCATTATCTGATAACCATTTGCATTGGCTTGTAGCTAAGTAATAACAGCCGCACGGGTCGATCGATCAGGTTAAGCTATGCTTGCCGCGGTTGGTCCGTGGATGGGTGACCATCTTCACATACCAAGACTCCTCCGTCCCTCGGAAAGTACGTTAAACCGTTGGTCCCGGCTGTCATTTGTAGATCTTTGACAGTCGTTACGCGTAGTTAGAAGCCCAAAAGTCTGACAACGTCTTACCAAGGGGTATCGTGTTACCTAGTAACTAGGTTGTGGAGGCCAGATAGGCAGTCGCTCCATGTAAAATACTGGTATTCAGCTGCATCCGGTTAGACTGGCTAGGCAGATGATGATGATTATTTGATAACCTAGATAAATTGGGATTGCTTGGTTTTGTTTGATATTTAGAACAGTGAATAGACAGCTGTAAAACCTCTTGAAAAATGAAAATAAGTACAAGTGAATGACAACTGAATAAAATTAGGTCAAGTACAAGGTCGATAAGATCAAATACGGCCAAGTTTCGAAATGTACGAATGGATTTCAGAAAACAAGAACGCTTACTTCGTCTAGAAGACTCGTTTTAACCCAACTAGGTACTTCAATTCGAAAAACATAGGAGGGTAACGAACAATACACGCGTCAAACAGGCACATTATTCAATCATGTGGTCAGAAAACAGGAATAGTCTATTAGCTCAGCTTCCAACATAATTTCCTGTCCATCCGCTCAATATCTAGCCCGACACTACATAATTAGGAAAATTTACAAAATAACGGTGTAAAGCCGTGGCATACGATGAACATGAATAAATCTAAACAAAAACAGCTTGTAAATACTTTGGGGAGGACGTGCTGAGTGTTTCCTTTAAATATTACAGCGACCAGAGGGTTTGTGAAAACTGCCCTCTGCCCTAAACGAGCTGTGGGACCTACGAATTTGGGCCAAGCCTCTTTGCTGGGGGTATTCAAAAAAAAATTGTAAATTGACGTATAAAATGATTAGATTTTTTATGAAAGGTAGGCGATACTGTGTAAACGATGAACGATTTTTGGTTGTTACATTAGAAACGAAGACTTATGGAATAAATTAAGTAGTTCACGAACACGAGTTTCTTGCGATTATTGGTTTCCACTATAACCTAGATCTTTCAGGAGAAATTAATAGTTGAGGGATATGGAATTGTGAAGGTCTTGTAGGAAACAAGACCTTTACAATTTTAAATTCTGAATGCCCACAAAATCTAACTTGAAAAACAGATTCTGTCCGGGTAGAGTACCGGGTACTTGCCACTCATTGTCCTTGCTTTTAATAAATAATTACTGCTTCTGTTGAAAACAACGTTTCCCAGACAAATTAACAATTCTTGTTACTCTATTACAAAACGTTTTCACCCGCAAATGCCTTCAGTTTTATTATATGTACAACAAAACAGAAATACAGCCGTTTAATTGTAATAAAACCTATTTACATGATTTTTGGACTCAAGTCATTGTTGGGTTGAGATAATAACATTTTAAGGACGCAATTAAAGTAGACTTGTATATTTTTATTTGATGAATTCACGAAACTTCGAAGGTGATAACTGTATTGATTCGCAATCAATGGCGTGCCAGTTTTATCTAATCATTATCGGTTCGTGCAGAGGGGTACGAATGGATCCCTATTATTACTTTAACAATTTCCATTCGTTTATATTCTGTAGATCAGTTTCTACCTTAATAATAAAATATAGGTTAACAATGTTCATAAGTACTGTGATAAAGGACGTATAAGGTCGGTAAAGACTTAGAGAGGTCCTTACAATTTATGTTAAGCTGAGACTAGTTGCGGGTACACCCACCACACAACTTGAAACGTTACTTGTGTAGGTACCCCTCCTAGAATGACCTGTTTTATCTCAATCAAAGGTGTAGTGAATTTTATGATGTTTCTCAATATTGATCAAATGCAAAGCATGTGAAATAAACACCAATTAACCCACAAGATTACTATTACATTTTTATAATTGCAGTCTTATTTGAAGAGCTGAACCGCCCAAGAACAGCTAAAAATATATAACTTGAGCCCATAAAATCTCAACTCGATTTTTCATATTGAGCTTGTAACAAAAACTTGAGGAATCTGGAGAGAGCCCCTAATTACGGCGGGACGTTCTATAAAACGTTTGATTGATGAAGCTGCGGAACCCTCTATCAGTTACAATCACCGTGAATACAGCTTACGGTTCAGTTCGTGAATCTAATTAGTTACGGTGGATAATTGGTGTTTATGTTTGTGAATAGTTATGCCTGATTTGAATTGAAATGAAGCTTTCACCTGTGAACTTGCGATCATTATTATGGCTGTAGTCATGGTAACCGCCCTATTGTCGAGCTCTGTCTACTTTGCAGACATTACTTTGAATTATAGCCTGAAAGGCCGACTTATATATACTTTATTGTACAACAGGAAAACCACCACCCTAATTGGATAACACAGTAACATATCTTCTAAATCTTTTATTAAAAAAAAAATAGTGGCACTCCGGGAGTGCCGACAGAAGTGAAAACCTGAACCAGATCGCCTTGGTGGAAGCAAAAATACTTGTATAGAACATTGATCCGTAACGGAATATAGATAAAGAGCACAATCGCGTTTACAAAAATGAGGTGTCGGTAACGGTGTCACGAGTTCAATTGTTTTTTCCCATCTCAAAAATTCCCAACGTGCCTAAAGAAGTTTTCACTTTAAAAATCAAACAATGCATTGTATGTTCCACAAATCCGAGTAAAACCTTATCCTCGTTATTCTGTTGCCGTCAAAATTGGGACAACTCGCCTTCCACGAAAAATACCATTACCGAGGAATTGTTTTTAATAACTACATATTTTCCAATAGCAAAAATACCCTGTAGCCCTGACATCCTCCGACCACACCAATAAGTTTAATCTTCAATACTATTCTAACATAATATGCAAATACCGCCCTAAAAACGTGACCATGCCCATATTGTACCAAAAGGAATGTTGTATTTGTTTTATTTACAGCTTTTAGGCGTATTCTTTTAGAGGAGCTAGTCTTCAAGTATTTTTAAGGCAAGGCATTTATTATGTCTGAGGCGTTTTACTGTCAGGATTTGAAATGTTTTATTTTATGCTACATACGTTTTGGCGAGATTCAGGTTTCCTGCGAAGTAACTTCAGGCCAATTTACGGAAAAAAATAGGAGACCAGCATTGCTTGGAATTGGAATTCATGACAAAATTACGCTGACACGTCCATGTGACCATGAGAGAATGTTTCATAAGTGCCAATAAATAAGAAGCAGTCTTTTTGAGCCAATAATTTTATCATTACGTCGAGGAACCCAAAAACCTTGGCAAACATATTTCCGAACACTGCAAAATTTCTTGATTCACTTACGTCTTCAATAAGGCATGAGTAGGTGGTGCTCGAGCCAGAGCGTTGCCTCAAGAAATTAAATTAAATCGCTTCACAGTTCAAAGGAATACAATCTTGCATATTATAGATTTTTGCCAAGTCCAAGATATTGAGGTGACAACTTTTATGGTGTTTTTTTTAAACCGATATTTTATTTTTAAATAAAAAGTCTGACATGTCGTCGCCCTCCCCGCTAAATGTCGTAACTAGCAATTGATATTTTTCCAGGGCAACGTTTTTCGGTCGGACGCTACAATCATGTTAAATATAGTTGCGTTAGCTGTGGCTTTATTAATGAATTAATAACTTTTTATAAATAGCTCTTGACTTAATCTTTAACTCACTAACTGTAGATGTGTGCATATATGACAGGTGGTGAGAATATTTTTCCCTTCTTTTGCACTTACGCAAAACAAAATACGTGATTATCTTCTAAACGGTAAACGACACAGACACGACGATTAGAGAGAACTTTTTCGAAACACGTAGGTAATGTCAGTGCAGATACGTCAGTTTGTGAGATACGACAGTTAGCGAGAGGGCGACGATGTTACTTATTGGTCAAATAATTAAACTTATGTATAAAATAATTAAAGGTTCGTTAACAAGTCTAAGAGCCTGTTTCACGATGTCCGAATAGCCACTACTTACCGAATAAATTCAAAAATGGAACAGAATTTGTAGGATATAATCTGCCAAGTAAGTTAACGAGAACCTAATCGGAGGTGGTGAAACAGGCCCTTAGACCAATTAGCACTTATTAGACCTGTTTTTATGAAATAGTGACCCACCTATTTGTTGGTGATTTGTTGATTTTTACACCACTTGCGAAGAAACAAACAAAATACACCTTTCGACACAACAAAAACAAAATAAACATACCTCAATCCCGTCTCAAAATGCACTCAACCAGCCCTTTAGTTATGTCTATAAAAATGTATAATAAATTGCCAAATGACATTAGAGAAGTAAGCAACACAAATATATTTATTAATAAATTGAAACAATTTCTGGAATCCAAGTCATACTACTCAGTAAAGGAGTTTTTAGATGACAAATCGGGTGCAAAATAAAATTATTCTCTCTCTCATACACATTATGAAATATAATATAATAAGGAATATAGGAAATCAAATATAAATATTAATACATAAATAATAACATGATTTAATAATAATGAAAATACTTCTAAGATTTTAAATAATAATTACCTTATGCAATACATAAAATTAAAATCCCTAATATACTATACCTATATACACAAACCTAATAATATACAATATATACCTACATAATTATACACTCAATTAAACACATCTAATAATTTATAATAATATTGAATTGCTACTTAGCCCTCTTCCTCTCTTCTAATTTTGCTGTGCCCGACAGGGTCCATATTGATCTTTTACTTTGTTATACCATCTATGTAATACATATGGAATGCAATAAAGAATTGAGTATTGAACTTACTTTCGTGTATCGGTTTTAATTGTTTTTAAAAGTAAAATGAAAGTAGTATTTTAATTGAGCAAAGAAGAAACCAATTGTGTTCAATTGATGTTATTTAGTACTTGAAATAACAAAGCATTTAACTTAGCAACTCGGCGTAGCTCAATTACCATCATGGCAACAGGATGACCTTTGCTCTTCTAACTCAGAGGGTGAAAATAAAATTTATCTTACTTTTCGTAATTTTTTTCTTGTTACACAAGTAATATTACTTTTTCGCTTCTAACTGTTGACGTCTTACATATTTATTTTCAGATACTGCTATCATTACATGCAAAAAAAATATTTGAAAATGGTCCCAGTTGGGCGCCAAAATGGTAAATCGAGCCCCATTTCCCTCGCAATGAAAAAAATTCGTCCTTGATGAATAGTTCTAGTAAATATTCTTACTAATGAACTTAAATACTTTTGGCGAAGGCGCCTTAATACTGAAAAATTGTGAAGAAATTCCATGAAACAAATTAGAATTTTGTTTATACAATCGATACGGGCGGTAAAATACGTTTTGTGTGCATAATAAACATCTCTAAATTACTGAAAACGATCTCAAGATATAAGATAAATAAATATACGAGCACATAGTAAACATAAGGTGGGTTTTCCAATTAGATATACAAATTTATGGAAGGTATATTAAAAAATAATTTGGTAAATTATCTTGTAGGTTGAAGGTACTCCTCGATTTTGATTTGCATAGTAATAACAATCGCAGTCTAATAGATGCTGCAAAACTTTGACGAAGCAACAGGTTACTGGAATAACCACTATCTACAGTACACGGTATATAAATTGACCCATTAAATAGAAACCAGGAGACCTTAGTAGTAGATTTATAATTAGCTCCGATCCTATCGTCAACCTTATTTCATTCTAAAATAAACCTCCAACTTTTAATTGCGTTAACCTTTTCGGGTTCCGTTACACGTGCAATTTTATTAGAATATGTAAATAGCTCATGAAAATATCGCGGCAGATACAGTTGGTATATTGCTGGGGCAGCAATTCCCCTCAGTGTCGTGTGTCATTACTTATGGTATACATGGCCGGATAATCAGTTACATAATCAATACATGTCCTCCCGGGAGAGAGGCGTTGGAGTCTGTGATATTGGCGATGGTTCGTTAATTTTCATGGACACAAAATCAGGAAAAACTTACGAAGCTGAAGCAAGTTCACAGGATCAATTTCTGTTTTGAGGAGCTGCTCATTACAAGTGAACCGAATTTGGCGTGAAGTCGATAAAAAGATATCGCGACAAGTGCTATCGCATTCGAAAGCATGGCTGATTAGTGGCGTATCAACCTAAATAAGCATTTCCGAAAAGAACACATCAAAGAGGCAGATAAATTACATCCTTATTAAAACACATTAGAAATCAAATCACTGTAACAGGACAAAAGATCTTCAAGATCAAAAACCTAATCAACAAAAGTAAATTCGAGAGACGTCAGAGAAAAGAGACAGTTTCATCGACCGTCGACATTCCAAAGAACAAGATTCGTACAATATCCCATTTATCATCAAAACCATTACAGCATGTAGAAAATGAACAAGACACTGACAAAGAAATCTAATTCTTTTCTTAATGCCTTAAAGTATAAAATTGCAATTGAAGTGGTTCCAAGATTTTTGATTACCCTAACGACCTTGCCTCATTGTATTGAAGGAGCGATAATCGATATTTGATGTTGTTACGTATTAAAATCAAACAATAAAATATATTTTATAGTATTATCAAGGGTATATTAAACCAACGATTACAAAGTAACAGTAAATAAGTACTTATTGGTTATGAAGTAAGATATTCATATCGGGCAATTAGTCTCCAAATAGATTGGGGCTCAATTGCAAAGACTGTCGTATCGGTAAATTAAGGTAAAGCTGGGAAAGCAATAAATTTTGAAATAGTCTTATTTGGAAAATTTATCGTATCTATTTCTTTGCCAACTGTTACCGAGTTTCCAAATTGGGTAGCTTCTAGCTAAACTTAAAGGATTTATTGGAACGAGAATTCAGAAAGATATGAGAAGCCAGGAACGTAGATTTTGTGAAAACGTGTCAAGAAATGAAAATGCCGAGAAACTAGCCTAAAAAACTGTTTACACTTTAAAATCTTTCGAAAACTAAGTAGGTACCATTGAGTATATGCGAAGACTCTCTGAATTTATTTTACCAGCTTTGGCGAATCGCACATTCATATGCGTGAAGCCAATTTGAGCGTTAACAGTACCAAAATCCACCGAATAATATTCAAGATTAGTCCTGAAATAGAAACTGGCGCGATCGACAACTTTGTATTTTGTATTCACAAGGCACCCGAAACATTGATTTTGTAATGGGTCAGATCTAATTCATATTTAATGGTGTTCTACAGAGGTGCATTACCCTATATACAGGACATCAATTATTTACCCGGACAAGAATCGCTTTTAAGAAATACAATATAAGGTGGATTTTCTTTTGGGGATTTATGAAATGTTTTGTAACTTTGTTCATGATATCTTTGGGCAGCGTTAGGCTTTGCTTACTTAAAAGAAAATAATATTGTGAAAATATTATGATTGTTTCACATAAAGCCTGCCTCAATCCAATGCATTGTTTATGATACAAAGACACCTATTAAAACGACACAACCATTCAATGCCACAGAGCATGAAGCAGGTTTTTTTTTCTACAACAAAGTTAAGCGACAATGAAAAATGCAAGTCAAACTCTTCATCAATTAATCTCTAAACGGTAAAGAAATAAAGGCCGCATCAGCCATTGTTTAGTTTTCGATAAAACCGTTGAACCAAGACGTCATTTCATTGGTGGACGATTTCGGCTGGAGTCTGAACGCTGCAGTATAAGAATCGATTAGACATCTGAGAAATAATTATTATAAAGATAAGAATTTTAAGAAACCCTAAAGCCAGCCTTAACATTTGGAAGGTCTGTAATACTGTTACCTATATCTCTATCTGTTTATGCAGATACGGTCTTGAACATAACATACTTGGAAATGTTCAAACGCAGCAATGAGAAACCACGTAAAATCTTTGAAGCAATCAAGAAATTGGCAAATTTGCGTTTCCTTGATGTAAATGGCAAAGCTGAACTAATTAATTAGATTGCTAACGTAGCTACCGTAGCTGAGTTCTGCCATTACCTAACACAACACGGCGTTGCTGCGACGACTGAAACGCGTAACAATATCCGAGTGAACGTTTGTATGAAAGGGAACGCCCGTTGCGCACTGATTATCTGCTAGACGCGAATGGTGCAAGGTTTGAGCGGCACGGATTTGGCGTGAATATGGTTTACACAAGGGATTCGCTCTGGCTTTGCTCGACATCAGAAAATATTATTGTAGTTATATGTATAGTTCTTTGAGATATAAGAAAACACATAACGTAGTTAAAAGAAAGAAAAATGAAAAAAAAAAAAAAAATTGAAATATTAATGTTGATGTTTTTATGTGATTTAAGGCATTGTATGATAATTGAATTAAATAACAATGAATAATGTTTTTAAGTACCTATCTATTAATTTTTAATTGTTCAAATTTTGTTTTATTTGTTAATGTAAATGTTTTGTTTCATTTATTACAAATTAATTTATAATCAGAATATTTGTACGCCGTTGACGGCAAGACATAGCGTTCATTTATATTATTATTATTAACATCTGTACTTTTTTGTTTACCTATGTTCTACAAATAAAAATATTTGAATTTGAATTTGAGTTGTTGTAACGACCTATCTGAAATATATACGCGGCAGACAGACGCGGCTGGGCGACTCGATTTTATAATACAATTTGAGATATTAGAGGTTTCATCACTATTTACCCATGATCGTTCACTGCTACTTAATTTTATTGGATGCGCAATCATTCCAAAATTTTATAGTAATAGCTGCTTATAAAATATCCCACATTCATAAAATTGCAGCTGTGCATAAAATGTGGGCTACGGTCCAAAAGCTACATTCTTATTTGGTTTTTAGAGCTCGCGCTAAATATTTTCAGAACAGCAGGGCAATTTATTTTTAATAACGATTTGAATGTCATTTTTACGGCAGTGTGATCAAAAATACCAACGGAAGTTTTGTATTAAACTCTTGATTTATTACTGAATTTGATGAACGGGACCATGACATCATCTACATAATATACCGCTTTACACACTTTTAACTTTATTCAATATGCAGAAACGCCCAGCCCTTAGAGATCAAAGTACGGACACGGCTAGTCTAGGCCGTCAGTGGCTATGAAAGAAGCTGTCGCGCTCTGGTTAGTTCGCAGCGACATGGGCGTAGCTAGGAATTTGGTACAAGATATAAAAGGTATCTAGGCATTACAGAAATAAATAAGTAAGTAACAAAAAGCATAACGCTTAGAATCATTGCAAAAAATTGGGTGTTATAATATTTCCCTAAACTTCGGGATTGATCAACAACATTGAATAACAAAATGCTGTACAAACACTTCCGAAATCAGTATAGTCTTCACTATAATTAATAGGTTTACAAATGATACTAACATCTAAGGGCATAACAATTTGCACCAAGATGAGACTCACAGTCTAGGTGTGAAATCGGACCTTGGTGCATATTTAGATGGATCCATAATTACAATTAAAGGCAGGGGTTCTACGCTCATTCATTATTGTGGTATACGATGTTTTCTAAAATGGTTATCCAACAATTACATCATGCATTCACAATAATGTCAACACGGTGCTGCTGAAGCGGTGACCATTGTCCAGCCATGCGTATCTTCTCACGATCATAATAATAACATTTGTTTGCATTATCAACCGTTACGAGATTTCACTTATTCCAAACAAACTTAGCCCAAAATCTTTTCATGTAATTTCCTGTTAATCTTACGGAGAAGATTTCAAACCTAAGAATTTGTCCAAGTCATATTAGCAGTAAGTTCTGTTAATACGGACAAGCCTGACTCTTTTGAGGATGCTGTGGCTGTGTAACCAGAGGGATTTAGTGAAACTCTTATTTCATTGGCACACCATTTACTACTTACTGCAAACCTTTTAGTACCTAAAGTTTTAATAGCTTGAAAAGTTTTTAGTTAGAGGATCATTAAATAATTGAGTACATTCGTACCATTTCTGTTGGAGTTTCTCTCATCACGGGCTCACTAATTACAAAAATAGCATCGCTAAACAAAACAACACGGTTCTTTATTTGAGAGAAAATACAAACAAAGCTTCATGATTCACAGATATTTTTGTTTATGATAAAGTTAAGAGTATGCTTGTGGATAAATTACTCAATACTAGAGTTAATTTATAAAGTTATATAAAAAACATAGCGCACTTAAAATCGGCTTTGGTCAGGTTCTAAGATAGCGATAGCAGCAGATAGACTGCCCGTCGTCTTAAAACTAATTAAAAACAAACGGGAATCGACAAATTAGGCACATTGTTGCATCGTGTTAGCATTTCCCGTTAATTGTCCAACAGATTTCCATGCGATATCAACCAGAACTAACAGCGATTAGCTCCGCTAGAACCATGACAATTTGATTGGAGGATCGTGATGGGATCGAATTATGACAACAGGTTGCTTGAGAACCCACAAAACCGCCAACACTGAACGCCGGACTGCTAAACATACCAATCAATCAATCCTCGTTCTTATTCCAAAGATGTGTTTTCAAATGCAGTCAGACGGTAAAACTATATCATCTAGGTAGAGGCTATACCTTCTTAATCTGCAAACAATAACGATAAATCCCCATGATCCTCAAAATACGCAAGTGCAATATCAGGATCAGTATTCCCTTAGAGGGATCCATAACCGTAGAAACATCCCGGTGCGCCGTTTATGCGGGCACGGATGAAGTTAAGCGGTATTCAACTTATGATTACGATATCGTACCAAATGGCAATTGGATTTTGATATGGCTCTACTTGGAAAGGTGAAGTACAGCCTGAAATACTGGGAAAAAGCTCTAAAATTAATTACGTTTTTGGCAATGTTTTTGTATATTTCATTTCTTTCGCGGTGAAAACATCTTTGTGTTGAACACGAGATTCTCAGTCACTTCAGTATTTAATCTGCACTTCACCACAAAAGTGGCCGGCTTTGAAGTCCAAATCCCTTACAAATATTCGAATGTAGCTGAAGCTACCGTAAGGCCTCTTTCTGGCTAAGAACTCCGGTCGCCTAATCCGCCAGTCTAAAGATTTGTTTCGGTCGACGTATAGATCTGCATTACTGATATTCCTAAGATAACTCTGTACTAGCTCAGAAAGGAAGATCCATCTAGCATCTAGTTTAGGGAGTTTCCTAACGGCACATTTGTGCATACCTACGCAATTTCTCAACAAAGTCTTTGTTAAAAATAACCTATTCCTGTTTCACATTACATAAACCGTGTGTTTGAATCTACAGTTCAGCCGTTTGCTTCAATAGTTCCACTCCCTTCGAATTCATCTTCTTATTATTATGGCAGAAAGTTAGTATTACTATACCGATGTAATAACTCTGTAGTCGTTCGACTTTCATTTTCCAGCATGTACAAATAATTCATTACGCGCTTGGTTCGCGTCGACATTTTCTTTTGTTTGTGAATCAGTAACGTCACGATAAATTCCGTTGCCTGTATGATGATGGGTTTGTGTAAGAGATGGCAATGCATCTGCGATGTCTCTGGTATTGCTGAAGTCCATCGTTGGCGGTAACCACTTACCATCAGGTGCATCGACGGCGTGTTTGGCATCCAATAGCATTAGTGAAGTTTTTAAGTGGAAGCTGGGTATGCAAAACTAGTAGGTACTAAACCAGTTTTACCGAGCCTCGATCAATGTTTTCGTATGAGCCTCTCAAAATCGCCTAATTGGCCTGTTCCGGGAGACCCAATACAATTTAAACTTCGCAACCAAACTACCCGGCATTTTATTCTACGAATCTAGATTCCTCTTTATATATAATCTGCATTACGCAATATAACGACGAACTCTGCACGTCATTCGACTGCCACTACTTTAGCATGTAATTCATTACGCACATGTCTCCACGTCGGTACTTTCTTTTGTTTGCAAATTAGTATGTCACCATTAGTCACTGATGCTGATGGTAAGCAGCACTCACTCATCATAGGTCACATATTCAGTGGGGCCTTTCTGAATGAATACTTCAACCAAGTTTGTGTTTTAGAAGGGACGGACCTTCGGCTGCTTTTACAAACATTTTATAAAGACCAAATTCGTAGATTTTGTTGATCAAGACTCGTCACCATGTTTTTTTACCAAATCACGCCTGAAAACCGAATCCTCCATCTTCCTTGGTGAATGAAATCATTAATAATAACGACAACACTTCACCGTCACTACTTCCACTTCTACTTTAGCATAGTTCATTGCGCGTTCATGTGTCCGCGCTACTTTCCTCTTGTACAAACGTTTGGCGTTTGTTTGCAAATCAGGCGCAGCTTGTTGTGTAAGTACATACAGAGAGTAAACAGATTTACTTGAGAAAAGATTTAGACGAAATGTTTAGGCGCTCGGATAGTGGAAGATGGTTAGTAGTATAGATTATATACAGCTCTTCTCACTGAATAAATTGTGCTTCGATGAAATACGTTGTTAATGACAAAGTCTCCTCTTATAGAAAAAAAAATACTATTACAAGATTCTTTGGATACTTTTCGTTAATTTGGTAGATAATAATTGTCAGGAAAAGCTTTTTCAAAGGTATTTTTCTTTTGTTACTATTGAACGCATGACTAGCTCTGAATGGGGATGCCTCTCATCTAACAAATAAAAGCATTCTTCTCGCTCACTAACCTCTTTGAGTATTATTTGTCTCTTCTACATTTGAAACTACTTTAATATAAGAGGGAATTTAATTACCACTTTGAAATAATAACGCTTGAAGCTCTAAACTATTTAACGACTTAAACTTTATGGCCTTTAACGATCGGTCGGCACATAAGGATCTCCGTTTGAATAGTGCTATACCAAAGCTAAGCTTGACATCTGGCTACTAGTGCAACTGACACTTGACATTCGCACTCTCATGCAAGATCTTACAAACAATCATGGAGATATCTCCAAAATCGCAACGATAACGTGTCCGTTTGTCCTAATATCTGCAGCCATAAACTTCAGCGTCGTGTAAAAGAGTATGGCGGATTGTGTACAACTTTATGTGCCCGTTCGCGCTCTAACGCTCACTGGCTCCAAGCCAATAGGGATGTTTTCATATCGACTTTGTTACCAGCGTGTTTATTAAATGCTCCAAATAAATAAATGTATAATTGTGGTCATGACAGTGTTCAAGGGCGGGAACCTTGAGACCAATGTCCGGTGAAGATTCGAAGATGTTGTTGAGTCATTATGATGAAAATATTGTGTTGTCGTGTACAGGTATAATGGTAATCATGCATTCTAGTGTGATTAATGCAAATTATACCGGTTTTCTTAAGATGCGCAGAAAACGTAGCTAGTTGGCCAGTTCTGCTTGGTAGGTTCTCTAAGTTAACTTATAGAAAATAATGTTAACTGATCTTAACTTTCCTGCCTACATCACTACAACAGTTCTGGTACAGCACTACAGTAGTTCGACGTTAAAAAGTTTAGCAATAAAAGTTATGCCAACAAAACCATCAAACATTCATATTTGCTCATAAATTGTCAAATTACAGAGGTTAGTCGAGACGACTCTACAAGACTACGGGCAGGCTCAAATATTCGGCATACTTGAAACAGAAACTTGGGTCAAATTCAGAGCAGTCGAAAACGGGTTGAAATCGGGGAATTTTATCATTTACCTAACAACGTGTCGAAGGCTTATGTTTGTTCGAGTTAGTTTGTGGTTACGTCACGACTTCCACCGATTTCACGGGACCCGAGTAAACAGAGCTTGTGTAATTCTTACATTGAATAAATTTGTTCAGTATAAGTATTTATATTTAATTTAAGGTGAACTTATGAAATAACTACTGTGCCTGATCAGGTTTGGATTTGATTTCTTACCACAATTTTATTCGGTTTTCGTGAAATGGCAAAAAGAAACCTAAGATTAATCATTACGTCCATATGTCACTGCATAATATGTCTTTTAGTTTGTCGTACTTTTATTATAATTTAAAAGGAAGGCCTTAGTCTGCAAACATAAAGAAAAAATAAATTATTAACTAGTTCTATCAGCAAATAATATCTAATCCAATTAATAATATAAGTTTATGTTTATTAGTACATATTAAATACAACAACACAGCATATGGAAACAGAGGGTTGTACTACCAAGTTTAGCTTGGTAGCGAAATGACCGCTTCTGTACAGGGTCGCCAGTTCGAATGCGGCATCGCGACAAATATTTGTATGGCCTACAGATGTTTGTTTCGGATCCAGATGTTGGAATACATGTGATTCGAGTATTGTGACTAACGACCACGACGTAACCCCACTGCGAGCATTCTTTTTAATTATTTCAGTTTGTAACTCATTCTTGTACGCAAGATAGATCTTGCAGAAAAAACTAATTACGCAAAGCAGCCAGGCAGTTGTTGCTTAGCTAATTAGTTTCTAAACCACAAGCTATTAAACGCAAAACGGTACTTGTCCAACTCCGTTAGTTGGGTTAAAAGTATTAGGTGTCTTTTAATTATCGTTTTTACTGATCAACTTTTTCATTTTCGATTACGAAATATTTATTTCATCTGTAAAAATTGTTAGGTAACGGTCTGGAGTCTGGTTACAAGCTAACAGGCGATTAACGTGCCAGAACTGACTGGAAAAATAAAAAAAGGATAGGACGCGAAGAAACAGGCACTGTTTGCAATTTTAAAGAGATCAAGACTGCAACAAGCTTAGTTGTTTGATTGAAAAATTTGAAAAGCAAAGATTGCCAAATACATCATTTAAATTGGAACGATATTACCTAGTAATGATGCAAAAAAAATATTTTTTAAATAATTAAAATATAATTAAATCCAAACCCCACTAATAGCTACCGTTTGACGGCACCGACATTAGTAGAAAGCGTTCCAAATTATCTCCGATCTAAAAATAGGGGGCATTAGAAGTTCATTGATATTTTGACTCGGCCACGCAGCTGACCGAAATAGATGCTTCCGGAAATGTGTAGTGGCATTCTAGGAAGACATTGATTATCAGGAATGTAGGAGAGCTCTGGGCAAGATTGTTGGACGGCGTTCTTGAGAAAATAGTGGAGATAAAACAGATAGTTTTGTTAGGATCGCTGTGAAAGAACGGGGTTAAAATGTTGTTATTTTGTGTTTAAACGATCTAGTATGATATATAAATAATGTCCTGTTGGGTAGATTATTCAGTTGAAACTGTCCATTGTTCAAGGATTAAAACACATTTTTAAGTAACATAAGGGAAAAATCACAGCAGTTGTTCACGCCAATAAGACAACGCTAATAATAGCGTTCAGAAAGCCGTTAAAAGTTTTTATGACACAGTCGAAACTATGCTCATAATCATAAATATCTTCATTAAACAAAGCTGCTACCGCCTCGACACCTTCTAAAACCTTTTTAAACCATTCTAAAGTTAATAACACTCCATTTTGAAACCCCTCACGGCTTCGCAATATTCTTTAGTGAAAAATTCCACCGTATTACCGTCAGGTACTTTAGGCTTGCCTAATTCATGCAAAATCGCTGACAATCCAGCCTAATTGCGCTACGGATACATTCATAAATCACAGCGAGGAAAACTCTAGTCATTCCCTACGCAAATTACTTCGTATAAACTCAACACAATTATTTGGGCGAATATAAAAAGACTGAGCGAATTTTTGGTGCGAGTGCGGGGTCCCTTAAAATTTTCGGGGTCGTAAGTGATTGATCATTTGACATGGCCGTAAATTGCATTTGAATAAAGGTAGTATGAAATCGTAATTTCTCATGATATTGGATTTTTAAGGACCCTGTCTAGTTAAAAACGCGGAAGTTGAAGATGTTGATGCGGGTGTAATTCCGTACGATATTCGGACCAAAGCAGATAAGTGTCTTCTTGAAGGCGATATTCATTGTTTAACGGAACACGACTTCCTGACGAATGTAACCGACCTCGTAACTCTACAGGCAGGATCCTTGCAAATCGGAACGCTGTCATTAGATGTAGAATTGGGCTCCGCTCGAAAAATGGGCAGCACACCTAAGAAATCGCATGAAATTAAATTCAAATAGCCAATATTTTTATAACCCAGGAATGCAATGATAACCCAATTGAAACATGTTAAGTTGTTTAATGATAATAAAAGTGTAACGCCACTCCTATTTTTAACCGTTTTTAGATAACATGGGAGCGAAATCGATCGGTCTTACTAAACAGTGCTGAACAGAGAATTTCATACCGCTTCAATGGTCGATCAAGAGGAGATGATGCAGTAAGCATAACGCTTGACTAGTGGTGAGGTGCCCTAAGCGTGTTACTATTTTTTTTCATTCCTAGGTATACGGTCTATCGTTTAATACTCGGAACGAACAGCACAGGTATCTAACGTTCATGTCAAAGAGATAATGAAAAATATATGTCAAGAGGATGGGCATCGGCATCTTCGACCATCAACAATCTACTAGGTAGGTATGTTGCTAAAAAAACCCGTTCGATGGCGCGCTCTGCGGAATGATGTGGTCTCCTTAGTGGTCATGTTTGACGTTTTTGACGTTCAAAAGTGCCTTTTTGTGCCTAATTTACTTTGACTTGAGGTCCAGGCAATCCCGGGTAGGGCAAAGTGGGTTATTTAATGTTTACAGACTAATATATCACGAGCTAACACGGCGTAAAAAGCTGTTCTTGGGAGCAGTTTTTACCCCATCATAAACTTGAAACCTAAACTTTGGCGCACAGCCTCTTCGAGCATCGAACAAAACAACCGACATCGAAATTGAATCAAAACAAACTGATGCAAATCACGACAAATGTAAAGCGGAAACCGTGGGCGAGAAAAACATTGTCTTTGGCGATGTTTACGTCATTCTCCTAAAATGTTAAACAATTTGGTGATTTGAAGTGTTTACCAATATTAAAAGATAATTTAAATTCAGCTTTGTTTCATAACAATCAGAACAGTATTTTAAGAAAGGACCATACTTTATAAGTATATGGAGACCTTAGGATACTTTATGTTAAAGATGACACACAGGCTGGGTACTTCCCAGCAGCTAAGCAGGCAGTGGCGTATTGACACCAGGAACACCTATGCGTGAATAAACATGAGAAAATAAAAATAAAACATTTTTCAAAGCAGTTCATGACATTATGTCATTCATGATCCAAACAATGAAACTACTCAGTTTCGAAGATACTTTATTGTATGCTTCAACTGAATTCATAATGCAGTTATACTTAAATGCAACTAAGCTTTAGTTTACTGCACAAGAGTTATGGCATGAGTTAATAGTATGCAAAGCTCTGCTAATTGTCACAACACAAATAAGCTACTAATACAGAGAAGACCAAATGTTTCAGGCTGACCAGTTACAATGTAATACTGATTTGATAACAGTTATTAGTTAAATTCAGGCTCTGTCACTAGAGTAGACATAGCATAGTGGAATGTTCATTATCACAAACTATACTATATAATATACTATGTACATTATGTTATCACTGTTATCAGTGACATGACAATTTTACATAGTGTTCAGTCTATTACAGATTTTATCCACATGTATAATGTGAATGACACCTGACCTAATATCAATATTTGAATAATGTTTAGGTTTAGTTTCTGAACTAGGATAGTTTCAAAGTTTGGTTCCTTCTCATCATTCAAGTCTTACTTACTTATTAATTATTTACATAGTGTAAAGTTGTGAACCTACTAAATATGGAATATTATTGTTATCCTACAATAACCACACAGTGGGTAAATTACCTAGTTATTTCCAGTTTATTGTTAAAACAATCACTACACAACAATATTCCAGTAATTATTTATTTATTTAATACTTCAAGCACACAAATGTACTGAGGCGGACTTAATGCCATAGCCATTTTCTACCAGTTAACCTTTGGGTAATGGAGACAAACAGTGGTAGGTAGGTAGGGTATTTATTATGCCTATTGGTAGTACAAATACTTTAAGTAGTGCGTTTGCTAATAAAAACAAATCGGATTCTATACAGATACGGAGTAACTGGCATTTGGCTGAGAAAGCACTAGAACTAGAATAATAAGACTGACAAGCTCTGTAGCTGCCTCAGACATCATTGGAGTACAAGCAGAAATTATATATCTAGAAACCTTTACAATCTCAACCTTAAGCTTAAGATCAATAATCTCCCAATAGTATAATCGGATCTAGGGCTTGAAACAAGCCTTTGACATATTGGTTACTAGTTTCCGCCAGCAGCTTCGCCTGCCTGATATATTTATAAATTAGCCTATGTTACTCAGTGATAATATAGCATTAAACCTGTGCAAGAATTTTTTAAATCGGTCCAGGAGTTTTAGATTTTATTCATTACAAACAAAAATACAAATCTTTTCTCTTTATAATATCAGTGTAGAAGTCACAGTTAAATCATTTTATTTTTTTAATAATTACCATTGTGTTGTATTTAAAAAGACAAATGTGACATGAAATTATGACTTTTGACCCATTTTTTTACATTAAGACAGACCAATACTTTAGAGTTTTAGACCAAATATTTGAAATTACAGCACAAAACGAGGCCATAATAAATAACTCTTCATCTCAGTTACAGAATGTACATTTATTTTATTCTGTTCCGTTGGTTGAGCATTATGTCTGCAACTCTCCTTGACACGGCCCGCACAGTAACAATATTCATTGTTACTTTGCCACTGCATATTATATTATTTAAGATAAAGAACCAACACATCAGATTTGTGCTGATTTGAGTCGATAAGTTAAATTACGATTACTGATATATGTTTTTATTGAAATTTTATTTTAATGAAAATTAAAACCGTTGTTAAGTTAATGTAAAGTAACATAGTGGACAAGTTTTTGAAAGCATTTTTTATCAACGTCTTGACATTCTGAGACATAAACTGACAAACAATATTGCATGATTTTCTTGCCTATTACCAAACAGCGAAAGATCAAGTACCTAATGCACTAAATGGACTCTTCATTCACAAGATTCTTTAAGACTAATACCAAAACATGAGCCATCATAATGTACTATAGTTTATCTACCAACAGCTATTTATTATTACTCTATGAAAAAGGTTATGATTAGGTTTTTCTATCCATGAGCAATACCAAAACTTATGCAGTTTTTCAGACTTGACACAATGCAGGAAGCTCGCAAACTTCAAAACAATTAAATGGACTGATTGGTGACATAATCTACTAATCAAATGTTCTAATAATTGTTACGGAGCAATAAAAATAACAATAGCACTTCTATAAAGTAATCGTATAGTTCAGTCAACAACATCTGGTTCTCTCTGATTATTCAATAGACTGGCACTATTGTTGGATTAGATAATGAATGGCCTAAGGAACATTTATTTGTTAGCGTTCAGGTTTTAGAGCAAATATTTTTGTTTCAGAAAATGAACTGCATGGTTCAAGTAAAAATACAAGAAAAGGGTAATTCAAATAGACAAGAAAGAATAGTAGACATGAACTTGAACGTAACCCCGAGCATGTCTACATCGTAACCGTAATTGAGCACTACCTGCAATATAAATAATATCCGCTTTTACATAAGCAGCTAGACATTAGCATTCAAGTCACTGACCTGAGGCAAATTGGCGGCGATCTGTCTGTGCAGCGAGTCCCGCTCCTTCTCCACTTCCTTGAGGCGCACCTCCGAGTCCCCCAGGCGCTCCTGCGTCTCCCGCAGGCTCTCCACCAGCTTATCGCGCTCATCGAGCATAGACACCATCAACTGCTCGAAGTTCGCATCCTCACCCGATAACTGCGAACTCCTTTGACTGATACTGTCCTCCGATATAGTGGGCATCACGTCGCACATCATATTCCACATTTTAATTTAACATCAAACCAGAATACTTATCGTACACGACACACCGAAAAACACAATTTCGATCACCGTTTTATTACATATGTCCCGGCACAAACGTTACCTAAAACTAGCGCACTTAACGCGAGCGAGTTGTTTCACATCGTCAGAACATTTGTATATGACATTAGTCAAGAATTCGGGAGACATTCTAGTTCGATATTTAGAAAGACACACCTAAAAATCGTAATCCTACGATTCCATACTATCATGGCTCAAGCGGCATGTCTGCCATCTTGGAATGGAACGTCAATCAGAACAAAGAGTAGCACTAAAGATAATTCTGCTCGCAGAAGCGATACAACTCACTAGTATTTGAAAAGAAGCAATAAACTCAGGAAGTAAGCCGACGCGACGTTCGCACGGACGTAATAAAATCGCGGCGGGATTTTATCACGCACTGGATTTTCAACTCTCGGCGCTAAGCAGGGCGTTGATAATATAGTGCACAAAAAAAAATGGCCGCGATTTTATAACGTCCGTGCGAACATCGGCTAAGAAGATACTTCGAACGATGGGCGCCTGAGTTAAAAAACCTGTTAGCCCACGTTCGCATGGACGTAAAAATGTTGCGGCGGGATTTTATCGCGCACTGTATTTTCAACTCTCGGTATTGAGTCGAGCATTTCGTAGACTGGATTTTCAACACTCTGCTTAGCGCCAAAAGACGAAAATCCAATAGTGTTTTTTAGGGATGGGTAAAAAATATCGATATATCAAAATATCGATATTTTTTCAGAAAAATATCGATACTAATTAGCGATATTTTTTCCCGCGATATATCAATTTTCGATATTTATTTTCAGATATCAAAATCGATATATTTTTAAAGCTCTGCTGTCTGCATCAGAACAAGCTAGTGGGTCCTCTATCTGGTCCAGACATGAGAAATTATTAAATCTGAGCATAGCTTCGTCAGAGGTTCCAAGCAGGAGCTGTGTCCCCAATGAACTGAAGCAGTATTTGGACCAACCACTTTTAGAAAGAAAATCTGATCCAATAAAGTTCTGGGTAAATTGTCAACATTTCACGCTGGTTCTCTCGGATATCGCTCTAAAATATTTGATTTGTCAAGCATCTTCAGTGTCATCTGAAAGGGTAGCTTCAGTGGTAAATTTGGCTGTGCCAAATGATAGGAGCAGATTAACAGGGGAACACATCAAACAAAGAGTGCTCCTGATGTCAATATCAGACAAATACTGGTTTGAATAATGTTTTTTTTTTTTTTTGTTTCTTTTTTTTTATGTCAAGCAATTCGAATTTTTTTTAAATAATAAAACTTATGTTGAAACAGCCAGATGTGTATTTGCTTTAAAATTTCGATAATTTAGGCAATTTTTATAAATAATTGCAAATTGGGCAAAAAATATCGATATATCGAAATATCGATATTTCTTGAGTGATATATATCGATATATTTGAAAAATATCGATACGATAAATATCGATATTTTTTTTCCATTTGCCCATCCCTAGTGTTTTTTCCGCGCTGAGTTGCACTCTGTTGGATTTTCAATGCTCGACTTATGAAGTTTTCAATTTTATTTGTGCTGTTCTCTGCTCTGCTTCTGTACAAAGCTGATATTATTATAATCCATGACATGGTGTGATTCATATCTTGAATTCTTGATTTGAGAATTATGTTTTAGGGATTTTTAGTACGCATGAGTCGCACGAGCCCAGTTTTCTGTTTTTTTTAAGGTTCAATACTGCTTATATCTCCGGCAATATTGGTTATTTTTATGACTGTTTATTATGAAAACATCTAACCGTTATCAGTCGTTCCAGTTCCCGTGGATATTAAATAACTACATAGGTACTTCAATCTAGTTATCATTTTGTCATGGCGTAGAAAATCGGTACCGAAGAAAGTAGCTTGTGCACGTGCACTATTAGGTTTACTCAAAAAAAAAAAATTATCGTTGCTTCAACAATATAAAATCTACTTTCAGTTACCTACTTGCGTTACTGAAATTGATGTAAAAGGATGACGAACGAGTTTAATGCCTATCTTACACTCTCGACACTTTTAATCATTGCCACCATTTACTGCTAGTGTCTACAGAGGTGGTTACGATACTACATGAATGAAATTTACAAAGCATGTTTTGAACAATTTGTTAAAGTTAAAAATTATTTTCGGTTTTCGGGTCTAAAAATAATAATGAAATCAAATTTCGGTTTTGTTAAAGAAATGGTTTATTTTACATAACATCGCTCAAGATATCCATAGTAAGTATTTAGAACAAAGAAACAAAAGAACACTATTTTATTTTTATTGTTGTGAACTTGTGAATTACAATTAAATAAACGTACAGTTTATTATTTTTTATGATGGGTATAATTGTTAATACTCAAGGCAGTAAATTAAAAAAAAATTAAATGTTCTAAAAACCCTGTGTTCTGAATCATGCAGCAGGTTTTGAGCATCAGGCATTTGCGATGAAAACAAATTATTAACAATCTCATGACAAAATCATACTCGGCTATAACACTCTCCTAATCTAAAAATTCGATAAGTTCATGTTCAGGAATCAGGACATTATTTTTGTTGCATTTCACTGTGCGAAATACCGCTTCTCTTTGATAAACGGGTAGCCAGCGCCATCTCGCGGCCATACCTGATAACTAGCAGCTTGACTAGCAACGTAAGAAGGAAGAAATAAAAAGTTTCGGCTGGATCGGTTTATCTTACTTAGGATTTTGGCTTTTAGGCCAATTTAATAATGTATCAGTCTTAAAATATTAACATATTTCCATAAGTTTCGGACTATGTTCGAGTTAAAGCTAAGGCACCCGCCAGTGACAGGTAACTATGCGGTTCTAAGTGGAAACCTGTTAAGGCTTGTGCAGACCAGCGCGACACGCGACGCGACACAAAGGCACCGCTCGTCGCGCGACGAGCGGTGCCTTTATTACTATTAGAGTTAGGTCCATTCCATGAGATGTCTACTAAGCCCGTTGTGTTAGCTTTTATTTTATATTGGCGCCAATGGGCGCTCGATGGGTTTCCATCGATAAAAATGATGAATTTCCAAAGAAACTTTTATCTCCTATTTAACCCCTATGGCTGAATTCTTGAAAATTCTTCCTTAATTCTCGCTTTCGTTATAAAGCGCTGAGGACCTAAGGCTTCTAGGCTAGACCCAGCGGTTTAGGTTGTGCATGTCTGCCAGTGAATTAATGAAGGTATCTTTATCAAGTAGGTACAGTATGACACAACTTAGATGTAGCATCGGAAAAATTCGTAAAACGCGTAGTGCGGCCTTCAAAATTACTGTTAATATTTATTACTGCTTTAGGTGAAAATTATTTTTACGCAAACGCAATAACTTGTAAAGAATACCAAATACATGCGTAAAAATTTAAATGAATGTCTACAAATTTTCAAATCTGTGCAACTTCTAAGTTTGTGTCGTACTGTAGCTAGATTGAATTTTGAACAGTAGAACCCAAAATTAAAAAAAAAAAAACAACTAAGGACTAAGGCCAGTGTTGCCAACCCGTACGATAATTATGGGGGCGTACGATAATTGGGCCAGTGGTACGATGTACGATAATGAATGTCTAATGTACGATAATTCTGCGATTTGCTGAAAAAACATGTTCCATTAACAAAATATGTCAACATCAACAAGTAGGTAAGTATGTCTCACTCTTTCCCTAGTTTTTTTAGAGTGAAAACAAAAATTTCAACTAAAAACTATGACAAAACATGTTTGCGGTTTGTGCTGTTAGCGCTATTACCTAGTGGTGAAACTTCCCCTTTGATTATAGTATATAATTATTCATTGTCTTTTGATAGCAATTTGAATTAACGTTTTAGGTTTTTTTTTTTGTTTTGTACGATAATTTTTCCCAAAAAACGATAATTTCGACGTGGAATCTCGATAATTTGAACTTTTGGAGTTGGCAACACTGACTAAGGCCCGTATTACAGAACGTCACTCAATACTCAAGCATTACTTAAAACTAGTTTCAACCAATCAAATGGCTTGAATCTAGTTTTAAGTAATGCTTGAGTATTGAGTGACGTTCTGTAATACGGGCCTAAGACAGTTGAATCGAACATTGAACTTATTCATATCTGTGTTGTAAAGTGGTTAAAAAAAAACAGGTTGTTGACTAATTTGACAACACTATCACTGTGCGATCCCGTCGTCCCGACCTCTGACTTGACCTCACTGATTAGTATCTGAGCTTGTTTCGTTCGTTGCATTGTTTGTTCTCCAGTCTTTTTATTACAGCTGGCGAGGACGAGCGTGTTTTAAAAAATGTTTAAGTTTTGTGTTTTTCTTGCGTTTTGTGTAGCGGTAAGTTCTTTACTAACATTTTGAAGGGTTCAACTTTTCTTTAGTACCTACCTTACTTTATGTGTAAGTAGGTATTAGTGGTGAAGACACATTACTTCAACTGTCATTAACGAGACACAATAGAATTTTAATTGTTATCCGCCTTAATAAGGCTGCTTAACAGGTGATGAGTTAAGAAGGATATAGTTTGAGGAGTATTAGTGTTGAAGACGCATTATTATGTTTATGAGAACATGGATTGTAATAGGTACCTACCTATTCGGCAGTACCTACCCAGTTCTATAGTCTTTATTAGCTAAACCCTCAACCGTACAGGAGGAGCTTAATTACCCGGATTACCTGTATAGACCTTGCTTGTGGTAAATACAATGTCAATTTGTACGATCATCATCATCACGGAAACTGAGAGTCTAGTGCAAGTTTTTATACTTATTCGATCGCGTTAATCTTAACATTCACTAACGTCAATTTGTAGCTCGAGAGTATATAATAATGATTTATATATAGTAGTCTATAATAATGATGTTCTGTATACATGAGATACGACCATGAGATAATACAACAAACAACAATACCTTTACCTTTACCTTTTTGTCTGTGCTAAATAAATGTATTTTCTTTCTTTTTTTCTTTTATAATAGGGGGGGGGGGGGGGGCTTTATATCCGAAACTATGAAGCCTAAGATTCTGAAAAAAGTACAGAGAATGGTTATTTACTCATAGATTACAGGAAAACCTATCTATGGTCTTAAAATAACATGGTAAATTTCTCATTATTGTGCGTACAAACTTACATTTGCAGTTGGAATGTATGGGAGAAAATGTTTTTCAACTACAATGCTACGTTTGTTCTTGGGATAAATTCATCCCAACTACGGAACGTTTTGTTATTTATCTTGTCAAATACTTATCGTGTTCGTAAATCATATTAAGCTTGGTGTTAGGTAGGGTTGGCACAGACCAATACTCCGTGGCACAGACCTACTCTTAAGTTAATCAATCTGCCTAGCCTTTTCCCAACTACGTTAGGGTCGGCTTCCCGTCTAACCGGATGTAGCTGAATACCAGTATTTTTCCATGGAGCGACTGCCTATCTAACCTATTGGATAACACGATCGATACCCCTTGGTAAGACTGGTTGTCAGACTTTTGAGCTTCTGACTACACGTAACATTCTAAACAGGTAATTAGCATTTATTGTAAGCGTCCTGTGTGACGGTGTGATGAGACATTAGTGAACTCATCCGTAGTTTATTTATGTTAGTGACTAACTACAGAGGAATTCAACAAGACGTGATGTTCTGTTTTATGGCATTTAAGTGGAGGTACCTACGCATTCTCCAATGATGCTAATTAAAAGAGGATTGACAAAATAAGGGTGACAGTTTTATGTACCTACATGTATGTCTATATGATGGTGATGTTTGAAAATACTGCCGAAAATTGGCTACCTCGGCCGTGAGATCTATCCTAACGACTTTTTATAAGCCAATTCCCGTAATTATAAATGTTCAAAATCTAAAAAAAATCTCATCTCTGCGACAATCAATGTCAAAATTTTTTCAAAAATGTAGAAAAAATTATGTCCAGGCAAATCACTGTCCATTCCAAGGTTGCCTGGAAGAGATCAATAAGGCCGCCCATTGTATATTTTGTAGTGTTTGATTTATTTTTTGTTTTTGTGAAAAAAATAATTAAAAATTAAAAGGTAGGGTATTTGTTAGATTGAGACTAAGATTGTATCAAATGAAAACCTACCTCTTAAGACGAGGCACTCCAAACACAATTTCCACGCAAACTCCGCCCCCATGCAATCCCACCACTCCACTATATGCTAAACGCTAACACATCAGCAATAAAGTTGAATATCGCGTGAGCTCTTTCGTCGTGTACGAGCACGGAATTAAAATGTCGTAAGTCTCAATTCTTATTTCGTTTAAAACTAAAGTACTTAATAATGATCTAGAGAAAAAATAAGTATCTTATATCTGGACTATATTTTCTTACTGTTCATAATTATTTTAGACATAAAAGCATAGTAATCTTGTTTTTGTTTCAAATAATCTTTAAAAAAGACATGATTTTCGAATAAAAAATGAATCGAGCGAAAATGTTCCAATTACGTAACTGTCTTATTTATGGAAAGAAAAAGATCCAATTAATAATTTACTAAAGTTCCATTTTTATTGTATTTTCAGAATATTAATGCAAATTAACAGACAATTTAGGGAGCCTACTCTTAATAAAACATGCAACTCTGCTTTGACATTGTCTAAAAGCGATGGGGATGTTCCTGTATCGTATAGCAATAATAAACCGGTGCGTTTACGAACACAACAGACTATCCTGCGTACATAATTTATTTTCCAAACATGCAAACAAATTATGATGTGTTTTTGGAAAAATTTAAATACTTACAGTAGAAAATAAAGTTCAGTTTGCGCTACAACTTATTGAAGTACCTATAATTAACACTATTTTTTTTTATTTTTTTCATCTTTCTTTCCAATAACATTTGTTTGAGTGTAAATAACATCAACTGGAAAAAAATATTTGAATACGGTACAGAAACCACTTGGTACTATAACTGTACTTGAAGCTTGGGTAGCATGTGGTACAGCTTGGGTAGCTGTGGGTACTGCAACTGCAGCAGCACATGACAGGCGTACCAATACAACCAATCGATTAGCCTCTGCGCCAATTGTGATTCGGCGGTGGAACATACTCCCCAGCAGAGTAGTCATTAGGAGGCACATGTTCTGTTCATTGCCTCGTTTAGTGAAGCTTCACGATAAATAACGACTGACATTTTTAATTGAAATTTGACGCAGCTTCCTGACTGAGATTCGAAGTGAAACCTGCTGGTTCTTTCACAGTTATTTTACATCTGTCAGCAGAAATCCAGCAGGAACCATAGTACAAGGAAATAAAAATATCACTGCGATTTTGACGGTGATGCATAGTCAGAGGCAAAATGGCTCTGAGGACTTCAGGGAGGAATCATCAACAAAAATTTCATTAGTTCCACTATTTTACCTGTTTTACCTTTTTATATGAATAAAGTTTTATTATTTTTACTATCGGTCGAGAGATGGCGCTGACCTAAAACTGCAATATTCTACACCGCAGTGTTAAAATTCTCTGACGAATACAGGCCTCGCCGAGTACGGAACCCTCGGTGCGCGAGTTCGACTCGCTCTTGACCGGTTTTTTTTAAATTCATTCCTTATAGGGGTTAAAAAGGGGTTGAAACTTTGTATGGCTTTTCGTTAATTTTGCTGATGGGATATCGCATCGGCTTGTTATAAATCTACATATTAAATTCTCTATAAGCGTGTCATAGACGGCCCTGCACTTATTTATATAATTTTAATTTAAGTATTTAATTTTCTTATGTTGATGGGCTTGTGGTTAAGTATCAGGTTAAGCTACGTTTGCCGCGGTTGGTCCGTGGATGGGTGACCATCTTTACATACCAAGATCCCTCTATGCCTCGAAAAGCACGTTAAGCCGTTACAAAGTCTGACAACCAGTCTTACTAAGGGTTATCGTATTACCCAGTAGGTAACTAGGTTGTGGAGGTCAGAAAGCCAGTCGCTCCATGTAAAATACTGGTATTCAACCAACAAAGTTGGGAAAAGGCTAGATAGATGATAAAGTACCTATTTCGTTTGTCGTTGAGTTTGTTTTTATTCTCCGTAGCAATAAATATAAATGACTTACCCGGTAGGTAGGTACTTCATTAAACTTTGTTTTCATTGCTTTAGAACTGAGATAATGTCTTCAGTTTGTACGAAGAAATAATACATTTTAATGAAAGAGCAATTTAACAAAACGAAATGTTTAAACTTTGCAGAACTAATTCGAATATTTCAAATAGGAAGCTGTCGAAAAAATTATAGTGTTTAGAGAAAATTCTATTATTAGTCAGTTTATTTATTGCTTTCACATTCCACATTAACGAATCAATACTATAATCATTTGTTAAATATAAATTGTTGTATTTTTTTATTTTCTTTGGTTTATGTAGGAAGGCTGCCGATCCACATAAATGTACTTTTTAATTTTTGTTGATTTGGTTGTACAATTTGTAGATTTAATTTTTTTTTTTTTAATTTTTGTGTGCCGTAAGGTAGCGTGTGTTGGAACTGCTTTTACAATGTTAACATCTGATTTTGTACCCACATTCATTGCAAAATAAATTATTCTGATTCTGATTCTGAAGTAAGAAGAGTATGTAAGGATCGTAGTAGTAGGGGGTGGTCATATTAGGTACCTACTTATTTTGTCTTTCTTAAACTTGTGTTTTATTTCAGGCATGTTCCGCGGCTCCAGAAGGTGGCCCGGGCACCTACTGTGGGTATACACCGGAAGTGGTAAGTTATCCAAACCCAACCAGAGAGTTTATTTTGGTAATAAGTACGATCAAATCACAAAAAAGACGATCAGTGATTAGTTGATTACATTAGCGTCATCATCATGTTCCCACTGCTGGGACACAGGCCTCCTCTCGGTGAAAGGGAGTGGGCTGTGGGCACCACGCGGGCCTAGTGCGGGTTGGTAGATGTCACATGTCTTCGAATTTTTGGTTCTAGGACATGCCGGTTTCCTCACGATGTTTTCCTTCACCGTTTTGAGAGCAGTGGTGATGAAATTAAATACACAAAGTAAAGCGTCTGCCTGGATTCGCAGAACCCACGACCATTCGTAAGTTGGGGCCGCCACTGCTTTCCGTACATTGGCGTATCGATTAATATTTCTAGGAAATGAAAATGGGAATTATCTCAACAATTCTCAGCAATTTTCATCCAGCTGCTACAAACCCCCTGCGAAGATCGTTTGGTGCTCATTCGTAGCTCGGGAATTCCGCGCCGTCAAAATCAGGAATAGCAAGGCGACTGGGAACTGGGGTCCGTGGTTGATTTTGGCTTGCCATTTGAAGGGTTTCCCCATAATTGCCACGCTGGGCTGGCGGGTTGGCGATCGTAGATCACAGCTTCTCGCAATAAAGCTGCGCCTGTCACTAGTCTGCGCCATTTAGCTACAAAGTTTAAACTTTATAACGTCATTCGTCGGTTGTCAGAGCCCCATTTATTGTTGAACAGGATCCACGAGCAGGTGAGGTTGACTTGACTCAGATGGAAATGAAATTGTTTATTCTATAAATAGGTTATCGGAATCACTTCTGCACGTTATATTAAATAAAATAAGCTAGACGGAGTCGATAGACATTTTCTATCTGAATACCTCTGAGAAGAAATGGCGAAACTAACTCAGGTGGATGGGTGTGCTGTCTTGTGTAAAGGGGTGTCCCTTTGGGGATCCATTTAATGCCTACTATGCCATAACATTATGATGTTTGTTTTAATTTCGCAGATCTTCCAATGTCTCAACTCTCCGCATGTGGTTAGTCCCGAGATGGTTGGCAAATGTACCGGTGCCAAGTATGCAGATGAGGTAATACTTTCAATACCTACAGCCGGTCTATTCTGTATATTACTCAAAGTGAGCTGTTGTTCCACCTAATGCTAGAGAATGACACTATTGACAGCGCACTTCACCTAAGTTTTCATGCAGTAAGATTTTTACAGAATACAGTGGCAGGTCTAAGTTACAGTTATGTAAGTAAATTACAGGTAAGTAAGTAGCTAAGAACCTTATTGCTATTTGCATACCGACTTTTTTCTAGAAAAAATGTGTAGCACATTTGATTTAAAAACAAGTGAAATATTTAACCCTAAAACAGCAGCTGTTATTATTATTATTTATTTATATCTGTGTGCAGCGAGCCGTTCAAATAAAAAATTTACAAAAATGTCACTACAATGATACAATATTTTTAAAATGATGATAATAATTTGTGGGTACATACATATAGGTACAGGGTGGCAGGGACATCAACGCGAAAACTGTGACTATGGTTTCAGTACATGATTCTGAACCCCCCCCCCCCCCCCTACGTTGTTTTTTTAATATCCGACGAAAAATTTCAACGCACGTGGGTTCAGAATCATGTACTGAATCCATGGTAACAGTTTTCGCGTCGATGTCCCTGCCAGCCTGTATTAAATTAGGAGAAATTTTGTGTTTGGATTTGTACTTATAAGTTTTTGAATTCGCTTTGTATAACGTTTGTAAGTATTCTGGCAGTTTATTAAGGAAAAAATGTACCTATTAACACGTTAGCTGCGGCACCAATTTTTGCATACTTTCCGTTCCTGCGGCACGAGGTATAATCGGCCCGTACCGTGACCAGACGTTAGGGCGACACGCGGTCTATTAGACCCCACCTCCTTTTACAGACTAAAATCCATTTTCTGGCGCGAAATCAAAGATAAATGAGAATTTTGGTCCTTATTGATATAGACAGTGAATTGATGAACCCTAATCCACCGTCGCCCCGGGATCTGATGGCTAGTTTAGGAATTATTAGCAAAACAAAATATGGGATCTTATACACCTCGTAACGCACTGAAATAGGGCAAGTTTTCGCTGCGATTAGTGATGGGAAAAATAATATCGACGTTTTTAAACTGTCTTAACTACGCAACGACTTGACCGATTTTGATCAATTATATCTCATTAGATCGTTTTAAGGGCAAAACCTGGCAAAACAACACAAAGCTATCAAAGGATACATTTTTTTTCAAATAATCTAAATTGTGCTTGAAGGCGCCATAAAGAAAAAAAAACCGGCCAAGTGCGAGTCGGACTCGCGCACGAAGCGTTCCATTCTATACCATTAAGAGGCACCTATTACAGACTTATTATTGGAAAATAATGGATTACGGTTTATGCATAAGGTTTATCTTTCTATTTGTATATGAAAATCTTAATGCGGTCACAGAATAGAAAAAAAAGGCAACCAGAAGTAGAAAAGAAACTGTCCTATTTATTCTGCCTCGGGCTTTAAAAATACAATTATTAGAACTTGAATTAACATTAAAAAATCAGTATCAATATACTTTTTTTATAAAAATCTCAATATATATGTTGTACTTATTTATGAGTGTTTTTCATTGAAACAACATTAACTTCTTCCGACATCGTTTAGACATGTTCGGCGCTGTAAAAGGACGTGCTCTCCAATCGACGTGATGCACAACACTGGTCGCGGGAAGCTCGCGTTGAGTGCGGTACGAGGTCAGGGGGGATATGGGACGTTTTAGCCTCGTTCCGCACTGCATTAAAATTATATTAATTCAGTGCGGCACGAGGCCTAAGACATCCGGTACCAAGGTAGGTACACCACCGAGTCCGGAACCATTAGTGATCTCAAATATATATTTATCTCTTTCCTACACTGGACCAAACCAAAGCTATGCCATTCGCACGACAGAGAAATTCACTTTTTTGCTTGCTGCACCACAGGGAAGTTGCATCAGGGGTGATTTAGGCCTCGCTTCGCACTTAACGTGTTAAATATTCTGTTCTGTTCAGCACCTCAATTGTGTAACACACGTACAACCACAATCCGAAGTATTTAGAAGGAAATTCATAATCCATTGCTTCATCTAAACGAATAAATTATAAAGACGAAAGATTTGTTTTTTTTTATGTTTGATTTGTTTTTTTTTATGTTTGTGACTATGTTTGTTTGTCTAAACTAATATTATAAAGAGAACAGATTTAATTTTTTGTATGTTTGTTTGTTTGTAATGAATAAACTCAAAAAATACTGGACCGATTTAAAAAATTCTGTCACCAGTAGAATGCTATATTATCAATGTTACTTATGCTATAATTTATAAAGATATCATGCGGGCGAAGCCGCTAGCGGAATAGCTAGTGTTTGATAAATTCGTCTGCACGACAAAGTTTATTAATAACACTATGAATATTGTTGAATTTTCAAAATAAATTGCATTGCCATTGCATTGTAAGGCCCGCTTGCACAAATTAATTAAATGCGCTTCGTATTTTTAAACATCGGCTCTGTTTCTGATAATCTTTTGAAGATGACAGAACAGAATCAGGGCCGTCTTTAACATATTGGAGGCCCTGGGCATATTAGGAAAATGGGGCCCCTATGACCTTGACAGAGCGCTATTTTGTTAGAATATACAAAGAAAGTAGATAACATTATTACAAAAATAATATTATCCACAAAAGTAACTCTTTAGCATTCACAGGTTAGTGCTTAAAGTTCTTTATTGAATGAAGAGGTACCTTTCTAGATTTGAGATGGCTAAAATAACTTCTTCAAAATCTACGTTTTTGAGCATCACATTCTATGGACATTAGCGACAAACTGGTTATAGGGGAAACTAGGGGAGCCCTATCATTCGCGGGGCCCTGGTCACGTGCCCAGAATGCTCAGTGGGAAAGAGGGGTCTGGACAGAATGATGTTTTTTAAATATGTTTAGACTAAACGCGCATTTAGTGCATGCGGGCCTTAATTGTGTTACGCAATTCGCTTGCTGGTCTGTTGAAAGTTCGTTAGTAGGTAATCAAAAGTTACCTACTTTCGTAAATTTTCCAGTAGGTACCTATTTCCACTTGTCAATGTGTCAAAAAAATGCTTCCAGTGCGACAGACTGACCTGCGTCTTCCGTGAATCCAAATGGCTGAATGGCGCAGCAGTAGACAAGACGAAGGTCGCCGCCTACTTCGACCAGTTCGAGAAGGACCATGCCGAGTGGGGGCCTGCCATCCAGCATCTGAAGACCGCCTGTTTGGGCACGGAGCTGAAGGCACAGGGGGTGTACCTCAACTGCCCAGCTTATGATGTCATGCATTGTGTGTTAGGTAGCTTTATTAAGGTGAGTTGGTTCTTTTGAAGATGTCTCTGTTTCTCAAGTTTCAAGTTTCGCCACCGATGAATACAGATGGGACAAAATAATGTATAATCTGGTGTATCATAAAGTAGGTATATATACCTAAATAAATAAGAAAATAATTCCCTAGATTCAAACAAGCACCCGTGACATAAGACACATGCATGTGTTCCAGCACGCGACCCCATCTCAATGGTCTACCTCACCGGCGTGCACGTACCCCCGCGCGTACGCAGCCGACTGCCCCGTATGCCCTAACGACTGCTTCAGCCGACAAGTGCCCGTCGGATCCTGTAATGCCTGCTTCGTACAGCCAAAAACAGCCCAAATGCTGTAAAATTATTAAAAATAAGCTTATTTTGAAAAGAAATGGTGGTTTTATTTAAAAAAATAAATTATGTGTTAATATGTCAAATCAATCTGCCTCGCCTTTTTCCAGTTATGTTGGGGTCGGCTTCGAGTCTAACCGGAAGCAGCTGTATACCAGTACCAACTGACCTCCACAACCCAGATAATGGGTAACACGATACCCCTTGGCAAGACTAGTTGTCAAACTTTTAGGCTTCTTAACTACCCGTAACGACTGTCAAAGATCTACGAATATCTTAGCATAAGAGTTAGTTGAGCAGGCAGATAATAAACATCTTGCCCTACGAATGAATAACTTTTTAAACAAGTCAAAGAAGTGGTCTCGAACAGTCGAAAACTTCAATGTTTTCAAAACAGAACTCGAACAACAATTTTGTAATGTAATATTATAGTGTTGTAAACATGTTGTAATCGTAGGTGTAAAAAACTGTTACAACATATAGATCATAGCCCTATAGTTAAGACCATTGTTGTACTATGTTTAAATGCAAATAAAAATATTCCATTCTATTCTTTAACGAGGGTTAAAAGTAGCAGATATAGTACCTACTAGTGAATTGCTTGCAGAGGTATACTCATTCTTAAATACTTAGGCTTACCGGTCCTCTTACGACTATCTGAAATGACAAAATAATTGCATGCATACTTTCGGGGACACAAGGCAAAGTCATTTGCCTTGGTGTCCCCGAAAGTAAGCATGCCACCTTTACTGACGTCATCAGTGAAGGTGATATATTATGATAAACAATGGTAGAACAAAAATCCTCATCATAATTTGTCGAACCGGGAATCGAAATTACTCAAAACACCCTGAAGACGTGTAAAATGGAGCAGTGAATAAGTTTAGGTACTTCCAAATTCGGAAGTCACCTCTTGACCGGCCAAGTGCGAGTCGGACTCGCGCACGAAGGGTTCCGTACCATTATCTATAAAAATGGCAAAAAAAATCATGTCTGTTGTATGGGAGCCCCCGTAAATATTTATTTTATTCTGTTTTTTAGTATTTGTTTTTATAGCAGCAACAGAAATACGCGAGGCGAGGTCGATATTCGTCTGAGAATTTTAACACTGCACACTGCGGTGTAGAATATTGCAGTTTTAGGTCAGCGCCGTAATTTTTGTTGATGATTTCTGAAAAGTGTGCTATTTAGAGACATCGTTTTATTTTTCCTGTAATCTTTACATAAACTTCTATCACATAGAATAATTTCAGATTTTTCTCTATGCAAACTTCGGAGATAAGGGTTCGGTATTTTTTTTACATTTTTCTTCACAAGTCGAAAACGGCCTAAAAAAAGAAAAAGTTTGATAATGTGCAAATAGCGCTCTTTCATATGCCCTAGTAGCCCCACTTCGAAATTTTAAAACTCCCGTTCAATCCCTGTTGCCTTCTTGTTGATCGAAGCCTGTTGCAAAAAAAAATTACACATTTTTATTTCTTTCTTATTTGAAAAATAGTTGGGCAAACGTCAACTAAAACTGTTCCAAACTGTTTCATGTTGATAGCATTAGTAGTTCTTGAGATATCCAGCTGTGACAGACAGACGGACAGACAGACTGAGTCGCACCATAAGGGTTCCTTTTTACTATTTTGGTACAGAACCCTAATAAAAAAGATTAGGTAAAGAAAAAATAAGTTTACTTCTTTTTAAACCGTAAAGTTACGAAACCTTGTAAAATAAAAGCATTGAAATTTAATACAATATGGGCCATAATTTTCCGGGAAAACTGGAAACACGACGCAATAGAAAATACAACACGTGATACAATGGCCAGCATATCCCAGCTCGCTGTAGCGATGGGTCCCGGTCTTTACACAATGGGCCATTTTGGCCGACTCCGTGTCAGTCGATAAGTTTCGATAAAATTAAAGCTTCGATCATGAATTAAATTTAGGAAAATCCGACACTACTTGCACAACTTTTAGCGATGAGACGAAACAGATCGATAAACTGCGAAAAGCTTCTGCATTAAACCGAATCGAGATCAACAAGTATTGGAATAGAAATTGTCCTAAAAGTATTTTAAATTTATTTTTAATAAAAAGTTAATCCGACAATAAAACGACATAATAAATAAAACTAGTAATAAAACTCAATCATAAGCTTTCGCAAATAAAACTAAAACAATTTCAATCCAGGCTTCAATTTCCGGCGCCACGTCATATCCTTTCGTTTATCGAGCGCTTCCCACCCACGGTTTCCCGCCCTCTCCATAATTTTCCACTGGTTCCCGCGCATGCGCCCCGCAGGGTGCCCTCTCTGACACCTGTCAAAATCAGTCTGTCCCTCCCCAGTGCCGTGAACTGTTTGACGTCACTGCATCCATAATTACGGGAAATCCAAGTGCATTTTGGAGAAACATGTAAAATTAGGTAAGTGGAAAACTCGATTCCATTTCCTAGAATGTTGTTTTTTTTATTGTTACTCTTGATTTTGTATCGTTTCCTACGAAGATATAGCATTTAGGTTTGATTCCTATTTTAAAATGTCGATGGTATAATTTCTTTTCGTGATGAATCTGAGCGCACTTTTATTTTTTTTATTTTCTCTCTCAGTACTTAGTCTCATCGATCGATGAATAAACTTGAGACGTAGATTATGACAGCTTTCGGTCTATTAATAGCCCAATGGTTTATGTGATAACAATTACATATATCTACCTGTAGGTATACAAGTGATATTGCGCGTGTCTTGTGACCTTTAATCTTAATAGTTGTCTGATTTGATGGTAATTGATTAAAAGAGAATTTATTGATCTTCATCGATATCTATTAGGTAAGTAATATTTCGACAACGAATTTCTATGAATCTGCACAGGATTCATCTAAAACCTAAGTGAAATAACAAATATTTTCACATTTTAATTGTTTCTCAGAGCTATTTTCCACTTCTCACTTAAAAATCGGACTTAAAAGTCGGATGGTTGTTATTTTTTATATCGAAACTCTATTACCGAAAATCGCGAATTACTTAGCTTGCTTTTCTGCGTTTCCTCGTTCTAGAACAATTGGCATTCATCGTAAAAATATAAAACTTAGAGAATCATAAAAACAGAGTATGCACCGAATACCGAAGTAGATCCTAGCCTCGAAACTCTATCATCTCGGAAATAATTCATTATGATTAGAAAGAAAAAAACCAGCCAAGTGCGTGTCGGACCACGCACAATGAAGGGTTCCGTAGTTGGGACGAATTTATCCCAAAAACAAACTTAGCAACATGTTCTCCGATACATTGAAATACTTCACGGTCAATTCTCCAACTGCAAATGTAAGTCCGTAATCGCAAAAAATAACTTTGATTGATAAAACTACAAATTAACTATTTTCGAAATTTTCCTTTAAATGAGCTGTGAGACCTTGCTTCCTGCCAAATTTCATGATTCTAGGTCAACGGGAAGTACCCTGTAGGTTTTGATTTATTTGCGAGTATCAAAATATTCAAATTCAAATAATTTATTTCGAGTAACATGGACTCATATTATTTTAGAATAGGCATACACATTTACAAATAAAATTAAAATAGAATTGAAATAAAATAATGTAAAATTCAATAAAATAAGATTAAAATCAAAATTAAAATACAATCAAAATTTTAAAACTCAAATTAAAAATTAAAAAACAAATAAGAATACATTGCATTTTTCGTCATAAATTACAGTTAAAATGTAATTTCAGTAACAGTACAGTTAAAATATGCCGCATAAATAGCCGTATTCTTTTATTACGTTGACTCAGAAGCTTGATTTTTTTAGAGCTGCAGGGGACCATAGACCTACGTATTTGATATTAGTTTCAACTTGATACCTCCACGCGTTTCTGAGAAAATGTGTCTTGACAGACTAACGGACGGACAACGAAGTGATCTTATAAGGGTTCTGTTTTTTCCTTTTGTGGTACGGAACCCTAAAAATACCAAATACGTAATGAGTTTCATATTATCAATTCAATTTCAAATTCAATATATTTTATTGCACATACCTACTTACCTACATAGGTGAACGTACCTACATCAGAAGTTAGGTGCACGGTTCCAATTGGTCGTTTCATAAGGAGAAGAGCCGGCAAGAAACTCCACGGTAAAGCTATGGTTTCCTCGAAAAACGGTGGTCGTCATATTATAACGGCTGTCATGAATATTTGTGATTTTCATCAGTACCTATTTGACATTAACAGTTTCGACTCAGCCCAGTTTTCATAGGAATTAGAAGTGAACCCTCCGGGAGGGTCACCGGCATTACGTTTGCGCTAAAGTTAACCATGCATCGCGGACGGTCCACGGCATTAGGTTTAAAACCGTGTTATAAAACACTGTAAAACGAAGTAAAATAGTGTTTTCAGGGGGTCTTGTCGCTATACCGTAGTTAACAACCACCAAACAACCTTTAAATTTTTTGTGTGAATATTTGTGACCGTCAACAAAAAAAAGGATTTTAAAACCAATGGATATACTTACTAATAAATCTTGTTAAAATATACAAAAGATTTTATTTTCACGGTTTATAATGCTGTATTCGCTAAGAAAATCCTACATTTAAAATGTGCCCGCTGCGAGGGCTCCCGGCATCCCATAAGCGACTAGCTGAACCCTCCAGGAGGGCTCCCGGCACTGAACGTGTTAAGGTGTTAATAAACGCTCTGTATTTGGATAGCCGTTATCGTGTGGCCGTTTTCTCACCGCTTTTTAGAAAACCAAAGCTCTCTAAAAACTCACTGTTTCGAAATACCACTGTTAGTAAGTACCTATGGCAGGACAGTGTCGAGGCTTTTGGCTTTTGGTGAATGTATATTATATTTTATGATTTATGTATTTTTTTGTGTAATGTGCGTTTATTTTGTGCAGAATAAACAATTTTTCTTTCTTTTCTTTTTCTTTCTTTCTATGACAGACAGATGGACAGCGTAGGCCTCTCAACAAGTACTAGGTAGCTACTGTTAGCTCTCGGCGAGCTAACGGTACCGTGATAAATAAAACGCCTGTTTTGATAGTATCTCGCGTAAATATTTGGATCTTTAAAATTCATATAGATATTCTATGTATGTTTTATATCATGACTTACTCGTAGATGCTCTGCTTTTAACTTAATTTCACAAATTATGACGCGTCTAACATACACAAAACAAACTGAGACTTCGAGCTCGAGCGTGTATAAAAATTATTCGATTGTTGATCCGTTCGATCTTTGGGTATAACTCCAATTCAAAATTATCGGAGCCGAAGTCGGAGTCGAAGGTGTAATATTATTAATCGGAAGTTTCGACCTTTCGGAGTCGGAATCGAAGCTCCGTTACATCTCTAATTTTAATATACCCAGTGACACCCGCGCAATAAAGACAAATCTAACGACATGTCATTCATCAAAATCAATTCAGCCGTTTAGTAGTTACGAGGGAACATAGCGACGGACATACATACATACAGGTCAAACACATAACTCTCCTTTTTTGGCTTCGCCGCAGTCGGGTAAAAATAATTCGGACACCCCAATTTAGAAGATTCCATTAACTTTAAAACAGTCTTTAAGTGCTGTCGCCCTCGCCACAGCAACATAATCCTCTTTGATATCTTGATCATCCCTTCAGAGATAAACAGGGGCGCGCCGTAAATAATCTAAATAAAAATAAAGTTGCCAACAAAGTCATCAAACTCATTAATGTTGCCAGCTCCGGCAAGCTTTTAAGACGTGACCTTTATTCCGGATTACTTTGTCGCTTTAGGGATTTACAACAGTAACTACATTGATTGGAGCGGTGTCTAACTTAAAGAATAGGACAATCAAATAATAGAAAAACTTTGTTTTTGTAGGAACGTTAGAATCATATGACAGTATTGTCGCTTCTTTATCTTGACCTACCACAATGCAACAACAACACACGAGCATTGAAAATAATATTATTACATACATACATAAACTCACGCCTTCTTCCCATGGGGGTAGGCAGAAACTACAGAACACCACCTGCTATGATCCTGACATACTCCTTTTGCCTCGTTTACCTTCATACATCTGGTCATACACGCACGCCGGTTGCGAGTACTACGCACCTGACCTTTCTGAAGAATATCACCAATAAGGTCAGTATATGTCCTCCTAGGGCGTCCCTTACAGGCCTTTCCCTTTACATCAGCCTTGTAAATACCTGCCTCGTTGGTCTAGTGGTCGCAAGCGCTACTGCTGAGCATGAGGTCCTGGGTTCGATTCCCGGGTCGGGCAAAGTGTTATTGGGTGTTTCTATCTGAAATTTCTCAGTAGCAGCCCGGAGTCTGGATTTGTGCCCGGTTGATGGCAATAGGCTCGCCCCCTATTACATGGGACTTAAACATAACTGGCGAAATGTGGGTGTACCTGCTACAGGGTCACCTCTGCCCAACCCTTCTGGGAAACAAGGCGTGATGTTTATGTTATGTAAATACATTTTGTTAGTCGCCTTTCATTCATCCTCTCAACATGCCCAAACCATCTCAGCATACCCTTTTCAATTTTTGTCACTACAGCTTCTTTTAAATCACACCGCTGTCTTATCACATCATTCCTCAGCCTATCATTCATAGTCAGACCACACATGCTTCGCAAGGAACGCATTTCCACAGCATTTATTCTACTTTCATGTTGTTTTTGCCACACCCAATATTATTATCATTGCAAATTAAGTATATGATTTGTGAAAATTGACAAATAGCGTTTATGTGGAGCCGCAGCATGAATTCAATTATCTTGATTTACTTCTTGATCCATCGATTTAACGAAGAAGCTTATCAGTGTATACGCGCTGGTGTTTTGCAACTCCACGTCCATACGTGTATTTTGCGTACGCGTGGAAAAATCGATCATTCGACACATCCCAGCTCCTCAAGGAAGTCTACCAACACCTTGGTGCTACTGACAATCTCGAGGGTACCACTACCTGGATTTCCGAAGTACTTTGTCCTGTACGTGGCAGCCACCGGGCATTTTAGAAGCCTAGCATAGAGTATTCTTTATTAAGAACACCATACAGATCATATTCACTACCTTTTTAGGGTTCCGTACCCGAATGGTGCTAAACGGAACCCTATTACTAAGCCTCCGTTCCGTCCGTCTGTCTGTCAGCGGGCTGTATCTCATGAACCGTAACAGGTACACAGTTAAAATTTTTACAGATTGTGTATTTCTATTGTCGCTATAACTACACAAATAATACAGACATAAACAAATAATAAATAGTAGATTGTTATACAAGGGTCGAAAGGAATTGATGACTTTCACCCGAGTTAAACACTCTACTTTTCATTTCGAATATAAAGAAAGTAAAAAGTTATAGTTTTTCTAAAATATTAATTGATGATAACACGAGTATTCTAATACCTATTAGTCTTTTTTAAATTTTAAATATGGAACACACCGCGTCACCGCCGCGGGTCGTCCCGCTTAGGTATTTTTTTAATTCACACTGGCTGTTTATACAATGACATGACTGCAGCATTTTTTTAAAACATTATTTTTCTATAAGGGGGGGGGGGGGGGGGGTATTACACCATCATATCTACGATCACAGATCAATGATCAAAGACATGACTAAATTGTAAAATAGACATAACATGGGTAATTTGTGAGCTTCGTAGATAGGTATAGGATATAATATGATAGTGTAATACATGTCTATCCATGATAAATGTCTATTTTAAAATTCCAGTATTTATCTTCGATCATAGATCCATGACCACAGACTCGACAGTGTAATACCCCCTTAGTAAAAATTTTCGTAGCCGACAACCTAACCAGATTTAGTTCTATTTTTAAAATTCATTCCCGCCCTAGAGAGGGAAGCAATTACTATGAGTCTTTCCCGCCCAAGGGTGGGGATCAGCGTCTTCCATCCGCTACTTGGATCAAACAAACACTACTTTCCGAGTATGAGAAATGAAAAATAACATTTAACTGTTAACTTAATTTTATTTATACAGGAAACGTTTTTTTTAATGTATTTTTTATTTTCATTCGTAGTTTTAAATTTAAACAGTGGTACGGAATCCTTCGTGTGCGATTGAGATGCCTTCTTTTCGCATAATATTCTTTTTCCTAATATACTTTGGCATAACGATTTTGGTATAATTTAATTGCCATAATAATACTTTGCCATATTTTTTTTGGCATACAGTTTATGTTGGCATAATTATCTTGAAGGCTAATTTGTTTTGGCATATATTTAATTCGCATAACGTTACTAGGCCTAATGACTATATAATAATAGGTATTTAGGCATACAATTGATAGAAATAACGGAAACAAATTTGAGTTATTTTTACGTATTTATTTCGGATTTTCATGCAAATGATTTATAAAATAAAAATTAAAGTATTGTCTTAAAAATCATTATGTTGTGCTACAAAAGTTAGTGACAGAACCGAATCACTGCAAAACCGACTCCACGTAGTCTTGTCTGCCCTACCTCTAGAGTGTAATTTAAAATCGCGTAGGGGCGAGGCGGCCCGCGGGCTGAGGAGCAGGCGGCTGAATCTGGCCAGCAAGCCGAAGCTGCGGTGGTGAGCGAAAGCCGTCTGCGACAATTAGCACGCGTGGGGCCGCCGGAGGCCCGCAGCGCCGGAGCCGTGACAGAAACCATGCCTGCTGCATGCTGCATGCTTGCTTGTTTGCATGCTTGCTTGCATGCCTGGTGTATGCTTGTTTACATGTTATGCTTAATAAAGTTATGCTTTAGAATGTTATGCTTAATCATTATTATGATTAGAGAAATTATGCGTAAAAAATTATGCGTAAGCTGTTATGCGTAAATAATATTATGCGAAAATATGATTAGGACAAACAAAAGTATGCCAAGTTATATTAGGTCTTAAAATGTTATGCAAATGTATAGGGAACCTGTGCGATACCGACTCGCACTTGGCCGGTTTTTTCTGGAGAGAATCCTCATGGTTCACTCTGTCTGGGGAGAACGGGGGGCTATATCGAACTTCTAGCGCATAAAACCACACGGATCCTTCCACTACCATGACGTCGACCTGTGCCAAGTTTCAACTTTCGGGCCGGTAGTAGATTATAGTTATGTTACTATTGTCACAGATAATTTATAATACTATATTATAGATATGTCGAAGGTATCTTTGCGCTGATACATATTGGCATTTCCACAAAAATGTGATCCTGATGAGAATGAGGGAATCTTTTCAATGTTATTAATAATACTCATGTTGAATCTTGTTTGGATATGGCTGATCCCCTGAACCCTATAATTGATTGAATCTGGAGTTACTTTGGGGTAAATCCATTCTGGATTAGGTACATCTCGGATCCTTTTCGGCTGAATATCCAATATTCGTGTATCTGACATAATTTTATTGAGTTTTTTTATAAATATGCCATATTATGTGGGCGGATTTGGTTAAACAAAGTGGTCCTAAATATACGTACTTAGGTTGCTAATGTAAACTGGGGAAAGAATTTGATCGAAGATAAGTATAGGAACGCCCCAACAATACAGTTTTGTTCCTTCTACATAATAAGCCTGTGTTCAAATTTTTTTTTTGTCCTTGTAGTTATTAAAAAATATTGAACACGTATTTTTTCTTTTTTGACGTAATCAAAAGGTTACGGCGATACATTGAGTTAAAATGTGGCATGACGTCACGCCTTGATAAATTTAATACTGCGTTGTGACATATCGAGCCCCCACTCCCCAACTTTAATGCGTGTTTTCTAAGTTATTTTTGATTAATATGATAAAGCAAAAAATACGTGTCTAATATTTTTTTATTATCTGAAAGACGGACTAAATATAATTTCTTTTTTTAGCTAGGCAACTACCCTATTGCATGATTGTGAAGACTACCATATCCGTCGGTTTTCTTTTTGAAACCACCATTTTGTTGTAATCTGGTGAAAGCCTTTTTTTGCTCACCTGATTAGATTAGGAGTTTTACTTAACGTTATTGAGAAAGAAAAATGAAAGCTTACATGGGTAACTTAGGAGGTACAGAAAGTCCCTACCTAGGTACCAAAAAGCACCTTGAAAAAATATTAAAACATTAAAAACAAGCTTTTAATTAACTACAAAGTAATACTTAGTAATTAAAACTTGGAATTGCACTTGTCAATACAAATCCAATAAGTCAAAACACGATTAGAGTATTTTGTTTGTCACCTTCCGGCTCCAACTTCAGAATCTGGGCACCATCTTGTGCTATAGTACTTGTCAAGATAAAACTAACCAGCTCAAACACAACGACGCTATCTTATTTAGTTGAAGAGTTCCTATACCCTTCGGGCTCCATCATCAGACCAGTTCCATGGTATCATATTTTTCCGTTGTCACTGAAGTTAAATAGGTAAGCCAAGTTTCAGCTCAATTAGATGCCAGGTAGTGCTTGAAAAACGGATGACAAAGCGAGTAACCGGAAACATACGAACGAAGCAAGTTATTATAAAGCTTGTAAATAGGGCCTGTTACCACGACCACTCTAGATTATTCTACAATTGTGTAGACAGATAATTATACAGATTTGTTACAGTTGTAATGGCAATCATGTCATTTGGTTTAAATAGGTTTTTATTTTATTAGTTTATTTGTCTTTTATAGACATTTTTTTTTTTTAGACAATGCTTATAAATAGTTTATTTTATTACGCTAGCATATAATATACACAAACATATTTACAACTAACTACTATGTATATTATGTACAAGTATGTAAAGGAAAAAGTTAAAAATAAAGACGAGCTCATTGGGCGTCAAAAAATTCGTCCGCATTGCTGTCAGCGGGAAAAGTGCCCAAAAGGCCGGCAGCATTGCCACGTTGGATGGCGATGCTGATTCTTTGGCCTAAGAATTGACCAGCCCTCTGGTCACGTAAAGAGTCGACCAACCGCTTGGCGATGTCCCGGAATACTCGGTGAGCGCTCGGACCCCATGGCCCTAGTGTTTCAACCCCAAACGGCTCAAAAATATAGCTACCAGTAAGGTTGCTATATTTGCGCCGTTTGAGGTTTTCTGCACCTGCAGCAGCCGCTCCGGCACAGCCCGCAGTGCTAGGAAGATGGGATGGCGCAAGGGTGTCGACACAGGTTGCATCCCACACCAAAGGCCTAACCAACTTCCAAAGCATTATGGTCATATGGTCGAGATTCTTTTCTATTTTGTGAATGTGAGAACGTTGTAGGCTTAATAGAGTGTAGATTGTTGACCATTTTCTATTTTGTTAAGTATCCGGTACTTGTTGAAAGACCCACACTGTCCTGCCATACTTATGAACACTGTTATTTGAAAATATTGTAAGAACCATTTATTTTTAAAAGAGTAACCGTGGGGTTTCTTGCCGGCTCTTCTCCATAGGCAATTAACAATTAGAACGGTGCACCTAGCTTCTGACGTTTCATAAGTGCCCTTGTAGGTTTATGTGAAATATTTTTTTTGTTTTTGATTGTGTTTCTGCCGTCACGCAGCATTACTATTTGAAGGACATATATGTTTGCCAGTGAAATAACATACACATGAGGCATTTGAACTTAGACACTGATATTATATCACGTCAGTCTATCGCAGTCCACTGCTGGATAGGGCTCCCCCAGGCTGCGCCACAACACCCTGTCCTCCGCCTTCCGCAACCAATCTGTCCCAGCCACCTTATTAAGGTCGTCGGTCACACACGCTTGCCGATATGCGGTCTCTCTAGGACTCGTCTGCCCCACCAGCTCACTGCCACTTCAGCTTGCTTACTCTGCAAGCTATGTCGGTAACTCCTATTCTATTCCTGGATAATTTCATTTCTGATTTAAATTACTCACCTAAGTTTTAATCGTATGGATTACCAAGGGTCGCTACTGCAGCAATATCTTTGGTTCAACCTACAGATGGACTGGTTAGCCCGTTTTATCAACCTATTTTACTTAACACCTTAATGACTTGACGGTAGGCAATCTTCGAATTTTGAAGCAATTTCGCAAGTAACCGAATCCAAGATGGCGTGTTTGTATTTATTTTTATTATTTTTCATTAGTACATCGCCGGCGGGAGGCATTAGCATTTAAATGAATTTCGGTCTGCCGGTGCGGCGGTAGCACAAATTTGTGTGATGTTACGCGCTGGATATTCCCTGTGCTAATGGAAATTATTTTTTGTATGAAACTGCTTATTGTGTAAGGGAAATGTTTCATGAAACTTGGCAACTGAACTTGAAAGTCTACGCGCTTTACATGCAGCGATATCTTACAAGAAACATTTCTGCTACTGTTTAGTTTTAAAATAAATTGGTCTGTTTGAGACCTAAATTACGACAGAAGTCGTTTCACGTTTTCCTACTGTTCGACAATAGGAAAACATGTTGGATAGACGGTCTAAAATTTACACTATAAATTAAAATATCGGTCTTATTGTTGATAAACTGTTAATAACTTATTGTTTTATTTATAAATATTACTATTATAGTGTAGCTCTGTAAACAAACTGCCCTCGGGGCGGCAAACGGATTCATATTAAGTCAATGTTTGAACAGAATTTGAGTTCGCTATCGGTTAGTTTACACTTCCTTGCATTCAGGTTAATATTGATCTATACGAAGCTACAATTCATGATTGGTTGTTTACATAAATATCTCATCGAGATTTAGGTAACAAGTAATAGACAGCAATTAATTTCATTTTATTGCACTTCTTTTGTTTGTTTGAACACATATTTATTCTTGTTTTCCTCGTAACGCTCAAACGTTACGAGGAAAACAAGAATAAATATGTGTTTGTTTTTATTGAGAAGTACCTATGTACTTAGGAAAAGCCACATAGATAGCAACCCTACATAATCTACAGAAAAGCTCATGTTTATAAAAACTATATTATGAAAACTATATTATGTTTTGGAAGTTGGAATCGGGTAAGACTGAGGTAGCTACATAATATTATTGTAGGTAAATACTTACTAACATCGGTTCATTCAAATATTAAGATGTAGGTAGGAATGATGTCCCAACATCCCCTGATGCGGGCGAGTCTATATCATTCCATATTATCCGTTGTTAGAGGATCTCTTCTAATCTTAGATCGTGTTTATTACATATTTTTGTGATCTTTGTGGAAGGCCACCAAAAGCTTATCATAAAATAATTTTAGGTACATGTAAATGTGCCTTTAAAGACACTTTTACACGTACAGTAAGCGCTCAAAAGTGCATGAGCACGCTAAGAGTCGTATTGCTGTGAACACGCGGTATAGCTCGTACATTTGTATGTGTAAGCAACACGATACACACACCACAGATAACGCAGTTTTGCACTACACGAAACAACAATATATTTCCGTCGCTTTAAACATGCTAGCACACACGCACTATGCGCGTGAACTTGACCAGTTAATGGCATTGCTAAAATTCGATAGTAACTTAACAAGTGCAGATAGCAGAAAGCGTTAAGCGTTGGTATGGAATTCAAACTGCCTCAGGTTCTAATCTCGTAAAACACAGTGCGGTTTTTTGCAAATATTATTATTTTTGTTTTCGATAATAATATTTTTTAAATATTGCTGCTTTTTTATGTTGTTATTGCAATAAAGGTTTTAGAATAAAAAATGCGTGATATATGATAACAAAATTAAAAAAAAATATGTTTATTCGTTATTTACATAAGTTAAAAAACTGCTACAATTATTTATCATTACTTCAGCTGAATAAGATGTGAAATAGATGTCAAGAAACTTAGAAGCAGTTTGTATTATTTTGACATATTTAAATTATGAAATATTTTAAATTTTTAATGGATTTTTTCACCATAAATATTAAGCTTTGATCATGGTCGAAGTAATTAAGTAATAAATAAGAATATTAGACTACTTAAAATGTAAAAAACTACTTACAGAATAGGTAATTTTAAGGTTAAATATGGGCAGTTTGTTTATATTTTATTTGTATTCATTATTTTACATTTTATTTGACTTTAGTAAATATTGGTTGTTATTGAGGTTAAAGCTTAAGTATTCATTTTCTTTACGAAAAGAAGATTGAAACTAAACCTCAAATTTTAATCCTAAAATAATACTATTACTTACTAAAATAATATTAAACAATTTCGGTATATCTGCAAGAAATACGACAAACACCCTATTGAAACGTGCTTAAAAAATTCGTTACCATAAATTCATGCAATAACGAATCTGTTGTTTATTAAGTTGGTACGGTCAATATTTTAAGGTCAAAAACGGTTTTCTAGCTGGTCTTCAGTGATGCAAGCCTTCAGAGTGCACGGCGAACGGTTCATAATGACGTGTTTTTAATAATTCAGCAAAATATCTCGTTGGTATGAAACCATTTGTTTCATTCACCATTTGACGTCGCTGCTACTCGATAATAAGCCCCTTCCTCATATCTCTTAACCCTCACAGTATTTCTCTAGAACAAAGAAAAACATTGTTTTTATTACACATAATACCTTATTATTTATTATTCACTAATCGAATTAAACCTCACAATGAATTTAAAACTTTAAAGGCATCTTCTGTCTCAACAATACCTCTGTTCTATCAACAATACCCTTGATTAAGATTTATGTTTAGTAAAATATGAAATATATAAATGATAACACTCACACTTAGTCCGGTTTCATTAGATATTCACTTCACTTTTACGCAGCGCAATAATATTCTCTGATCTGATCTGATCTCTTCAATATATTTTATGCCTGCTTTTTGATAATAATAACCACAACACTGCGCTAAATACTCGTCACCAATATTATCCACGAACCAACAAAGTTCTATTAATGAAATACTCGTAACAAACTGCATCTACCCCACAGAAATCGAAATAATTTTCTTAGTTTTTTGTGGTCTACCTGCTAAACTTTAACATTTATGTGAACAAGACGAATGAAACTAAAAACGAATGATGATTATTGAACTAGTCATTGGTTGCAGACAAAGTGAGTGTGTGTGTGTAATGTGCGTGTCTACAGTATTGTAACAACTTATAGAAGAAGGTCGTAAGTCAAACCGAAGCGTCAGTCTATTGCTTTGTGAGATTGCTCATGGACTTTTGGTCGGTACTGTACCTAAAAATTTTAGTCACTATTTAAAAACTAGCCGGATAGAGTCGATATCAAACTTGTTTAGGGGTCCAAAACGGCCACATTATTAAGCAATTCCTCTAAAAGCAATTCATTTTCTGAATTCCCAGCAATTCCTCTATGATGACACATATTTTAGCTGAATCATATTCAAATCAATTCATATCAGAATCACATTTGGTGTAAATATTGCTGTATCAATTAAATGGAGAACGTAATTTTACCGGATAAATTTTCTTTAATACAGTTTTATAAATCAAATGAGATTTTTATTTTTTATTTCTACAGTTTAAATGTTATTTCAATAATTTTACAAAACTGTCAAACAGATGAATTGCGTATTATATGAATTGAACGCAGATAATATTATGTATTGTCAGTTTGTGACAGTTTGTGTGATTCATGATATTTCATAGTATGATTCTGCCAAAGCGGCCATTTTAGACCCCCAGGGGGTCTAAAAACATCTGTATAAGAGATGCAAGTATCTGGTGACTGGTGCTTTTCCCAATAACGACTTCGTCTGCGTGTATTTCGTATTTCATAATTTCAAATATCTAGGAGTTTCATTGAAGGATAAAATCAGGAATTAAAAGAACCGGAGTTCCCGACATAGCTTGCAAGAGCAAGCAAGCTGAAGCGGCAGTGGGTTGGCCATGTTTGTCGAAGGACCGATGGCCGATGCAGCAGACGACTCCTGGAGTGGAGACCGCGCATCGGCAAGCGTAGTGTGGGACGCCCCCCGGCTAGATGGACCGACGACCTTAAGAAAGGTAGCTGGGACAGACTGGAGGTGGAAGGCGGAGGACAGGGTGTTGTGGCGCAGTCCGGGAAAGGCCTAGCAGTGGACTGCGAGAGGCTTAGTTGATTGAAATGTCAACGATGAAATCAAATCAAATCAAAATATTTTATTTCACATAAACCTACATGGGCACTTATGAAACGTCAGAAGCTAGGTGCACGGTTCCAATTGGTCGTTTCCTATGGAGAAGAGCCGGAAAGAAACTCCACGGTTACTCTTTTAAAAATAATTGGCTTTTACAATACTTTCAAATAACAGTGTTTCTAGGTATGGGAGGACAGTGTAGGTCTTTCAATAAGTACCAAGTACTTAACAAAATAGAAAATGGTCAACAGGTCTACAATCCACTAAGCCTACAGCGTTCTCACATTCACAAAATATGTAGAAAAGAATCTATACAAAAAATAAATTAATTAATAAAAGTAAAAAACCTATTTTAAATAAAACGCAATTACTCGTATATGATTGCTTTTACAACTGTAATCAATCTGAATAATTATAATGTCCACAAAAGCCACAAAAAAAAAAGTTGAAATTAAATCGTAGGTATATAATGTCAAATAATAGAATAGTAAATATGTCAAGGGCGAATGTAAAAATAAATAAAAATAAAGATTTAAATAAACATGGTAATTTGGGAGCAGTTAATAGACTCTTACTTATTTATGCCGTTAATGAGGTACCAGGGAAGCCACATGTGCAGAAGGAAAAGAAGGCTGTCTTTCTCCAAGTCCCAGGCCACCTATATGCCAGCAGGCTACCCATCTGTCAAATTTCAGAATGATCGGTTCAGTGGTTTAGTTGTAAAAAGGTGAAAGACAGACTACATGACAGTTTTTCGGTCAGACTGTAAAATGTTCAACTGTATGTCTCGGTAATTTAGTAATCGAGAAATGTCTACGAATAAAATACAGAATAATATTCGTAACATTACCTACTACATTTCTATTAGGATTTGTCCTCATTACGTCGGGACAGCTATTATTCTCGGTAGGTACCCGGAGTTCCGGACACAAGTGTTCCCCGTTCCCGTTTACATAAGATGGAACAGGAAAAACAGTTCCATGCTGAACAAATAGTAAGTTCTCAAGTTGTTCCGTTTCTTAACAATTGTTCTCTTGCTAGGATAAGGTTTTGTTACTATGTAAAGCGTAATTTTCTTTACAAAGATTTAAGTTACGATAAAATGGTTTTCATCATTGTGAGTAGGTAATTAATTGTAAATAAAAATATTTCTATTTACAATTGACGTTAAACAATATACAAGCTAACACCAAAAAATATAATATTATGTACAAGTATACAAAGGGGAAGAGCTCATTGGGCATAATTAATCGTCCGCATCGCTGTCAGTGGGAAAAGTGTCCATATGGCTGGCAGCATCGCCACGTTGGATGGCAATGCTGTGTCTTGGCCTCAAAATAGGCCAACCCGTTTTTGATCATTGTTAGACAGGAACTAATTACTCATTATTACAAAATAAAATGAATCCATTTATTAATTACCAGATTTCACATTCTTCAAGCAGTGGTCATTTGGAGAGAAACAAAAAAAAAAAAACAACCGACTTCCAAAAAAAAACACTGTAAAGTGAAAAATAACTTTAATTTCGAAAGCCGGTGTCTTTGGTTTTGAATTTTCGTTTTCTGCCACCGACTTCCGAAATTAAAGTTATTTTTCACTTTGTAGGGGTTTCTTGGAAGTCATCATTCCCCGGCCCTTATCCCAATTTTATTCATCTCTGGTCGGCGCAACGTGTCCCCCTCCTCCACACTTCTCTATTAGTCGTCATCTCGGTAATTACTACCTTTCTGGCCTTTTTTGGAAATTGGATGTTTTTTTTTTTGTAATTTTTTTTTATTTTTTCCTTTTTTGTTGTGATACCTACCCCTCACAAATTCGAATACCACTGCCTGTTGTGTACCACTTATTTTAACATCATCTACATAGACTGTGGGGAAAAATAAGTATTATTGAAGCTAACTCAAAAACTACTCAAGCAAAGTTAATAAAATTTATGTGGGACCACCTCTGAAGTATGACCTACAAAAAAAAAAGAATCATTAAAATCAATTCATTATTGGCGGAGTAATCGAGTAACAAACATTAAAAAAAAACATATAATCGAATTGAGAACCTCCTCCTTTTTGAAGTCGGTTACTTTGTATAACCTACATAATACGTCTATTCGGATATTACTTATTTAGTATCTAGCATGTTGGAAACTAAGCTTAGTTCGAGGAAATATTGCTCGCTTTGGTCTTAAATTAAATAGGTCGCGTACCGAAGGACCAAGGCTGGCTTCCGAGGTCTTGGTAGTACCTAAGGATGTGCAGGAATTGAAACTAGCTAATCCCCGGAGAAAGATACGCATATAATATAAATGCATGCTTATTTTAAAATAAATAATATAAATTTATTGCCTAAAAGAGTAATTAATTTGCCTTTAAGGCTCACTTGGACCACAAATTACTAATGCATTTAGTGCTAAACATATTATTTAAAACATCTTTCTGTCTCTGTCATCTTCTAACAATTGACAGAAACGAACGATGTTTTATATTCATTTAACGCTTTAAGTACAGTTTAAATGGACCTAAAACCAAAAACTTAAATTCTCGAAAACTGGTAAGATTGTTACTACTAAGTTCACTTCCAAGTATCTTAAGAGCGTTTATTCTGAAAGTGGACAACGTCGCAAATAGCCGTCAAATATTTCGCTGTTTTGAGCATATTTTTTTTATTTCCACACAGTAATATTGCCAAATTAATCAAAACAGCGAAATATTTGACATCTATTTGCGATGTTGTCCACTTTCAGAATAAACGCTCTTAAGATACTTGGAAGTGAACATGCAGATAAAAAATATGGGAAAGATCAACGAAGAAGGAGCTTGTTAAAATCAAGCTCCATCTTACGATTCAGTTCTAAATCTCGGATTATTTTGTTTCATATCAGTGGGCATGTCGTAAAAAGGCAGGATCCCCTTTAACATCAGCGATAGACAACGGATTACTTACCTACTAAAAAGGACCACGCTTGTTTTCATAACTTTTCGGAATTACATAATCAGACGGTTTATCATTTCTTGTCATGTCACGCCGTATGTGAGATAATAAATGGGCTAAAAGAACCAACGATTGGGTTCCAATTAGTGCACGACGATATTGCGGCAGGTAAAGGTGAAGAGGGCGTGGCGGGACGAGTTTGACTCCTCCCGAAAGGACTGACTACCAAAAGACAGAATCAAATTGTGTGGAAAAAGAAAAGAAAGAAAGAAAAATATTTTATTTGGGACACGCACAGGAAATACAAACAGTAATAACAACTAAAAAGGAGCAACTAAAACTAAAAAAATAAACGAATTACCGAAAGGAAAAAAATAAAAAGGAGGGACGCCTTTGCCCTGCAGTGGGACAATACCTAGTTATATTGATAGATTGCTGCCAATTGACTACCCACATTAATGGTCCGTTTTTGGGGTTCCTTAATCAAGAAGGAATCCATAAGCTTAGCGCGCACTGCGGTGTGTTTTGCTACCGCAAAATCTGTGAAGTTTGAAACACAGCGGAAGCGCACTGCGACAAAAAAACGCATCGGAGGCAGCATTTTATTCGTTACGGCGAAAAAAACGCAATTGAAAAAAAAAGGGTGCGAAGTACTGCGAACCTACACGTAAAGTGGGGATGTCTTTTCTCGTCTTTCTCACTGTGTGGGGAAAGATCGTTAAAAAATATTGTGGGTTTGTAAATACCACTTTTGGATTTAGGGATCCATTTGCGAAATATTAAGCTATAAAGTGCTAATTTTTGTTAAGAGTCAAGTGTGTCCCCCGCCCCCTGACAGCTAAATGGTTGGTTTTGAATATGTGAAAAAAATCACAGCAGTAATATTTATATATAACGAAATTAAACGGAAAACTATCACAGCTAAGTAGGCTCTACAAGTTAACGAGTAATAATCAACCAACTGCAGTTGCAAAAACATGTTCTCTCATATGGAATTTATGGGAGAACTTGCTTTTCAACTACAATGTTAAGTTTGTTCTTGGGATAAATTAATTCTAACTACGGAATCCTTCATTGCGCGTGCTCCAACACGCACTAGGCCGGTTTTAAATAACAACTGTCATAAACAACATCATCATCACCTTTGCACGTATTTTTCTGTTCCTTAATTTCTTCTTGTCTGTTTATATGTGTGTACATAAACTGGTAAATAAATAAATATTGATAGTTGCATGAAATCACTCTAACACGGAAAATTTACGTAGGAAGTTAATTTGTTTAACCATAAATTTCCCGTCCATGGTAGGAAGGTAAGTCTTGTAATAATTCACTTATAAACTCCACTTACGTCGGATCAATAACGGTAGTAAATAAATTAAACTATTACGGCCTGACACAAGGTTAGATAACCAATAGTCAGTAGTAGTAATCCACAAGATCATTCATCGAATCGTTCATCGCTCAGTTGCTGGAAGCGTTCAGTTACTGGAAACCCAACAGGTCTACAATTCACGGTCACGGTGGTATTTTTAATTATATAATATTATTAGCTGCGCCCCGCGGTTTCACCCGCGTAAGTCTCCATCCCGTGAGAATATCGGGATAAAAATTATCCTACGGTATACCCATGTGCCAAATTTCAACTAAATCTGTTCAACCGTTTTAGCGTGATAGCGTAACAAACAAACATACAAAATATGAAATCTTTTCTCTCTTTATTATTTGTTTAGATTTGGATAAATAATGTTTCTAATAATAATAATTGTTGACACTCTAAACGTGTTAGTGTATACTGAAAGTGTAGAGAGTACCTAAATAAATAGGTTATAAATAAATATATTATATCTGCATGAAACGCTGGCTTGACGACTTTTGTGTGAGATTGGCCGGAGAAGGCAATGTACAGGAAACAGTGGAAAGCTTTGCTCAGCAGTGGGAAAACACAGATTTAATTTTTCTTTTTCCTATGTTGGTATCGGCTTCCATGCAGTAAAAACGGAAACAGATTCAGCTGCATCCGTTTCCGTTTTTACTACATGGAAGCCGATATCAACACAGTTAGGAAATGCTAGGCAGACTTTTAGTAAAGATTGTTTATCCGACCTCCACAACCCAGTTACTGGGTATTACTGCCCCATCCTCTTGAACCTCTTAGTCGGCTTGCAACGCCCACGATTGGGGGATTTACAAAGTACTATTTTGCTTGCTATAAGTACCTATACAATTTACCCTTATCAGCTACTTACTTAAAGTTGGACAGGTACTTTATTTGTCAAATAATAACATAGCGTCTGCTTCTGGGATGTCATGAAAGGAGTAACTTCCTGGCAGAGTCGAGTAAAGCCTTTTTATCTATCCGAAAAAACTTTTGTGAAGCTTTAGCTATTGTGTCTTATTTTGCCATTTTCATATAATACCTACATTACATTAACTCACGCCTTCTTCCCATTAGGGGTAGTCTGTATTTACAGAACGCCACCTGCTACGATCCTTACACACTCCTTTTGCTTCGTTTACGTTCATACATCTGTACCCTAATTGCGTAATGCACGATCAATCACAATCTGTTTCGATTTGAAACAGATTGCTAATCCATTGCTTCATAAGTTGGAAAAAAAAATCTGCTCAACAACGTAAATAACGCAATGAATGTTGTTGAACTGTCAAAATGAAACAAATTAGGCAAAATTGTTTACGAAAATAAGTTACGCAATTAGGTTACAGGTCATACACGCACGCCGGTTGCGAACACTACGCACCTGGGGGCCTGCCACCAACTCAAAAGCAGTACCTATTATATTAATATTACTTCAGTGGGAGAAAGAGATGGAGCTATAAGTCCTGTAGAGCTTCATCTCTTTCCCACACTGAAGTAATATTAAAATAATACTGCTTTATGAGCTGGTGGTAGGCCCCCTGACCTTTCTGAAGAACATCACCAATTAGGTCACTACATGTCCTCCTAGGGCCCTGGACGCCCTAGGAGGACATGTAGGGACCTAATTGGTCCCGGCGTTTCTTCATTTTTCTTTTTCCCTTTACATGCTTTAAGGAAAAGGCTTAGAGCATCTCTAAGGGAAAAGAGGATAGGTAGGTAAGTAGTTATATTTATTTGAATGAAGACTTAAGTATTGGGCGTTTTATTGTCATGTTGGAGGTTTTTAAAAATATGTTAAGTTTACGTTCAACCTTTTATTTAATTTGAGCTAAGAATTTGGGGCTAATTTATGAAAAGTGAAACTTAAGAAATCAGCATCGAAATTGTGTAACATACTCGCAATTGCAGTAGCTTTGTTCTATTATCTTGATAGTTCTAGTTCCACACGTTCTTCGGACTTTTGTCTTTTCGGTTGTGTCGATGCAATTCTTACAGCTGATCAATTCTGGAAAACTTAGGTGAAGTACGCTGTCAGTAGTGTCAATCCCTAGCATCCGGTGGAATAACAGTTCACTCCAAAGTCACTTCACCTAAGTTTTCATTTTTACAGAATGTATCGGCAAGCAGATGTACTATATTTACAGATACTTACCTTAAAATCCATAAAATTTCAAAAAAAAATGCCACATCATAAAACTGAGTCAACCCATTTCTCTCCCTTGCCAAACATTGCTAAACACAGCATTAGACACACGTCATACAACGCATCGATAAATCCGAAGATATGTTATCTCGAGATAAAACTTCGATAACGAATTAATATACGTTTACTAGAGCAAGCGTGTCCGCGTTGTTTACTAGCTCGGCGACCAATCGGAGATATCGATTTTGTTATTGTTGAGGCGCGAATCGTACGCCTGCCTTCTTCGTGCTAAGACATATCAACGCCAGGATTTGTGGTAAATCTTTTGTTTATTTTAAATATTGATTAGTGAATGTGACAGGAGCTTAGATCGTTGGATATTTTTTATGGAAAAATGTTTATTTAGGGACACAATAAATTTAACAAAATGCAAAGCAGTTTGTTGGCAGACAGGTATTTTTGTTACCTTTTTTTTTTTTGTTATGGCATCTCGTAGTTGACCTCTGAGATCATGACTAAGTACTTAACGGGGCTTTCCTGTGGGTGCCTTAAGCTACTACACTTAAAACCTCCAGCCAGGGGTTATTCAACTATGCTAATTAAAACTAGGAGAACGCTTGCTAAGGGCACCCCCTGTGGGGTACGAACCTCGGCTTAGGGCGTCAACCGGAGGGAGGACATCAAGGATGGGACGAGCTGGTTTTTTGTTACCATAGTGGCTGTTTCGTGGGTTCGAAGTGAAGCGGTGGTGGCCCACTGCCTCTCACAGAGGAGAGGCCTGTCTGTGTCCCTCCCACCAAGTGGGAACTTTATAAACATTACTAATTCTGAGTGCGTGTGTACCTAGATTTACCATCTCTTTTGTTAACTATCCGAAAAAAACTATGTACCTACATAGATATCGTGTAAAAGGCTTACGATGACACAGTTAATAAATCTTCTACACACATCCTTTGTCACGATATCATTTAATATTGTACTCTATTATATATCTCTTTAGTAATTTTATTATTTAACGCAGCTCTGAATATTATTACTGAACGTGCACGCATTCATGTGCATGACTGAACTACGATGCTCGTCAACGTCGCAAATTGCATTCATCACTGGTCCTTCAGTATAGGCTTATTCTATACTTACATAACTATAGCCTGTTTCAAAAGTGTCAGATTAAAGTGGAAACAAACCCTGTATTGATATTAAATTTTTACGCAATAACTCACTAAAGGGAATGAGTAACATATTCTAGATCTGTATTATGAGGTTTCAACTATATATGTCTCACCACTTTAAATCCAGGAGGGAAATAGAGATAGGGGAAAGGGGTTTGAACAACATCCCTACATAGTTTGGAATAGTAGTAAAATACAATAGATGTTGATATATTTAATAACCAGTTCCGCTTAACTATTCCTAAAGAGCTTTAAAAAACCCTGTAAGAAATCGATACGTGTTTCACCTCTCAACGAGGCATCCTCCGGATGACGATTGACTTTTCGCGAACCCGTACACGGCGTGACAAGTAAATAAGAGAGTAGTAAGGGTCACGTGTCGATTTCTTACAGGGTTTTTTATGGCTCTTTAGGAATAGTTAAGCGGAATGGGTTACTAAAGGGAATGCAAAACCGGCCAGAATTAAAACCTGGTTTTTTGTCGGGTTTCCTATCAATAAACCCGGTTTTCGGTGAAACCGGTTTGAAAATTAGATACTTTTAATTCTTTGTCTCTATGATATTTTTAAACTGCTTGTGAAATTCAGGCCGCCTACATCTTAATATTTTCACTTATTAAATAGAACAGTGTGTTAAAAAGAAATATATATTCAGCAGTCCATTCATGTTGGGGATTCTTCATCATGCTGGTGTGATTTGGAAGCTGGCGTTCCTCAAGGCGGCATTCTTTCTCCTCTTCTGTTCTCTATTTTTATTAATCTTATAACTTCCGAGCTTCAGTGTACGTATCATCTGTATGCGGATGACTTGCAGTTGTACTGTCAAGGGAGGGTTGATGAAATACCTGACGCTATAGAAAAGTTAAATAGGGACTTGGCAGCCATAAAAACCTGGTCTGATAAGTTTGGTGTTGCAGTAAACCCTAAAAAGTGTCAAGCGATCATAATTGGGAGTCCTCGCAGTATCGGTAAGGTGGATGGTTCAACCTTGCCACCAGTTCTCTTTAATGGTACGATCGTTCCACTTAGCACTAACGTGAAGGATCTAGGCTTGCACATTGATGGTACCTTGAACTGGCGTACTCAAGTCGCCAGGGTCAGCCAGAAGGTTACTGGAACGCTGCGGGCTCTGTACCGACTGAAAAATGTATTACCGTCAAGTACCAAGACAATGCTTGTGCAGTCCTTAATTTTCCCTATCATCGATTATGGTGATGTGTGCTACTATGACCTGAATGCAGATCTCCTCGACAAACTTGACCGTCTTCTCAATAACTGCATTCGATTCGTTTTCAAACTGCGTAAATATGATCATGTCTCTGTGCATCGGTCGCTTCTAAAGTGGTTGCCCATACGCCAGCGCAGGGAGCAAAGGGCACTGACCACCTTGTTTTCATTTCTTGACTCTCCCTCTTCCCCTAGTTATCTAGCCCCGCACTTTCAGTACATTTGCGCAAACCACAATAAAACTCTACGTTCATCACACAATCGTCTTCTTCTATGTCCCACTCACCGCACTGATTTCATTCACTCTTCCTTCTTCGTTCAGTCTATCTCTCTGTGGAATGCGCTCCCCCAAGAAATCAGGATGGCAACCAACAGATTATCCTTTAAAGTTAAAGTTCGTGAGCATATTCGTAAGAAGCTGGCAGTATCATCACAGCGGTAATGTTTTCCCATTGTTTGTCTTATTTGTTTTATAAATATATTCGTGTATTTATGTGTATTTATTTGTTCTTATATTTATATATATAGTTTTATTATATTTTGTTTTGATAGGTATATATATATCCTTATATTTAAATAAATATTTATTCCACAATTTTCAATATTGCACCTACCACTGTTTGTCTCTGCATCACCCAAAGGTTGACTGGTAGAAAATGCCTATGGCATTAAGTCCGCCTCTGTACATGTATGTGCTTAAAGTATTAAATAAATAAATTTCAATGAAAATGCAAAAATTTGTTTAAGTAAAAGGTTTATTTGCTTTTTGTGCATAAGCTAAGTAGATAAAAAATAAAAAAACAGTATGAAAAAGAGCTAATAAACAAAACTAAACAAAAAAAAGTAATTATAAGTACCACGCATGAAAAAAAGTATTATAAAAAACAAAATCAAAATTTTATAACACTGAAAATCTGATTTAAAATTAACCATATTATAAACTCTTTAATTATAAAACTCTAACTTTTTAAATTAAACCATAACAGTCACAATAGCTGAGATACTCAATGTTTTCATAACTTAAACCTTTAATTAACATAATATAAAGTAGATATAGTCTTTTAAAAGAGATCAATAATAATTTCAATCAGGCTAAATAATCTAATGAATAAAAATAAATAATGTGAAACTAAAAGTCATCTCTTAAACATAGGTTAAAAAATCAACAGATAATCTTTAAAAACAAATTAACTTAAACGTTTTTGGTAAGAAAGTGAGATCTTAAGAAAAGCAAAGCATCTAGAGTAGAATCATTAAGACGAGACCGTATTTTGCTGCAGAAATAACCAGCTGTCGTAAATGCTCATTCTGATTCAACACTTGTTGGCTTAAGATCGTGATGAGGGTTTTGTATGCCTTTGTTAAAAAACTGCCGCGTCCACCGCCATTTTCTTGTAATGCCATTTCACATGACACCATTTTTTTATTTCTAAATTTATACAAATGAATAATTAATAATAATTTGTACCTAACCTAAGAAAGAACTTCCAAATACTTACATAAAATAACTGAACTGCACGACAAATTCACTTAACTCCTTCACTCAACTCTTGAAAACGGTTTAAAGTTAACAAATTAACAATACTACGATAAACAACACGTCTTTACACTAACAATCGTTGTCAACGTTTGGCAAATAAAAAATGGCAAAATCAAATGCATCGTTTTGACTTACAGGTGGTATAGTGCTGTTGCCGTTTGAAAATAATAAAAAAAACTCCAAAAACCGGAAACATGAAAAATTTACCCGGTTTTTTTAATATATTTGCCAAAAAACCGGTTTTCGGTTAAACCGGTTTGCATTCGCTATCTAAGTATATCAACGTCTATTATCGTATTTTATAATGGATTTCCGCAAGGTCACGCCTAAATCAATTAACCATGGAATAGTAGTCTTTAAGCAGGTTACCAACATATTTACTCGGTTACTATCGCCAAAACCTGATCCCAGCTGTTTTTACTAAATTGGTCCTAATGTAAGGTATGCTTATTTACCCGTTTTCCTGTCCCATAATCACGTAACATTGTGTTTGTTTCGCCAGACTGTGAAGGGTTAATAGTGGTCAAGCATCAAGCCTAGGTCTTCACACAAGACCTTGCTATTTTTCAGCACAATTGAACTTGCAGTTGGCGTGACTGCAACGAAATCTTTTAACTTTGACATTAACTACCTATCACATCAATCTTTGCTAGAAATATAAATAACCCGAAACATATGGCTTTTACTTTTCTGCCTTTAAAAGCCACTTCTAAATAATAAGAATAACACACTTGTACCTAGTGGTGTATTGGTACCGCCAACCGTTCTTAAAATAGACCGCATCGATTTCGAATCATAAAATGTTTTCGTTGCAACTTACGATACTAGGGAAAGAAGACAGCTGTCACTTTACACAGTATATGATCAAGTTATAGGCACAATATAAAGGTTAAACATCAACGTGGAATTGAACTTTGATTTTTAACCTTTGCTACTGCTGAGCATGAGGTCTTGGGTTCGATTCTGGTCGGGCAAAGTGTTATTGGGTTTTTCCTTCAGGAAATTCTCAGTAGCAGCCCTTAGTCTGAATTTGTACCTGTTTGATGGCAATAGGCTCGCCCCCTATTACATGGGACTTTGAACATAACTGGCGAAATGAGAATGTTTATAGCTACACGGTCTACTCTCTGATATGCAATGGCCTCTGTAGTCCCATGAAACATGAGGCTCCAGGGGCTAGTGCAAATCTTGGGGTTCATTAGATTTATCGAGTTTGGTTAAACCACGCTGGGGTCGGTGCATTTTATTCGTTCATTCATTCAATCAATCACACTTGTCCATGGATAAATATGATAGAAATAAAGATGATCGGCATGTTGTAAGTTGTAACCTTCATTGAAAACATTTATAAACAGAACCCATAGGTATTGTGTCCAAGAAAAAATGGAGGAGTGAATAGGTATTTAAGAACTCTTGAAAAAATTGTTTCCCACCCCGGATTGGACGAAATTCGTAGACGCATTAAGGCTCCCGCAGAAAAGCGCGACGCGACTCTGGTGGAACAATTTCTATGAAAACTTCACGGAAATTGGTCTACCGGTGATGCATTGCTCCGTCGCGTCGAGCCCGGGAGCCTTTAATGTTGTCTGCGTGCGTGTGTAGAAGTTGTTTTGTTTTATGTAACATTTTCCTAGCAATGACTGAATAAGTAATGCAGCACCATGTTACTGAATAGGGCACTGCCAATTACTTATTCATTGATGACGTTTAGTGGTGTAAGCCATAATTGCAGTCACGTTTACTTAAACTTATTTAGGGGAACCAAGTTCAGGGTTGATGGGTTCTGAGTTTTGAATAGGTACATATCGTCAGGTTTGCATAACTAAGTGATTCATGCTTTATTTGTCACTCAATTTCTTGCTTTATCATTTTATTTATGAATTTCTTCCACTTTTACAATACTGATTTTTGTTATTTATAAGTGAAATGAATACCTATGGAATTAATTTTCTCTTTTCGATGATTGTATGAGAATGGAAAGAGAGACTTGGAAACCAGAATTTTCAATGTAGTTTATTAGATTGTCATTGCCAAGTCGGATTTAAACGTTTATAGAAAGAATGTTGACCGACGTTCATCGGGTAGAAATGTTCAGGGATCGAATCATGTTTCCATTTGGTAATTCTACATAATATGTGTATGTCTCTATACGATATGGAGGACTCGTGTTTGGTAGAGGAGTTGTTTCAATAACTACATAAACTTAATTAACTAGATACTTCTAAGATAACTAACTTTTTCGATGGGTAATGTTCTTCACTAAAGTTCTATAACGATGATTGCTGCTGTAGGTACTTACGTAATGACGTGCATGTTTCGGGATTGTATGGCGAGTTTTAAATACAAACAACATCACGTAGGGTACTCAATGGAGGGCTAAATGTGTAGAAATCTTACATTCCATTATTCATATTAATAACTTGTTTTATTGTAATAGGGCGCGAACCTACCTACTGTGTTTAACAGTACAAAAATCTAGACACAAAAAAAAACTTTTTTACAAAAAATACAACCGACTTCCAAACTACAAAGTGAAAAATAACTTTAATTTCGGAAGTCAATGTCTTTGGATCAGTATTTTGGGTTTTTGACACCGATTTCCGAAATTAAAGTTATTTTTCACTTTGTAGTTTGGAAGTCGGTTGTATTTTTTGTAAAATAGTTTTTTTTTTCACTTTTTAGTGGGTTGGTTTGTAATTTATCTAAGTTACAATAGCCTTATGTCAACTGCTTATCAAAAATACTCAAATCGCTATAGATTTGCCTAAAATATTTGAAGAGTTCCCTCGATTTCTCCAACATCCCATCATCAGATCGTGACCAAATGACAATGGGACCAATTTGAAAGTATACCCTTTCAAACAGGGACTTGAAACGTTACTCAAAATAACGTTACGTGAAGTTCCGGTAACGATAATTTGTACCGTTCCACCAGGATCGTAACAAAATTAATTCATTGACTATAACGATACTAACAAACGGAACGAAATCTTAAACTGTTTAAAAACATTATTAAAAATATATCGTTATTAATATATCGGTATAACGAAATAATAACGTTATTCATTACGATACGCAAAATTGCCAAAAAAAACTGTGAACATGACACTATCACATGAAAATAAAAGTAGGTACGTAACAATAACCATTCATTCACAACACTGTCTGTAAAAAATGAGCACTTTCGTACGAACTTATGTTTGAATACGGCGGTGGCTTACCACCAGCCGGCCGCTGGCCGCTGTAACGGGGGTGGCCGGTGGTGGTGGTGGTGCTGGGCGACGACAGAGCGGTGGTCAGCGGGAAAAGTTCTTAAGAATAACGTTATACAAATGAATCTGTAACGTTATTACAAGTGGATATAAGCATAATGTTACTGATACCTATAACGTTACTTAAAATTTTGTTCTACAAAAATGATATTGTATAACGTTTTTTTTTGTAACGTTATTAATATTTTTAGGTTTTAGTATCGTTACAAAATTTGGAGCGTTATTAGATAACATTTTGTGTATCGGAACGAAATTAATTTCGTTTTCAAGTCCCTGCTTTCAAACAAAAAAAGAATTTATCAAATCGGTTCAGCCGTCTTCGAGTAATCGGGGAACATACATAAAAAAAAAATATCCCGACGAATTGAGAACCTCCTCCTTTTTTTTGAAGTCGGTTAAAAATGTTTTATAAAGAACACAGAACCAACTATATTTGCCGAGGCCTGTCCATGGATGGGACCATCTTTACACACCTACTTACCGAGATCTTTGACAGTCGTTACGGGTCGTCAGAAGCCCGAAAGCGTTACCCAGTAACTGCAGGGTTATGGAGGTTAGATAGGCAGTCGCTCCACGTTAAATACTGGTATTCAGCAGCATCCGGTTAGACTGAAAGCCGACCCCAACATATTTGGGAAAATTTGTTGGTCTGTTCAGAAGATAATGACAATTAACGTTGTAGTTTTTCTTCTGTAAAAACCATAACTACCTTCATCTCCTTCCAGCTGATCACCAGCCACCGTCACCATGTTCGAGGGCGCGGTCGCCGGCATCCTGAACCGGCTGCTGGGCAAGTACGTCCAGGACCTGGACACCGAGAACCTCAACGTGGGCATCTTCTCCGGAAATGTCAACCTTACTGATTTGAAGCTTAAGCCTGAGGCTTTGGTGAGACATTCTTTAATTTCGAGGATTTCCTCTTACTTTAAACGCCATTGTACCTACCAGGGCATTTTCATAATAATAGTTATGTGGATCAGAACAATTACCGGTGTCGCGCTAGTCTGCACGAGCCTTCATAAGTTTGAAAAATTCGTCTGGTCAACAACGTAAATAAAACAATGAATGGTGTTGAACTGTCAAAAGAAAGGCATTGTCAATGTAATTGTGTTACGCAATTACCCCACTGGTGTAATTATTCAAGTACACTTAGCTTTAGACAAATCAATAAGCAGGGCTAGATAACATGACTTACCTACGTGTAGGTACTGGCGATATAATATTCAATACAAGGTCAAATTTTAATAAATTACCTAGCGAAACTTCGCAAACGAAACTCAATTCATGATTTCAGTTTTTGATGTGCAACATCTTTCCTCTCCCTTTCCTGCAATCAATATCTAAATAATCATATCTGTGGGATTGATTTCGTGATAAGGGACGGAAGTGTGTAACAGGAAGCCGGGGAAGCGCGCGCTATTTGATTTGACCAATGAGCGCACGCGGTGCTAGAGTGAGCCGTCAGAAACGACCTTGACGAGGCCCCGCCCCTTTAATGTTGCCTTAATATTGCTTATTAAGTAGTTATTACAAAGGTGAGATGTCAGATATTACAGATCTCAAACTTTTGGACAATATACTTCTTTTCGTAAGCTGTGTTTGCCTATTTATTGCAATCTACCCTGCTTCACGACTATTGTAAGGCTCGCTCATTTTTTTTTTGCTTTATCATGTTTAGATATCGATCGATACCCATCATGTCTGGAGTTTCCCTAGTTAATTCAATTTGGCCCTGTATAAATAATAATGGTACTTGAGTGGCACTTACAAAAAAATCTTTATTGTTTCCAGTACGAACTCGACCTACCAATAGATGTGAAAATCGGTACAATCGGCCGTATTGGCCTCCAGATACCATGGTCAGGCCTCTACACCCAACCCGTCGTGGTCAACATTGAAGATGTGCTGGTCCTAGTTGGCCCAGCCATATCCAACAGCCATTTTGACCCGGAAAGGGAAAGGCGCCTCACCAGAGCAGCCAAACGAAAGATTCTGCAAGACTTGGAAGCTGAAAGTGAGGTCCTCAAAGGACCTCAGAACTTCTTCGAGCATCTGTTCACAGCGATTGTGAATAATCTCCAGATTTATGTGAGGAATGTCCACATCAGGTATGAGGACTCTATCAGCTCTAAGGATGGTCCTCTCGCATGTGGACTTTGTCTTCAGAGCTTATCTATTGAGACTACTAATAGGTAAGTAGTAGTGTCTTGTGATGCTAATTTCTATATTTTATGATAATTTTGCCTTGTTGGTCTAGTGGTCACAAGTGCTACTACTGAGCATGAGGTCCTGGGTTCGATTCCAGGGTCGGGCAAAGTATTATTGGGTTTTTCTATCTGAAATGTCTCAGTAGCAGCTCGGAGTCTGGATTTGTGCCCGTTTGATGGCAATAGGCTCGCCCCCTATTACATGGGACTTAACATAACTGGCGAAATGTGGGTGTACCTGCTACAGGGACACCTCTGCCCAACCCTTCGGGGAAACAAGGCGTGATGTTATGTTATGTTTTGAATACTTATCTGATTCATCTTTGCGGGTATGCATTTAGTCCGCCTTTGTCCTTTATAGTGCATAAAGTTTATTATTAAATATGCCCAGTAAGAAGTAGGAACCACCAGTGTTCAATCCTAGATTTGATGCATTACGTCTTGTAGTATTAAGTTCACTACTACTGTTTTAAGTAATGGCATTACCTATTGTAACTTTCCCATCTTCCAGCAAATGGAAACCATCCGTGACTCCAGCGAACGCGTCCACAGTCTATCAGATGATGCGCATAGAATCCATGTCGGCCTACTGGAACCCCACGGCGACTGCCCTGGATGACAACGAGACAGCCCACATCACGCCGATGCAGTATTACAACTGGAAGCATTACATGCTCACTGGACTTGACAAGTTCTCCATGCATCATGAGGACTTTGAATTTTGTGAGTAGATTTTCAGGTCTATTAATTTGAAAGAAAATTTATTTAGCACAGACTAAAAGTCACAAAATATTCTGAAAAACTAAAAAATTAGCAGGAATGTGTGCCTAAAGGCTGCGCCAAATAGACCCAGTTCAACAAAAATGCCTGACTACTAGTGCCTGACGCTGATTTTCAACTAGACCGTTTTATTACGGTTTTGCTACTTACTAAACTTTCATTCTTATGTATTGAGGAAGCTTTTCTAATACACTAACAGAAAGTATTAATTAATAAACCATTCTGTTTTCAGTATTGAAACCAGTGACGTGCAAAGTGAAGGTACTAATCAATCGCTCCGGTGAGGCTCGCGTTCCTCGCCTGCTGTTGGATGCAGTCCTTCAAGATAGTGCGCTGCAGCTGTCCCGGCGACAGTACCTGTCAATAAATAACCTGCTAGCTTCGTTTGACAGGATTAAACTAAATAGGTGAGGAAACTACTTTTTAGGCCTTGAGCATTAGCTGTACATTAATGACTACCAGTTTCTTGCTAATGCAAGAAACTAGAGTAGTCATTAATGTACAGTCAGTCAAATTAATTGTTTATCGAATTTACACATCACAATTTGCCATGTTATACTTAAAGCCGATTCATAGGTACTTGACCGTCAAAGAATGACAGTTGTGATTCGAATATTATTTAAGGACAGTTTAAGTTGGTACGGTAAAAGGTCGACAACGATCTTCGCTGAGTGGCTGGTACCAAATTGATGAGATTAGCCAAGGATTGAGTTAAGCGGCTTAGAGGCCTATGTCCTGCAATCACCATGATCATCATTTCAACCGAAAGACGTCCACTGCTGGACATAGGCCTCCCCTAAACACCACCACTTCGACTTGTTCTGTGCTTCTCTCATCCAGCGGATTCGTACGGCCTTCACCAGGTCATCGGTCCACCTTGTGGGTGACCTTCTAATACTACGTCTTCCGGTATGCGGTCGCCACTCCAGAACCTTTTGGCACCATAGGCCATATTATGTTCTGTGAGCAATGTGCCCTGCGCACTGCCACTTAAGTTTGGTAATTCTTCGGGCTATGTCGGTTACCTTGGATCTCTTAAATTTCTTATTCGCCTGCTGTAGATTGCTATAATTTATGCTGATTATCGAGAAAATTTTCATCCACATTTTAACAAAAACACAACTAATCCACTAAATTCATTCCAGAAAATATCGTCATCTCCACCCAGGCATTCCTCTCTCCAAGAACATAAAAAAATGGTGGATTTACGCCTTCAACGTGGTAGTGGAACAGAGAGTCAGACCCTACACTTGGGCAGCCATTAAAAAGCACAGAGAGAACTACAATGTGTACAAACAGATTTACAAGAGTACTCTGAGGAGTCCTAATGACATTGAGCTGAAGCTGGACCTTCAGAAGTGTGAGGATAGTCTGCCGATCGTGTCGGTGATAATAGCGCGAGAGCAAGCGAAGTTTGAGGTGAGTGTTATTCAATTATTGTGTTTGTATGTTCATAATATTCCGTTTTTTGACTAGGATGACAATTTTTATTATCAAGGGGGTTTCTTTGGGCTTTCTATAGAATAAGAAACGCTAGGGGCTATGGGTCTATGCGTTAGCCCAAATGGTCTGTTATACCATCTGAAAATTTTCCGGTTAATATCTTAATTTTTTAATTCAATCTGGGACGAAGTGGCTGGACACGACGACTCGTACGAAATCAGGTTCTTAATGCTTTTGATTCTTTTAGCTACTCGCCCAAGAACCTGAGCGCATAGAAGTAGTAGAAACCGAATTTGACTGGTGGAAGCCAACCAGCTCTCCAACTGAGAACGAACCCGAAGTGGCGAAGAATCATGTGGAGCTGTGCGTCAAGACTGAGAGGAGCAAGACTTTGTGGAGCCATCTCTCCAGCCCTGAGAAGAAGAGGGTCTGTGAGCTCATCGGCTATGTAGAGGGAGCGCCGCAGAAGGATAAGTCGAAGCAGTATATTGGTGAGTAGCATATTCATGATAAACTGCCACCTTTTGGAAATAGTTTAATGTGACCTATGGACATATTCCGCTCCAACGGGGACCTCTTATCTGAACCTATTGTTAAGTCTGAAATCGCCAACCTGTCTTGAGAAGTATGGTGATCAATGCTCGTGCCTTCTCTGTAAGAGAAGAGACCTTTGCCCAGTAGTGGGACAATGATGTGCTTGATTTCACCCGCAAATTCTCCAACAGAAATAAGTGAAGCAGTAGTTTTCCGTATGAATTCTTTAACAAAGTGTGTGAACCTCATTTAACCTGAAAATATTCTACACAAATAAATGCAGCATTTAGTTTTCCGGATAAACATATTCCAACAAAATATATGATCAATTGATCATTCAAGAAGTAGACATAATTATGGCGTTTAAAATAATTTCAGAACACAAAATAAACCTGACGCTGGCGAACTGTTCACTGACTCTGATGAATAGAAGCAAGGAGGTTCTGGTGGTGACGCTGACTCAGTTTCTGGCGTCTCTGGAGACCAGACCTTCAGCTAAAGCATACAAGGTACGATGTTACTGATTAACAAACTGATAAGTATTTTTATGTGCTTTTCGATTTCCGTACGGTATACAGGGTCAAATAATATAAGCTGGCAAAACTTTGCAGATCATGTCTGCGATTTGTATTATGTATGTTTGTATTTTTGTTTGAAATCTGAATAGATTAGAAAAAAAAAATCATCAGTAAAATGCTATATTATCATATATCACTGAGTAACATAGGCTAATTTATAAAGTTAACACGCGGGCGAAGAAAGGAAGATGAAAGTAAATGAAAAGTAAAGATGGTTTCACCAATGGAGAAATTATACAGGATCAAATTAAATCACCTAGCGAAACTTGTCAGACGTCGATATCTAATCAAGACAAAACAAAAAAATAGTTAGTAACAGTCGCGAAACGCACGAACTATGAGAAGTAAAAAGATTGTTTTATCTTGATTAGATATCGATGTCTGGTTCGTCTTCCTTTCTTCGGCCGAGTGATATCTTTGTGACATATGATAATACAGCATTCTACCGATGAAATAATTTTTCAAATCCGTCCAGTAAGTTTTTGAGTTTATTCATTATAAACAAAAATACAAACATACAAAATACAAATCTTTTCTCTTTATAATATTAGTGTAGAAATACATAATTGACATTAATAAAGAAATCTTCATGTTTTCAAGCTGTAAAATCTGTGCAGCAGCGGCGGGTCATTTCTTATTACCGGTTGTTTTTAATTAACAAAAGCTAAAACATATTTGCAGTTATCAGCCCGAGCAGAGAGCGTGGTTATTGAAGGGGTCACGTCTGATGGTGACCTGGTTCCCCTCCTCACTCCTGAGCGAGGAGCCGGCGTCACCAGCCCCAATCTACTGGCGATAGACCTGGAGAAGAACCCTTGCAGCAATGAAGCTGATTATGGACTTTGCTGTCTGATGGAGCCTGTGGAGTTGGTCTACATTGAGGTAGGACATTCATTATGAGTTAACACTTTCGACTCCATCCACTTTTCATAGAATTCATACGCCATGCCGCCATGAATATTGGAAGTGAACCCTCCGGGAGGGTCACTGGCATTACGTTTGCGCTAAAGTTAACCTTCGCGGATGGTCCACGGCATTAGGTTTAAAACCGTGTTTATAAACACTGTAAAACAAAGTAAAATAGTGTTTTCAAGGGGTCTTGTCGCTATACCGTAGTTTCCAACCTTTTAAAGATAATTTTTTGGGCCTTTTTTGGAAGTGCCATTTTACCTTTTTTTTTTGTAGGCTTTTGACTTTCAGGAAAGGCCCAAAAATGTATGGAGCCTGAATCTTTTTAGTGAATATTTGTAACCATAAAAAAAAACAAAAAAGAAATGCTTGGATTTTATAACCAACGTATTATACTAATCAATCTTGTTAAAATATACATCTGATTTTACGCAAAAATAGAAAAAGTTAGGACGGCAAAGTATATAAGGATAGTCTTATTAAGGCGCTCTGATTTACAGGAAGCTAAGTTAGCTATAAACTTTACTGTATTATGGATACAGCTTTGAAATGGGCAACTAGCTACACCTTTCTGACTGACCGACGTCCTGGCAATTCGAAAATCTCCGTAAATGGTTCAAGAAATAAATGCTTTGAGTTTGCTGAACTGTTCTAAAACTCGCATTATCCCATATAATATACTAAGGCAGATTTAGTCCAATGCTAAACACGTCCATATATTATTTAAAACATCTTTTGTCTAACACATCCTTTTGTCACCTCCTCAGCACTCCTTCACGGAACTGATCAACTTCTTCCAAACTCACTCGATGACGGCGGAGGAACTGGCAGGGGAAGTGTCCAGCGCTGTGGTGCGAGCCGGCGCCGTCAGCAAGTCCGTGCTGACGTATGCCATCAGCAGGAGGAAGGTGTTCCATCTCAACGTGGACGTCAAAGGACCCTGTGTCGTGGTGCCGGAGCACGGATGTGTGCATAAGTGAGGATTATTATTTATTTAGCCACTGTCCCACTGCATGGCTCCCCTAAATTCTTCTAGGTATTCTTTTCCTGAGCCACCTTGAACAGTTTAGAACTGGTAAAGTCACTTGACAACTGCGTAAAGAAGTGTGTAAAGAAAAAATATTTTGAAAACCAATAACGATAGTTAAACTATGAAACTGTGACGACTCTTCCACAACATGCACATAATTTACTCATTTCAAATATTTTCAGAATCTATTTAAGTAAATGTATGAAAATGGAAGTTGGTATACAGGATGGCTCGTGAAACGACTTGCAAAGGAAAATTTTGGAACCCTCCCAAGGGCTTCCCGTAACAACCCCATGTATATTCAGCGATTATTTATGGTTTTGGAGCTTGACGGTTTTTAATAATTTTTGGGAATTTCTCACCCCTCACTGAACCCGTGAACACTAATAACGATGTCGAGGAGAATGGTCTTTCTCCGACATTTATGTAGTTTTTCATGGAGAAGGATTTTATAGGTTTGTTTTCCGACCTCCACGACGAAACTAGGAATCAGCAGTAGATAAAGACCTTCCCCTTCACAGATCCGGTCGCGTCATGGTCCTGGACATCAGCCGCATCATAGTCAAGTCAGATTTGCAACCTTCGAACCTGACGCTAGAGGACGCCACATGCATGGAGCTGGAGGAGAGGCTGTATGACAGGCTCCACGCAGAATGTTCTTGTCAGGTAAGGCAACGGAGGAAATAATAGACACGTCATAAACCGCTGTCATAACACCATCGAGCCATTTACAAGAACCGTATTAACAGTATTATGTGACATGCACAACCAACTAGAAAAATGCTTAGGCTAAACGTCAGACGCTACCGACAGCGTGCGGTGACGTCACGACCAACGACCGACACGCCGCCTATTGCTAAACCGTTCGTTGTCGCCTTCGCAACTGTCAGTCGCGGGCGGCGTGCGAGCGAGACCGCGCCCGAGGGTTTACGAACATAGCATTCGGCTATCGTCGGTGACGGATAGCTACAAGTCGTCGGTCGCAGTCGGCGTGTGGTCAGATAGACCGCAGTCTAAGCAATTATACCACTACTATACCTACTAATAAATCTACGACTCTGAAGACCAGAAAAAGATGCATACTCAGCAATGTGTTAGTGCTTTTTATATCGCAGTAAAAGTCAGGAGCAATTCACTTTTTAGGTAACGATGCTCAGAAAACAATAAATGCTTTCAGTTAATGCTATTGAGCTATCCAATATACCTATGTTACTGTTGGGTCCTCTCAGATCCTATTCAGCTCGTGGACGGACGCGTGGCGCGAGTCGCGGCGCCACGCGGACTCGGAGCTGCACCTGGTGCCGCGGGTCAAGATGCAGGTGGTGTTCTCCAACAGCATTAAGAAGGACTACAAGCTGCTGCCCAAGTTAGTTCACTGTCTGACTATCTGCCGTCACTATTTTGGCTGAGAAACAACAACTTAGAGTGTACAGTGCTTTTGGCGCCTAGATAACGTTGACCGGCGGCGTTGGTAAACATTTGTGAAATTTGTACAGAATTGAAAAAACAAGATGGCGTTAGTTCCGATTTTGGCTAAGTGCCGAAAAAAGCTAAATATGGTTTCTCAGTTATGTCACATCCTGTCACATCACAATTAATTGTATAAAAGTAAAATAACAACAACAAACAAAAACAAAAATTACAATTCAAATTTCAATTAGTTTGTTAATTTTTTGCGTTGACTTCAACCTTTCAAAAGCCCGATGTCACATCGCGTAAACTCCTTTCTCATCTTGTTGCTTCTTGGATTTCCACCAATTCATTCTTCTTTTTGAAGTGAAAACTTCTTTAGGCGCGTTGGGCATTTTTGATTTCGCGACACTGTAACGACACCAGCTTTTGACCATTCAAAAGACATCAACGCGTTGATTACCGCGGTGTCGATTTTTTTTCAAGTTTTCACTTCTGTCGACACTCCCGGAGTGCCACTGTTTTTTTTTTTTTACTCCTTGCCTGCCTATACTACTTCTACAAGCTGGATGCCAGAATGTTAATTAAAATCCTTTGCTTCACCAGGTACAAGCTAAACATCTCCCTCTCAAGCATCAAACTGAACCTATCAGACCGTATCATCAGCAATCTCCTGGACTTCATCGACAACCTACCAGTACCTGTTCCTAATACCGTGCCCGTCTCCTTCATGGACTCTGGAGACTATACTGAGGTGGTGGAGGAACCTGAGCTGGCAGAACTACTGAGCATAGATAGAGTGACGGCTGACCCGGAGTATAAGGACCTTATGAATCTGAGGCAGAAGATTGTGGCGGCTTATTTGAGTAGAAGCAGGTGAGTAGCGAATTAAATACTTCAAATTAAGTTTTCGTTGGTCTGTTAGTCGAGTTTAAGGTTATTGAAAAGTTTATTTGTAAAACCTACTATGACATAGGGCTGAATTCTTAAACGCCACTCTATTTTATGCCGTAAATGCGGCATAAAATAGAGTTCCTTCCACAAGCTATTCCTTGATTAAAAGGTGACTCCAAACATTGTAAAGTAATGCACTCGTGTTAACTAAAATAAACACTTATTTTTTTGCTGTTATTTTCACAAAAACAACATGACATAAAACTTAAGGGCTAGATTTCTAAGCGTTGATTCGGGGATTTGTCTTTAGATAACTCTCCGAATATTTTTACTCTTTAATCAATTGTCGCGTGGTTTAAGGAATCAAAGTTTTATGGAAGTTCGTAATTTTTGCCAATGGGAAATCCCTTCGGGCGCATGGCTTGTACTAAGATTAAATTCCTCTTCAGGGCAGCAGAAACGACATTCGACGTAGCGACAGCGAAGCTCGGGTTCCAAGCAGCACAGCAAGCATCGGCAGCGTCCGAGCACAGCGACGAGGACATGGAGGTGTATGCCAGGAGTGTGGACCTGCCCGGCTTCGACGACAACGTGTCGCCCAGCAACAACATCAACACGCTGCTTAGGTTTATTGTGGGTAAGTCTCCAACAACTCAAGAAGATGGGAGTGAGAAAACGTTTGCCTCGATGATGAAGTTGTTGATCAGGAAATTATCTGCTTTCTTGCAAACCAATGATGATGATTTAAACTAAAACAATGAGATTTAATAGCAAAATGATCAGTGAATTCGCGAGTTGATCAGCCTTTCAAAAACTGTGTGAGTCAAAAGTAACAAAGATGATTTAAAAAACAGTCAACCAAATTCAATTTAGCATAGAATAGAATAATGTTGTGGTACTACAAGTATTAAGAAATCAGTGGTGGCCCAGTGGTATCGATCGGGCAGGCACATAACTTTGAGTATTTAATTTCATCATCACTGCTCTCAAAACGGTGAAGGAAAACATCGTGAGGAAACCGGCATGTCCTAGAAACAAAAATTCGAAGACATGTGACATCTACCAACCCGCACTGGGCCCGTGAAGTGGATTACGGCCCACTCCCTCTCACAGAGAGGAGACAGTTTTATAATAGGCTGATTATGCTACAGGTAAATTTATAAATAATTGTGCAGGTAAAAAAAATGGGTTAGCAAATAGGTACTCTTGGGTGTATGAGGGGTATGTTGCTGAGACAAAGAAAAATAAAAGAATAACTTCACTGATATTATTGGTTTCATTAAAATTCATATTTATAGATCATCTGTAATTTCACACGCTTCTGGTTTTCAGGCGAAATCGTAATCAACCTATCCCGTTCCTCGGAGCAAACGGAGATGCCGTATGTAATGCTGAGCATCACGAAGGTCTGTCTAGACGTGGCGTTGATGGAGTTCGGACCAGCTGTGCAGCTGTCTGTCAGCCAGGTGCTACTGACGGACAAGCAGCATCACAGCAGCAGTGGACAGTATCTGGAGCTGATCACCAGTTCTGGGGAGCTGTTTAATTTGTTGTATAGGAAGGTAAGAACGATGAATTTCAACAATTGTCAATATCTCAACACTTAATTCTTTGGGTAATCGAATTATAGAGTAATTAGATATAGTTCCAATATAGTTAGATACATTCCCATTTTTTACTTGCAATGTTAAAAACGTCAAACTTCGATTAAAATCACATATTGTTTGTTAATTCCGACATATGATCACCAGATCCAGATTGGTGATCGTTACCATTTTTTACCCCCGACGCAAAAAATCGCTTTCCGCTATGTGTGAAAGCAGGTTTTCAAGCGATGGTTTTTAGACATGATTTATCAAAATCTGTTCAGCCGTTTGAAGATTATCTACTCTTTTCTAGTTGTTGAATGGATGTGAGTATCTTCCACAGATCTGATCGATTTGAAATTTGGCATTCTGTTACTTCAATGATGTTAGAAGAACATGGTAACCTTGAACTGATGCTCCAGCATCACCTGGAATTTGCAGGATACCCAACTCCCTTACCAACTTACAGCACAGGTATCGTGTTTGGGCTCATTGGCATGGTCTCAATGAATAGGTTTTAGATAGATAGATGGTGAACAGGGTCTGGTGATGGAGTAGGAAAGAGATATGTGGAAATGTTTGTGTCGGGGGTTTTTTAAATTTTAACTGTTGAAATTGTACTTGTCTTTCATCAAGATTATTTACAGGTACAACATAAAACGATGACATCCATTTTGTGTATAACATTGGACTATAGCGGATGGTAAAAGGCCTGCAGCCGAAATAACCTTTAAAACATATAATATTTGTGCAGGTGCGTGCAGACTGCCCGGAATTCCGCTCCCACTTCCACAGCGTGGAGCAGGCGTTAGTAGCCGATGTAGGAAACCTGGCATTACTGCTACATGCGGACGCACTGCCCACGCTGCTAAAATACCTGCAGTATATTGGTGACAAGTGAGTAGCTACACTGAAAGGTTAACTGCCATGCCCCAATTAGTCTTAGGGGTGCTACACATAGCTATGTTCGATTAGGCATTATTTTGTTGAATAACAAAGCCGAACCGAAGCAATTACTACACATATTCGGCTTTCATTCGGATCCTGCCGATCGTCAAACTTAGACAAATGTTCAACATTTACCCTCGCACACATTTTTGTTCGGGTCGGCTTGGCACAATTCAATTTCCGGAACATATTCTATATATTATATTCGACTTATTCGCTCGGCTGTGCCCTCATAGGTTCTACAGTTGTGTAGATTCAAGAATGCTTAAGTGCCATTTTATATTTTGATTTCTTAGACACAATTTTCAAACATGTTCCTCATCTTCCAATTCCTTTTTCTAATCTTCGTCATATTTCTAGGATCCAGAACCGGCACTCGATAAACATGAAGAGTGTAGTCCTGCCGAAGTCCAGGTCTCTGTGGGACTATCTGATGCAGCCCGAAGCCGACCCACCTGTGCCACCGGGCGCTACCAAATTCAGCTATTCTGTCAGGTAAGGTCATGAAGAGATTGGTGTAAGCTTTATGGTTATGCATCTTGAAACTCTTGATGGACCAACGCCATGAATATTTCAACTGTTCCTGTTCATCATCTTGTCCTTTTTAAGACCCTCCACAACTATGCTGCTCCAAAAGTATCTGATGAAAAAATCAAACGGCACAGAAAATCTACCTGTGGATGCCAATTTGTAGTGCCACTTACAAATTAAGTGCTTTGGTTCGATAATTTTAATATATAAATCTGGAACTCTAATTTTAAGGCTGCGTTTCCACCAGAGATGTGCGAGGATGCGTAGCGAGGGATGTGTTTGTTAAGAACCAATAGAATCGTTTCATTTACCTAGCCTCGCTCAGCGCAGCTCCGGTGGAAATGGCTTAGCGGTGCGAGGTTTTCGTACGTACAAAACAAGCGAGAGGGATGTCCGAGGGATGTGTGTTAGAGATGGACGCGAGTGAAAAATCGTATCTGAAAAGAACTCGCTACATATCCTCGCAGCGCTCATCTGCGCACCGTTTCAAACGGTCGCTACGCATTCTCGCACCGCTCAGAGGCCTGGCACATCTCTGGTGGAAACAGTCACATCGTTTCACAGTTTCTTTACGCATCCTCGCACCGCTCAGCTACCTCGCACATCTCTGATGGACACGTAGCTTAAATCACCTTAATAACGATACTTTTTATTTGACAATTATTAAGGTTAATTTTATAACCTCAATTATCGTCGTTGATTTTTCAATTAGAATTTAATGATGTTGTTCAAACAATAGTTGTGGAAAAACGGTGATATATAACGTTGAAACCTCCTATGTAAAGATACTAATTTCCTTTAGGGAGTTATTACGTGAGAATTTAACATAAACAGGGTTTGTTTACACTTCCATTTGATACTTTTAGAACATATCATACTATAAAGTATTTTGAAAAGTTTATATACTTCTTTTCAGGGCATCATCAGTCTCAATACGGCTCTGTCACTTAGATAACCCAGTGCTAGAGATGCGACTAGGATCTCTGGAGAGTGACTGCGTGTTCAGAGCCAATGACCGCATGATTTTCAAGTTGTATCTCAGTTCGCTGCACATCGATGACTTGACTGAGGCTACTCTGTATCCTAAGGTGAGTGAAGATGTAATGTAAGTTGAAGTAGGTACTATAGGGGATGGAAGGAATATCGTGTAACTAGGCTGTGGAGGTCAGATAGGCAGTCGCTCCATGTAAAATAGGTACTGGTATTCAGTTGCATCCGGTTAGACTGGAAGCCGACTTTAACGTAGTTGGGAAAAAGCGAGGCACAGGTAGATGATGAGGGGGCGGAATGTCGCCTTCGCCATATTTTTTTTGTAATAGAGATGGCCCGGACTATTAATAAGCATCCAGTGTCCCTGGTGCGACAAAAATAAAACGTTTTGTTTTTGCTTGAGCAAAGTTTTGATTACTTATGATTTAATCCGCGGCGGCTTTTTTGAATTTTTCGAACATTGTGTAGCAACGGTTTTTTTTTTTCAAAATCCTCCGAATTGTAATAAAAAGTGTGTTACACAATTCGGGAGCTGGATTCTAACGAGATCATTCTCTGTTCCCCAGCTGGTATGGCCCGACGAAGACAAAGTGCTGGAGATGAAGTACGTGCGCGCGGCCGCGCGGGTGTACGGCGCCGGCGCGAGCGCCGAGCAGTCCATGAAGGCGGACGGCGAGCTGCGCGTCTATGTGGGCAGGCTGCATGTCGTCATGTTTTGTTGTGTCATGCATCACTTGCAGGTAACGTTTTTAACGAGGATTGATTATGATATAAAGAAATCTCTAATAATATACATTGCCGGGAACTTTATCGTTATTGAACAATTGTCGAGTAGAGACTTATGAATTTGTAAATTGTAAGCTTTTTTCATTCTTCATTCACGAGACCTTTAGGAAATTCAACCCCTAAAACAACCATCTGACGGAAAGGTTCCAAAACGAGCGGCAATTGTGTGTGACTCGCCCATCTGCTCACTATCTAGCGATATTAACTTTTTAATAACGTCGTTAGTGCTAAACTTGCCAATTTCCTAAATGGCAGGCGATTTCGCACATTATTGGGTCGATTTGTTATTCGCGCAAAGTAAAGCATATTTTCTTCGGTTATTCAATATCGTTAGTTGTCGTGTGCAGCAATTACTAGAGCCTCTGATCCCCCTGGCGCTGACGGCGGAGGCGGCGCACGCGGCCGAGCGCGCCGCCGAGCGACACGCGCACGGCGCGCGCACGTGCAGCACGCGACTCAACCTTGTTATTGAGGTACGCATCTCTTTCCATACGAACACCATCACCTACAGTTTACTCAATTCCGAGATAATATAGTCTTTTGTAAGTAGAGCACTAGTATTTTATATCAGAACTTGGTAAAACTACTCATTCTCATATTATTACTACAGACACTCTTACGTAATATTTTGTTCTATTTATATAAATTCTTACATTTCAGATCCATGCTCCTGTTCTGTTATTGCCACAGAAGCCTTCCTCGCCAAATCTACTGGTTCTCAATATGGGTACGGATAACATATTTTTTAAATTAATAACGATTTTTGAATTATTTAAATACAACACTTGCTTTTATTCGAGTTAAAACTTTAAAAAAACATCTGTTGAAACTTAAGTTATTTGCATCTCTTACAGGTGATCTTCTGATTGAAAACTTCTTCAAGCAACTGAACACTGGCCACGAACCGACCAGTCCTATACAGAACGCGATCATTGACAATATTCTGATCAAACTGGTCAACATCACCTTCTCTAGAGCCGTCATGACCCTGGCTGGTACCTTGGAAGTGCAGGTTGGATCTTATAACAGTCTTCTCGTTTTGGCAGTTTTATTCAAATATCATCAGAAATAGACCTAATATAGAACCTTGTGGCATACCTAACTTAGTGTTGAAAAAATAAATAAAAAGACCCTTGTTACATAGAACCAACAGAATGCCATTAAAAAAATTACGAGACACTGTGTCAACACCACTTTCTCAATGATATCGGAGTTTCCTTGAGAATAGCCTTGTCATGATGGAAGCTTTCAAACGCTTTAAACGAATTACAAAATTTCTATTTGATATTTTCAATATTTTTGATTATAAAATTCAAGCGTCAGTAGGCTTCTTTTTTTGCTATTTGCTACGAAATTTAAAACAATATTCGTATAACCTCAACCACATTTTTTCACTAGGAACCAATTCTCGAACCAGTCTCCATACGCTGCGACATGAAGCGCGCCGTGTCCTACCAACAACTCGTCAGCATCAACTTGTACCGCGAGCTGCTGGCATGCGAGGCCGACGTGGCTGTGGATACTGTGCTCCTCAACGTGGGGCAGAAGGACCTGGCCACCATGCTGGCCGTGTGGACGGATAACTTGAGCGAGGGACATTATATTGGTACGATATTATACGTTCATGCTATTTATGTGTATCTACGCTAAATACGCGCTTGGACGTAAAGTTGCGGACACTAGCCCGTTATTATGCTTTCTATATTTTTCTAAACTAATATTATAAAGAGAACAGATTAGATTTTTTGTGTTTGTATGTTTGTAATTAATAAACTCAAAAACTACTATTACGACGATTTAAAAAAAATATTTCACCAGTAGAATGCTATATTATCACTGAATAGAAAAAGAAAGAGAAAATACTATAGTCTTAGGGATCATAAGCCTAATTATAAAAAAAAAAAACACGAAGCGGCCCAACTATTTATTTAATTTTAGAAAAACCGTTACAAGAAAATCGTTCAATATGATCACTAGTACGCGTCTCTCACATCCGAGCTCCACAGCTAAAGTGATCGAGGCGAGTGCGTACACGCCTCATGGTGTGTCACCCCTTCCACTGGCAACGTCATCGCAGCGACGTGATGTCCCCGCCCTCTCAGCTGTCAAATCCTTAAGAATCTTCTAAGAATAGGCTATAATTTATAAAGATATCTAGACTACTATCACTTACGTCCTGTAGGGACGTATAGCTCCATCTCTTTCTCCCACTGAAGTAATATTAAAATAATATTGCTTTATGAGCTGGTGGTAGGCCCCCTGATTCATTCCGTAGTATTCAATTAAAAAAATGCTGTTCATTGATTTGGTTACATAGCCATTCAACTGGCTTATTATAGTAAAATCCCTGATTATATTACTTTTATTATTAAAAGTACATTTTGTTTTACGCAGGAAGCATAGTTCCAAGTTCTCCGGTTGACACAGCAACTTCAGACACATCAGTCAAGAAACTGCAAGCTTTCTTTGCCCAAGGAGAGCCAGTCAGAAAGGAAGCTGTCGTAAGGTGAGGATTGGCTGGAAACCAACTAAGTTACTTCGAATATCATGAGTACGGTCAACCGCATCATGTATGTTAGTAGAACTATCAAAACAGCCGTAACCGCTACGAAATAAAGGCGCTGTCTTTGTAAGCTATTACAGATGACTGTACAAATAATTCAAACCAAAAACACAATCTCAATTCAGGGTCAAATTAAGTCAGCTAGCGAAACTCAACAGTCAAAAAGTCAAATCATATAATTCAAATAGGCACATGTATGGCACTTTTGAACGTATGTGACAGATGTGATGAATTTCAATATCTAAGGACGATTATATAAAAAATTAACTAGCGAGTCTACGACTGGTTTTACAGCTGTCCGGGAGACCCGCATCTGCCCGGGTAGCATGTTTGAGAAAAGTTAATTTAACCTTGTCTAGCTTTGTATTCGAATTCGAAAATTGAATTTTGCTTGGAAACAATCCAAACAAATTCAATTTGTAAAATATTCATTTCCAGGTTCATTCTAGACGGCATAGAACTAAAACTATTCTCCGACATGGATGAGGTCCTCAGTTCTCCAGTTAGAGACCTGAACCATGGTCTAGCGAAATTGACTGCTGGAGAAGCGATGCTGCAGATGGAGTACAGCTCCGATGGAAGTCTGGAGGTCAAGGCTAGTCTGCAGAGCTTGCTCGTTGAAGATATTAGGCCAGATCCTAGTATTGTGATTAAGAGGTGAGTGAGAAGCATTATGGTGTGGGCAAAATGGCAAGATTAATATTTTTAAAAGCATTTCAAAATGCATCGTGTTTTGTACCTACTACATGGTGAATTTTCTACGAAATTATATCGATTGGTATAATAGAAATTAACCGTTAGAATTGATTGTACTTACAACTTCTTTCCAAATCTGTGAATGCAGTTAGCACTAACTCAAAAAGTTAAGGACGTTACAAAACGTCCTGTAACTGCAACGGTTAAGGTACCTTCGCTTACTGCCCCGTCTCAGAAATCTACCCTCTATAGTCGCCATTACACTGGGTAATCGACAAAGAATGTAATAATCCATCTTATCTGCTTCTTTCATTGGTAATATAATATTGATTAAGGTTTTGTCAGCGACACAATATATAGCGCTGGGTTTTGTTCTGTTCAGAACCTCTAACCTCTCTTTGCCTAAATCTGCTTTGGCATGTCCCTTAGGATCTTCCAGTCGCAAGGCGGCACGTGCGCGGGCGCGGAGGACGCGTGCATCTCCGTGCGGCGGCCGCCGCTGGTGGACGCCAGCCTGCGCGTGTCGGGCGCGCGCGCGCGGCACGCCGACGTGCGGGTGGACCGCACGCGGTTCAACCTCGCGCTGCCCTTCTTGTTGCAGCTGGCGAGGACGCTGCTGGATGCCATGCCGGGTGAGTCATTCCACATTTTTGATGTAGTGTACCACAAAAAAAAATTGTGCAAACAAGCGTGCGTACATTTTGGACCCCATAATGAAAAAGATTATGATGTCATGTTTTTGAGATATGGGATAGTTTCGTTTACAACCGCATAAAAACTTTTGGTTTTCAGTTGCTTTGAGAAATTCTATTGAAATACTTATTAACTCATTTTTGCTGTCAATATATCAATATTTTTCACGTTTAAATAATATTTATCCCGTTTACGGAACCCTTCACAGTGCATGATCCGAAACACATTTGGCCGGGTTTTTACTACCGATAAGTACGATTACCTTACAAAACCGTTGATCACTTTTGGACTTTGTCACAATACGTCACAATCATATCGATACTGGAAATTTCAAATATCGTAAGAGACATTGTATTCCCTGTCCTTTACGACATTTGAAATTTCCAGTATCGATATTGTCACGTCAGCATTTGCATTGTACAAAATGACAAGGTTCTAATTTATGGTTAAAATAATCGTAAGTCAACCGTTTAATCTTCTATCCTTCTGCAGGTGAGAAGACAATGGAAGGCGGTGTAGTGAACCACGGGTACGTGGGTGACGTGCACCCATCCAAGACTGGCAACAACAACCGCGCTGCCCGGCTGCCCAGCTCCAGTGACTCTACCAGCGGGTATTATTCGACAGGTTGGTGTTTAGTTTCTTGAGTTCTTTTAGCATAATAGGGTAATTGCCTAGGTAAAAAAAAAAGAAATTATATTTAGTCCGTCTTTCAGATAATAAAAAAATATTAAACACGTATTTTTTGCTTTATCATTTTTAATAAAAAATAACTTAGAAAACACACATTAAAGTTGGGGAGTGGAGGCTCGCTACGTCACACGCAGTATTAAATCTAGCAAGGCGTGACGTCATGCCACATTTTAACTTGTATTGCCGTATTCTTTTGATTACGTCAAAAAAGAAAAATGCTTGTTCAATATTTTTTAATAATCTAAAAGGACAAAAAAAAAATTGTACGCAGGCCTATTATTATACAGGATGGATTTTTAATATAGGATAGTACTGTAAGAATAAGTACCTTAACCGTTGTCCCTACCTACAGGAAACCGGTCTTAGGAGACTGTCTTTAACTTTTTGAGACATTTTGGTCTTCACTGGCCAGTCTATCCATCGTAAAAAAGTAAGTTGGATTTTTCATTTCGTACGAAATGTATGGGAAAACTTTTGCGATTTCTGACTTTTCCAGTTCTCACACCTCGGTTGATTCGGTAGAATTTTTGGTCCTTATAAAAAACAGCATCGATTGTCATCAAAATATTTGTGAAATTTGCTCATTTTCATGTTTACAAAATTTGTGAATGCAGATCAAAATTTCTCAAAACGTTAAGGAAAGTCTCCGTTTTCCCATAGCAGCAACAGTTAAGGTGATTACCTTTACTGCCCCGCCTCAAAATTTCACCCAGACGTCCCGATTTTGGCGGGACGTCCCGATTTTTTGTCCAAAATTAAATGTTCCGCGCGAGACAGGCTCAGTCCCGATTTTCGGGGATAGCTTATTTAATACTATATTCCTCTGAAGATTTAACTGCCTTACAGAGTAAACTAATAGTTGTTGGTTATTAGTATAGTAAAGTAACGTATTTTCATTAAAATACATTTTCTACTGATTTATATCATCATTGTAAACTTAATTTGAAACACAAATAAAATGATAAGTAGTAAAAAAATTATACAAATAATGATAATATAATTTACGTTGTCCTATTATGTCCCGCTTTCGACGAAAGAATCCCGCTTTTTTTATCAAAAGGGTTCAAAATCCCGGAATGCCCGAAAAAAAATCTGGCAACGCTGCTGTATATGCCGATGAAATAGCATATAAAAATTTTACTGATTAAGAATGACACTAATATTTTCTCTTACATTTCTTTCAGCTACATCAGTGTCAGAAGAACAACAAAGCTTATCAATATCAATCCAGTTCCGTCAACCAGAGATCATGTTCTTCACGGACCTCACCAAGACCGAGGGTCACGCCCTGCTCCTCCGAACAGAACTCCTCATTGACTACTCCTGTCACTCCAACAGCGAGTCTTTCGTCGTCTCCTTAGCAGGACTTCAGATTATGTCCAAATTACAGTCCAAATTGAAGAATCTGCCCCCACAGTTGGTCTTGAAGCCTTGTGATTTAGAGTTTTCAAAGGCCTTCAAGAATATTGAAGAAGGTATTTGGGTCAGGATGTCGGTTTCTGAGATTGAGGTGCATGTCGCTGCGACTACGGTTCATACTGTTATGGGTGAGTATCAATAATTCAGCCTGTGTATGCGGTTCGGGAATCTTCGGAAATACGAATGCGCGATAATGAGATCTAATATAGAGCTGTTACAACCATGCAAGTAAAGAAAGAAAATATGTTTATTTGCGGTACATGACGCAAAGAAAGTACAAAACACGAAAATAACAATTTGGGGGAAACATGCGTCACATCGTCGATCGTCTACAAAGTACTTGTAGACGATCTGCGACTGGAGTAAATAACCTGCCGAAGAGAAAACTTCATACAAATGCACAATGATATATAGTTTGGTACCTACTGTATTTCTATTTTCTTAATGTCCCTCGGGAATCATAGTATTTCCGAATGCAAACGAATGCTAATTTCCATGTCCATCAATTATTAGATTTATCGTGTATAATAATTTGAATTCAGAACTAAGTACTTTATTTTTATTTTGTTTTGATTTCCGTGTGAACTATATAGCTGTATAACAATTTTCCTATCTGTCGTGCCTGCGACTTTACCAGCTTTCCTACCATTTTTAAAATAAATTATTAATTATTTGCCTCTGTTACTCTTTCGTGCGAAGCTCTTGGTTCTTCTTCCTTTCGTGTGGTTAGTGATTAAGTTTTAAAGCCGCCCATAGGAAAAATGACTAAATCGGAAACACGCAGTAATCTGCGTAACTGAAAAGGTATGCGCTTAGGTAATCTAAGCGCATACCTTTTCAGTTAACTGGTACCTCTATTGAATTTTACTAGTTGTAGGTATACCTCCTACACCAAATGATGCATGAACTACAACAACTGTTCTACCCACAGACATTATCGAAGAAATAACATCAGAGCTAACAATCCCTGACGAAAAGGAACCTTTCAACTTCGCCACCTACAACCCGAAAGCCGAGAAGCAGGAGGAAGACCTCTGGTCTCCCAAGAAGCTGACTCCTTACGTGATGATAAACCCTGAGGACGGGTATGTGCAGCCGAAGTACCCGAGCGTCAGACCTTCGGAGACGTTCATTATGTCAGTGCCTTGTGTCAGGGTCATGTTTGAAATGGAGCAGACTGTCAGGGTGCCTGTGCTGATGATGAAGGTGAGCTTACATTTTTCTTGGATTTGAAGTTCCGGGTAACTTATCCGGCAGACAATTTAAGGTAATAGCTACTACTTTTGAACTTTACCTACTTTTCAGTTTTTGTTACATGTTTTGACAAAAAAATATAACATTTTCTGAACTTATCTGGTAGATAGTGCCTGTCAAGACACTGTGAAACAGTGTCTTACCGTACGATAAAAGTAAACTTACCGTACGATAAAAGAAACCGATCTAAATTCTGTACGATTCTGTGAGCCTCGCAAGACCACGCGGCGTTAACGTAATGTAAATTCGACCGATTTTAAAATAGAAAATACTCGTTACACACATAATATTTACTTAGTTTTAAGACTGTTCATATATGTGGGTGAAATAAAAGGGACGATGACAAAAAAAAATTGTCCGTTAGGTATATTTAAAAAAAATATTGAACACGTATTTTTCTTTTTCACTTTATCAAAAGATTACGGCGATACATTGAGTTAAAATGTGCCATGACGTCACGAGTATGTAGATTTTATACTTACTTGTGACGGAACCCACTCCCCAACTTTAATGCGTTTTATCCAAGTCATTTGTTATTGATATGATAAAGCATAAAATACGTGTTCAATATTTTTTTATTGTATTAAATAGAATTTCTTTTCTTTCACCCAAGCATCATCTCTATTGTGCCTGTCGCAAAAATTTAAACCAAAATACTGCAGTTGTACCTATTTACAATTCGAAATTCGTTCGAATTTACGTTACGTTTACGTCAGTTTCAGTGACTTTTTTCCATAAGTAACAACTCTATCTATTTACCAACCAGATGAAATCCGAGGTGTCCCTACACGACTGGTCTCAGCAACTGCACGGCACAGCCTCCCTCAGCCTCATAGCCTCCTGCTACAACGAACGTGTCGACGCCTGGGAGCCTCTCATTGAACCTGTGGTTCAGAATGAGAATGTATACCGACCTTGGGAGATCACTGCTACGCTGTTCCAGGTATGTCATTTTATATAGTCAGTTCCAAAACTATCCGTTGAAAATGTAAACAAATTTATCAGAAAATGTACCTGTGGATGCCAATTTGTAGTGCCACTTACAAATTGATTGCCTGAAATTGTAATTTTAACACGCATGCTAAATACATCGTAGTATACAAGCACCATAAGTGGTTGTTGATCTATCTATGTGACGACCTCACGGGTTATCATAGGCTTATCGTCACATTGTGTCACAACGTCATACCTACCTTAGCCCTAAAATCAATTTACGTCTTTCAACAGAAAAATACAATAGACGTTGATATATTTAATAACCTGTTCCGCTTAACTATTTCTAAAGAGCTATAAAATACCCTTTATGAAATCGACACGTGTGTCACCTCTCAACGAGGCAGCCTCAGGATGACGATTGACTTGTCGCGAACCCGAACACGGCGTTTTGCCACACCGAGCGCTGGTTGCAGAGTGAGCCATACCGCCCGACAAACTCACATAAATACTGCTCGGTTCACTTCGGTTTGGAACGCTATCAACGCGATAAGGGGCGAACAATCGCAGTAAAGAGGATCTTGGCATACTCGGTATTTCATTCGTTCAATAGTGTAACGTAATATCAACGTCTGTTGTATTTTATAATGGATTTCCGCAAGGTCACGCTTGAATCAATTAACTATCTTTCATCAGGCAAAAGCCTACCCAATGTCCTCTCGCCTGGACACTTCAAGCCATCAAGAAACAGAAGCAGACTCCTCAATAGCATCAGACCAATCCAAAAGACCCAAAAAACGAAATGGCTTCGAATCTGAAACCTCAGCAGACGAATGCGATACTGACAATGAGATGACGTTTATAAGAAACCCTAACGGGAGGGAGAGTAAGCATTACAACGTGGACTTCAGTGCGGGACACATGTCTTTCTTGGGTTTGCTGGATGCCGATGAGTCGGACTCGGAGAATGAGAACGGGCTCATGGATAAGCTGGCGACAGCTATTGGACATCTATTTACTGAGTAAGTAGCAGTTTAACGTTTATTATTATTAATCAGAAAATAACAGAACAGTCATTGAGATATATTCGGTGAGTTACAAACTAAGCGTCGTTTATATCTTGTAGCTCCGGAGTGCGAATTTTACAAATTTGAGGATATTAAAATTATTATAGGTATACAAAAGATAAGAGTTAAAACTAAAAGAATTCGTTTCAAAAATTAGGATCAGGATTTGTAGTGTTTAAAGATCTCTTATCAACAAACCGCGTGTAGGTAGGTACCTACTGCCATTTTTGACTATCTTTGTGTAATTCTAATAGAATTTTCAACTTCGATAGATCTCACATTTTAGCTATTCGATCCTTTAAATTACAAAATGTTAGTGTAACTCCCAAATTTCCTAAAGGCCGTTTTTTTAATCGGAAGATAATTTATCCAAAGAATAAAAATTGCGGTTTGACAGCTTGTCTGTAGAAAACCGCTACATTTATTCTTCAGAAAAAAGTTATCTGGCGATTGAAAAATTGGCCCTAAATCAAAATTGTGAATTCTGGTACATTATTTCTGAAAATCATTCAAACATCCTTATCATACAGTGACTCAAGCGCAGAAGAGATGAGCAATGAAGAAGATTCTTCAGCTCCAGAGCACAGTGAAGTGGAAGTAGGCAGTGATCATGACGAGAACGAGAAGGCAGTCACGTTCACAGACGGAGAAGTCAAGGGGAAGAAAGAGACGGAACCTAAAACTGTGACGTTACAGGTTACTAATTTGTCTTTCCTGTAGAAATTTGTTTAAATAAAAGATGATCTATGAAGGCGGTGGCATCAGTTTTGTGGTATTTTAAAAGGAAACCCACCATACCTGTGTAGGTAAACCCTTACAGGGGGCCTACCACCAGCTCATAAAGCAGTATTATTTTAATATTACTTCAGTGTGGGAAAGAGATGTAGATCTGATCTTCACATCGAATTCTTTTAAGACGAGCAAACTGCAAATAAGTCATTAAATAAAAAAACTGTCAATCTCGCTTTTTAAAATTTTTATCTTTGTACAGGACCCCGTCGTCCGCGAGGACAGCGTAGACTCAGGCCTCGAAACAGAGAGCTACGTAGACAAATCCTGCACCTACATAGCAGTGGAGGCTAGAGATATGCTCAATGTTACCGTGACTCCTGCTGGAGCCAGGGCTCTACTGGACCTGGCTGCTGCCTGCACTGACAGGACTGCTGTAGTCACTGCTATTGTGACTGGAGAGAGTGGGCTGTTACTGGTCAATGATATAGGTAAGTCTCAATAACGAGCCTTTTCCCAGCATAGTAGGGGTCGGCTTCCAGTCTAACCGGATGCAGCTGAATACTAGTACTTTACATGGAGCGACTGCCTATCTGACCTCCAGAACCCAGTTATTGGGCAACACGATACTCCTTGGTAAGACTGGCTTGGCCTTGGCTGTAGTGTAGTATGAAAATGATATTGACAAGTATAAGTGACAAATCCTCAATTTAGAAAACGAAACACAAACGCTAATTCAAATCATTATCGTCCGGCATTGAGATACTAATGAATAATGCTTTGTGAACTGTGTGAAAGATAATAGGGGTAGAAAGGAAGAAGACATCCTGCGCTGACCAAATTAATAGGGGAAAAAGGCAAGAGGATGATGGAGGGGCTCGTGGCTAAGTAATAACAGCAGCACGAAACCATCGATCAGGTTAAGCTGCGCTTGCCACGGTTGGTCCGTGGATGGGTGACCATCTTTCCGAGACCCCTCCGTGCCTCGGAAAAGCACGTTAAGCCGTTGGTCCCGGCTGTCATTCATGGAACTTTGAAAGTCGTTACTGGTCGTCAGAAACCCGAAAGTCAGACAATCAGTCTTACCAAAGGGTATCGTACCCAGTAACTGGGTTGTGGAGGTCAGGTAGGTAGTCGCTCCATGTAAAATACTGGTATTCAGCTGCATCCGGTTAAACCGGAAGCCGACTCCAACATAATTGGGAAAGGGCAGATAGATGATGAAGGGTAAGAGGACGATGATGATGATGAGTGTTACTCAATACTCAATATATTTATTGCTTCCACATATAAACTTAGCTGGTGGGTTATACAAAAATATGATCATTGTGGACCCTGTCGGGCACAGCAAAGTAGGGGAGAGGAAGAGGGCTTTTATGTTGAATGCTTTGCAACAGAAAATTACAGATGTTTTGTAACGGCTATTCAGAAAGATGATTTTGTTATAGGTCCTGGATCTACCGTCCATTTGAAAACTAAAGCGGAAACGGATTTGGCGGGTAACGAGAGAATTATAGCTATAGCTGATTATGATGTGGACACTAGTCGACCTAGCACGCCAGGTGAGAAATCAGTGATTACCAACAAGTAGAATAGGTTAATTGGTAGCTCATTAAAACGGCAAGAAACTTCTTGATAATGTCGCACTTCGCTCCGCAGTGAAATCCTTGTAAATAACAAAATGCACTGGCACTCCGGGAGTACCGACAGAAGTGAAAACTTGAACAATTTTACTGTGCAGGAATTTTTTCTCTTTTTTGAAGTCGATAAAAAAAATAAAGGGAAAGTAAATCATGTTGTTGTCATGTCTCAATGTTTGGAATGTCATTAATCCCAAAGAAAATGTATCGCTTCGTCTTTTTAATGGTCAAAAGCTGGTGTCGTAACAGTGTCGCGAGTTCAATTGTTTTTTCCCATCTTAAAAATGCCCAACGCGCCTTAACAAGTTTTCACTTCAAAAATCTTTTTTTTCTTTATATTTATTTAAACCTCGTAGGAAAAACTCTTAGTCTAATGTCTTCCATTGATGTTAATGAGAACTTCGGGAAACGTCAATGACGACCATTTTTCAGACAAGTGTTTTCCCTGTAGTATAACATTTATTGCAATCGCAAGGTTTTCACTGCACGACGACTTTATACAATCTGTCTTGCAAAATATTTTTATTATTTATTCATTTATATGCCATAAATCTTTCTAGGATGTGATACATCATCAGGTGAACTTCTCGACGAGCCACCAAAACAATCAAGACCGATAATGACCGATGTCAGTGAGGAATGGGATTGGTGAGTATCACTAAATCTTTAAATGGGAATTATTTGAGGTTCACTAAAATAGAGGCCTTTTTTATTATATTAGAGTGTCCATTAATATTTCTAGGACATCAAAATGGGGGTTCAATTAAATACATGACAATATTTGTTATCTTTATTAAAATTATTGCTGTCTCATCGTCATAAAAGCTAGGTTAATGTTACAATAGATGAGATAAAAACTGCTTCATGTAGTCAAACGCTTTGCTTAGGTCGAAAGATAGCGAATTACGATCTTTAGAATTGGAATTGGTTCAGAGGGAAGAAACATGAAGTACAGATTTCCCAAGAAAAGTATGCTGTTCGGGGATCATCGTCTATCTTCGGAAATAAGAACGCGCGATCATGAGATCGAATATAAAGCTGTTAGAGCCATGGAAGTACATGTAGTAAATTTTGTATTACCATGAAACAAAAACTTTTCAACGCTTTTGAGAGATAAATGACGATCTGCGATCAAAGAGTTTTTCTAACTGAACAGACAGCTGTGCTGCTGGGGAGTTTGTTGCGCCACTTCTTCTTCCTAGATTAAAAGCACTAGGAAGTGGTGAGGTGAGGGTGGGCGTTTTTGGGAGACTGTCTTATGTCATTTTTGACGGTCGAAAAGTGCTGATTCTCAGCCTAGTTTGAATAAATGACTTGAATTTTGAATTTTCTTGAAGATGAGTTTTCTACTCCAATCGCAGAAAGAGAAATTTTCATACAAAGCACAATGATAGGTAGTAGATGACTAGTAGTAGATCTAGATCTACTAGTAATGTTGCTACAAAGCGTGGTAGTACAAAACTTGGAAGCATTGCCTCTGTGGCTCTGTCGCGCAACGTTCGTACTGTAGTTTGACCGAAACTTTAGGAATAGTTAGGAATGCGCAGCGAGGCGGGGGGCGAGACGCCGCCGCGCCGTGACGAATGAGCAACCTGCACTTTCTTCCCGTCTCGCCGCACACGTACCTAAAGCGCGGTACAGCGGTGTCGGTCAAACTATAGTTAAAAAACACGGAGATTACCGAAGCGCAAACCTTTTCTGGTTTAATTGTAGATAGCAATAGTGTGATTGAAATGTTTATGATGTTTGGCACAGTTTCGAGGGCGGGTTCCCTGGCGGCGCGGTCGAGCCGCCCGCGGCCGCCGCGTGGTCCCCCGCGCCGCCGCCCCCACCCCCCGCACTGCGCACCAAACTCACAGACCTCACGCTCACCGTGCGACTGCACGACCTCGACCATCTTACTGTAAGTGCCATTACGAAACACACACGTCTCGTAACATCACGCCTTGTTTCCCCGAAGGGTTGGGTTGGGTTGGTTGGGAGGGTTGTTACGAGACCTATCAATACCCCAAGTAAGCTTTGCAAGTACTTGACTTCTTACCCCGTGACCACGAGTTCGAGCAATTTACGTCTCGCGACAACGATTGCGGAGAAAACTAATGAAAGAAGTAGTTTAGAGCAAGCCAGGAGTCACCGACACGACTTGAGTAATGGACGGAAACAGCTGACGGACGCGCGTGTCACTTGACGCACGTCGCGTCACTCGAGACTGTCAACGCCTTAACTACTTTACTTTTAAGTTTACTTATCTAAAAAAAGGACCTACTCGAAAACTGAAACATGCCTCAAAGCCATAGGCTAGCGACAGCTTCATTTACAGTAAAACCACAAGAAATCTGAACAAATTCAATCCTAGATGTTCCTGCTGAAAATGAAACAGAAGCAGAAGTTCAAACTCAAATAATTTATTTGAAATAAACCAATTACAGGTGCTTTTGAATTGTCAAGGAGTCTGTCAGTCAGAAAGATGAAGCTAGTTGCCATTCCAAAGCTTAGTACGTTCCTGTGGAGAAAAACCGGCCGAAACTCCATGAACACGCTTTTAAATCAAAATTTAATCTGTTCTTCCTACAGATCCTATGTCCTCAACGCAGCGTGTCCAAGCTACACGTGTTACATCCCAGCAAGAACTCCACGCGCTACTACATCGCAGTAGACAGGACATCCAAGTATAACAACAAGAAGATCGTTGTCAGGTCTCCATTGCAGGTGTGTTCCTGGTTTTAGACCTGACTTTAGTAAGGTCGTTTTTTGTTCTCTCATGCCACAAAGGAAACCTCTAAAAGTGTGTCAGCATTTTGAATGAACCTTAGTTTTCAGTGTGGTGATTGGGTGAGTTACCAAAGAAAGCTATAATAATAGTTGGACAGCAAAAATATTTGTGATAGGGCGATGCGATGTACGGCATTCTTAAAGAAATTTTAACCAAATAAAGTTCCTAACGATTTCATATTGGAGGACAGTGTCCAGTGGTGGACATTTTCCGACTGAAATCATGATGATTCGATACTTCTTTCTCTTTCACACCTCAGCTGTCTGTTCTTCCAGATCCGCAACGAAACCTCCTATGCCCTAGAACTGTTCTACAAGAAGACAGACCTGCAGGCCATTGGAGCAGAGCTGATAGGATCCCTCACCAACCCCTTCGATGACAAGATGCGGTTAGCGGTGATCGCGCCACAGGAGACGTATAATGTGCCGCTGTATATAGCTTATCACTGCAAGCTGTTCCTGCTTCCTTCTAACTTCGAGTAAGTAAAGCGTTTCAGCAGCTTTAACTACATACAAAGACAGAGAGCCGTCATCTACGCTTTCTTTACATCAAACTTAGTGACATTGTACAAAAATAGTTGCTGGGAAATAATTTTTGGAGTAAAATCACTGTTTATGGTCTTTCTTTCTTTCATTTTCGCGTAGTTAATGACTAACCTGGTGTCAAAGTTTTTATGCCGCTCATGGGCCTCTGACTTGACTTCACATTCGAGAAATATCTCTTGGGCATGCCGTTTCCTCACGATATTTTCCTTCACCGTTTTTGAAGCTGTTTAAGGTTGCACGCAATGTATCCCACGCAAAACATTGTGCTTATGGGTGCGTGGGAGTATTTAAAGTTAAATTATAACAAGTTGTAACTTTAAAACTTTTCGTAAAAAAACGTTGGAACTTTGACCTTCAACATCTCCGAAAACAGAAGGTTCCCAGGTATAAAATGATCACAATAACGGGAAGATCAAGTGACTTTTGGCTTCGTTAAAAGGGTTTTTTAAACTCGTTATTTATTGAAGTCAATGGCTTTAAACCACAGATAATTAAGTTTCCTCAGTCGTCACAACTGGTTCAAGCAATTGCTTGATAAATTGAGCAAAAACTGTTAGTGTTAGTTTTATTTGAAAACGCATAGTGGATGCGTTTTCAAATAAAACTAACTAATATAAAAAGAAGTTGTTATTTTGGTCTACAAAATATGGTAGATGAAGAATAAAATGGATGAGAACAGTTTCAAGATTTATTTCTTTTTTGTATGCTCTTACTCCAGGAGTTACCAAACAGCAACACAAGGTATTTGGTGGATGGAACTGGCGAACGAGGTTGGGACGCCGCGAGATATGATCTGCCCTGCAAAGGATGGAGAAGACAAGAGGATATTTGCCATGAGGATACTGCCCGTTGAAGGTAGGAAGACCTACGACTTACTTAATGCGAATAGTTTTTTTTTTGTGTCGAACTGTAAAGAGCCAATCCAACAAGAGAAAGAAGCTGTTGCTAAAGAATTTTAATACAACTTTGCTACAAAATTGGTCGAACCAAATACATTTTGACGTTCAAAAAGTGCAGATTCTCTGCATTTGAATATTACATTACTTTTGTTTTACGACTTTACGAGTCCTCCCCGCAGGCTGCCAGTCGGGCCGCACGTCCCGCTCGATCCCCAACTACCTGCTGCGCGTGGTGCCGCCGCTGGCGCTGTACAACCGCCTGCCGTACGCGGCCGACGTGGCGTGCGCCGGCGCCGCCTGGCGCATGCGCATCGAGGCCGGCGAGCGCGCGCACACCTACACGCTCGCGCTCACGCAGCCGCACAGGATCACGATCAACATGCACTATATGGGCCTGCCGTGGACTGGCAGTTTCACGCTGTCGCCAGGTTAGTAGGGCAAACTTACAACCATACACTCCCGTCTTCTTTCAATGGGGAAAGGCAGAAACTAAAGAGCGCCACCTGCTACGATCCTTACATACTCCTTTTGCTTCGTTTACGGCCATACATCTGGTCATACACGCGAGTACTACCTACATAAAGCAAAACACTGCAAATAATAGTGCAAAGATAAAAGTGGTCTGGGGAGGTGCTAGGGCAAAGTTGATGGAAGAAAAATTTAAAAAATACCAAGCTATCAACTTTTGTGCAATTCCAAAACTTTTGAGTGACAAATAAAGATCTGAGACTAGAGTAGGTAACCCGACAGAGAGAAAATTTCAAACAAACAAGCAATGATAGGTACCTATATTACTACAAAGCGCAGTTGTACAAGACTTAGAAGAATCGCCTCCGTGAGGGATTACTCTAGGCGCGACGGAAACACGAAGATTACCGAAGTGCATGTACTTTCTTCTAAGATTATTCTCTATTCCAGATGTAACTGAAAAAAGCGTGACTCTTAGCAGTGAATGCGACACCGAAGGCGGTAACAAGCAGGTGCAGGTGTGCGTGACAGTGGAACGTAACGACTGCTGGGAGGTGTTCCTACACGCGCAGCACTGGCTCATCAACAAGACAGGACTGCCTCTGCAAATGAAGGTACCTCTACATTTATGACTCAACATTCTACCATATTCTTTTTCAGCGTGGGTAATGTGCAGGGCGGGTCAAGGTGACGGTTTATAATTGGTTCGCAGCTCGTCGCACATGGCTGCCGTGCAATGAGAACGTATAAATACGTTCCTTTCCTTGCAAAATTTGAGTTTGTTTTGTCAAAACACTGCATTATAAAATAAATGTTTTTTGTACAAAAATATTTTGATGTTCGTTTTTTAGGGTTCTGTAGTCAACAAGTTTATAGTTTCCCCATGTCCGTCTGTCTGTCTGTGCGTGGCTGAGCTCAGAGACTTTCGCCCATTATCGGCATCGGCAAGGAAAAGGATCCTTCGGCATCCTACATGCAAGCGCACACTATCGGCAATTATGCTTTGGCATGCTGCAACGTTCTTAGGGATGACGAAGCGTCCTTAAGGATGCCGCACCGTCCTCAAGCTTGCCGAAGCGTCTCAATATTTCTCTTCAAAACAGTCTCAGAGTTGTTACAAACTAGTCGCGGCGGACGACGGCGTACCGAAGGATCCCGAAGTATCCCGAAGCAGCCTGAAGCAGCCTCAAAGCTGCCGATGCAGTAGCCTCAAGCATACCGAAGCGGTATTTTTGTTACTACGATCATATATCATGGAAATTTCTACTTTATTGCCATGAAATTAATGTATAATGCTTTTTATCACCTAAAATCCTCAGCCGTGCCGATGCCGATAGTGGGCGCCGGGCCTTAGTAGGTACATCCTAGAAAGCTGTAATTTGGCATGGGTATACAAATCACGCCGACAAAGTGGTAAAAAAAATTATAAACAAAACATTTTTTTGGGTGTATACCCGCTACATGTAAAGTTGTATGTTTTGATTTTCTTGTTTATCCTATGGTGTGTCGGAAAGATGGTATAAAAACATTGTGGGTGTGTGAAAATCATTTTTAGATTCAGGTTCATAGCTGTAGTATTTATAACGATATTAAAAGGAAAAAATATCACAGCTAAGTAGGTTCTACAAGGTAACGAGTAATAATCGACCAACTTACACTTGTAGTTGCAAAAACATGTTCTCTTGTACATTCCGTATGGGGTAATTTTCAATATTGCACCTACCACTGTTTGTCTCTGCATCACCCAAAGGTTGACTGGTAGAAAATGCCTATGGCATTAAGTCCGCCTCTGTACATGTATGTGCTTAAAGTGTTAAATAATAATAATAAATAAACATGTTTTTTAAGTACAAAGTTAAGTTTGTTCTTGGGATAAATTCTTCCCAACTACGGAACCCTTTATTGTGCGTGGTCCGACACACACTTGACCGATTTTTTTTTAATGTACCTACGCACAAGTTTTTACAGACCAGTCCGATTTTGACGTTTCTTTTTTTTTGTATCAGGTAAATGAAAAGGTTTCTTTATGTAAGAAACTGCGATGTTTTTGTCAGGGTGGGCAGTCCGACACGTGGTACGAGGTGACGGACGAGCCGCTGCTGTGGAGCCCCATGTGGCGCGGGCGGCGGCGCGGCGCGCGCGTGCGCTTCCGTGCGCACCACTCCGCCTGGTCGCGCCGCGCGCGCCTCGCCGCCGCCGCGCCCGGCCTCGTCGTGTGTCCGCACACCGAGCGCCGCACCAACTACAGGCTGCTGCTCAACGTGAGTTCATCCTCTCTCAAAGTCTTTTTAGATATTGTTTACTCCTTAAATAGGAGATATACAGATGAAGAACCGACTACTTCTGTCTACTATCCAAGCTGGGTGTCGAACATTTAGTAACCGATTTAAATCCACAGGTACACTATTGTCTTTTTACATAGACCAGAACTACATCCATAACAAATGTTTATTATTAGGAAGCTCCAAGAGTCAACAAAAATTAATGAATGAATGAAATGCACCCCAGCGTGGTTTAACCAAACTCGATAAATCGAATGAACCCCAAGATTTGCACTAGCCCCTGGAGCCTCATGCTTCATGGGGCGCCATTGCATATCAAGGAATAGACCGAGGGGCACGGTAATGGTAGGGAAGACGTGCCCTTACGATAAGGAAGGATTTGCGAGCCGTACCGGATAAACGTCCTTGATTAGACAAAGAACAGATTCAAAAGAATGCCTAAGCTTGAACAAAACTTGAAGAATTGTAAAAACGCAATTATTATCTATCACAAATAATCTAAGTTAATGATAGGATTAACTGTATTTTTTTTCACAGGTAACACTATCAGAGCTCTGTCCTCAGCTCACCAAAATCGTGACGCTCCTCCCTTACTTCTTGGTCTTCAACGACACCAAGCGTCACCTGCGTTTCATGGAGGAGAATGAAGCGGCCGACCTGTGGAACGACTTGTCTCCCCAGCAATGTACACCGTTCTGGCCGCAGACCGACTCCATGTCGATGCACTGCAAGTACCGGGACTCTACTGTCGTGTCCCAACACTTCCCGATCACGAAGAATCACTTTACTGTATTAAGGATGGATAAGGGGGTGAGTTAACTTGTGTCTTCTTAATTCTTGAATTTACTTTAGATCTTCGGTATTTCTAAGATCCCTTTAATCTTTTTGGTCCAGCAACTTTCTTGTCCTAAGTATGATCATCTAAAATTTTTCTATTTATGTTACTTTTGCAATGGTTACGTGCAATGAGCTCATTACTTGCAGCTGACGTTGTTACCCAGATTAAGAATACACGATGTTCTTAGGAAAGGAGCCCTTAAAATCTTGGTCTTCTTTTAAGTCGGGAGCCTGTGATTCGCTAGACTAAACTGTAAGACTAACAGGAAATCAATTAAAACTTCAAACTACAGAATAAATTAATATATTACTACAACTTACAAACAAACTCATTTCCCATACTTCGGTCGTGGCCACTCTGGCGTCAGAGTTCCATCGTCATGCAACGTATACGCCGCTCCCTTCGATTTATGTGACCAGATCTTGATAGCCTTCAGATGAGCATCGCTTTGTTCCTTAGCAGCTGATGGTGGGGGGGCAGGCTCGAAGGGGGGTGCCTTGATAGAGGCGGCAGCTGGTGACGGCTTCAGGCCGGTCGATGATGAATAGGATTGTGAAGATCCGAATGACGATGAAGGCGGTGATTGGACGGATTGTGATTTTGATTGTGTTACCTGAAACAATGGTGACTTTGCGTTAGGAAATGAATTCCAAAGGACCTTAAGATTTTAACTCTAACTCTAGAGTCAGTACAAGTTTAGCACAAAATAGATGAAAGTTAAATTCAGGTGGTTTATTGGTTCCAGATCATTTAGTTCGAATGCATTGAGTTCTATGTCTCAGATTGGGTTCGTAGAGCTTATTTAAATCCTTTATTTCATTATTTACATATAAATTATATTTTTAAATATTAGAATAAAATTATATAAAAACATTTAAAAATATAAAAAATAGTATCCCCACCGGTATCGGGAACAGGGTCCAAGCTACCGGCGGTCAGGGCTCCAGAGAAAGGAACCTCCTAACAATGCGAGCCGTGTCCAGGATTATCGCTTTCTGAATCAAGCCCTTAATCCAGCTGCCCAACGAGAGCCTCCTTAGGTGTTGGTCGAGGCTCTTGGCAATTAAGCCATTGGCTGATACGACTATCGGCACAATGATTGCTGAGTCCACATCCCACATGTCGACAACCTCGCGAGCCAAGTCAAGATACTTGATTTGTTTATCTCTCTCGGCTTTCACGAGGTTCGTAGAGCTTATTATTATTAGTAGGTTACCATACAATTCAGGCTTTTCTTTTTTTCTGTTAAGTTCATTATCAACGCTAGTGTCGAAGCGTAGGCTGTTTTACACAAATAATTTGAGCTATCTTAATTTCTACGGACCATTTCAAAACAATCTCAAATACTTACAGTATAATGTGGCACATGATACGAACTGACCGAATGCAACTTAGAATTATAGTCCATCAGCGGTAGGTCACCGAAACTCTCCACTTGATACGAATCAGAGTCTGCTTTCACTACAGTTGGTACATTATTCGTATAAGATACATCAAAGTCTTCCTCTCTCATGTTTGATGGTGGTGGTAGCTTTTCTTCTTCATTTGTCTCAGTAAAATCTGAATTACTAGAGCCTGGATAAACATTAGGTGCTTGAGGGTTTCCAAAATTTTGGTTAGTAAGACTGTCATCAGGTATAGCAGGAGGTTTTTGTTCGTCTACAGCTCCATAAGCTTGGAATTGAGTGGGTTGGTCATCTTGAAAAGCAAAAGGTTTGTATTGATTAAGGTGACTGTCTTGGGAACCAAAACCTTTATATTTAGTGGGTCCGCCTTGAGGACCAAAGCCATTGAATGGAGGAGATGCATTGTCTTGCTCGGTGTACGCTTTGAACGGCGGCGGACCGTCGTTTTGAGGCCCATAAAAACTCACTTGATTAGGTTCTGTTTCTATTGAATATGGATTTCTCCTTTCATCTTGTGGCACATACTTTATAGGAGTGGCTTCAGTCACATAGTTTATATATTTCTTGAACTCCATTTCATAAGGTTTCTCTGCTTGATATTTGGTTTCTACATTTCCTTTGTAAAAATCTTTGGTATAAGTCGGTCTTTGCGAATTCTCTCTTTTATGTGGTCTGTTGTAATCGTAGTCCACATCTTTGCTTTTTTGGGAGTATTTATCTTTCTCGGAAGCGAATTCTAGTATTTTGTCCAAGTCTTGTTTAGATAAGTTTTTAACTATGTTACTTATGTCATCGTCCCCTAAACCTTCATTAGTAGGACGTTTACTAACCTTGTAGGGTCTGCTGCCGGGGTACGGAGGTTCATCATCCTGCATAAACGGCGGGGGTGTGTAAGAGAACGCGCCTTTGATAGGGAAGATCATGGGCGGGCGGTTGTAGAACCTTATCGGTGGGCCTGGGTATCTCCCTCGTTTCACCCTTGTGTACGATCTTGAATGTCGGCATCCATCATCACTTTCCGTATTAACCACACACAACACAGAGAACGTTACGAATAACACTATTTTGAACATTGTTACACTGTAGTCTACTGAAAACTGAGGGAAAGTGTGTTTGTGTGCGGGTCTTATAAAAGTTGAGATGAAAGTGGTGCTAATTGAGTTAGTGCTCGCGCCCCGGCCGCAGTCTCCGGTCGCGGGTTATGCAACTCTTACGTCACGGCTTTCATGTTTATGTTTCAAGTTAAGCTTTGTATTATTACGTGGATATGTGAAATGTTTACACAGACATTTTTTCATGTGTGGGAAGTAGGATGTCAAACATTATATCTATATATTTAGGTTGCGTAAATACTCGTATTTGCCAGATGATTTTTAAGCAAAATTAAATAAAGTAGACTTTTACATAAGTATTATGTATCACCGAGTTATTTGTAGTTATTTTTTACTTGCACCGCATAATATGAATTTTCTATAGTTACTTAAAGATATTACAAGCCGATATTCACCTGACTTAGAATACCTTTACCTCTGTATCTTTTCCTATAAACAAAACATTAAATAAAAACCTTCTTTGCAGACGGCAATCTGCGTAGAAGTAACAGGCGGGACAGACCATCCCTTCACCATAACCTTCAAGCCATACACCATAGGGGACTCGCCAGTGCGTATCGACAACTTGTGTGACGACCTGTTCCTGAAGCTACACCAGGCTGACTCCGGACAGGTGGCGCTGCTGAGCCCGTATCAGTCCTTGCTTTATACTTGGGATGATCCGGCTAAGGATAGGAAGCTGATGTGGAATATTTATAACAATAAGGGCAAAGGGTTTGATGCTCCTTTCGGGCAGGATGGGTAAGTCTTTTTTTTTGTTTTAAGCGAGATCATCTTTAAAATAGTCGAGATTTTGAACCTAAATTTGTGAAGGGTGAATAACACTTCTCTGTCAATAATTTGATCGCATTCAAACTACTCTCAAGTAGATTATAATATTGTTATTTACATATCTTTCCCAGATATGGCGAAGAAAAAGTAAGTTTCCACTCAGTGAAGCACTCTACGTTGGTAGCCACCAGCAGTGTCACGTCCAAACTATCCTCCACCCTCAAAAGATTAACCCCCAAATCCCCTGAACCATGCTCCTCCAGCAGTGACGACTCTGACAGCTCAGACCTCCCAGAACCACACGCCAAGACCAAGAAGATGAGGAAAGATAAGGTCATAGTGTACTGGATATCCTACATGGATGGATACCAAAGAGTTTTCGCCTTAGCTCAAGACGAACGAATAGCTTATCAGTACAGAATGCGAATCAATGCAGAGAGGAGTAATTATGAGGTCTACATGTCCTTATCAGGAGTCAGTTTGTCAGTCTGCGTGCCAACTCACACGGGAGTTAAGGAATTGGCGTATGTGAGCATGACTGATTCCTTGCCTAGATGGGAAGTCAACGTCAATCATAAATGGAAGCAATTATCTCCTGACCTGACATCCTGGATTGAGGATAAATACCAAACAGAGCAGAAAAAGTGCGAGTTGAAGGAATACATTCATCTTGACTTGGAGAAAATGCAAATGACGAAACCATTCTTCTCGGAACTACGCAGAACTTACAACCCTGGCGTTTGGATGCAGTTACGCAAATCCGATACTTACACCTACTGTCACTTGAAATGCCAGAGGCTACAGATCGACAACCAGCTCCATGAAGCTGTGTTCCCAAGCGTTCTATACCCCGCACCGATACCCAACGATGACAGATCAAGCAAAGGCCTGAAGCCTTGCGTGGAGATTGTCGCTCTGAAGCAACACCGACCGAGCATAAACCAGGACGTCTACAAATACGTCAAAATCTTAGTCCAAGAGTATTGTGTGAATTTAGACCGTGGTTTTGTGAACTACGTCTTCGATATTCTGAACCACTGGAAGATTCAGGAGAAGCCAGCTGTGAGGCTGAGGGCAGATCTGGCGTTAGTCCACATGCCGTTGCCAATGATTGCTATAAAGAGCCAGATTAATGCCCAGAAGAATGTTCTCTTTGAGTATGTGCACTTGTCTCCAATAAAACTGGTGTTGAGTCTGTCATCTCGAGGGTATTCTGCGGAGACGGCCAACAGTCCTAGTAAGACGAAGTTCGGAAACAAGAAGGAGAATAGACCTAAGCTGTTCAACAGTGACTTGCTGGAGTATCTGTTCAATTCCTGGGGATCCTCACTGTGTGATATGAAGGACGTTGTTATAAAGTAAGTGGAACTTGTTTCATTTTATAAATAACTGGCTGGCTTAAAACACTATATTTACCATTAATCTGGGGTATTAATTAGAGCTCAACTGTCATCAATGAGACACAATAAAATTTTAATTGTTATCGATCTCCAGGAGAGCTTGTGACAGTCAAGGGGTGTTCTTTTATTATTCGAGATTACTGTCACCAAGATAATTTTTATGTCCTGTCGACGTATCCGATCCTTGTCATTATGTCTTGTACTAAAAGTGATTAAATCTAATTTTTTATTGATTTTTAAGAGAAGGGACCGTAATTAATTCATTATTTAATTAATTTCAAATTGATTATGGTGAAGGTAAGATTATCATCACAAAAAAAAAAAACTTTATGTATCTCGACATCTTATTAAAGGCACTGGTTAATATTATGCACAATTTTAATTCTGTCTGTGGTAGGAGGGTCCTGAATTACAGATCACCCGGCTGTCTTAGATATAGGACATGTTATTTTTACAAAAAAATAAGTACGTACAAATGTAATGTATTTTCTACCAGCTACCTTTGGGAGATGCAGAGACAAACAGTAGTGGCAGCTGCAATAACGAAAATTGAGGAATAAATATTTATTTCGACCAATAAATATATTTGGCAATACTCAGTGTGCTAGCGTGACTGACCAATGCTCGTTCCTTTTCGAGCGTTATCACACTGACTATTTCCCTACGTTTTTCTAGCGAGGCGATCTGTGAACGTGCTCTCCGCGGGTGCGAAGCGAGCTAACCGCGACTACGTGACGTATTCTTCGCGTTTTCACAGTATTGTACAATCATTTGTCTCACTCTCTCTTGTACACTCACGTCAATCGATCTCGTTACGCAAACGAGCACGTTGAACAATAGCGTCGCTGATAACTCGCTTGCAAATCGCCAGTGTGATAAAACCCTTCTGTATAATCAGAGACGTTTGCTTCTACAGCGAAACAGTTACAAGCTGTTATTACTACAACATTGATAATTCCAGGATGTCCTACCTTGAATTCCGCAACGCTCCGATCTCAGCGTGCACCCTGGTAGACCAGGCTTCCCGCCACTACTGGACGCAGCTGGTGCAGCAGTTCTACGTCCTGGTCCTCGGGCTGAACATCCTCGGGAACCCGTACAGCAATATAGGAGACTTCTCAAGGGGACTGAAGCAGTATTATGAACCCTGTTTGGTAAGACAATACACCGTGAAATTTGAATCACAGTTTTGCTAGAACAAATGTTATTCAGACCATGGTCTACTACCATTCTACAGCATCCAATAAAAAAAAAAAACATATATTGGTTTTTGAAAAAACACAAAAAGACAAAGTTTAAAATGTCAAGATTATCTACTGCTTACTAAATTTCGTTTATGGAGGTACATTTCCCTGTAAACAATGCTGTGTCCCATACGTGGTGTCTGTGTTGTAGGGAGTAACGATAATCTAGACATTTTAAACTTTGTTGTTTTTGGGTTTTTTCAAAAACCAATTATGTTTTTTTTTATTGGATGCTGTAGTATGGTAGCAGACCATGGTCTGAACAACGTTTGTTCTAGCAAAACTGTGATTCAAATTTCACGGTGTATATTGATATAAGACTTTTTTGTACTAAACTAGCGACCCGTCCCTTCTTCATAGGTTTTAATACTTAATAAAACATCGAGATTTCTTTATTATATGTACGTTTAACATTAGTGTATTATACACATAAACCTTCCGGAATACATTTTCTAAATAATAATCTTGGATTTTTTCAATATTCCATAAATTTACCAACGTCATTGAATGAATGAATAAATTAATGAAATGCACCGATCCCAGCGTGGTTTAACCAGACTCGATAAATCGAATGAACCCCAAGATTTGCACTAGCCGCTGGAGACTCATGTTTGATGGTGCTACAGATGCCATTGCATATCAAGGAGTAGACCGGGTGGCGCGGTAATGGTAAGGAAGACGTGCCCTTAGGATATGGACGAATTTGCAAGCCGTACCTGATATGCATCCTAAAGTAGGCAATGAAATAGTGGAGAAACGGGTGATATTAACAATAATCCAATAATTACCTCGCAACTAACAATATTTTCTTGAACATGGGGATGAGAAGCTCTGTACGATTAGGCATAGTTTTGAAAGAACCAGAAACGCCAAAATAGCCTAAACGGTGCAATAGCCACTTATTATATTATTTTTACATCTTTTTATAACTGAACCGTATTCCTCAGGGCACAGCTCTTGGCCGGAAGGTGATGGACGTGGCCTCTCGCTTAGAGGATGGAGCAGCAGCCTTGCTGGGATTGCGAGCGAGTCCTAGTACCAGGACCAGTGCCATGTTTGATGACCTGCCTAAACCACAGACACCCAGGAGAAAACCAGGTTTGCTGACATGCACGTCTTTCTACATCATTCTCAAATATTTTGAAAAAAAAAAACTTGTATTGTCCATGAAGTTTTTTCCCCATTCTGCTCCATAGGAACCTACTACGCTTGGGATTGGGCAACTAGCTTCATATTTCTGACTGACCGACTCCTTGACAGTTTAAAATTGCCTGTAATTGGTTTAATTGACATAAATGCTTTGAGTTTGAGTTTCCCTCTTTTAAAATAGTAGGTCGCTATTTTTTCGAATACGAACTGAAGTGTACGGGTGCGCTTGCACCTATTATTATCCAACTGCGAAGCTACAAGGAGGTTGTGTTTCCCAAGATGTTACAGAAATACAATTTTGACACAACTGGGATATTTGATTAGAAGCTTGTCGTAATTTTCGATTCTCCTTAAAATTTAGTTGGCGCTAATCACCTGAACTTTTATTATCAGGTGAAGTTCCTCAACTAAGCAACGACATTCCTGAGAGTGTGATCGAGGGAGATAGCAGTAATCAAGCTAGTATCGCGCTCGCTCTCACAGCCCTCGTTGCAAGACCTACTTTTGGTGAGTCTCTGTTTATTATTTTTCATACTGTTTTGTGTTTCTTTTAACTTGATCTTATTGTCTTATTTGTTGACTGTTGTTTATAAAAGATTTCTTATCTCAAAAATAATTAAAGTGCTGATTCCTTTATTTATTCTAATTTAAAGAACTTTCTAAAATATATTTTTTTATATTTTTATGAATAAAGGATTCAGTACTTGCCTAGATTGAACTATTTGTATTTTTTCTACGTTTTCTTCGGTTATTATAAGAGCATGCCATTTTTTGGGATAACTGTAAAGTACTTATTTGTAATAAGTTGTTGTTAACATGAAATTGATAATAATTATTATAATATGCCTAACAATATTAATATAAATTTTTACTCTAGCATGATTGTGTTTTTACAAAGATTTTCTAATTGTTCTTTTCCATACTATATTTTTATTGATTTATAAATGTGTTTTTATAATGTATCTATTGTAAGTATGTAGTTAATTGTTAATAACTGTGTTTCTCGTTTGTTTTCGTCTGCATTGCGGACAGATGACGACTGTTTTGTCGTGAGAAGTGAGTATCGTAGTGCATGCATATCATTTTATTCTATATCTACACCTACTTACTAGCTTTTGCACGTGGCTTAGCTCGCGTGACGGTCGGGAATTATCCCACGGAAACCTAATACCGGAATAAAGGTATCCTTTATCGTGACCAGGGACCGTGGAATTGGGGGGCAGAGGCGGTCAAATGCCCCCTCTAATTTTACTACTTGGTAAAGAAGGTTTCTCTGTGCTATCCTTCACAGAGCTTGTACGTAAGATTAGCTTTTTGTTTTGACGGAATTCAACATAACACACATAAAAACGTACATACAAACACACACACACACACATTAAAACGTTTTTGGAAGGGGGTGACCAAAGAAGTTTGCCCCCCGTCATGGAGTACTTCGTTTTTGGAAGGGGGTGACCAAAGTTTGCCCCCGTCATAGAGTACTTCGTTTTTGGAAGGGGGTGCCCAAAGAAGTTTGCCCCCCGTCATAGAGGACTTCGTTTTTGGAAGGGGGTGACCAAAGAAGTTTGCCCCCGTCATAGAGTACTTCGTTTTTGGAAGGGGGTGCCCAAAGAAGTTTGCCCCCCGTCATAGAGGACTTCGTTTTTGGAAGGGGGTGACCAAAGAAGTTTGCCCCCGTCATAGAGTACTTCGTTTTTGGAAGGGGGTGACCAAAGAAGTTTGCCCCCGTCATAGAGTACTTCGTTTTTGGAAGGGGGTGCCCAAAGAAGTTTGCCCCCGTCATAGAGTACTTCGCTTTTGGAAGGGAGTGACCAAAGAAGTTTGCCCCCCGTCATAGAGTACTTTTGTTTTTGGAAGAGAGTGACCAAAGAAGCTTGTAAGACATGGAGTACTTCCACGGTCCCTGGTCGTAACCCAGGTCTTAGTCTACCTGTGTGCGAAATTTCATCGAAATCCGTTCAGCCGTTAAAAGAGTCTGCCCACTACACAGTACCAAACCATGACAGTACTATGAACGTATCAGGCAGGAAAAAAACATGACACTGACTACTTATTAGGCTCACTAGATACTTCCGTCACCGAACAACACCGTCGCGTGCGATGCACGGAGCGTCAACAATAATTGACGGCAAGAATTTTGTATATGTATATGCTTCGTGCATGGCATATTCTCCCTCGACTTTTTTTTAAAGCGGTGTGAACCCAGTAACGTCGTGATCATCTGATGTTATTACTTTTCAATACAAATAATGTTTTTCTGCCTGACTCGTTCCTTTATGCGTGAAAAAGTGACACAGACAGACGGAGTTACATTCGCATTTATTATAATAATATAATCTACTAGTTTATGCCCGTGACTTCTCCCGCGTTAGTATTTGTTGTTCCCCCGACCCACCGCGTCGCATCACATCGCCCGCTCGCGTTAATTCTTCGTTTTTGCTTAGCGTTATTTCTGACTTTTTTATTTCTTACTACTACTTAATCTTCCTCAAGAATTGGGCTATCAAATGCAGTCAGGACAGTGTCCTAAGACCGTTATCCTGTAGCTATAACGTTTAAGGTACCTACCCTTACTGCCCCATCTCAAAAATCCATCCTGTACCTATATGCTAGTCGCGTGGATAACTCTGCTTGCGCGACGCAGGATTTGTGTGACGTCAGGTTTTTGATGGGTAGTTCGCATGTGGCGATGTCACAACAAAACCGAACACTAGTTCCGTAGAAATCATAATGTTGCTGATCATATCACCTCTCATGACCGTGTACTATTCACCAGATGTGTGTCGCGAGGCTGCCCGAGCCTCCCTGTCCCGGCAGCTGAACGTCAGCAGTGCGGAGAGCGCGCTGAAGGCGTGCGTGGAGCGCAGCGGCGGGCGGCTGCTGGCGCGGCGGCGGCTGCCGAGGCACTGCGCTGCTGTCGAGGTGAGCTTCTACAACTGTTTAGGGCGGATTTTTCAATCTAATCTCAAGAATAAATATGGCGGTTTTAATTTTTTTCTATATCAAACTGCAATTTTTATTCCTCGGTTTATAAACTTAGGTAACTGAAGATTGAAAACAAGCTGGGTAGGTACTTGACGGTACGGTTGGCGCAGTGGTTAAGTGATTGACTGGTGCGCTGCATGTCGCGGGTTCAATTCCCGCACGGAACAAATATTTGAATGACCTACAAGTAGTTGTTCCGGGTCTGGCTGTTTGTGTATGTGAGTTTAAATGTTTGTAAACACACCCACAATACAGGAGAAATTTCTAGTGCGGGGCAATGTTTTTAAAAAAGAAGAAAAATAAATAAATATGCTTGGCTTCGTGTTTGAATAAAACGACAAACACGAAGAAGATAAACGTAGCATGGTTGGTGCGCGAACATAGTGGAGACGTACAGACTCAAGCTGGGTTCTAGTATGTATGTACTACTTGTGTATATAGTCGAGACTTGTCCGATGTTAGACGTCGCTAGTCCGAAAGTAGTCTAAAATTTTCTTTCTTTTTCCCCTAAGTTAGGGTCGAATTCCAGTCCAACCAGCACAAGAAATAACTAACCCATTGCTTCATATGTTTTAAGAAATTGTCTACTTAACAATAAAAAAAGCAATGAATGTTGTTGAACTGTCAAAATGAAAGGCAAGGTAGGTGAAGCGATTACCCCGCAGACGTTGTTTCCACCACATTCTGTCCGCTCCAGGGCGTACGTCCGTACTCGCAGCACGCGGCGCTGGGCCTGCAGCTGCTGACGCTGCTGGGGCGCGGCCACTACGCCGACACCGACGCGTACATCGCGCACGCGCATCTGGGGCCCACCTCTAACTGCACGCTGCTTATTTCTACGCAGTAAGTAATATATTAATAGATATTTTATTTTATTTTAAAATAAAACCATTTTTTATAAATTTTCATATAAATATAAAATAAAATTTAGCTTTTGGGTTCATACCCCAACTATAAAGGAAATACCTTTTTTTAAATAAAGTGCCTGATTAAAGGGTTCTATTAGCTAAAAACATTATCATTCGATATTGTATTAGAGAGGATTGCGAAAGTTTATAAGGTTCTCATTTTACTAAAAATTTTTTGGATAGTTACTTAGTATTTTTGGAGCTGCGAGTTAAATTACTTAGCGAAACCCCATAGTTGTGATATCTTCGTGTACAGTATAATAACGCTTTTAATGTAATGTTATTGGGGCTGCCGAGATACTGTAGTGCTTCCGGCATGTTTATGGAGGCTCAGAGTGATGGCTTTCTTGCCATCATGAGAAAGAGAGCAGCCTCCATATTGCACCGTATCCGAACAAGCTCCAACAGCATTCTGAAAGTAATAGCGGACCGGATAGACGGTCCTTTTCTTAGACACTGGATCGCACTCCATGTGTCAATTTGATCTCGTTTGTTTTATTTTTGTGGTTTACTAACATAGTTCCTAATAATAAGCCTTTATTAAACAATCTTATAAAACACATATTTCTTATATAGTAAATTAAATATTTAACATAGACACTAGTTTTGCGAAGATTGTCTTGCTACTTAGCATAGGCCTCCCCTAAAGCTTGCCATAAAGTGCGGTCTTGTGTCTTCCTTCTCCATGTGGCGCCTGCTATTCTTTTTATGTCGTCTTCCCATCTCCGACGCTGTCTCCCTCTCTTTCTTTTGTGTTGTCTTGGACACCATTCAGTCACATCCTTAGCCCACTTGTCCTTTTTGTTCCTCATCATGTGGCCTGTCCACCTCCACTTTAGTTTCTTGACACAATATGTCACATCCGTAATTCTTGTTTGCTTCCGGATTGTTTCAAGTTTTATTTTATTTCTTAGTTTAATATTGAGCATACTTCTTTTCATCCCATGTTGGCAGGTCTCCAATGCGTGTATATTTTGTTTTGTTAGACTCCATGTTTGGCATCCATACGTCATAACGGGCAGAATACATGAATCGAATACTTTTTTCTTATATTTCAGTGGTATCTCTGGGTTTTTAACGATTTCTTTCAAAGACCAGTATCTTTTCCAGGATAGATTAACTCTGTTGTTTATTTCTTTCTTTGTCAGGTCTTTTGGGGATATAATTTGTCCAAGATACGTGTATTCATTTACATATTCCATCTGCGTGCTACCAATTTTAATAGTTCCTAAGTACTTACTAATACAAATATGGATGACTCTGTAATGGATAGTCTGAAATAAAGTTATTATTATATTATATATTTTATTATATATAGGGTGGCAGGGACATCGACGCGAAAACTGTTATCATGGATTCAGTAGGTACATGATTCTGAAACAGATTGCACTTTTCTATGAAACAGCAGATTTTTTTAAAAATCTGCTGTTTCATAGAAAAGTGCAATACCTACGCGATCAAAATGTATAGGACAGCTGATTTAAAAAAAAATAACCGACCGAAAATTTCAACGCAGGGGGGTTTAGAATCATGTACTGAATCCATGGTAACAGTTTTGGCGTCGATGTCCCTGCCACCATGTAAATAAACAAAAAAAAAAACGGATTTTATGGCTTTTATGTGACAGAGAGAGGGCTATCACCATCATCGTCAGTCATCAATGTATGTAACACATTTTGTTACTCTACTGAACTAACGATGATTTTCCCTCAGACACATATTCATGGTGCGAGCGAGTGGTACCAGTGGCTCCTGGCACGTGGAGTGGGCAGTCAAGCTGGATGACGTCATCGGGTCACCCACAGTGCATGCAGATAAATTGCTGCTTAACATTAAACAGGTCTGTATTTGACAGAGTACCTATGGAATCGATCGAATCGAATCTAGAACAGAATAATCTGTGTTGTGGATAAACTTAGAATAGTAGATTCAGAGTGAATCTACTTTTGGCAGTTTGTACATAAACAGTTTTTAAATTGTAACTATTGCTCTGTTTTTAATCATCACTATTTATTTATTTTATTTACTTATTAGATTAATTTATTTGATTTACTTATTTTATTTATTTATTTTATTTACTTATTAGATTAATTTATTTGATTTACTTATTTTATTTATTTATTTTATTTACTTATTTTATTTATTTAGTTTATTTAGTTATTTTTATTTATTTACTTTTTTATTAATTTATTTTATTTTATTTACTTTACTATTTACTAAGACTCCAAGTCCCAATAAACTAATCACAAATACATAGGTACAATTCATTCAAATCTTACGTAATTACATCATTAAAAAAAAAAAACTTCGTATGTAGTGTACGTGGATCTATTTACGTATCAAAGTTTTGGAATGGCGTTTCCCTACATCAAATGTTTTGTAATGATTTGTTATTTTGATGTTTCCAGGACGAGCTTGTAAACTATTTCTCAACGGATGAAAAGGTAATCGAAGTTTCAGACCCTGAGGTTTTAACCTGGTTGGTTTCCAAGATAGAGTGCGCCCTCATTCTGGCGTTAGAAGACAAGAGATGCGCGTCAAACGAATAAAAATCATAAAATACACTAACTGAACTACACATTACTAATGGTACTATTGTATTCAACAAACGATTTGTAGGTAGAACAAATCGTTTGTTTAACCGTCGTACCTACTACCTACCTAATAAAAAGAAAACCTTTTTAATATTGACATTGTATTTGAAAATGGGGGCTAGTACCTACTTTATCCTAGAAAGCGCTCGAAAGGCATGAAACATGTTTAAAAATCCAGAAAAGGAACCATAGCTGAACATAATTTTTAGCAAAACCTCAAGTGCCAGTAGCGCCACCTAGTGAACTTCTAAGGTACTTCGCCCCCATCATAATTGTTTATAAACAGAAAATAAATTACTAAGGCAAACATTCCCTCTGCCAAATTGAAATAGGTGTTTATATAAATTGTTTAACACATAGAATAATGTAACAGGGATATTTCTATATTATATAATAATCATCTCATCTTTGATGTGTTGTTAAAAATATATTAATTTGTTAATTATTCATCGATTTTCGTTTGGAATAATGCAGGGGACATATCAGAACATCCTGAGCCTTACGTCTGTTTTATAACGACAATAATTTGAACAATATTTGGAACTGATATTTTTTCTGATCTCAAAAATCTAGTCAGCTTTTGCGTACATTTATTTTGATTACCTTTGTATTATAAGTACTTATATTTTTGCAACGATCACGCCAAATAAATATTTTCCTACTGCAGCCAAAAGCAAATAATAATAATTATTGTTTTTTTGCTGCCAGCTTTTATATAAACATGCTATCATGACGACATACTACTTATCTAAATGATAAATCAAAACTTGAAAGTTGGTAAAATACATCCTCCAAATAAATTATTAATTACTAATTGTCGTGAACTGTAACTTGATGTTGTAAAAACGAATTTGTAGAAAATATCGGCGAACAAAATGTCGTCACCTAGCGCAAATTATAATAAACTGTGCAATTTCATTGCCTAATTAATTTAGTACTCACTGATATTGTAATAAATGTTAAATTAAAAGTATTTTCATAATAAATGACATAAATATTTATATTATTTTATGTATTCGATCTCTAAGCTTTAGTACGTAAGCTTGTTATCTGTTAATAAATACATATAATCATTTGCCGTTAGAGTAGGTATTTATAAGTTACCTACCAGTATTTCGACTACAGTATTTTTATCTCCCGAAGCGATGCGCGTTTTACTTGTGGTTACCATGTGTACAAACACGCTTTGAATGTGTGTAAGCTGTGTAAGCGCAGGAGCTCTCGGTACCGTCCGAGACAATGGCGAAGTCGGAAGTGTGTGTGTGTGTTATGTGCTGGCGCTACTCGTCTTTACGCACGCATTCACAGCGTGTTTGTACACTTGGTTACCACAAGTAAACTGCGCGTCGCTTCATGACATAAAAATACTATAACTGTACTCGGGCATTAATATGACACATCGGGGTTAAGAAAGAGACAGTCACATAGGTATGAGTGATAAAGATCGCGACAGCTTTTTCTTATGGGGAAAGCCTTTTAAATCAAAATACAACCTGATACTGACCTGCAATTGCCAAAAACGTAAGAAAATTTGAACTTCGCGGGCCACCTTAGACTTACCCTTAAAACTTTATGTGCCACATTTATGGCCGGGTACTGCACTCTGTCTGCCCCTAGGGCGACAAGAGATTGGATGTCTCTCGATTCTTTGGTGTCAATCTATAGATATTTGTTTGTGTCCTGAGTGTTTCAAAGTAGACAGAAGTGTTGTCTTGATGCACAAAATATTTTTTAGTTAACTCCATCAAGCATTTCTCAATTAGATTTCATCTGTAGCACTATCAATGGTACTTAATTGAATTATATTAGGTTGCACTTTTTGATATTTCCCTACTTTAATGCAAGTTTTTTGCGTAACTTTTCTTGGAGTAGAACTTGTCTTATTAATTAAGTATTTTTTCACATTATGTAGTAAAAATTGCAAAGGTAGTTTCTTTAATTCTTGGTCTGTGCAGTGTGCTGGTATTGATTTTGGGAGTAGGTACCCACTTACTATTTAAAAAAAAATCTACGAACTGTTTTTGATTATGCAGTTTTCTGGCTTGGGATAGTTACCTCTCGCTTGTAAATTATATGTGCGAGCAAGATGCAAATAGAGAGGAAAAGGGGCGTTGCCATTTGATTCTAATCTTTATGTAGGTAATTCTTAGCTGCATTATTATAAAACCTACTTTTCACTGTAAGTTAACTTTAATATTGTAGAGCCACTTTCTTTAGCGCTATTTGAGAATGCTTGGCGGAGTGTATAGATATTTCCTATATAATTTAACAGGCAGGCCATTAGGTGAAGAAGCTTCATCTAGCGCGAAGGTACATTGCTTACATCGAAAGTTAAATCATGAAACTTGAATGTTTTTTAAATGGGAAAATAAAATGTGATTCTGATGTTTGGCATTTTTATTTCAGTAAATAAATATATTTTTGTGTACATTTTTTTATACTCATATAATTCATCAGGTGCTCTGTTCATATAAATTATAATTATTGGTTTAAATAAAGAGTATAGCATAAAAATGGCCGTCTATGAAGTTGTCCATTATATAGGGTATGGTGTAGCATAAATGGTAAGGTAAGTAACCTCTGAATAGCCTCGCAACTGTTGTTAAAGGTTAATTTTCCTTTGCAAATATTAAGAAATGTAAACAATATAATTTGACGCCCTATTAAAATCAACTTAAAAAATTGAATAAGTACTTGATAAATATTATCCATCGCAATAGATATTCAACAAGCAAAATCTATAAAAAAACAGTGGCACTCCGGGAGTGCCGACAGAAGAGAAAACTTGAAAAAATATCAGAACCGCGGTAATCAACACGTTGATGTCTTTTACTCCACGCACCGCGGTAATCAACGCGTTGATGTCTTTTACTTCACGGTGTCGGTAAATTGCCTTACAGTGTCGCGAAATCAATGATTTAGTCCCATCTCAAAAATGCCCAACGCGCCTAAAGAAGTTTTCACTTCAAAAACCACACCTGTATAATCACAATTTACAAACATGTTGCATTCAGTGGACATTTTTTGAGCCTCTCATTATGCTGCTATTAAACAAAGAACCATACCAATAACTAACATATCATTACATAATTTATTAAATAATATAATTTAAATAGTAACATCTTCATCTTGTCATTCGTTTAGCTGTATGGGGTACCTTTAAATAGGCCATAGCATCCCTTCTAATGGGTCAAAAGCAGCAACTAGTAGACTGATCAATTGCATGGTGAAAACCCATACGTATTCATTTGTTTCTCAAAACTCTGCTTTCAGCAATGAAATAAGTTCAACAGTAGCATTTTGTGCTAGCCCTCAGAGCTTTCCCCACTAGAACTGTAGTCACAAACTAAGGATATCTTTTTTGTTTGTTTTTCTTCTTTGACAGTGTTATCTTTTGAAACATTCTTAATTTCATCTTTCACAGCAGACAAAGTGTCTATTTCTTTTTTATCTATTTCAATTTCAACATTATTCTCAACTTCTAGTGCAGGTTTTGTTGTTATAAATTTTTCCTCTTTTTTGTGATTTTCATTTACTTCTTCATCACCTTCAGGTGCACCTTTGCCTTCCTCTTCTGGTAATACATGCATGGGGTTATGATAGACACTTTGACCATCATTTCCTTTAGCAATATCATCTTCTTTAACTTCTGTTTTTTCAATACTACTCTTATCTTCAGTCACATCACTAATTTCATCTCTTGTCTTATTCAAACTACAATTATTCTCAATCTTATTTCTTTTAAAAGTGATGCCTAAAGTTTGTCTAGTTAGTAAAGTGCTCTTACCTAATGATTCTTCTTTTTTTAACCCTCCAAAGCTGGTCAGGAGTCCACTAGAGCTGGGCAAAGCTGGCATATTCAGAATCTTACTTCTGGTGTGGTTCTGGGACTCTTCTATGCTCTTTGAGGGTCGGAGAGAGAGGAGTGAAGCCATGTTTCTGTCATCCTCATTCTCTGGTAGAAGACTTATGTTGAGTGATGATTTAGCTAATAGTAGGCCGTCGTTTACAGATGCTTCTTCTAGTTCTTTTCTTCTTTTCTGCAAGAAAAATTAAATAAATTTGTCAGAAATAGTCGAGACTTATTGAGTATTTTACCATGTACTGCTGGATTTTTATTTATCTATCTAGATGAGCAAAATATTGATTGTGTAAGTAACCTGTACTGTACGTCAAGTTGTTTATGAGGAATCCTCTTTTAATTAGCTGGCGGTTCATATTTTATTATTAAGTAAGTGTTCAAAAAAATAAAAAGTAAAAGACGTATTTCAAAAATACTATTTAATTAATATCTGATGTTACCCATTATTAATGTGTCATGTATTGTGTATAAATTTTGTTGGAGATCCTAAATAAATTAGTACTCACCCTAAAATTCCTCCTCAAAGAACAGTTAGCTTCATAATCATCTTTCCAAACTGACTCGTTCCTGCCCACCAGTCGTCCTAACCTTGGTTTATCAACTTTAGCAGCATCCTCATCTCCCGTCTTGTGTTCCAGCCTGAACATGGCATCATCAAACAGTTTCTTCTGGGTTTCTTTAGTGTCTGCCACAATCTGGCCATTTTCTGTGGGGTCCCAGCGGTTCTCTTGACGTCTAGCACCTGATACAATGACATAGTCTAAGTTCTGGAAAGATGTCACAAAATATTAATAAAGTACAAATAAAAATATTAGGAAAGCTTTTAAAGTACACAATAAAGTAGGAGAGTAAATCTTGATCCATCAATATTTTAGTTTAAAAATTAGAGTAATTCTCAGTCTTTTTTTCAATATAATGGAGCACTTCATCGTACTCGCATAGTTGTATAGCATCAGACAAAACTGCTATTTAAGATTACAATGATATGTACGCAGGAATGTGATTAGAGCACAAAAAATACTTACACCTGGATCAGTTTTGATTTCAAAATGATTATCACACAAGTGACACTTCATCTTGAACTGGTAAACAGGAGTACTATAATACATCCCAATCTTCGTCTTCTCAGCATTGTACCTAACTCCCATCCCAATGTGGTTGTTACAGCCATCACACCAGATGTTGTAGGGCATCTCGAAACGGATGATCAGGATCCCCAGATGTATCTTCCTCGCTCTTTCTCGTAAAGCATGGGTACCCATGAATTTGTTCAACCCCCCAACCTTAGGGTCATAGTCAGGGGGGTAGTAAAGGTTCTGACCCTTGCGTTCACCCATTTTTTAGCCTGCGAAGGTAAGGGTTAGGTTAGTACAATATGCAGTTTCATCAGGTTTATTGCAGTTTGAAAAGACAAAGGCCTCTTCCAAGATCCACCGACGAAGGGTCAAATTACAAGGTGTAAACGTATGTCTTAGTGAATAAGAAAATGTAGCCTGTTACCTTTTGAATTTAACACTTCTTGAGTTCTTTGAAAATCGTTATTATACAGTTTTGTGAGCAATGATATTTCTACGAAGTAATTAATTACATGCTCTGTGGAAGTAATAATATTCCGCAATACGATTAGGCGAACAAAATAAAACGAAATGTCAAACTTGTCAAATATTTAAATGTCATTTGGGTTATCTCTAGGTTAAAAAAAATCAAGTGCTGTCAGTGTGTCAGCTGTGCAATGCAAAACAAATACAGAGAAACAGATTTATTTGTTAAAAAAAAAAACACAAAAAAGTGAAAAAAATAACTTTCATTTCGGAAATCGGTGTCTTTGGTTCTGTATTCTCATTTTTTGCCACCGACTTTAGTTATTTTTTACAACTGCTTGTAAATAACAATGACAGGAACTATAACATCATCCATAAATACTGACGCTAACTCAGAAACTACCCATGCAAAGTTAAAATTTACTAAGAGACCACCTCTGAAGTATGACCTACCAAATTAAAAAAGAATCATCCAAAATCAATTCAAACGTGCCTGTAATTCATCGATTTACATCAATGCTGTAATTGGTTTATTTGAAATAAATGCTTTGAGTTTGAGTTTGAGTTTGAATACATAATTTACGGAGCACTCGCGTAACAAAAATACAACAAACAAAAACCACAGGAGAAAAGGAGGAGACTCCTTTTTGAAGTCGGTTTGACATGTGGGACAATGGGGAGACACTACAGTTTGAGTTGGTTGGGAGCTTTTTGCTAATATTTTTGAATTGTAATTTATCATTTAGCTTCAAACTTCAGATTCAGCCAATGATGTAAAAACGTACAGACGCCAGCACTTCAAGCTACTACAATCTGTCAAATTTATTTAATAGATTTTCAACTTTATCGCTGAAAGATAAGGTTCAAAGTTGATTGGGAAAATTTGACAGTTTCGGGTAGCTTGATGTGCTGGCGTCTGTACATCACACCTGTATTCCCCAAAGGGTTGGGCAGAGGTTTACCTACAGTACACCCACATTTCACCAGATATATTTGAGTCCATGTAATAGACGGCGAGCGGCGAGCCTATTGCCATCAACCGGGCACATATGAGATATTATTTTAAGCATTTGAAGTTGTTTACATAAGTACTACCTCATTGAATTTGCTAGCTACAATACGGCCGATATAACTTGGCAATTCCGAACTTCGCGCTGCGCAATAACATTTTTTAGGAACCAAATGGTGACATGAGGCGAGTGTGAGTGAGAAAACATGCGCGAAAGTTCGTAGTGCCTATGTTCAGAACTGTCAAGTTATATAGGCCGTATTGTATTTCATAATTATTCGCTAAGCTTCCGTGCCGAATCGAACATCTATCAATGTTATCAAAGGAGTCCAACGCTGTTCACATCAGGGATGTAACGGATATCCGTATCCGCATCCGCAACTACGGAGCATCTGCATATATTTTGATATCCGCAAAACATCCGCTTCCTCAAGACATCCGCTTCCTCAAGTTTTGCTTAAAAGCTCCGCATCCTCATAATTTCTGTAGGGATGTGACCCTACCTACGTTGTTCGCTCAAATTGTGAATTTTTAAACTCGCTCCGAGTTAAATTTGCGAGCCGGAGTGTGAGTGACGTGTTCCTATTGCCTGAATTCGCAGTGTCCCTGTCCTATGACAGACGATCGGCCGAACGTGACAGTGGTGGCATGATTGTGGTGTCAGGTGTCAAAAAAAGGGCTATTTTTCATACGATATCTGCATCCGCACCCTCATTCGCATCCTCAATAAGGAATTTTCCAATATGCGTATCCTCATCCGCATCCTTAAAACTCAAAACTCAAACTCAAAGCATTTATTTCAATTAAACCATTTACAGGCACTTTTGAATTGTCAAGGAATCGGTCAGTCAGAAATAGGTATGAAGCTAGTTGCCCATTCCAAAGCGTAGTAGGTACCTATGGAGAAGAACGGGCAAGAAACTCCACGGACACTCTTTTAAATAAAAAATTGTTACAAAATATTGGTTACATCATTCATGTTGAAATTATACATGTGAGAACAATGTAGAAAGACGTGCACGTTAGAAGCGTCCGTAATAAAAAGATAAAACAAAGAACAATTCAAAAAATTAAAATAAAAATAAGCCCTGGCAGCTAAGAGATGACCAGTCCCAACTGACGGCGCCCGTTCACGAACATGACGCATGGATTAGCACCATTCAGCTCAACCATTTTAAAGGGAGCTAAATGATCCAACACACGCGCCACCATCAGCGAAACATTTGAGTGAGCATGACATACTCACAGCCGCCAGGGCACATTCAAGTCAATGCAAGACATATTACCCGGTAAATGGTAACTCTTTAGTACATAGTACTCACACCTGTGCTATGCAATTATATAATACAATGGAGATTGAGTTTATACAATGCAAAGATAGTCTTACAATCTTCAGCAGCTCCAACAGTATTTACAAATGTTAATCAATTAGTTGTGGAGCAGGACCAATAAACCCGATTATCTCGAAATCCTCATCCACATCCTAATCCGTTTTACAACATCCGCTACAACCAGTACAACCCTGGTTCACATTTTCACAAATCCGAAATCCGAAAATATTTACACCAAATAGACGACCACTATTCTTCCGAAGGCTATTATCGGTCGGGGACTAAAATAAAGTAACCGAAAATGTGTCATTTTCGACTCGGAAGCCTGTCGAATACCTGTGAAAAGGTTAGCAGAAAACTACTGGGAATGACTTCCATTTCATCATAGACTAAAAGAAAAGAAATCGCTGGCAACTCAGTGACAGCTGTTTGACAGCTCCCCTTTTATTTTCGTAAGAGAAATATCTTTTTCGATTATAGCTTTTTGTTGATTGTATTTGTTTGTTCATTGTGTATTTCGCATTGAACTATTAATTATTTTCGTGGATATATTCGCGTGTACCAATTAGTAATGTGAAGAACGATGTCTAACACTATTAATAGATTGATCCGCAGTTAGTTTGATGAATAGTCTGATTGTGATGGTTGATCAGACATATTGACGAGTTATTTAGCGAAAATGGGCAGAAGAGAGGAGCCCGCTTGGGCGAGCAACACCGTGGGACTGGTGGCGGCAAGGGAGCGTGGGGATCTGAACAGAAAGTTTCAGAGTCGGCTTACCGTGACCCGACCTATGATCGACAGATTGGGTCTGGAGAAGGAGCTTCACGGGCATATGGGATGCGTAAATTGCCTGGAATGGAACCACGACGGGTCGTAAGTATTGCAATATCATCGCTCATACACTTTATATTTGTAAATTGGTACAAAAATTATGAATATAATTATAGAATACTGGCATCAGCATCTGATGATCTCCACGTAATGCTGTGGGATCCGTTCCGCTACAAAGAGCTCATGAACATAGCTACAGGACACACTGGAAACATATTCTCTGTGAAGGTGAGTCAGTATATAAAATACTTATGACATACATCTATAATATACAGCAATAAAACTTGTCTGGCAAATTGAAAGTATTTGTCAATCATTTTATTATTTAAATTAATTTTTTTTTAAAAATTGCAACATATTTAATTTATCGGAATAGTAAAGTAAAATTTATTATTGATAAAATTTAATGCCAATTAGAATCCATCAAAGATTATCAATGAAAGACATGACAAGGCATTTAAATAATAATGATCATGCTATAGTGAACAATGTATTTCTATTGTAATCTTCACTATTGTTGTATCTGATATCCCCCCTACAGTATGATAAAGTTCTGGCTGTTAAACCTATATTATACATAGTTTTGTCGAAAAGCTGTTATTTAGAAAACATGAAAATAAGTTATCATTGGTTTTTGTACCTCCAACATTCGACGATAGATATCCTTTCTAAAATATTATATTCAAATTTTTTTTTGTCATTGTGGATGTGTTAACTGTCTTCTAAGATTTTGATATAGCAAATTCAAACAAACATTGTTATAATAAGTGTCAGGTTGAGGCATTATTTAGGTCACCATGGCAGTAAGTATGGCTACTATGGTTCAAAGCCTGAAATGGTCCATCTGGAGTCCTAATCAAAAAACCAATTGATAGAATAGATTATTATTGGTTGTTGCTACATATAAAGTTGGTCAAAATTAAGAAAAGCATCTCTGCAGCCTACTCCTTGGTTGTACAATAATAAGAAAATTTAAATTATGTATAATTAAATATATTTATATATTATATATATATTATATTATTGTTGTAATTATGTATGTGTAAATTATGTTTGTAGATAAATCATGATGAATTCTGTATAATAAGGCCATTTGTAAATATTTCCCTATTTTCATAGGCAGGGTTTTCCTTGATTTTTACAAATGTTATCATAACCTAGTTACGAGTGTGATAAAGTGAATGTTTTGTATACTTCAAGTACTGATAACTCACAATGATTCATTGTGACCTACACATACATCTCTCTGCCTTGATTTTTTAATTGTGTATGATGAACTGTTAATAAATTTACACCTTATTGGTAGATAGGATTACTCATTAAATACATTTCTTTCTCTCCTTTTAGGGTCATTATATATTATATTATATATGTAAAACAACATGACCCTAAAAGGAGAGAAAGAAATGTATTTAATGAGTAATCCTATCTACCAATAGGGTGTAAATTTATTAACAGTTCATCATAAACACAATTAAAAATAATAATATAATATAATATATAATATTATATATGTAAAACAACATGACCCTAAAAGGAGAGAAAGAAATGTATTTAATGAGTAATCCTATCTACCAATAGGGTGTATATTATATGAGTGTGTGTATGTTACCTGGGGCTGCAGTCTCGACAAAGCGATTGCTATCTATGTCGGGGACTGCAGCCTCTGATCCAGGTAACAAAAATATTAATTATTTATTTATTTATCAACTTACATTTACCATTACAGGACCATTACCCAATGCGATAAATGCGCTTATCCTAACTTAATTTAAAAAAAAATACACTTATCTAAATAAACTTAATTAAGATAATTTGGCTAACATTTATAACTAATTACAAACAATGCATTCCTTGTGAATTCACTCAGAGAACAACAGAATAAGTCCGTCTCACTCGCTATGAGGTTGAGCATGCGGATAAAATTAATATAAGTTTGAAATCGCCAATCCGCCTTGAGCAAGCATGGTGATCAATTCTCAAGCCTTCTCTGTATGAGAAGAGATCTTTGCCCTGCAGTGTGACAATAAAAAGACATCAACGCGTTGATTACTGCGGTGCGTGGAGTGAAAGATATCAACGCGTTGATTACCACGGTGCCGATTTTTTTCTACTTTCACTTCTGTCGGCACTCCCGGAGTGCCACTGTTTTTTTTATTATTTTATATCATTAATTTGATTTTATAATTAATATGTATATAGTGATGTTGCTGATGGACATTAAAGAAACTCAGTTCTATTAGTTTAGCAGACAAACATGTTATCATAATTTAGCCAAAACACCTTCATTATTAGGCTATATATTATACCCATAATCTAAATTTAATATGCAGTGTTCAGTGTGTTATGCAGACTTGATATTTAACACTGATTGTGCTAGCAATAACATGTCAATTATTAAATAGTTCAGAGTCACATCTATTCAAAACCAATTGCGAGTCTCAATACCGATTGTAGTCATCAATCTGCATTAAGTGATTGTACAGTCAGCCTCAAAAAGATGGACAAGAATTCATTAAACTGTCTAAAATCTTTGTTCCATAATATTGTATTAATCATCATCATCAGCCTATAGCAGTCCACTGCTGGACAAAGGTCTCTCCAATCGCACGTCATCCAGCTCGATTCTCGGCAGCTCCCATCCAGTCGCTACCGGCCATCTGTGAAGGTCATCGCTCCACCTAGCCTGAGGGCGTCCTACCTTACCTTTGCCGATTCGCGGTCTCCACTCTAGAACACGTCTACCCCAACGGTCATCGGTTCTACGGCTAATATGGCCGGCCCATTGCTACATCAGCTTGCTTATTCTGTGAGCTATGTCACAACTTTGGTTCTCTGCCAGATACAGATCACCTCGTTCCGGATTCGATCTCTCAGAGAGACTAAAGAATAGCCTGTTACAAAGCTCGCTGAGCAACCTTGAATTTATGAACCAGCCGCACCATGAGTGTTCACGTTGCGGCTCCGTAAGTCTATTGTATTAATGTGTAGCCACAAAACATAAAATTACTCACACATTAGTACAGTATTATGAAACACAAACCGAAACAATTAAATAAATTCTTGTCAATGTATGACATTTTTTGATGCTGACTGTACCTTCATGGTTCTATAGTACATCTGTATGTGTGCAATGGTCATCCATAACATAATATTGACCTACTTATTGTGTTGAGATATTTTGTGAGTCATATGAGTTGTTTCAGATTATAGGCTTAGATAAATTCCAGTGTAAAAAACTTAGATATTCAATCAACTTAGTCTTTCGCAGTTCACTGGTGGACATGGGCCTCTTCCAGGTTGCGCCAAAACACCTTTTCCTCCTCCTTCTTCCGTAGCCAGTCTGTTCCAGCCACCTTTTTCTGGATATCTGTCTAAAGAATTGATTCTATAACATAGCATTGTTGCTAAAGTAGTATATACAGGGTAAGTTTTTATCCAGTGTGCTAACTTTAACACGTGACTTTACAGAACTTGAAATCGCGAAAAAAACAATCTGCGTTTCCCTACATTTATGTTCGCATAACTCGTCAAAATGTAGGGAACAGCTGATTTTTTTTCGCGATTTCAGGTTTGTGCCCGTAGTAAAAGTTGTTCATAATGATGAGTAAAGTCGTGTTAAAGTTTGCGCACTGGATAAAAACTTATCCTGTATAGGAACTCCAAAAATAAATTAAAAATAAATTGTAAGCAAATCATTATCTTCGCTAATTAGTAATTGTGCTGAATTCTAATCTGATAAAATCTGATTATAAAAAATAAAACTATGTTTCTTCAGCAACAAGAAACAGTTAATAATTGAAAGAAGATTCATACATAAATGGTTTATTTTTTATCATTGCCGTGTGCTGTTTCGCTGTTGAAACGATGGATGGACTGTTTGAAACGATGAAATGGCTGGAAAGGGAGTAACTACCAAGATGATGACTAATAGAGAAATATGGAAGAAAATACATTACGCTGACCACAAATAAATTCGGATAAGGGCGAGAGACTGATGATGTTGCTTCAGTATTGTCTATTCGAATTCAAATATCAGCAGTCATTACAGAAATAATATATCATTAAGTACCATCGGGGTAACGCAAATCTAAGCATTTTGAAAACAAAATCCCGTGCACACGAACCTTTTTTTCGTAGGTAAGCGATACTATAGCGGCCCAGCTTGAGTGTACAAATACGCGTTTCTTCGATAGTACCTCATCATCTTCCTGGTCGGCGCAACATTTGTTCCATTCGTTCCTGTCAACCGTCATGCTATCATTCACTCCCTTCTCTTTCATATCACTCCTCACACAATCCATCCATCTTTTCAAATATTATTAAGAACGCGGCGACGCATGAATTGTCCATACAAACGTAATACTTTAATCATTTGCAATTTGGGCATATTTCCACCATATTATGTTGTTATTCGGATTAAGACAGTGTACATCTAGGCTCCTACATCATTTTTTTCCCAAAAAACTTTTCTAAAATGAAGTTTAAACGATTTCGCACATTTTTACAGCGTAAATGACGTCTTCATATTATTATTGTTTTTGACAACAATATTGTTTCTGCAGAAGCATAGCTTATATTATAAAGTTACAAATAATAGAAAAAAAAAAAAAAAAAAATTGAAAAATATTAAGTTTTCGTTCATAATTTTTGGTATTACGGAACGCATCCAAAATCATAAATTTTCGAAAGCTAGTAGTGCTATCGCGTCAAGCAATAATTGTCAATGTGTGCGTGGTAGTATTGCTCACTGTAGATGCATATCGCTCCGACAGGCATTCACACTAGCACAACGTGCTTAGAATTGAATTTTGCAAAGATCTCGTTCTGTAGTTGCGAGCCGTGTTCGCAGGCCTCTTAAGTAACTATTATGGCGAATTACTTTCACTACCACATGTGCCATCAAACACTGCCAAAAAGTATTCCTAGTATTTTCTGGGCAATAAGCCAGTTACCTTCCTATTAGTGATAGGTAACCTAACTTTTGATCTAGACTTTCTTACCTTTGCTCTCGAACTTATAAGGCTGCTGGAGCGCTTTAAGCAAAGCTTACTTAACATATTCTTGTCATGGATTCCATTGTGAATCTAGTTAGAAAACTTAAATATTGTTTTTAAAATTTTATAATTATCTTAGAGGATCATCTTTAATGTACCCTGTAAAAGCTTATTGCCGTTTACCTATAGGAAATTACTACTTATACGAAAAGAAGAAGTCCCTCAAACTTGACCATTGTCTCCAGTTCTTATCCCCGGACGTGATAGCGACATGCGCAGCCGACGGCTCCGTGCGTGCGCGCAGCATCCGCTCCAACTCGCCGCTGCTGGAGTGCGCGTGTCACTGCGCCAGAGTGAAGCGCCTCGCCACCGCGCCAGACAACCCGCATCTCCTGTGGTCGGCGGGTGAGGACGGACTCATACTGTAAGTGACAGAGAAAGAAAAAAAAAATGATACACGCACAGGATATCCAAACAAATAAAAAAGGAACATTAAAAACTAACAGAATAATGAAAACAAAAAAATTCTGTGCGAGGTGAAAAAGGCACCTGTATCAGCATAATGCTACGATTTAAAAAAAATGAAAGATCTGGGTTCCTTCGTGCTGGACTTGACCTCTTCGAAAGGGGCACGCTTATGCAGCCAGTCAGCATACATTCGCATAACTCTGTTAGAAGTCTTGCATCTTTTATCCACCGCAAAAGTTACATTTTGTCATAAATAACTTAGCCTAGAGTAGGTCTCATAAGATGAGTCAAAAATATACTAAAGAAGTAGGTCCTTTTCCGAGCAATTTCTTGCTGATTGGGCCTTTTGACGTTCCTGTATTTTTTTTTATCTTCTTAATTCGTGCCTGATTTTGGTTTAAACCATTTTTTTAATAAAAAAGTATTGATCTTGGCGAAATGTGAAATAACATTTAAAAAAAAGTTTTGTGGTACAACTTATTGTACGCAATCATCTGACACTGTCTTTTAGTATACAAGTCTCCTAGTTTATGAGACGGTTAACATTTTTGTTTATTTAGATTTTTGTACAAATAATGATTTGCATTTTTTGTATATCTACCACTATATTCAACCCGTGTCTATGTATTACTTTATATAAATAAACATTATAATTCTTATATTATTGAAAATCTGTGCGGATAATGAAGGTTGCTCAAAATAATTCTTGAAATCTTCTTCTCCAGCCAACACGACCTGCGTACCTCGCACAGCTGCAATCCTGATTCCGCCAACGTGCTGGTGAACCTGCTAAACCACCTGGGTCGCTACGCCGAAGCTAAGTGCGTGGCGGTGAACCCTCGTCGCCCGTACCAGCTGGCCGTGGGGGCCAACGACTTCTACGTGCGGCTGTACGACACCAGGATGATTAAATTGGCTAGGTTACAGGTAAGGGATAAAAATAATTTAGGTTTTTGAGGAGAGTAGCTCAAGATAAAACGGGTAACCGTTTTGTGGCGCCATCTACAACGCCACATGCGAACTTTGCATCACACTGATGTCACGCAAAATCTCACATCGCACAAGGAGAGTTTACCGTGCGACTAGCATATATACAACGTCCCGACATCAAGCGTCGGGCAGTAGCCCACCAGACACAACACTCATCTAGTCGGAGGATCCTCTTTTTTCTATGGAGGATGAGTGAACTTCACTCCCTATTATCCATACCTTCATTAAGTGTAAATGCTGTTATGATCGATGAGCATCTGTCATCAAGCAAAGGCAAAGTTACCATTAAAATTACCAGCTCAAATAAAGAAAATAATGTCAGTATTGGCAGAAAACTACCTATGTATGTAACTACAAATACCTTACCTTAGAATAAGTGGTTTCAACAAAGTTAGACAATAGACGCTTAACGAAGCCAAGGGTCATACTAGGAAGTGGTGAAGGGTGGGCGTTTTGGGGGACTGTCTTATGTAATTTTGACGTTCGAATAAATGACTTTTGAATATTTGATTTCTTTTTTAATACTTCCCGTAATTGTGATATATTTTTTTTTTGTACTGGAACATACTGTACAAGGCAAGAGTCGTGCGTGAGCACAAACTGACACTGCGCAGTAGTAAATTTTTCGGCCTGTTTGGCGGAATGAAGAAGCCGGGGGGCGGGAATGCACGCGATTGGTACGTCAGTCGATGTTCGTCGTCTATTGGAATTCCCGCGTGTCATTCATTCGGCTACTGTCATTGGCCGAAATTGTAACATGCGCGAGCAGTGCTTAGTGCCCCGACATGTACCAGAAGGTTCCCCCTTTTGGTTATGGATATATTGAAAGTCAAAGTTCAATTTTTTTTTAAACCGTTTTTCGCGAAATAAGTTTTCAATGTTATACTTAACTTTAAATACCCCACAACTCCTAAAACGCCGCATGCTCATAAACACAATGTTTTGCGTAAGTTACATTGCGCGCTGCAAAACATTTTGCTCATTATCAGTTAGTAGTAGAATGCGTAGATAACGGCTATGGGGTGGGTCTTTTTATACTCTGTATAAAGGCTGGTTCTTTTGTTTTGTGCGTACCAGCGATCAACTTACCAGATGACTCCAAAGACATACGAACTGCCTGCCTATTTCAGTATTTTAATACCAAGTGATTCCCGGATTCCTTCACAATAGTCCAGAGCTATCATTATTGGTTCTGAAACCGAAATATTGTTTTGCATAGGTGAATGCCCCAGCGTCTCGTCAGATGTGGGAGCGGCAGAATATGCGCTGTTCGCGCGCCGGACACGGCGACCCCGACAACAACATCCCGCGCGCCGCCGTGCATTACTTCGCGCCCGGTAAGATACGTAGACCTTCATTACTTTACTCTCAGAATTGTAAACTTTTACCAAGACGTATGAGTTTATTGTCATATCAAGTTTTGTTTAGATTTAGGTAACACCTCGAAAGATGCAAGCATCAGAACTTTAATATCTATACTGCTTAATAAAAATCTTAAATTCATTTACTGACAGACAATGCACAACGTAGACCGCTGGGTCTAGAAGCACGAAATGTTACATAAGAAAGATATAAAGAAGAAAGTAAATCTATATAATAAAAATGAAATGTTGTTCGTTGGTGAGAGCATAACTGCTGGACCGATTTGGCAAATTTTTGTTTTAAAATGTTCGTAATAGTTCCAATCAAGATAGAAAAATTTGAAAAGTTGCAAAATTCTGGAAAACTGAAAGTGCATTGAAACTTGGACAGGACGTCTATCGGGTCAGCTAGTAAATTAATAAGAGAGTTTTTTTTTTTAATTCATTCTTTAAAGGGGTTAAATAAGGAATGAAAGTAAGTTTGAACGGTCGGAAAGTTTTCAATGATGAAACTGCGTTCGTATTTAATAAGCGACAGTGGCGCCATAATTTTCTTCGTAAACTGGACTTACTCTGGGTTTTCTGCAGGTCATCTCTCAATGGAGCCAAATGAACACACCTTCCCAAAGAAAGCGACCACTTACGTCGCGTTCAGTAACGATGGCAATGAGCTACTCGTCAATCTTGGGTCTGAACAGGTAACAACATACATGGGTATCTTTTCCAACAGGTGGAGAAAAAGAAAAGGTGACTGTTATCGCCATCTCCCTAGCTTTTTTTTTAACTATGCTGGTGTCGGCTTCCAGTCTAACCGGATGCAGCTGAATGCCAGTATTTTTGGAGAAAAGAGTCATTTTCTTACTGTATTGAGCTGAAAAACTAAGGAGCTCGTGGCTAAGTAATAACAGCCGCACGGGTCGATCCAACAAGTAAAGCTACGCTTGCCGGGGTTGGTCCGTGGATGGGTGACTATCTTTACATACAGATACTTCTCTGTTCCTCGGAAAGCACGGTCCCGGCTGTCATTCGTGGATCTTTGATAGTCGTTAGGGGTCGTCAGAAGCCTGAAAGTCTGACAACCAGTCTTACCAAGGGAGTATTATCCAGTTACTGGGTTGTGGAGGTCAGTCACCCCATGTAAAATAATGATATTCAGCTGCATCTGGTTAGACTGGAAGCCGACCTCAACGTAGTTGGGAAAAGGCTGAAGCACTAGTTTATTTGAAAATTTTGAGCGTGATTGAAGCTACAATATTGAGATGCGTCACTAAACATGAGTCGAGGAATTTACTTTCGGCGAAATTTAAATATTCAAACGCATTTTGTGTTGAGTGTGACCGATCTAAAACATTGTAAGCAAATTAAATGCAACATAATTTCAGTGATTCACGTTTCTCAGACGAAGTCCTAAATGTGCATTGCACTTAAATACAAAAATATACACTTAAATAGTTTAGTGCTGTGAATAACTGTAGCTGGGTTAAATAAGGGATGATTTTTCTGTCAGGTATACCTGTTCGACATAAACTCAGCCAGGCGGCCAGTCCTGGTGGAAAGCTTCATAATCCAGCACAACCACGGCAACCGTGCTGGCGAGAGCAAGGCGCCGGCACGCAACGGTACCAACGGCACTAACGGCACCAACGGCACAAACGGCACGCTCGACCCGCCGCCACAGCTGCCGGATAGAGTGCGGCAGCTTAAAGAGAGGGTGAGATGTTTGCTGTATTTTATTTAAGATGATATTTTCCTGTATTTGGTCCTATAGTTCTGCTGAATTTTTATTTATTAATTAAATACAGTCCGACTATTTTCTTAATGTCCCTCGGGTATCATCGCATTTCCGAATACAAACTAATGCTAATTTCCTTATCCATCAATTATTCGATTTATCGTGTATAATAATTTGAATTCAGAACTAAGTACTTTATTGTTGTTTTGATTTCCGTGTGAACTTTATAGAGCTGTAAAACTATTTTCGCGCCTGCGACTTTAACAGCTTTCCTCCCATTTTTAAAATAAATTACATTAAGTTAAAAGAGTATTAACAACTCTATATACTTCCAAGTCAATTGAGAGCGTCCGGTCTGCACTAAATGCAAAGGGCAACTGATAGAAATATGACGACTGACGAAACACGAAGTTTTCCGAGGGAAATTAAGAAAATGGTTATGCTGTACCTACTTTATTTTACACCAAGTAATGCAATACAGGACAAACATTTATAAAACTAGTGTTACAAAGGGTAGTCTTGCGCCCACAAGGCGATCTCTTGCAGAAAACCCATTGAATAGACTGAAGGAAGAGACATTTTTTTTACATTTCTGCCTTTCTTTTAAACTACGGCTAAACCTCTATTCTGAAGTTCCTTATTATATTCCAGGCGAATGACTTCGTCAATAAAGGCAACTATTCGACCGCGGTGGAGTTCTACAACGAAGCTATCGCGGCCTGCCCGGACTGCGCCATTCTATACTCCAACAGGGCCGCTGCGCTCATGCGACGCGGGTGGTAAGTGCAGGGTGTTGTTGTGACAACGTATTATCCCTTTACCGTCGATTCTTTGACACTCTTTAACTATTAAAGAGCGATGACTAAAACTAAAAAAAAGTAAAACGAGAGATAGGTAACCTTACGCAACATTCGATCTTCAATAATGGCACACTAACAACGCACACATAAATAATAATTGTAATGTCACATTATCCTACACTATTAAACGAGCAATATTTGATACAGGATTTTTTTTATCCAGTGCGCAAACTTAAACATGTGACTTTACTCATCATTATGAACAACTTTTACTATGGGACCAAACCTGAAATCGCGAAAATAAGCAGCTGTTCCCTACATTTTGACGAGTTATGCGAACATAAATGTAGCAACAGTTGTTTTTCTTTCGCGATTTCACGTTTTACACCTGGACCACTAATTTAGTCTCGGTCTAAGAAATATTATTGTGTGAAGTTAAAAAAAAACAAGGCATACAAACTGATGTCTCAAATAAACTTTCAACTACCTATGAGGAGAAAACTATTAAAAGTTCCGCGTAGATGGAGCTCAGTGTTTGTTACTCTTGAATCTTCCAGCAAACAATTCCATTTTCTGGACAAACCAGTTTTTCCGTTCTGTACTCCTTTACAGGTCAGGCGACACGTACGCCGCTATCAAAGACTGTTACAAGGCTATAAAGCTGGACTCCTCGCATGTAAAGTCCCATTTCCGGCTGGCCAAAGGTCTCATGGACCTCAAAAGGGCCCGGGAAGCCCACGAGTGTCTGCTGTATTTTAAAGATAAGTTCCCGAGGCATGCGACCAGTCATGCCGTGTTTCTACTGCAAAAGGATATAAATTTGGCCTTGGAGAGTATGGAGACTACGCCTGATGAAGGTATGGTGGTATTTCTAGATTATTATTTTTTTGCCTTTTTCGCGCACTGTGTGATAAATGTTTATCCTGGCCTCAACTCCTGGTTGTAACTAACTGTACAGGTGGCAGGGAAATCGACGCGAAAACTGTTACCATGAATGTAAAAACTGTTACCAAAAATGTTACCGTGGATTCAGTACATGATTCTAAAACCACACTGCGTTGAAATTTTTTCGTCTGTCATTAAAAAAATCTGTTGTTTCATAGAGAAGTGCAAAACCTACGTGGTCAGAATGTATGGAACAGCAGTTTTTTTTTTAAACCGACGAATAATTTCAACGCAGGGGGTTCAGAATCATGTAGGTACTGAATCCATTGTAACAGTTTTCGCGTCGATGTCCCTGCCAACTTGTATAGAATTATAACGTGTGTAAAAAGACGCTTAAAGAAACTGAGTCACTTATACACCCTGTCATTGTGATGTTTTTTTGTACTGGAGCATACCTGGGAACCTTCTGGTTATGGAGATATTGAACGTCAAAGTTTTCTTCATGAAAACAAGTTTTAAATGTTATAACTTAACTTTAAATATCGGACAACTCGTGTACTGTTGTTTGCACCCTATATGCACAAGCTTATCATTGCGCGCTGCCGTAAACAGCGATATTTTACATCAAAAATAAAAGTCGTTTCCCAGCAATAATTGCGTAGATAACGGCTATGTAATGCGTCTTTTTCAACCCCTATAATGGTAAAGACTTCCCTTAACGTCTAACTTTCCACAGTATCTGACGGAACACAATGTATTTTTTCTTGTCTATGATTATGTGCGTTACGTATGCCGCAATCTTATTGAAGTCAATAAAAGTATAATCAGAGGGACAATTCCCGTAATTTTTAAGAACGTTTGCATTTGCATCTCATTCGCGATCTGTCAAAAATACAATCTATTTACCAAAATTTTTGACAAGTATGACAAATTGCGACTTGAATATGAACGTTTTTAAGTACGAGAATTGGCCTTTAGCTTTTGTTAGTTGTGTTCGTCTTATAGTTGGAAAAGTATTTACTGTGTGTGAATGGCTGAAAGTTATCTTGATCTTTAAAGGACACTTATAAACGTACGATTGTTTGCATTTCATCAGATAATTTTAAACAGACTATAGTGCTCGTTTTTCGTCAAAAACGGAGCTTGAATTATATTCTAACTTCCGTTTCCGACTCCAGCAGCCGCGGAATCCGAAGACAGCCAGCCGACCAGCGTGCTCGAGAGGCAGCTGCGCACTGCTGCCCTGGACTACTCGCAGCGGTTCCTGGGACACTGCAACACCACCACGGACATCAAGGAGGCCAGTTTCCTGGGCCCCGATGCTAACTATATTGCAGCCGGGTGAGTTATATAGAAAAAGCAACACAAAGCTGCTTTTAAATGTGTTTTTTAGGGTTGTATCAACTAATAGAGAAGTATGAAAGAAAGGGACATGTTGCGGCGACCCTAAATAAATTGGGATTAGGGCAGGAGTCTGATGATGAAATATTTATGCACTTACTAGCCTGAAGCACAGGTCCAAACTAGTTCAGGCAAATAAACAACTGTGCTCTATTTTAATTGTTAAGGTATTTATAGTAAAAGTGCCCCTTTTATAAATCAACGATACTATTATTTATCATATAAATAAATATTGGTTTATTCTGTTCCAGTTCCGACGACGGCAGCATGTTCATCTGGTGCCGTAAATCCGGCAACATCATCCGCTGTCTTCGCGGAGATGATTCCATTCTCAACTGCATCCAGCTGCACCCCTCCATGTTCCTCCTCGCCACCAGCGGCATCGAGACCGTCGTGCGGCTCTGGAGCCCTAGGCCTGAGGTACTGTATCTGTTCATTGAACACTGAATCCTTAACTCATTAATCTGCATGGTCCTCATATAACCTGACAAATATTTAGATTAATGATTAAGATGTACAATCTTGTAGAACATTAATTTTTTGTATCTCTTATGGTTTACGCTTCGCACGCCAGTAAAGCTCCCAGCCGGCATGATTTTTTCCGAATCTTCAACAATTATCGTCATATTTCAGCAAATTTACACAAAATCTTTAATAAATAATACACTTAAACATTCCTCATTAATCGCTCCGTCCATTTGTGAAAACCGTATGAAAATCCGTAGGTACTGTAGTTTTATCAATGGCATACTTCTTTCTTCTATTTTTCTTGGGATAGTACATTAATGTTTTAATCTTGTCGTCTCATCAGCAGGACGGTAAAGAAGAAACCCGCATCATTCGCGACGCGGGCTCGGCGGCACAAGCGAACCAACAGCGCATGCGCAGCGACCCCTTCGAGGCCATGCTGTTGAACATCAGCTTCGCCGGCGGATCCGACCGGGACCTGCACTCGCCCGCCTGTAGACCTACTTAGGTAAATATTATACAGATACATACATAAACTCACACCATTTTTCCATGCGGTGGGCAGAAACTACAGAAAGCCACCTGACATACTCCTTTTGCTTCGTTTACGTCCATACCAGGCAGGGATGTTACGGAGCTTCGGTTCTGGTTCCGAAAGGTCGGAACTTCCGATTAATTTTACACCTCCGATTCCGGTTCCGATAATTTTGAATCGGAGTAATACCGAAGTTCGAAACGCAGCGATGCACGTGACTAGAGTGTGTACAAACAAGTTTTAATTCGTCGAAAGTGTAATTTTAGTTTATTTTATACACGCTCGCGCTCGAAGTCTCAGTTTATTGTTTTGTTTGTGGATGTTATCCCTAATATTTGACTGATTAAAGAGATTGAATTATATTTCAATTGTTTCATTAAGCCTTGCCATAACACATCTTTCTACTACTTCTACCTTCGTCTCCGGTTCCGGTTCCGATTCTGATCAATCAAATTTAAAACCTCCGATTCCGGTTCCGGTAAAACGACTTTCGTAACATCCCTGGTTCATACGTCATACACGCAACGCACCTGACCTTTCTGAAGAACATCACCAATATGTCCGTATGTACCAAAAAAAGTATGCGCTTCGGGGATTATGTAGATCTTCGGGAATACGAATGTGCCATAGGATTTAATATATAGGTGTTACAACCATGGCAGTACTTGCTTTTTTGCATTACCATGATTACAAAATTAAAGAATTGTTAATCTATAGATTTACGCAATTCCAAAAAAAAAAAAACTAAACTATTTGAAAAACAGAAGACGATCTGCGACCGGTGAAATTCATATAAACACGCAATGTTAGGTACACTACTACACACTGCGACAGTACAAAAATTTTAAGCTTTGACTCTGTGGCGCGACGATCGTGCTAATTCGGAAACACGAAGATTACCGAAGCGCATACCTCTTGCTACGCACGGGTACAATCTACTATTAAACAACGAGATGTCTGTGCTATATCTAAATTAAATATTAATGTATCACAAACAGACCTTCCGGAATAATAAATTCTCTACATGATGATGAACACCACATCAAAATCCATTGTGTAGTTTAGAAGAACCACGCAATCACACAGACATACACGAAACAGTGACTCTGTTTTTATATTATTTATGGAAAATCATTTTAATAAAATTATGCAGTCCACTGCTGGATATTTCGATCCCCCGCTACTCGCAGTCTCATCCACCATTTGAGGATGATCGCTCCACCTAGCCTGGGGGCGGCCTATCTTACGTTTGCCGATTCGCCAGATCAGATCTGGGACCTACAATTTGGATAAACAGACTTTTGCAAAATAAAGGGTCAAGCAGAACACCTCGGGTAAAGCATTCTCAAAGGTCCTTGAATCAATAAACACCGTGTTTTACTGCGACTTTAACGCTGCGAAGTTAGCTTTTTATAAAGATTGACCTGGGTATAGTTGGAAAAAAGACAGTTTTTAATACAAATTTAAATGCCTTTCAAAATGGTCTTGCCTGCCTTTTTAAATGGTCTTTCTTTGTAATTGTGAGTACACATGTGTGCAACGTAACATGAAATGGAACACGTTGAAACATATTCGTCTAGTTTTTGGTTAAATTTCATGTTGCATTGCATATATTTGGACAGGCATGTTCGTTTCTACGTATGATACATTTTATGTTAAGTTTCACATATATGTGTACCCACCATAACATTACTCTTTCACTGTGTCTGGTGTATCTGTATGGTGTTCAATATATTATTTAAACTTTCCATTTTCTTTCCAGGTAACACCACCAATAAATTATTAAACGATATTTATAGGCGTTATAGATGCGCGGTCGATAAGAAACATTGTAATCATCACTTCGAGTCATTTGTAAATAGTTACTATTATATACATTATTACATATAATTATTAATACGGCGTTATCATTATTTTCCACCTTTTTAAGTCTACGACATGTCTGTGCTACGTACTAGAGTCGTGTTATACGAATTGTATATTCCATTTATTTAGGATTTAGGTATAATAATTTAATTATCAACTTTAAAAAGAAGTTTCTCAATTCGTTTAAACGTCATTTTGTCATTTCATTTTATAATCGTCTTTTTTCCTGTTTTTGATTCGACTTAGAGTCCGATTACATGTACCACAACCACACCACAACCACACCACAGCGACTCCACGTGGACGGGCTCTGATTTGTATGAAAATTAATAGTTTATTCACACGGCCCACATTTGCCCGACAAAATCAACCTTGCTGTGGCCTTGATGTAGTCGGTATCGTCCACATAAAGGCCACGTTGCAGCCAAAACGCAACCACCAACGAGACCGCGCACTAGCGGCCGGCCACATCGCACACACAACGTTGCGTCGACCATCTGATTTGATTTTGTAGTTACCAACTGCAAGAACATGTAGTAACACCATTCACACGTAACCATTGCTTGGCCACATGTTGTCGCTGCGATGTGGTGTGGTTGTGATATGTGTGAACGGACCCTTATAGAAGAAATATTATTTTGTAGGACTACACAATAATACTATCAAGTTTGGGTGATTAATGGCATCCTCTGAATTAAAAGGGCAGTATCTCAAAGAGAATTGTCTAGATATAAAGATATTAAGTATTAAGAGTTTCATACATTGCTGATTTAATTTCTCTTCATCTGCTGTCATGTCAGTTTCCAGCCTTTTCATAATCTTCTATTATGAAGATATTATGTTTGTTCTGGAATGTTTGTTAAAACTACACAGTGTTGTCACTTGGGTATAATTTGTTGTAAGGCTTTTGTACGATTGTTATTTTATTAGGACCTTGGTGTGTATGGTCATCATATTATTAGACTATTGACAGGGGCGAGCGCTGTTGATAAATATTTGTGCAATTTTAAAATGGCGGCGTGAGTTCCGGTTTTGGCTAGGCGCCAATAGAACCTTGTAGCACTATATTATGTTTTGCTCAATCCGGATCTAGTACGTAGGCCACGGATGTCAATTTTTTTTTGTGTGCAACGTATCATCGAGGTGCCAAGTTTGTTTTATTTAATTTACTTTTGTGTATTTTTTATTGTGATGGCAATTTGAGGGTTACAATAATAAAAGTAAATAAATTGTTTTGGTATTTCAAGTTCTTATGTTTCTGGAGAAATTGGTGGCTAAGGGCTGATTAGAAGTACGGAGATATTTTGTATGTAAAACGTTGGAAGAGACACTAGTGAAACTTATATTGGAAAATAATACATATTTATAATATATTTTGACATAGATTTAGTTACAAGAACTGATATATAATCATGAGTCGTAGCCATAATTATAATCTGCTGTATCATAGTAATACTCGGGTACGCTGAGGGACCCTTCCCATTGTGTCGGAACGACAAAAAATGATAAGAAAAATGACTCACTTGAAATTGTCAAATTATCATGGACGACAAAAAATCGTGCCGTGCTGAATGATACCCTATCTATTAAGAAATAAAGGTCACGATTATTTATCGTCCCGACACACTGGGAACACTCACTTGTAAGAAAGTAAGCAACTGACAAATGCGGATGGATTTTGTAGCGGATAATGAGGGCTGTCTAATGGTAGTGAGAATAATATAGAAGTATACTTTTAATAAAAGAACTCATTAAATATGTTTCGTTTGTCTACCTCTTTTGTTGTGACCCTTTAGAGACTTAAGACCAGGCACTCCAAAGATAATTTCCACCCAAACTCCGCCCCCATGCACCCCACCACTCCACTATGTGTTAAACGCTAACACATCAGTAATAAAGTTGAATATCGCGTGCGCTCTTTGGTCGTGTTCGAGCACGGAAAGTAAATGTCGTAAGTCTCAATTCTTATTTCGTTTATAACTAAAGTAATAATTGATCTAGAGAAAAAATATCTTATATCTGGATAATAAACTATATTTTCTTACTGTCAATAATTATTTTAGACATAAAAAGCCGAGTAATATTGTTTTTGTTTCAAATAATCTTTAAAAAGACATGATTTTCGAATAAAAAATGTTCCAATTACGTAACTGTCTTATATATAAGGAAAGAAAAAGGTCCAATAAATCATAAAGTTCCATTTTGATTGTATGCGTGAGTTTTTCAGTATATTAATAAGGAAGCCTCCTCTTAATCACCTATTGTCATGCAAGGAAGAAAGTAAGTCGAATATTCGAAATTCTAAAACCCTGAATAACGGTCGATAACTTATAACATAACATCACGCTTGTAATCGAAGGGTTGCAGAGGTGTACCTAAGTACACCCACATTTCGCCAGTTATGTTAAAGTCCCATATAGTAGGGGGCGAGCCATAGCCATTAACTGGGTACAAATCCAGACTCCGGGCTGCAACTGAGAAATTCCAGATGGCATCCTATCCTATATTTTAAATGAGCAATATTTGTATATATTTGTACTCACGTTCTCGAAAACGGCTCTAATGATTTCGATGAAAGTCGCAATATAGAAGTTTACGGGCACGAAAAATCGATCTAGCTAGGTCTCATATCTGGGAACATTCGTTTTCTCTATTTTCAAAGCCTCAGGGAATGTGATACAACGTTGAAACATCTGGACGATACATTTATATATTTTCACCCAAGCATAGCTCGGTCGACCCGGTACTAATACCTTAAACGGGGACAAGTATTTATCGAACTGAATAGTGTTTTAGGTTATCAAATTGGTTTTCGCCCCCGCGCTGAACTGACATGCGATTTTCAGCGCATAACTAGTTCTTTCGTCTTTGTTTTTGAGTCGATCGTACATAAATGTATTATGTTAAATGAGGCCCAGTAGGTGGTGACGCCAATCGCGGCATCAGTGGCGTTTTTAGGTCCTCAGAAGTATGCAGTAAGTAATTAACACAGTACAGGACACTCCAATGTATAGGACATAGTTTGGTTAGGAGCACGAGCACCCCATTCGCAGTGGGTATCAGTGGGATCTATAATCCCCCATTTGCTAGATTGTGCTCGCAGCGGCCTACTTAGGTGCGCAGTCGATTGATTGCTTTCTATGTAGGAGTGCAGGTCATGTCCGGTGGCAGTTGTTCCTGGGGCTGAACGAAGTCGGGTGTCGGTCAGTTGCAACACATTTACGTAAAAATTTGAAACTAAAAAAAATTACGCGGCGAAACAGGACGACAAAAAAAGAGGCGCTTCATAGGTTTCGCACACAGGCGCTGCCGAGTGTCGGCGCGGCCCTGCTCTCGACGGCTTTGTTTGAAAATTGTTTATGTATTCAATTGTAGGTAAAAGGTTACGTACCTACTTAATAGGATAAAAGATTAGGATGTGTTACTCCGAAGCCTGTCCTAGCAGTCCTTGTTAGTAGTTAGGTAGTTATTACCCATAATACTCCGTGCCTCAGCGAGCACGTAAAGCCGTGGGTCCTCGGGTCGTGTCGTTTCTACCTATTATACGAGTGCGGGAAGAGAAAGTGCACCTGTGTCTACTTACACACAGCTGCACTTGATACAACATCTCCTGCGTAGTTGTCTAGTGATTATTGAGATTAATCGCCGTGGCCAAAATTCGGGCTGGAGGATCTCATTATACTTATCTCAAAATAATAATTACTATTATTTGTTGACGTCGACGTCTAGGTCTGTGCCAGTCAGCCCCGGATCTAGATTTTTTTTGAGGCGGGGTAAAAACTGCCGTCTGCCGCCCCAATCTTTTATGGGGATGCGCTAGGTTAGAGGTTAGCCCCCGCGAGATTAAATGTTTTTCAAAATGAAAATTTTGGCAGCAACATATTAATCAAATTGTATATCGATCGATAATGCGCCAATTCAAAAGGGGCGCCAAAACTGTTGAAAAAAGATTATAAATGTGCTGCGCGTCTCATTTATTGCAAAGTTGCTGTGTGCTGGGTGGTGCACTTGTCTGCTACGCTTGAATTTGTCGCCCCCTGAAGTTGGCGCCCGGGGCACGGGCGCCGGCTTGCCCCCCTAGATCCGGGGCTGGTGCCAGTAGTTTCCTTTGGCGAAACAGGTCTAGGGTGAGGAACCAGACCAAGAGAGATACATAAACCCGCAGGGCAGCATGTGGCGATCTGTTGGGCAGAAGCGATCTCACGGAATCTCCCGTGAGAAATCTTATTCCTCAGCTCTGGCTTGCCTTTATTGGCCGGAACATTGGGGTGAACACTGACGAGGAACAGAGCTCCCACCTCTTTCTTCCAGCCGGTTGGTCTTTATTAGCCAGCTTGAATGAAGATTCGCAAAAGCAAACATGCTCGGAGGAAGGAAGTATTCCAGTAAAATGCTGGTAGGGATCGTGACCGTACTTCCGGGGTTGTCCTGAAAGCCGTGGAGTACCTCTACCTCATATGCACCTCAGAATATGTTGCCCCCTTGTCGCTACAACATTTTGTGCTAGCGATAATTTAATTATTGATCTTTCAGTAAACGTGTTTTATTAAAATATGTTTAGTTTGAATAAATTAATAATGCGTCCAATTTGTGACAACGCGCTCCTTGATGAGCGAGTTCAATTACTGGCTGGACGTACGACGCGTTGCGTGAGCTCAGTACAGAACACGCAAGCTAACCACTCAAGGTCACTGGCATGTATCTCCGTCTTAACTAAAAACGTCTAATGGTCTGCGAGTTAAAAAAAATAATACATTGAGATTAATTAATTATTAAGAGCCCGTATTGTACCATTGCAGGACAAAGTATTTGTTGATAAATCTCATAATTATTTTCAATGATTATTTTAGTAAAAACCTGCCATAAAAACATCAAAAAAAAATTCAAAAAAAAAAAAAATTCAAAAGTCATTTATTCAAACTAGGCTGAGAATCAGCACTTTTCGAAAGTCAAAATTACATAAGACAGTCCCCCAAAAACGCCCACCCTTCACCACTTCCTAGTGCCTTTAGCTGGCAAATAGGGCCACCACACTGACCCAGTGGATCGTAGGAGGCGTAACATTGAAAACTGTTATATTATAATATAACTAAACGCTGGTCTTTAGCCAGACAGATCATGGATATGAGAGTTTACTTCAATTGCTATGATACCTATCTACAAACATTCAAGCAACAAAGGTTTATCTAAAATAAAAGATATGCTAGTGAGCAGGTTTTAGGTATTTATTAAAATTGCAACACACAACTTAGAGTAAAACGTTTAAAGAAAAACTATGAAATAGAAACATTCCCAACATGTATTTTTGCCGAATCTAAATATTTTCCAAAACTATGTCCAATTACTTGGGTAGGTACCTATTGTCCATTAATATGTCTAACTTGAATGAATAAATTCTTCAAAGTTTTGAGAGCAGACTGTACCAACTTCTAATTAATCATGTCTCGAAAACTCAGACCAAATAAAAAACCAAGACAGTGCTGCGAACAAAGAAGTGAAGCATGCTAAAACTGCACCTCCGCTCTGTGCATACATTCAAATTACAATCAAACTACACCTCACTAAGTGCACACCATGTTTACGAAACCGGCTTCATGTCACTGTTGACAGCGCAGCTATGTCTTGGATATTTATTTGGTCTGAGCTCGAAAATAACCATGTTGTCCAAACATTCAGAAGCTATTAGCTAATATAAAAAAATTATAAAATTTACACATCCGAGATATTGCAGGTACTTAATTATTAGGCTACATAAGAAGTTGGTACCTTCCTATTCTCCCTCCACTTTCTACAGAGTGGCAGGGACATCGACGAGAGAAAACTGTTACCATGGATTCAGTACATGATTCTGAACCGGGCGTTGAAATTTTTCGTAGATTATTAAAAAAAATCTGCTGTTCCATACATTTTGACCGCGTAGGTATTGCACTTTTCTATGAAACAGTCCACGGTAACAGTTTTCGCGTCGATGTCCGTGCCACCCTGTATAGTTCAGTACCTACCTGTTAAATGAGTAATTAGTTAGGTACTTTATTAGTTCCGAGTAGGTACTTCCGTTGGAATAATGACGTTATTAATATTTACAGATCTATCTCTGCCTTTATTTGGTAATAAGGCTCGGCCTAGGACCGCCTGTTTGTGGTAACAAGTTAATACATCGCTATTTGATATCAACGCGCTAAGAAATTATGAAGACCAACATAATGGATAAGATTTAGCTTAACACTTTCGACTCCACCCGACATATTGGAAGTGAAACCTCCGGGAGGGTTCCCGGCATTACGTTTGTGCTAAAGTTAACCATCGCGGCCGGTCAACGGCATTTGGTTTAAAACCGTGTTATAAAACACGGTAAAACTAAGTAAAATTGTGTTTTCACGGGGGCTGTTCGCTCGGTATAAGTAGTTTCCAACCTTTTAATTTTCTGTGAATATTTGTACTTACCCGAGAACAAAAAAAAGAAATGCTTGGATTTTAAAACCAACGCATATAATATACTAATAAATCATGTTAAAATTTACATCAGATTTTATTTTTACGGTTTGTAATGCTGTATTCTCTAAGAAACGCCTACATTTAAAATGAGGGCTCCCGGTATCCCATAAGCGACTAGGTGAACCCTCCAGGAGGGCTCCCGGTACTGAACGTGTTAAGTAAGTAGGCAGACGATCATATTTTATAATACTAGCTTCTGTAATAGTACGACTTCACCAGCTGTGGTGTTTCTGATTTAAAATAAAACATTATCATAAGGCTCTCGGCAATACTTAGTGTAGCTTTCTGTCAGCAAATTAATTTTTGAAATCGAATGAGTAGTTTCGGAGTTTACCTTCTACATCTAAACTAACAAAACGATAACCTTAAGAGTCCTATTATATTTTTTACGCATGATTTTTGACGTTGTTATTTTCAGTTAACAGTAAGATATTTTAATTATTTGATTATAATAACGATAGAGCCATTCTCTTGCTTGTAAGTTGGAGTTACACATAAAAAAAATTCTTTTGGTGTAATTTACTATAAATATTTTACGAACTCAGTTTACAAGAAAATCCGTCGGCGATGGAACTTTGACGCTCAAATTCACATTGTTCCATTCAATTCAAATAAAAGTTAAAATAACTAAAAGATAAGTTGAATGTTTTACTTGTTTATTGGAGTTCTAAAATTTCTTTAAATTCTTTGAGATTTCACGGAAAAAATCATGAAGAAAAGCAATAAATGTCTTGATTAATTTTTAAATAAATTATATTTCAAATAAACAAAATTTTATCAAATAAACTAATAAGATATAAAACTTTTATCTACAATGAATACGTTTCATTAGTTTTCGTTTTCTAATATAATAAGACAACATTACCATAAATAAAAACTTTTTACAAAAAAAAAACAACCGACTTAAAAAAAAACACTACAAAGTGAAAAATAACTTTAATTTCGGAAGTCGGTGTCTTTGGTTTTGCATTTTCGATCGTTGGTCGTCGGTTGTTTTTTTTTTGTAAAAAGTTTTTATTTTTCACTTTTTAGGGTTCCGTACCTCAAAAGGAAAAAACGGAACCCTTATAGGATCACTCGTGTGTCTGTCTGTCTGTCTGTCTGTCTGTCTGTCTGTCCGTCTGTCACAGCCAATTTACTCCGAATCTAATGGACCGATTAAGTTGAAATTTGGTACACATATGTATTTCTGTGACCCAAACACGAATGTGAAACGTAAATAATTTAATTTTGAATATAGGTGTCACTTTTGGGGCGCAAACAAGAAAATTAAAAAAAAAAGTTTTGCTAACAGTACCGTGTGACATATCAAATGAAAGGGCTTGTTGCGAGGATCTTAAATATATGTTTTATATAATTTTAAAATAACTACTTTTAAAGATATTTAATAAATTCAATGAAAATTGACCATTCCCCCCCCCCTTTTCTCCGAAACTACTGGACCAAAAATTTTGAAAAAAATACATAGTATGGTTCTTTACTCATAGATTACAGGAAAACCTATAAGAAGTCTATGGTCTTAAAATAACATGGTAAATCTCTCAATATTGTGCGTAAAAACTTACATTTCGTCGCTCGGCATCCAAAAGGCCCATCTCTCTATATAATATCAAAATATCAAAAGTGTTTGACCGTCTGCTTAATACACAAATAAATAAAACTGTAAATGTTCATGACAAAAAATTCTGGTTTCGGCGTGGTTTGTCAACAGAAAGTGCAGTGTTGTGCCTTAAGCATACTATCACATACTTACTATACACAGCGTGGGACGCCGATTTATGCTAGGTTCATCGATTTATTCAAGGTTTCTGATCTGGTTGCTTATGACGTATTGTGGAGAAAGATGGAGAAGGATAGGTTGCCAACAGAGCTTATAAACATCTTTAAATAGTGGTATGGTAACCAGATCAATAGTGTACGATGGGCTGGAACTTTTTCCAAGCCATACAGGTTGGAATGCGGGGTGAGGCAGGATTGGCGAGCTCAGCAGCACCAGAGTGGGTTGCTATATAGATGGTATTTGTGTAAATAATATTAGCTATGCAGATGATATGGTGCTTCTGAGCGCGTCAATCTGTGGTCTCAGAAAGTAATTGGTCGCCAAATGTGAGCAGTATGCCAAAACACATGGTTTGATGTATAACTCCAATAGGTCGGAGATCATGGTCTTTGAGGCTGGGGGCAGACCGGGTTATGTACCACCTGTATTACTCAATGGGACTCCACTACAAAGAGTATTTACGTTTAAATATCTTGGTCATATATTGACCCCTGACCTCAATGACGGACTCGATATTGAGCGGGAGCGAAGGGCGTTGTCGGTAAGGGCAAACATGCTGGCTAGCAGGTTTATAATAAATAATAAAAGTTTATTTTGGAACAATAACACAAAAATAATAAACGATGAAAAACGATGATAGCTGCAAAAGTATAAACTGTAGCGCAGCTAACAACGCCCTTCTCCAGCTACAGAATGGAATGATGTTCCATGCAAAAAGGTAATTAAGTTAAATTAAATTAGATTTAGTTAATTAATAATAAAAACAAAAAAATTTGCACGCTGCTCACTTAAAAAGCCAAAATTACTCTGTTTCGAGCTTATTGTACAACGTTTTACACGTGCAGCCTGTGGGCTAGATATACCCAAAGGTCATGCAACGCCCTTCCTGTCCAATACAACAACGCTTTCAGGGTATTGGTGGGGCTGCCCCGTTTTTGTAGCGCATCGGGAATATTCGCGGACGCACATATTAATTGCTTTTACGTAACGATGCGAATGAGGTGTGCATCCCTGGTACGCAGAGTACGGGCCAGCTCCAACAATATCGCTAGCAGTCTGGATTGCATGTACAATCAATTACTGCAGTGCCATCTCCCATGAGGTGAAATAAATTTAAACTAGATTACGTGGGGCACTCAGAAAGTTTTGTGATACTAGAAAAAAGTATGTTACAGGTTATAATTTTTTTTATTATATCTTTTGAAAGAACTCTCCATTGGCGTCTATACACAGTTTTATACGTCTAAACAAATTTTCATAACACATTTTCCAGTCCGCATCAGACACCTCTCCAATCTCCTTCTCAAATGCACCCAGTGCATCTTCAGGTGATGAAAACTGTTTTCCTTTGAGTTGATTTTTTATTTTGGGGAACAAGAAAAAGTCGCACGGAGCCAAATCGGGACTGTAAGGAGGATGACCTATAAATTTGACTGGTTTGCTGTCCAGAAAGTCCCTTATTTTGAGCGCTGAGTGAGCCAGCGCGTTGTCGTGGTGAAGCAGTAGCCCACGGACGCCAGTGTTCGGTCGCTTGCTGCTTGCAGTAGTAAAAACTTCTGGCAAACATTTGGTAACATACCATTCAGCATTGATGCTTCTTTGATCTCGTCAGGGTACTGACACCAGATAACCTGGTAGAAAAAAAAAAAACTTGCGGTCAACATTTTGCCTGCACTTCTGGCTCGCTTCACTTTGGTAGGCGTTGGTTCATTTTGGTTCAACAGCCACACGGTCGACTGACGCTTCATTTCTGGATCATATTAAAAAATCCAAGATTCATCCCGTAATGATATCTTAAACGCGCCGAGACGAGCCTGCTACCAATTTTGCTATCATGTCGAGGCACCATTCTACCCGAACCTCCTTCTGACCCTGCGTTAGATTTTACGGTACCAGCGTGAAACTATCTTTCATAACCGAAGACGCCTGTGTAGAATTTCATGCACACTTCCCGATCCAATCGGCAGTATACATCTATATATCTTGACATTTTAAACTTTGCTTTTTTTGTGTTTTTTCAAAAACTAATTGTATTTTTTTTTTATTGGATGCTGTAGAATGGTAGTAGACCATGGTCTGAACAACGTTTATTCTAGCAAAACTGTGATTCGAATTTCACAGTGTATGCTGAACCTCTTCATATGTAATTCGCCTATTCTCTTGAATTAAATTTTTCACAGCCAGCACTTTTTGTTATGTAACAACCGTCATAGGGCGGCCACTTCTTTCTTTGTCTGCCAAAATTACTAGACCACCCATAAATTCGTTGAACCAGCGAAAAACAGTCGCTTTAGAGCCCTTCTAAAGCGACTTCTTCTATGAACACAATTCGAAGTCTTTCAAACGATTCTTCTGGTTTTAGTCGACATTTGAAATCGTACAAAATCATCGCGCGAAAATGTTCTCGTTATAAATCCAGTTTTCAGTTAGACAGAGTATTTTGATTTTGCTCGTAAAAAAATGTGGAGGGAATTTCGAATTTGGAATGTTATGTTTTTTTGTAATAAGTAGTCATCGTTTTAATTGACATCAAAACCAGCCAGTATTCTATAGACAAAAACTGTTAGTCGCAAAACTTTCTAAGTGACCTCGTAAAATAAGTTACCATAGTTCATAAGTTTACTAACGCAATGAGTCCTTGTTACTTGAATAAAGAAAAATATCTGGATGATAATTTTTTTTTGAACGATGTTTTCTAAAAATGAAACCTAGCTAGATCGATTTATCGCTCCTGAAACCCCCTGCATACTAAATTTAATAAAAATTCTTGGAGCCGTTTCCGAGATTCAGATTATATATACATAGGTATATACAAGAATTGCTGGTTTAAAGGTATTAGATTTAGATTAGATTAGATTAGTTAGATTATTATTATATTAATACCGCGAATGTGAAATTTTTTACGAAAATCAGATTTGTTTTATTTCATTCTACACGTTCAAATAAGTGATCCTGCAATTTAAAAAAAACGTAAAAAATGTCACATTCGCGGTATTGGATGCCGAACGACGATTTGCAGTTGGAATGTATGGGAGAACATGTTTTTCAACTACAATGTTAAGTTTGTGTTTGGGATAAATAAATTCATCTCAACTACGGAACCCTTCATTGTGCGTAGTCCGACACGCACTTGGCCGGTTTTTTAGTTGTGATACCTACCCCACACAAATTCAAATACCACTACCTGCTATGTAAATAACAGTGACAGGAAGTTATCATATCATCCACATACTAAGTGAGAAAGAATACGTATTATTGAAGCTAACTCAAAAACTACCCAAGCAAAGTTAATAAAATTTGTATGGGACCACCTCTGAAGTATGATCTACCAAACAAAAATCAGAATCATCAAAATCAATTCATAATTGAAGGAGTAATCGCGTAACAAATTTACAAAAAAAAAAAACATACAGTCGAATTGAGAACCTCCTCCTTTTGGAAATCGGTTAAAAATTAAAGTACTATATATTCCGCGTCAATTCAGCACATCCATAGAAAATAATGTGTAACTCCAACTTACAAGAAAGAGAATGGCACTATCGTTATTATAATCAAATAATTATAATATTTTACTGTTGCTGAAAATTACAACGTCAAAAATCATGAATTTCCGTAAAAAAAATTAATAGGACTCTTAACAATCATAAACGTAACACAAAGTTCAACACAACATTATTATTTGTTGAAGTAAAGTTCAGTAGTCTTCTGAATCTTCTGTCTTCCTAGTCTTCTCATGTGGAACCTCGCAACTAGGAAAAGGAACTTCGCCCCCGTTGGCGCATGATCACAGCCAACGGTGGTGGAGTTACCAGGCCCAGGTACGTCCGGAGAACTTCTAGATGCTTCTAGAACACCCCAGAATTTGATGACAAAGATCTTCTTGATGACGGTCCGGTGACGATCGAGTCGATTAATTTGGTGATGGTGATTTGCTTGAAGGGTTGGCAGAAGTCGTAGTAAACAAAACTGAAAATAAAGAAAGAGGACTTTAGAATATACACGTCAAGTTTTTTTATTCGAGGATGAGTGCTGGTCGAAGATTCGAGGATGAGTGCTGGTCGAAGAGGTGATATATAATTCGGATTGGTAGTAGAATGATACAGGCTTTACTGAATTATTATTAGAAGCCTGTACAATTATATTCTATATGATGGAGAAGGGTAGGTGTCTCTTTCGTTATTATCAGCCATATTATTTAAACTACTGTGGGCTTACTGTGGGTTATTGCGCAATAGAAAAACCGTTATCAAATTATAATTTACTACCAAATTAATCACACTAGCAATTCACACACTGTAGGTACACGACACGACTATTCGGAATACGCGAAAGTTTCTAAACGTGTTCACTGTTTGACCGTCACCGATGAACTGTGCTCAGCTCTAGCTCCGGCCGGTCCGAGCATTATGTTGTAGACTCTGTCAAGCGCCGCTAGACGGCGCTGGCGTCCCGATTGGTCAACTCAGTAACGTATTTCCGACATATATAACTTGACACGTGTCTTTAATATAGAAATACTATTATCTAATATATCGCTTTCTTACCGACGAGCTTGTACCGTCTAACTTCAAACAATACCAGTATCTAATAATCGGGCTTCGAACTTTTCAATATTTATAATATTTTCACTATCAACTCAATTTCGTAGAACGCCGGAACCCGCATTTGGCTTGAAACAATTTTCTCTGAGCTACTGGTCGGTGCTTTCCGTTCAGTTAGCAGCATAGCACGGTTGGCTGGGTTTACTGCCTCTCTTGATAACTGCAGCAGATAATAGTTTGCTGGTAGTCTGAACGATGTAAATGTCTGGCTGGTTGTAATTTCATTTTAGGAGTTTTTATTTTGTAGTCTAGAGTCTGTATTTTATTGGCAGTTAAACAGTGGTCTTTTACCGATAGATCATTGAGAACCAAGTTAGACTAACTAAAGCAACATAAACTACTTAGGTATTTTTGGAGGAAAACTTTTGATTGAACATCGTAATCGCAACTGGAACCAAGATTATTTTGACAATTTATGATTTTACCACTCCAATTTAATTTGTTTATTATAACATTCTAAATAGAATCTAGCAAATTCATAATTGATTGAAAGAAATAGGTGCTAAAAACACTAGGTATTATGGTATATATTTTTGTCCTTACCCAAATTTATACTTGGCTCACAAATCCAATGATTGTAGGCTTATTCTTTTCAAACAAGACGATGCAACTGTTTATTTATTTAATAATCTAGTATAAGTAATTCATTATTCCCTCTTTATGACATTTACGGGAAGACAGGGGGTAAACCTTCACTACCGGAAACGGTAATGGTTATAACGTTTATTATTTCGCGTAAATTGGGGAAGCGCCAAGAGACCGTAACACATTAATAGGGTGTGTTGTGGCCTTGTGGCCTAAAAGGGCCTTTGACTGCGTAAGCCATAATTTCAACTGCATTGACAGGTCGTGGGTACGTTTTGTGAACACCCAGACAAGGGAAAAAAGTCTGCAGGACATACGAATATTGTTTTCATGAGGAGATCGACCATCGGAAGGCAAATGAGTTTTGATTGTGTCACTTGAGCTGTAGATCAAAATGATGAAGGCAAAGTTAATTCAATTATACCATGCCAGGACGCAATGTCCGGTATCTCTTCATAACAAAAAAGGTAGACCTACCCGTATCTGGCCCAAAATCACTAATCAACACGTAAACTTGAGCCATTTTTCAACAAGATTTACTTACGGAGTACAAACACAAAGAATTTCATTATTCACCAGTAAATGAAACCTACGTTCAACTTAGACACTGTGTTATATTTCTAACTGACTGGAATACGATACGCTCTCTCCCTCACCCCTTCACAACGACCGCCTATTCGAAATTCAAAAAAGGAACGAAAAAGCTGCGCTCGAGTCGGCCGCCATCTTGGATCGGGTTCGTTTGTTTAATTCATGGGCCTATTTGGTTTACTAAAGGGTATAAAATAATGCCCTAATAATTGTATGCAGCCTTTTGAAATTATATCAGCTAATTCATGTCGAAGCGCCTGAGTTACAGCGATGGCACGTAAAGCAATTGCCAAGTGTCGATCTAAATTGATTATGTGAACTATTTATTAGTGGGGTGTTTAATTGTGGTTTATTGGCATGCTGGTATGAAGGGTGGATTACTAGGGGCGATTTAATTATAGTTTGCAGTAACTAGGTTAGTATAACGTTACCACATGTTTTGACGTCCGTTTCCTTTGTGGTTAGGTGGCAGTCAAAAGTCAAAGAGCTGGATTCTAAAGATGGTGTACTATAGGTTGGGAGAACCAGGGTCAGAGAAGGAATGGTCCGTGGTTCTTGCAAAACGAAAAAAGAAATGGTTGAATACTTAAATCATGTTTGTCAAGGATCTTCAAAATGTAGATATGCAGCTATTTCCATAAGCACGATGATCCTGGAGACTGCATAATCTGGAAAGTAAAAAATAATATTAATAAGTATTCGATGTAGGAATTGGATCAAACCGATACTAGGCGGAATAAATCTTCGTGGACACTACCAGTTACTGACTAGCCGTAACTTAAGTGATATATCGATATCAGACATCCATTTTGGTAATGCTTGTCTAACTATTGTTTATAAACTATCTTCTCTTTCATAAGTAAATTACCATTTCTAAAAATAATTTACTTTTGCTTGTTTCAAAATAATAGTGGCTACAAACTTAACAAGTTAACCGCAACAGCTAATAAGGGCACTTACAACTCTCTTAATCCTTTTGTTAAGCAAATAGGACCTGTCCACGAAGATGAACTCATTCTGCAATTACTATAATTAGGTACCTACCTAGGCAACTAGATGTGAGGCCTAACTGTTCCTAGAAACATTTACACTGTTTCCCACAGAAGGCAAACTACTGAGGTATAACTCTAACGAGCACTTAAATAATATGTGCCTCTCAGGCTAGGCTCTGGATAACCAAGTAAATTAGATAGGTACTCATTCACACATTCTTTTCCCATAAGATTCTTAGGTGATATTACATTATAATAATGTAGGAAACAGAAATTCTGAGCTTAGGTAGGATGTCAGCTTCTAGCTGAGAAAATAGTAATACAGTTAATTCAAGCACAAAACCATGTTTGGTGCAGAAAAAAATATGTGTTATTTTAACACACGCTGCGAAAAGAGCATATTCAGAAGGGTAAACACGAGACGGGCCAAGAATTAAGCCTTGGGGCACGCCCATTTTAACTAAAGACCTCAAAGACGTAGGACATTGAATTAAGGTCAGTAATGTAATCTTTCAGTGAACTATAGGAAGAAGCGAGATCAGCAGTCGTTCCTGAATTTCATAATGGTTTATTCACGAATTACATATACATAAATATTTTAAAATAGTACTACGAAGTAATAAGTAGCCGTATCGAATGCCTCGGAAGGTTCTATCTCCCCAAGATCCAAGTGAAGTTTATTCTGAAGGTTTCAATTTTAGTTATGTTTCTTTGTTCCCAGGCTAATTACAGTATTTTTAGCTGATGAGTGCCTTCGATCAAATTGCAAGTTATTCACGTAGGATATTAACCGTCTCATGTACTTTAATGCTAACAGTAGGTTAAAAATATTAAATGACAATAAGATAAAATTGTAATGCTTGTGCGACTAAATTCATTTCACATTGTGAGTCAACAGTTTTTTAGCGTGGGTGCATCAACGGCCATTGAATTCTAATTCATGGGACAATTATTTGATACTTAAAGCTATTGCAAAAGGGTTCGAAATCGTTTGGCAGGTTACATAGGATTGTAGACTGATTAAATTCTTGTTGTCTAGTTATGTTCAGCACCTATATTATTTCTGGTGGAATTAAATTGAAGTTATTGTTGGTTAGTTATTTAATTTCTACGACCACATTCAGTTAATAAATAAATGGCCAATTAAAGATGCCTTTCGAAGTCACAGACAAAAGGGCAGCAGTAAAAATACAAGTAGAAAGTCAGGCTGGCTTAAAAAAACCCAACGACAAAAAAGTAATTTCTTTTGATAGGTACTAAATTCAAATTAGCTCCAGTTTTTAATTAACCCCATTTCTGAGTACAAGCTTATGATACCGTGACCTTAAAAAAAAGAAAGAAGAGGGCCCAGCCCTCCTTGCGCTACAACAAACAATAAATAAAATTATAAAGGTTATTGTCGTAATCACCATAATATTTTCTTGGCAAGCCGATTAGTAATGACATATTATTAGTACACTTGTTACTGCCCTTACCAGAATGCACTACCCTCTGAGGAGACCAAATGATGATTGCACTTTATTGTGTCGTAACAAGAGTCGCTTTTTATTAAAAATGATTTTGTGGAGTGACCTATCTGTACTAATTAATCTGTGGCATTACCCAAGAATGTCTTAGCTTGGAAACGAACACGTGTATCCGAGAAATTCTATAATATAATAATTAATTTCTACACAAATATGTATATCATATGAACCGTTTGTTTAATCAACAAGGTCTGAATCAAAGGATAATAGATTCGAATTCTTTCGCAGTGACGGAATCAACATGCCTACATTTATGTTGAATGAGGGAAACAAAGGTATTTCCTATAAAACGGAGAAAGTTATTATAAACAAAAGTGGTGTGAGGAGGTCTTTGTACGACACGTTTTACATGAGTTCGATAGAATTCCAATGTAGGTGCATCAGCATCTGTTTTACCCATAGATTATGTAATAATATCCTATACCTATCTATGGTTTTACCTATGGCGCGTGTCGCCTGTTATCATAGATATCTTTTACCTTGCATTCAAACGACCGTTTTATATTGTTCCTACACAATCGGAGCACTGTTTGTAATTTTGGATTCAGATATTAGACAATCAATATCGGAGAGTCAAATCATATAAAATCTAATTTTCAACAGTGTGTCTGCGTATTGAGCCAAGGTATTAATTTCTCTCTTCAAATTTTTCTGTTTGTTTTTACCAAACCTTTGTCTACCTACACATTTCTTCATCTTTACTTTCATCATACTATCCCTCTCTCTCCGTAACACTCTCAATTCTTTAAAACATACAACACAAAATCTTTAATCAAACTGCATCGTCCTGCAGCCTACCAAAATGAAAGTGATGAATTCTCTAAAACTTCACAAAACCCACACAGATAACAATCCATTGACCTCAGTTAGAGACCATGGTATCTGCCGACCCCCTGTTTACGTTAGTTATCTATTTTTATGGGGAACCGGAATTGGGATAGGTTCTGGCGACGTGTGAAACGAAAGTGTGTGTCGTAAGAACGTTACTTTATAGACTGTGGTTGTCATCATTTTGTAGGTGCATAGCAACCAAATTTTTACAGTAATACGGGTAAATATTTCATCTGAATGAGATGTTTTGCTAATCATAGCTTCCGAGATATTCATCAATTTGATTGGGTAGTAACTTTGCTAAATTATGGTATTTCGAAGACTCGTTTTGGGGTGTAATGCGTTTAGTAACAGAAGGTCGATCACCCAGCACAAACTTAAAATGAAGAAGAGCAGAATATACATTCATTTTACGATACTTGAACATGCAGCAAAATTAAATGCAATGACAGTTTTAATCGCGATACTTTCCCCTACGATTGGTTTATTAATAACATCTTTAAATAAAAAAGCGTCCGTCCCCAAAACGACCTCAAAAGAAAGTAGTGAAGGTCACTTTAGTCAGTATTACAGTCAGTTACAGGCGTTACGATGACATACAACAAAAAAGTTACTTGCCAGTGGCCTTGAAAGGAGTCAATGATCGGAAACCCTCGCATCCGTCGACTGCACTCCTCCATCTCACTCTAACTGCAGCTAAAACATGATGCCGTCTCTTTCGCACGCCCGCCGCAGCGAGTTGCATCGGCCAATGAGAGGGCGGCGCAAGCGCAACGGCGCGCGTCGTTTGTTCAACTGGATCGTTAGGGGTGTCAGCTTTTTCTAAAGCTCTCATGCAAGCTTTTTGTTGTTAATTGAACGAACTAGCTTGCATTAATGTCAGATGGTATTTTAATACTTCATTATTACACATTTTCTAAGTTTTACAAATATAGTTAGTCATGTAATATTTAGTAGGGCTGCCACTGGCTGCATGTCTTCGAAGTTATTGGTAGTTTAAGGTTTTATAGGTATGACTTTTATAGTATCATAATCTTTAAGCAACATAATTCTCTAATCTCATTTTAATGGAAACGAGTGATAGACAGATGCATCATTTTAACCACATAATACTACCTTGTCTATTCCCTTTATGTATGTCTATACCAACTGTTAAAAATAATAAGCTGCTTCCAAGTATATATGTTATAGAAAGTAGTGATTTTTCAGTTTCCCGAGACTTTCCAGTCTTCATACATATTTTTCATCGGAGTCATTTGTACCTTCATCTGTGTCATCACATTCAGTTGTTCTGGTTCTGACCTAATATAACTACAATGGCAGCTTGTCGAATCTACAAGAAAAATCACTCCATTTTCTGCTTCATAAAAAATTCAAAACATATATTTTTTCCAATGTGTTCTATATGGACAGCCCTGCGTCCACCCCGTGTTGCACTATTATTATTGCTAAGCTGTCGTGGTTGGAATACATAATGATTTATTTTATAAAACTCACTAACACAGTATCCAATTCTTATTCCACACCACACTCCCTTTTGTTTTTCTTTCATCATCTTTTTTCCACTTTCCAGACTCTTTGTGAAGTATTTGCTCTTGTCAAGTGGAATGGTGGAACAAATATTGGAGGTATGTCTGTGTTGTGCCGGCTACCCGTTTTTGGTAAAACTTGTTTCGAACTTCTTGTGTTTGACTGTGGACGAGATTTGAACCAATAGCCCGGGAATTGGTGTTGCTAGGTGACAGGTCGACCACGATAACGATGACGATTTGAAATTGACCTGTATTATGTAGGGACCTACAATACTGTTGGAGATTCAGTGTATATCTAATGGCCCAATTGAGAGACAATTTTTGACAAATACTTTATTGACTGGCGAAGTCTTTGGCTACAAGAGACATTGAACAAATGCAAACACAACTTTTTGTTATTTTCCAGAATATAAAATTATGGAAAAGGCATAGATAAAGCCCAATATCAAATAAACGCATGCTAATAAATATAGAAATCCAAATCCAAGTAAAAGCATTTCTAGAGGTAGAACCCAATGCAAGTAACAAACCAATCTATCAAGGTATCCTAAAGATTTAACAGCTCGTTTCAATGAGGAATGAGGAAAACGTTGGCACCTTAATAGACACCTATTGACTGGCAAATAGCTAAGTTCCCAGGAATTACGGAAAATACGTTTAGTGAACAGTTGAACGAACTGCAGTCTGCAGTCCAAATTGACATGATTAAAGTGTTGATTTGACTCAGATGATAGAGAAACTATTTGTTGAAGCCTTGTAAAAGAACCATCGATGTTTGATGATCAATGGCAAAATGCATGCGATAACGGTTAAACCAATCAACACTAAAGTCTGCAAATGCTGAGGCAATATTATGTCATTGTATTAAAGCTATTTGAAGCTAGAGATGCTCTTAGATTTGAATTAAAAGGCGAAATATACCATATGTTTGAGAGCGCAAAAGTGATGCAACTATTAACAGGTGCTGTGACTGACACGAATGGTTTAACACCATGAAAACTGTACTTTCATAGTCAGACAGACTTCTTTTAATTATTTCAAGCTTTCTCACAATTAGATAAGTAATTCACAAAACAGGGTATTTTTCGTGTATGGAGCCATAAGGAAGTTACTAAGATTGGCTTGGCACCTTCTGACCATATAGAATGCTTCATGAAGCATCACTGAATCCAATGTTCTTCGGTCTACCAGAAATCGCTAGCTGCAGTTTCTGTAAACGAGAGCATAGTATTTTCCGAAAATTATATTCAATGATCATAAAGTCGCTGTATCGAAAAACAAACGCAATCTTTTGCGCTCGATTGGAAAATAACCAAACCCACACAGCTCACAATAATAATTCGAATGAGCAGACAGAAAGACGCGGTTCGTCACAAAATAAGTGGTGACTAGCAAAAAGTGTAAAACATATGTCATGTCGCACATCACTCGTATATTTTGTCACAAAAAGTCCTACTGTGTCACGAAACTTGTATACGTACATGTTGACAGCGCCGACACGTGTGTAAAGGGTCGTAGTATAATTATTTTGGACTAATTTTACGTTACAGCCGAAGACTGACATGTGAATAACACGAACGTTATCCAAAATGTCATGAAATAGTTTGGCACTTTCGTTTATTTTGGATATTTTTCACCTGCCTCTGCCTGTAAGTCCCAGGCGACGTGAAAATTACTTAATTTTATAAGAGAAATGAATTCTTTAAAAAATACTTAACAAAATATCAACAAGAGTGCTTTCTAATAAATAAGAGAAAAAATTCCCGCCCATTATTGTCCCAATTCAGGCAAATGCCTCTTCTCATACAGAAAGACATAAGCATTGATCACTTGCTCCAGAAGGATTAGCGATTTCAGACTTATATTATTATATTTCAGGTTTCCTCACGATGTCTTCTTTGTATTGTCTATCATAATTTCAGAAAATAGATAAGCGTGCTTTTGTTTTAAAATATCTCCAGCTAAACTTGAAGAAAACTGCAAGCAATCTCAACTCAATTGGTACAAAAACTTGTGAACCTGTTAACCAACATGTACTATTAAAACTGTGTTTGCTGAACGTGACTCTTGTAGCTACCAACTTTATGTTGAACTTAAAGTGAAGCATGATCAATACGCAAATATCAACCCACATGCACGACCAGTAGCAAAGAACAACTTGTTTTCAAAATAGGTAAATACATATTTAAATTAGGAAATAAAATAAACTCAAATAAAGACAATTTTGTATTCATTCCATTTCAGAAAACCATTTAATAACTTAATAAAATAATCAAATGAATTCCCAATCGATACGCCACATAAAATAATTTAAATCACCCCTTAAAACTGTATTAATTAAAATCGTTACTAAAAAGCAGCAGAATATATTCAGATAATTTACAATCCTTTCAGAAAGATATGATGATAACATTTTTATAATATTTTCCTACACTTTCATTCTTTCAATAACGAACTCTAGAACGGACTAGCTAAGGTTGAAATTCTTATGTAAAACCGTTGTTACACTAGACTGGATTTTAATTACAATGTATAATTAGCATAGGGACGGGACAGGTCTCACTATTGTTTCACTTTTCCCATTGGGAATGCGGAATTTGATTCACGTCAATTTGAGATGGCATCTCTGCTATACAAGGAGAGCTGATGTAAAACTACTATTAAAACTGATATATGCAGAATAAATGAAGTGTTTTAAAAGTCTGTAGTAAAATGAATATGAATGTAATGGGCAGTATAAGTTTTTATTTATTTGTGCCAGTTTAATGTTAACAAGCTTCATTGTATTATCATTTTAATTGGCATCAAGATCTTCTCTGGAGAACGTAAATTAGTTCAAGCTATGTCTAAATGCATCTGATAGAAATTGATTGAAACTAGAACTAATTAGAAATACATTTAGTTCCTATTTCAGTGGAACCTAATTCGAGATCAAAGGGTATTTGAAATTGTTCCTGTCCTTTGAGATTGAAATTAATACAAAACAACTACGTAATACCTATATAGAATTAGTTCTGCTGAAAATATCATACGAATAGAAACAATAAAATGTTTAGTGGTGACGGAACTATTGGATTCCGAGAAAGTGGGAATTCAATTGTATATTTAAAATCCGTTGTAATGTAAAGGAAATAGAAAATCATGAGAAAGAAGCAAGAATGAAACGAGTGCATTTTCTCGTGAAACTGTTTTCTGAAGTGTGTGTAAAAATACTTTTGGGCTAGGGATAGTCATTGTAAGCAATTAGCAGCACAAGCACATCACATATTAATTTGCTTAAGGAAAGGTACACTACACAAAAAACACACACCGACCATTAGCACTTGTTGCCATGCATTTAAAATTTTCAAATACCCCATAAACAATTTTTACAACTGGGAAATCGATTAGGAATTCCCATTCACTACGCTGCGTTCGAATTTTAAAATGTCTATCGCTAGGGAAAGGTTATACGCGTGGTGAAACGGTAAACGCCGAAATAAAATTTAACATGGTAACGATAATAGGGCCGGTCCTGGCTGCATTTCGATTGGGAATATTTTTATTATTGAAAGGTTTTTTTTTTGGGACTGGTTTTAGTATCTACGCTGAGTTTTGTAGGAGTAGGATAGAAAATATAAGGAGGATTTGAATTTGTGGATGTCTTTGAGTAGTTCCGAATGGGTCCATATACAGAGTAATATAAGCTCTATGATGTCTTTGTAGCATCAGCTAGAAAGAGTAGCTTCAGAAATGTGTGAGTTTCAATGGTGCAGATTCCCTTGTTCACAAACTAAACTAAATTTAAGTTCAGAGCATCTTTTTCTTTCTATTTCATTAAGAAAAGGACAGAAGATACATTTTAGTTTAGTCCTGTCAAATTAATCAGCGCCTGTCACTACTCGATACAAGTTTAGACGTGATTAAAAACTTGCCTACTAAAATTACGTGAATTTACGTCAAGCGCTGATTAATTTGACAGGACTAAACTAAAATTTATCTTCTGTCCTTTTCTTAATGAAATAGAAAGAAAAAGATGCACTGAACTTAAATTTAGTTTAGTTTGTGCACAAGGGAATCGGTACCAATATCTATGCTATAAAACCATTACTTAAACTCAAAGTTAGATTTGAGAATAATGTAAAGGTAAAATTAATTAAAAATAAGTAAATACTGTACCTTTGAGCAACGAATACCAATAGTGATGCAACGACATATACCAAGTCCTAGTTTCGGTATCGGAATCTAAAATTACATATTTCGGATACAGATTGTGGTTTCAATATTCGGGTGTATGTTACCTTAGATTAGGCAATACATCTGAATTGTCAAAATGTTAGTACAAAATGTAACAGTGACATATTAGGTTTCAACTTCAAACTTTCAAGAATAGTATACTTACTTACAATAGTTATGACTTACCGCCTACATATTGAAAGCATTTTGGTCTTGATTATAAAAACATTTTCCTTGTTATATTTCTAGCTAGAAAGTTAGTCTAAGACGCCTAAATTAGTGCATAGTGCTAATTAAATTATTTTTAATATTGGTAGGTGAGGCTTAAATTGTCTAGCCGAGCTTTTTGTTCAAATCTACCTAAGTATGTACCACAGAACAGAAATTTCTGTTCTGTGGTATGTACACACGGCTACACATCAAGCTATACAAATCCAATTTATGCTGATCTCGCATTGTATAGGATTTCCGTACAATGCGAAGTCAGCTTATACTGGAAATGTATAGTTTGATGTGTAGCCGTGTGTACAGTCAGTCAATCACAGTAGCAGTTTGACATTGACACCTTTATTTCGTAGCAGTAACGGCGATTTTTGTATTTCAATGCGGTTGACCGTGCCTACCTAGGTATACCTACTCCAGCAATGTAACTATTTTATTACTAACTGTTACAATTTTCTCGTAAAAACATTTAGTTTATTATAAAATACGACCATGGAAAAGAAAACGAAATAATTCATTGATCGGATCATAAAAACAGCTTTCAATAATGTTAAACGAGTATTAATATTCTATCCTCCTATTTATATCAAAGCTGTTAAAATAAAACATAGTGCCATAAACTTGGTATCTTTAATACCGATACCAGTTCGGTGTGGTCGCCAACATTCATAATTTTGCATTGGCTATAGGATGCTCTTTTTAATAATTTTATTTAATAACTTGTTAATTTGACTTTTGCACGCATGTTTAAAATTAAGTTCCATGTAATAACTATGACTAAGAATAAAGAAGCGTAGATATGAAATTTCAATGATTTTATTTTATATATGTTATTGAAGTACTTATATAAATAAAAAAGTTGGTAGCTGCAGTTCAGTGCAATGATGCAGTCAAGCAGTGGTATTTATTTTAAATAAAAATCTGTGTTTTGAGGGATTACCAACATATTGTTAAAATAGTGATTTGACGTCACTATCTGTGCGTTGCACGTTGGTGAGTTTATTACAGAAATGTTTAGCTGACTTTTAAATGTTATGTAGGTATGTTACGTCGGGGAGCTCGTGGAATCGTGGGTAAGTAATAACAGCAACACTGGTATAAATAAATACATCAGGTTAAGCCACCATCTTTACATACCGAAACTCCTCCGTACCTCCGAAAGCACGTTAAGCCGTTGGTCCAGGCTGTCATTCGTGGATCTTTGGCAGTCGTTACGGGTCGTCAGAAGCCCGAAAGTCTGACAACCAATTTTACCAAGGGGTATCGTATTACCCAGTTACTGAGTTGTGGAGGTCAGATAGGCAGTCGCTCCATGTAAAATGCTGGTATTCAGCTGCATCCGGTTAGACTGGAAGCCGACCCCAATATAGTTGGGAAAAGGCTTGGCAGATTGATGTAGGTATGTTACGTCCTTATTTCTGATGATAAAGATATCAAACAGATAAATTGACAGGCTGGGTACCTACGTCACATACCGAGAGACCTCTTCTCACTAAGGACAAGTCCTCGTCAAAAGCCTCCACAAAGTACAATAACAAACGTCCATATTTTATTCTCAAGTATCCAACTTTTTTGACCCCTTAGACTCGTTTATAGCTCTATTTTTTTTGGTATCGAGTGATACCGGTTTGTGTAACATCCCATCCCTATCGCGTTGTTACTATCACACGAGAGCCCTTACTGTGATCTTTGTTGAAAGTTGAATATAAAACTGTAATGTTTAGTCGCTTATGGGTTTAGTTGGAATCGTTTGAATATTTGGAACGCGTGGCGGTCAATAAAATGTGTTGTTTTTTATTCCAGCCAGTTCTAATGTTATTTTTTGTTCAGTTGAGTTGTTGAGTGTTGTAATTTGTCCATGTTCAATTAAAAAATATACTGAACAAAACTGGGGTCTCAAAGACATTAAAGATCTAAAATTTAGGTCTACTCTAGGATATGATCCTATTCATTTAATACCTCAGTACCTGGGCGACCGAGCTCTGCTCTGGTGAAAATAGAGAATGCTCATTTAATAGTAAAGATCACACTAATCCATGTACCTACTTATTCCATGCTGTCATGATAGTAAGGTACTTACTAATTCCATAGTCATGTTATTATTCAATAACTTGTTCTAAGCTTTGGGCAACCGAGCTCTGCTTGGGTGAAAATTCAGAGAAAACGAATTTTCCCAGATATGAGACCTAGCTAGATCGATTTTTCGTCCCCGTAAACCGCTATATTGCAATTTTCATCGAAATCATTAGAGCCGATTTCGAGAACGTGAGTACAAATCAAACAAAATATATGTGTATATACAAATATTGCTCGTTTAATAGTATAGGATAGGATAAGTAATTTCTGATTCTTAAACACTGACATTATTTTTAAACCAGCTATATAATTGCGTAAACATTTTCGGTAAATGATTGAGACTAATTTATTTAATTTTGATAGTTCAACAACATTTATTGCGTTATTTACGTTATTGAGCAGATTTTTTGACGCTCATCACAGACATCAGACAAGATTTCAAGAACAATGAAGAACCGAAATTAAAGTAATAATGCCTTGTATCTACTAATAAACTAGCACCTGTTTCCGCCACGTGTTACCGGTCACAACATACAACCAACACTGTTTATGAGTCGCTCTGGGGTGTGGGGTGCCGGCCTAAATGGTTACTCTTTGCGTCAAAAATTAAAATACACAGAGGAGATTCTGGAAGTTCTAGGTTCTAGGTGAATTGCAGAGACAGTAAGCGATCTAAGAGGTAGAAGCTTACTTTAATCATAGCTTAGAAAATAGTTCTATTTGCCTAGCCAGTCAAATGTAAATGCGATGGTAGCCCCGCGGGTAGAGCGAGCTAAGACACCAAAATGTTTACAACTGATTCTATAAGCTATGCATTTGACAGAGCCTGGTTATTGGATTCTTGTAAAGTAAATACAATATTTGAATACTTATCCTTACACAAAACAACTTAAAAGCCAATTCTCCCATTATAAAGCGTTCAAATCCCAATCGCCATATCTTGTCAGCCGTCGTCGCCGTCAATGTAAAAAACTTGTGGAAACTGTAGGTCAGTTAAGGAGTTCTTTGACATATTGAACATAGAATGAAAACGTTCTTAAAAATACGGGAATTGTCCCTCTGATTAGCAAGATACAAAGAAAATTGGCATAACTTGCGCAGTAAATTCGTATCATTTACTATTGAACATATTAAAAAGTATCAATTATCCATACTTCTCTATTAACTTTGACCATCGTTGAAAACGTAAAACAAAAAACTTTTTTACAAAAAATACAACCGACTTCCAAACTACAAAGTGAAAAATAACTTTAATTTCGGAAGTCGGTGTCTTTGGATCCGTATTTTAGTTTTTTGACACCGACTTCCGAAATTAAAGTTATTTTTCACTTTGTAGTTTGGAAGTCGGTTGTATTTTTTGTAAAAAAGTTTATTTTTTCACTTTTTAGTGGGTTGGTTTGTAATTTATCTAAGTTACAATAGCCTTATGTCAACTGCTCATCAAAAATACTCAAATCGCTATAGATGTGCCTATAATATTTGAAGAGTTCCCTCGATTTCTCCAAAATCCCATAATCAAATCGTGACCAAATGACAATGGGACCAACTTGAAAGTATACCCTTTCAAACAAAAAAAGAATGTTTCAAATCGGTTCAGCCGTCTTCGAGTAATCGGGGAAAATACATTCAAAAAAAAATATCCCGACGAATTGAGAACCTCCTCCTTTTTTTTGAAGTCGGTTAATAATGTTAAATAAAAGAAAATGTCAGTCACCAATCAGCCAAACATTTTGACCCTCTTAACTTTATATATTAATATTCAAAACGTGTCGCTATCAAAACTTTAGGCCGACCTTCATGTTTCAATAGACCGTGGGCATCAAAGGCCACAATAAAATGCTGGAGGATATATTGTTTGTGTTTTATAGAGCATGGGGTGGCGGGACCTTGCCAATGAAATGTCGGCTGCCGGCATGTGTGCCGTAGGGATGTGCTAATATCGATAGTCTGCATTTTATTTATTAAATGAGGTGTTCTGATCGATGGAATGATAGTTTTATTTCAATACTCTGTAGCATTAATTGATCGACATGAATACATGAAAATGCCTATGTACTTTATGTATATGTTAAGTAAAATTAAGAAACTGTAATAGGCATGTCAATTAGGTAATTAAACATATATTTGGCATTAATAATGTTGGAGGTACAAATTACAGAGGTTATTAGAATTTGCACAATGTAGCATATGGCAATATCATTGTGTAAAGGGGACAATAAAATTAACCGTAGCGTATTTTTAATGTTTATGTAAGTGACGCATAACGTTTTTGATGGATTTCCTAGCTTTAACTTATTTGCAAATGATTACCTACATCTCTCTGAAACTAGCGATAATTTACCAATTGTACGCTTCTTAACATTTTAATCGAAATATCGATACCCCAACTACAACAGCTGACAGCCTCCCCCAACCATAGAATGAGAAACAAAAAACCTGTCTGGTGGTCACTCATGACCTCACCAGGTAGGGTCCCTCCCGCCCTGCGCCACCCCGCCCCTCGCAGGGACAAATTGTTATAGTTTATGGCCACATGTAACCCTTGGCTGGCCTTTTGACGTCAGTTTTTTAGGTTAGTTTATTCATTATGGCGGAGTAAGTAGGTAGCGAATGTGAAACGGTGGAATTTGAATTAAGAATTTGACAAGTTACCAAAGTCAGTTACATAACTTAGTGATGGAAAGTAAAACCCACATCAAACGTGTCCTTATCAAAAACTATTTATTTGTGGCTTTTGTGGACAGGATATTAATTTAGATTTGTTACAGTTGTAGTACCTAATGGCAATCATGTAATTTGGTTTCAATGGGTTTTTATTTTTATAGGTAATTTTATTTATCTTTTATATAGATTCTTATGTGAGAATATTGTAGGCATACACTGTAGATTTGTGACAATTTTCTATTTTGTTAAGTACTTGGTACTTGTTGACAGGCCTACCCTATCCTCCCATACCTATTAACACTGTAATTTGAAAACATTGTAAAAGCCATTTATTTTAAAAGAGTAGGCAACCGTGGGGTTTCTTGCCGGCTCTTCTCCATAGGAAACGACCAATTGGAACCGTGCACCTATAACTTTTGACGTTTCATAAGTGCCCATGTAGGTTTACGTGAAATAAAATATTTTGATTTAATTTGACTAATTACGGTTTATAATACAGGTTGTTTCTTTTGAATTCGGAATTAAAAAACTTACTAAAGAGCGCTAACAATAAATTGTGAAGTGCCTTTCATCAAAAATAAATAATACTAACAAATAATTTTAATTTGTTTCTAAGAAAGATTTGTAATTTTTATAAAATTTACGAAGTCTTTAATTTGTGTCTGCCAGTTGGCAAGAACAAATTAAAGACTTAGTAACGTTAGCGTGTTAACCTTTCTTCCTGATGGACTAGAAATAAATTGGTTATTTAATTTAAACAACAATATTGACACTTCAACAGAATACCTAGAAACTGCTTCTTCATTCACTTGTTAATTCCGACTACTCTTAAAATTTGAAACGTGTATATTTGTGATTTTTTTTATCGAATCTTTATCACAGCAAATCTACATCTTTATACACATCCAAGAAACACACGACAAAAAAAAAATATGCGTAAGACGTCATACAAAAGCAGTAAGTATTTAATAAAAACATTTTGGGCATGGCACCCAAAATATACACAATAAGTTGCCAAAAAGTATCGCAGACCTACACCAAATAGACCAATTCAAATTCCTAGTTGCAAAATGTTACTATTCAATTAATGATTATTTAAATGAAAGATGACAAATATAATGATTATTGAAAATTTGATTTGAATTTTTTTATTTTGAAATTAATTTTTTTTATGAAACTCAATTTATTCTGTATGTTTAATGTTGCGATTAGTACCTAATATATTAATTTTGCACATCTCATTAGGTTACAATAAAATGTACCTGTAACACCTTTTTAACATGTATTATGCAAATAAATAAATAAATCTTCCCAAGATTTCTTTTTCTTCTTCTTTCTAAGAAGATATACTTATTTAAAGAAAGATGTGGACCAGACTGGAGGAGACAAGCTAGAGATAGGGAAAAATGGAGAAAGTTGGGGGAGGCCTACGCCACAGAGGCGACTTCCATAAATAAATAATTTCACGTGCATGCCGACATTAATAATAATATTTTAATACTTATGTACATTTTTTTAAACTTATTTTGCTTACGAGCACCAATTAATAATAAATACAATTTTAAATATGATTTTAACTCAAATATTAAACAATGATAATGAAATGTCAAAATGTAATAAACCATTATGTGTTAATATAAAATAATATGCTTAAATTATTCTATGTATTTATGGTAGAATAAAGGCTTTTTTATTTTTATTTTATTTTATTTTTATGCAAATAAATTATTTGATTTGATTCGACGATGGATTATGGTATTCTTTAGTGTTTTCTTAATAGGACCAATTTAAACCTAAATACAGGGTCAAACTGAATAGCTAGAAATCTAAACATGATAAAACAGATTCTGTCAACTCACACTTCAAGTAACAGCACTAACAGTGGTCATTGACCTCAAAAAAACATCTAATCTTTTCTTTTTTCTCGTGTTGATATCGATGCCAATTATGACTGCGGAGTTTTGCTGGCTAATTTAATTTAAACCTGTATATTATGCACCTGAGTGGTGCCATATGAATACTTAGCAATTTTTTAAATTCGTGCCTGTGTTGTATTGGCGACTTTAAAAGTAGCCGTTCTTGTCTACAGCCGACAGAAAATATTTAATTTGTCTTGTTTCAACAGAAAGATGAGCAGTAATGTAGCCACAGTTAGAACGTTGACACACGAAGGGGCTATTAGTAAAACAGGTGCTTATTTTCCCAGAAATCGTCAGACGACAGAAAAACTGGTTGTTATAATCTAAGTGTTGGCTGACAGCACGATACAGAGATGCTACTGTTTTCTTTATTACTGCTATAGCCTATAGTCTCACTTGGACCTGTTTTTCTGTTTCGAAGAACTGGAGAAGTAGAAAACGTAACATATCGTCACCTCTACGGCAAACTTGTGAATCTGCAGAAAACGCATTTTACAGGGGAGCGTTTTGAAAGCAAACATCAATGATAAGTTTTTTTTGTAACAGGTATAAAGGTACCGCGGTACATTTGGTTTTCAAAATGGTACTTTTTATATTAGCAACGGATTGTCAATATTCTGCAAGGATCAAAAATAAATGCACATTCGTAAGTTTACTTCATCATACATAGAAGTTAATAGATATTTTAAATTCATACCCTGGCAAACTTACGAAAGTGGCACTTTCGTTACTAAATAATACTAACTTAATAAAAATATCCAATTGAAAGTTCGGTGAACTTACGAAAGTACCACTTTCGTAAGTTTGCCAGGGTATGAAAAAATATCTATTAACTTATTTTATTTTAAATTCACTACGCTAAAACACCCTATATGAATTTCATAAGTTTACTATGGGTTTATTAACATAAAACGCAGATTCGAACAATTTGAATTCTGTAACTGTCAGAGATAAAAATTCGTAAATTTTCCAGGGTGTGTGTAGTACCACATTAGGCACAGTTTTTCATCAAAATGTCGATTTCACTAAAACTGCAGATTCGTAAGTTAGCCGTGGAGGTGACGATATCATCACGACTGTTTTCTGCGAAGGGTAAGGCAGAGGTGCGGAAAAAATCGTCCGAATTACAGCTAGTGTATATTGGAGTACTTACCTACAAATTAGATTTGTTACATTTTTTTTATCAAATTAGATTTGTTACATCTATAGTGGCAATTATGTAATTTGGTTTAAATAGGTCCTTATTTTTATTATTTTATTTATCTTTTATATAGATTCTTTTCTTTTAGATTTTGTGAATGTGAGAACGTTGTAGGCCACTATTGCTGTTGTTGTTGGCGGACTTGTGGGCCATTTTCTATTTTACTAAGTACCTGGTACTTGTTGATAGGCCTACACTGTTCTCTCATACCTATTAACACTGGAATTTGAGAACATTTTAGAAACCATTTATTTTTAAAAGAGTAACCGTGGAGTTTCTTGCCTGCTCTTCTCCATAGGAAGCGACCAATTGGAACCGTGCACCTAGCTTCTGACGTTTCATAAGTGCCCGCCGTTGCATAATGTGAAATAAAATATTTTGAATTTGAATTTGAGTAACTACCGAAATGACGACTAATAGAGAAGTATATGGAAGAAAAATACATGTTAGTTGCGACGACCATAAATTGGAATAAGAGCAAAATAAAGATAATAATGATGAACAGCTAGCATTTAAGTCTTCTGCTAAGTATGGTTTTTGCACCGACGAAAACGCTTAAACAGTTCAACGTGGTGGAATCTGACTTTGAGCAGACAAATTATTGATTGCTTCAGCAAAAAGATATCTTCAATTGACAGTCTGGGCAATCTTTCAATAAACGTTCAAATGGGACCTAGCTCCTTGCCAAAAGGCTTGGATTGATGATCATCATTTCTTGTTATTGGGAGACAGACAGATGCTGTTGCCTCTTCTCTTTATCTAATAGTCTGTTATTAGCAGACAAGCTGATATTTTTGATGCAATACTAAGTTGGTCTTTACGGAACCCGTAGATGGGGAAGTAGCAGTCTTTTCTTTTCAGAAGACCTCACGGATTGACACACTCCATTGAGGAGTATATAATTCTTAGAAGTCATTAGAGATTGTGAGTCAAGTTGTTTATAAGAATGCATCGCATTAGCGTAGGCAGCCTTTGCTCTTGTTAAAGAGGTCGTAACATTAGAAGAATGGCTAAATGGCCAACGTATTATCTAAACGACTGCTTACCCAAAAGTAATATCCATTCCAAATATCTCCAGCAAGTTATGAATGAATTAGTCACCCTACTACGAACACTATCGCACGTCTATCGTTTGACACAAGCCCGTCTGCGTTCGGGCGTCGTCGGGCGCCTTCGTCAATGATCGTGAAAGCTCGTGCCAGTGACCTAGGATAACATGCAACTATGAGTGCGCTCGAGTCGACTTAGAAACCGTTTTTAACACAGCCTAGGGTTGGCAGTGTGGACTTGCTTTTCGTTTTGTATGAATTGGAATGTTGGGTTAATTTTATTATTTAAACTTACTTTGCTTATTTCATAGGATTTTTTTATTATTTTATGCTCACGGAATAGGTAACTTAATTTAAATTTTAAGAAAAAATTTCATAAAATTTGAAATGTAGAAAAATAAGATGAAAGGAAATGCTTTTTAATTTCTTGTTAGTTATTCTAAGCATATTTGCTGTCAAATGATTTTAAAAACTTAAAGGTTAATAGAAAAGCGGAAGCTTGAGTTATATTTTTGTAAACTTAAAAAAAAAATACAATATTTTTTTAACACGGTGACGAGTTTCAATTTAAGATTAGCGAAAAATTATCCCATTGACTTTAAAAAAGGAAAAACAATTTAGAAGCTGTTGAATTTTTTTAAGTCTATACCTTTTTAAAATGTTCCTATTAATGAGATATCAATAACAACTAGCGATTAACTGTTGCTTTGACTTCAGATTTTCCGAATGATATTACCTAATTCAACTAGCCTTTTCTCTCATATATTTTTTTTCCAAAGATCCTAAAAATCCCACGCCACGAATTGAAAACCTTAAATTCCAAATTCCGATACGCTCAAAACAGTTAGTACTTACAATAAAACAGAAACAATACGTCCGCAGTCTGCCACGTTCACCGTCTAATTAGAATTCCTACATAAGACTAAACAAGAATAATTCTATTCCCGGGAAAGTGCATGACCATGACCGGGTGTATTGACCTGTGCTTCCTATCGACTATGTTGGCCTAGGTTAGGCCGCGCGTCACCACTCCACCGGTGACGTGGTCTTACCGAGTTGCCGCCATTTTCTAATGTTAAAATGCCGGGAAAAGTGCTGCATTTTTTTTTGGTGAAAGGTTGGCTCAGTGATTTTGCATTTGGAAGGTATTCTTTATGGTTGTTAGAATTTTAAAATTAAGTTTGGATCGGAATTTCTTTGTCACATGTTTATTAAAATAAAATGTGATGAACGTGCTTATGTGCATAAGTGGTAAAAGTAGTGATGTTTTTTATTATGAGTTATTTTATGTTTATACAGAGATGATATAAAAAATATTGAAAGAGGTCTGGCGTAGATATGGCGTACCTAAGAAGTTATACGTTAAGATGTATAATAAAGTAATTTAGAAATAATGTGGAAACAATGAGGGTTTTTTCTACATTAGTTAGGTAGGCACAGCAACTTTTGTTTTACATATGCTTAGAAAAAAACAGACAGAAAAAATAACAGTTAAGATAACTCACTAGGAATAGTGGTTTGGAGTGCGGACATAATTTTGAAACAAAACTGCAAACAAATTAGGAACGTTTTAGATTTTTTTTTTGCTCTTTTTCTCAAAAATCTTACACAACAACCGGCTTACTAGGAACTTATTAGAAAGGGTCTTAGAAAAAGAAAAAAAAACTTACTTCGTTCCCTCCGGGTAGGCCGCTGCTGTCGTCATCACACGTGCACCGGCGATGTGCAACACTGTGTGGAGTGATGTGTGGGACTGAAGAAAATATCGACACATCAAAACGTCAAAAATCTCAATTGAAAAAATAAAAATAAAAGTGATTGTGAAGTTGTCTATGGTCAGCCAATAAGGTGTTATTTGATGTGACGATATTTTTTTCAAGTTGAAAATGTAAGGTTATGGTGGATGTGTTCGGTGCTCAAGCGTCGTCCGGGACGCGCGAGGGCTCGGCGGCCACTGCGCAGGCGCGCTCCCGCCGTCAGTGAAATTACGTCAGCGCACACACTGGTCGAGCACACCCCTTTCTTTTTTTTCTGTAATTAATTTCTTGTAAGATTTTTGGCGATGCGATTTTTTTTTTATAAATGATCCTCGGTGCGATAATGGGAAGCCGTTTTCAAGTGTGTATGGTTGGAGCATTTTATAATGATTCAATTTTTATAAAATCTTGATTTTTTTAATAAATGTTTTGATTAAGTAAAAAATAGTTATTTTATCAAAAAATATATACTAAGTACTATGGCAACCTACTAACTATCTCATTTATTTAATAGAACAGTTTCTACAGTAACATTCGCTAACAGTCCATAGCGCATTCTTCATCTTTGAGTTCAATTACTTAATTTAGTTCTCACCTTGCTTTATTTTAATCTTCACTCCTTTTTTACTTTACTTTGAAATTGCGGGCATTCTAACACAACTTCTGAAAGTTTCTCTAAATAACCAACCCACTAAGAATCTTCTAAGACTAAAAAAATCTAATAATTTTGTACCGAGTAGTATGAACACTGCCTATCCCGGCGCACCGCAGACGATCCCGGTTACCTGCGCGAGAGTCGCTCACACACACAGTTGCGCGTGCGCACACAGTGGCGTGTACACACACATGCGTGCGCCTGGAGACGTGACACAGACGCCGCTCCTAATGCCGATGTGAATGTCAAGGAAAAATGGCGTTAGTGAAATTTGAATTTTTTATATAGGTATTTATTTTTCATATTTTTTTTCAAAGGAAATGTTTTCTTGGGTTCTTAAAAAACTAAATAAAAACGATTTAAGTAGATGTGTATTCGAAATTAAAATTAAAAACACCCTCAATGAAGAGATAATTTGAGCAAAAAGTTAAAATATTTTGACTAAAATGTACTTGTTCATAAAGCCAAGGCTATGTTTTGTGAATTGAACCAACCAACAACATGAGATTATTGTTATTTTTAACCGACTGCGCGACAGCAAAGACGGTTATGATTTTTAACAACCATTGTAACATTAGTTTTTCTTTTACCCAGTTTCACCCAGTGTTCGTGAGGTTATCATAACCTTTTTGTAGATATCGGTAAAAAAGAAAAAAAGAAAGGAATTAATAATATTATTTAAACAAAAAATAATAAAAGACAGCTATCTATGGTACCTATAGAAAAAATTAAAAAATCTACGCAATATGAAATACTTTTACTACTTACGACATTACTTATTCAAAATTCAATTTTCATCTAAAAAAAACTGCCAACGACTCCAGCACAATTCAAACTCCATTAAATGGACATTGGCACTAAGGAATTCTCAGTCACCGCCGCTTGTCCGTATCCCCTAAGCTAAGAAAGTATAAATAAAACATAACTATCGGCCGGGTAGGTATACACAGCGAGTTAGGGACGTTGCCCGGTGTGTGTCGGTGTGCGTGGGCCTTTATTATGTTCGCTCACGTAACGCCGCGCGTGTGTGCGCGGCCTAAGTACACACCGCACACAGCTGCGGTGATGTATGTCACACCGAAGCGTGGCGGTTCGTTTTTTTGTGGTCGAAGAAAGTGCTCTCTAGAAAATAAAACAAAAATGTTGTCACAAGTCGAGTGGGATCTGTGTTTGAAGGTCTATCACAGTATGATATTGGCGAAATCGCGTTGACTCCCAGATCAACGGCAACGCCCAGTCAAAAAGAATTGAAGTCTCATGTATGTTGATAACTGCCTAGTAAAAATGAATATGGCGGTCTTCAGAATCTGTTTCTACATAATCATTATTTTTGCGGAAAGACGTCCACTGCTAGATTTAGATCTCCCATAAGCATCGCCAAATGGACCGGTCCTGTACTTCTCGCATTCAGCAGATGTCCGTATCCATCTTCCGATCGCTGGTCCTTTGACAATCTGTTTCTTGGTGTTACTCTCATTTCAGAATTGCAGCTGCAGCTTGATCTTAAAGCTCTTGCAGCATCATCACAGAACGTTGCATGTACTGTCTGCACTTGATAGTGGGTCACGCAGACCAAAGTCACCTAATGCTGCGTCCAAAATCGAAAAATGCGGAGTAGAACGGCAATGAATGCATGGAATGGAGAGTACTTAAAATCATACTTATATCAGCCTATTCCCAACAGTGGTCGTCTTCCAGTCTAACCGGACGGAGTAGTATTATATGTATAGGGAGTAATGTAGTATATGTCCAAAAGAGTAGAGAAGGTCGCCAAACTAATTTAAAAAACTTACCTAACCACTACAACTGCTGTTACTGCTAGCAAGAATCTACAGTGACGACAGCTGACCAGCCAAAAAAGCGCTAAAAGGATGGATAATAAGTGTGGTCAAATCAACTGGAACCCTCAATTATACCATCCTTTCAATGATATCGCCAAAACACGGAGATACTGAAAAATATTGACCTCATGTAATACATAGCAGAGTTTAAACAGCGAACATTCGCCAACCCCATCCTTATGCTGCGTACACACTGGCCCAACGTTTGTAGGCTTTCGAAGGTACGTACAAATACATAAATAGTGGTCAAGCAAATGAACGGTCGATTGCTTCTATCCCTTTGATGTTACCGCCACGCTGCGGATAGTCGGTACACGCCAACGAACGATTGTTGGCGTTTGCTAAACCGTGCAGATAGGACCAACGAAGGCTAGCGAAACCCATTCGCTGGCGGTCGTTGGGCCGGTGCAGCATTACATAACGGTGTAACACACGCCCTCGCGGTGAGTGTTCGCATCAAACTCAGCTAGTTCAAGACTTCTATGTAAATGACAAATCGTAATTACGTTTACCGAGACGCAACGTAAAGCCCATGGGTTATGAGCGAACACTTGATGGATCTGTACTCGCAGCCAGGAAGTGGCAATGGTATTTTGTACAGGTTTTCGTTAAATGTTTGGGTTTAAGTTACGTTAGAAACTCTTTGGTACGTCTTTCGAGCGGTTTGTGAAGAGTTATGAAATGATTATGTAAGTTGATTATGAATCTGCTTCTCTGCACACATTGCCTATATGTTTTATTTAAAAAAAAAACTTGTAGTCCTGCTGGAGAACGTTTCTCTCTAAAATAAGCAGTGCTTTTGTACTTCATATTCGTGTGTTACATACCTGTGATACAAGTTTGTTCCTTTTAATGTTGAATTCCTAGTCTTCAGATGTTTATTGGTTAACATTTACCAGTCGTATCTTCGCCAGTACTGAAGACTCTTTAATAAGGTGGACCGGTGTGTCTGTCTTCAGGCTCTTCTCAAGGACCACTGCGTGATAAGTTACTATGTGAACTTGGGAGTTAGATCATGTGTAAAAAATATGATTCAAGGCAATGGCACGTAAAATTTAATCGGAGAGGCAACCGGATGGCAAGTGTTAATCTGGGTCTTGAAGTGATATCGAACCCCCCCCCGTACCGTCCGAATGCACGGGGCGGGGGCGCTACAATGTTTGGGGGGGGGGGGGGGGCAAAAATGGGGGTGAATTTTATCAAAACTGGATAGCATTGATACACACAATTCCTTGCACTTATTAGAGCTTAAGATGTCAAGAATTTTAACAATTTTTTTTTTCGATTCTTGTTTAAAAAATTCAATAAATTTAAACTTCAAAGCAACCGCATGTCCATCCGATTGCCTCATCAAAAATGTTTGTTTTGTCCGCCCCCGATATTTCCGCCCCCGTCCATTTGGGGTCCATTCGGACAGTACGGGGGGGTTCGGTATCACTTCAAGACCCAGATTACCACTCGCCATCCGGTTGCCTCTCCGATTAAATTCTACGTGCCGTTGCTTTAACTATACTTATAGCCTTCTTATAGCCTTCCGATTCATAACCTTACATCACGCCTGTAATCCGCGAAGGATTAGGCAGTAGGTGTACCTAGCGCTTGCAAACACTACGCCAACGAGATAGGCACAATTTATACTTTCAGCGTAGTGCTAAATTATAATTATGTTGAAAATTTCGGAATAAAATACACGAGAAAAATATATGACAGGAGAAACCGATCTTTATTATTTTGACATAAATCAAAGATAACAGTTTTCTTTTTAATGCATGACATATTTATAGTAAATAAAAGAGTATTTACAATTTAGAAAAGTACAGTTCGTTTTTTAATCCCAGAGACTAATTTGACAGGTGCAAATGTCAAACTCCAAATTGAAAAAACCAACAACAATCACTTGTTCTTTGAATGCTCAAACAACGTTCTACCTCTAGATCTCTATAGCCGTCTCCCTAAATTTAAAATTGCTCTTCCGACTAACTTTCCCGCCTTGCTAACACATTCTTCTCCTGAACTGCTCGTGGCGCTGATGACTTTCATCCGTCACAATAAAATAAAATTTAAAAAAAAATTGAGAGGTGTACCTGCTACAGGGACACCTCTGCCCAACCCTTCGGGGAAACAAGGCGTGATGTTATGTTATGTTATGTAAAAAAAAAATTTGTTTGTGTGGTATGCGTATATTTTATGTTCTAACATTAAATATATTTATTTATTTTTTGTTTGTTTCAGTCCCGTACTAACCCAACAAGATCTAAATTGTGTTCAACTGTATCAATCGAAGAATTTTACTTGTGTCTGCAGTTGCTTTTACTTTAATTTATGATATACCTACATTTTTTTTCTTTTTTCAATCATACACACTTGTTTTTCCAATGCACTTTAGACATTGGTAGAATAGTCGACATCGGCTTTGCTTGCCATTTAATAAAATAAAAATAGAACAATCACTTGAAATGTCAAACTAGTCTCTGGGATTAAAAAACGAACTTTAATTCGGGAATGCAAAATCCCGTATTTAAGTGTGAGTACAAAACCCTTGGAGCATGGTGAACTTCACTTGATGACCCGACCGAGTACCCGAGAGAGATAAGGACAGCTGCCGGTGGGAGTTGACTTGGCGATCGGATCCTTTTCAACCAAAATGTATGCCGGTTCGACCCGATCTATGGATACCATCAGGGGTCCTTTGGGTTACGCCAAGGTCACAGTTTTATCTGTGAATTTTGCAACTTTAATTGGACCAGACAAGGCGCACCGACACTCGGTCCACGCCCGAGGACGACGACGAAGGTGTGGTGCAGGCCTCAAATTTTTGTACAGTCATCACGTCGCGGTCACAACTATTTAACGTAGTGCTAAATAGAATGTTAAAAAATTATTTTAAAATAAGAGAAAATTATGTGACGGGAGAAACCGAACTTTGTTAGCAGTTTTCTTTCATGCATGACATATAAATGGTAACTAAAAGAGTATCTATAAATTAGAAATTATGTGGTTCGCCACATACTATTTACTTAGATTTACGTCTAAAGGGCAGTTAGCATCCTCTAGTTTGCTGATCACCACTCCCTCAGCCAAATATTGTACACACACATACATCACGACTGTATTACCCGGAGGGTTAGGCAGAAGTGTACCTATAGTACACCCACATTTTGCCAGTTATGTTTCAGTCACAAATATTGCAAAATTTTTGTCATCATTCTCTTGCCTCCTAATTTATTTCTGGTTGGTGCAACGTCTGTTTCTTCCATACTTCTCTATTAGTCGTCATCTTGGTAGTCACCTACTTTTCTAGCCATGCCATCTTTCACCTAGTCCATACATCGTTTCCTTGGGTTGCAAATTATAATCAAAAATTGTAATTAGGTACGTCAATTTCCTCTTGAGGTAATCATGATATTTCGCTTACAATTATGTATTAGGTAATCCCTATATGGTAAAATCGGACAATAGGTCAGATCTTCTTCGCTGTGCTAACATCCTGTCACAGTTATTCTAAGACCTCTTGTATCCCCGCGTATTAATATTCTAGTTCGCTAGTTAGCCACATTTCTTATTTTTAACCGACTTCCAAAAAGGAGGAGGTTATTAATGAGAAGGTTATATGTTCGTCGCGTATGTTTGTTTGTTTTTTTGGTTTTTTTTTTATGTATGTCCACCGATTTCTCCGTCAATTGTGGACCGATTTTGAAAATTCTTTTTTGTTTCAAAGGGTATGCTCTGGAAATCGTCGTCCGATAAGGACCAAGCCCGGGTCGACGGCGCGTTGTGTTCCACGCGCGCCTCAAAGAGATGTCAGCAGAATTGACGGGGTCCGTTAGGGCCAATGCCTGCCGGGGGTTCGAAGAAAACCGATAGGGAAATCGTGGCCCCCGGCAACAGGGCAACCGAAGGAACACGGGTGGGTTTTAGTCAGTAAGAGTCTGACACGCCCTCCCGCTCCAGCCAGAGCGGTAGAAGTTATTTGATAATTTCCCATAAAAAAAAAAAAAAAAAAGGTAGTGGTTTTCGAATTTGTGTGGGGTAGGTACCACAACTAAAAAGTGAAAAATAAAAACTTTTTACAAAAAAAAAAAACAACTTCCAAAAAACACTACAAAGTGAAAAATAACTTTAATTTCGGAAGTCGGTGACAAAAAACGAAAATTCAAAAACAAAGAAAGACACCGACTTCCGAAATTATAGTTATTTTCACTTTGTAGTGTTTTTTGTCATAAAGTAATATTGCCAAATTAATCAAAACAGCGAAATATTTGACATATATTTGCGACGTTGCTCACTTTCAAAATAAACGCTCTTAAAGATGTTTGTCATTTGAAAAATTAGATTAATTTTATAACCTCAACTAGCTGCTCCCTGCGGTTTCACCCGCGTAAGTCTCGATCCCTTGGGAGTATCGAGATAAAAGATACCATATGTCCATCTCCAGGTAATGGTCTACCCATGTGCCAAATTTCATCCAAATCCGTTCAGCCATTTTAGCGTGAAAGCGTAACAAACAAACAAATTCACTTTCGCATTTATAATATTAGTTAGGTTTTTCGTCGATGATTTTTAAATTCCAATTTAATAATGTTATTCATACAATAAACATACATTGTTTTGAAGCAGATATTGATACAATAAAATTTTGGAATAAATGGTAAGATATAAAGTTGAAACCTTTTAATACAGATGAATGTTTACTAATTTTCTTAATTAAGTGATTGCGTAAGAATTTAACATGAACAGGGTTTTTTTTTAAATGTTGTATTTCCTGTGCGTGACCCAAAAAAATATACTTTCTTTTCTTTCTTTATTTACAGTTTCCTTTCATCAGATACATTTTAAACCGACCATAGGTAACTTACGTAAGTATGTTAAAGCATTAAAGATGCCTATTTTGTGGAAGTCTGACTTTATGTGAGTGTGATGTGTTTGAAGAGCCATTAACACGTCTTAAGTCTTTAGTGTCTAGTCTTTGTTAAATGATCTTTAGTAATTAAACATGTTACTAAACGGGTTTCATTATTCAAGTAAAAAAACTCGCTCGACTAACAACTAAACGAGTTGTTTACTCCAGGTTTAGTAATAAAATTGGCCCTTAAGGTGTACATTGAGGGTCGATTTTGTATCGTCAGATATTTTTTTATCTGAAGAATAAATATGGCTTAAGTAATTTTCTCTACAGTACCTACATACAAATTCCATGTAATCTCAGGGGGCCTACCACCAGCTCATAAATAGTCATCATCATCATCATCAGCCAATAATGTTCCCACTGCTGGGACACAGGCCTCCTCTCTGTGAGAGGGAGTGGGTCGTAATCCACCACGCGGGCCCAGTGCGGGTAGGTAGATGTCACATGTCTTCGAATTTTCAGTTCTAAGACATGCCGGTTTCCTCACGATGTTTTCCTTCACCGTTTAGCACCGTTCACCGGATAGCAGTGGTGATGAAATAATTTACACAAAGTAAAGCGCCTGTCTGGGTTTCGAACCTACGACCAACAACTTGTAAGTCGCGGCCGTCACCACTGGGCCACCACTGCTCATAAACAGTATTATTTTAATATTACTTCAGTGGGAGAAAGACCTGTAGAGCTTCATCTCTTTCCCACACTGAAGTATTATTAAAATAATACTGCTTTATGAGCTGGTGGTAAGCCCCAGATAAAAGTTATCTGATTATTGAAAATTCAGCCCTTAGTGTGCTATCATTTTAGAAACAACCTCCCATACCGACATAGAAACGTATTTATCCTTTGTCCAGAAATAAAATCTCAATTTCTATGGAGTCTTGAATTATTGATTTGGATGGTTATTACCTATAAACCATGGTATGCGGTTTCCTTTACCTTTGACAGAATTCCGTACGTACCGCTTATGGTATTATTCTTTATGGAATTTGTGGAATTCCATGGTGCTATGATTGTATAGGGAGGATTGTAAAATGATCGTTCATCTACATCAGCGTTATGTTATCATAATGTAAATGTCAATGCTGATTATGCTATTGCAGGCATACTTCGCATACAAGCTTATCCCAGTTTATTTTATTAACCGACTTTCCAAAAAGGAGGAGGTTATATATGTTCGTAGCATATGTTTTTTTTTATGTGTGTCCGCCGATTTCTCCGTCATTTGTGGACCGATTTTGAAAATTATTTTTTTGTTTGAAAGGGTATGCTCTGAAATTGGTCCCATATAAATTTTATTAACTTTGCTTTGGTGGTTTTTGAGTTAGCTACAATAATACATATTTTTTTCTCACTTAGTATGTAGATGATATGATAAGATCCTGTCACTGGTAGCAGGTAGTGGCATTCGAATGTGTGTGGGGTAGGTACCACAACTAAAAAGTGAAAAATATTACTTTTTAAAAAAACACTACAAAGTAAAAAATAACTTTAATTTCGGAAGTCGGTGGCAAAAAACTAAAATACAAAAGCAAAGACGACTTCCGAAATTAAAGTTATTTTCCACTTTGTAGTATTTTTTTTGCAAGTCGGTTGTTACTTTTTGTAAAAAGTTTTATTTATTTATTTAAGATACCTAATATATGCATAACGTTACAGATAGGGATTGCAATCCCGCAGCTCATTCTTTTTTTTTTTTTTTTTTTTTTTTTTTTTTTTTTTTTTTTTTATAAATGGCCTCTCGCAGTTTTGACCACTAAGGTCATGGCTGCTTAACCGAACTTTTCCTGTGGTGGCCTTAAGCTTCTACACTTAGAGCCTCCAGCCAGGAGCTTTTAACTATTCTAAATTAAAACTAAGCGAATGCTCGCTAAGGGCACCCCCTGTGGGGTACGAACCTCGGCTTAGGGCATCGCTGAGGGGAGGACAGCAAGAAGGGACAGGCTGGATCAAATTTATATTTTCATCATGATTATTATGCGGGGTATTTAAAGCTACGTGCTCAGCTGCAACAACTGCTGGCACCTCGTTTTCGAGCAAGGGTCGGGGAGGAGTTTCATTGACTCGGGGACGCGGTCGCGATCGCAAAGGACCTCGGCGGCGAGGTCGGAATGACGGGAGGCGTCTGTTTTTGTATACTGTACTGGTGGCCCTATTCTGCTCCTGGAGGAGTGTAATGGGGTCATCTGGGTCGGAAAGAGTATGCCTCGGTCGGCGAATCTGACTGATACGGGAAGGGATGTAGTCGGCTGACTCGACAATCAGAGGATTGCGATGTTTGGGAGCGGAGTCAAAGTAACTCTTGGACATGCGTTTTAGGAATTGGCGGATCGTTGGGATCTTACAGTCGAGATGGAGGATCTCGTTTCTGACATAAAAGGGGGCTCCCGTGGCCTTACGAAGGAAACGGTTCTGTAGGGTCTGCATCCTATGGATGGAATGGGGTTTGGCGTGAGCAAAGACTGATCCCGCATAGGTCATGATGGGGCGGATGCACGCTGTGTAGGTTCGCAATTTGCACTTTAGTGACAATTTGCTGCGTGCATTGAGAATGAAATGAAGTCTACCGAGAGCGAAAGCGGCTCGCGAGCGAACCGACTTTATGTGCTCTGAAAAGGAGAGGTGATGGTCGAGTATGACACCGAGGTACTTGGCTCGCTTCTCCCAAGGGATCGGCTTGCCGAACAAGGTGATAGGTCGGGGGAGGGGGAGGGCTCTGGATCTCGGTTTTGTGAATAAAACCGCTTGACTTTTGTCGGGATTGACCTCGATTCTCCATTTCCTGAACCAGGCGCCAAGGTTATTGACAGCCCTTTGCAGGTTTAGGAGCATCGTTTCGGTATTGCCTTTACAGATGATCGCAGTATCGTCTGCGAACAGAGCCAAGTGCGTCCATCTGTGTTTGGGAATATCGCTAGTGAATAGGGTGAATGCGAGGGGAGCTATCACGGAGCCCTGAGGGACTCCTGCCCTTATGGGGCGGGGAGAGGATAGGGCTCCTTCGATACGGAAGCGGAAGGTGCGGTTCGACAAGTAGTCTCGAATGATGAGCACGAGACGATCTGGCACACCGAGTTTGTAAAGCTTATATATTAAGCCGTTGTGCCAGACTTTGTCAAACGCTTTCGCAATATCGAAGAAGACCGCACCTGTCCTTCGGCCTTGGGTGAGAGCACCGCTGACCAGCTCGACAATACGGTGGACCTGATGCACGCTAGAGTGCTGAGTTCGAAAGCCGAACTGCTCGTTGGGGATGAGGCCCTTGGTCTCTGCGTAGTCTCTGAGACGCTTATAAATAAGCCTCTCATAGATTTTGCCGAGGACTTTGAGCAAACTGATGGGGCGGTAACTAGTGGGCTCGCTTTTAGGCTTGCCGGGCTTTGGGATTCCTATGACCGTGGCCTCTTTCCACGTCTGGGGGAAGATGTTATTACCTAATGCACCATTGAAGATGGTGGTCAGTAGCATAATTAAATGGGCTGGGAAGAGCTGGACCACCCTATTGGTGAGTCCGTCTGAACCGGGGGCTTTACGAATATGGAGACCCTTGATAATCTCGTGTACCTCATCTGGTTCGATGGGGGGCAGGGGAAAATCAGGGTCTTCAACGGGAGGGAGAGAGGATCTACGTTTGACTTCGGCGTCGACCTCGTCGAGGTGAGCTTTGTCTACTGGTAGGGAGCTGGGAGAGCATTGAGCTTCTAGGCTGTCGGCTAGGCACTCGGCCTTGTCGATGTCATCGAAGGCGATGGTTTTATCGGGGCGGACTAGAGGGGGCATAGAGGCTGATTGAGTGGACCTGAGTTTCCTCTGGAGTTCCCAGAAGGCTAGATGGGTTGGCTCGAGATCGCCCAGCATCTTGTCCCAGCCCGCGTCACGCAGCTCCGCAATACGTGTCCTTACAGTTCTCTGTAAGTAGCGCATGTGGGCTTTGTTGGCGGCGCAAGGAAAGACACTGTAGGCACGAGTGGCCGCGTTCTTCTCAGTCATCAGAGCACGCACATCGTCCGGGAGTTTCAAGTAACAGGGTTCTGTTGCTGGAACCTCCCTTGAGCAGTCGCTCAGGACGGTTTGTACGTGCTCCGTGAGTGAGTCGATCGCGGCCGTCGTGTCAGCGATTGAGTAAAATTTGTCGGGAATTGCGTCTAATGAGGGGGACGTGTTGGATTTCAGCTGAACGCTTACTTTCTTCCAGTCCGTCACCTTTCTAGTGGAGGGGGGATGGTTGGGGTCAGAGGGACCTATGCGGGAGACAAGATTGATGATGACTGGGCGGTGGTCAGAGGTAAGCTCGTGCACCGTTTCTATTGTGTCAATGCGTAGGTTTACGTTCTTAAGGAGCGTTAGGTCAAGGACGTCAGGGGTGTGATCGATTCTATGGGGATAATGAGTGGGGTCCATCGGAGCGATGATATCGAAGTTAAGGGAGGAGGAGAGGTCGAACAAGTGTCGGCCTCTGGTATTAGTGATGGAACTATTCCATGAGGGGTGCTTGGCATTGAAATCGCCCGCCATAATGACGGAGTCACTCATGCCTAAGAGTAATTCTAGGTCATCAGATAGGAGTTGGAAATTTTCTAAATCTACAGTTCGAATGGGAGGGATATAGACCGATACTAGAGTGATCGGTGGGTGACCGGTCATACCTAGACGGCAGACTGATACTTCTAGTCGGGAGAGGGGGGGAGGGTCCATAGGAATGCAGTACAGATCCTTTTTATAATAAATGAGAGTGCCACCCGCGTGACAGCGCGTCCTATCGTTCCGGATTAAGCGATAGTTAGCTATGGTGGGGCTACGTTTGTGGGGCTTTAGAAAGGTTTCCTGGATGAGGAGGATATCTAACTGATGATCGCGGAGGAATTCCGCGATCTCATTTTTTTGATTTATTAAGCCATTGGCATTAAAGGTACCTAATTTGAGGGATCGGGGTTTAAACCTTTCAATAGTGGCGTTATACATGATGGGGGGGTCTAGAGAAAGATTTTAGGGCTTGCGTAATGTCCGAGTACGCTTCGTATACATTTGTGATCCCCGCAGCTCATTCAATCCAGCGGGATTGATATGCGGGATTACTCGATCCCGCATCTTTGAAATTATGTTAAAATCAAATTTAAACTACAGATTATTGTGTAAAAATCAACTTTTATCAAACATTTCTTACATTAAGCAACAGAAATTATTTATTTTCTATTAATTAAGTAATTAGTAATCTGTTTTCTTAGATTCATCTTTAAATGTTTGGCATAGTTTCATAGTTTTTTTTAATTTTACCCTTAATCCTAACAACAGTTTTATATTTTTAATTCAGTCTTATTCATATACCAAAAAACTAATAATCATATCACAACTTTCTCTTAGATGCTATTACTATGATAACTTTTGAAAATACGCTCTTTAGAAGCAACTTTGCGGGATCCGCGTTTTGATGGTGCGGGATCCGGCAGATTAATAAAAGCAGCGGGATCCCGCGGAAATGCGTGATCCCGTCCCGTTTTGCGGGATTGCAATCCCTAGTAACAGATTTAAATATGTCTTAGGCGTTTTACAGTAAAAAATGAAACATTTTTGAAGTGAAAACTTCTTTAGGCACTTTGGGCATTTTTGAGATGGGACTAAACCATTGATTTCGTGACCTGTTACCGACACCGTGGATTTACTCCACGGTGTCGGTAACAGGATAGGACAGACATCAACGCGTTGATTACCGCGGTGCGTGGAGTAAAAGACATCAACGCATTGGATTACCGCAGTGCCGATTTTTTTTCAAGTTTTCACTTCTGTCGGCACTCCCGGAGTGCCACTGTTTATTTTTTATAAACTAGTGGAAGCTGTTGTCCAGCTGCACTGCTGGAGCAGCAGACGAATTTAATAGTATAAAGGCATGAGGTACCTATGGGGGTTCCAGCGTGTCGGAACCGGGTGCCGCATAGATCGCAGTGAGTCGGAACTGTCTGCGGTGATTCTCCAGTGCGTCGGCTCTGCTTGCTGACCGGCCGAAAGTGCAGTGTGGTGTGCCAAGTTTGCTGATGAGGCTGAAGGTGATGACCAGGTATGCGCGTCCGCTGCGTGCTGGTGGTCAGGGTACCCGTTGAAGCCGTGGATGCTGGTTGGCTTGTGTGACTCACCGCTCGAAAGCTTGAGGAAGTGATGGTGATGACGTCACGTTGAACTAGCTGCTCGAACGCTGTGCCAATGTCCATGTTCGGGGTCAGGGAACAGGGTGTACAGTTCACTCATCCTCTACAGAAATGAGAGGATCCTCCGACCCTGACCGGGTATTGATTTTTGTCCCCATACAAGAAACGTGTTGTTTTCGGCATTTTAGGGTTCCGTACCCAAAGGGTAAAACGGGACCCTATTACTAAGACTCCGCTGTCCATCTGTCACCAGGCTGTATCTCATGAACCGTGGTAGTGAGACAGTTGAAATTTTACAGATGATGTATTTCTGTTGCCGCTATAACAAAAAATACAAAAAAAAATCAAATCAAATCAAATAATTTATTTGCATAATACATGTTAAAAAGGTATTACAGCTAATGAGGTGTGCAAAATTAATAAGTATATTAGGTACTAATCGCAACATTAAATATAGAAGGGGATTAGTATCTATTTATTTGATTTTTATTTTACAGTTTTTAACACAGCTAACTATTTACATTAGGTACTAAATTAAAAGACTAACTATTGTTTTTATTATTTTTATTTATACAGATAGTTAAATATAGAATATATTATAAATTAAGATACATTAAAAATATAAATCCTAAATAAAAAAATACACAAGTCAATTTAGTCAATATTTATGGGGGCTCCTATACAACAGACATGATTTTTTGCCGTTTTTATAGATAATGGTACGGAACCCTTCGAACGCGAGTTCAATTCGCACGTGGCCGGTTTTTTTATTTGTAGGTGTTTGGTATAAAAACTAAATCTTGAATCACTGCCTGGGAAAAAGTTCGTCTCCTTATTATCTTTTCACCACGATCAATCAATAATAATAATCAGCCTTTTTCCATCCACAGCATTTCATCCGCAGCCTCTTTTGGAATCGCCCACGAATTTACGAGCCACTATTCAAATCAATCTACGGCGTGATTATCAAACAAATTAAAGTTCTTAAGAGTTACAAGTTATAATTAGTAGTGATAACATAACCCTTACGATGGGCGGTGTGGTCCTACCTCACTGCAGTCTCTGGTCACTAGTCACCCGGAGAGTTACTCAACAGGTTAATCAACGACGATAATCTAGCAGTGAATGTCAAAGTTTTACGTGTCTATTAAAGATTTTTCCTTTCTTGTAAACCATCATTAAATGAAGAGCGATTTCTCAAGAGATTTACACAGAAACCAAAAACTGCCACTCTTTTTCCTGCCACACCATGCGGTTTGTGAAAATTTGTTGTTCATAGAAATACGGCCTTTTGAAAAAACACTCATAATTTTTACGCCAAGTGATGACGATGACAATGACACATTTTAAGTTCAGTTTAAGTTCTAACTATTCAATAAGTTTAAAGTTAGAACTTTTTCTGATGCACAATTCTCCAATTTTTCAGTTATTGCTTTCGTTGCTTTTCTTTTTTCATTTGCAATGCAGTGAAGAAAAACAGGTGACAAACTGTTAATAGTCAGTGAATTAATTCATGCGTGAAATAGTTTTGCATTTGAACAACAATTTTCTAATGTCGTTGAAGTCTTTTCTTCTTATTTTTGTCTAAAAAATTTTATTCTGCGATTGTATAAAAAAAATCCGACACTTATAGAAAGCTTATGTAAAAGGGTTAATATCTTTTTTACTCATAATTTACTAGGTAACGCGAAAGAATTTCTTTTAGTTTCATATATTTCACACTAATTAGTTTCAGTTTTTGTCTAATTACGATAAAATTAATTTTTGTCTTAATTGTATGTTCGTCATGCTCTTGATTTAATTGAAGGGCGTCAGATTTGTAGCCATTGTTGGAAATGTATACAAGTAGGTGATTCTTCTTAATGTGCACATACCGAAATGAGGCAATCTATGCTCAATTTTATTTTTTTTATACTTTTGAAAAAAAAAAAAAATTGTAACAAAACTGTGTAACTTTTAAACTAAATCATCTATCGCGATGAAACAAATTCCATAATGATTGGAAGTAACTTGGTGTTCACATAAAATTAAAATTGAGAAAAAAACTACCCTCAATTGAAAATAAACATGTTTTTTTTAGCAAAAATCTGTATTTTTCTCATAAATTTTTACAATAATTGTAAAATTTATAAACAAGATGCCAAAGAGAAAAAAAAAAAACCATCGATAAAGTTAAGCATAGATTCCCTCATTTCGATATGTGCACATGATGAAGAATCACACTGTATAAACTTAATATCAGATAATTTTTGATACTCTAATTTATGTTTTGGAACTCATTTGGACGATACGGAATTAATTGGAAAACACTTAAATGAAACTGCTCTATGCATAGCGAGGTCATATTTTTTAACCCTGAAAAAGGTAGTTGGATTTTTAGAGGTATGAAGAACAGGGTGTAAAATTCACTCATCCTCTATGGAAAAGGGAGGATCCTCCGACCAGACGGGTGCTGTGTCTGGCGGGCAACTGCCCAACGATTGATGTTGGGGAAGTTATACAGGTATATGGTGTTCGCGCAGTAAACTCTAATTGTGCGATGCAGGATTTGTGTGACGTCAGGATTTTGTGTGACGTCAGGTCTTTGATGCGTAGTTCGCATGTGGCGATGTAGATGCCGCCACAGATTGATTATGGTACTGTGCCAAATAAACTTTTTTTTCTTTTTTATTAATTCAATTAATGTGAAAAACTAGTAAGTATTATTTTAGGACTGACAGCGTTATGTGCAATTTTATATATCGTATAATTCCAAAAGTTATTGAATTTAACTTGATTGTTATTCATATTTATTTACTATAATAACAAACAATACTAACATATTAATTAAAATTAAGTAGTAAAATAACAAGAACCTTAGCCTTTTTTTCTAATAAAATCATGCACTAGGCAGAGCCTGCCCTGCAGGAGCTTCTTAATGACATTATTACCATTCTAGTTATTACAAGTTAAAAGCTATCAAAAGTTAACGTTCTCAATAAAATGGAACGATGTACTTATTGAGCATAAGTTTGAGCATCGTTGTTCGTGTTATTAATAATACGAGAAGCGTCGTGCCGTATATTTCTAATATTTAATCTAGATCATATAAAATATATCGTACCGTCTGTCACTAGGTAATAAAACCCTTGGTTTGTTGAACTAAAGTACATACATGTATATGGGGTGGTCTTATTTAGCACCAACAGTTTTTGTAAAGCTGTTTTCTTAAGACGGCCTGTCACGTTTGGAACAAGATTTAAAAAAACCAAACCCCTTCCAACAAAGCACAGATCACTCAAACCTTACAATGGACTCCAAAATTCAGAAAAAAAAAATAAAAAAAAAAATTGCGACGCTGCTATGTGAAGTGGCATGGCTGAAAATGAGCTTCTACAGTACTGAAAATATGGCTGAATTATGGAAAATATTTTATAACCTCTGGATCTTAGCAAACCAATCTTTGCCAGACAAATCCGCGCGTCATACAAATATCATGAACACGCAGCTTAGATTGCGTGAGCATGTACTTATCTGCTAATGACGGGAGCCGGCGCTGATAACGTCCAACACGTTCTGTCCAGGACAGGTATCAACAGGGAGCCTACTAGTCCCGCATTTCATTAAGTTTTTCTAAAGTAAACTCCGTAAGACTTAAGTGCATAATTAAGTTTGTTAACTTCGTTAGTTTTTGTATAAAAGCCTCCATAAAGATGGCTTAATTCGTCAAAAAGTTTGGTGATATTTTTGGTTGGGTGCAGAATAATTCAGTTATAATTACATTAGTTTATCTTCAGAAACAGGATTAAACGATGTAGTTTTTTTTTTTATTTCGAACTTTACTCCGACCTCGTTAAGTTCACTTAGTCCGGATGAGTCCGGTTCTAAGTTATAAGTTTTGAACATTATGAACTTAACTTTACCTGGGTCTGAAGATAAACCTTGTTTTGCAATAAGGCCATTCATGTTTGCTTGTGCTTACAATCTTGTAAGTACTACACGTTGAATTAATAGAACCTATACTTCTTGTTTCCAATAATTAAATAACTTGGAAGACATGGAAATAATAGTCTATAGCCTATTCTGTTTTATCTAATCATACTATTAGATAAACATAGCTTGTCTTAAAAAAGGGTTAAAATATTTGATCTGTTTGAAAAGTATCTGTTGAAAATGTAAACAAAATGGATCAGAAAACTTACCTGATGATGCCACTTATAAATTGAAAGCCGAATGCCTTTTTTTGGTTGGGAAATGATTAACTAACTTCTCCCGCTCTGGAGGGCGTGTCAGACACTGACTAAAACCCACCCGTGTTCCTTCAGTTGCCATATTGCCGGGGCCACGATCTCCCTTTCGGATTTCTTTGCAACCTCGACAGGAAAGCCGAATGCCTTGATTGATTATTTCAATCCGAAATTCTTATTTTAAACCACCTCTAAGATATATTTCATTTGACAATTGAGGTTGATTTTATATTATAACCTTAATTTTTGTCGATTATTTTTCAATTACAATTTAATAATGTTATTCGAACAATAATTCTTGGAAAAAGTGGTGAGATATGAAGTTGAACACTTCTAAATACAAATGAATGTGTGACTGATAATAACCCTTTATATGACTTATTGGAGTTATTGCGTAAGAATTTAACAGGGTTTGTTTACACTTCCATCGAATACTTTTGAAACAGACAGTAGCTCTTCATTGAAACAAATCTGATGTAGTTTGCCGTTGTAATTAAGACATCAAGAAAAAAAAAAATTGCTATTGACTTATGTGAAATTGATGACTGCAACATTCGTAAGCCTGTAAACAAGCCGTTTATGAATAAAACTCCTGAAAACTGTCCATGGTAAGCACTTGGTCTCGTTATTCTCACGCAGCGTGCAATTAGACGCGCAATCTGGTGGCGCGGGCGCAGCGACAGGGGGCAAAAACTGCGCTCTTTAATAACTTCTAATAACTGCCAGGGGACAGGTTCTAAGGCGGCCTGACCACGTTCCCGGGGTACAGCGGAGAGAACACACTAGTTAGGAAAACGTCGCGTTTAAGACGCGTTGGGATTTTTTTTAGGGTTCCGTACCTCAAAAGGAAAAAATTGAACCTTTATAGGATTACTCGTGTGTCTGTCTGTTTGTCCGTCTGTCACAGCCAATTTGCTCCGAATCGAATGGACCGAATTTGGTACACATCAATTCCTGTGACCCAAACACGGACGCGTAACGAAAACAAATGAATTTTGAATATTGGGGTCTTTTTACGGGGGTAAACTGAAAAATAAAAAGTATTGCAAACTGAACCGTGTGACTTATCAAATGAAAGGGCTTGTTGTGAGGATCACAATTTTTATAAACAATTTTTAAATAAATACTCTAGGTATATAAATTCATCCCAACTACGGAACCCTTAATTTTGCTTGGTCCGACACGCTATTGGCCGGTTTTTTAAACTACTGTCAATCAATATTGTGACTTGTATGCTTTAGGATTAGATCGGAAGGTTATATATCTTTACGGCGTCTTACTTTAAATCTGCTTAAGAAGTTAAGTATTAATCATACAATTTTAAGAATCTAATCAGATACACCACTGATAAATTCTCTAATCATAACTTCAATTTACCTTTGCGCTGCTTACGAACGTAGATCTCCGGATATAACTGGGTCATGAAATTACGAGTCATTATCATAATCATTATTAATTCTCTGCGAAATAATCTTAACATTAATGTTTAATTAGCTCCAGGTATCGTCTCATAGTCTAATATTATTATAATGCCGGCCTTTCAGCGAGACAATAATAAAACTATTAAAGCTTTAATAACATCAGTATGATTATGCATACACACTAAGTAATAAATATAAAACGTTGCAATTCGTCACTGCTTGCATTTCATTGGCTTAATGGTGATAAGATTATAACTTTCACCATAGACTATATTGAAGAGCAGTTGGTTTACGAACACAATATTTTCAATAATTGAGAAAGGAATATCGAAGGAAGGAAGGGAGGAATATTAAGGAGTTTCTAACTGAGAAAGAATTTTTAAGCTAGTGCATATATATTATTTTTTGTACTTAGTTCATTGTGTAATTTTAAAATTGTATTTAATTATTTAGTTATAAGTTGAATATTTAAATCTTTTGCATGCCTGCATGGTAAAATATGGCTGAACTCTTATTTTTTTTGTCATCATTTGCTGTTACACATATTTGCAAAATAAAATTATCTTGATCTTCTCTCTTTATCTTTATTGTTTAATAGACAATTATTTTAATCATTAAAAATCAATGGAATGCTCTTCACATCACTTTGAAATTCGAACGGCGCGGGCAGTGTCTCGTTGTGAATCTGCGATGATTTACTTAAAAAACAAATGAGCTCTCTAATGCTTTCGTATTGTGTGCGGTCACATGGGTGAGATTCTTATTTATTATTTATTTAACAATTTATGTACACACATATAAACAGATAAGAAGAAAGGAACAGAAAAATACGAACAAAGGTGATGCTTATTTCTATAGAAATCTCTTCCAGCATACCTGCGATAGGAAAGTAGTTAAAGAGATGTAGACAACGTGTGTAAGAGTAGAAGAGAAAACAGAATACATAAAATAAAAAACTTAACTATACACTAATTTAAATATAAACATACAACATGAGAATATACATACTTCTAAAATACATATCACTAAAATAAACAGAAAACACAAACAAACACAAACTTAACAGAATCACACTTCTGATATAGCTCGACAAGGGGTGGAGTCGTACGGGAGGTGAACACTGAGATGCTGGCTAATAGAGATGTGTGGATAGAGATGATGTAGGTACACGCTGCCCCGACTCCAAATAATTTAAGAAGGGTAGTAGGATAAAAAATCAATGCAAAAAAAAAGGAATATCCCCTTTTTTCCACTTTCTTGAACGACAGTCAAGTTTCTGACTAAACTTTTTCTTTTTGGAGTCGCAGAATTGAGTGTTTTAAACAATTATATGGTAAAGGTGTAATTGGCACTTCTGTGTAGTTTTTACAACATAAATAGCGAATTACTTGGAACGTCGTTCTTAAATCATTAAGTTGATGACTACCACGAAGTTGATATAGACATTTTAATTGGTTTTGGCCGTTCTGATAGACATAATAAGTAAAAATTAGAAAAATAAAAGAAAATTGTAATGGTCTTATCTGTATTGCAGACATTGCAGCCGATAAAAATTTCCCTATTTTATTCGTGTGTGGCTGTTAACGTCCTGCCTATTTATTCTGTATAACTTTTACCTCGAAAACTTCAAGTCAATCTGCACCAGTTGGAATGCAGCTCATTTTACAAAAATTTTCACGGTGAGATTTTTACATAATACACAGATCACAGAAACTCAGAAACTGGCTGGTTTTGATGTCAATTAAAACTATGACTATTTATTACAAAAAAACACAACATTCCAAATTAGAAATTCTCTCCATATTTTTTTACGAGCAAAATTAAAATACTCTGGTGTCACTGAAAAATGGATTTACAACGAGAACATTTTCGCGCGATGATTTTGTACGATTTCAAATGTCGACTAATACCAGAAGAATCGTTTGAAAGACTTCAAATGGTGTTAATAGATAAAAACCCTTCTAAAGCGACTGTTTTCCGCTGGTTCAACGAATTTATGCGTGGTCGAGTAACTTTGGCGGACTAAGAAAGGAGTGACCGCCCTATGACGGCTGAAAACGTACCTACTGGCTATAAAATAATTAGTTCAAGAGAATACTTATGCGAATCACATATGAAAAGGTTCAGCATATAGTGCAGATTGGATTGGGAAGTGTGCATGAAATTCTACACGGGCATCTTCGCGTAAGGAAGATAAGTAGTTTCACGGTGGTACCGCACAATCTAACGCAGGCTCAGAAGGAGGTTCGGGTAGAATGGTGCCGAGACATGATAGCAAAATTTGAAGCAGGCGTGTCTCGACGCGTTTAAGATATCATTACGGATGGATTTGTAATTTTTTGTTTCTCAAAATAAAAAATCAACTCAAGGGAAAATAGTTTTCATCACCGGAAGATGCACTGGCTGCATTTGAGAAGGGGATTGAAGAGGTGTCTCACGCGGACTGGAAAATGTGTTATGAAAACATACAAAAAAAAAAAAAAAAAAAAAAAAAAAAAAAGACGAATTGAGAACCTCCTCCTTTTGGAATCTGTAGTAGGTATATATTTTTTTTTTGTAAGTATCGCAATACTTTCTGAGTGCCCCATGTACACCGGCTGGTCGTTAAATATGTTGTTGTTGTTAAATGTTGTTGTTGTTGTATGTTGCATGTTGTAATGAGCATATTCTTATCTATAATCTAAACCAATACAGTAAGACCAAACCTATCCAGAATTCTCTAAACTTTTACAAAAAACGCAGCATTTTGTCTGCAAACCTGTAGTACCCTTAACAGGAGCTTATCCATAGATAGGTTTCAAGTTATAGCTGTTTATAAGTATCCTAGATTAATGCATGCATGCGAGCATTGAGCTAAGGCATGGACTCGAGCCTGACCGCAGGCGCAGGCTGGCTACCGATCCCGACTAGATTGTAAATATTCTATCAACCTGCCATGGTTCTTATTTTTCTCTTTGGTAAATGGGAAGGCGTAGAAAAAAATGTGTGTTGTTGTTTATGATTTCGCACACAACGTGAGTGTGAATTTATGGATGGTGACAGGTTGTTTTTTCTGATTTTTCATAAGTTACTAACCGTTCTTTGTTGAAAGTCACACTATTATATTGATTTTGTTTTAGTAAAGGACCCATGGTTTCCCAAAAGTTTACAGAATTCATAATTCTGTAATCCCTGACGGGTTAGGAAGAGGCGGACATACCAACAGAATACATTGTCTCTGAAATCGTTATTGCGGAGCAGCTAGGCATTCTGAAAGATATGATTGATAGACAAAATTATTTGTTTTTAGACTTTCTAAAACGGGATTGATTTTGAAAATTAATTCTATTTAACTGAGTAACATGTTTGATAGGAAAACACCAAAAATATCAAGATAAATATTTTTCTTAATAAGTATTTCAGTTCTAACATTATTTAATTTTATCCTGACTGTGTTTCTAAAGATTTCTGTCACCAAGATCACCATGATATTGGTAACTTGGTGATGTTTTTGCTCTTGCACTAGTGGCCACAGTTAGCACAAATACTTACATAACTAAACCATGTATCAAACTGTGCAAAGACAAGTATAATTTGTAGCTCCTTCAATAATTCATGTGCAATGCGACTGCTGCCTGCGCGCACGCAGTTTGTCGCGACATCTAACGAACGTATGTGGTTCACGCTCACGTTTGTTGTTTTGTAAACATCATTTTATTTATGACTTGATAGTAAAAAAATGTCGCAATGGCAATCTAACTTGAGTCGGCCCAGAATTTGGCTAGAGTATACCGCGTTTACATTAACGACAAAAGTCCCTTTCTTAAATATTACAAAACTTTTAGTAAAATGCAATTGTAGTAAGCTTTAATTAATTACTTAAATACTTATTTTTATTTTGGTGACTTAACAACGTATCTTCAGGAAACACGACTTCATAATACAGTTTTATGAAACCCTAGTTCCAGAACATGATAATTTTAGTGCCCACTCTTGTCTTAACTATACTTGTCTACTATTTTATGTCCCTGCTGTTACGCGAAGGGCTACTGTCTGAACCTGCAAAACTGAGGGTTAAAAGTTCTTATAAGTTTAATGATGAGTTAACCGGTAGCTAGCGATGTTCGCGCGTTTGTCGGCTTTAACAACCCAGTTAAATTATCAACTGGGTTATTAAAGCTGACAAACGCGCGACACAAATTTTGGATGCAGGAATCACTATGGGTTATAATCAATTCATCCAACACCCAGCGCGAGTGCGGTGCTGATCCTGATCAGACTATGTCCCATCTGAAGGAGTGTACAAAATGTCCCTTCACCTAAACCCTTGACTATCTGAAGAACTTTTCTGATACCACAATAAACGTGGTCAACTACTGGACCCAAATAGTATAATGTAAAGTGTACCGTCGAAACGAAAAGAAGAAGATTTTACTTTCGTCATTACTATTCTACATATGAGCAGTGGTAGCCCAGTGGTAACGGGCTTACGAGTTATCGTGAGTTCGAATCCAGACAGGCTCTTAACTGTGTAATGTATTTTATCATCATTGCTCGCAAAACTTTGAAGGAAAACATCGTAACTAAATATGCATATCCTAGAACCACGGATATCGACCTAGAACCAAAAATTGGAAGTCATGTGATATTCAGGAACCCGGACTGGGCCCGCGTGCAATCCCTCTAACAATCCCTCTCGAAGAGAGGATGCCCCAGCAGTGGGAAGTTAAAGGCTGATTATGCTTATATATAATAAATTACCAGAATTAATTAAAAACGAACAAAAATTAAATACGTTCGTAAATAAATTAAAACAATTTCTATTAGGTATATAAATGCTATTATAATATCAATGATTATTTAATTGACAATATTAACTAACAAGTTTTATAAAATAATTACAATAGGTATATATAATAATAACAACTAAATAAAGTCAAAATAAAAAGCCCTCTTCCGCACTCCTACTTTGCTGTACCCGACAGATTATTGTAAAACCTACCACCTAAGTTCACATGTGGAAGCAATAAATGTATTGCGTATGCTACGTCTAAACTGTAAGTGGGTATATCTTCTTTTCAACCTATCGCAGACCATTTTTGGACAAAGACGTCTCTGAAGCATACTTAGATCTTACCTTCCCGCATCTATGATAAACGAGACAACTGCCCTCTTTTTGGTCTAGTTTGTCGTACCAAATATTATTGAAGCTACAATGAATACCTGAATATAATTCACCAAATTCAAAGTGGATCAAAATATGAATCAAAATTATTATTTTTTCCATTTCTACCGTGCGAAATGTACACTATCTTCGCATTCTTGCCTTTATAAATCAATGGTTAAATGGCGATGGAGCCTTAAATAGAAAGATGCTAGCACTCATATCTTGAACCTTTTTTACGATTTGGCCATTGCCCTCGGCGGTTTTAACGATCCGCGTAGGAAGATAGGCAATTGACACTTTTGATTTCTCTTTTGCATTTTTACTATTGTGATCCTAGGACCCTATAAGGTGAAGAAGAATGCCGATATAGGAATTTAAATATCGTTCTAGGACTTGTTATCTCACATTATAATTTAACTATTGTGTTGTTTGCAAATTACAATGATTTAACCGCCTCTGTGATCTAAGACCACCTGTCTCAAACCCAGAGGGGGGCTCAATTCCCAGTGGGAGCATTTTCTGTTCGGTTGGGTTGGTAGTAGGGTTTGTCCTATGTCCGTCTGGCTAGCTACCATCATCTTATCTTATAAGTCTGTCGCCAGAACAACAATGTTGTCAGCATTGTTGTGTTTCGGCAGGTATAAGATAGCCAGTTCCTCTGTGGTTGAGGATTCCGGATGAAGCTCGCTTCTACCTTCGGCCTGATCATCACTTACCATCAGGTGAGATGCAGGCCAAGAGCTACCCGGTAGTAGATAAAAAATAAAAATAAACTATCGGTCCAATTGAAAGTTAAAAAAAAAATAAAGCACGTGCTTATAAATGCTCCAGAAATCGGTTGTAAAAGTTATTCTTACGGAGAAGAACACAATTCCAAGGTTCTTCGTTTTCTTCTGGAGTTTAGAAACTAACATTTTATTTTGACAGCAGGCAAGCATTTTCTTAACAGTGCCTACAGGAAAAGAAAATTTCATAAAACACTGGTAAAAATATATTTTACATATTTTTATTACACATAACATCGCAACTTATTGCATTAACAACTACCAATCAAACACCACACGCATCTAATAATAAACAGAAATATATTAAAACATGATAAAAAGCTTAAAAAAGATGGCCGCCATCGCCATCTTGAATCGAATGCGCGGGAACGACCGATCGGGTGCGTTCAATAAATTGACATACGCCTTATAAGGTCCTATAGCGTCCCATTCGTCTTGTTGTAGGTCTTAGACCTTAGCTCCGAGTTAGATGGCGTGTTAAATTGGGCCTGTAAGACTGGATAGCTAAAAAGTAAGCGACTAACATTTATGGGGATATTATAATGGTTAGCTGGCTTCGAGTTAAATGTTTCTAATGCATGTTGAGTTAAGAAAAATACTGCATACTATCTTTAATTTGAGTTTGAGGTTTCTGGTATTTTATGAGTACTTGATACTCGTAATTTATAGTATGTAGAGATCGGTTGAATAAATTGTACTATCTAGGCGTTTAGTTTATAAAAATAGTTTAAAGTTGCAGTAATTTTTCCCAGCTATTTAAGATTCATCTGAAACAATTGAAGTATAGTCATAGACATATAATTAATTGCAAACCATATCAATTACTGGGAATGTTGAACCGAGTCAATTACAGAGCCATTACAGATTCATAAAAGGACAAAATGGCTGTTCTAATTTAAAATACAATTAGAACGTAAAAACATCTCACCTAATATGAGAACCTATTGTCCATGCTGGCCAATCAAGAGCAATTGATATAGTATGATATAAAAATGTTCAACTGCACAAACAACTATGGGCCAGCGTCCTAACCATTTAGATGGCCCTAACGTCTTACAGACTCTTCACAAGAATGTCGTCGGAGTCTGCGGACGTTTTTACATACATTTATTGACCAGCACGGTCCATCATCTTAAAACCCGTAACCACCATTCACCTGTCAAGCAATATCTTACTTAAACTCAACGTAGGAGGGTCGGGTTTTCGGTAAAGTAGTTGGTTTTTATGGAGGTTGAAGATGTGGTGTGGTGGTTTGGTACTCAGAGGCCGCAAGTTCTTGTGTTAGCGACGTAGTTTGTTGAACGTGATTATTGTACGTCGTTTTGATTTGTAATGATTTTCGCATTGTTTTGAAGTTGGAGTAGGGAGTGGAGGCATTTTTATGGTAATTAGTAATTAATTTTACTTGTTGGTGATTTTTTTTTGGACACAGCCTGAATGGAGGAAATAAATGGATGTTTGATCAAGTCACTACTTACTTACATGATTTTTAATGGCACGGAAGATATCTTCAGGTATTGTAAGCAATTATAGGAGTAATTTATTTCTCTAAAATGCTTTAAATACAAGCCAATCACAACTTCTATCTATTATGTACTGGTTGTCATTGTTTAAATATTTTGTTTCGACTTTCGATATTGACTAACCCGTAATCTTTAGGAGTCGGTAAGATTCTAGAACCAGAAGATATTGCTTTAATTTGTCTGATCCTTAACAAATAAACATGGTGTAGCTCCGTTGTTGAATTATAGCTCTCCCAATGATTCAGTAATTGAGCTTACCTTCGCAATGAATGTGGAATACACATCGCACTCCAAAGTCTTCATGAGTCTAACAAATCGTCCCTAATTGGATAGATATTGATGTGTCTAACATCGAGACTGTTTCGCTTTTACCCTCGGGCTAGAATTTGTGGGCAATATATTTTATGATCTGCATAAGAATTTGTCAACTGTTGTGCCTTGAGGGTGCTGCTGAGCAATCGTTTACTTGTTATTTTATTCGAATAAGCTTCAATTATTGAATTTGTTGTATCTGTAATGTGTCCATTTGCCATGTTTCTTATAATTTAGGTATTGTAAATTATGATGGTATCATGATTAGTTTGCAGTTTAGTCCTAGGTTAGTGCTCATATACAAGAGCGGCACGCGCCAACGGCGGACGCAACCGACGGCTGCAGTTGCGTCTGCCGTCAACGAGTAGAGTGTCGACGGCTGCAGTTGAGTCTGCCGTCAACCGTTGTTGTAATGCCAGGCATGAAAGGCAAATAGCAGGTGGATTGTTAAAAGTATAAAGAAACCATTTTCAGAACAAATACCATATATTTTTAACCCCCGACGCAAAAAGAGGGGTGTTATAAGTTTGACCGCTGTGTGTGTCTGTCTGTGGCACTGTAACTCTTAAACGGGTGAACCGATTTAAATGCTGTTTTTTATTGGAATGGTCTTAATGAATATGTTATAGATAGATGGTGAACAGGGTCTGGTGATGGAGTTGGAAAGAGAATTGAGGAAATGTTTGTGTCGGGGTTTTTTAAATTTTAACTGTTAAAATTTTACTTGTGTGTATGATGATTTGTGTGTCAATTTAGATGAGAGTTTTTCATAAGAATATATTATTTCTATTCTAAATATTATAAGGCTAAGTAGTCTCAGAAACTTGCCTAGTTACGTCAAACAGTACCGTTACAACCTCTAGGCTGCTTAGGCACCGTAAAATTGCAGTAACAATCTGAATGATTGGAAATGGCTGTAGTTGCTGACCGGACCAATAATTTAATCTCAGTTTTATAACTTCCTAACGGATTGTTACCTTTCTATGAGGTATATTAAACAAACGATTGGCAATACGTTGGAGAATAAATCGGTATTATAATCTGTTTAGTTTAATAGTTAGCAGGAGGTTATAAAGTAGGTAAGTGAATTGCTGAACAATTAATGGAGCACCTGCGTTATTATGGGAATCCCTCTCCATAAAATCCTCTTGGTAGAAAAATTTTAAGGCATAACATTGTTTGGCATAACGTTTTCGCATAACTTTTATTAGCATAATAATACTTTGGCATAAAGCAAAGGCTAGCATAACTGTCATTTGGTCTAATTTGTTTTGGTATAGTTTGGAGTTGCATAAATTTTTAAGACATAATATTTATTCGTCTATTAATCATGCGCCATAAATATAAACATTATTTATTATAATTTGGCAATTACTCTATTGGATTAGGTTTTAGTGCGGCAGGGCAGTTTTTATAAGAGTTATATATATTAGGGCTTATTATTTTTATTTCAAAGAAAATTATGTGTAAGTATCATTATGCGTTCAAAACATTATGCTTTATAAAATTATGCTTCATTTTTATTATGCCAACATTATTTATGGCAATAAACATTACGGCAAAACATTGATGCCTGATAATGTTATGCGTAATGATCATAATGGTGAATTTCGTTATGCCAATGTCAATTATGACAATATATTATGCTTATCATCAGTAAACCGTTAATATAATAACACATAACATCACGCCTGTCATCCAGAAGGGTTAGCCAGAGGTGTACCTATAGTAGACAAGGATAGAATACCTAGTAGTTTTATTAATAGGTCGTATCTATTACTGTCTCTCAGAAGCCAAAGCACGTTTAAGAGTCTATCTAAGTGCTAAGATTTTTTCTGCTACCTTAATTATTTCAGTGCCTGGGCGACCGGCTCTAATGAAAATAGAGAATGCTCATTTAATAGTATACTAATCCATTTATAGTACCTACTTATTCCATGCTGTCATAATAGTAGGTACTTACTAATTCCATGCTGGGGATCATTATTCTAGTGTCAATATTCATTATCTTGTTCTAAACTTTGGGCGACTGAGCTCTGCTTGGGTGTAAATACGGAGAAAACTAATTTTCCTAAAGTCAAAGTCAAATCATTTATTTCAAATAGGCCCATGTATGGCACTTTTGAACGTCAAAAGATATTATATCTATGAGATGACATAATATATGGCCAATAATTTATCATTTAAATTTAAATGTTTTGTGTTGCGTAATTTTGCATACTATTGTATAGAATCATTTTTTTTTTCTAACATAGACAGACAGCTGTGCTGCTGGGGAGTTTGTTGCCCCACTTCTTCTTCCCAGCGAAAGGCACTAGGAAGTGGTGAAGGGTGGGCGTTTTGGGGGACTGTCTTATGTAATTTTGACGTTCGAAAAGTGCTGATTCTCAGCCTAGTTTGAATAAATGACGATTTTTCGCCCCCGTAAACCCCTATATTGCAACTTTCATCGAAATCGTTACCGAGCCGATTTCGAGAACGTAAATACAAAACAAATATATAAGAACAAATATTTATACAAACATTGCTCGTTTAATAGTATAGGATTAGTGTTTTTAATTTTTCTTTACTTATAAGACAATTATTTGTTTCGAGTGTTTGACCTAGGAAACAAATCTCTTTTGTTAAGTCCCTAAGTCAATACAGATTGATTTAGGGACTTTTTTTCTTTAATACCTTACTTGTCAGTCCCGTAGTACATCTTGCAGTCATGTTTCTAAGATCGAAGAGTCCACAATTTCCAAAACCTTTCCCAAAAACCCATAAAAATCGAGATAAACACCTAATTTATGGCTCCCATATACTCCTCAATGCAGCTTACTTTATGAACAATCTGATCTGTCGGCAGTAGAGACAGGTTCTGATGTCCTTGGGGAGAAATGTGGCGCTGCCGGCCGCGAGCGGGCGAAAGTGCGCGCTGACCGTGCGCCAGCGCACCCACGATTAACTTATAATAACTGATGCGACTTGATTGGCCATTAGAATTTTTATGATCGACAGTTTTTAGTTTTGAGGTTCGTTGTCTGGAAAAATGGTTTCAAATGTTCTGTTTGATGGACCTGTGGGCCTAGCAGGAACGCGCAGATTATAAAATAAAAATATGTACTCGTTTCGCACAAATATTTACTTAGTTTTAATACTTTACTAAATATCTGTGGGGATAGTAATTGTGTTTGTCGTAAAAAAATAACCAAAACGTCATAGGGTAGTTGTATTTTCGATAAAAAAATCGTTCTAATTTACGTAACATTTACGTCGCGCGTTCGTGCTAATGCCTCTTTTTGAAGAGGTAGCATCTATGTTCTATGTTATAGGGTTTGGTTTCCGCGCTTAGTCCGTAAGGTGGACCATTGTGCGTGAGCCATGGCGACCGTTTGGTGGTTATTCCAACCAGCCCACCTCCCTCCAGAAGCTAATTTAAGAGGTAGCATATGAATTGAGTAGGTCTAAAGAGGTAGGTACGAGTCATAAGTCGTATTCGAGAAAAACCTTGTAGGGTACCTACCGAAAAGCAACTGAAAAGAGTGAAAATTATGAAAACATTGGCCGCAGTCTCAACCATAGATAACGTTAATACATCTATGGTCTCAAAACTGAGACGCGGAAATAATATGACCACTTATAATTTTCATTAACTGAATAGAATTCAGGCGAAGAAAAAGAAGACTTTTCTTGCAGAGTAATAACTTTGGTTCGAGATTTGTCCACAGTCAGTGACCAATGAACATTAAAAAAATAACATCCAGGGACCATCCGGTTAACCACGACATTGCTTCATCACAGTTGATCGATGGCATATGAGTGCGGGACTATAATATTGTACAATAGTTTTGTATAGCAGTGAGGTGCATTCTTACGTTTAAGGAATGCTATAGAATGGTCCCCAAGTGTTGCTAGGCAGGCCTTTGTTCCTGCCTAGGTGTTATTGTGATTTTTGAACAACAGCTATAACTGCCAGCTAAGAAACGGTACCTACATACCTCTCCAATACCGCAAGATTCTTCTACTGGAAAGGCGGAAGAAATTTTTAGATTAGCAAATGAAAGATGTATGGTTTTGAGAGCATTAACTTGTGATTAAAAATTGTAAGAATTTCGATTTCCAAAGAAAGAGCTGGAACATTTTCATTGAAGTTATTTAACTTTTTCTCCGAGACACACAAAGCCCGATCGGCGGCGGTGAAATACAACGATTAGAAACCGGTTAGGGAACTGCATGAGCGGCGCATTGCACTCGCTAACTCCTAAACTCGACTCCAGAATGCGTTCCCGACTCAACCCTTACCACAAACCCTGACAAACATAACCTAAACGCGCACGTTTACCACAACTACACTTTTAGACTTCAGAATTCTATTCAAGTCTGCAAGTCAGCGAAACATGGTTCCCCAAGGTTTTGCAATAGTTTCTAATATAGTTCGCAGTAGCTAACGCGTGGTTTTGTTGGAATGTTGGTTGCAGACTAGAGGGTTAGCGATAAAATAAGTGGGATTCATTGACATCGGTCATGAGGTTCAGATATGCTGCTTAGACTGGATTAGGTGAAGCTAGATGCCTTTTTAAAAGTCTAGCTTATGCACTGAAAAACATGGACGTGGCGTTTTTAGTAATGTGGCGTGGTAATTATGCGTCTACATTAGTTTTTCTTATTGTTCGTATCGGAGACAAGAAAAGGTGATAATTAGTAGATTTGCTTTGTAGACTTGTAGTCTTTTATTTGACGTCTTAGTTCAAATAATATGAAATGTTATTTAGACCTATTTTTATAAGCGGCTTTCGGTTACGAACTTCTTTTGCGATCAAGTCAGACAACTCTAGAGATCCCGTAAAATAACGCGTGATTTTTTTGGTATGTTTCTAAAATTCAGTTTTTAATTTGTTCTTGCAAATATTTTTGAAAAGGGTGTGGGCAATTGGTGGTTGTAATTGTTTTAGTTTTTAAACAGTACTTTTTTTACTTGCCAAGTAGACCATGACATTTTATTAAATAATTATCAAAAGGCCACACGCGATAACATAACCATACTTATCAATATTTATTCGGTCTAAATGTATGATATAATTAAGTATTAACTTTTTTATACATTAAGTAAAGCATACTCCAAAAAAAAAAAACGAAAACATAAGTGAAGCCACGTAAGTTCCATCACGTTAGATGCTCCTAAGTCCCACTGGGCTCAAAGACTAAAAAAGCAAAGTACCATGAACACCAAAAATTTAAAAAGTTGCTCCTAAGTAGGTTTAATTATCTAAATCTCTTGTACGGTACGGATGTAGGTGTCTATGATTATGTACGAATCGCAAAATACGGTATAGAGGGCTTGTTTTAGTGTCGACATGAAATGAAAGCTTATTTTAAATAACTTGTATTTGCATTTTCTTGTAGGACTATAGGAGAAAAGGGTGCCTAAAACGCCCATTATGTCTTTCTAATTGAAAGTGACGTTTTATGTCCGTTACAATTCAAAAAATTAATTAATAGCTCATGTGCTAAGGCGGCAAAGAAAGTTCACGCGACTGACATTTAGATAATATTACCCTCTATGTTTAATTATCTGTAGTGACCTTTGCCTGCGAGGGGTGATCCGATGCAAAAACTGGCCAAATAACTGACACGCTGGCTTTTAAATACCTAGTAATTCATATAGGAGGTAGAGTACAGAAGTATAATTTCATATGTGCTTAGACTAGACTAATCTGCATCGTCCTCACATAATCTGACCAAGACAATGTCTGGACTTTTTAAAAGAGACTTTGACCTCTGAGTTTGTTTCGGTGTTTCTTAAAAGATAAAGATAAAGATACTCGAAGACGGCTGGATCGATTTAAAAAAAAACTTTTTTTTACTTTCTAGATGGTGCCATTGTCATTTGGTCGCGATCTGATGATGGGATCTTGGAGAAATCGAGGGAACTCTTCAAATACTATAGGCACACCTAAGTATCGCGATTTGGGTAAAATATTATTGACGTGTGAAAGTGTTTGTAAACTTACTTCCAGAAATAAAACAAAAAGTTTCAGTGGAGAAATCTGAAACAGTGTGTGATTTGTCAATTTTGCTGTAGAATCTCTGATCGAAAGAAGAGTCTCTTAGACAGAAATGACATGGCTTAGCACCAAAGAGTTGAGTGCAATGCGTCCCATCAGAAACTTTACACAGTTTCCTGATTGTTTTAACTTTTTTATTATTTGTTTTTTATCGAGGACTATTTCGAGTGGAACTTCTTTATCATGAATTTACTGCGCCATATCTGAAAAAACTAAATACTTAAATTGTCTAATTTCTGTAAATTACGATAGTCTTTAACACTTCCAGAAAATAGTAATTAAATTAAACCTTATCCTAACTCTCCCCCTTACCCTTCAAATTGATTAAATTAAGTAATTACCGAACTTATAAGAAGTTATTGCCGCCACAAGTATGAACTTTAAATGCCATTAGGGCCTCCTTCTAAGTAGTTGCATGCCGTTTTATTCCTGTAAGTGTCATGGAGAAAAAGGTACCTACCCACCTACAAAGTCAGCTGCGGAAACATCAGTTCCATGTCAAATGTCGTTGATGTAAAACCAGGATTAGTAGGTAGGTATTGTTAATATTCTAGGGAACTAGTTAGCCACATTTCTTATTTCCATACAGTAATATTGGCAAATTAATCAAAACAGTGAAATATTTGACATGTATTTGGGACGTTCCCCACTTTCAGAATAAACGCTCTTAATAATATTTTTTTTAACTAAATGAGGTCGGTGTTACCTATCCGACTAGGTACTCTGAAAAGAAACAGCGAACCAAACTCAGAAGTCACAGTCTCTTTTAAAGTCCAAACCTAATCATGGTCAGAACATGTAGTGTCAGAAGACATAAAAAAAAAAAAAAAATAACGAGACCAAATTGTTGCTTATTCTTGAAAAAATAGAGGTATCGTTTGAATGTTAGAGGGGCTCATGGCTAAGTCAAAAGCCACACAGGTCAATTACCGAGGTCGGTCCATGGATGGGTGACCATTCATTTAATACAGAGATCCCTCCGTGCCTCGGAAAGTACGTATACCTAGCTGTTGGTCCCGGGTGTCATTTGTAGATCTTTAACCGTCTTTATGGGTAGTCAGAAGCCCAAAAGTCTGACAACCAGTCTTACTTGTATCGCATTACCCTGTAATGGGTTGTGGAGGTCAGATAAGCAGTCGCTTCTTGAAAAATACTGGTATTCAGCTGATAAGGTCGGCGTTTTCTTTCTGACTGCTCTGAGAAGAAAAGCCTAAACAAACTCAGATGTTACAGTCTTTTTTAAGGTCCAGACATAATCTTGGTCAGATTATGTGAATACCATGTATAATGTATATTGGTGTCTTAAATAGTTTTTTGAGGAAAGGACCACATAGTTTGAGTGAATCTGTCCAGTCAGTTCACATGTTACCCAATATCTGGGTTGTGGGTCAGATATGCAGCCGCTCCATTAAAATACTGGTATTCAGCTGCATCCGGTTAGGCTGGAAACCGACTCCAATATTGTTGGGAAAATGCTAGGCAGATTTTTGAAGTGAAAACTTCTTTAGGCGCGGTGGACATTTTTGAGATTGGACTAAACCATTGATTTCGCGACACTGTAACGCAATTTACCGACACCGTGGAGTAACGCGTTGATTACCGCGGTGCCGATTTTTTTTCAAGTTTTCACTTCTCTCACACACACTCAAACACACACTCACACTTAAACTTCAAAGCCCAAGTTAACTTAAATATTACATCAGCTTGTTTTTACAACTTGACAAGTCAACCTGCCGATATAAATGCCAACATGTCCACATACTAATAGCTATATCATAATAATTATGCATCCCTTGAAATTACTGTCATTATAATAATTCGCGTAATCCATCAGGAATGACTGTTTAATCGGCCAATTAGGGCTGCTGTGTACTTAGCCTTTAGATTGTCGTGTGATCCGAATAGGATCGGGCATTGGAATTGGATTGGCGACCTGATAATGATCCTTGGATATCATCTGAAGTGGCATTAATAGCGTAAAATCAAAAAGCCAAACTGCGTAAAAAGTGAACTTTAAAAAAGATGGAAACAAGATAACTTAATACTATAAACCTCAGATAAAATCTGAGCTATAAACAATCTCATGCAGTTGGAGGCAATAGAAATATATTAAGAAGATGCCTCCGACTGCATATCCGTCCAAGATCATTTTCAAAGACCTATTATTCAATTATACCCCACTAGTTTACATACATAGTTCGTATCTTTAATTTTTTTCTTTTTCAAAAAATCAATATGGCGACACTCTGGTTGTCGCCATATTGATTTTTTTACTGTCATATCTTTTAGTGACTCTCACAAGATTAAGACAAATTGATTGACGTAAGAATCATCAAAATCGGCTCACGCGTTTGGTCTCTAGAGCGCCACAAAGGAACAAACGTACTTATATTTAAAGGCTGATAAATACATTACCTTCCCTTGAGTCGCGCAGTCGGGTAAAAAGAAAGCAGCATTGATCTACTTCAGGATTTGTTGGTATTATATGATACACAAAGACATTTAAATATTGATGATACGTTATGTTTGATGACTACTGATCCTATTTTTGAATATCATATTAGTGCTTGATGTGTATTGAAAATATTTAACGGTAAAATTCAGTAGTGTTTGGTTTGTTAAATAGTTAGACATTGGTGCCGATTCCCTTGTTCACAAACTAAACTAAATTTAAGTTCAGTGCATCTTTTTCTTTCTATTTCATTTAGAAAAGGACAGAGGATAAATTTTAGTTTAGTCCTGTCAAATTAATCAGCGCTTGACGTAAATTGACGTAACTTTAGTTGGCAAGTTTTTAATCACGTCTAAACTTGTATGGAGTAGTGACAGGCGCTGATTAATTTGACAGGACTAAACTAAAATTAATCTTCTGTCCTTTTCTTAATGAAATAGAAAGAAAAAGAAATCTAAACCTATTGTACTAAATCATCGCTATTGCCTGAGTCAGTTCACTAGTTCTCCATATCCTGCCATAAATGTTGTCCTTTTTGCAAGGTTTGAATTTATACTTTGGTTATCATTATTTACCAAGCCCTAGCTAAGTTAATTAACCCTTTTTATAGATAGTTGCATTTATTATTAACCTAACTTTAGACACAATGACGTGGCACTTAGAAATATCTAGCCAAATCAACAATAACATACACATCTTCAAAAAAAAACCTACATTTCTGCTTCTTTTTGTCTCCTGAGAATCGCCATTAGATACGTTATGTAAAAAGACGTTGTTTTTCTCGATATGTGTCCAGTCATTTAAAGGCTCAGCCCTGTACAAGAGAAATAAGATATAAAACATAGGGTTGAACAAACGGCGGTCGAACTCCTTATTTGTAAACATTGGTAGCACCCGATATTTAAAGCTTGGGTTACAGTGAGTACTGTGCTACGGTTTGGTAATGATATGATAGTGTTTTACCCAAAACTGATTGATGAGAGACACTGATTGTGTGACAACCAAACTAATAGATAATTCAGCCCATCTATCGTGTAAAAATCTCGTCAGATGAAGTGAACTGTCAGTAATCTCAATCTTTATCTTCTACGAACTTCTCAAGTCACCACTAAAACAAATCAAGAAGATTATTGAAATAAGTAAGTAGGGACATGATCATGATTCCCGGATCCGAGAAAAACAGGACCGGTCGACGTGGCGGGCCTTAGAGGAGGCCTAAGCAAAGTCAAGAATTATTAAGAGGAAGGAACAACTGGTATATTCTACAGGCACTTTTGAATTGTCAAAGGGACCGACCCTTTGACAATTCAAAAGTGCCTGTAAATGGTTTAATTGAAACGTGGGTGTACTTCCTACAAGTACACCTCTGCCCAATCCTTCGGGGAAACAAGGCGTGATGTTATGTTATGTTTATAGCCCTTTTTAGATTACCTACTTGACTTCGCGATCAGCTTAAAGGGCCCAGGTTAAATTCGAAGAAGCCGGGGTATAAATTAAATAATCCTAAATTAATATGTATTAATTTTATTATATTTAAATTTTAAAAGCCAACCTCGATCAATTTCGGGTTCTTTTCTATACCCGAATCGCTTTAGCGTGGCAACAGCGGTCATTGCCCTTTCCCCAATATCTCTCCGTAGGAACACAGACAATAAGTGAGTAAGTAAGTTATCATTTTATTTACCAAAAACTTAGCCGAGGTAACATCAGTGTTGTTTAAATTATGGGATGGGTATGGCTATTACAATGAGTAAGACCCCTGCCCTTCAAACTAGGAAAATCCTGTATCTTGAAGGACAGTGTTCTTTAGTGGGATTGACACGTTTTACAAAATATTTATAATTGCGTAATAATTCTGATGTTAACAAATTAATTGAGTGGGTTTACTGGTTAATCGTGTGTGAGTGTGTTACTATGGGGTTAAACTGATTTGTTGGTGTGTGTTTGTGTATGTGTGTGTGGGTGAGGGTGTGTGTGTGTGTGAATGTGTGAGAGTGAGTGAGAGAGTGTGGTATACTATGCGAAAAAATAAAATAAAAATAAATTGGTATTTTAGACGTTAATTCGTAGAATAAATGAGTTCCTCAGTATCGCAATAGTTTAGATTTAATAGGAAATAAACTATGTAGGTAATGGTTTTTCGTTGTTGGAATATGTTAAAGATCATGATAGAAATTGATTCAGTACGTTAACTAGGGTTACTATCCGTCCGGATGTGTCCGGGCATGTCCGGCTTTTCTACCCCCCGTCCGGACTATGTCCGGCTTTCTCATTTGTTCGGACCTTTCGATTTAAGGGATTTTCTTTAAAAATATAAATGCAGGACTTTTTTGGAAATGTCAGGCCTTTTCAAATTTCGAAATGGTAACCCTAATGTTAACGGATTTTATTTCAGTTTTTAAATGAAGAATGCTAGAAAATGTAGGTAAGTCAATGACCGCTATTGCCACGCTAAAGCGATTCGGGTATAGACGATACCAACTTTAACAGTCATATCTCTTGTAGAAATAACAAAAAGATATTATTCTTTCGGTCATAAAACATAGCTTTTACTGTGCGACAGTTTCTTTAGCCACATTCGTCGACATCTTTTTGCTAGCAAGCCTAGTCGCAGGCTGATTGGAGATCCGTAAGCGATTATTTTTCTAGTTGGCAACATTGTATTTCATTACTTAATGTTGGTTTAAGTGTTCAATTATAGTTTAACGGTTTATTTAATAAGAGTTCAATCGTTTATTCTGATTAACTACATATTTGTTTTTGATATCTTCTTGTGCACAAAATAAGAAGACCTTTTTAAGACATAACCGATAAATTAGCGACTTTGCCGTTGGGATATCTACTTCACAATTTTTTTAAAGAAAATTGTGATAAAACGATGTTGCTTATTCTGTACACTAATGACAACGTAACGAATTTAATAAATAATAAGTAGGTACATTATAATTGTGTTCATTGGGTTCAAGCAGTACCTAGTTATAAAGGATCAAGCTGATCGTCCAATCATAAGTTCTTAATTCCTGAAGTACAGACGAAATTGTGGTAGGAGGTACTGTTTACTTGTATTGTCTATCTTTTCAAATAAGACTCAGGTAACAGATCTAGAATCTATTCCTACAGAACCCTCCTATCGATCTAGCATCTATTCTATTGAATTTATTTTTCTATATGTGTTATAACCGGTCGTAAGCAATCGTGTGAAAATAATACAGGCTTCGTACGAGTGGCCGTGACAAACGCCTTCCACGGGCGTTCGGAGCGTAGGTTATGTGCCCCGAGCCCCCGAGTATGTGCCTAACTGGTCAACCACCTATGAATGATACCCCATATTTTTCAATTATAGGTGCGAAAGTAATGCATGGCTATTGAACACTTGAAATGGTCTCTTTTTAAAAGGAATGTAGCTAGTTATCGTCTGGATATCGGTTTGGATTGTCATTGATGGTAATTTTAATCGAGTTGGTGTAAACAGGTCGCAAAAAAGGATTAATTATTTTTAACTCGCGAGGTGGTTATGCTGGTTGACAATAAAGAATGAACCGGTAATTGTAGGCTTTAGTAATAACTGAATAAAAAAGATAAAATAAAAGCATTGAAACAGAAATCTTGACAAAACACTGATGACAGAGCGAGAAAGAATATTCTCATAGTATACATCTGATCTGAAAAGTGTAACTAAGGAATGAATCGGATCCAACCTCCCGACATATCGGTCACTCCTCCATATAACTCAAATTTGGAAAAAATGTTAGATGCGTCTTTTTTTCTATCGGGGCAGAATTAGTAGGTAGGTACATTGTGTAGTATTCTCGGTACCATTCAATTACCGAGAGCAATTACTTTGCAGTATCAACTTGTATAAATTAAAACATCTTTCTTTTCTTAAACTATTTGTTTATATTTATTTAGTACCTATTAGTGATGTGCCGGTTATCCGTTTCCGTATCCGCGGATATCCGAGGGAGAAAAGAGAACTGTATCCGTATTCGTATCCGTTACTTTTTGGCGGATCTTTTATATTATATTTCATTACGATAAATAAAGATATGTAGCAATGAAATACTGTTAACAACAAACAAAATTTGTAAAAAAAAAATTTGCATATTTATTATAATTCATGTAGAGTAAGTACCAGTAAATTAAGTTATAAGGTAGTAATTAAACTATTTTTGTAGTGAGATCAAACCTCTAATATTTGTGCTATGCTAATTGAAGTAATTATGTGAGTTAACACATCAATTTAAAAAAAAAAATACAAAAAACATCAACCGATTTCCAAAAAAAAACACTACAAAGCGAAAAATTACTTTAATTTCGGAAGTCGGTGGCAAAAACAGAAAATTCTAAACCGAAGACACCGACTACCGAAACTAAAGTTATTTTTCGCTTTGTAGTGTTTTTTTTTGGAAGTCGGTTGATTTTTTTTGTTTTTTATTTTTCAGTTTTTAGTTGTGGTACCTACCCCACACAAATTCAAATGCCACTATACACACCTGCTATGTAAATAACAGTGACAGGAATTTAAGATATCATCCATATACTAAGTGGGAAAAAAATACGTATTATTGAACCTAACTCAAAAACTATCCAAGCAAAGTAAATAAAATGTATATGGGACCACACGGAAAGTACCAGCTTTCAAATAAAAAAGAATCATCAAAATCAGTTCACCCAGTCGAATTGAGAACCTCCTTCTTTTTTTGAAGTCGGTTAGAAACTAAGTTGTTATCAAGAACTTAAAAAAAATATACGTCAGAATTAATATTGAGTAATGGTAAATTGTATTTCAGAAAGAGTAACTTGGCGGCTTTCAAAAGTCAGTTACGATGAGGATCATAAATAATTCCTGCTGAACCTGAAAAAAGTTGAGATCCGTATCCGTATTAGCGGATCTAGAACCTTATGACCCGTATCCGTATCCGAATCCGCGGATCACATTTTTAACGATCCTGCACATCACTAGTACCTATGCAAGTTTATGTCGGCGAGGGGTACAGTTCAGTAGCTAATTGGTATAAGAACAACTACAAGATGCACATTTTGCCGATTAATCGATAATTAAAAAACAAATAAGTATTGTTGGAATACAATTATTTATCGGATGATAGAGTATCTGTATCACGGTATAGAGCTCTTGATTAAGTTTATTATATTAGGACCATCAATGTTTTTTTGGTCCTTCTGTATGAATGCATTTATTCGTTAATAAATTGGGAACTTGACCACTTAATGATCATTTCGATCGTTTTTTTAGCCACGTATTTCCTCAAAAGGCATTCGTAAAATATATTTTAATAGGTAACTTTCAATGTATGAAATAGCATTTTCTACTTATTTCAACAAACGTTTTTTTACCCGAATAAAGTGGCCAGGAAGGTACAGATAAGTAAATAAATCTAGAACAAAACAAAGTCTCAACAGATTTCAGCCTCAACAACATTCATCGAGTTTTATCTGAATGAGAAATTAAATAGATATCACTTGCGTATCGTTCTCGCAAGTTTAGTTCTATACATTGACTGTTCAAAGCTATTGAATTACGTCCATTGCCTGTACACTATCTATTTTAATGGAATTTCTAGCATAAAAGTCGAGCGATGGATAAAAGTCCGTGCATTTTATCGTTAAAGACGTAAGAAAGTCCTTGTGCTGTGTTCTAAACAGAGTTTTATTGGCAGGAATTGAAGAGGTACTATTTATTTTTCTTCTTCCTAGCGTGGCCATCAATCTAAATTGAGAAGGCCCAGAATTCTCCAACGAGTTTGGCGCCTTGATGAGTGACCATCAGCTTTAAAATTTTATCTATGGGTACTTTTACACTTAAGAAACTTTCACCATGTACTGTTTTAGCAAGTAAGGGCAGAACCGAGGGCCAAATATATTTACCAGATTTTTTTTCCCCTTCCATATTGGATTGGGATGAAATTTGGCACAGGGGTAGTCTATGACCTATGTTAGGACATAGGATACTTTTTATTCCGGTAGTACGTTCCCGTGGAATAATTTCCGACCTCAACGCGGGCGAAGCCGCGTGCAAATGTTAGTCCAATATAAATGATATGTAGTAAATGTTTACCTTAGCAGTGGTGGCCCAGTGGTAACGGCCGCGACTTACGAGTTGTACGTCGTAGGTTCGAACCCAGACAGGCGCTTTGCTTTGTGTAAATTATTTCATCACCACTGCTCTCACAACGGTGAAGGAAAACATCGTGAGGAAACCGGCATGTCCTAGAACCGAAAATTCGAAGACATGTGACATCTACCAACCCGCACTGGGCCCGCGCTGTAGATTACGGCCCACTCCCTCTCAGAGAGGAGGCCTGTGTCCCAGTAGTGGGAACATTATAGGCTGATGATGATGATGAAATGTTTACCTAAAACATTTTTCAGAATAATTATCATCAAGGTAAAAATAAAATTGCAATAAATATTTATATCGTTTATTACATCAAATGCATTGCATTGTTACTTGGGAACAATAAATAAACCGGTGTGTTTATATTGTATAACGATACACTATATTTGCAACCATTTTATACACATAAACTGTTGTTGAGTTGATACACATGGATGTGAAATTAACTGCATTTTAGGGTTCCGTACTCAAAGGGTGCCAACAGCATCTTATTACTAAAATTCCGCTGACCGTCCGTCCGACCGTCCGTATGTTTGTCACAGGGATGTATCTTTTAAACCGTCCCAATAGGTAGACACTTGAAATTTTCACAGTGTGTATTACTATGGCAATAACAACAAATAATAAAAAATACTTAAAGTTAAAAATTAAAGGGCGTCCCCATACAAGAAACGTGTTTTTTTTACAAAAAAATATTTAAAAAAAAACTACTAGATTCTAAGGTGACTTAATCGAAAAGAAATGAATAAAAAAAAAACTAATTTCTTTTGAAATCTTTGGAGACTATTACATTTTAACAATATAATGTACCTACCTAATAATAAATTTGCGTTAGAGTAGGTATTTATAAATAAACAATTAACAATGCTCAACACGACATGTGTATCAATTCAACAAATAAGAGAATCTATTCAACATTTCAGAACTATAGTATGTTTAATACATGAAGAAATTTATATCAAGCTGAAAGTGAATGATACTCGTAAACAAAACCAAGAAACAACATAAAATATATGAAAACTCTCATCTTTGGTTCCTATAAAAGCTTTGGGATACCAGCAGAGAAAAATAACTCAAACTTGTACTAAACAGGAGAGGAAATAGAAACAGATCAATACATCTTGCGTCAGTTTGCCTTAGTTTAGTTTATTGCGTTGCAAAAACAACCTTACTTGATATTTACATAAAAAATTCAAATCACTGGTGCATTACATAATTATTATTTATGTACTCGCAAATAATCATTACAGTTCAACCGATCACAATACCGAAAAACGTACACTTTTTTTCAAAATAGCACCAATATTTAAATATCAGCACATCGCGTGTACCAAAAATCGATTGCTGGCAACATTGTTGAACAAATTAATAGCTAGCAACACCAAACTTTATGCAAATTCGCGCGATAATATCATTACAACCCTTACTGGAGTATTTTTTAAGTATTTTAGTTCATTTACGTGTAAAACAACGAAGAGAAAATATGCACTGAATAACATTATACGTATTAGTGGTATCTTTGATTACAGTTGCCTAAAGTATTAAGATATGGTAAGTTAGACACTGAAGGATTACAGAATTCGCACCTTATATCCAATCACACATCTTACAATAGAAAATATACATTTAATTCTTGTATAAATAGATATGTATTAAGGTAAAATTAATTAAACTATGGTAACACTTTGTCTACGGAATCATAGATAATAGAAGCCAGAAAAACTGATATACTCTGTGGATTCGTTTTTCTGCTTGAGAAGGTTTTTTAACATGAAGCATAGGTGTTTATTTCAGATTATTCCTATTCATGAAATAGGAATAAGCTATAGGATTTATCAAGTGTTCGAGTATCTTTTGATATGGTATAAATAATTTCTAGGAAGAGTTTTACCTATATTACCGATATTTTTTGATTAAGAATCATAACCAGTATAAAGATTGATCTACGTCAACCGCAAGTTCGAAACTATGCATCAAGTTAAAAATAAGCGATAGTTAAAGTTAAAATTACTTCACAAAAATGATATTAACAACAAATGTGAACATTTTAATTTACAATCTACAAACGAATGGTTCCGATATACAATGACATAACTTTCAGATTATCCTTTGTCCTTTATTTGTGAAGGAATTGTCCACAGTACATATTGTATAATATCAATCGGTGAAGGATGGATCATTGTATACAGGAGCCATAATAACACAAATGTTGCCAACTAGGAAAAAACTTTCGAATTATTTAAAAACGTACCTAAATTTATTTGGTCTCATTTTAGTAACGGTTATTAACAGAAATCGATTAACAAATTAAATCTATACATAGAATGGATTTACAGTTCATTATATTCGTATTATTGTATTAGCTGCTCTTTTATTACTTTCATCGGAACTGTTCAATATTGAACATCATATTCGCTTGTTTCAGATTTATCCTCCAATGACTTTCAACTCACCTTATATCGAGAGAAATCTTGTCATTTTGTCTGTCATGTTTTAGAAACCGATTCGTGAGTCGATTAATTCGACTAAAATCCTATATCTAAAATCGATTTTAGATATATCACTGGACGACGCATACGTCAGCAGATTGTACGTCATGATTTGCGCTATACAAATATTAGTATCATTCCTATCTAATTCCACACACCCATTTACATTACCACATTGTACTTAAAAGTACTCTTTTAATAATTCCATTTTTATTAAATATTATGCTCATGATTTTATATTTAAAACAATTTTATATTTGACTCAATACAGAATTTGGTCCTTTCTCACCTACGGAGAGAATACCCTGAGGCTTCTCAATAAGGTAGCCAGGACATTTGCTAGACATTCAGCTCTTAGTGCCAGTTGACCTTCCAAGGTTGAGTTGTTCTCCTGACCTTGACCTTGAGATTTCTTGGCGTTGTATTCGTGGATGATTTGTGCCATTTCTGCGCCAGCCAGTTCTTTGAAGGCCGCTGTCACGTCGTGGACTCGAAGGACCAGGTTTCGAGTCTGGAGAGGCGCTGATGTATGTCTACCGAGGGCCTGAGAGTAAGATATGAAAGTTTATAGTTTGACACGGATTTGGTAATTTGTAAGTGGTAAAAGTGGTTTATGTTTTCCAAATTAATTAAAATTTAAAAGGACCGTGTTTTGTGCAAGATCAAAGCAAGTATCTATAAACATTATGAAGTACTTATATACTTTCAATGCATTAAATTCACGCTAAAGTCATTCATATTTTGCAATCTACATATTAAACTCACTCATTGACAGACAATTCACTAGGTACAGGGAAACGGTCTTAAGAGACTGTTAACTTTTTGAGAAATTTAGATCTGCATTGTGAAAAAATTGTCAGCAAGTTCCTTGTTGACTACGGAACCCTAAAAATGGGCAATTTGCACCTTTTTCTTTCTTTTTATGATGGATAGATTGCATTTTCGAGTTTAGAAAAACACTAACCTGTGCCAAATCAGACAGTCTTCTCAGAGGAGTGAGACAGTCAGCGAGCGCAGTGGCCGCCGCGCCGCCGCCCGCGCCGCCCAGCGCGCCCACCAGCGCGCGCGACGCCGACACCAGCGTCACCGCGCACGCCGTCAGCGAGCTGCGCGCGCGCTGCATACACACCACTTTTTGTTAGGCGAGAGATAGTTTAAAGACCAATTTCGTCTATTCAAACTTTAACTTCGACTTGTTTTGAGTATAAAACGATGTTAAAGAAAAACAGTGATACTTCGGGAGTGCCGACACAAGTTAAAACTTGAAAAAAAATCGGCACCTCGGTAATCAACACGTTGATGTCTTTTACTTCACGCACCGCGGTAATCAACGCGTTGATGTCTTTTACTCCACGGTGTCGGTTAAATCGGTAACAATGTCGCGAAATCAATGGTATAGTCGCATCTCAAAAATGCCCAACGCGTCTAAAGAAGTATTCAACTCAAAAAAAAATAAAAAATTAAGTTTTTTAAAGTGTTATTGGGGTTTCCATCAGGAATTTCTTAGTAGCAGGCCGGAGTCTGGATTTGTGCCCGGTTGATGGCAATAGGCTCGCCCCCATTACATGGGACTTAAACATAACCGGCGAAATGTGTGTGTGTTATCGGTACACCTCTGCCTAACCCTTCGGAGGAAACAAGTGTGATGTAACGTTGTTGTTGTTGATTTTATAAATACCCTAAACTGACCTGAAATTTAGCTTCATCAATATCCTCGCCCCCTCCATGCGCATGCTGATGAGAACACTTCTGCGCGACCTGGTGCAGCCTCTGCAGCAACCCATCCACCGCCACCTCTGTCTTGCACAGCAGGTTCTCTATCGACACATGCCCGTTGTTCCCCGACTGGAACTCCGGGAACTTCACTGTAGGAGGAGAAGGTGGCGTTGGAATATCATCAACCACTTCATCCTTGAACCTCACGTGGTTCTGCACCTTTGGAGTCGGACTGGCACTGTTTCGACGGAAGGATTGCCGCTCTGATAGAGGTGGACTGAACACTCGCTCGCCCGGCGCACCGTTCAGTAAATCCGGACGGTTGCTGAACCGCCTGTTCATCTGCGGAGAGCATAAAGAAAGCGCTGTGTTGTTCTTCAAAATAGTATTCTTCGTCTCAGAGTTCGATCTTACATGGCGGGTCTGTAACGTCATAGAACTGTAATTCGGTGATGATCGGATGTTCTGTGTCTCTTCGTCAGTCAATCTATTTTCGATTTCAAGATTTCTGTAAGTATTTAGGTTCCGTTGAAAGTGAGGCGAGCCAATGCTAGCTAAGCGTTGCTCTGGGTTCCTCATGGGCGACTGCTTTTGAGAATTCTTCAGTCGAAGCACTTCGATGCTCGGGACGGGAGGTAGTGGCGGCTTTTTGGGAGGTAGAAGTATCGGTGGCGGTGGTGATAGAACTTTGTTTTCTAATCTCGGTGGTAGTTGTGGCGCGTTCTGCATATGTTGCTCGTTTATGTCGCAGACGACTTTGTAGTTCAATTTCCTATTGTTGAGTGTACTGAAGTGATTGTCTGTTATCTCGACAGCTGAGAGTTCGTTATTGACGCACGTAAACGAGTTGGACCGAGGTCTTGGTGCAGGAGTAGGTGGAGTCTTCGGTGGTCTCTCGGGCGCTTTCCTACAGTCTGAGTTTTTTCTCCTCGGTGGTGGTCTAATTTCACAGACGTCGGGAATGGAGTCCGAATTCTGAATTTTGGATTCAACTTGTTCATTTTCATCTGAATTCTCTTCAGACTTATTTTTGTCTTTACTGCAGCAAGAGAACATTCCTTTCCTCTCCACTGTAGGGTATTCTATGACATGCGCGGTTCCATTTGCCTGTTTATCACCAGAAACACTTTTTCTTTTACCTTTAGGCGAATCTGATTTCGTTTGATTAGAAACTTTGTTTTTATCCTTAAGCAGAAGGCTATTTCTGGCGTCGCTAAGGCTTTTTGCTGCAAACATATTCCTAATCTCACTGACACTTAGTGTTCCCTTTAAGACATCACCGTTGGCAGTTTTTGCTTCGGCATTCGCTTGTTCGTTTTTTGCTTCAAGTATTTGACTATGATTAGCATAACTAACTTGTTCTCTATCTAAGGTAGATGAGTTGGAAGCCGGTGGAGGTGGAATGATATACGACATTATTTCTTCTGGAGTCAATTCTATAGCAGGAGTGACTTTCACAGTCGGTGGTTGGATTGCAACATTAGCTAAAAATTCGTCTAGTGCTTTATTTTTTGGTGCATTCGATAAATTTTCTTGCGAATTCACTTTGTCATCAGCGAATGATGGCGGAACTATTGGTAAAATTTGAGGCACTTGCGTAGCACAGTCTAATTCATCGGGCGTTTGTGGGGGAGGTATCAAAGTTAAATCTATAAGCTCAGCATCATTATCAATTACGGTCTCCTGGTACAAGTACGGGTACTCAGCCGCTCTTGTTTCTTCTTGACTACTCTTTTCTCTTAGTTGCTTTAAATATTCTTTTAGATTTGGTTCCTTATTGTCTGTCGTTGCATCAGGGCTGACTAGACCAAAGCTAGTCCTGACCCCCTTGGTCGTGGTCGTTTTGTTTTGATGTTTACGTATAGGACTACTAGTGGGTGTGTAAAGCGAATCATTGTCACTCTCTGAGTGGCATATATCATTGTTCAGAGCTATCAAAGCATCAGTCAGGCCACAGTTATTAAGAATAGCACTGAGACCTTGTGATTGTCGTGTGGTTAAGCTATTATTGTCTTTTCCACTCTCCGGTACATTCAAACCATTCAGCCCTTGGTTTATAGTTTCAGTCAGCAAAAGCAAGGAATCACTATGTCTCAATATACCAGGCGCGTCGTCCGTCATTCTACTAGTATTAGACTCAGTATCACTCTCTACATTATCTACACAAGTTTCTTTACCAACTAGCTCATCTCTTAAATTCTCATGATAAGCATCGTAATCACAATTCTCAGTCAAATATTGTTCGGAGTTTTCTACTAGTTTCTGCATTTCTGCTACTCTTCTTAGGACCTCTTCGTTCTTGGCTTCTACTAGCCTTGGGTTGTTCGACGCATTCTCTAAGAGTTCCATTGAAAGAACACTTTGAAGGTCGAAGCCCATGCCGTCATCGAGGTAGCAAGCATCGTTTGGATCGAAGAGTCTGAAGTCATCGTTTCTCTTGCATTTCTCGAAGTGAACATCGTGACCTAGCAGACCAGATTTTGAGTCATAGCCTATTAGAGGGCTGGAGTTGTTGCTGTGGTTCCTGTTGTTGATGTTGGTGTTCATGTTGGTGTCGAGGGACTTGTTCTGGTCGGGGGTGGAGTGGTAGGGGGGAGGCATGCTGAAGATGGCGTAGTGCTTCTTGGACAATATGTTGGGATCGGCGTAGTTGAGGTAGCTCCATTTAGCTGGCACCACGTTGTGTTGCGACAAATATGGTGGAGCTGAAACAGAGAAGGGGTTATTGAATATTTAATCAATAAAACCAGAATTCTGTTAAATGTACACTACAAATATGTTTTTAATGTCCCTCGGCAAACCTCGTGTTTCGTCAGTCGTCGGATTTCTATCGGTTGCACTTTGCACTTGGTGCAGACCGGACGCTCTCAATCGACTTGGAAGTATATAGAGTTGTTAATACTCTTTTAACTTAATGTAATTTATTTAAAAAATGGTAGGAAAGCTGCTAAAGTCGCAAGCACGACAGATAGGAAAATAGTTTTACAGCTTCACACGAAAATCAAAACAAAACAATAATAAAGTACTTAGTTCTGAATTCAAATTATTATACAAGATAAATCTAATAATTGATGGACATGGAAATTAGCATTCGTTTGTATTCGGAAATGCGATGATTCCTGCGGAACATTAAGAAAACAGAAATGCTGTAAGCACAGTGATAGATCACTTTGCTAAAAATACTATATGTTGTTTTGATTACTTACCTATATCTTCTGTCATGGGCTCCCTTTCTTGTTCAACATTTAAATCATGACCAGTCACTAGGCGGTAATACCTGCATAAACACAATAATTAGTTTTCATCAATGTAAAATTTTACCTAAACGTTACTTGGACGACACTTTAGCAAAATGTTATTTTTAGGCCCCCTTGCACCTTAAATCACTAAATGCTTTTAGTGTTAAATGTAAGTATTTAAAACATCGTTATGTTTCTGTCAATCGTTTGAAGATGATAGAGACAGAAGCATAATCAGCCTAGAATGTTCCCACTGCTGGGACACAGGCCTCCTCTCTGTGAGAGGGAGTGAACTGTAATCTACAGCGCGGGCCCAGTGCGGGTTGGTAGATGTCACATGTCTTCGAATTTTTGGTTCTAGGACATGCCGGTTTCCTCACCATGTTTTCCTTCACCATTTATACTAAATTACGACCTACAACTCGTAAGTCGCGGCCGTTACCACTGGGCCACCATTGTTCTCGAGACAGAATGATGTTTTAAATATGTTTAGCATTAAACACATTTAGTGAGTTGTGGCGTAAGGATTTGTAAATGATATTACTTGAATTTTCCAATTTCTTATTTAAAATCATTTTGACTGAATAAGGTCTTACAGCAAAGTACTAACAGCCGCACGGGTCGATCCATCAGGTTAAGCTACGCTTGCCGGGGTTGGTCCGTGGATGGGTGACCATTTCTACATACCGAGACTCCTCCGTGCCTCGGAAAGCACGTTAAGCCGTTGGTCCCGGTTGTCATTCGTGGGTCTTTGACGATCGTTACGGGTCGTCAGAAGCCCGAAAGTCTGACAACCAGTCTTACCAAGGGGTATCGTATTATCTAGTTACTGGGTTGTGGAGGTCAGATAGTCAGTCGCTCCATGTAAAATACTGGTATTCAGCTGCATCCGGATAGACTGGAAGCCGAACCCAACATAGTTGGGAAAAGGCTAGGTAGATTGAAGGTCTTCAGGAAACGTACCCAGCAATAATAAGCGGCATCTCAGCAGCATCCCGCTCGTCCATCAACAGTGCCAGCACTCGGTCTCGTTGTAAGAAGATGGCGACGTCTGCTCCACCACTTGACCAGTCGCGCTTCACTCTGATGCCTTCCACTTCTTCTAGAGAGGCGATGGGTTGAGGCTGAAATGGTTTAAGAAAAGATATTAGAAAATTTTGGGTAAAATGTCCCAAGAAGAAATTGTATCTTCTGTGTGTTGTTATGTGTTTTGTTTAGTTCTAGTTCTCCCTAGACTAGGTAGTTCTATAGTCAGTATTTTCTAGTTGGCCCTAAAAATATCCAGTGAGTTTCCAAGAATCAAAATCTATACGTATGGGCTGGATAACTTTGAATTGCCCTTTTTAACACGTTCAGTGCCGGGAGCCCTCCTGGAGGGTTCACCTAGTCTCATATGGGATGCCTCACGGAGGGCTCATTTTAAATGTAAGTAGGTTTTTCTTAGCAAATACAGCATTATAAACCGTGAAAATAAAATCTGATGTATACTTTAACAAGATTTATTAGTATATGCGTTGGTTTTAAAATTTAATTATTTTTTTCACGGTTATAAATATTCACAAAAAAATTAAAAGTTTGGAAACTACTTATAGCAACAAGACCCCTTGAAAACACAAATTTTACTTCGTTTTACAGTGTTTTATAACGCGGTTTTATAACGCGGTTTTAAGCCTAATGCCGTTGACCGCCCGCGATGGTTAACTTTTGCGCAAACGTAATGCTGGGGTCCCTCCCGGAGGGTTCACTTCAAAAATGGGTAGCGTCGAAAGTGTATAATCAAAAATTAGAACTACTCCGCGTAGGTACTTAAATAATCCATCAGCATATTCTGCATCTTTCGTTAATACGAATGATGGAAAATATGCTGTAATTATATAGGGATACATACCACAGAGTTACTTCTGCCCACGATCTGGCTGAGTCCAAACCGTGGCGACACCAGCAGCACTCGCTCGGGCCGGCTGCTGCTGAAGCACTTGGCGCCGTAGCTCGGCAGGCCAGCCACTATGTCCAGGTAGTGCAGCTTAGCCTGATGGTGACATCAAATAATAAGCGCAGGTCGTAACAAAAACATTAAGAAAAAAAAGGATTCAATGGTGAATTGTTTCCTATTACAAAAGGTATTATTAAATTAGGTAAACAATGCCTTAACTGTTCATGGAAGTTGCATTATGTTCGATTTTCTTGTGTTGGCAATAAACCGGTCATGTTTAAAAAATTTGCTGGCTTGGTTTTGCACATGAGTCGAAGACCGTTTTGCGCGGTAGTGACGCATATTTTGCCTATATCTCTTAGCTAATTGATTTAGGCGTGACTTTGTGGAAATCCATTATATATACAATAGACGTGGATATATTTAGTAACCTATTCGCGACAAGTCAATCGTCATCCTGAGGATGCCTCGTTGAGATGTGAAACACGTGTCAATTTCTTTCAGGGTATTTTATGACTCTTTAGGAATAGCTAAGCGGAACAGGTTATTAAATATATTCACGTCTATTGTATTTTTTTTCCTGTTTCTTTTTAATTTTTTTGTTATTCACATGGAGTCGTGAATGTCATGATTTGATCTGATATGGCTTAAACTCGTCTACAGTTTGCCTAATGTGGTACCTATAATGGAAATATCCTTTCTCAAATCCTTTGTTTCGTAAATAATGTACCTGTAACTGCGTCAGCTGCCTCTGGCTGCCAGTCATCTGCGAGTTCATCTTCAGGAAGTGCGCGATCAGTCTGCGCAGCTCCTTGCGCTTCATACTCTCTAGTAGTCCGCTGGGAACGAACCGCTCTAGACCGAATTCTCTTCTGGAAAGAGTATAGAACATAGAAATTAACACTGTTCCTGCGAAAAATTAACAATTCAGAAATATTATTTAACTTATGTTCATGTCTGTGTGTGAAGTCTTGACGAACCTAAATGATTCTTAAAACAAGTGTCGGACCACGCACAATGAAGGGTTCGGTAGTTAAGATGAATTTATCCCAAGAACAAACTTAACACTATAGTTGAAAAACATGTTCTCCCATACATTCCAACAGCAAATGTAAGTTTGTACGCACGATATTGAGAGATTTACCATGTTATTTTAAAACCATAGACTTCTTATAGGTTTTCCTGTAATTTATGAGTAAAGAACCATTCTCTGTAATTGTTTTCCAAATTTTTGGCTCAATAGTTTCGGAGATAAGGGGTCAAATCATCAAATCAAATGATCAATATTCATAAATTTTCTTAAATATCTTTAAAAGTATTAATACAAAAATTATTTACAAAAAAATTGAGATCGATTCCAACTTTTTTTTTAAGTTTCCAGTTCGCCCCCGAAAAGTGACCCCCATATTCAAAATTAATTCACTTACGTTACACGTTCGTGTTTGGGTCACAGAAATTCATATGTGTACTAAATTTCAACTAAATTGGTCCAATAGATTCGGATAAAATTGACTGTGACAGACAGACACACGAGTGATCTTATAAGGGATCCGTTTTTTCTTTTGAGGTACGGAACCCTAAAAAGTAGTACAACTCTGTGGGATAATTCCTGTCCTCCACGCGGGCAAAGCTGCGAGCAAAGCCTAGTTAGATTATAAGTATTTTTTTGGCAGGATTAAAATATCCCGGAAATTGAGCGGCCATCATTTGGAAGTTGCAAATGGTTAACAATTATATAGGTAATGGGTATCTATTCGTCTTTAGTTGAACGGTTATGTGCGTAGCCTACAAGCTACCCATCCAGTATGGAATTAACTTGGAGATGGCATGTTACTCACTCGACAGCCTTAACAGTGAGCTTCGCCGGAGACATATTATTAGCCAAGGCATGCTGGTGCATGTGCAGCGCGGCCAGGCGCAGCGCCACGTCAGGCTGCAGCTCGGGCGCGAACCTCTCCTGCGCCACGTCGTTGCAGCACTGCAAGTACAGGTAGTCCAGCGCCGCCAGGTCGCGCTGCGCCAGCTCGGCGGCCGACGTCGGCATGAACACGATGCGGAACAGGCAGCGCATCTTGTACGAGCCAGGGCGCGCTGCAATCTGGAAAGATTTGAAGGGTATTTTTAAAAGTTGGTCATACTTGCAGTCCTTCTGGTTTTTTCACATGTTTTTAGGTTCATCAGAATATTGCTATACTACTATACAGAGTCAAATAAAATTATCTAGCGAAACTACAAATACGTGGTGGGTATAATTATTGATGTCGAAACAACGAACAAAAATATTGTTTGTTTGCCTAGGGAGCAAAGGACTGTTTTAAAGGCGAGAGTGTTTTTTTGAATCCAAAGTGCAGCGAGGGATTCAAAGTACATCACTCGAGCTTAAAATTGTGTTGCTCCCGAGATGGACACTCTACTTTTTATCACCCTCTATGAGAAAATAAGTAAGTGCAACTTATGAATAAGAATAGTACCTACGTTTATTTATTTCATTCTCACTACTTGAGGAAGACACACAAATTTTTATAAAACGTGAAAACCGAGTTTATGTAAACAATTAATTAATCATTTAGCCTGTTACTTATTCATACAATATTCGTGATCGATCTCTTTGGTGATTAGAATTTTTACTAAAAATATCCACATTCCAAATTCAAATCACTTTTAGTCCCTAGGGATTAAAAAAGCTATTTTAGTCCCTGTTTACGAAGAATAAACTAGCTCTTTCTGAATATATGTGATAAAAAAATATTAGATGACAATTTTTTAAGGTAACGACCGCATTTGTAGTAGTTATTTGAAGTATGAGTTTAGAAAATCAGTTTGTCTTGTGTGAACTTCACATAAGTGATGGATATATAATTCCGAGTCTACGAATAATACTTTTCTTATTCGTAGTCCGAGTACTTACTCACTCTTACTTTAGCTTGCCTGTCTGCTGTTTCTTGTGATACCCTAATATTGTCAGGGAAAACTTTTAATTGGCCTTCTTTCACTAACTATCAACTATTTGTATCCTAGCTGTAAGTTTTCTTAAGAAATAAAATAAAATATCAATATCTTAATACGATAAAACAAAGATACAACTGTTTTTCTAAACTACCTGCGGTCGCTGACCCAATTTTTTTTATTAATTAAAGTGTTTAATTTTGATTAGATTTTTGGTCGTTTTATCAAGTTTAGATACCCTTCAAGTCTGCTGAATTTCACGAGCTAGTTTTATTTGACCTGTATATCGGTCCTCCTTCTCCCGAAGAAGGTGAACATTTACTTTATAAGCTACTAAACATCAAATCTCAATGCCTTGTATTCCGACTTCAGATTTAAGAAGGATATCCCGGTTTGTTGAGCTACCAGGTATTAACAAAAAAATCTACGGTTTGTCTACAGCCATTATCAGTCCTAGGAGTGGCTAGACCTTCACCAATACAATCAGTTTCGACCTTAAACCAAATCCTTATTGTAAAGACTACTTGACTTACCCAGCTGATTACCTGGGGATGAAAAAATATTTGGCTGTTATACATAATATGCATGGATTTGATAGGATAGATTATAAATTACTTCATTTATCAAGATTAGATGAATAAATAGAAATTCTCGCCCGGCAGGGTAAATATTTATAATTATAGATGTCGCAGGGATATTGTCAAATCAGTGATATTATAACACTGCACGAAACTTTGTCAACCGCCTCCATTTCTCACAATTTAACATGCTCATTTCAGTGACATTATAATTCCACTGGACCCACGCAGTGATATTGCAACGCAGTAATATTTTGACAATTTCACTGTATGTGCAAGCCCGTTAAATTGTGAGACGGTCAATGATTGGTCCGTTTCCAATGTCATGCTTTACTTATATCATAAAATGAATAAACTTCTACACGTTATTATGCAGATCTTAAAGGCGGATGAAGAAGAGTTGACCAATCAAAACGCACGAAGACTCCACTACAAACTTGACTCATAATATACCTAGGGTTATTATAAAATCACTTCATCGTTCCCGTGAAATTACAATAACAAAGTCGGTTAAATTGTAAGAAATGGAGGCGGTTGACAAAGTGGTTTGACAATATCCCTGCGACATATGCACCCATTTTCACAAAACCGATCGTGAGACATGATTTAGTTGTAATTAGTTCATTACAAGAAGGTCAGGTCTTGCGATTGGTTGGTTGGGGCTTTCAGCTCCAGGTTATTACAACTACAAAAACTTGGGGCTAAAAGCCCAGGTAGTAGAATTTTAGATTTAATTTGAAAATCTCAAAGGCCCTCAATTCGAGCAACCGGGGTTGCCAACCCGCAGTAAAAAAAAGTTTAATTATCAGTTCATGTTCATAATTACCCTAGCCAAAGACTCCTTGGGATCCAGAAGCGTCAGCTTGTTCCTCCTCAAACTCTTGACGTGTTCCACCACCAGACTGAAGTGTTCTTCTGCAGTGATGCACAGCTTATCCTTGAGGCTCGTCACCACGTCTGCCACGGTGGTGGTGGTATCGTACTTGAAAGACTTCGTCTGACCATTCTCCAGGAATACTTTTAGCACATTTGCCATCGGAGGCAGGCAGAGGTCACCGAGAGAGAAGGCTGATGGCTGGAATGAAACAAAACATTAAAGATTTAAACCTGTTTTACACAGTGCGATTTAACTGCCTGCGGAATACCATATGTTGAAGCAATAAAAGTTGCAAGTTATTTTTTCCTATAATATTAATCAGGAATCTTATTTTTATAAGGCCTTTTTAGGGTTCCGTTGTCGATAAAGAAGCCATATAGTTTTGCCATGTCCGTCTGTCTGTCCGCCTTTGCTCAGAGACTGTGTACTAGAAAGCTGTGATTTGGCATTGGTATGCATATGAATCACGTCGACCAAAGGTAAAATAAAATCGTTTTTGGGGTAGGTACCTCCCCTACACGTAAAGCGGGGGGATGTTTTTTTTTCTCATCTATTCCGTGTGTACAATATTTTTAAACGACCTTTCTACCCCGTCGTTAGAAAGGTCGTTTAAAATATTGTGGGTGTGTCATAACAATTTTTCAAGCTTTAAAGTGCTAATTGATAGAGTCAGGTGTTTCCCCGCCAGCTAAATGGTTGTTTTTGGATATGTGAAAAAATTCACGGCAGTAGTAATATAACGAAGTTAAAAGGAAAACTATCACAGCTAAGTAGGCTTTACAGGTTAACAAGTAATAATCGACCAACTTACATTTGTAGTTGGAATGTATGGGAGAAAATGTTTTTCAACTACAATGTTAAGTTTGTTCTAGTTCTAGGGATAAATTCATCCCACATACGGAACCCTTCATTGTGCGTGGCCCGACACGCACTTGGCCGGTTTTTTCTTTATAAGAGTTAAACAGGCTGACGGTCCACCTGATAGGAAACAGTTACCGCTATATAAACATATACAAAACTAAGAGATAGCCAATCTTTGAGATAGTCTCCTGTGCCTGTAATTTTACCGGCAAACTAAGTTTCCAACTGGACACAGCTGCAACAATGATATCTCAAGACAGTAACTTCCCTAGAATTCAGTGTAGTTTAAGGAAGAGCTCCACTTATTACACCTACTTTTATTAATGAATACGTTCCTCTCCGAATTTAAACAACCACATTCACAATATCACTTGTGTTCCTAATTAATATTGAACCATCTACGTAATTATTAGGGAGCGAATAATTGATAATTATGTCAACCAAAATGTGTGGCACATATCCCTAACAATTAGCTAATGGGTTGACACAAAAAAGGGTTCTTCCTGAAATATGGGAGCGAAGTAGGGAACCGTATATGGTAAATATCAACAGTTCTATTTTTAGTCAAACATACAATTCTAGGAACACACTAAAAATGTTCCTTAAAAGTCTGTTTTTTGTTTCAGTTCTGAAACGATAGATAGAAATGAAATGCAGGTAAGTGGCCACCTATAATTTGAACCACGTCTGACACATCTTTCTCAAACATGGAATCCTCATCATCTATATTTTACGTTGCACCTGCCATGTTTTGTCTCTGCATCAACCTAAAGCCACGTCCTAACCAAAACGAGCATCGCGCATTCGCGATCGTCTCGTTCAGTTTATTTGACGAACCCAAACGCTGGGTCGCGCCGATAGAGGGCGCTTTCCGGTTTTTCAAACAAATAAGTATATGAAAGCGACGCACGAACGATCATTTTGGTTCGGACGCGGGGTAAGGTTGACTGGTAGAAACTGCCTTAGGCATTAAGACTAAGCGTATGCTGAGACTCAGGTGACACAGGTCCACGCAGCATAGAGCAGCGCAGATTTTGTAATGCATGAACGTACTGACAGCTGTGTACGCTGCGGCGCAGGCACGCGATACGCAGACATGTGTCTGACCTGCTCTGCGTCTTGTTGTAGAGCCGGCACAGATTTCTGCGCGACGCGTGAAAGTCATCACTTGTTTTTTACCACTGATTCATAATTTTATTTCAGTGACAGACCGTTTGTACTAGCTGGGGCGCGAATGTGTCTGTGTAGCTGCGTTGCAGCATGCGCTCGCGGCCTATGTCTGCCTCGCTTGCCCTACCCTATAAAATCGAACCGATAGCGATTCGTAAATTGTTGGTATTGGCCATAAGTCCGCTTTTATACAGTATTTTTAATAAATTAATAAATATAATTCAAATGGTACACTTACAGGATACATAGGGGCTCCATTCAGCTGCACAGAATCAGCAAACCTGACCCTAGGGGGCCTGGCCCTTAACCGTGCCCTCTTTGCTGCGGACAGCAGTGCTGATCTCCTAGCAGGGTTGCCACTCCTGGCTGGCTGGCAGACGCGTAGGGTCACACGTTCGGTACAAGCCCGCACTGCGGTGATGACGTGTTCTCTAGCAGCCAGGCTTACGTCCTCGCCGTTGACGCAGAGGATCTGGTCTCCAGGTTCAAGCTAGAATTTGGGAGTTAAAGTTTTAGAAATGTATGTGAAAGTTGTCTGTTTTTCTTATTTTATGACAAGCCGTGTACCCGATGGGGTTATCTATCAGTAAAAATGACTTACATTCCTTATTTAACCCCTAAGTTATTTGTTAATTTCCCACCCAAAAAATATAAAAATTAAATAAAGAAAAATATAAATATATTATAAATGTGCACACGGTTTTTCAAGGTTATAAATATGTATTTCCTCACCTTCCCCACACTAGGCGAGTTATCAGTCACGAACCGCACCAGCACTGGCCTCTCCGACCCCGCAACGAAGCCGAAGCCCAGCTCCTGGTCTCTCTCCAGCACCACGTCTCTTGGCGCGGGGGGAGACTCGCAGGAACAGCCTTCTGGGGCCACGTAGGTCGTGGTCTTGTTGACGTGGCTGGAAAGAGAAGAGGACATTTTTCGACACAAAATATTTGTTTTTCACGTAATATTTACTTAGTTTTAGGACTTTATTCTAGTTCTTTCCTTTAGTATTCTTGATTCAAAAATGGTTTGAACTTGCCTGTTTATAAACGTAACGCGTACGTGGTAAGTGGGGCTTTGGTCATTTTGCAAAGAGCGTTATGGCTTTGATCATCCGTCATTAATATTTGAGAGATATACCGACTTTTGTGCGTCGAAGTTCTCGAAATAGGAAGTGTTAGTGGACATTCACCTTCACTAACAGCGATGTGATGGGTCTTTTTACTCACTTGACATAATAAGGTTTCCCGTGGCAGTCGAGCGCCTGCTCCCAGCCATAAGGTAGTTCCTCCTCATCATGCTCGCTACCACTGCCGCTGCCTTCCCTGCCTGTTGGCCAACTCTCTGCAGGAGGCAGCCAGCTAGCCGTTCGCGTGATGTGACTGAAAAGAAACAAAAGAAGATGTTATTATAAAGCACAGTTTTAATTTTAGAAACGAAAGTTCTTGCAGAATTGCTCCATGTAGATCGGTACCGGTAACCGCAATATTCGAAAGGAGGTGGTCAGACCAGAGGGCCAAGACAAGTGGCAATCGCTTTCAAAATGTTTCGCATTTCTACAACGTCTATTAACAGGATTGAAATTAAGTTTTTCGGTAGCTGATGTCAATCCAATACATTTTTGACTTAAGGTCATAGCACACATATCAACCCGGAAAGGTATCGTCACCGTATCGCCGCGGTTCGTGAGCTTGTCCCGAGGCGAGGCGATTACGTTACGATTCCGATTAGTGTGCGTTGCATTAGGCAGTTTCATACAAAGAATATTGAATGGCTCGAGTTGATACAGTGACGATCCGTTTCAGAGTTGATATATGTGCTAGGTTCCTTATCCATCTTAAACGCTGATAGCAGTTTGTCTAGGCCTTTATGACCCCCTTCTTCTTTGGAGAAGAATCCTTTGCTCTGCAGTGGGACATATACAGACTGATAACACTGTGCCAACGGTAAAGAATTTACATGTCTGTGTTCAGAATTTCTAGCTACTAAAGATACCACTAATCCCAGATAATAAGGTTGCTTTTAGACACCCACAAAAAAAATTGGTTTACAAAGATCATAATAGTAATGCCGTAGGTATAAACCAATAGATAGATAATAGTAATGCTATATTATATCCTTAATTACGCTATTTGTATGCAAAACAAAGTCTAGCCCACTCATTTTATAGTAACCATCCTTTTATTCACAGACACGGAACAGCAAACGATAAAATTATCGTGAATCGTTTACAAAGAGCTTACCAGCGACTATTATAGCGGTATAAATAGTTATTTAAAATGTACGAGGATGGAATCCGTGTGGCTGAGTGCCAGGAACCCTGCCTGTGCTTCCTTACTGCATAAGAAGGTACCAGTTGGCCTTGTTCCACCAGGGGTTACGGCACTTGAGTGACAATATATGGAAGAAACAATGTGTTTTAAGAGGAGAGTTGGCAAAGAAAAGGTCTAGAGGATAGGCGCCAGCGTCGTTTTGTCTGCCTTAACAACTGATTTGCCTATACATAGCAAATTGTCTTCAATCGATTAGGTACAAGGCCTGTTTACTTGCAAATAAAAGAGATTTTGGCCTCTGAGTTTGTTTCGGTATTTTTTCTCGACCTCACCTACTTAAAAAAATAAATAGGTGTAAAAGTTTATTTTTAGCCAATTTACGAAATATAATTGACTATAGGTTATTGTTTACCCCTGGAAACTTTTAATAATGAGCAACTATCGATTTTAATGTTGAACGATAAGTCCTCATCTCTACTATATTTCTTTTGCTGTGCCCGACAGGGTCCACGATTGTTTATTTTCAAATGTTCACCACCTAAGAACATACATTGTGGAATGCAATAAAGTATTAAGTATTAATTGAACACATTCTATAGTCCCTTTTAACTAAAACTAAACAGAATTTCCTACGCTTAATTTTCTCGACATGATAATACACACTTAAAACAATAACAAAATATCCCAACAATTTATAAACCAACGCTAAAACAGTTGAAACCCTTATCAGGAGTTCCACAAGCAAGAATAATGTCGCAGCATCCTTTGTGGCTCGTCACAATGAACGAGATAAAGCAGTAAAAACGTTATGCTTATGAACAAGTGTATATTATTAGATATAAAGGTAACTTCGTCACCCTTTGAATAATAACCCTTTGTGAGGAAAATCACGGGTGCTTTTCGGGATTTTATTTAATAAACATCGCCAGTAATGGGCATATCTTTTATGGTCTTAGGTAAGCAATCAGACATTACAAGTAGGTACCCCGAAACTGATATAAATGAATGATGTAAAAGTTTACCATCCCTGCATTCCGAGTTACGCTAAAAGTGGTAATATCGCGAATCCGACCAAATTTTGTAGTCACAATTATTACTCAATAGTCCTTATATTTTGTGACTATTAAATTTGGTCGGATTCGCGATATTATCACTTTTAACGTAACTCGGAATGCGGCTTATATTTAAAACTTTTTGGGGTTGCCCATTTATTCCATTGCAGACTTTTCGTGAACCGCTTTGTGGACATTTGTAATACCTAAATGCTTGATTTATACGAGGTAACTTAATTGCTTGTGGCATGCCACAACTTGAAGCAATAATAAATTATTGTATTTCTCATAATCATAATCATAATCATAATCATTTATTCGCTTTGAGAGTAGGTACATAAATGAAGGTGTTCACAAAATGTTGAGATCCCTGTACAATCTACCAATAAGGCATGCAAACATTAAAAGGAAATTTTATTACAATAAAAAACAAATGAAAATCAGAGTCAAATTAAAATTAGCAAAAAAATAAATTAATCAAAAAATTATATAATTTAAAACTAGCATAATAATAATAATAAAGAAATATACAATGTCAATAATTAAATCTAAAGATTAGGGTCATTTAAAAAATCATTAATTGAATAGTAACACTTATCAAGCAATAGGGCTGTCAGTTTCTTTTTAAACATTTGGATTGGGTAATTTTTTAAAATATTTGGTATTTTATTGTAAATGGTGGGACCCATGCCGAAAACACTTTTCGTTAGTAAAGCTGTATTGTAACTACCATTTTGTAATAGGTTCTTATATTGACTTCTAACAGGCCCTTTTCTAGTTTCTGACACTGTTAATACTTTTACATCTTAATCACATTTTGAAAACTAGATGTTTTCGGCGTTTCCTATCTGTCTACTCTGAGAAGAAAGGCCGAAACAAACTCAGAGGTCAGAGTCTCTTTTAAAGTCCAGACAGTTTTGGTCAGATTATGTGAAGACCATGTAGATTGGTGTCTGAAATGGTCTTTTGTGGAAAGAACCACACAGATTTGAGTAGATAAACAAAGGCAGTTTTACTGACAAATGCGTGCACTGACTGGACAGCCAGTCAATTTGTCAGTAATCGTGCAGCTCAACTCAGAATTTAAGGATTTCAACGATTCGACGAACAATATCAAAGAAAGGACATTAGAGTAATAAAATGTTTGGCCAATGCAAGTCATTATTGTTGCTAGAATTTTATTGTAGGTATGCCACAGATAAGAAACTCGCATTGTGTAAATGGGACTTAAAAGTGACTGTAATTTACTTTTGCCTTGCCAACACACCATACCGACTTGCAACTGTATACCCTTCAAACAAAGGGCACGGCATTGCTGCCTGGCTAGGATTCATTCTGGAGTGTTAGTCGTTACTTTTCTCATTTACTTCTGGAAGTCGTTCCAAAACAATGACTATTCTGTTTGCACTCAATCAACTTCTCTATTCCTAAAATTGTCCCTATTTTGTCAAAAAATGGAACGGGCACAGCAATTCCCCGCTAGCCACGGTAGGCCACGGCAATAAAAAAGCTATTGTCTCAAAATATACCGAACTTCCGAGTCACGGTGGCATCCATCTTACTTTTTAATTTAGCCAAGAAAAATGCTTTAGAGTTGTGCCACGATCGCTTTGTTGCGAGAAACAATACCCCGGGAGCTTTAAATATACATAGCCGTGCTGTTTTTTAACGACCTAATGACACAAAAATAAAGGGTGCAGTAGGGCAACTCCTAGCGGCATGTGGAAAGGCAAGCGATAAGGTAAAAGATAGTTAATTGATTCTGACGTGACATTGCGGAAATACGCCATATGGCGTATGGCCTCTATGCGACCAGCGCTTGGTGTGGCAACACACCGTGTTCGGGTTCGCGACAAGCCAATCGTCATCCTGAGGATGCATTGTTGAGAGGTGAAACACGTGTCAATTTTTTACAGGGTTTTTATGGCTCTTCAGAAATAGTTAAGCAGAACAGGTTACTAAATATAACAAAGTCTATTGTATTTTTTCGATAAGGTAAACACCGACTTGATATTCCCCACATGCACTGCATTTTATTTTTGTTTTTTTCACCACATCGGGGTAGTTCTTGGCCTTCATCTCACATGATGGTAGTGATGATCAGGCTGGAGGTGGAAGCGAGCTTCACCCGGAATCCTCAACCACAGAGGAACTGGTTATCTTACTTCTAACTGCCGAAACACAATAATGCATTTGCATTTGGTAGCCAGTTTCTTATTCAAGTCTCAGTTTTTTCGTCGTTGTGTTTCAAGTAAAACTGAGTGATGTGCCACAATTTGGTAGTTAGGTTCATCTTAAGTAGCTTTTGCGTAGGTTCATCTTAGGTAGCGGTTGAATAGATTTTTTATGCATATATTGATAACAGCAGTTTGTGCCATATGTGACACAATAAAGAGCCACAAAACTCAACAAAAATAAAAGTCAGTGTGGCGTGTGCAATGCAAACCTCTTTGCTCACATTAGCTATGGTACTTTTTATTGCTGAAAATAAGCGCGATATCTTGGTGTGTGAGTGATACTTCTGTACCCCTTTATTTCTTATTACTTCTCCGGGAAGATTACTTGTCAAATATGTATACGTTTGTTTGATTCGTACGTAATAAATGTAATCTCTTGAGTCTTGTTTTTTTTTTGTTGGGCGTAATTGGAAGTGCTGAGAAAGGATCACAACTATGAACTGGTACAACAGTATGAAGCTTATAAGCTCACTTTGCCTTACTTAAGCTATTTAAAAGGCTCTAAATGATGGGATCTTTAATTGTTCACATTTTCTGTTTTGTTATATGAGAGAAAATCCAGCTTCAGTGCGCTCTGAAAGTTGGCAACATCGCAAATAACTGTCAAATATTTCGCTGTTTTGAAATAATATATTTAAATTACTTATTGACTGCCTCGTTGGTCTAGTGGTCGCAAGCGCTACTGCTGAGCATGAGGTCCTGGGTTCGATTCCCGGGTCGGGCAAAGTGTTATTGGGTTTTTCTATCTAAAATTTCTCAGTAGCAGCTCGGAGTCTGGATTTGTGCCCGGTTGATGGCAATAGGCTCGCCCCCTATTACATGGGACTTAAACATAACTGGCGAAATGTGGGTGTACCTGCTACAGGGACACCTCTGCCCAACCCTCCGGGGAAGCAAGGCGTGATGTTATGTATGTATATTTAAATTTTTTGTTGATTAATTTTAATATTGCAATCAATATTTTAGTACATCATTTAACTGCGTAATATTGATTAATTCATCAAAACAGCGAAATATTTATTTGACAACTAATTGATACTACTTGATTTTTAGGGTTCCGTACCTCAAAAGGAAAAAAACGGAATCCTTATAGGATCACTTCGTTGTCTGTCCGTCAGTCTGTCAAGACCCTTTTTCTCAGAAACGCGTGGAGGTATCAAGTTGGAGCTCTAAAAAATCAAGCTTCAAAGTCAACGCAACAAATAAATACGGCCATTTAGGCGACATATTTGATACTCGCAAATAAATCAAAACCTATTAGGGTACTTCCCGTTGACCTAGAATCATGAAATTTGGCAGGAAGCAAGATCTCATAGCAAAAGTCCCGGAAATCGTAATTTTGGAGTTTTATCACACTTTTTTTTTTAAATTACATTTGCAGTTGGAGAATTGAGCGTGAAGTATTTTGAAGTATGGGAGAACATGTTTTTCAACTACAAAGTTAAGTATTTTTTTGGGATAAATTCATCCCAACTACGGAACCCATCATTGTGCGTTGTCCGACACGCACAAAGCCGGTTTTTTTTAATTCTTGTTGATGCGGATTAACTAGAACTTTTACTACTTATAGAATAAAAGTCCTACCTAATCAAAATCAACAACAACTTAGGAAGGCTAAGAGGAAATAGAAGCTCGCATCATCCACCTAAAACTAGAAATTCGTCAAGCTATGACTTGACGAATTTCTCAACAACATCAACTTGCAGCATAAACATACAGGAAAAACTTCCCAAAATAAAATGTTGAAAAGAAAAAGGGGTCTTTTCTTTCATCTTAAAATAAAATAGAAAATTACGTTGATCAAATAACTTGTTACCAAAAAATAAAGATAAAGTTTATTCGTAATAAAATTTATATGGGTCCGGACTCGAAGTAAAACGCCCGCGCGTCCGCCAACCTGTAGGCAGCCGCCTGAAGAGGTCGGGGTGTGGACGTAGTGACGGTGTACAGCGGATGAGATGGCTATGTGGTGTTGAAAGGAAGTCCTACTTTAGACCTTTTTTAAGTCCTAGTTTAAAGAATAAACATCTATATGTCATTGCATATAGTTAACTGATTCAGGTGTGACCTTGCGGAAATCCATTATAAAATACAATAGACATTTAGTAACCTGCTCCGCTTAGCTATTTCTAAGAAGCCATAAAAAACTCCTGAAAGAAATCGACACGTGTTTCACCTCTCAATGAGGCATCCTCAGGATTACGATTGACTTGTCGCGAACCCGAACACGGCGTGTTGCCACACCGAGCGTTCAGAATGCTCGGTGTGGCAACACGCCGTGTTCGGGTGCCTCGTTGAGAGGTGAAACGCGTGTCGATTTCTTTTAGGAGTATTAACAAATCATTGATTGACGAGAACGTTTCCCGAAACGAAAATATTTTAGTTGTAAAATTCAGGAATGTCTCGCTTGCTTTCCGACCTCACCCTTACCGCAATTACAGACATCGCCAAAACTTTTTTATTTACGTTACACGACATAATCTAGCGTAACGGCACGCATTACGCGTTTACGCGTTACGCGACACGCTACGTAATTCCGGGAAAATTATTGTGGCAACACCGTAATACCGGCCAAATTGTCGTAGCAACTCCGCTCTGGCTTAGGGTGCTTCTTATTACCGGGAAGGATTTTGGTTTATTTTCTAATTTATTTATTACCCCAGGGCGTTACGCGTGTTTTGGCGGAGATTTTCACCATGTTGTTAGTTAAAATGGAGAAAAAAATTCAGTTTGAAATCGGATCATCATTACAATTATGAACGAGCATCTTCAATTTAGACTTGACGCTGTTTTGAACAGTCGATAATTGGGAGCATCTCCAAATATAAAATCAAATCAATCAAAATTTTAATTAATCCAATTACGTACATAGGTATACAATTAATAATTGTCTGTTCATAGCTAAATTAATTAGCAAGTCGGTATGTCCACTGTTCCTAATATCTTTCTCCAATTAAGTACCAAATATATATTTTTTGTAAACTTGAGTCACGGTTTTAAGCTGAAAACCAGCGTTTAGCAACCAACTCGGAGACCTAAGCATAATGCCGACGCTTGAACCTTTTGTATCCGGTATTATGAACCTTTTGCTTTCTTGGTATGGTAGTTTTGTGTATGTTAAACGTTTTTTATATTTTATTCTAATGATATTGATTTAATTGTAATTCTGGTTTACATTCTTTGATTTACCTAGGTAGTTTACATGTCTCCACAGAATAAGAGCATCCGCAGAATATCTGCAATCGGTGGCCGATTTTTTGTAGGAGCGAAACGAAAACGTACGTTTTGTAGGACAGAGATGCAGAGACGTTTTGGAGGGTTTTGTAGACTCTCTAGAACGTAGATCATACAAAACATCAACGTACAAACGTTTGACCGACTGTAGGATTTACAAAAAGTACCCGTGTGCGAGCGCGCTCAAACATACACGGTTATATTGGTTAAACTCTCCAAGTCTCCAGGTAAATAGTGTGAGATTTTTTTTTACCTACACTTATAAACTCTTTAAGTGTCTCCCTAAGAGTCTCCATTAGACAAAGTTTTCCAGTGATCTGTGTGACACACCTCAAGCTCGCATGAGGAACATTAGGGTGCCTCCTCACTTTATATTATCTACATTCATTATTTAGAAAGGTTAACGCACATTTTGTTGATGGAACGAACATTTCCTAAGAAAATCATGATGCCTATAAATTGTAGCGGCATTTTTCTTTTCATAAAAAATGTGTACGCTAGCGATCTGTAGGCGCGGTATATTTAGAATTTTTTTCTGAAAATTATCAAGGGTAAAATAGAAAGATATCTATATAAAATATAGGTATATATATTATAGTAGGTATATATGGATGCGGATTATAAGTTTATAATAAAATGTATGTAGTTACTTGTAAAATACAATAGACGTGGATATATTTAGAAATCTGTTCCGCTTAGCTATTTCTAAAGAACCATAAAAAACTCCTGAAAGAAATCGACACGTGTTCACCTCTCAACGAGCATCCTCAGGATGACGATTGACTTGTCGCGAACCCGAACACAGCGTATTGTCACACCGAGCCCTAAACGTAGAGACTACTACAAATGTAGTTACTTGTGTTGTGTACCCATTTTAAATTATGACTAGCTTCCGCCAGCAGCTTGTACCCCGCGTGACATCTTTTAAATTATAGCCTATGTTAACTCAGTGATAATATAGCATCTATATCTATCTCTTCTCTAAAAGTACCAGTAAACCAAAGTCGCTTTTCATATGTTTTAAATTCATATTCATATTTAAACTGTACTATGGATTTTGATGTGGTTTTCATCATTATTTAGGGTTTATGTGTATAAAATAATATTGCCAGACGTCCCGTATTTCCCGGGACATCCCGTATTTCAGGCGTAATTATGAACGTCCCGCCGGGACAGCCTCTGTCCCGTATTTAAAAACCTTATTTGATTTATTATTAAGAAATGTAGTGCACTACGGTTGGTTGACACTGAGAAGTGGATGAAAATCATGGAAGGGTTTTCCAAGAATGAAATCCCTAAAAAAAATCTAATTTGTTTTGTGGAAAGTACTTTTTCACAGATGGTCTTGAAATGAACAGAGTGCGCAACAAATGTACACCCGATTTGATAAAAAAAAAAGATCATTTTCAACTATGACTACCAATAACAATAACTGCATTGAATTTTACAAATATGTTAAATCAAACAAAGACATATCGAAACTTACAAGATCTAGCAATAAATAAATAAATAAGAACATAAAATACATGTTTTTATTTGTCCCGGGAAAAATTTGAAATTCAGTTTTTTAATCAAAATTGAGCATTTGTCCCTTACAGGCTCAAAATCAATCTGACACCCTAGTATAATCAATTAATGTTAAACTTACATGTAATATAAGAATCTCCATGTTTTGTCAAGTCGTAAAAACTAGGGGCGAGTTGCTAGTGTTCCTATAATTTCTGCCAGGTTATGTAAGCCTATGCCTAGGTCGCACCCTTCGTTCCACAGCCGTCGTAAAAGGTAATTCAATCTAGCAGATGGACAACTGCACCTATCTAGGCAGACTTTATATTGCGATCATCAATCTAAATGAAAAGCGCGGAATTACGGAGTTTCCCGAGCAATTCCGAGCAACTAACTTACAGACAGGCCAATGTTAGATTCAGTGGTGAATGGGGAAAATTTCATTGTTGCCGGTGTCTTCAGCGAGCCAATTGCCTGTTGAATGCTATAAATTGAAATAGCTTAGTTGTTAACTTTACTGTGGTCTCTTATAAGTGGAGAAGTACCAATACATATTAAGGAAAAAAAAATGTCAAAATGCAATTTTGAAAGCCAAATATAAGAATTCTCTGACTCCTGCGCTAGTAGTAACTGTGTTGCAGGAGCCAGGGTCCTCCCGTAATAAAAAGACAATTTTTTGTTTTATGATACCAAAAAAATTAAAAATAAATAAAGAGAAAACAAAAGAGACTTTTCACTCTTAAAGAGATGTTTAAATCAAAAACTATACAAAAAAAAAAAAAAAAGTACATCGGAAGCGTTCGATTGCTGGTCGGAATGCATTCGGTACGCCACAGAAAATATTTATGGTAATTTTACAGAGATGATGTAGATATGCGAGCTTATTGCTAACACGGCGACCATTGAGAAGGAATAGCTTGTTTTTAAATAGATTTTTACAGGAAAGTAAGTATTATTGGTGAAAAATCTTCTTTTACATAAAACTGTTACTCCTATTGTTATAACGCCTATGGGCCGTATGGGCGTTTAGCGTCTCTCAAAGTGTTAAAGATGTGCTATCTAAGATGGCGTCTGTAGGTATGGTATTCCCCACTATAGCTACCTGATAGTGTCTTCTTTCTTCTCAGAGATGGACACAAACTAGTTGCCAGTCTGTTACAGAACTAAGCGATGGAAAGTTCAAAACCCACATCAAACGTGTCCTTATCAAAAAAGCATATTATAAGATTAAAGACTACGTTGAAGACAAGGAAGTCTGGCAATCATTCCTTCTGCACATGTGGCTTCCCTGGTACCTCATTAACGGCATAACAATGTAAATGTCTATTAACTGCTCCCAAATTACGATGATTATTTTATTTTACTTTTTTTACATAGGTACTTCATTGACATAATCTTTTCAGTATTTGACATTATATACCTACAATTTTCTATATTTTTTTTAATCAAATTATATCTGTTACAGCTGTAGTGGCAATCATGTCATTTGGTTTAAATAGGTTCTTATTTTTTTTTTTTTTTTATATATATTCTTTTCTTTTCTTTTAGATTTTGTGAATGTGAGAACGTTGTAGGCTGTAAACTTGTGTACCATTTTTTATTTTACTAAGTACCTGGTACTTGTTGATAGGCCTACACTGTCCTCCCATACCTATTAACACTGTAATTTGAAAACATTGTAGATACAATTTATTTTGAAAAGAGTAACCGTGGAGTTTCTTGCCGGCTCTTCTCCATAGGAAGCGACCAATTGGAACCGTGCACCTAGCTTCTGACGTTTCATAAGTGCCCTTGTAGGTTTATGTGAAATAAAAAAAATTGATTTTGATTTTGAACAAACATTTTTAGAAAATTTCGTTTGTAAGCTTATGAGTTACCAATCTCAATTACTCGTCGAGGTTTTTACTAACAAAAAATTGTTTGTAATATCCTGCGCGAGTCCTAGATACACACACACTAGATAGTCACTATATTATTCTCTTTTCCTACAAAAACATTGATATAAGTGAACATAGTCACTGTGCTAACCAGAGATACGCACAATTTAAAAACCTTAACATTTTAATAAAAGTCTCTATTCAAAACTTTTCCGTACCTGAATTTGAGCCCTAAAACAAACAAAGCAAAGTAATCTAAAAAGCGGTTAACACCAAGCGACTGTGGTAAACGGTTAATAACCGTCCCGCGCCGGAACCGGCCTGGGGGACCGGACAAATTGCAGGTACGGCCAAACGACCGGGTGCGGCGGCCATGATGGGATTGTAGTTGGGACTGTCGCGTTTATTTTTGGAAAAAGTTTTGTTCGCGAGCTTTGTTTTAACACGTATTTCATTTGTTTCTATAAAAATAATACACAGAAACAACTGAATGCGATATGATGATGATGAAAATTGAGGTATTCCACTCAGAGTATTGATTTCAAAAGCACTTGACCCGAACCGTACATTATTTCAGATGGAAGAAGGAAGTTAGGTACTAGAATACTTTTTCCACTACTTGTAGGTACAACAATAAGTACATGATGCACTTTTGAACTGAGCAATGCTTAGAGGAAAAGTTTAAAGAAAGAAAAAGTATTTATTGAGACTCGCACAAGGAATAAAAAATTAAACTAAACACCTTCACCTTAAAACATTAATAAAAAATAAAAGAAAAAATAAAAAACAAGGTAAAAAACCAAAAACAGAAAGTCCTGTACGAGGCCAAAAGGCTCCTATCTCAGCATATGCTGCGACATTTTAAAAAATAAATGTCGCAGCGCTGGTATTCTGATAGGGCCCACAGTGATCGTTTCGTCATTTAACGAGCCTGGATCCTGATTAAAACTTGCTGGGTATTGTTTGTGAAATTTTGTTAAAAGCCATAATCATTGAGGGTCAGTAAAAGGCCAAAAGAAAAAGCAATCTGTATTATACTAAACATTTTATTTAGACGAAACAAAATCTGTAGTTTCTTTTAAGGATATAAACTCACTCTACAAGATCATGGCTACAGTACAGCTTGAATTGACCGGACGCTGGTCACCGAACGAATGTGTAGTTACGCCTCATTGTGCTCCTCCTCAGATACACGTGCTTGTTATTGTACTCATCTGAATCTCAATTGGGGACAGGAGAGAAAATAGGGACATTACTAGATTAGCTCAATTTAGAACACGTGAAAGGGGAGAAAAAACGGAAGATTTTCCGCTATCTGTCTTTTTCAAACTTATCGGATATAGCTACCAGTTTTGAAAGAAGACCTTTTAGGGTTAGAAGATGTAGAAAACTCAGGAACTAAGTATTCATACTTCGATTTTATAAAACATTTGATGAGGTTACACAACAACATAACTCAACAATTGTTGAGTACCTACTAAAGACTGGAAATCCCTGGAAACTCTATATGAAAACCAATTTGTAAGATAAATACCGGTACACCGCTGTATTAATTGCTTAGGTATTCAATATTTAGTGTTGTAACATGCAATAAAATAAATTAGAAATTAAAACACATACACCAAAGGGAAATAAGGCCCTTATTTATCTACCAAATGTGAATACTTAATATAAAAATACGTACACATTCTACCATCACCCAAACCAATTGTCATCAAACGGACACAAATCCAGACTCTGTGTTGCTACCGAGAATTCTTAGTGGAAAAACCCAATAACATTTTGCCTAGCCTGGAAATCGAGCCCAGGACCTCATGCCACACTAAAAAGTCTGGTCACATCGTTAGAGCATTTTACATTAAAGTTTAAATGGCAAAGCAGCCATTAGGCTTAGCGGTGGCCATTTTAACTAAATTAGCGTTAAGCGTAAAAGCGGTAGTGATCATATATATTATTATCAATTTAATGTAAGCTGTGGTATAAGTGCCTGCCGGGGTTGCGGGGAATTCCGAAAGGGATACCGTGGGCCCTGGCAACATGGCAACTGAAGGAATACGGGTGGGGTTTAGTCAGTAAGAGTCTGAGCCCTCCCGTTCCACTCAGAGCGGGAGAACTTATTTGATAATTCCCAACACAAAAAAATAAATGCTGTGGTATAAGTGAACCACTATTTTAAGTTATATGGTCATTGGAATCAAGTGGCGATTCATTTTATTTTATGTAGGAGCATTTTAATTTAACAGTGTGAAAGATATGGCTAGAAAGGTGACTACTGAGATGACGACGAATAGAGAAGTATAGAAGAAGAAGACTGACTTTGTATTGTATAAATTCAGAATGATTGCTAAAAACTTAATATATTTGTACACCAATTTCATTGGTAGGACATAGAGCTCGACTAAAATGTAAACATAAGACCTTTATTGTAATACCTGTGTTCACAAATAAAGATTGATTGATTGATTGATTGAAGACATATTGCACCGAGCAGAAATAAATTGGGATAAGAGTAGATGATGATGATGATGAAATTAAAATAGCTTCCAGGAACAAATAGCGATACTAAAATAGAGATACCTATATCTAGGATTTAGGTTAAGCGTATGCTGAGACGCAGGTGACGCAACACAGCACAGTAAAAGAAAAAGAAAGAAAAATCGTTCGTTTCTGGTAATAAAACACTTCCTCTCTCCTTAAACATCATCATTACATATAGTTCCTTGCTCTTGTTTCATGTTTATAATTTGATGTATATCTGTTATTTATCTAATATGTCTATGTATATATTTAAATAGGTAATTATAAGCTTTATGTATCTGTGTATCTGTTGTATATTTAAATGGTACACCACTGACTACCTGCAGTATTGTCTCTCCTTTTCCATTTAAATCCATCCAAAGGTTGTCTGTAAAAGATCGCTTTTAGCGATAAGACCGCCCATTGTGTCACCTAATGTAAAATTTCTAAATTAATGTTTGTAATTTTTTTTGGTGTACATAATAAAGAATATTCTATTCTATTCTAATCGTTTATTTGCGATAAACATGACGCAAAGAAAGATTTAAAAAACACGTAAATAACAAATTGGGGGAAAATATGCTTCACATCCACGCAAAACGGCCATCGCTCAGCATAAAGCTGCGACCCCATGCGAGACAGAGCCCCAGCGCTGGTTTTCAGCGTCAGCCGGTGCCGACGTGATGACGTCAACCGGTGCAGCATATAGTGAAATAACAAATCAAAAATAAAATAAATACAAAACTAGTCCTAAATGTTTATACAAATATAACACATACCATCACGCCTTGTTTCCCCGAAGGGTTGGGCAGAGGTGTGGTGTGGTGGTGAAATTTCGGAAGTCGGTGTCTTTGGATTTGTATTTTCGTTATTTGCCACCGACTTCCGAAATTTAAGTTATTTTTCAATTTGTAGTGGTTTTTTGGAAGTCGGTTGTTTTTTTGTAAAAAAGTTTTTATTTCTCGCTTTTTAGTGGGTCAATTTGTAATCTATCTAAGTCACATTAGCCTAATGCCAACTGCTCATCACCTTTTACAAAATATTGCTTTTCCCGATGCAGGGACGTTCATTTTTGAGGAGTTCTCCTGGTACTTTACCATCAGCTCCACTTCTTCATATGTATTGTGACGAGCATAAATTGCATTGCAACCATATTAAAGTAATCGAATCGCAACCCGTGAAATACTTATTATTGAGTAGTTCCGGTGGCTATTTGTGGTCTTCATCATCAGTTCCACTTAACTAAATGGTGCTTTCCAAGAGCAACTGCACGAAGTACTATAAAAAATACCCAAATCGCTATAGGTTTGCCTATAATATTTGAAGAGTTCCCTCGATTTCTCTGGGATGCCATCATCAGATCCTGGTTTCCTTATCATAATACCACCACCACTTGGGATATATCCTTTCCAACAAAAAAATAATCATCAAAATCGGTTCATAAACGACGAAGTTATCCGCGAACACACATAAAAAAACATACGGCCGAATTGAGTAACCTCCTTTTACGACAATTTTTTTGAGACAACAATGCTAGCAATCCATTTTAGTTTACGTAATTTTTTAATATGTTGAAGTAGTTACAAAACTTGGTTAGTCCTAAGAAAGAATCTTCCATTTATAAAAAAAACAAAAATCTTCACTCAAAAATCTAATACTTTTTTTATCTCACTTGTATCTATGAAATATTTCTCCACATTTTTCCGTGGTTAAACTTTGTTATATTTTGAAACATCTCAAGTATATATCGCGTCGTTTCGTCGAGCATCCCCCAGCGACTATGAAGCCTGGGAAAGTGCAAAATGCTAGAAAACTGACCAGAAAATTGTAGCCGAGAGAAATATTTGGAATTTACGTGTGAAGTGTGAATAGACAGGGCCACTTGGACTTATCATATTTTGAGAAAAGGTGTTAATGTAGAGTAGGTTTACTAACAATTTAGGATATAAAAAACTGTGGGAGTGGTTTTTGCCTTGCAGTGACAATAATGGCCATAACTAACCCTATACAGTGTGAGTCTTTATTATGTGCTCATATCGAAATGAGGGGGGACTCTTAGCTTAATTTTATCGACGGAAAAAATATTTAAAAAAATCTAAATATTTTTTTATACATTTTATATTAGGACGCCTAATTACTTCCAATCATTATAGAGTTTGTTTCATCACGTAGATCATTTAGTTTAAAAGTTACACCGTTTTGTTAATTTTTTTTTAATTCCATAAAAATCTGAAAAAAAAATTAGATTTTTTAAAATATTATTTCTGTCGATAAAATTAAGCATAGATTTCCCTCATTTCGATATGTGCACATTATAAATATAACTGTATCTTGCCGGAATTTAGAAAATATTCATGCATAAAGAGAACTTGATACACCTACTACAAACACCACCACCACCACCTACTGAAACAAGTTTTCTTTCTTTTCTTTCTTTCTTTCTTTCTTTCTACTTAGTTTCTACTAGCAATCCGCCCCGGATTCGTACGGGTAGCAGAACATAATTATTTTGCCTACATTTTTTACCTGTCGTAGTGTCATATCATCCTGTTGCGTCAATAATGTGGGTTAGATTAAAATGTAACTGATGTTCATCTTACTTGAAGTATTTTACATCGTTATATTTCAGCCAATTTACACAAAACCTTAATAAATTATACACTTATACTTTCCTCACGAATCATTCCGTTCACTGGTGCAAATGGTGAAAATCTGTCCGGTAGTCTTTGAGTTTATTGTGTTCAGACAGACAGACGCGGCGGGACTTTGTTACCCGACAAAAACAGACAGATAAATTAAAAATTCGGAGTCACACGTAATCTGTTCGATTTATGCCCTAACACGTGTGACTCCGTATTTTTTATTTGTCTGTCTGTGATCTCTTGTGATTATACCTTTTTGATTTACTTTTTTGTCGTAGTTGGGTTTTAGTTTTGAGATGGGACTAAACAATTGATTTCGTGACACTGTTACGACACCAGCTTTTGACCATTAAAAAGACATCAACGCGTTGATTACCGCGGTACATGGACTAAAAGCCATCAACGCGTTGATTACCGCGGTGCCGATTTTTTTCAAGTTTTCACTTCTTTCGGCACTCCCGGAGTGCCACTGTTTTTTAAAAAAATAATATTTAGTGATAGTGATATGTTTCAGTAATACTTTTTGGTGATGATGTTCACTTTGAAGCAACAAGCTTTATATCTGGGGTTCACTTAGAAACCTAACTGAGTACTTACCTACTCAATTCTTACATTCTTACCCAGCTAAAGCATAAACCAACAAAAAAAATCATATTAACCGATCTCATAATTTGCATATAAAAATGCCCAAGAAAGAGCTAAACTACCCACTTAAAACTTAAACACTATGATTACTCTAAACTGGTCCCCCATTTCTATACAACCGGACTAACTTGGGGACTCCCCCTAGCATTCAAAAAGGGGGGATTATAATATGAAAATGAACGATATCGTCTGGCCGCGGTCACATTTAGAGCTCTTGAGAGTCTGAACAACAATGCAGGATTAGCTAGATCGTGGGCTATTGTGCAGTGCCGAGATTATTTGTAGGGTTGCCACACAACCATTGCAATGGGAGTGTTTTTCTATACTATACAAATATTATAAAGAGGTAAAATTTGTTTGTTTGTATGTTTGTATGTAGGGGGTAATCTCTGGAACTACCAGTCGCAAAAAGAATTTTTCAATTCTTTTTGCATTGGGTAGCCCAATTCTTGAGGAAGGTTATAAGCTCGCGGACGAAGTCGCGGGCAGAAGCTAGTTTTCCAATAAAATGGCTACAATCAATTGAAGACGCATTGTGTGTTAGTCATTTACAGATAGCATTTAATAAAAAGCCTTAGCCATTTGATTAAAAATATGATCACAAATAACATAACAACACGTACTTCATTATCAATGTTACAAATACAAAAATAGTTTATTGTGACAAATAGAAATTATAACATAAAATTTAAACGTGTTTGGAGCCTCCTTTTAGGCAAACAATGCCTGTATTAGAAGGCTCCGCTCTTTCACATTATTGTCGTACATATAAGGGTAACTATACAATGTAAGTACATTTTTCTGTAGGTATTTAGCTTAAATTTACTAATCTTAAGAAAATAAAAATCTATAGGCAAAGTTGCAATTTAAATGATTAATATTAAATAAGAATAAAACTTATGAAGCTTATTCCCAGTTAGTGTGGTGTATAGTGTGGTTACGTATGCATAGGTAAGTTTAAAAAAATCGTTAAAATAAAAGAGAGTTTTTAAACGTCACTTCCTCGTAAGATAACACAACTTGCATAATACACGTTATAACATGTAATATGTTCTAGTTTGAATACTAAACCCAAATATATTACATAATTGCCTAATTTAAACTTTGTCCTCACACGAGGCATCCCTAAACGAGCCTCTGTTATTACTTTAGCACTTTGGCGCACATTTGCCAGAAAATATAAATATGAATGGGATTTAGCAGGGTTTGGGTAATACTGCCAAGCTCTAGTAGGGTAATACTGCCAAGTTTTGCCCGTAAATACCCTATCTTATTGTTAGATGTATTTTGGTGAGGATTGCGGGTAGGACCACGTTTTTTGAGGATTTAGAAATGAATAGTTTGCTGTTGAAAGAAAAGATTATGTGTATTTGAATGTCTTTGTTGTAAAGCTGTTGTCGACCATTACAGGATTTAGTGGGGAAGGTTTCGTGCTGAATGAGCAATGAGAAATTATAAATTGGATTTAATTTTAAAACCGTAGTTAGGATGAATATAATTCTCGAAAAAACACTGAAAAACAAAGTTAGTTTCGGTGGTTGTAACCGAAAATAACTCAAAAATTGTTAACTAAAGTAGCAAAGTCACATAAGAAACATCATAATCTTTTTGATTTTGGAATCCAACAATCCCCGCACGCTTACAGACAGACGTCACAAAATTATAAGGATTCTGTTTCTGCATTTGTGGTTACCGTACCCTAAAATTACCTTGAGAACCTTGATAACAACATGAATAAACTACATGCAACCCCTTTTGCTCACTGTAATGCAAGCGAAATTGAAGTAAATCGAAACAAAATACTATTGAATAACTAAAATCAGTTTAAGAGCGTTATCACACTGACTATTTCCCAACGTGTTTCCAGCGAGCCGATTTGTGAACGTGCTCTCCGCGGGTGCGAAGCGAGCTAACCGCGACTACGTGACGTATTCGTCGCGTTTTCACAATATTACACTCGCTTGTCTCGCTCTTGTACGAGCGAGCGCGTTGAATAATCGCCTCGCTTGTAAATCGCCAGTGTGGGAAGACCCTAAGAAACATGTTTTAATAAGTCTGCATGCTGCGTATCTATGTCTATATAAATCAATTTCCGTGCATTAGTCTCGCGAAAACTCCAAAATGGCTCAGCCGATTTGAAAACTTTTTAGTTTGTTTTATTCGCCTCAATACTGGGATAGTTTAGGAAAAAAGAAAATGAGGAAAAACCCAAAGGAACGGCCGAAAATTGGAAAAAAATCACAATTTTGAATCACGTGGTACGAAGTTCACGGGGTTATCTAGTCTATTATAAATTAAAGTCGCTTTTCGTGTCTGTCTGTGTGACCGCGTTGTTCCTCTAAACCAAGCAACGGATTTGGATGCATGTTTTCACCATCATTTAGATAATTTATTCCGGAAGGTTTATGAGTATAAAACTTTAATATTAAACTTACTTATAATAAAGAAATCTAAAAGTTTAGTGAAGTTGTGAAAACCATATGAAGCAGGGGCCGGCTAGTGCTTGAATAAAAATATTCATTTATTCTGCCTAACCCTTCGGGAAATACTGGTGTGATGTTAAGTTATAAATAATGTTCATTTGTTTTCAAATTATGGAAACGAATGGGAATCACTCGACGCGTCATAAAACTCATCACTCACAAACAAACTAGATAGAGTTTTATTGGTAATGTTCGATTTAATTTCGCTTTATAAACAGTCAGAGTGCTAAAATCGGAGTACCATTTCCACGAATATAAAAAATAAAATATTTACTAAAATCCAGACCGTATATGTCCGAAATATACGTTTGAAATAACAGAGATTTGACACCATTTTTATAGGATAAAGCCACGTCATTCACGTCACCGTATCTTAAAACCGTACTATATTTAGCAATAGTTCCTTACGGTTTATCGCTCGTAAATTGGCCGGACGGCACGGTTCCGGCAACGTGTTAAATGTACTGGAACGGCCACGATACGGAGACGAACGATGTAATTAAAATTTAAACTGTTTGGCCGACTCCTGGACTACGCGACGGTTAGGATGAGGAGAAGCTAATGTGGTTAATTAATAAAAGTATTTGTGTTTCAGTTTGGGACTGATCAACCAATTAGCGGTCCGAATAAAGAAAGAAAAAGTAAGAAAATACATTTTTTTTTGCACAGAGTAAAAGGCACACAATACAATGTACAGCAGATTAAAAAAAATCGACAGAAGTGAAAACCTGAACAATTTAAAAAAAATTCTTCCAAAACCTTTAAAGTAAAAATACTTGCAAAGAACATTGATCCGTAACGTAATATAAATAAAGAGCAAAATCGCGTTTACAAAATGAGGATTTGGTAACGATTGACACACCGAGCGCTGAAGGCAGAGCGCTCGTTGCGCTCGGTGTGGCAACACGCCGTGTTCGGGTTCGCGACAAGTCAATCATCATCGTGAGGATGCCTCGTTGAGAGGTGAAACACGTGTCGATTTCTTTCAAGAGTCTTTTATGGCTCTTTAGAAATAGCTAAGCGGAACAGGCTACTTAATATATCCACGTCTATTGTATTTTATCCTTCATTTATTCAAACTAGATTTAAGATAATAGTCAACAGTCAATCAAAGCATTTGCATAACATTAAATAAAAATAAATATTGGTTGGCTCAACATGTACATTTCTTCCATACATCTCTTTCAGTCTTCATCTCAGTATTCACCCCTTTTCAGCGATATCAAAGTACCCATATTTTTATTCGGAGTGAAAATAATTTGTGTAGTTTTTCTGTCGCAAGATCTGCAGCAGCATTAACCACCACAAGAATAAACGTCGCGGTACATCAAACCAGATTAATTCCTCACAAAGTAAGATTGCCACCGATATAAGCAAAGATTTTCTTGCCTTTAACTAACTCGCAAATTAATTAGATACTAAACTCAAAATATGAGAAGGTTTATTAATTAATTAATTTTCGCGATGGCGTCAAAATGTAGGAGAACATTATAATATTAACTGCGCACATATTGCTCTTACATAAGGCAAGTAATTAAGGTTGAATGGCAAAGAAATTGTGGTATTATTTTTCTTCCAGGAAGATGGCAGCTTACATCCCCAATTATGGGGAGAAAAAACACAAAAATTCTGTCACACAATGCACTGCCGAAAATACCATGGGAATCTATGTTACTTATTATATATGTCCCTAATAATCACCACGTCCCTAATAATCTCTACAAAGAAAACCAGTAACTACTGTAGAGATATTATCTTAATTAGTTATTATTATAACTTTTGTAATTTTTGCGAGCGGAACTTATTTTTTTTCAAAAATCATCTACATGCTATTCCAAATCGTACACCTTGTTCATATTTTTCCGAGACTGCTAGACTATACAACCTTTTCTATTTCAAACTCAAACTCAAACTCAAAGCATTTATTTCAATTAAACCATTTACAGGCACTTTTGAATTGTCAAGGAATCGGTCAGTCAGAAATAGGTATGAAGCTAGTTGCCCATTCCAAAGCGTAGTAGGTAGGTACCTATGGAGAAGAACGGGCAAGAAACTCCACGGACACTCTTTTAAATAAAAAATTGTTACAAAATATTGGTTACATCATTCATGTTGAAATTACACATGTGAGAACAATGTAGAAAGACGTGCACGTTAGAAGCGTCCGTAATAAAAAGATAAAACAAAGAACAATTCAAAAAATTAAAATAAAAAATAAAAATTTATTATAATAACTATGGTATACAAATAAAAGATAAACGTTGATAAAAACAAAGAATAGCTTACACGCTCGGACGAGGATATCATGAAAATATAAAATAAAATAATGCAAAAACTAAAAGATTCTAAATAAGTATTCGAGTTACTCGTATACACAAACAAGGGTTTTGTTGATCCTGGTACCGTCAGCGCTCCGCCGAGCGTTGACAGTATCTACCTAAGATGAAGTAAAATTCTTAAATAAATATTTGGCTACAAAGAAATTACCATTTTATTTGTTCAGTCCTTTCGCTGATTAAATCCAGATTATTCGAGGTTTACATCCGGTGTTCGACGATATCATACTTGCATCCACAATATGTAAATATTTAAATTCCGACATCGGTAGAGGAATTAATATTCATGGAAATTTATTAATATCTGTCGTCGTGGAGTGATATCATTTGCGGAATTAATTTAAAGTATTTAATATGATCTTCAAACGTCAGACCGCCATGATTCCCATGTGCCTTATGCTCGGTGCTGGGTTACATTACATTATTAATATTAAATAATTAAATTTAATATCGCAAGCGAGGGAGATCATACGCAGCTTCTGAATGTAATTTCTACAGCAAATAATATCTATACTAATATAATAAAGTAGAAGAGTATTTTTTTTTGCTTGAACGCGCGAATCTCTGGAACTGCCAGACGGATTTGAGGAAATGTTTTTGCATTTGATAGCCTAATTCTTGAGGATGGTTATAGACTTGTCAACATGCCGAGCAAAAAGAAAAAAAGTCACACATAACGCTAAGCGAAAACGAATTAATAGCTCGAGCGGGCGATGAGCACGCGACACGATGGGACGGGGACCGAAACTTCACGCAGACGTAGTCGCGGGCAGAAGCTAGTTTTATTATAACTTGGTGGAAAGATTGATGATCACAGATTGCTATAATGCTATTAGAATCCACAGAAACTACCTATTGTCATGATTTCCAAATATTAATTAGATTTTGTGATTTTAAATACTAAATATAAAATTAAAAGTATGTGATTTGCCTCAAATTATTTTTGTATCAGTATAACATCACACGAGGATAAAATCAAAATGGATATCTTAGCAACACACCACAAAGAGAGGGATTTTAAGCGTTTTTGGAAGCATACCAGGAAACTGGAAGCTGGTTCGAGTGTTCCTGTGAGTGTTGAGGGTAGGAATGAGCCACGTCAAATAGCCGAATTGTTTAAGGATCATTTTAAGGTAGTGTCTCCTCTAGGATGTGTGCGGCGCTCGATGCTGAGGTTGCAGATTGTGAGCGGTTCAGATTTAAGACGAAAGAAGTCGCCCATATTATTAATAATATGACTAAAGGGAAGTCTCCAGGATACGACGACCTTAGCATCGAGCATTTGCAGTTCGCAGGTGTTCATTTACCTAGGGTGTTGGTCATGTTTTTCAATTTGTGTATAGGCCATTCATATTTACCCAAGGAGCTTATGAAGACCACTGTCATACCGATACTTAAAAATAAGACGGGTGATGCTTCCGATGGGAACAACTACAGACCCATCTCATTGGCTACGGTGATTGCCAAAGTGCTGGATGGTTTGCTTGATAGTCACCTAAGTGAGCATATAGATCTACATGAGGCCCAGTTTGGTTTCAGGGCTGGGCAATCGCTGAAACTGCGGTACTGCGACTCAAGCATACTGTCCAGTACTATGTTACAAGGAAAACACCTATATACGGTTGTTTTCTGGACCTGTCGAAGGCATTTGACCTGGTGGCTTATAACGTGTTGTGGGATAAGCTCCAGGGGGAAACCAGCACACCCAGGGATATGATTAATTTATTGAAATTTTGGTACGACAACCAAACCAATAATGTTAAGTGGGCGGGCTCATGTTCGTCAGAGTATAGGTTGGAGTGTGGAGTGAGACAGGGAGGCCTAACTTCACCACGGCTCTTCAACCTGTATGTTGATGGACTGATAGGTGAGCTCAGCGGGGCCGGTGTCGGTTGTTCAATTGATGGTGTTTGTATGAACAACATTAGTTATGCCGACGACATGGTGCTGCTGAGCCCATCTGTCAGAGCCCTTAACATCCTCATAGGGATCTGTGAGAGGTATGCGGGGTCACATGGACTCAGGTACAATTGTAAGAAGAGTGAACTGCTTATTTTCAAGGCGGGTAATAAGAGTCCGAAAACCGTTCCACCGGTCAGACTTGGAGGATTGCCTTTAAGTAGGGTCACCAAGTTCAAGTACCTGGGGCACTGGGTCACCGAGGACCTCTCAGATGATTTAGATATTGAGCGGGAACGTAGGGCATTGGCAGTGAGATGCAATATGCTTGCTCGCAGGTTTGCACGGTGCACAAAAGAGGTAAAAATTGCTCTTTTTAAGGCATACTGCCAGACATTTTATACCTGCAGCCTGTGGGTCCGTTATACGCGTAGATCTTTCAATGCCCTACGGGTCCTGTACAATAATGGCTTTAGGATGCTGTTGGGATTGCCTCGCTTTTGCAGTGCATCAGGTATGTTTGCGAAGGCCAGCACGGACTGCTTTAGGGCAATAGTAAGAAAAAGAGTTGCCTCCCTGATGCGCCGCGTGCGGGGCAGCACCAACAGCCTTCTGAATGCTATTTTGGTAAGGGTTGATTGTCCGGTTGTGAGGCACTGGAACACCGTTCACGGATCTGGAGGTGCCTTATACAATATTAAATAGAAAAATTGTAAATAATAATAATAATTAATAATGTACTAATGTAGTTATAAGTACTATTTACTAACAATGTATGGAATGTTTTATTCTGAAATAAATGATTAATTAAATTAATTAAATAATCATGAAGTTTAAAAGTATCTCATTTGACAGTTAACGAAAAGTACTGGTTTTTTAACGGAACGGAATTGGAAACATGATGTTTGGAGCGTCACTTAGCTTCTAATGCAGTTCGGTTTGAGCCTCGAAACCTAAAGGATGTCTTCCAGAAGACTTAAGTCTATAACGTTATTATATTAAGTACCTAATTAAATAGTTTGTTAAATAATGCTAAAAGTGTACCAAGTTTGTATGAGTACTGTTATAAATACAGAAATATTAGTACTGAAATGGTGTATCATTGCACTATAAAAATATATACATGGTCATGTTAAATTTGTTGGCGAACTTCACAGACCTGAGGGGTGTGGATAAACTCTTAATTTAAAAGTTACAGTTACTTTTAGCTTACGCCAATAATGCAACAGCAGGATCGAACAAACAACCTCTTTTTTGAGAGTGTCTGACTCTCAAAAGAGAGGTAGTGTGTTAGATTTCGCTTTATCTGTTCTGCTATTCTCGCCCCTTGAAAATTCCAACAAAATACAAAACGGTCACACAATAAAGAACTTATATTTTTAATTACTTCTTTAATTAAATGTACACACTACACTACACTTTGTAAAAAAGCACTTTTAAAATACAACATGTTCTTTGTTGAGTACAAATAAAATAAAAGAGAACTCAGGACAGAATAAATAGTGTGTCCAAGAAAAAGGAGGATTAATCTGTGCACGTAATAACAGAACTGAGCAATGTGTGGCTATGTTGTGGGGTGTATGTGTGTAGTGGGGTGTAAGTTGTGTATGAGATGTGTGTGTGTGCAATGTAATTGTTAGAAAGTTATTAGGTTTAAGTAGAGCAGAATGTTACATTTTGTTGTATACTGGTATAAAGAGAAGTAATACAACGTTACGAGTTGTTCTCTTTGTTAGTGTAAGATTGCGTTCTGCACGGTGATATATTAGGTAGAGTATTTAATAAAAGCTTGATGAACAAATATATTGTATCGATTAATTTTACGGGACTAACAGGTAAAGCATTAAATACTTCATTAAGAGTCCTATAATTTTTTTTTTCGGAAATTCTTGATTTTTGACGTTGTAATTTTCAGTAACAGTAAGATATTTTAATTATTTGATTATAATAACGATAGTGCCATTCTCTTGCTTGTAAGTTGGAGTTACAAATTAAAAAAAATATTTTCGTGGAATTTACTATAAATATTTGACGAACTCGGTTTACAAGAAAATCCGTCGGCGATGGAACTTTGACGCTCAAATTCACATTTTTCCATTCAATTCTAATAAAAGCTAAAATAACTAAAATATAAGTTGAATGTTTTACTTGTTTATTGGAGGTCTAGAATTTGATAGGATAATATGATAGAATTAATAGGACTCTTAAGCAAAACATGTATGCTCTATAATGTTTTTTTTAAACAACTTTGTACACCATGTTTTATGCAAATAAATATTATTTATATTTCTTTTATCATGATTCTGGGTACAAAACTGGTCTGATTTCAGACAAATTCAAGAATAGCAACAGTTTTTTTTAGTTTTTAGAAACCCACAGTCGACAAGAGTATAATTTTATTTATCGACACAAAGTAACTTAATTCTCTTAATAAAGGGACTAGTTACAAAATATGTTTTACCCATCTCAACGAAAAAACACGAACCTCTGTAGTCTGTCCCACATAATTAGCAAATAACAAACCGCAATCAACTTTTCACAAAATCTAAAACGAAATAAAACCTACTCCATGGAACTCCAGTAAAAAACGCACAATTAAAAACAAAAGGATTCAACAGTGATACACACGGTCCGAACAGCGGACACCGGACAGCTGTCCGGCGCGCGAATATCAAATTATCCGGACGCGGACGGATCGGACACCGGCCCGTCCGTCCGTAACTTCGTTATGTAACTGTTCTGAGTTTGTTTTTGTTTTATTAAAGAAGTAAAGAAATATTGTGGGAGAGGCTAACATCTGTGACAACCTAAGTATTTGATATTTTAGTGCTGTACGCTTATAATTAACAAAATCCTTGGTTGAAATTGGACCACGGGTCGTCCCAGTTTTTTTTTAAACTTATTTAGTTGGATCTGTGGGGTTAATTTTTGGTCGGAATACGTGATTTGATTTAATTAGCTAATAGTACTTTCATTTATAGTATATTTTGTAGTTCTGGAAGTGGTCAAAGATATTTTTTCACATAACTGTGGATTTTATGGATATTGTTTTTAGGCTATTGCATAGCTTTTATCACGGGCTTTGAGCGCGGCGACCGAATCGAGAAATTCCGTAATGTAACGAAAATAAAACCTAACACCCCCCACTCCGCCTACCATGTAATGACGGTTCCCATGACAACGTGATGTTGTCATGGGAACGTAATTTTTGTTTTATGTCATCACATCATCATCCCAAGTGTAGCGTTGACAAATAGGAAGTATGGAGGTTCCAAATGCTATGCAATAGCTTTACCGCGGCAGTCCCCGAGTGCCACACGTTTTTTTTTCTTTTTTTTTTCTATGCAGAATCTCAAATTGCCAAAATGGAATGTGCTTGATTTTGATACATTACACAGCACACAGTACTTTGTTCTAATTAGGTTCTCAAGGGTTATGAAATCGACACTTCGGTGGATTTTTTCAAATGAGACAGAGATCAGCTCTGAGTTTGTTCGATCTTTCTTCTCAGAAACGAAACCTCGAACCCATCTAGTGTTAAAACAAAATTTGTTTTTGACGCTTATAGTGGTTGTACAAATATACTTACAGAAATAAAATAATTTATCCTGGTACATAAAAGCTGTCTTAAAGAAGTCCGCTTTTAAATACAACAGCATGTAGGTAGCAGTACATACCTTGTTGCCTTTCATAAAACCGTTCACATAGCACTGTAATTAATTTCATAATAATTATTTCAGCGACAGGTACTCGCGCTTTGACGCAATTATAATACATTGAATGACGTTAAAATGTGTGAAACACGACGTTGACGTCGACGTTAACGAGTACGTGACGCATTAAAGTGTCGAACTTTATTAACTTTTGTATAAAAGCTGCACGTTACGTTGACATGTGGGCTGGTTGTTACACTATTCCCTTTTGAAATAAAGCTTGTTTATTTTTGCAATCCGTACTAATATTATAAATCCATACATCCACATTATTATTATACTGCCACACAAATATTATAAATGCGAAAGTAACTCTGTCTGTCTGTTATCTTTTCACGTCTTAGCGGCTGAACGGATTTGGATAAAATTTGGCACACGACCATGAAATAGAATTATTTTCATCCCGATAGTGCGTTCCCCTGGGATCATTTCTGACCTGCACGCAGCCGAAGGCACAGGCTAAACATAGTATTAAATCAATTCGATGAAAAAAGTAAACAAGTTTCATTACAGCTGCTGGTTTTTCAGTGGCTCATTCATCGTTTTAAAATTGTTGGCTGGTTTTAGGAAACTTTTTACCCTATGGTGAATATTGATGAATAGTTGAGCTTCCGACAAATCCTAATAATATTCATGTGATGATGTCACCGTTGTATGCAGTTAATAATCTCTTGTTTCAATAATATTGAATGTCGTCTGACGGTAGAGACTACAAACAGCGACTAATTGTGTTTTAACAAGTGGTACTTTAAAGTTAAATTGTCTGCGTAGTCCGCTTGCAGTCAGCGTGCAGTTCTGAGGCAGTCGGTTGGCAGTTTCGATGCATTTAAACATTAACGTTTCAAAATTGATTATTAGTAGAAAAAGTGAAATTGTTATCGATTTAATTATTCGACTAATATTGTGTTCTCTATGGTAATAGGCCTGTGTCCAAATTTTTTATTTTTAGTCCGTCTTTCAGATAATAAATAAATATTGAACACGTATTTTGTCTTTTTTGACGTAATCAAAAGATTACGGTGATGCATTGAGTTAAAATGTGGCATGACGTCACGCCTTGCTAGATTTAGAAGTGACGTAGCGAGCCCCCACTCCCCAACTTTAATGCGTGTTTTCTAAGTTATTTTTGATTAATATGATAAAGCAAAAAATACGTGTCTAATATTTTTTTATTATCTGAAAGACGGACTAAATAGTATTTCTGTTTTTTTACCTAGGCAACTACCCTATTATTTTTATAAATGGCTGACGGTAGTATCACTTTTTGTTCGAGCGTCGTGACGACAAGAACTTAACGTACGGTTGACTTGTTTGTGCGATACTAAAATAATTCACAATAAAATAAATCTGTTTAAAAACGTTTCTATTAGTTTTTGCGACTACAATTTTGCAGCTGATGCAGTCCGTCTGTTGGACACTATTCGGTAAAAAGCAAATTATAAAAAAAAACAGTGGCACTCCGGGAGTGCCGACAGAATTGAAAACTTGAACAATTTCACTGTGCAGGAAATACTTGAATTTTTTGAAGTTGGTAAAAAAAGGGAAATGTCAATCATGTCGTTGTCATGTCTCAATGTTTGGAATGTCATTAATTCCAAAGAAAATGTATCGCTCGTTGATGTATTTTTAATGGTCAAAAGCTGGTGTCGGTAACAGAGTCGCGAGTTCAATTGTTTTTTCCCATCTCAAAAATACCCAATGCACCTAAAGAAGTTTTCACTTCAAAAAACAAAAGCAACACGAAATTCTTTTTTCAAAAACCCAGCACACATCCTGTCCATACAAATTTGCTAGTCTATAGACATACTTTGTTCAAAACTTTATCAATGTCCTTCGAGTCAGTTTTCTGATAAAAAACTTACAATAGACGTATGTTAAAAGGCTCGAGGGTAGTTCGCTGTAAATTATTAGCTGCTCGAAAGTTTCCACCGAACTCGTTACAGTAACGTGTTGCTTGAGACGGGAACTTTTCGCTTGTGTGGAGTTGTATTAGCCTTTTGGGAAAGGTAAGGCGTTTTGAGATGAACAAGATGGCACAAGCTTTGATTATAAAGTCCTAGTACACGTTGGGCGAGCCCGTCGCTCGGCTTTAGGTAGGTGGTTGAAAGTTGTAGCCTTCCACTGTTATTGAAGTGAAAACTTCTTTAGGCGCGTTGGGCATTTTTGAGATGGGACTAAACCATTGATTTCGCGACCTGTTACCGACACCGTGGAGTAAAAGACATCAACGCGTTGATTACCGCGGTGCGTGGAGTAAAGACATCAATGCGTTGATTACCGCGGTGCCAATTTTTTTCCAAGTTTTCACTTCTGTCGGCACTCCCGGAGTGCCAATGTTTTTTTCGTACTTTAGAGGTATGAAGAACAAGGTGTAAAGTTCACTCATCCTCTATAGAAAAGGGAGGATCCTCCGACCAGACGGGTGTCATGTCTGGTGGGCAACTGCCAACGATTGATGTCGAGGAAGTTGTTTTATGCTGATCGCGCGGTAAACTCTGTTTGCGCGATGCAGGATTAAGTGTGACGTTAGGTCTTTGATGCGTAGTTCGCATGTGTCGATGTAGATGTCGCCACAGTACAGTCAAATGATGAAAAATGGTTTTGTATTTACAAGTATTTTCTGTGCAGAATTTAAAGGTCGTAGATTACTAGGTGTCATTCGACCACGCCATATATTAAAGAAATAATATTAATAAGAATTATGTATTGCTAAACTCCTACTGATTTTAGCGCCAACAGTTCTTTTTCTATCATTTTATGGGTTTATTTATAAACGTTGCTTAAAGTTAAGTGACGTTCAAACGTCAATAATGTATGGTTAAACAGCTGCTAATCATTACTTAATTTTAAGCAACGTTTATAAATAAACCACATTGTTTTTCCATTAATCGTCAATAGAATGACCTAAATATGCATGTTAGCGCCAAGTCCTCACAGTAGGCACTAGCCACTGAAGCAGCATATACATACATATACGTATATACATGGTAATCTACATGTATAGACCTGTCTAACATGTCTAACATAGGTCCTATGTTATTTGTGTGTTGTTGATAAAAACCGCAATTCGGATGGCTAGCCGCGAACGCTTCACAGAGATATCGAAATGGGACCACACGTTTTGCACACATAGCGACCTATTTTAGGGTGTGTGTGTACATGATATATGATGTGTGTATGTATACATATGATACTTAGACCTATCTAAAAGCGTTGCTAGGAAAGGAAGATAAATTCTAAGGGTTATGCAAAGATTACACGAGTGTGCCATAGGAGTAGGTAACAAGTACCTTATGATTTTGACTCCAGCTATAAACGTGTTTTTAAAAACAACAAACTCAGTAATAAATTTGAATTTCTTTATTAGTGGCTTTTGTGGACATGTTAAGAATGCGGCGACGCATGAATTGTCCATACAAACGTAGTACATAAATCATTTGCAATTTGAGCATATTTCCACCATATTATGTTCATATTCGGATTGAGACAGTAATTATCTAGGCTCCTACGTCTTTTTATTTCCAAAAACTTACCTTTAAATGAAGTGTAAGTGAATTGCATTTCGTACATTTTTACTGCGTAAATGACATGTTTTCATATTGTCTTTTCTGTATTATAAACAACAATATTTGTAATATTGTTTCCGCAGAAGCATAGTTTATGTTATCAAGTTACAAATTATCATTTAAAAAAATGGAAATACATTAAGTTTTCATTCATAATTTTTTGTATTACGGAACACATCCAAATTTATCATAAATTTTCGAAAGCTAGTAGTGCTATCGCGTCAAGCAATAATTGTCAATGTGTACGTGGTAGTATTGCTCACTATAGGTGTATATCGCTCCGACAGGCACTCACACTAGCCGCAACATGCTTGGAATTGAATTTTGCAAACATCTCGATTTGTAGTTGCGAGCCGTGTTCGCCGGCCTCTTAATTATTCAGATTTGTTACAGTTGTAATAGCAATCATGTGATCGCGTTTCATTAAAATAGGTTTTTATTTATAATAATTTATTTATCTTTTGTATAGATTCTTTTCTATTTTGTGAATGTGAGAACGCTGTCGGCTTGGTGGACTGTGGATTTGTTAACCATTTTCTATTTTGTTAAGTACCTAGTACTTGTTGAAAGACCTACACTGTCCTCCCATACCTATTAACACTGCTATTTGAAAATATTGTAAAAGCCAATTATTTTTAAAAGAGTAACCGTGGAGTTTCTTGCCGGCTCTTCTCCATAGGAAACGACCAATTGGAACCGTGCACCTAGCTTCTTACGTTTCATAACTCCCCATGTAAGTTTATGTGAAAAAAAAAAATCTTACAATACGTTGATACTTTACTATAGTAGGTATTTATTTATAAAAGATTAAATCACAGTCTAATTTCTTAAACCACTATCAATGATGAAAAAAAGCAATCTGCAGAATCGATCACGTATCAGTACACCAATAAAACTTAGCTACCTATAAAGCTTTATAAAAAAACCGGTATTTCATACATTTCCCCGGACCGAGCTCGTTCACAGTTTATTAAAGGCCCTCGAAGAGCCCCGGCATAAAAAATGGCCGGCGATTCTCATCCAGAAATATTTTATATCATTTATTTTTTATCTCGCGCTGTATTGAATGATCGGAATTTAATATCCAATGCGGAGAGAATGGATATCCGATGATACAGTAAAAGGAAAGAATAAGCTTTGGGCCTGTTTGCATCCTTTCTTTACACTTGACTCACTTTTTGGTGCGATTCGGTATTTATTTCGCAAACATTCCGACGATTCATTAGATAGAAGCAGTGGTGGCTTAGTGGTAACAGCCGCGACTTTCAATCTGTAGATCGTGGGTTCACACCAATGCAGGCACTTTACTTTGTGTAAATTGTTTCATCAACACTGCTCTCAAAACAGTGAAGGAAATCATTGTAAAAAAAAAACGGCATGTCCTAGAAGTTAGAAGACATGTGACGTCCACCACTGCCTGAGCTGGCACCACGGCACAACCCGCAACGGGTTCACGTGGTGGATTACGGCCCACTCCCTCTCACAGAAAGAGGAGGCCTGTGTCCCAGCAGTGGGAACATTATAGGTTGATTACTGTTGACAACGGAAAGCTGCAACACCATGATGTTTGTCAAATATTTGCATAACTTATACACCTTAGAAGGAACTTTAAAATATCTCAATTGCTTATCACACCATCAACCAACATTGATTGGATCACAGAAACGCTGTTTAGCGGTAAAAATAAGTACTGGGTAATACGTTTTAATTTTCATCAAAACTACGCTTACAAAAGAAGCGTGATAGCCTGTTCCATCGGTTTTACACGGAACCCTGAAACTCACCGTAGCGTACATACCTTTATTTTTTATGCGAACCTTCGGAAAATCGATTTCAATCACATTCCATTAAAAACGTTTAATTACAGCCATTCAGTTTAACGCCGAAACGATTAAGTTTTTCTCGTAAAACCTCAGTGGTGCGATAGACTGTACTTTCACTTACTTATTTAATTTGAAAGCGAAATCGTTTTGATTTTTGGGGCTTTAAAATTGGTATAAAATGTTTGGATTGTAAGGCTCTGTTAATTATTGAATGGCAAAAGGCGAGTAAAAAGGTAAATAACAAAAAAAATGCAAAAATACTCTAATCTTCGATAGGAATGTTATAGTTTGCAATATACCAGAATTAAATATCGATGAGATACCGACTTAATGTTGGCAGACAGATAATCTAATTTATTTATTTTTTTAAAGTAAGTTTTAGTTTTTAAAGTTTATTTTATTTTAAAGTTTGTTGTCTCGAGAAGACAAGATAATATTATTCCTTTAAAAATATCATATTTATGTGTGGTATGACTGTACCATTTCCATTCTTTTGTTTTTTAGGACCATTTGCTCATAGGACGATTTGCTAATAGGACATTTTGCTAGGTGTCGTTTTGATTATGGATCGTTTTGCTAATAGGACGATTTGCTTTTAGGACGTTTTGATACCTCCGTATCAAAACCCTTTTTAATACCATTATTCAAATAACTCAGTCGGCATTCACAATTAAACAATAATAAAGGAGATTGTTATTCAAATTACCTACACACTATTTAACTAAAAGAATCCCCACTCCAAGATGGTCTTTCAAAATCTCTAATCTCATTCAGATCCTTCGTAATACCGAGATGTCGCTAGCAGACACTACACTTGAAACTTTATCCATAACATCAATCCGCCATTTTACCAAAACCATGACAGTCTCCACTCTCCATTGTACTCATTAGTTAGTACAAAACTTTCTTAACGATGCCAATAAAATAGATCTGACTTGTCTGTCTGAATTAAATATTCTTCGCCAAATATTTAAATTTTGTTAAGTTGATTCATGATTTTACTGAATTTGAAAGTAATAAGTTTTAACTCTTTAAGCTTGTAGTTTTAAGTTAGAAGCGAAAAGGGAATAATATTATCATAATTTCCACGTTTAGGGCTGTGTGCAGCAAGAGTCAAACCGTCCTTAGGGCTGATATGGCCAAAGTCTGTTAGATTTCGTTTGGAAAACTAAACGAACTGAGCCTCGTTTCACTTCATTTCCAGAGTGACCTGCGCTAATCAAACTATGGATCTACGAAAATAATGATGGCACACTCAACAAAACAGTCTTGCAGTCAAAGTTGTCTAAAATCTACAGAAAAACCTCTATTGACACAAGACAGAACTTTTCTGTCTATTACAGACAAAACTGTTCAAAATTTTAGTATTTTCAAGTAAATGCTAGTTCTGTCATAAATATAGTCTTGCTTTAAGTTTTCGATGAAAAGCGAAAAGTGAATAATATTAGCATAATTTGTACGGTTACAAAGTTTTCATAATTTCTACGAATTTCTTAGTATATAGCGGTCGTTGGAATATTTGCCGAAGTGGTGGTTTCACTTTGCGTGAGTTTTTTTGTTTTGCGAAGTGATTTATGGTAATTGTACACTTATGACAGGGCTTTTTAGCGCACAATGAAAAATGTTAGCGGAATGGTAATTATAGTCTACTTTTAGGTACCTATTTACTTCTTGAAAATTTGTTTTTTTTTCCTGAAATATTTCGTCCCTTGCAGCTAACTGGTTCTATGTTTATCCAAGCTCGTAGGTATTGGATCGATTGTTTGTTACGGTAAAGTACTATTTTAAACAATACCTCATTGATACCAGCACTGCGACATTTATTTTTAAATGTCGCAGCACCATACCTTTTGAATTCGTTTTTTTTTTGTATTCTATCGTTTTTATTTTTCTATGTTTGTGGCCAGATAATAAGTTTGTGTAAATGGGATAGTGTAGTGACAGACGGACACACAAACATCCACTAAATTATGAAGTCCAGTTGGCACCTTCAGGCACGGAACCCTTATAAACCAATTATCTAGAACTAGGCTTCTAACTCGCGTAGTCCATGTTTAATTCATATTCATTCGACATACATACTCGTACATAGCAATTACTTATTATACAAATGAATGCTAATACAACAATTATGTTTTGATTAGCAGTGATTTTATTGGAACGAAGTTCTTCAACGCGGCTTGTAAACTTTCAGAAATCGTCACGCTAAAAAGTGTTAATATTTGCGACTGTCTTCTTCTAATTCAAAGAGATAGAAAGAGAGAGAGAGAGAGAGAACGCCGGCAGAAAAAAAACAAAACAAAAGAGTAAAGTGATTACAGTGTCGTGGGATAAAATTGTACACATCGGCCCGAGTACACTGCATGCCGGAGAGAGAAAGAGAAAGTATGAATTTGGTCAAAATGTAAATCCAAGATGGCGGCTCTGAAAATGTTCAAATTTTTCATCATGGGTATCGTTTTCATGGTTTTCGAGGGTTTTAAAGCCGATTGTGGGGTCGAAATGTAAATGCAAGATGGTGGCTGAAAAAAGTTTTTGTTTTAAATTATACGTGAGAAAGAACTTAACGTCACTTAACTTTAAGCTTAGTTTGAATGAACGACTTTGTATTTTGATTTTTTTGAACAGAAAACAACCTAAGAAATGGAATGCCATTCTTTTTAGTTTGCTCAAATCTTGAAAAATGTATGTAACGTTGCACATTCTTAAAATAATGTTTTCTCCTAACAAACACAAAATACTTTCACATCTAAGAAACAGTAGAAAGGTTATTAAAAAGTAGTCAAAGACCGTCGTCCATCCGACATGCTAGCATCCCCGAGAGATTTGAACTAAAATACAATTTCTCTTTGCTACCCAATCACGTTTCAGAATCAATAACTTTGTGGACACAAGAAATTCATTTTGTTCTTTCATAATACAAAATAGAAAATGTCAACAATGAAACGTAGTTTAAGACAAGGACTAGTAATTAGGAATCTTTGATCTTGTATCGAGTTTATGCAGAAACTGTTAAGTGCTTTTCAAAGAAACTAGCTCCAATTTTGCATTTTCAATATTGTGCAGTCGAGAAAATTAATCGTTTATCAATTTGACACATTATGTCTATTCTATGCTATTTTTTTCTATGGCAATTCTGCCAGTGTCAGATGTGTTATGAGAAACCGTGCGAAGTAAGGAAACAAAAAAAAAACAGTGACACTCCGGGAGTGCCGACAGAAGAGAAAAAACAATCGGCACCGCGGTAATCAATGCGTTGATGTCTTTTACTCCACGGTGTCGGTAACAGGTCGCGAGTTCAATGGTTTTTTCCCATCTCAAAAATGCCCACCGCGCTTAAAGAAGTTTTCACTTAAAAAGTTTTGTTTTTTGTATTTGTATATATATGCCTGGATTCAACACAATGTAAATTATTTAAAATAAATCAAATGAATTGAAAAAAAGACACTATATATATTGCCGTGTTATAGTCATGTCATTGAACTGTCAAAGAATGAGTTGAGACATGAATATACGGGCAGGGGTCGATCCAGATCAGATTAAGCTACGCTTGCCGGGGTTGGTTCGTGGATGGGTGACCATCTTAACACACCACGACTCCTCCGTGCCTCGGAAAGCACATTAAGTGTTAGTCCCGGCTGTCATTCTTGGATCTTTGACAGTCGTTACGGGTCGTCAGAAGCCCGAAAGTCTGACACCCAGTCTTACCAATGGATATCGTATTACCCTGGCAGATTGAGTCAATTTAATGTACAATAAATTTTCCTAACATTTTTTCCCTACTTCACAATCCAATCAATACGTAGTACCGATTAAAAGGAAAAGTGCTTAAAAATCGATTCGCGAATTAATTAATTACATTCGAAGCTGAATTAATGAGGTGTGGGCTCATTAATTAACGAAAAAAATAAGAATTTTACCTTTTCGAGAGCCACTTGTTAATATGGCTTACTTGAAACTCATCATAATTTTATTACACATTCGTTTTTCGCCTTATTTGGGACTTTAATACCGTGTGCCAGTGGTAACAAAACTAATAGAATAATTTCGAGTATATTTTATTATATTTCCCTTACAAAAATATTAATATAAGATAATCTAAGAACCTGCCCACGTATATGAAACACACGTAACAAATATCTAAACAATACCATTACTAATGTTCTACGGTCACTAACTCGCTACGTAACTCTGAGCGCGTGCTACGAATTCGTAGCACTATGGCTACGAGCTACGCCGTAGCGATTAGTTTTGCTCCAGATTGGATTGTAGTGAACTTTTATTTTATTGGGAAGTTTTTATGATCCTTTAGTTTTATTGGTGAAGTGTTTTTAAGTGGGTTCGTTTGAAAAGAATTGTTTTAAAGTGAAACGTTCTGCGCGCTTTAGAAATAGAATCGGTCTTTTACGAGAGTCAAAAAGCTGACTGGTATTTAACCAAGTACAAAATATTTGAAAAATAGGTGTATAAATTGGGTTATGGAGTCAAAACCTAATCCCTAACAACGTCACAGTTTCAATTTGGCCTTCAAAAACTTAAGCCGACGGGCATGAGAAGATCCTAAAAAAAAACAGTGTCACTCCGGGAGTGCCCACAGAAGTGAAAACTTGAACAAGATCGCTTTGGTGGAAGAAAAATACTTGTATAGAACATTGATCCGTTACGGCATATAAATAAAGAGCACAATCGCGTTTACAAAAATGAGTTGTCGGTAACGGTGTCGCTTCAAAAACATTTTGATATTTCTGCCAATAATTTACTTTTTGTCACCTGAATGACATTGACAGGAGGACGGTGTTGGTCAATATTTGTAAAATCTTCACAGAAATTGTATTGACATAAGATGGCAGCGTTAGTTCAAATTTCGGCCACGCGTCAAAAGAACCGATGAGCGTTGTAATTTACTTAAGTGTTTAGTTTTTGCTATGGCTTAACCATTGGGGGGGAAACAGGCGTGTGTTATGAAATGTTATATTTTCATTTCAAGTTTACAGAGAGAAAAATATGTTTTAAAAATCTTAAGCCTTAAATACATTCAGTGAACCAGTTCTGCAAGCGAGGCTGTGTTTTAATCACCACATTTACGGAAACTTGAAAAATCCGAGTCATGACATGAAGCAATTGTATTCAGTGAAAAGTCGTGCAAATGGGCCTAATGTTTTTATTTTCACATTTACTGAAAATTCTAAACCCTGAAGCATCAACATGGCGCTACTTTATTTAACAAGTGCACCTCCACTCAAGCGCTCTATTGTGTTACATACATTTGTGTACATTTTAGTTACCCATACCAACTGAATAAAGCATTAAAATTGTTGGCTAATTGTCATCTCTCCAGAGTTGTAAACATAGAAAAGATATCTCTTTTTTTTAAACATACTATTATTTAAGTTAAATTGTTTGAAGCAAAAAAAAATCCTTGTTACATTTAGTGCTAAAATAATAAAATTTTCATCTTCGTTCTTTACTGAATTTACAAAAAAAAATATTCTAGTCGCCTCTTCCAAAAGGTAGTTTTCGTATGGAGAAGAATGGGCAACAAACTCCACCGTTACTCTTTTAAAATGTTTTACAATATTTTGCATAGGCACATTAATGCTTGGCTCCTGAACTACAGGTACTCTAACTTAGCTCTGGAGCCAGGGTCTCAAATTTTTCTGAAACCTTTTTATGGCAATAAAGAATGTATTTATTTATTTAATTAATGCTTTTATTACCTAGAGTTCAAGAACAAATTGCCTCTTGCATTATGAAGAGACGTGAATAGGCTGTGAAAATATTACACATGCAGATTTTTTTTTAATTTATCTGACAATAAAACATTACATAATTGACACATTGTCACTACACGTGCTGTTTAATAAAGCATATTATGAAATAAAATACATCTTTGTCACTTGTCGGTTTTACTAAATAGGTCCCAGATGTACAAGTACTGTACACCCTCACACACACACACCCCCCACACACACGCACCTCCACACACTCATATACACACCCCCATACACCGAGTGCTGCTAAATTAATGTTTAATTTTACTTTATTTTTCTATTTTTATTTTTCTATAAACTGTATTTTTAACCTTATCATTGTAAAGCTACCACTTAAGGGAAGAGTGAGACAGCTCCGACACAAGTACTATTGTAACTTACTGGGGCTGCCTCAATTTATGTATGAAACAATGTTTTAGTTGAAATAAATATTTTTGTATTTGTATTTTTTGTATTTAAGTACTAGTACTACAAGTACTTGTAACCTCTGTTATTTCCGATTAAGGATATTCCCAATTCACTGACAAGTTACTGCCTGATGAAATGGCTGAGCAACGAATATCCAAGGTAACGCATGGTAGATTCTACGTAATAAGACCGAAATTCTACCCATAAATTAGCAATATTATAAAATACCTGTATAACAATTTTTATTTACAATAAACAATATTCTAGCTATCTATTTATTTACTTGGGACGTATAACATAAAAAACTTTATTACAAAAAATACAACCGACTTCCAAACTACACAGTGAAAAATAACTTTAATTTCGGAAGTCGGTATTTTTGGATCAGTATTTTAGTTTTTTGACACCGACTTCCGAAATTAAAGTTATTTTTCACTTTGTAGTTTGGAAGTCGGTAGTATTTTTTGTAAAAAAATTTTTTTTTCACTTTTTAGTGATTTGGTTTGTAATTTATCTAAGTTACAATAGCCTTATGTCAACTGCAAATCAAAAATACCCAAATCGCTATAGATGTGCCTATAATATTTGAAGAGTTCCCTCGATTTCTCATCATCAGATCGTGACCAAATGACAATGGGATCAAATTGAAAGTATAACCTTTCAAAAAAAAAAAAATTTTTCAAATCGGTCCAGCCGTCTTCGAGTAATCGGGGAATATACAAAAATATATATATATATATATCCCGACAAATTGAGAACCCCTCTTTTTTTTGAAGTCGGTTAAAAATGAGAAAGATTAGATCATAAAATTCAAAGACCGATTATCTTGTTTCCAAAATGCACTGAAAAGATTAGTAGTGTGAATTTCGAGCGTTCCAATGGCAAATACACTATACTGTTATTTTCACGGGTTATGTTGATAATATGACAACTTGCTAAATAATATCGTTTCCCTGACTGAAAATATATTATGTTGCTTGATGAAACAGAAAATGTGAAAATGAAAAAATGTAGAGAGGAAAACAACTACTGTTTAGAAACGAATATGGTGCAATTTTAACTAGGCCGGGCAAATAAAACTAAGCACAATAGGTGTTCACTAACGAGCGCGCGAGTAGTGCACGCCATTTTATATATACAGCATCCGTACATAACGTATATGTAGAATATAGATATATGTACTGAATGTACTTCTGCTTTCACATTTTTGCATTGAAATTAGTAATTTTTCACTGTAAACGGTCGGCAGTATTTTAAGAGAACAAAATTCTCTGCGCTGTCCAATGCTACATTTGTAGTCCAGCACCCTAATTGCGTAATACACGATCAATCAGAATCTAAAATGATTTGAAACAGATTGCTAATCCATTGCTTCATAAGTTGGAAAAAATCTGCTCAACAACGTAAATAACGCAATGAATGTTGTTGAACTGTCAAAATGAAACAGATTAATCGTTTACGAAAATAAGTTACGTAATTAGGGTACTGGGAGCCTACCACCAGCTCAAAAGCAGTATTATTTTAATATTACTTCTGTGGGAGAAAGAGATGGAGCTATACGTCCTGTAGAGCTTTATCTCTTTCCCACACTGAAGTAATATTAAAATAATACTGCTTTATGAGCTTGTGGTAGGCCCCCTGTTCTTTCATGTTAACGAGTAGCTAACATAAGTTGTGGTTTGAAAATACTAATTATTCGATAATTAAGTACTAACATTGTTTAAATCTGGTCTAAAGTTGGTTTATTTTTTCTGTAATTTGATGTTACTTAGGCCGGTGCCGCTTCCACGTTCGGCTTGATCATCACTTATCATCAGGTGTGTTGCAGGACCAGAGCTTCCCCGTTGTGGTTATAAAAATAAAAAAAACGTGTGCGGTCGGGGGACCTCCCGTCAGGAACAATGTTTCTTCTCACGCCCATATATGATTTAAAACAAAAACAAAATTACTATTATTAATTATTAAACACTATCGACTTTAGCACCCTCGAAAACTATGAAAACGATACTCATGACGAAAATTTTGAACATTTTCGTAGCTTTCTCTCTCTCGCATGCAGTGTACTCGGGCCAATGTGTACAATTTTATCCCACGACACTGTAATCACTTTACTCTTTTCTTTTTTCATCCTCGTCGCCAAATATTATGTACTAAAAATAAACACTGCTATTTAATTAAAGTTGGTATTTATTCCACACCACAATATTATACGTTTCAACAATATGGCTGATCGGTCGCGAGAGAGCGAGACAGCAGAACCCTGAGCAGTACAGCCATACTGCTACATTCCGAGATCACACTCTCTCTCTCTTTCTTTTTTGAATTAGAAGAAGACAGTCGCAAGTATTAACACTTTTTAGCGTGACTACTTCTGCAAGTTCACAATCCGCGTCAAAGAACTTCGTTCCAAAAACTTACTAATCATTATTTGAACACGACTGTTCACTAAAACTTTCATTTCAACACTGTAATGTATTGTAAGTACAGAAATGACACTTATTGCAAAACTTCACAAATAAACAGACAATTTACCACTCATCACAGTCTCTATTAAATTCACAGTTCTTCTATCCCCCAAACAATTAAGCATCAACACAGCACAACATCTAAAGCCCTCACAGACTAAACTAACAAGTAAAAATGCAAATAAACCCGGCTCCGTCGAGTGTGCGCCCGACCGACTGTATGTATGTATGTGTTGCGCTCTCAACTCACGAACTGGGTTATTCGCGTGTATGAATGAATTTTTTTAGCACAAGTCCCGCTGTAATTTACTTTTGTCGCTGTTCAGACTTTTTTGTTGTTTTGGACAGAATTTTGAGGAGTTTCTGTGTTGTAGTGTGTGGAGTGGGTTGTAAATAATTTGTTTACTCGTGGAAAGTTTTTTGCTATGATGGTGTTTTCTGCTTCAATATCATATCATAATGCATATGCATATAGTCTTGCATTTTTTTTAAATGAGCTGGTATCTATGAATCCTGGAAAAAAAGATGAAGTAGTTGTTAGACATAAGCAAACAAAACTTGAATATTATAAAATATTTATTTGGTTATTTTAGTGCATACATGAGATGACACAATAGAAAAAGAAACAAAAGAAAATATAAAATATTTAAAACTAAGAAAAATAAATCTATAAAAGGAGGTTTTAAAGGTACTATAAAACCTACCTTCTTGTTGACTCTAACAGTAGTTGTAGTAAAATATTACTGGTATTAGTCAGAATCATTGCAGCTCTGATTTGCTGGATTTATTTTCTCCTCTACCTATCGTTATTTCACCTAACAAAGTTTATTCGGTTTATATGTATGTATCTATGTATTAGTACGTATTCTTTTTCGATTTAACTATCCCTTATGTTGCACCTGCCATGTTTTGTCTCTGCATCACCCTAAGGTTGACTGGTAGAAAATGCCTCAGGCAATAAGTCCGCCTTTGTACAGTATTTTTACTTGTGCATAAAGTTTTAATATTGGAATAATTTTCCCACCTATGAAATCAGCGTTTTGTATGGAGAATTTTAAAGAAGTTGCATTTTTCATACTAACATTTTCCTAATTTATATAACAACCATGAACACTAATGTTTTAAAACTTTTATGCACTAATGTTTAAAAACTAAGATAACGTAATATGCCAATTAAATTAAGCAACAAAAATAAGTTTTGGCTAAGTTAACAAACAAATAGTGGTCATTTCTGCTAACAAAATGAGGAGTCATTTTTAAGGTTTTTTTATGTTTAGAAAATTATAAGTAGTAAGGTTTTTTTACTATTGGTAGTTGTCTGTGATGGTCATTATTCGATATAATACCAAGCAATTGATGAATATTTTAAATCATAGAAGTGACGAGGTTCTCTATTTGTGAGAAAAAAACGCCAATTTATTTCATAGGTGGTAATAAATAAAACAACAACATCAAAATAGCTGGCAAAATGAGGGTGTATAATTATAGGTACACCTCTGCTTAATTCTTCGTGGAAATAAGATGTAATATTATGTTATTGTATGTTGTTATGTAGATCTTGATTGAGTATGCACGAATCGATGAAAACGTTTCAATTTTTTGTACTAATTAGATAACAAATAAAAAATTAAATTCTATATTATTTTATTCGTCTAACCATTGATTTCCGCAATTAGTAGTATTTATGTTCAGTGTCTGTCTTTAATCAAAGTAACTAATTTGATATGAATCCGATTTATTCATATTAAATTAATTCCTAAAAACGATTATGTTTTTAAATATCATCATTTTAGCCGAAAGTCGTCCACTGCTGGACATAGGCCTCCCCCAAGCACCGCCACTTCGACCGATTCTGTGCTTCCCACATCCAGCGGATTCCTGCGGCCTTCACAAGGTCATAGGTCCATCTTGTGGGAGGGAGGCCTTCCAACGCTACGTCTACTTTTAATTATGGTTAACATATAACGTTTATTGGCAAATCTTAAATATAATAAACAACCTTACACTAAAATATATATATTGTGCACAAGTACGTAAAGGAGAAAATAAAGAGAAGAGCTCATTGGGCATAAAAAAATTCGTCCGCATCGTTGTCAGTGGGAAAAGTGCCCAAAAGGCTGGCAGCGTTGCCATATTAGATGGCAAAGCTGATTCTTTGAACTAAAAATGGGCTTGCTTTCTGGTCACGTGAAGAGTCGACCAACCGCTTGGCGATGTCCTGAAATACCATTAATAACAATCAAAATAAATTATTTCACAAGCTAATTTCTATCACAAACAACATCAACCCTTTCATTGCTGCAACACAACCCTCGAATTATGAATACAAGAGAGAACAGCGAACCTCCATTCATCACGGAAACCAGTTCGAACGTCAATCGACTAATTACTCGATTTTCAAATAATCGAGTCGAATGCTATTCGTATTCGTTTGCCCAACGTCAAACTCAATAAGCCAGAATTCCTTTGATGTGGGTTGCGTTGGAATAATTTGTAGACAGGTAAATACGTAAATGCAATTAGCTGTGATATTGTTGCATATGTATATTGTTTGTGAAAAGGACGCATAGTGACCTTATTGGTGATGTTCTTCAGAAAGGTCAGGTGTGTAGTACTCGCAACCGGCGTGCGTGTATGACCAGATGTATGAACGTAGACGAGGCAAAAGGAGTATGTAAGGATCGTAGCAGGTGGCGTTCTGTAGTTTCTGCTTATCCCCATTGGAAAAAGCCGTGAGTTTGTGTATATTGTTTGTAATATATTTTGTTTTATAGGCTCGCCCCCTATTACATGGGCCTTAAACATAACTGGCGAAATGTGGGTGTACAATAGGTACACCTCTGCCTAACCCTTCGGGGAAACAAGGTGTGATGTTATTTTGTTATATTTTGTGATTGTAGTCTGAAATTATCGTCCATAAATCAGTCTGCAAACAAACAAATATTCACAGCTAAATATGAGCCTTCAAACTCATAATCATCTGTTTTTTTCCAATATTGGGTCGGCTAACAGTCTAACCGGATGCAACTGAATATGCCTATCTGACCTCCATAACCCAGCCTTCCAACTACTGCATCAATTACAAAATAGTTTATTGTAAAAAAATAAAATTACATTACATTTAAACGTGTTTGGAGCCTCCTTTTAAGCAAGCAATGCCTGTATTAGAAGGCTCTTTCACATAATTGTCGTACACTTATACTTACTAAAGTTAATATAGTGTACTGTGACCTTAAGGGTAATTGCAATGTAAGGACATTTTTCTGTATTTAGCTTATATTTACTAATCTTAAGAAAATAAAAATAAAAATCTATAAGTTTCAATTTAAATGATTAACAGTAAGAATAAAACTTATTCCCAGTTAGTGCATGTGATATATGGTGTAACATAGTGTGGTGTGGTAAGTAGTGCGGTGTTATGTGTGGTATGTGGTGAGGCGCGCGATGTAACGTGATGTGTGGTGTGGTGCGTGGTGTGGTGTATGGTATGGTGTGAGGTGTGGAAATTAATCATCATGTAGGTACCTACATGTCATCACCACCCTTAAGCTACTGGCCCATATAATTAAAATAAGGCAAAGCATTTAAGACAGATAGTTTAAATATTTACTTCTTAAATCGGTAACAAAAAGTTACTAGTTGACAACTTCTACGGAGAAAATTCCCTTAGAGAAGAACCGGGAAGCAACCCCACTGTTGCTCTTTTTGTGATTATGCCTCTAACGTCACCAAGCGAAAAAAGAGTTTGATGAACAGGCATTTTTTATAACGAACATAAAAATGAATACTTGACTAATCCCAAGAAACCAGGTGAAAAGTGCCTTCGAAACTTTTTTACAAGCGACGGTAACATTCATTCAGCCAAAGTCTCGGCAACTCCAATAAAAAAGATGGCGGCGCGGGAAAGCGCGGGAATTGGCAGACATTTTGTAACATGTCAACGAGATGCGGTTCTACAATTTATGGTTTTAAAAAAGATTACAAATGTTTTGGCGGGAATTTGTGGAGATAATCCATTAAAATACAGAGTTAATTTTTTCCTTGCATGAATTGGTTTTATAGATTTCACAGTTCAACACGCATGTAAGCTATTGTGATTTGTTAGCTACAACGGAAACTAACAATGAAAGTTGGGATAGTGACAATCAATGACAGAACCAGGAGTAAGAGTCATCCATATTTTTTAAATATTTTTTTTTTTAATTCCACCAACGCTAAACAATTTTTTCGTAATTTTCATGAAATATCTTGTTTACCAAGGACTTCCACCATTCCCCCACATGCCTAAATATTTATCTACCAGCCAGTATCTGAATGACAAAAGGCAACATGCAAAGTTGCGACCACGTCGCGTTGCAAGAATTTTAATAAAATGTCGCTCAGAATAATGAGCCGGGATAGATAAGAGGATAAACCGCATAACTTCTTATTTTGTGTGAAAATGAAGAATGTTTTTCATAAAAATATTGTTGTTGGAGAACTTTCGTGTTGTGTGGTGTAGGTATTTAATCATGGCTGGCTGTCAAAGTTAGGTTGACAGAGTACCTACATAGCTATATCATACATAACATTATATCACGCTTCTAATCTCCGAAGGGTTAGGCAGAGGTGTACCAATAGTAACACCCAAATTTCGCCAATTTTAAACCATTATTGATATTATCTACATAGGAAAACATATTTTTTTTCCTGAACAGTTAATTTTCAAAATAAGACGTGACGATTTTATTCTAAAAGTAAAACAAACAAAAAACAAAATGAGCCGGAAAGGGCTTCGAACATTAAAATTCCGTTTTATAATTAACTTCCTGTGAAGCTGTGAGAAATGGTGACTTCTGTCACTGTTTTCGTAAAAATAATAAAACTATTTTAATGGAAAAAGTACCTAATCGTATTTTTTGTCATTTATTTATAACACTTTTAAAATCAAGTTACAGACTTGTCATACACTATAACCACGCGTTTACACCAAACTATGAAACATGTATTCTACATGTTGTGTCTACTGTTTTTGTTTATCATTTACACCTAAAACAAGTTGTAAAGAGTAGTTGTATACAACCCTTCGGGGAAACAAGGCGTGATGTTATGTGTGTGTGTTATGTGTTATTATAATAAAAATCTTTATTTGAAAAATCTTTGGATGATGTCTGCACATCATCCATAAAAAACAGAATTAAAAAAATAAATAAGTTAATACAAAAAACACACACACTAATGAACTCATGCATTTCTTCCTTTGCACATTAAACTACAAACATTTACGTGGCTATTTCCAACCACCGCTTGTAAATCTTGGTAATCAATAGAAGTCAATAGAAGTCATAGAATAATCAGAGTATAATGTTCCCACAGCTGGGACACAGGCCTCCTCTCGGTGAGATGGAGTGGGCCGTAATCGAATTTGTTGTTCTAGGATATGCCGGTTTCCTCACGAAGTTTTCCTTCACCGTTTTGAGAGCAGTGCTGATGAAACTGTCTGGGTTGGAACCTTTGACCTACAACTCGTAAGTCGCGGCCAACACCAATGGGCCACCATTTTCTGCATAAACGCTCTTAACTAAATTGCTTCTACACGTAACAACCCTGGACTGAATGATGGAATTCTACTTCTCTGAATGGGATTGAACGCGTTCAGCCCTACCTCCGCGAACATTCCAGAGACACTACAGTAGCGCTTCAACCCCATTAGGTGTCTGTAGTTGTTTTGTTATACACGACATGTTTATGACAAATATTTTACAACAAGTATCACAACTTGTATATGAGTGTAAACACGGGGTTATTTATACTTTTTTCCTCACTGAAACACAACACCTCTTGCCTCGTGTTTGTTGAACACTACATAATATACAGCGGGTCCTATTTCATTGTCTCGCCATATCTAACTTGACAGGCCAGACTTCACTTGTCGTATCCAAGTTGTGTACAAATATGTTAAGTTTGTTTATCTCTTGTCTCATTGTTATAAGAGCTTTTTTTTGTGTTTGACTGTGGCAAGAAGTATTGCTCTGTTAAGTGACTTGTGAGGTTCTCGTGTCTTGTATAAGTTCGATAGTTTTTGTTGTTTGTATACCGTACCTACAAATATGTAGACCGTATACAGATTTTTGTAGAGTACTCTTGAAAAGTGTCTCAACATATTTCTAAAGTTTGAGCAGACGAATAAATAGTAAGATGTTTTTTTTCGTGTTGACATTAGATTAGCTATCTAATTCCAACACGAAAAAAAAACACACAGTTTATATCATTTAACTATTATATATCTGTTTTCATGAAATTACATCTAGAACATCAATTGCAGAAGATGGCCTACGGCCAATCGTCTAACATAACATCACGCCTCTAAAGGTTAGGCAGAGGTGTACCCATAAAGAAGTCGGGGAAATTTATTGTTAACCATACTGACTACAAGCTTTAATTGTCCGTATATTCATGTATAAAATGGCTACGACACGGAAAATTTACGTAATGTGACGATTTGATAAATAATTCATTTGAACTGTGTATATGTCACCGTATAATTATGAACTTTGTTAGTTTATAATCTATCGGTATTATTTCCGTTAGATTATAAACTGTCGAAAAATTGTGAACTGTGACAAATCATTTACAATTTAACGCATAATTTTACGATAGTTTATAATGTATCCATGAAAAACGGACAAATTGTGAACTGGTATCAAACTTGCTTGCGACGTAACGCACCTTGCGCTAATATTAAATAGCCTGCCTGCAAGCAACTTGGAAGTAGCGCTCGCTCGATTCGCGCGCGGTTGTTCCCAGTTCAAACCTAACCTAACCCATTTCACTCAGTTCACAATTTTTCGACAGTTTATAATCTAACGGAAATAATACCAATAGACTTACGGTTCTCACAATCTTACGGTGACATATACACACTTCCCCAGTTGTTAATTAATTAGTGGTAGTTTAATTAGTTAAACTTCAAATAATCGTAAATATAAGAAAGAGAAGGTGTTCTGTAAATAGTTTGCCCGCTAACTCGCAGTTTAGACGGCAATACGTCAAGTTAATGTTGCTCCCCGGTTAATTGCCGATTGCTGGCACCCGCGTTATTGCTCGGCAGGCTAATTTATTGCTCTGACAAGAAATATTGCCCTTTTGGTACAGATAAGCCGATATTTGACTGAAATGTAACTTAGTTAATGTGACGGTAGTTTATCATCGCACTGAATATTATTAATTAAGTAATTTATTATTTTGTCAGCTTGCCTGCTTTATTAAGAGCTATTTATCTGCAAGGGTCTCAGAAATTCGAAGCCATAAGTTTTAGTTTGAGACGAAACACAAACTTAAATTAATCAATTAATTAATTCTACAATTTTAACAGTTAACATTTTAAAAACCCTCGACACAAAAAAATCCTCATTTCTCCTTCCTACTCCATCACCAAACCCTGATCACCATCTATCTATAACTTATTCATTGAGACCATTCCAATGAGCCCAAACACGATACCTGTGCTGTAAGTTGGTAAGGGAGTTGGGTATCCTGCAAATTCCAGATGATGCTGCAGCATCAGTTCAAGGTTACTATATATTCTTCTAATATCATTGAAGTAACAGAATACCAAATTTCAAATCGATCAGACCTGTGGAAGATACTCACATCCAATCATCAACTAGAAAAGAGCTGATAATCTTCAAACGTCTGAACCGATTTTGATAAAACATCGCTTGAAAACCTGCTTCCAAATAAAAAAAACCGCATTCAATGGTTCACCTATTTAAGAGCTACGGTGCCACAGACAAACACACACACATAGCGGTCAAACTTATAACAACCCTCTTTTTGCGTCGGGGATTAAAAAATTTAAAACCAAAATCTGCAAATTATATCTAAATAAATGTCGGACAGTTGGTATTTTTAAAGGAATTTTGCATTTGCCAATTATTTACTTGGATAGGTACAGAATCCGAACATTCGCACTTTCAAACATACAGACTCACTTTACATACATTCGCGCCCTCTTCCCAAAAGGGTAGGCAGAAACGCCTACGATCCTTACATACTCCTTTTGCCTCGTTTCCGTTCATACATCTGGTCATACACGCACGCCGGTTGCGAGTTCTAAGCACCTGACCTTTCTGAAGAACATCACCAATAAGGTCAATATTATGTCCTCACTTTACTGGACCCACTTCATTAGTAATCCACCTAACCTACTGTGTTATATGAATGCTTATAGTTTGTCGGTACTCATTTATTTATACACCAGTATCACTGAGCTCTTCAAACATCGATACTTGGATGATACTTGTGCAAATAATATCTGGGCCAAACATTCCACAACGCAGGAATCTAAGAAGAAAACCACCTAGGATTAATATTTTGTTCATATTGCAGCCGAAAGATGTCCACTGCTGGACATAGGCTTCCCCCAAGCACCGCCACTTCGACCGGTCCTGTGCTTCCCGCATCCAGCGGATTCCTGCGGCCTTCACAAGATCATCGGTCTATCTTGTGGGAAGCCTTCCAACGCCTTACGTCTAGGGTTAATATTTTTGCTCACAAAACTTTAATAAAATTGTTATATGGACTCTTTCTTGCATAGCCTTGATCTGGAATAGGTAATCTATATCTATATATATACAATCTATAGATACATACATACAAATAAATGTAATTGAAGTTTCTGTTGGAATGTCAAAATAACAGCTTTACTAAATGCTTAATACGGTACTTGCAACAAAAAAAACATTTTTTTTACATTGTCGTCTGTACATCTGTCTGTTTGTTCCGGCTCATCTCCGAAACCGCTGGACCGATTTTAACGGGACTTGCACTGACAGATAGCTAATGTTATAATGAGTAACTAAGGCTACCTTTAAAGTGAAACTTTTATTACATCGTCTCAAACTTTTTCGTCTGTGTGTTGCATGTCGCGTGACGGTCGGCCGTGGAGTAGGGATAAAGTGAAAGGCGCTCGTCAGAGCAGCCAAGGCCAATATGGCGGCGCCTATAGTTCGCTTAAAAGTTTCACTTTTACCGTGGTTTCATAAAATCACACAATCCTTTTTTTTTATGGTCCATGCAGGCAAAGCCGCGGGCTGTAGTTAGTTTAAGCATAAAGTTAGGCACACACTCTTATTAGGAACTTCGTCAAACTGTTAAACCCTTCGTTAAAAACTTTTAAGCGTAGTTGTGTGCCATTCTTTCCCGTTTAGAACTTACGTAACTATTATAACATACTTAATTCTTTTCTTTTTCCCCTCTTTTACTACTTTCACTTTGTATTCTACTTTTTAGGGTTCCGTACCAAAATGGTAAAAAGGAACCCTTATGGTGCGACTCAGTCTGTCTGTCCGTCTGTGTGTCATAGCTGGATATCTCAAGAACTACTTATGCTATCAACTTGAAATTTGGAATTGTTTTAGATGACGTTTGCCCAACTATTTTGCAATTAAGAAAGAAATAAAATATTTGTATTTTTTTTCCAACAGGGACTGAAAGGGAGTTTTAAATATTCGTAGTGGGGCTACTAGGGCATGTGGGTTATGGGGTATACAGGGCGTCCCAAAGTTATGGGACATGAAGGGAAAGTACCTTAAATATCGTAGATAGGGTATTTTGCTGAAAGAAGACTTTATGTTATTTTTAAAAGTTAGTAATTCCGCATTCAAAGATTTTCTAAAAATTACCTCGTCTGGGAATCGAACCGACTTAAATGTAAAAAAAAACACCCCTACTTTTATGATGCCAATCGAAAGAATGACCAAAAACTAATAACTCTTCTTAAGTAACATAGTATTTTAAAAGAAACGAACAACGTAAAATGTTTGAGTGAAATTTCAAGAAAGTTATTGATTGCCGACGACGACGTTCGAAAAGTACTGAATGTTTTCCTACTTGGATTAGTACGAATGGACCGATTAGATAGCCGGCCAGATCCCCGGACCTTACACCATTAGATTTCTTCTTTTGGGGATACGTGAAAAATATGCTATACAAAAAACGATACGAGAACGGGCGAGTTACAAACAGAATTGTGCCATATCATATCGAGTATTCACCATAAAATGATAAGAAAATCAACAGGCAGCGGACTCATTAAAAGATTGGCGATTTGCGTAAGACAAGAGGGATCACATTTTGAGCATTTAATTAATTTTTACAAAAAAAATACCCACTTAATTGACTACGGCAGTTTCATGTATGTTTTTAATTTGATTAAAATGATTAATTTCACGCTGTTCCTTTCTTTCAAAATACTATGTTACTTAAGAAGAGTTATTAGTTTTTGGCCATTCTTTCGATTGGCATCATAAAAGTAGGGGTGTTTTTTTTTTTACATTTAAGTCGGTTCGATTCCCAGACGAGGCAAGTAATTTTTAGAAAATCTTTGAATGCAGAATTACTAACTTTTAAAAATAACATAATGTCTTCTTTCAGCAATATACCCTATCTACGATATTTAAGGTACTTTCCCTTCATGTCCCATAACTTTGGGACGCCCTGTATATGAAAGAGCGTTATTTGTACATTCTCTCTTTTTTTTTAGGCGGCATAGATATCAAGTTTTGACGAAAATTTTTAAATAAAATACCGTCCACCCCCTTATCTCCGAAGTTTGCAAAGAGAAAAATCTGAAAATGTCTCTAAATAGCTCACTTTTCAGAAATCAACTTAAATTACATTACTTCTACTATCGGTCAAGAGATGGCGCTGACCTAATACTGCAATATTCTACACGGCAGTGTGCAGTGTTAAAATTCTCTGACGAATAGAGGCCTCGCCGATGGAAATTTAAAATGGTACGGAACCCTCGGTGCGCGAGTTTAACTCGCTCTTGTCCGGTTTTTTTTTGTTTCGTTGTTGTGCAGTCTGTACTGTATTTTACCTATGATTTTGGGCGGTAGGTGTTAAGCAGCAATGTGAATTTAACAACCCACAAACAGTGTTTAACTAAACAGCTTCCATTTACACTCAGATAAGCCTCTATTCTGAAACCAGAAACATTGGAAACACTGGTCGTTCTGCCTACCCTGTGCGGTGGCTAACAATAAGTGTGTGCATATGAGGCACCGTTTCCGGCGGATATTAAACGTCAAGAGGTGAACAAACATGCAACGCTCCACTCTGCTGTTTGTTTTGTATTATTCTGTGAACGGCGAATTGTGGTGTTGAATTATTGTTTAATTTAGAGGGTACGTTCGACATTCAGTTTATAAATGATTATATTTCTGCAAGTAGGTTTGTACAAACACATACGTCAATCATAATTAAAAAACTAGATAAGGTCGGTGTTTCCTATCTGACTACTCTGAGAAGAAAGGCCGAAAGAAACTCAGAGATCTTAAAGTGTTATAGATACAGACAGAAATCACTTCGCTGTCCCCGGCGAATAAAATGGTAATGTGCTATTACGATATTTTTAACTTTATTGCATATTCGTTATTAAGAGGTCCGATTACACTCTGTCAATTTTTTTCATTCATTTCTTACGGTTCTTTCAGAAGTTTTGAGATTTTAAGGTGTATTGTAATGAATGTAAAAAATCACTTTTCTTTTGGTATTTGAACAATTCTGCTATGTATTTAAGTTAATAAGATTTTCACAAAAAACTGTTTTTTATTTTTCCTGTAAAATTTGGTTTTCATGATTACTATTTCATTCGCCGGGGACAGCGACTTCTTGTTTATGAAGTTGTTTATGATTTAAATTCATTGTTACTCTGGTACATAAAACTGTAAGTGTACACAAAATTTTACACCGTTCCATTGAATAATACAAGCACCATTATCATTTCCACACCCTTGCTGTATTCACAATGCCATTTATATTTTTGCACCGTAAAAACTGGGGACTGTAACTGACTTTTATTTTCCGGCAGGAAAAAACAGCTTTACTTTTTCTCGTCTGTTTCTCGGAATACAACTTTCCAAGATGTTCTCTCGGTGAAAAGAATATTTTAAAATAAATTGATTTCTTTATCATATTTTTAAGTACTATCGATACTTACGGTTCAAAATTACGCAAACCTATCAATTACTGAAAAAACATCACACCTCTTCAAATGCAATCGAAAATTCAATAATCAAATCCCTAACCATTCACCCGATGCAGTCCGAACCACTCTAAACCGGTTTACAGCCAGTTCACACCAGATATATCCGGTTTAACGTACGAAAGAGAGATACACCCTTATAAAGTACGCCGTAAAACTTTACTTGCACGAAGTTAAAAATGTACCTAGTTTATGAACAAGTTGAAATTTACTAAGTTTCAAGAGCGAACTTTTGAATTGAAAAGCTCAGCTTTCTCCTTAAAAGAGAGTATAATTTATTCGTACGCTGTTAAGCTGTACTTAACTCTAAGTAAAATGTAAATTAAAAGAAAACGTTTGAGGTGTGTTCTGATTAAAAAACAGATTGGAAAGTTTTTTCAAATTATTTTTTTTAGAAAAAAGTGATTTAATATTGATTAAAAATGTGGCAGCGAAATTGAAGTTACCGTTTACGAATTTTGCATTTGGTTTCATTTAGTTTCTAAACTCAAACTCAAAACATTTATTTTAATTAAACCATTTACAGGCACTTTTGAATTGTCAAGGGGTCGGTCAGTCAGAAAGATGAAGCCCATTCCAAAGCGTAGTATAGGTTCCTATGGAGAAGAACGGGCAAGAAACTACACGGATACTCTTTTAAATCATAATATTGGTTACATCATTCGTGTTGAAATTATGCATGTGAGAACACTGTAGAAAGACGTGCACGTTAAAAGCGTCCGTAATAAAAAGATAAAAACTATTCAAAAATTAAAATAAGCCGTGGCAGCTAAGAGATGACCAGTTTCTGTTACTGTTAGCTTGTATCAACCCACTGCTGGCCAAAAGCCTCACCCCATGACTTCAAGTGCTAACGATCCAAGGCTAATTGTGGACCACTAGTGGCTTGTTGGGTCCAGCTCGTCCCGCCATCTACTACGGGGTCTGCCGCGACGCTTTCTAGCTGTGTCATGACTCCACATCCGATAGGTTTTGAAAAAATATTGGTCCTCTTTAAATACAAAACACTTCACATTACATTTAACATTAATTTTATTTAAACGAGCAACATAAGAACACATCATTATTTACCCAATCCTCTTTATTTCCTCTCTTCAAAAACTCGAAAGAAATATGAGAGAAAATGTCTCGTTACATCAGACTTTCATGTGACAGCCTGAATTTGTATTAAAATAATGTCATTATTTATCACTGAACACGTTTCAGGAAATTACCTTTCGTTACTTATGACACGTTTTTGTGTAGCTCGTTTATTTTTATTTAAACCCGAATATATAACCATGTACCTACATCAAATGTAGAATCATGTACTGAATCCATGGTAACAGTTTTCGTGTCGATGTCCCTGCCACACTGTAAAGTACACCCCCATCAGGTATGTTTAAGTTCAATGAAATGTGGGCAAGCCTATTGTCATCAACAGGCACAAATCCTCCGTGTTGCTAGTGAAAAATTCCTGATGGAAAACCCAATAACACTTTTCCCGACCTGTGGGAACCCAACCCAGGACCTTGTGCAGTATAGCAAACACTAGACGAACGAGGCAGTACCGGAAATACAAAGAACTATAAAACATCTTTTACCTTGTTATTACGGCACTTGAAAACTTGGCGAGTACTCAAGGATGTCTAAGTGGCATTTCGTGGTAGGGCCACTTTGGGATAATGATTTTCGTGGGCACGTGCCTTTTTGTACTAAAATTTTTGATCGAGGTTCATTTTATTAAGGAAAAGTCGCTGGAACCAGATAGGGCTTGGTATAATAGATAAATATTCGGGGTCAAATGAAAACTGACGGCTTGACGAGCTCCGGAGGTAACGTTGAATGAAAAAAGAAAATTGTTTATTCCTGCCTAAATTCAACGCACAAACCTAAATCCAGAAAATATAATTTAGCCAACAGTCCAATATTTATTGACTCTTCAAACACTTCTCAAATAAAAGGATATTACAGATTATATGAATGTAATATTGATATGTAGATAAAAATAATAATCTACGAACATTAAGTAACTTCGTAGAATAATATTTGCCAAATAACATGGTCTTAAAACAGACTAAAAAGAGCGAAAGTTTTACTTTACGAAGCAGAGGGCCTGGACAGAGTGACACTCTAACAGCGACAATGATGATGGAACTCTCCACAGAGTCCTCGGAATGACATAAATAATACCAAAAAGCTTAAGTTAATCCAGCGGGGTAAATATGTGGCTGCATCTACATCGCCACATGCGAAATACGCATTAAAGACCTGACGTCACACAAAGCCTGCATCGCGCAATTAGTCGCGCAATTAGAGTTTACCGCGCGATATATATGCAAGATCCCGAATTCAACCGTTGCCGTTGGGCTGTTGCCCGCCAGACACGACACCCGTCTGGTCGGAGGATGCTCCCTTTTCTATAGAGGATGAGTAATGAATAAACTTTACACCCTATTCCTCATACCTCTAAACCTATTTGCGTAACATACATGCCTTTTATTTTGACAATTCGACAACGTCCATTGCGTTATTTACGCCATCGAGCAGACGAATTTTTCAAACGTATAAAGCAATAGATTAGGAATTTTCTTCAAAATCCTTCGATTGTGCGCAATTGGGGCGCTGTTGAAAGTAGTTGTAGAAATACAAAAGGCTTTGAAAACGATTGCCACTTGTCTAGGCTCCTTTTTATTTTATTTTTTTGGGTGCGAAAATAACAAATAACTTCTCCCGCTCTGGGCGGAGCGGGAGGGCGTGTCAGACTCTTACCGACTAAAACCCACCCGTGTTCCTTCAGTTGCCGGTATTGCCAGGGGCCACGGTATCCCTTTCGGACTTTCCCGCGATCTCGGCAGGCATCGGCCTTAGCGGACCTCGTCAGTTCTGCTGACATCTCTTTGAGGCACGCGTGGAAAACAACGTGCCGTCGACCCGGGCCTGGTCCTTAAAGCCAGGCCCGGGTCGACGGCACCTGTCCTGTGGTCCATGTTTAGTATTGATCAATACTCAATCGTTTATTTTATTCCACATTGTGTAACATAAGTGGTAACTTAAAATTTAATGAGATCATTTTAGACCCTTTTGCTGTGCCCGACACAGCAAAATAATAGGAAAAGCCTTAACAATGTTTAATCAATATTAGACTTTTTTAAATATATATAATTTACTGCACTAATAAAATGCAAAAAAAAAGCGTTAAAATGCGTTAAAATTCAAAAGTCATTTCTTCAAACTAGGCTGAGAATCAGCACTTTTCGAACGTCAAAATTACCACTTCCTAGTGCCTTTAGCTGGGAAGAAGAAGTGGCGCAACAAACTCCCCAGCAGCACAGCTGTCTGTTCAAGTTAGAAAAAAAATATGATTCTATACAATAGTTAAATAGTACCTATAGTAGTATTAGTAGCTTCTTTTCTTACGTATCTCGCACCCTTGACCTAACAGTAAGAACCGACATAAGCCCTAAATCTAAGCAATACAGTGGAATCTCCACATAACTCAGGATTCATGCCCTATGTTAAGTCTGCGTGACACGGGTGCTATCGGCTGGCGAATAAAAAGGGTTAGGTACACATATTGTGTACCTACTTTTTATTTATGTTGTACTGTTTTTAGAAGTAGGTTTGTTTAGTTTAATTTAATATGTATGAGGTAGGTACTTTGTTCTTGAAAAAAAGGAGCTACCTACTATCAGTTTGGGTTGTTTTTACATTAGCTTCTGTCCGCGACTTCGTCTGCGTGAAATTTCTTATTTTAACATAAAAGTGCCTGGGCGACCGAGCTCTGCTCTGGTGGAAATAGTGAATGCTCATATTAGGTACTTACTAATTCCATGCTGCCATGATCATTATTCTAATGTCAATAATGTCATGTCATTATTCATTATCTTGTTCTAAAGTTTGGGCGACCGAGCTCTGCTAGGATAAAAATACGGAGAAACAACTTTTCCCAGATATGAGACCTAGCTAAATCGATTTTTCGGCCCCATAAACCCTTATATTGCAACTTTGATCGAAATCGGTAGAGCCGATTTCGAGAACGTGAGTAGAAATCTATATACAAATATTGCTCGTTTAATAGTATATGATATAATTATCCTATGAAACTCGGCAATACTGTACTATTAATTAATACTCACATTATTGAATGAATTTTTGAAATCGAATCAGTAGTTTCGCAGATTACCCCCTATATACAAACTCACAAATTTTATCTCGTTCCAATATTATTATTTAAATATAGATTACATTCCCGCTTGCTTGGATTTTCATCGCAATTTCATCGCCTTGCCAATCTTGCTCAAATACCAAACTATTTAAGTTCTTTACCTAAAAAAATACACTAAAGATAGAAAACAACAAAGTTTCTTTCGCCAAATTCATGTCTACGTTTAGCAAAAACCTAGGTAGGCACCAAACGTAATCTCTGATTTTCATCGGCAACCTCCATAAAGTCCTACCGTACAAATGAAAGTACCATCCCACCGGCATACAGTCAGATTTAAATCAAAGCTTACTACGGTCAAGTGTGGCAACTAGGTGTCGGCACATACACAAATTAATGGACCCACAGTACGACACAACTTAGAAGTCTCATCGGACAAATTAGTTACAACACAACTTGTACAGTTTAAAACGGAGCTCAGCAGGAGTTGACAACACAACACATTATTTCCCGTCAACAGTTTCCGGAGGTAGTGGAGCAATTAACGGAGCAATTTTGTATAATTCCAAAAATTATCTGTATTATTATCCATAGACAGATAGATAGAATACTCTTTTTTATGTACCTACACCATAAATATTACAGACATAAATGTAGAAATTTTACAAGGGGTGACACAATGGGTGGTCTTATCGCTAAGAGCGATCTTTTACAGACAACCTTTGGATGGATTAACGGGAGAAGGAGAGAACACTGCAGCTAGTCAGTGGTGTACCATTTACATATTTATACAATAAATACATACATACATAAAGCATGTATATATATATATATATAGATTAAAAAACAGTGGTACTCCGGGAGTGCCGACAGAAGTGAAAACTTGTACAATTTTACTGTGCAGGAAATACTTTTCTTTTTTTAGTCGGTAAAAAAAAGGGAAATTTCAATCATGTCGTTGTCATGTCTCAATGTTTGGAATGCCATTAATCCCAAAGAAAATGTATCGCGCGTTGATGTCTTTTTAATGGTCAAAAGCTGGTGTCGGTAACAGTGTCGCGAGTTCAATTGTTTTTCCCCATCTCAAAAATGCCCAACGTGCCTAAAGAAGTTTTCACTTCAAAAATCAATTGCCGTGCATTAATCTCGCAAAAACTCGAAAATGTCTCGACCGATTTTTTTTGTTTGGTTTTGTTCGCCTGAATCTTGGGGTGGTTTAGGAAAAAATAAAATTAAGAAAAACCCAATGATACATCGAAAATTTGATCTAAGTTTGGTAGTATCTCTAGCTACGATTGCTATACTTCAGCATTGCAGTAAATTCTTTAATATTTGACCAATATAGCCCAGAATTGAGAAATATAGGTTATGCGTGTAATCGTACGTCAAAACTTTGACAGACTCGTCAGTTCAGCAAAAAAATGCGATTGCTCATACTCGTGTTGGCCAACTGATCAGATACATCATCGGAACTTCTACATTGTGTCGTGCTGTACCTGTCTCGCACAGATTCGACCACTGACATCGAGGCTCAGGGAGAGGACTGCCTCACAAATTAGTTTGGAATAGTTCTGCTGTTAGTTGAATTTAGGAATACATGGAGAGGGTTTAAGTCATTTATGTTGGTACCATTTTGGGAGTTAGTATTTAGACTAGAATTAAACTAGAATATTTGACCTTCCCGGCTATAGGAGTACTAAGATAGAGGACCCTCTTAATTTGAACAAGCATTTTAGAGGTAAACTTTACTACCTGAAAACATAGGTATATTTCAAATTAGAGTACCGGTAAGGACGTAAATATATTTCTCGATAGGAGTCCCATTTTGAACAGCTCAAAAGGTTGTATGCACCGTCATTCAATCAATCTGCCTTGGCCTTTTCCCAACTATATTGGGGTCAGCTTCCAGTCTAACCGGATGCAGCTGAATACCAGTATTTTACATGGAGCGACTGCCTTTCTGACCTCCACAACACAGTAACTGGGTTATACGATATCTCTTGATAAGACTGGTTATCAGACTTTCGGGCTTCTGACGACCCAGAACGACTGTCAAAGATCTACGAATGACAGCCGGGACCAACGGTTTAACGTGCTTTCCGAGGCACGGAAGAGTCTTGGTATGTAAAGATGGTCACCCATCCACAGACCAACCCCAGCAAGCGTAGCTTAACCTGATGAATCGACCCGTGCGGCTGTTATTACTTGGCCAAGAGCTCCTAGTTTACCTACACTATCATCGTTATTTGTAAAAAAGAATTGCTTTGGCTTCAAAGCTATATTTTTATCTGAGGATGGCGACTTCGAATTTCGACCCATTGAACTTCTAAGCAAATCAAGTCAAGGATATTATTGCCATTCAGCGTGGCAATGCTGCCAGCTTTTTGGGCACATTTCCCATACACAACGTATCATTGGGCATGTTTTGATGCCCAATGAGCTCTTACATTTTGTATATTAATACTTGTACATAATCTATACTTTAATATTATAAAAAGGTAACATTTGTTTGTAAGTTTGTAGGTTTGTAAGTTTGTATGTAGGGGGTAATCTCCGGAAGTAATGAACCAATTTAAAAAATAGTTTCACTGGTAGAAAGCTACATTATTCGTGAGTGCTATAGGCTATAAATTATAAAGATATCATGCATATTAGCCGAACTATCTCAATTTTTGTCTAGCCAGGCGGAAAAAAATAGCTCTTACAACAGAGTTATTTGCATGCGCTGCCTTAAAAGTTGTATATAATTGAAAACAATGTATTGCAACCTGGTCCGCTTTGAATAGTTCTACAAAAAAGTCCGCGACACCATATTTCTATCTTTTATATTTTAGCAGATATAGTAGCTTTTATGTGTTAAAAAAAGTATTTTTCGACGTACTTACCTTTGGACGATTTTTTAAACAACAAAATATTAAACCTTATAGAAAAAAATATTATTATGATCACAAGAACATCATAGAGATACGATTTGCCCGAAACAGTATGTCAATTGGTTAAATAGTTTCGAAGATAATATAAAATTACTAAATCGCAAAATGCCGCCGTCCATTCACGACCCGCACTAGAACATGCTTTGTACGGACGTTTTATCCATTTTTCGGAATCGCGGTGTTAAGATTTTCCGCGGATTAATGACTGTCTCCAGTTATTATTTAAAACTTTCGTCGTTAGGAAGGTGAGTTGTACGCAGTAGGTTGGATGTTGTTGGTCTTTAAAATTGTTTTGGTTGCTCGGTTTCTTAAAACACAAATACTACTTCATCCTCATTCTTCGAGTTCGAAGCTGTGGTATTTCTGTTTTTGGGATATCGGACAGTTTCAGCGATTGTTTATCATGCCTAAAAGGAAATCACAACTTTCCCGTCAGACATCCCAGACAAGAGCAGCTCGAGTACGCCGTACGGAAGAGTCTGCTCTTGAAAATCATCAGCGCCTCTCGAGGAATAGAGAAAATATTTCGCAAGCACGCGCTGGGGAATCTAGCTCCGAGCGTTCACAGCGGCTTACTAACCAAAGCTGGAGAACATCGCAGGTCCGTGCTCGGGAATCTAGCGCTGAACGTGCCCAGCGTCTCAGTGATTTAAGGCAGCATGTCTCTGCAACAAGGGATAGGGAGTCTAGCGCTGAGCGCTCGCAGCGGCTCGCTAGCCAAGCTGTGAGAACATCGCAGGCCCGTGCTCGGGAATCTAGCGCTGAACGTGCGCAGCGTCTCAGTGATTTAAGGTAGTATGTCTCTGCAACAAGGGATAGGGAATCTAGCGCTGAGCGCTCGCAGCGGCTCGCTAGCCAAACTGTGAGAACATCGCAGGCCCGTGCTCGGGAATCTAGCGCTGAACGTGTATGCAATAAAAACAAAACCCTCCTTTTGGCAGTCAGGAAATAAATCATAGCACTCAGTACTAACCGAACCACACTCATAATTTCATCACAAGTTAAAATGTTTACCGCCCAACGAAGTGGGCACGGGTCAGCTAGTATTATATATTTTTGTGTTAGCTTGTATAATTTAGATAAATTCCACTTGATAAAAAATAATAAGACATTATAATTATAGCCAAGTTTTTTTATTTATTACTAAAAAACTATTTTCTTCCCCACCCCTATTTCCTTGAAGGCAGGGCGCAACCGAGGCAGTCCTGAGACCCAGTAATTAAGTTGCCCCTCTAATTACTGAGGTGGTGGCTTAATGAGGCCCCTAGCCAACCCACACACGACTAGAAAAACTCACACCGAATAGATTACAAGTAAATTTTCATGTGTTTTTGTTGGAAACGGTGAGGCAAACATGAAAAAGTGCAAAGGTATAAAAAGTACACCTACATAAAAAATCTCTTTGGCTCTAATAAGTATGCCTATGTTTAACAAATAAAGATTCTGATTCTATTCAATGCCCGGTACATTCAAGAGTTCCCTCTTCGTGTTGGTGATTTGTTGGTGAGCATGAAATCTCGAAGATGCAGTGGCAAAGTATAATTGGATATCTCTTCACATTTAGCAATTCTAATGCTGGTAGGTAATTGTATGATGCTAACTCAGCGCTTAACCTGAAGTTCAGGTACCTAACCACATTAAGTACAAACGAGTCTTAACATTGTTTTAACATTGCAATTTTGAATTAAATTAAAATATGGACATTGTAATTTCCTTTTCATTTAAGGACATCGTATTTTTTTTTGTGTTTTTTGTCTAGCAACTAATTTTATTTATTTATTATTTATTTATTTAAACTTTTCACACTCAAAAAGGTACAAAGGCAGACTTAATGCCTTAGGCATTCTCTACCAGTCAACCAAGGGTGGTGAAGAGATTAGATGGCAGGTGCTCTGTTTGAGAGGAACAAAGAAAAAAATTATCAAATATATATAATGACAGTACATAAATAGGTAATTTTGTACGCCATAAATGGCAAAACATATAGCCACCTCATATTCATTGTAAAACCTTCATACTGTACTCATGTTTTACAAAATAAACATTACATAACACATAAGATAACATCACGCCTTGTTTCCCCGAAGGGTTGGGCAGAGGTGGCCCTGTACCAGGTACACCCACATTTCGCCAGTTATGTTTCCAAGTCCCATGTAATGGGGGCGAGCCTATTGTCGAACCGGGCACAAAACCAGACTCCGAGCTGCTACTGAGAAATTCCAGATAGAAAAACCCAATAACACTTTGCCCGACCCGGGAATCGAACCCAGGACCTCATGCTCAGCAGTAGCGCTTGCGACCACTAGACCAACGAGGCAGTCCAAAATAAATATTATCTTATCTTAAGCTTAATAACAATCAGGTATACCATCTGTATCTCAAGTTAAGCTGCTATTGCAGCGGACATTTCGTGGATAGGTTATCATATCTTAATTGATTCATCTGTGTGCCTCTTTAGGATTACTACCATCTTTAAAAACAAAACTATAGCTATTCTTTTATAATACTTACCTTCTCTAAACAACGTGCAATTTATGCTCATAATTTAAGTACTACATCTCGCAAAGGTAGCCGTGCATTAACCGCAAATCCCCCCGTTCCATTATAATCTATGCGCACATATCACACAGATTAAAAAACTTTAATGCGTTGCAACGACGTGCTGACTGCAAAGCTTTCAGCTTCACTACATTATTTTAGTCTGGATTACATAAAGCTGGTGGATATGGTAGTACAGTATTTCTATTTTCTTAATGTCCCTCGGCAAACTTTGTGTTTCGGCAGTCGTCGGATTTCTATCAGTTGCCCTTTGCACTTGGTACAGACCGGACGCTCTCAATCGACTTGGAAGTATATAGAGTTGTTAATACTCTTTTAACTTAATTTAATTAATTAAAAAAATGGGAGGAAAGCTTCTAAAGTCGCAGGCACGACAGATAGGAAAATGGTTTTACAGCTCTATAGAGTTCACACAGAAATCAAAACAAAACAACAATAAAGTATTTAGTTCTGAATTCAAATTATTATACACGATAAATCTAATAATTGATGGACATAGAAATTAGCATTCGTTTGTATTCGGAAATGCGATGATTCCTGAGGGACATTAAGAAAATAGAAATACCGTAGTCTGTAATTGTGTAAGTATGGGTTAAATGCTATAACTGACAGAGAGAACAAGTGACAATAGATCATTACGCTAGCTCAGTCGCGTTTCGGCTATTTCAACCCATCTATTTCAAATGAATGATGCTTCCATCAGTAAATCGATTGAGTCAAAGATTAACATATAAATCGGCTAGGAAGGGTTCCGTACCACGGTACAACATTTAGCAAAAAAACGTCGAAAAAAACACTTTTCTTGTATGGGTAAAAATTAAATAAAGTTAAAGGAGGGACTTCAACTTTTAACTTTTTTTTTGTTGTTATAGCGGCAATAGAAAAACACAATCTGTGAAAATTTCAACTGTCTACCTGATCCGGTTCAACAGCCCGCTGACTGACAGACGGACGGACGAATGAACGGACGGACAGCGGAGGCTTAGTAATAGGATTCCGTTTGACACCCTTATTCGGATACGAGACGGTATAAATTACAATAATATGAATCTATATTTATTTTATATATGCCACCGTAAGATTGTGAGCACCGTTAGTTTATAATCTATCAGTATTATTTCCGTTAGATCATAATCTGTCGAAAAATTGTGAACCTGGTGAAATGGGTTAGGTTAGGTTAGAACTGTGACCAATCACGCACGAGCCGAGCGAGCGAAACGAGCGGTGCCGCGGCAGCGGCCGGCGAGCGCTACTTCCAAGTTGCTCGCAGCCACGCAGGCTATTTAATATTAGCGCCAGGTGCATTACGTCGCAAACAAGTTTGATACCAGTTCACAATTTGTCAGTTTTTCATGGATGCATTATAAACTATCGAAAAATTATGCGTTAAATTGTAAATGATTTGTCACAGTTAACAATTTTTCGACAGTTTATAATCTAACGGAAATAATACCGATAGATTATAAACTAACAAAGTTTGTAATTATACGGTGACATATACATATTATAAATGTAAGTAGCTTTTCGTATATCTGTGTGACCGCTTGTTCTTCTAAACTACACAACGGATTTTAATGCAGTTTTAACTATCAATTCCGGAAGTGAACACATCAAATTAATATTAAACTTACATCTTATACTTGTATTTGTAATCACGTTCTCGAAAACGGCTCTAATGATTTCGATGAAAGTTACAATATAGGGGTTTACGGGGGTGAAAAATCGATCTAGCTAGATCACATATCTGGGAAAATTTGTTTTCTCTGTATTTTCACCCGAGCAGAGCTCCGTCGCCCAAAGTTTAGAATAAGATGGCTACCATAGATAATACACATGGCTACCTTAGAATAATGACATGTCAGCATGGAATTAATAAGTACCTACGATCATGGCAACACGGAATTAGTAAGTACTTACAATCATGGCAGCATGGAATTAGTAAGTACTTACAATCATGGCAGCATGGAATTAGTATGTACTATACATGGAATTAGTATGAACTATCCTTTATTATTAAATAAGCATTTTATATTTTCACCCGAGCAGATCTCGATCGACAATTGTAGTGACAGGGAACAGATTTTTAAGGCCCAAAAACGTTGCATAAGATCTATGTCGAATCTGAAAACTACAGACACCTGTGAGCCTATGTTTAAGTCACTAAAAATACTGACCTTCCCGTCGTTGTATATTTTAGAAGTAGCAATTTGTGTTAAAATGAATTTAAATTTATTTCCGTCACTAGCCGATATTAGGAAACGTTCGGGTCGTATTAGAACACAATATAAAAATTTATTACATACAGGCAACTACAAAACAGCACTACTTAGGAAAGATATTATGGCAATGGGGCCTATAATTTACAATAAAATTCCGCACAGTTTTAAAGAACAGCCTATACGAATATTTAAATCTAAGCTGACTGCATTATTATTAGAAAAATGCTATTATTGTATAAATGATTTTTTAAATGATAAAAATATATAACTATAAAAATATAAATGACATATACGAGAATTTATATTATATCAGAATGACTTAATTATTAATATTGTTAATTTAGATAAAAATTGTATCGTTAGTTTTTACGACTGCATGATTTATTTGAAAACTGTATTTTTTAGTTTTTACGACTTTGCATGCCGTAAGGTAGAATGTAGCGGAAAAACTTAGTGATGTACCATCTTATACCTGTACCTACATTGTTGGCAAAATAAATCTGAATCTGAATCTGACAAGGTACTAAAATAAAGAAATCTCGAAATTGTATAAACCGTGCGATGCAGGGGCGGGTCGCAGAACCGTCTCTTCTCATAACGTTTTAAAACACTAGCTTGCGATATACTGCCTGTTTACGCAAAGCATCCCCGACGCAAATGTCAATAGACGTCAGTACCACGCGGAGTATATATCGCGCTACAATTACCATAAGTCGGCGTGTGGATGATAACTTTAATTGATTTATAACTAGTTTACAGTCAGCGTCGGAAATGGGCGGAGAGATTAATGTTGTTAGATAATAATAACAGCCTCAAGGAAAATGCTTAGTGTAAGCCTGGCGTATTGTGCGTCGATGAAAATGTGTCGCTGAAATTACGTTGCATCACGGTCACGGGTATCAAATTTGGTTTAAATTGATCTCATTGAAATGCTAATCTAGTCTGTAGTGTGATTATATTATTCGTGGCCAAGGCTGAGGGGCTCGTGGCTAAGTAATAACAGCCGCACAGGTCGATCGATCAGGTTAAGCCACGCTTGCCGCGATCGATCCGTGGATGGGTTACATACCAAGACGCTTCCGTGCCTCGGAAAGCAAGTTAAGCCATTAGTTCTGGCTATCATTTGTGTATCGTTGTCAGTCGTTACGGGTAGTTAGAAGCCCGAAAGTCTGACAACTTGTCTTACAAAGGGGTGTCGTGTTACCCAGTAACTGGGTTGTGGGGGTCAGATAGGCAGTCGCTCCATGTAAAATACTGGTATTCAGCTCCGGTTAGACTGGAAGCCGATCCGAATATAGTTGGGAAAATTCTAGGCAGATTGAAAGTACTATAATATTTAAATAATTTGTGAAAATATGGACTGTAATACTGTCTGAAATTAAAGATTTTTATTTATTTATATTACCAGTTATGGCCCAGTGGTAACGACCGCGACTTACGAGTTGTACGTCGTAGGTTCGTACCCAGACAGGCGCTTTACTTTATGTAAATTATTTCATCACCACTGCTCTCAAAACGGTGAAGGAAAACATCGTGAGGAAACCGGCATGTCCTAGAACCAAAAACTCGAAGACATGAGACATCTACCAACCCGCACTGGGCCCGCGTGGTGGATTACGGCCCACTCCCTCTCACCGAGAGGAGGCATGTGTCCCAGCAGTGGGAACATTATAGGCTGATGATGATTTATTTATACTATTTGAAAGCTAAATGAGTTCTTTTCGCGTTCAGTTGAACTAGTCCTCAGACTCATTTTTCTGGACTTATGCTGGTTACTCATTTGGATTTTCTGTAAACGTCTAATCTGTCTTCTATATTCTCGTGAAAATACAGGGATAGGTAGTTATTATTTTTAGGCTGCCTCGTTCATTACGAAATTCTATGACCTCTATTACGTGGGACTCCTCTCCTCCTTCGGGGAAGGTATAGGAGAGAGGTTTTTCAAACTCAAAGCATTTATTTCAATTAAACCAGTTAAAGGTACTTTTGAATTGTCAAGGAGTCGGTCAGTCAGAAAGATGAAGCTAGTTGCCCATTTCAAAGCGTACTTGGTAGATTCCTATGGAGAAGAACGGGCAAGAAACTACACGGACATTCTTTTAAAAAGTCTCTATTTGTGTCAAGTTTTATATCTAGGGTCTGTGGACGTATTATGGTTCAGATAATGAATCCATCTCATTATTTTCCTCATCTATCATTAAGAATTCTGAACAGCGAACAAAGAGATTGTTTTGATGTCGGCTTTTATGTGACACCTCTGGAAAAACAAGTTTTTCAGCGACTTCAGTCGACTTAGTCAAGAAAAAGTATTTTCTTCTTTAAATGGCTTTGTTTTCGCACCTCAGGGTTTTTGATAAGAAATATTATGTCGAAGCGACTGTTCTTTCTTTTTTTTCTTCGTCTCCCGACCCACCGCGTCGCATTGCATCGCCCGAACGCGCTTTTACTTCGTTTTCGCTTGTGTTTTATGAGTTTTTTCTTTTTGCTCGGCTCCTAAGTGTCATAGCGTGATATTAGCCTATAAGCTTCCTCAACAATTTGGCTATCAATTTTTTTTATTTTTTTTTATTTGGCTAGTAGTTTCAGAGTAATAGCGCGTTCAAATAAACAAACTATTCAGCTTTATTTTATTCGTATAGATTAATTAATAAAGTTTATTTCTCCGTCTGTCTATTTAGAAAATTGAACCATGTCAAAGTCAAAGTTAAAGTCAAATAATTTATTTAAATTAGGCACTTATAAGGCACTTTTGAACGTCAAAATTTACAAAAAATTTAATTGATTCTAGTCGCCCCTTCCAAAAGGTAGTTTTCGTATGGAGAAGAATGAAACTCCACCGTTACTCTTTTAAAATGTTTTACAATATTTTGGATACATTAATTAAAGACGATGCACCTGGAATAAGATTACTACACCACAATTGGTAAAAATAATTAAAAATGAAGCAATGACAGAAAAAAATATTATGTAATGGAAACATGGTGTTCACATATTTACAAGCATTGTAAAAGTAGGTACCTATACGATATTCCTAAAAAAAATACAAGTAATACTAATAAGTCAGTGTGTGAGTTCAAGTTATCATGTTTAAAAGGCTGGCAGAAGTTTAATTAGTACCATTCCTGAAAACTTCTTACAATACTACTTTCAATTTTGTTAACTGCGGTTTCATCGCATCCTAAGGAAACCAAAGTTGCCCTATAGGTATATAGGTACATTAATTCAGGGCATCATCCATCTCTGTGTCAAATTGCATCCAAATCTGTTCAGCCGTTAATGTGTATCGAGTAACAAATATCTCCACAAACTTTATTAACCATTAAAGAATACTCAATATTCCCATATACTTCCAATTCACACTGACGATAATATCATAGTTATGTATCGCCAATAAATTATCATAATGTGTCAATATTATCTCCATCTGTCATCTTGGACATGAGTTATATAAGTAATTGACACAACATTATATTCGGTTATTATTGTGTCATATTATTAACATAATTGGGTATACATCATTTATGTTCATATGTAAGGAATAAGCAATTATGTACTAGGATATAGAGACTAAATTGACAGCTGTGCTGCTGGGGAGTTTGTTGCGCCACTTCTTCTTCCCAGCTAAAGAACTAGGAAGTGGTGAGGGGCGGGCGTTTTGGGTCGTCTTTTGTAGCTTTTGGCGTTGAAAAAGTGCTATTTTGTATTCTAATTTGAGTTAAAGATCTATTTTTTCATGTTTCAAAAAATTATTAACAACGTTACCCATACTTCCATACTCCATATTGTCTGTCAGTCTGTCTGTATCTTTTACGCCTAAACCACAGAACCAATCGTTATTACATTTGAAAAATAGGTAGCCTGGAAAAGGACATATTTATATGTATAAGACTAGCTATTGCCCGCGGCTACGCCCGCGTGGAGGTCGGAAATGATCCCACGGGAACGTTCTACCGGGATAAAAAGTACCCTTTGTGTTAATTCAGGTTATAAACTATCTGTATGCCAAATTTCACCCAAATCTGTCCAGCCGTTTTTGCGTGATTGAGTAACAAACATCTAAAGTTCTAAACATTGAAAATACAAAATTTGACATAATTTATAATATTAGTAGAATGTAGTCCCCCATTACTATCTAAACCCAGAAACTCGCCATTTCACGGCTTTAGGAAGTGAACATAGCCACGAAAACTAATTGTTTGCCCCGACTTCGCCTGGTTTGAACGACAAACTTAATTCCCAACTATTCGACGTGTTAATCCTTCGCGGGGAGTTTCACGTGAAGGGAATTTTGGCACGTCGCAAATTATTGGGATAACTTACTTCCGAATGTATTTTGGTATATGGTATTATTAGATCAGACTATCATCTTCAAATGAAATTAATATCTACCTAATAGGTAATAGGCACGAAGTCTGGGTAAAAAAAAAAAAACTATTTAGTCCGTCACGTCAGTCAGATAATAAGAAAATATTTAACACGTATTTTTTGCTATATCATATTAATAAAAAAATACTTGGATAAAACGCATTAAATGGCCAGTGGGGGTCGCGTGTCCGTATGAATTGAGGAGCCATGTCTCATATTTAAACGCGGGTACTACCAATATTTAGTAGTAAATTAGGCGATTTTGTAGGCCCGATCCTGGAATTTGTAGTAAAACACTTTAAAAGATACACGACTTTTAAGGTGGCTCCTCAATTCAGACGTCTGAATTGAGGTGCCACCTTACAACTCTAAAACTAGCCGACGGATATTTTTGAAAATTTGGTAGGATTTAGTAGTACTTATGTGTAATCTCTACAAAAAAAATGGGTTTTGTACGGCTGAATTTGAGATAGCTACAATGTTTTGATTTTTCATAAAAATCCATAAATTTCACCGCGCTGTTTCTCGAAAAGTAATCAACCAATTATAACATATTTTTAGTATAATTTAGTAGTAAATACGTTCTAATTTGTAGTATAAAAATAAAATGGAAAAACTACATGATTTCGCTAATACAACACATTTTATGTGGCTCCTCAATCCTGACGGTCTGTAGAAAATATATGTGCGTAGCTACTAAAGTAGTTGATCAAATCGGATAACAATAGCACCAATATTTAGTAGAAATTTCTACTAAATATTGGCGTAATCCAACATTTTGTACATTCAGTATTTCAAAAGATATTAAAAAAATAAACATTCCTTAACAATTTAGTGTGGTACAAGAGCCCACGACCAAAACCATGTCACATCGTTTTACGGCCAAAACCGTATAAAATCGTTAGTTTAGATGATTCTGAACCGATTCGTTGGGAAGTACCGGTCAGAAACATTCCAGTTTTACGGGAGCTCATTTCTGCTTTAAAAAAATAAACAGGCAGTCGGTTTCATCACAATATGTCTGATATTTAAAATGTATAATAGGTTTCGTAATTTTATTACGAAAAAGTTTGTTTTCAGACATTTTTGCGTGTCAAATGTGTACTGAGCGCATTTTCAAAAATGTCAAAAAATTTAACCTATCTGTCTCATAGCAACCTGGTTCAATTGAAAAGATGTCTGATTAGTAACGTATTTTTTTCTTCTTTTACGTACCTAATCAAAAGATTACGGCAGGTCAGTGTTAGGTTGTATCTTGATCAAAAATAACTTTTCCGTAAGAGTTATGTTATAATGGAACAAATCTATCTTACGGAGATGTATTAATGATTCAACCTACAAACTGCAAAAAATATAAGAAAATTTTAATGCCGGTGGCTACAACTGCAGAAGATTCTGAATCCAAAATTATTTGACATTTTCCGCGTCACGTCTGACCTAAGTGCATTTGAAATACCTATGTAAAAATAATACTGAACTGTTTCATAGCAATCTGTCTGATTTTCAGAATGTAGTTGATTTTAGATACCGAAAACACCATTTTCTGAAACCAGTATATGCAGTAGCGTCACACCCAGAAGACCGTTTGAAAAAATCTAAAATGAGACAAAAAATAAAACCTATAGAAACCCGTCTGAAAATCTTGTATTCAGGTGAACATTGGCCAGTTGATGCGAATAAATCATTTTTCAAAATAAATCGTTTTTACGTACGATTAATAAAGAGCTTACCCGAAACCATCAAACTGAAATTAAAAGGTTTTTTTGAATAAATTGGACAAAAGGAATCTGGGATAACGTCTGAAAATAACTATTTATTGAAATAAAATTCGTCATTCTTTTTTTAACTGTCGGCCTCTTCATCGGTGTCGTAAGCGTAACAAGCACCGCGCGTTATCCGGGTGACTCCGAAACGTTCTTTCTGTTTTTGGAGTTATATAATACGATATTTAAAATTTCTAAAAACAGATTTTCAGTAACTATAGAAAAGATTAAAAAAAATTGAACCAGGTTGCTATGAGAAAGATAGGTTACATTTTTCGACATTTTTTGAAAATGCGCTCAGGCCACATGTGACACGCAAAATGTCTGAAAAAAAAAACTTTTTTGTAGTAAAATTACTTTATTTAGGCAACCAACAGCGATACATAATAGTATGTTACAGAATATGTGTTACTTATTAGTAACACATATTCTGTAACATACTATTATGTAAACCTAAAGAAACCTATTATTATAGGCTTGTAATTATATGCCTAATAATAGGTTTCCCTGTATAACTAGGATAAGTGCAATCTTAGTAAATAAATAAAGTATATCATAAATCAAACACATGTCCATAACTTTGCGTCTTTCATTCAGTGTTAGCAGACCATGTGTTCGACAACTATTTTCATAAGCCATCGGAGGTTTACGGAGGCAATAGTTAAGATGGTTAATAAATTTTCTTTGAACCCGTTCTAGTTGTAAATTACGAAAACTATGTACATTTTTAATATCAGGGGGCTTACAGGGGCTCATAAACAGTATTATTTTAATATTACTTCAGTGGGAGAAAGAGATAGCTATATAGCTTAAGAGAAGCTATACGACCTGTAGACCTGTAGAGCATCTCTTTCCCACACAGAAGTAATATTAAAATAATACTGCTTTATGAGCAGGTGGTAGGCCCCCAGGCATATTGTGATGAAACCGTCTGCTTATTTTTTTTTGAAATAGCAGAAATAGGCTTCCGTAAAACTGGGACGTTTCTGACCGGTACTTCTAACCGAGTTGGGTTCAGGAATCATCTAAACTAATGATTTTATATGGTTTTGGCCGTGAAACGATGTGATATGATTTTGGTCGTGGGCTCTCGTACCACACTTGATTTTTAAGGAATGTTTATTTTGTTAATAACTTTTGAAATACTGAATGTACAAAATGTTGGATTACGCCAATATTTAGTAGAAATTTCTATTAAATATTGGTGCTATTGTTATCCGTTTTGATCAACTACTTTAGTAGCTCTACATACATGTATTTTCTACAGACCGTCAGGATTGAGGAGCCACATAAAATGTGTTGTATTAGCGAAATTATGTAGTTTGTTCATTTTATTTTTATACTACAAATTAGAACGTATTTACTACTAAATTATACTAAAAATATGTTATAATTGGTTCATTACTTTTCGAGAAACAGCGCGGTGAAATTTATGGATTTTTATGAAAAATCAAAACATTGTAGCTATCTCAAATTCAGCCGTACAAAACCCATTTTTTTTGTAGAGATTACACATAAGTACTACTAAATCCTACCAAATTTTCAAAAATGTCCGTCGGCTAGTTTTAGAGTTGTAAGGTGGCACCTCAATTCAGACGTCTGAATTGAGGAGCCACCTTAAAAGTCGTGTATCTTTTAAAGTGTTTTACTACAAATTCCAGGATCGGGCCTACAAAATCGCCTAATTTACTACTAAATATTGGTAGTACCCGCGTTTAAATATGAGACATGGCTCCTCAATTCATACGGACACGGGGTCGCTACGTCACAAGTAAGTGTAAAATCTACATACTCATGCACATTTTAGTGTAACGCCGTAATCTTTTGACTACGTTAAAAAAGAAAAAATACGTGTCCAATATTTTTCAATAATCTACCTGACAGACAAAAACATTTTTTTTGTCTTCATCCCTATTATGTTCTATAAATTACCTGGATGAATGTTAAAAATACGATTTAAGTAAATATTAGTTGTTAGGTGTAATAGAATTAACTAAAGTAAGCACCTACTCTTTATTATGTATACCCCATTTGAAATAAGATTAGACATTTAACTAAACCTTTTTTACAGTCCGTTCAACCCATTTTGAATTATATTCGTTGGAGACATGACAAATGGCAGCTGCACTAAACAGTTGGTATTGTAACCACTTTTTTGCTTTTAATGCCATCCTTATGCCTTACGGTATAGAAGTCAGAATCGGTTGAACGGACTGTTAAAAAGGTTTGTTTAAATGTCTAATCTTATTTCAAATGGAGTATAGGTACCTTAAGAATTACAGACATAAATGTAAACTCAGATTTTTATTTGCTAGACCAAAAAGACAGCTGCAAACGACCTTTTTTTATTAAAATAACACGATAAATAATTAATATTACAGAGACAACACGATAACAGTGAAGGTCCTCCTGCAGACAACGATTCAGTGGAGTCACTCGGTAACTAAATTATTTACTAGGTTATTTTAATGTCGACACCAAAATAATGTCATTTTAGTATAGCAAATAAAAAATCAGAGTAAAGTAATTTTAAATACGGTGACACAATGGGTGGTCTTATTGCTAAAAACGAAAATCTACTCATAGATGCGTTATTGACATTTCTCGTGAATGATTTTATTTATGAGATAAATGATCAGTACATCCCTGATATACACGTATTCACTCCAGTTCAAAATGTACTATATATATTATGTAGATTAGTGGTAAAAGCTATGTAAGGAGCAAACATTTTTTTTGTATTTAGTCACAAAGAAACGTAATAGTTTACAATGAAATCTAGTGAATTGAACCGCGCTAACAATTACTCGACTTTTTTCTTACGCAAAGTTTGATTTATTACGCTATTATTTATTTGTGTTAATACGCGTCTAATTCTAACGCCACAACTTTCTACCACCTTCTGTAATAAATAAATTATAACCGATGGCCGATAGATTAAGCTGTCACAGACGGCATGAATTAGTGGTGTGCCGCGACACCGAAGTATCGATCGACACTTGATTTAGCATCGACATTATTTATGCATATTGGTGGAGGTCACAACACTAGTGGTTTTAGCGGTTACTGCTAACTATATTGGGATATACATCACCACAACCTCGTCGGTAATCAACTAAGTTAGTTAAATTGTGTTTGTAGTATCAACAAATGTTGCTAGTGATAAAAATCAAATGATGGTCAATGATTGCCCCTCATTAAGTAGGCTGATTTAGAACGGTTTTTATACATTCATATTTACTATAAGTCCCTACCTACCCTTTTTAGGGATACGTGTGGTTAGTGACTAACCTGGTGTCAGAGTTTTTATGCTGCCCATGGGCCTCTGACTTGGCTTCATATGCCGTCGAGAAATATCTCTCAGGCATGCCGGTTTCCTCACGATGTTTTCCTTCACCGTTTTTGAAGCAAGTGATAATTATGCAATACGCACATGAAACTGAAAAGTCAGAGGTGCGTGCCTTGGGTTCGAACTCGAGACCTATGACTGGCAGTCCGTCGGTCACACCACTAGGCTATCACTCTGCTACAGTGGTAAGTATTGTTTTTTTTTTTTGTACAGACTATTTAAGGAGTATACTTTTAGACTCACTTGCACCAGAAACCACTTAATAAAAGCGCTAAATACAATGTCACCCATCTGCATATATATTCATATTTTGCCATATTTTACTGTATTTTCATGAAAAATTATCAAACAATAACTTTAAAAGGGGATCTATCTTTAATATTTTTCATGAAATTATGTTTTTTTTTTTTTTGTTTTATGTAGAGTTTGCCATATCTCCGGTATTATTGGCTCGATTTGGATTCTGTTTATTATTTCTAAAAGCTTATGAGTTATTTTATCGGATTAACTGACATTTTTATTAATATTTGTCGACTATGCAAAAAAAAAAAACGGAGGTGAAAACATTTTTCAAAAAAAAAATGGTTCATAAAATCATATTCTATGATTTCGAAATAAAAGAACAGAAAAAATGAAAAAAAAAAATGTCAAGATGGACCCTTTTAAAGTTATTTTTCGAAAATTGTTCATGAATATTCAGAAAAACATGGGCAAGCCCATGGGCGACATTGTATATTTAAAACATCATTCCCTGTCAACTTCAGACAATTGACAGAAACAGAGCAATACTTTAAATAAGTTTACGGCTTAACGTATTTAGCCATTGGTGGAGCTAAGAGCCTTATCTCAATTTTTTTACAAAATTGCGAACAAATGCTCCACCGTAATAATTTCTAAAAAATATTACCACAGTCTTACAGTATCAGTGTCCACAATCAGTATCGCCATTCGAGCGAAGGGTATTCGCAAATATTGGTGTGCTCACGGTTGATAGGGTCCCAGGTGACACGAACAGTACCGTAGGTCAGTGGGTCGCACTTACCTGGAAAGAAAAAAGAACATTTAAATATCGGGTAAATGTCAGGGGTCTAAAATGTCCCTGCATAAGCAGGATCAAATATTTTTGGTACGTGACCTTAGCCTAAGAATGAGTATTCTTTGGTGAGGTTCTTTTCTTGGCGAAAAAGGTGAGTCAGGGATGGTATCAGGTAATAGGTTACAATTTAAATATTAACTTTGCTTGTTTTACTTAGGACAACAATTCGACCTAGCTAGGAAGCTAGATTCAAGTCCATAATGTTACTCTTTTAGTTTAACAACTATCCCTAATGTTGTAAGATTTTTTATTGTTAGACTGTACCACACTTTTAAAATAAAATAAAGTAAGTAAGTTTCATACTTCTAGACCCAGTGGTTGTAGGCTGTGTGTTGTCTGTCAGAGAATGAATGAATTAATTTAAGATTTTTATTAAGTAGATTTTATTATTTATGTAAATACATTGAATAACGACACATAACTTTTGAAAATAAAGGCTGATTTCTTAGAAATTTCTTTCAGCAGATCTGTGAAAGGAGAAATGAATAGGAATTGTAAACAGTCACAGCACGTGGATTTTGTTTTACATAAAAAAGGGATCGATGTTCAATCTGTTACTCTAATGTAGAAACTTGTTTCAATACGTATTTCTTTTTCAATTTATTTACATACATACATACATAAACTCACGCCTTCTTCCCATGGGGGTAGGCAGAAACTACAGAACATCACCTGCTACGATCCTCACATATTCCTTTTGCCTCGTTTACGTTCATACATCTGGTCATACACGCACGCCGGTTGCGAGTACTACGCACCTGGCCTTTCTGAAGAACATCACCAATAAGGTCAGTATATGTCCTTCTAGGGCGTCCCCGCCCGGCCTTTCCCTTTACATCAGCCTTGTAAATACCTTTTGTTAGTCGCCTTTCATTCATCGTCTCAACATGCCCAAACCATCTCAGTATACCCTTTTCAATTTTTGTCACTACATCTTCTTTTAAATCACACCGCTGTCTTATCACATCATTCCTCAGCCTATCATTCATAGCGCTTTTAACGCATAGGACGCTTTTAACGTGTACGTCTTTCTACATTGTTCTCACATGTATAATTTCAACATGAATGATGTAACCAATATTTTGTAAGAATAATTTTTATTTAAAAGAGTGTCCGTGGAGTTTCTTGCCCGTTCTTCTCCATAGGTACCTACTACGCTTTGGAATGGGCAACTAGCTTCATCTTTCTGACTGACCGACCCCTTGACAATTCAAAAGTACCTGTAATTGGTTTATTTGAAATAAATGCTTTGAGTTTATAGTCAGCCCACACATGCTTCGCAAGGAACGCATTTCCACAGCATTTATTCCACTTTCATGTTGTTTTTGCCACACCCAACATTCACTTCAATACATAAGCGTGGGCACCAGCACACCATTGTGAACAGCCAGTTGAGCCTTTTGACAATTTATTTATTTTTAGGCAAAAACCGCCTATTACATGGGACTTAAATATAACAGGCGAAATATGGGTGTACACCCACACCTCTACCGGATAACAGGTATAATATTGGCACAGCATACTATTTCTGTAAATCTCAACCAGATACCGACATCACTCTTCATTTCAAAATCAGCCTCAAAATCTCAAATCTGGAACTCCCAGGTAAAGTAAAACTATCTGGATTCAAAACACGGATCTCAATCCTTTAATATTACAGCCGTTATTACGGAATAACATTTTAGGTTCCTCTCGAATAGCTCTGGAGGCTTTTAAGAGCTTTTGAGATAATTGGACAAGATACTTTTGTAGAACAGAATTTTAATAAGATTGTGTTTCTGAATGTAAGTTAAGTTTCGGGTTGTGTTTTGCATTCAGATTTATATTTATGAAACAAGAACTTTCCGTACTATGTAAAGGACGAAAGGAATGAAGAGGTGGCTTCTAGTCATACTAATGTTGCTTTATTATTTATTTGAACTAGCTGAGCCCCGTGGTTTCACCCGCATAAGTCTCGATCCCGTGGAAATATCGGGATAAAAAGTACCCTATGTCCTAACCCAGGTTATGGTCTACCCATGTGCCTAATTGCTTCCAAAGCCTTTCAGTCTGTGTAGTGCGTAGACTTCACCCAAATGTTGTCTGGTAGAAAATACCTATGGCATTAAGTCCATCTCTTAATATTAAATAAACAAATAAATACATATTACATAGTTTTTAAAGATATAAAAACCTGCAAAAATGCAGAAACATTCTTACACGACTGTTGTGTCTATATTTATGATCAGAAACGAAATAAAGCCTTAGAAAGTTGTGTTATAATTTGTTTTGAAAATTATATTCTTAGGTTAACGTAATTTATTTTGTAGATAGGTACCTTTTTCATAAAGTAATATATTCAAATAAAGGCTATCCCGTACCGTGACAGCGAACTATAAACCCGCTGTAAAACGAAGACAGCGTGTTTTATGTCACGCGCAACCTTCTCATAACACAGGACAAAAATAATGTCACACAGTTTAGATGAGTCACCTCAACCCTGTGTGACATTATTTAATCTGTACTAGCGATTAGAGAGAAAAAATTTTTTTTGCGGTCGCAAGTGCAATTTATTACAAAAGAAAAGAAAAAAAACAAACAAATTTTTTTTTTATTGATTTGATTTTTAAGCATGAATACATAAATGCTAATTCTAATATTGAAAAACGTTCAAAATCTAATGGCAATCAGTGACAATCAATGTCAAATTTAATAATTAATCAGATTTATTACAGTGTAATAGCAATCATGTAATTGCGTTTAATTAAAATAGGTTTTTTACTTTTTTTTAATTAATTAATTTTTTTGTATAGATTCTTTTCTACATATTTTGTGAACATAAGAACGCTGTCGGCTTAGTGGACTGTAGATCTGTTGACCATTTTCTATTTTGTTAAGTACCTGGTACTTATTGAAAGACCTACACTGTCCTCCCATACCCTAGTAACACTGTTATTTGAAAGTATTGTAAAAGCCAATTATTTTTAAAAGCGTAACCGTGGAGTTTCTTGTCGGCTCTTCTCCATAAAAAAACGACCAATTGGAACCGTGCACCTAGCTTCTGACGTTTCATAAGTACCCATGTAGGTTTATGTGAAATAAAATATTTTGAATTTTGAAAAGCTTGCTATAAAAATTGGTAAATTTCAGGTATGTTTTGTCAAATAAAGACTGAATGCTGCTACAAACTTAAGGCGTAGTCCAAGTCACATTGTTACTATGGACGAGCTGTTGACTGTACCAACTAAATTTGTTTGACCATCTTCGTAGAAGTGCAACTGAGGGCAAACTTAAATCGGAATTAATAACTATACCTACTTGAATTTACAGCACCGTTTGCTTGCTCTGGACCATATTCAAATTTAACCGGAGCATTGACAAATTGAGTTGGGACCGAGGCTTACCAAGAAGATTTTGGGACAAGCTGAATTAGACAAATTGTCTATGATAAATACCGGCCAGACTTGGTCTGGAAATCATTTAGAGAGACAATTATAATTTGGACGAAACATTAAAGAAAATGTTGATAAAATAAGGTTGAATTGAAAGACAATTGTGGTTATCTAAAGTATTAACCATCTGTTTAATAGAAATCTTAAACTCACTGACAGGCAACACATAGTCAAAACCACTGGGTTTAGAAGCGTGATATTTTGCACAAGAGTTCCTTCTGTAACGAAGGTAACAATTAAAGAAGGATGTTTGGAAAATTCTTCCCGTAAATGGGTTAAAACAGGGTATGAAAAATTTTATATGAAAGTTCGTTCATTTTTGCGGATGAGAAATCCCATTGGGCACGGCTTGAAATTCTATTTATACAAATAAATAAAATTAAAGTTTCTGTTTGTAATGTCATAATAACAGCTTTATACTAAATGCATAATATGAAAGTATATACGGTACTTATATATATTTTTTTAAGCTATTGCATAGCTTTTATCGCGAGCTTTGAGCGCGGTGACCGAATCAAGAAATTCCGTAACGAAAATAAAACCTAACACCTCCCACTCCGCCTATCCCAAGTGCAGCGTTGACAAATAGGAAGTATGGAGGTTACAAATGCTATGCAATAGCTTTACCACGGCAGTCCCCGAGTGTCACACGTTTTTTTTATTATCCGTCTATCTGTCTGTCTGTTTATTCCAGCTAATCTCCGAAACCGCTGGACTGATTTTGACGGGACTTTCACTGGCAGATAGCTGATATTATAAGGAGTAACTTAGGTTACTTTTATTTTCGAAAAAGAATAATAGACTCCGCGGGCAACAGCTAGTAATAATTTCATAAAATCTAGAAAATTGTCACGTCAAGTTTATCTTTGACGCTAACCCTATCAATTTGAACAACTTCGAGTTAACTTTTAACTCAATTAACTAAGTCTAAGATATATTAGCACCGGACGAAGTATCGATGGTTAAGTACAAGTTCGGACACTAAGTTGGCTGAGTCGGATCGATGGACAGCTCATTAGTCAAATCTGTCCGGGATAGACGCAACGGCTGCAACTGAGATCCCGGCTTCTGAATAGAGAATTTGGTTCTGAATTTCGTTTTTTGCAACCAACTTCCGAAATTAAAGTTATTTTTCACAATTTTTTGGAAAAAAAATATTTTTTTCTATTTTTTTGTTGTGGTTTACCAAGGTTTTGAGACGTTTTCCCAGGCCAACACTTTTACACGTATTAGTCCATATCTTGAAAACTACTGAACCGATTTTGATGAAACTATTCCCTCAGTTGAAGTAAATATATAACAAAAAAAATGGTCACGATCCGATTAATAGTTTTGGATAAATGCGTGGGCAAACTTACATACAAACATACACAGGACCAGCATGTTTCCAAGCATTATTATCTTGGATATAATCCTCTAATTTGTAATATGCTTGATCACAAGGTAATTTGATAGAACATTTAAGACAGTCCCAGTCTAAATCAATTTAAAGAATTGAGCTAGATTTTAAGTAAAATTAAATGATTTTCCTTTGCAGTGTAATGAAAAACGTAGTATTAACAAAAAGAAACACTAACCAAACTGGAGCAAGCCGGAAAAAACGCAAAGATAAAAATAAAGATACACTTTCTAAAGATCTCTTGAATTAACAAGACTACTTCACAAGCGTTACAGAGACTGAGTACCTAAAAAATGTATAAGTTTTTTAATAACTTACAGTAAAGGAAAACATTGTTTACACTAATAATCAGCCAATAATATTCACACTGCTGGGAAACAGGCTTCCTCTCAGTGAGAGGGAGTGGGCTGTAATATATAACCACGTAATCTATAATGTACCTAATCTATAACCACGCGGGCCCAGTGCGGGTTGGTGAATGTTACATGTTTTTGAATTTCTAAGTTCTAGGACATGCCGGTTTCCTCACGATGTTTTCCTTCACCGTTTTGAGAGCAGGGTAATGAAATAATTCACACAAAGTAAAGTGCCTGTTTGGGTTCGAATCCACGACATAGAACTCGTAAGTCGCGGCCGTTACCACTGGGCCACCACTTCCTTGTTACTAAGTATATTTAGGACCCCAAAATGGTAATTATTTGAGGCTGACAAAAAGAGGCGCAATCATTACCTACATAAGAGTGTTTAATAATAGTTTTAGAAGCGCAAAATGGAAATTATAAGAGGTTCGATTAAGTACAAGCCATATATTTGTATAGTAGGTACAGCAAAGTATTTCCACCCTATATTTTCACGTCTGTAGTAGATTTGCATCCGGAACAAACTGCCTCTTACGCCAACACCTTGCTTCCACAATATGGTAATACCCAGAGTAGGAATATTCAGCGAGCAGTAGACTAACAAATTGAGACACATGGCTATTGCCGGCTTTGTTGGTATATTTGTGGGTAAAGACTTAGATGCTCGTGTTATTTTATTGAAGTGAAAACTTCATCAGGCGCGTTGGGCATTTTTGAGATGGGAAAAACAATTGAACTCGCGACACTGTTACCGATACCAGCTTTTGACCATTAAAAAGACATCAACGCGCGATACATTTTCTTTAGGATTAATGACATTCCAAACATTGAGACATGACAACGACATGAAATACTTTTCTTTTTTGAAGTGTAAAAAAAGAAAAGTATTTCCTGCACAATAAAATTGTTCTAATTTTCACTTCTGTCAGCACTCCCGGAGTGCCACTGTTTTTTTTTAAATATAATTCTAATTCTGTATAAGAGGATTTTGCCTTGCACTGGGACAGTTAAAAAAGTTTTGAGACCGTCAGAAATGGCAATGCGTGTTACAAGTTGAAGAATCAATAAATGCCTATAAAATCAATAAAAATGGAAGTAATTTTTAAATCGGATGAGAATTAGCACTTCTCTCAAACAATGGTAATACGAACATAGTGTAAGAATATTCAGTGAAGCAATGGTCTAACAAATTGAGACACATAGCATGAGCTCATTGGTATTGCCGGCTTTGTATATATTTGTGGGTAAAAGAATTGGATGCTTGTGGATGCCGAGTGGGGGAATTAATGGGTTGTTTCGGGGTTGTTGACTTTCAGTGCATTGTTTTGGTGTTCGCCTTTATCTTTTTCTGTGTTAAAAAATATTTCCTACTTGTGTGAATAAATAAAAATAAGAGTCGATGTCGTTTATTCCATGGATCTAAGAGGAAGGTAACATAGTGAAAAACTCATTAAGTAAAGAAAGAAAGAAAGAAGAAACTAGCACTAGTCGGCCTAGCACACGAAAGGTTCTGTACCACCATTGCATTACATTTTTTAACCGAGTTCCAAAAAGGAGGAGGTTATATATTCGTAGCGTATGTTTTTTTTTTTATGTATTTCCGCCGATTTCTCCGTCATTTGTGGACCGATTTTGAAAAATCTTTTTTGATTGAAAGGGTATGCTCTCAAATTGGTCCCATATAAATTTTATTAACTTTGCTTGGGTAGTTTTTGAGTTAGCTACAAAATACGTATTTTTTCCCACTTAGTATTATAGTACCTATGTAGATGTAATGATAAGTTCCTGTCACTGGTAGCAGGTAGTGGTATTCGAATGTGTGTGGGGTAGGTACCACAACTAAAAAGTGAAAAATAACTTTAATTTCGGAAGTCGGTGGCAAAAAACGAAAATACAAAACCCAAGACACCGACTTCCGAAATTAAAGTTATTTTTCACTTTGTAGTGTTTTTTTTTTTTGTAAAAAGTTTTTCATATTACCTCTCGGTTTCCTGCAATCAAAATCTAAATCTAAATAATCAAATCTGTAGTAGTGATTTCAATGAACAGGGACGGAAGTGTGTAACAGGAAGCCGGGGAAGCGGGCGCTATTTGATTTGACCAATGAGCGCGCGCGGCGCTAGAGTTGACCATCAGAAAAGACCTTGACGAGGCGATATGTGGCGATAAAGACCACACACCAAAAAAATCAGACATATTTTTAAACCTTTTCCCAAAACTGGAATCTCCACCAGAATAAGCGAAAGTTCCACTAAGAACGTAAAGTCCAACATGGAGTGGCCGGCGTCCATCTTTTATTCATGAATTCCAGTAAGCTCGCTCCTTATATGCGACCCGGCAGATTTGAGTGGCCCCGGGGACGCGATCAAATTGATACTCCCACTAACGTAGGATTAAGTATTTACTAAAGATTTGAAATTCAACCGGGATTAGGTAGGTACTGTGTTTATTTGAGATTTAGAGTTTCTATTGCAGTGAGTTGGAAGTTTCAGTGCCTGCATTTTTTATTTGGCGTTTCAGTTAAATTATTTTAGGAGCTCGTGGCTTAGTAATAACAGCCACACGGGTCGATCGATCAGGTTAAGCTACAGTTGCCGCGGTCAGTCCGTGGATGGGGGACCATCTTAACATACCAAGACCCCTCCGTACCTCGGAAAACACGTTAAGCCGTTAGTCCCGGCTGTCAATCTTGGATCTTTGACAGTCGTTACGGGTCGTCAGAAGCCCGAAAGTCTGACAACCAGTCTTACCAAGGGGTCGTATCTAGTAGCTGGGTTGTGGAGGTCAGACAGAGTCATTCCATGTAAAATACTGGTATTCAGCTGCATCTGGCTAGACTGCAAGCCTACCCCAACATAGTCGGGAAAAGGCTACGCAGATTGTTTTTTTTTAAACAAACAACAAAATACAACGCATGTATATTCAGCGAATGAATTAGCAGAATTCAACCAAAATGGCACTGACTCTCAAGATGGTTTATACATTAATTAGTCCATATGTAAATCCAGAAGTATTTTAAAACGCAGCCTTCTGTATGCCATTACCGGCTTAAAATTCCAAAAACCCCAAAAGAATGACCTTAATAATAATGTGCCTAATTAATATTAACGAAGCAAGACTGTAAATTTTATTATGACATTGATATAATTTCATGATATTATTATGCATATACTAGAGATATTTGCACGACTCGAATATAGTAAAACTAAAATTATTTTACCATGAGTCGAATGTAGTAAAACTAAAATTATTTTACCATGTTATTACCAACAATATGAGCCACCAGCTACCTATAATGCTAATGAGATGGTCCCACTTAGTAAATCACTTCACTAATTATTCCGGCATGGTGTTCTAACGGTCGCATGCACCATAATGCGCACTGCGACGCTGAATATCGATCCCATGAACAATAGTGATCCTTATTGCATTAACACACGCAAACTCCACTTCACTAAAAACTATAAAACAGGACACTGCAGTTTTTTCTTGGCAAGAAAGTCTTCTGTTTCGTGGTATAGGCAAAGTTTTTTTTATTTATGCATGCAGTATAATATGGATTTCTGGGGAGGAAAATATAGGGTAGGTAGCATAAACTGTTTGGATAATTGGTAAGGTAAAGTATGCTGGTCGTAGCAGGTCTAAAATGCATGTCGAAAAACCAAAAACCAAGACACAAGAGAATTTTTTTTTAAGTGAAAACTTCTTCAGGCGCGTAGGGCATTTTTGAGATGGGAAAAAAACAATTGAACTCGCGACACTGTTACCGTTACCGACACCTTATTAAAAGTATTTCCTGCACAATAAAATTGTTCAAGTTTTCACTTCTGTCGGCACTCCCGGAGTGCCACTGTTTTTTTTTTATAATTTGAACGGTCCTCAATAAGTCAAAATGCAAATGTCAGTCGGAAGAATGAACATCGTTGTTGGAAAATATTAGTTGTGGATACAGAAAATGTAGTGGCAACTTGAGAGTGGCTAGGCCAGCAAAAAAACTTCTTTGTAATAATTAATTGATAACCAATTTTAGACAGTGCATTGACGTATTAAAAGTTAAATATTCTAATCCACACCATCTTTTACAAGTCTATTTAAAACCCACTTCCACATTATGCGAGGCGCCTAAAGTGTAAAGTCGTGAAAAGTCGCGTCCGGCACTTATTCAGCCCAGTCCGACACCCCAGACCCCGGACTCCCGGACACCGGGACTCGGTTATCTTAAGTGAAACTTTTAATTGCTTGCAAAGCCGTGAACATAAAGACGTCGCGTCGGATATAATCCTTTTAGAAAGAAAAAGGAAGATTTTAAAGAGATTAGCGAGGAATTTATTATTTGACGTTTTATGTTGGTGGGATAAAATCTTTTACTTAATTTGCATATTTTTCATTAGACCCCGAAAAGAAAACATGTCATAGTTATTTGTTGCCTTTGTTCGTAAGAATCCCAAATAAACAACTAACCAATCTAAGTACCAAATCTACATGTTATAATTTGATTTTAATTTGAAAAAGACTGATGAGGTACGAACCTTAGACAAAGTTGAAAACCAGCTACTATTTCACAGTCATTTTACTTACTTACAACTTTGCAGAACGGTGGTATTACCGGATACCCTTTTCACAAGAAGCTCTACTAAGTACTACAGCTTTCATTAAATCATGGGGCGGTCTCCATACTTGATTATAATAGCTATATAATGACCCGTTCTTAATAATGCAGCGCGCGGTCTCATGCGGCGCAGTTGTTCATTACATAACACATGAGCGGTCATCCCTTGTCGGTAGTGGACATGGAAACATAGGGACATCATAGTTAGACTTATGTAGCGGTAGCTACTTATTTGAATTATTTACGTATTTAACTAAAATGGTTGGACTTGATGAATGGATTGTGTGAAAAATTATATTATATGCTAGATATAGCTAGCTATTTGCTGATATATGGCTAGAAAAGGGTGGGACTATTGAGATGACAACTAATAAAAAAGTATGGATCCCAAATAAATTGTAGACAGAGGCAAGAGAATGATGATAAATTTATATGTTACGGCGAAAACCCGGAGTGCGGCTATACCTAGTTTTAGCCGGCTATAACCAGGTGCGGCCGGTAGCAGTTGGTTAAACTTGCCTAAATGGACCCTGGCACTCGCCGCCCGCTGCCGCGGCACTGCTCGCTTCGCTCGCTCAGCTCGTGCGGTGTGTTATGTGGTCACAGTTCTAACCTAACCTACCTTTCAGCCATTTTCATTTGCTACGACTAAATTTAACCAACTGCTACCGGCCGCACGTAGTTGTAGCCGGCTACAACTAGAATACTACCTACTACTAGGTAACTAGGTAACTTCGGGTTAACTTCGGATAACTTCGGGTTTTAGCCGTGACATATATAATTTAAATGCTGTACCGTCATTTTATGAAATCGGATTTTTTTACTTGATCCCACTACGACAAGATAACATGACATAGATGTCGACATAACACGATATAGATGTCGATATAAAACAATATTCCTTTGTAGTACTCGATAGTCACTTTCCTAAAATCTAACTAAACCATAACACACTACGCGCACCAATACGCCAACCTATAAAATAGTCGTACACATTCATACACCACAAAAGATATGCTGGAAAATATAAATCCGTTCAACAAAAATCCGTTCCCACTCAATATCCCGTAGATCTAATACTGGACATGACTGCGGGCTCGTTCGGTGCGTGATTTGCTGGAACTATTCATTACACCGCTCCACCGTGACGTGGCGCGTACCCGCGTACCCGCGTCAACGAGACGCGCCGTGGTAGTGTGGCCGCACCTTTATTGAAAATAGTGGTGGTGAAAGATTTTCGGGATTGAAACGGGTCGGAACTGATTGATTTGGAAATCTATGGAGTGGCTTATGTTCAGTAGAAAGTAGTGAATGTTATTATGATGAAACATTGAAGATTCTTGTAGATTATTTTCGAGTAAATATTCATACTTATCGAAAGTTTCGTAATAGAAGAAGTGTTATAATTGCTGTTAGTGTTAGTGTTCTTGACAATCTTCTTTAGTGACAACAGCGAAAAGGTGAAATCAGACTTCTGATTGAAAGGTCGTGCGTTCAATCCCGACCTGTAGCACAACCTAAGTACTGACGAGAATTTACAAAAGTAAGGAAAGTAAATATTTAAATTGAACCGTTTTCTACGAGCTCTTCCACTAAGTGAGTCAGTCTATGCCTAAATAAGAACAAGTTTAACAAATAAACTTGTTCGCGTTTTCCTTATTGCGTTGGAAAAGATACTGTTTTTCAATTTGCAGAGTTAAGTTTGTTACAGTCTCAACTAGGTGAAGTTTCCTCGATAAACGTTTGAAGGAGCGGCGGAAACCTCAACAAAACTTTGACTTCCGCCGATAATTGAAAAAGCTGTGCTGATAAATAAATTGTACGACGGATATATAGACTACAGAGGTATGAGGCTGTTCCTAAGTTAAATCATCCTCCATAGAAAAGGGAGGATCCTCCGACCAGACGGGTGTTGTGTCTGGTGAGGGACCTACTGCCCGGCGATTTTTTTTTGTTTTTGTTTTGACATGCAAAAAAAACCCTGTATCGTACTGAGAGTATATTTATGAGAAAAATTGTAATGAAAAAAGAAAAAAATAATTGCCAAAATTTTTTTATGTGGTATTTTACCGGGTTTATCACATTTGGCGCGGGCGGCCGTCGTTAAGCGTGTCTACAAGTCATAATTATAACCCCTGTTGACAATTTGCTCATTTTTAATGGATTCGGGGTAATTTTGATACTAAAAATGTGAATTTTAAATAGCGATTTTTTTTTTATTTTCAATAATAATTAAAAAAATACTTTTTGGTAATTTTATTGCAGTACCTACATATGTGCCCCTTTCAGATAGGACAAGGTTTTTTTTACATATTGTATATTCCAGTCGCGCGGGAAACTGCTTGCGCGATGCAGAATTTTGCGTGACGTCAGTATGACGCGTAGTACTCATGAGGCGATGTAGATGCCGCCACATGACTGAGTACGTCCAACAGTGTAGTTTCACGCATTGGTATACAGGTACAACATATATCAAAAGGTGTGATTTTTGTGATTTCGTGATTAGGTACTTTATATTACGAAACTATCATATAAATATCAGGATACCTTAATTATTTTTTTACAAGCTTTCCATTAATTTAAACTAAAAATAATAAACAAACACAGTTTGTAGAGGATATGGAGATTGCATATGTCCCAGAATACATCTCGGCTCACCTCGGCCAAATAGGGAGACTATTTGGCCGAGGTGAGCCGAGATGTATTCTTCCAGGCGAGACAAGAAAAAGAAGTTGCTCGCCGCACCGGAAACGCCTGGAAGAGCTATTGGTCGATGAAAACCCTTATGGAAGGAGATCTTCCAATTTGCCATAAACGCAAATTAATGGACATGTGCATTCTCCCTATCCTTACATACGGCGCTCAAACCTGGTCTTTGAAAGTTCAACAGAGGGCTGGGCTCGAGATTTGCCAGCGAGCGATGGAGCGTAGTATCCTTGGAGTTCGACTTACCGACCGGATACGGAACACGATACTGCGCTCTAAGACACAAATCGCTGACGTCACCCAAAAAGCAGCCAAGCTCAAGTGGGACTGGGCCGGACACGTTTGCCGCATGTCGGATGCATTGTGGGCTAAGACCACTACAACATGGATTCCTGAAAACGTCCAGCGGCGTCGCGGAAGACCCAGGCGTAGATGGCGGACGAACTTGACGCTTATAGGAGGGATTGGTCTATGTTGGCTCAGGATCGGGTTGGGTGGAAAAAGGAAAGGGAGGCCTTTGCCCTGCAGTGGGACAATACGGGCTAATTATTATTCCATTAATTTACTTCGTTCGTATGTTTTTTTTTTACAATAGTTACAAAATCAGGCTAACTAGTATGATATTTTAAAGAGCAAAGTGAAACGAAGCTTATCAAGAAAAATATGTGCCAGCTCACAAGAAACACATCGTAAATAAAGAAAAGGCACTGTGAAAGGAATATCCATTGAAGTACACAGGGAAATATGATCCCGCTGCAGGAAGGCCATTCCAAGTTCCGCCAAGTTTTTCCATCGGTCCTCGCCTCCTCGTCTGCGTAAAGAGTGGCTAAGTTTCTGTTTGTAGACAAGACTTAGTCTTTTGCTAGCTTTACTTAATAGTTCCTTAAAGATTTAATCAAGAGAATTTTGTTTGCACCGAGTGTGAATATGACCCATCGAGCTCCTGAAAGACACGCACACATAGCGGTCAAACTTATAACGTCCCTCTTTTTGCGTCGGGGGTTAAAAAACAAAATGGTGACAATAACGTTGTAGTGCTATCAGGAATGAGTGGCTAAGCTGACACAGTACAAAGTTTTTGGAAACTGTGTGCCATATTTGCAGCCACGCACTGCTACAAATATGCATTTGTATAGCGCCCTCTTTTAGGCGGGTCTAAAAGCTGCATTATTGAAGTGAAAACTTCTTTAGGCGCGTTGGGCGTTTTTGAGATAGGACTAAACCATTGATTTCGCGACCTGTTACCGACACCGTGGAGTAAAAGACATCAACGCGTTGATTACCGCGATGCGTGGAGTAAAAGACATCAACGTATTGATTACCGCGGTGCCGATTTTTTTTTTCAAGTTTTCACTTCTTTCGGCGCTCCCGGAGTGCCAATGTTTTTAATTGTAGCATTTTTTTTTAAAGAAACACAGCAATATGCAACGAATGTGCCATGCGGACAACTGCCGAAAAGGAAGTGATAAAATCCATTACATTCTGAAATCTACACAGGCTGTTTGCAAAGATTTTTCCCCTCAGCACACACAACTCAAAAGGCAGATGTAATAGGTACCTACATTAGGATGTAGGTACCTATTACATCTGCCTTTGAGTGGTGTACAGAAGAGATACTCAAGTTAGGACTTGAGTATCTCTTCCATAGGTACACCATACATATTCACCCTTTCTAATTACACTATACAGTAAGTAAACAACCAGAATGTACCGCTACAATCAAGTCTGAAACTAATTACCTGTTTGATGCAATACCGTGATGATTGTGAGGGTCGTACGAAGGTTGAACTTCCCTGATAAATGTACGGGAAGGCAGGGGTGCCAGAACTCTTAATTACGGGGTATATTACAACCCCCACTGTACAGTCAGCAACGAAAGTAGGTAGCCCAAAGTTTCAGAAGAGATTTATGAATGAAAACTGGTCAATTTATTTTACCTTTAATTACTCAAGAAAAATAAACAAACAAAACAAATTAAGTAGATAGTAAAAAAATCAATACATTTTTTGCAGATATTTTTCCGGGGTAAATGAAGTCTATGTCACTTTCTACTATCTCTATGCAAAAAGTATTGCCGATCCCTTGCTCCGTTCGTGCACGATAAAAGGACAAACCAAAAATCACATTTTCGCGTTAATTTGTAATCTTAGTAGGATAATAATTCGAAAATAGACAAGCACAAATAAAAAATTTAAGAAACCCCCGACACAAACATTTCCTCATTTCTCTTTCCTACTCCATCACCAGACCCTGTTCACCATCTATCTATAACCTATTCATTGAGACCATTCCAAACCCAAACATGATACCTGTGCTGTAAGTTGGTAAGGGAGTTGGGTATCCTGCAAATTCCAGGTGATGCTGCAGCATCAGTTCAAGGTTACTTCGTTCTTCTAATATCATTGAAGTAACAGAATACCAAATTTAAAATCGATCAGACCAGTGGAAGATGCTCACATCCATTCATCAACTAGAAAAGAACTGATAATCTTCAAACGGCTGAACCTATTTTCTTGAATCATAGCTAAGAGAACACTCTCGATCAAGTCACCTTTCAAACAAAAAATACAAAAACACAATCGGTTCAGCCGTTTGGGAGCTACGATGGCGCAGACAGACAGACAGATACACACGTTAAACTTATAACACCCCTCTTTTTCCGTCGGGGTTTAAAAATATTTAGTACATAGATGGGTACTGAATCAAAATAAATTCCGATATAATAAGTGACTTTTGTCTCCGACTGTACGGCAGACGGATCGCCGCGACGCTGCAACACGACCGCAGAGCGAATTAATTAAAAAGAAACTGCGAAATTGTTTTTTTTGTTCCTGTTGGCGTCGGGGACTTTGAAAATGAAAAATATGAGACTGTATACAATTATCAAGGCGGCAATAGGTTGTTATTATTCTTTGATAACTTTGTAAGTAGTTAATGTTTTAGATCTCGCAGATCACACGATTAAGATTACGGTGCCAAAGCAACTTAGAAGTTAACTGTTGTTATTTATAAACTCAATCTGCTTAGCCTTTTCCCAACAATGTTGGGGTCGGCTTCCAGTCTTACCAAATGCAGCTGAATGTCAGTATTTTACATAACAACCCCAGTAACTGGGTAATACGATACCCCTTGGTAAGACTGGTTGTCAGACTTTCGGGCTTCTGACGACCCGTAACGACTGTCAAAGATCGGTCAGCCGGAACCAACGGCTTAACGTGCTTTCCGAGGCATGGAGGAGTCCTGGGTATATAACGATGGTCACACATCCACGGAACCGCGGCAAGCGTAGCTTAACCTGATGGATCCATCCGTGCAACTGCTATTACTTAGCCACGAGCTTCTCCGTGTGTGGACTATACTTATATAAGTATAGTCCACACACGGAGAAGCTAACTAAGATGAAACTAAACACATGGCTTCAAACACTGGATTATCTACAGACAGAAAACATACTTAAAGAACAATACTCGTGATAATTAAATAGCAAAGTAGGCAAACAATTCCTCACATAAACCCAAAGTCCAACCACCAAGCACAATCACTTACACTCACTCGCACACATATACACACCCCTACACATACACAAAAACACAACCAACACACACACACACAAACCACTCAAGAGCATGCATGCACTAAATTTGATTCCTACATTTTAAATAATTTAATTTTTAATTTTATTGCATAAAATGTTTATATTAAAAAAACGGGTGAAGACGCTGATTCCTGTAACACACAGGTACCACCTAGCTCAGGAGTCAGGGCTTCAAATTAATATGTAACGTCTTTTTTTATGTCAATAAAACATTTTTATTTTATTTTATACTAATCGAGAATTATATCCTTTAAGGTTACGCTAATCGATCATTCTTCCGTACAAACATAGTATAATGAATACTCGTCTGTTTTACGGAGTACGAACAAAAATAAAAATGATGTCAATTTGTCTTGTCATTATCTAGCCCTGTATGAAAGCAGAATTGGAAAAAAAATACTGGTTTGGAAGTTATGAGCGTCGAAACTTCCATATTTCAACACTAATTTTAACTCATTTTTGGGCGTAAATAAATAACTTATGTAGTATGAACATGAGAAAATAGAAACCGTATAGGGATAGATAATGTATTTAAAAGTTCAAATAATTTTATTTTGAGAAGATACATCTAGCAGTTTTTCCAGAATATCTATATGTCCAAAGGTCTGTTCATGAAATTTCCTCGCTCGTTGTCGTTATAAATCATCGTCTATTTCACTAAATAAATAAAAACTGGATAAATAAACACTAAATGAATAACTATACTAAATAGCATGCTTATTAGCCACGCCCACCAACGAGTTCGAGCCGACGACTAGTGCAACCTTAAGTTTATTCTAAATAGGTACGTTTCACAACCTTTCAAACTAAGGTACACTCCAGAAACTTCAGTAGTAGACCTTCACTATTTTTAAATTAACCCCAGCCTAAAAACCGTCATTCCCAAGCCTTGAAACCAGTCGGATTTTTACCCTATTACCTTACCTGATCCGGAGCATCATGGCACATCCATGCCATTGAGACGAGGGTCGATTTACACATCACGAAACCTTGATAGGACGTATCTCTGACAGTAATTTATGTAGTCGTAATTTACCTACGAGGCGGGTGACGGGCATATTTCAGGGATGTCTTTTAGAGATTCGCGGTGTGTGGATCGAGCTCACAATGGAGGTCGGAGCAGAGATTTTGGTCATAATGTGGTCGGGATTTTGTAGTCAGAGTGCTGAAATTTTAGAGTATGTGATTTAAATCTAAAATGAAGTTATAATTTCTATTAGAAAATGCATGTTTAAATGGTAAGTACCATTCCTCAACCTCTTCTGGAGCGCTGGTTATTTGGTCCATTCCTGGACCCTGGATTACTGGTAGACTATTTTTTTAAATATTTAACTTGATATGGTGATCTTGATAATTAAGTTGATATGGTGTGGAAAAGGATACTAGGTAGGTAGGAGTCTTACCAAGGGGTATCGTCTTACCTAGTAATTAGGTTGTGGAGGTCAGATAGGCAGTCGCTCCATGTAAAATACTGGTATTCAGTTGCATCCGGTTAGACTGGAAGCCGACCCCAACATAGTTGGGGAAAATCTAAGCAGATGAAAAAGGATAATATACAAGGAAAAATTACATTTTAGAAAAAGAAATTCACTTTTCTTTGTATATTTGTTTGAAGCTGTTTATGTGCAATTGAAATAAATTATTAGATTGTCTGTTTAAAAATACATTGTCATTTACATAAGTAATCATTATCGTTAGACCCAAAAAGTAACTTTAAGTTCATTTTCTCCCACATATTAGTTTCTAACTCTGAACCGTCGGCTACACAGCCTAATCCTCAAAGCAGCATGCCGTGTGATCACCTGCATATTAGGTGCTTGATCCCGTACGAGCATGGAGTTTACGCACTCAACACTTCACATCCGCTTCTCTGTACGGTTTTACGGAAAGATACAGAAGGCTCACAATACGCGAAGGGTCATTATGATAGATAGAATATTCTTTATTAGGTATGTACACCATTGTGTACCATTATGATCTCAGTATGCAGCTGATTAATGCTACACAATGAACATAGAGAAAGAAAAAAACATGATATAAGCCTTTCTAGAATTCCTTGTGATTGTATTGTTTACAGAGGCAACGGTGAACCAGTCTATGCCACGTAAGTGTACCCCATTGTACACACGTTACATTATAAAACTGATTTACATTCGTCACATCACACTCTCAGGTCCAGTTGAAAACCAGCGTCAGGCACTTACAGTTGTCTGGCATTTTTGCTGAACTGGGCCTTTTTGGCGCAGCCGTGAGGCACACTCCCCTGCTAATTTCTTACATCGCACTTAACACTTTTTATTTGATTTTTATTTTTTACTTGCTTTTAATTACATTATGTACTTTTGGTCTGTGCTAAATAAATGTATTTTCTTTTCTTTCTTTTGTTTCTTTTCTTTCTTTTCTTTCTTTTCTTTCTTTTCTTTCTTTTCTTTCTTTCTTTTCTTTCTTTCCTTAATACAATTTTTATCACAATCCAAAGGATTTTGAAGGAAATTCCTAATTTATTGCTTTATACGTTTGAAGCATTCGTTTGCTTGACAACGTAAATAACGCAATGAATGGAATTGTCAAAATTAAATGCATTGCAATCGTAGGAGTATTACGCAATTACCCCGCTAAGTATCTTAGGATCAATCAACATTTATGATCGTGATGATTCATGTCGACCAGCTCCTCCCAAACGCCCATACATCTGTCGAAACAACCAAAGACTCGTTTACTACAAATACTAAACCGTCAACATATCTCTGCAACTCGTAACATAATTTTCCATTGAACTATCAAATCAACCACTATTTTTATATGACCCTTCTGTATGTCCCTACTTAGTATCCGGGATAACCCTCTCCCACCGTCTAGCTGGAACAGGGAAGCTAATAACCGCCTGCGGGCCGTTTACCGCGAATATCCACCGTATCCGCGGGATTCTGCTCGTAAACAGATAATCACTCGGTTACCATATTGGGAGCAAAGACTTTAGATAGCATAGGTAGGTAGTGTGAGATAAGTATAGGTAAAGATGGTTGCTGGTATAATAATAAGAAAAGAATAGGTAAATACATTTGTAAAGATTGATGTGATCACGTTCACGCCGACGACCGACGCTTCACTTTTTGTAAAAAAAAAAATGCCCTGCCACGTCAAAAGATGGTCGCGGTTTCTATTTCGTTTTGACAGCTCTGACAGACAGTGTCGCAGACGCTTGACTTGATTGTCATGGAAACTCCATTGTTATTGTGTGAGCTCGCTCCTCTCAGTAAGGACACTTTTTCGTGTGACTTAGTATGGTGAGGGCAAATCTACGGTTTAAATCTTTGCATTTTTACCTTTCATTCGACTTCTTTCACTCGAAGTGAAAGGTCTTAACACAAAATGTATCAAAAGTGAAAAATGTTATTCATTATTGGACCGAACCAACGATGATGCCATGGATTTCTGCATTGTTCGCTCGCCTACCAATTGATCCAAAATGAAATAAAAAGGATCAAATGAACGTTCAATGCTATATAATTTTGTCGGTGTCGTGTAAATGTGGAATGGAACAAAATTTAACCGCACCGTGCAGGCACTTGAGTGAAGCATTTCGGCTTTATTAGATGCATCATAGCAATCGCTCCCAAAATTAATAAAAAATATTACTGGAAATATTTTGCTATTCTACCAACTGTGTAAGGATTATCAGCCAGTGATCGGAGTAGGTAGAGCTATTTTATGTACTTGCGATACGTTGTCTTAATATGGACACTCCCGGAATTCCGGGATTTGAAATATATATTATTAATTATGTTAGAAATTACTATGTAAAAAGCTATTCACGTCTTAAGGAATTATGAACGACCCCTCCGACGGGTAAGTATAAGACGGACACGTTAAAACTTTATTTCTTAAATAATATATTTTTCTAATTTTCTGTAACAATTTTGTACACACAAGTACGATACAAACTTATTCTAACGTTCTACAAGATCACGTTTAAGATCATGATCTGCAACATTGCGTGTTCGCATTAGAAATTAACTACGCGTCGCTGATGTTAGTTTGACAACGTCGTGCGCTAACTGCCAATACATAAGACAAGCTTTCTTTTATCCTTGTTAATAGAATAGAATTTTTCTTTATTCGAGTAACCAAGACTCAAATAAGATTGTTAGTAAAACTTACGACTATGTTAGTAAGCACAGACACTAAACAAAAACAAGGAAAACAATACAATCAATAACGGTTGGTCACCGCTGCGACATCCCATGAGAGAGGGCACAACCCACGTATTAAAAGTCCAGGCGACTCGCTACCATGCTTAAGACACTGTTGGAGCTGCCCCACACCCTGCGCACCAGGGAAGCGCACCTTTTACGCATTGTTGCGTAGAAGCAATCTACATGCGCATCTAGAAAAAAAACAATACATTTATTCGAATCTCGGAGTTTCAGTTAGAATCCCGGGGAATGTCCATATTAACATCAACGTTTGCGGTCATTGAACCAAAATAGCTCTACCTACTCCGATCACTGAATTTATTCCATCCGTATTGCTGTACATAACTCCATTATATCATTTAGTTCGCTTGACATAAAGCGACTTGGATGCGAACGTAATTTCATTTTACGTCGCAAGCGCTATTTGTTGCGTACAGAGGAGCCGAGCTAAACGAATTACTGTTTCAAAACTTCATTATTTACATCCTTTTCAGCTTCAAGAGTTGCCCGTTCGTAAAAGAGTTGCTTTGCTATTAGTATTATTATTTTAAGACGAGCCGTGTACTCGATGGGATTTTTCACAGTGGCAACTGACAACTTTCATCCCATGGGGATGATTTTTAAAAATTCTTCCTAAGTGCTCATTTTGCTATATAAATATTTTTTCATGATTCAAGACTCACAATTTCATAATTCAAGACGAATTTTAGTGAATTTATGAATGAATCGACTTTTAATGATTTTATACTGAAGATCACGTCTATTTGAGTTGTGTTAATGATTTGGAAAAAATATAACTTAATCGTCTTCTCTTACATAGTGTAATTAATTTGTAAAGTTATGTCTAACGCGGATAAAAAACGGAGAATCACGCAAAAACTATCGAGAGTATTTTTTTAAAACTTCACCATTTTAAAGAAAATAATTTAATTATGTATATTTTAGTATACGTGTTTTATTTGAATACCTTTTGTTTTTACGTATAATAAATTAATACTGCGTCTAATTTGGGACAGCGCGACGCTCCTTGATGGGCGAGTCCTATTACTGGCTGGACGTACGACGCGTTGCGTGTCCTCAGCAAAGAACACGCAAGATAACTACTCAAGGCCGCTGGCATATATCGGCGTCTTAAATAAAGGATCCTGTGGTTAAAAATCCAGTAATCGTAATAATTGCGTGACACACTTACGATGACAATGCCATTAATTTTGACATTTTAACAACATTCATTACGCCATTCACATACGCAGAATTTTTTAAATGTATGATGCAATGGGTTAAGATTTTCATCCAAAATCCTTTGGATTGTGATTGAGTGTGTTACGCAAGGGTGCTGGTTAAGATTAAAATGCGGACCGTATCTAAAACTATCATTATGATTAGTTTTCTTTTTCTTGCCTAAGTAAAAGTGTAACCTCGCCAATTTCCAAACAAGTATAAGGTATCGTATAGTATCTCTTAAAACAATCGCAGGTAGGTAACATGACTCTACCGGCGCCTACGCACAATATTACTTCCACTAGGTACAGTCACGGAATTTAACTAAATATAACATAACGCCTTGTTTCCCCGAAGGGTTGGGCAGAGGTGTAATTTAACTAATAATTATCAAATTGACATACTAAAAGACAATATGCAGATGCAGTATTTATAAAATAAAAATAAAATTCATTTATTTCAGGTCCTAGACCCATATTAAAAACAAAAACAATACACAAATTTTTCAATTTTATAAGTGTCACAGAAAAATGTCAGATCAAATCAATTAATGTCAAAAGCACACAACAAAATAAAAATTAAATTAAATAGAACAATGAATTAAATTATAGCCATTGCATACAACTGTCAAAGAATGGCAATTGTGACTGTCAAAGAATGGGCAATTAAGTTGGTAGCCAATTAGCAAAACAGTTGATTGCCCTAATTTTACCTACAATCGGCATATAATAAAATAATATTTTTACAACCCACTCCGAAAGTACCTTTAAAAAATCTGTTTAAATTCACCTTGTGTTGTCCAACATCTAATTTTATACTTTATATACATCTGATACGGATCGTTTTATTTCTGTCCATCTATTTACGCAGGCTCCGAATTTGATGTTGTCAACCAATTTGGGTGGAATATTGGAAGTATTGGAGCAAAAATTGGAGCCATGCTTGCTTGCTTCAGTGCTTCTTAACGCTTGTGTTGTGTTACAGGATAGGCAGATAGGATAGACGTCTGAGGGATTACAATCCTGAAATCCTGAGAATCAGTGCCCATTCTTGTGAATGCATTATACAATGAGTTGGCTATCTGACTGTAGGTAAATTTCCCAGATATTATTGTTTTGAGGAAGTCAGATTTCAGATAGCTGCAATCATCATCATTTCAGCAAAAAGACGTCCACTGCTGGACATAGGCCTCCTCCAAGCACCGCCACTTCGATCGGTTCTGTGCTTCGCGTTTTCCCGTTGCCTTCACAAGGTCATCGGTCCACCTTGTGAGAGGCCTTCTAACGCTACGTCTTCTAGTACGCGGTCGCCACTTTAGAACCTTTCGGCCCCATCGACCAGCTGCAATCACTTCTTGTAAAACCATTTCTGTTGGTTCTGATAAAACTATGCGTACTACTCAAGTTATGAACAGGTAAGATAATAGAATGACTACCAAAAAAAACCAAGGTGCTGTACCTACGAGTAGCATATGATTACTATTTGGTAATGTCATTAGTTTTAAGTTTTCTTTACTAACGCTACTCTATGGATTCACTGTGATATGGTTGTCTGATAATAAAGGTTTCCTTATTTATTTTACAGTATATTATGATTCCAAATAGCAGCATCAGTGTCAGTTTCGATTAATTATACAGTGATTTGTACAAAAGAAACCAAAAAACTAGACTTTTGTGCAAATGATATCGATGTGACCGCTTGTTACCGACACCGAGATCGTTAGAACTGATAGTCAAAACTTTAAAACTTAGTAAAATTGTAAGCCTTATCATCCTCAGGCTAGAACAGTCCACTGCTGGACATAGGCCTCTCCATTTACACGCCATTCAGCTCGATTCTCGGCAACTCTCATCCAGCTGCTACCAGCCACCCTGCGAAGGTCGTCGCTCCACCTAGCCTGAGAGCGTCCCACCTTACGTTTGCCGATTCGCTGTCTCCGCTCAAGAACACGTCTACCCCAAAGGTCATCGGTTCTGCTGCTAATAAGGTAAATAGTAAGTTTAACAAAACTATTAAATTAACCGAATGCTGTATTGAGCCATTGCTAAATCAGCTCATCGTATTAAACAAGACTATAAAAGCTTTTGCCATTATACTCGTAGTTTATTGGATTATTACCAGACAAAGGCGTAAGTTACGTTTTGCTGTTCCTTGTCCTAGTGAAATAAATTAAATATGAGTATTAGTCCATAGTTGACATTATAATAAACTTAAGATGCTATTATAACTAGTTAGAGGAACGTAAGAACTGAATCTTGCTCTTAATTTCAGCTTTGTCAGACTAGTTAGTTATATTTCAGCCATAACTATCATCAGGAAATGCGATACCAGTTTCTTGACTTCCAAAATGTGTGCACATAAACTGTCTGATGAATTCCTATTCTTTTCCAGCAGGATCTGATAGCCTTCATAAGGTAAGAGCAACGCAATGATGCATCATAATGTACAACATAAATATGTATGAACCACAGGCCCTAAGCTGAAGAGCTCCTCACAACCCTAGACTCAGCACCATCCTACTGAAACGTCGCCAAGTATACATTTTCATATTTTTTCTACGCCATCTCTTTATACGAGAATATTAGAATTTTTCCATGCATACACAATCGAGCTTTGATAGATTTTTATTTGAGCTTCTCTTGGTTTTCGATTTTGGTGTCGATATTCGTGTCATGGTTGTGAGGGGTAAATTACATTCTATTTTTATGGCACCAAGAGTACTATGAGCCTGTGCTGAAGTGTAGAAGTTGTGTTCTGACAAAAGTACTTTTTACAGAGTGCATACAAACATACATAAATTCACGCCTTCTTCTCATTGGATAGGCCGAAACTACAATACGCCACCTGCTACGAACCTTACATACTCCTTTTGCCTCGTTTACGTTCATACATCTGGTCATGCACGCACGCCGGTTGCGAATACTACGCTGACCTTTGTGAAGAACATCACCAATAAGGTCACTTACGCTTACTGGTTGTCAATTGTATAACATAGATTTCACTTTAAAAGCTTATTAAATTGATACCTACTTCGATACAAAGATAAGCGGTAAAAAACCGGCCAAGTGCGTGTCGGACCACGCACAATGAAGGGTTCCGTAGTTGGGATGAATTTATCCCAAAAACAAACTTAACTTTGTTGTTGAAAAATATGTTCTCCCATACGGAATGTATGGGAAAACATGTTTTTGCAACTGCAAAGTTAAGTTGGTCGATTATTACTCGTTAACTTGTAAAGCCTACTTAGCTGTGATAGTTTTCCTTTTAATTTCGCTATATAACCTATTGCTGTGACTTTTTTCACACATCCAAAACCAACTATTTAGCTGGCAGGGGGGGGGGTTGACAAAATTAGCACTTTAAAGCTTAATATTTCGCAAACGGATCCTTGAATCCAAAAATAGTTTTCACAAACTCACAATGTTTTTAAAGGACCTTTCCAAAGATACCCCACAGCAAGGGTTAAAAAAAAAAAACACCACTTGACGTGTAGGAGAGGTACCCTAAAAAAAATGTTTTTCATAATTTTGTTTTACCACTTTGTCGGCGTAATTAATATGTATACCTATGCCAAATTACAGCTTTCTAGTACTAAGGGTCTCGAAGCTAGACCGCGGACAGACAGACAGACAGACGGACATGACGAAACTGTAAGGGTTCCTTGTTTACTACGGAATCCTAAAAAGGAAAACAAGGGCGAAATACCGGTAAAACTTTCACGTAGAAAAGTAGCTATTTTTCCGTCCATTAAGAAAATAAACTAAAAGCGGGCAAATGTGGTTCCCCCTACATTATTCGCGACACGTTATTCGTATTCGTCACTCGGAGGCGTTAATATGTTTCATGTCAACTCTGCTAGGAATTCTGCTCAGACGCAGTAGGGCGTGCGTAATATAATCAACCACATACACGTTGATATTCTTAGAGCAAAGAAAGTTCTTCATAATATTTAGGTGTATTACCGCTTGTTGGCTGATTTTCACTGGAATTAAACGAGCCGTACATTTAATAAGCTTATTGTATAAAATATTTGTCTAGGTTACTGGCCTAACTATGCATGGGCCACTGCATAGATAAGGCATCTCCTTTTTCTGAAATGGAACGAGTAAAAAATATGCAAGCGCAATTCGTATGCATGACAACAAGTCTAGGTTACTCCAGTGCAAAACCATGCGTATTCTAAAAAGAAAGAATTTATTTTTTATTTTTTTATTCTGCACTAACACACATTTGCAAATTAACCAAAAACCTCGTATTGCTTGTCTGTATTGCTTGACGAATTTTGTCTATGCCTTAATTATAGGTATACTATTTTATTAGTCAATAAAACTCGTCAGTAACCTATTATTTAAATAAACATTCTTGCTCTATAAGTCACTTAAACAACTGAGGGCGAAGACAAAGTGATATTCTATTTACGAAAACGATGATAAAAAAGTTAAAAATCAATGCATGGGACTTACATAGCATAATCAGCCTATAATATTCCCACTGCTGGGACACAGGCCTCCTCTAGGTGGGCCGTAATCCACTACGCGAACCCAGTGCGGGTTGGTAGATGTTACATTTCTTCGATTTTTTTGGTTCTCGGACATGCCGGTTTTCTCACAATGTTTTCCTTCACTGTTTTCAGAGCAGTAGTGATTAAATAATTTACATAAAGTAAAGCGCTTGTAAGAGTTCGAACCTACGACCTTACAACTCGTAAGTCGCGGCCGTTACCACTGGGCCACCAATGCTTTCTGGGACTGACATAAATTACCAAAATAAATAAACTCTTAAAAGTCGTTGTAGAAATCACGAAACGCTTTGAAAGCGATTGCGACTTGTCTAGACCTGAAGTTAATCTAGTCCGAATAGCATTTAAATGTTCTGCTATACAACACGTGCCTATACTTGCCAATACACTCTCCGTTTATCAAGTATCTAATAACTCGGCACTCATCGCCTTTAACACAAACCCTAAACTGCGGAGCCCGAAATAACAACAACAAGTAGTGCTAATTTGTTCCACAGTTTAACTCTGAGAGACTCGAGTTGTTCAATATTAAGGTACGGCCATGTTCTAGACAATACAGAGAGAGTCTTTATAATTTGCATATATCGAAATGAGATCTATGCTTAATTTTATCGACGGAAAAAATATTTAAAAAATCTAAATATTTGTGACTTTTAAACTAAATGATCTATCGCGATGAAACAAACTCCATAATGATTGGAAGTAATTAGACAGCCTCATAAAATGAAAATTGTGGAAAAAAAAAAACATGTTTTTTTTTTAGTTTTTTTTATAAATTTTTACAATAATCGTAATATTTCTCAATAAGTCGCCAAACAGAACAAAAAAAAAAATTTTTTAATGTTTTTTTCCATTTATAAAATGAAGCATAGATTCATTTCGATATGTGCACATTATAAAGACACTGTTTACAAGCCGTTGCTGACAGGATAAGGAAACTTCATTCTATCGAACTGACCCATTAGACGCGTCTGGGAACTGACGTGACCTGGGTAGTTGTCTAACCAACCTTGGTGACTGACTAATCATTACACATAACATCACGCCGGCATTCCCCGAAGGGTAAGGCAGAGGTGCACCTACATCCACATTTCGCAAGTTATAGTTGAAGTGAAGTTGGTGGTTGGAACTAGAAAAAACCAAGATTTATGTCAACTATTAATGGAAGGGTTTCATCAGGTTCCATCTTTTTTATCAACTGTGAGCACAAGATACGAGCGTTGCGTGGTTTCTAAAGAAATGCTACCTAACTGATTAGATCTTCAAAAAACCACATCAAGAAGTGTAGTCTATTTAAATTTTAAACTCGCAACACCATATATTTACTTACCTCCGCATTATTCATTATACTATATATTTATACATGTTTTATCTAAAACTATCTCCCGGTACAAGTGTAACTTGCATTAATCTAAACAGTTTAGCGCAAACATAAGTACAAACATTCCTTATCCACTATAAAGGTAGGGACACATTACACTGACGTCTATGTGCGTCGAGAGCACTTTACATGATATAACTTACAATAAGAGACTGCTTTCTTTATTATTCATGGAAAAGAATTTGTTTGTCTCCGGTGGAGCTACAATCTCTTCAGTTTATTATATTTTTCAGAGCTTATCTTGTATTTTCTAGATAAAACTGGATTTCGTGATTTATGTGTGTGTGTTGTGAGTTGTCTTTACTAACAAGAAAACTTCCAACTAGTGCGTATAAACTGTATATTGTTGTAAAATTATCTTGGACATGATAAAACCAAAATCAAATTCAAAAGAACACTAAACGAAATATGAATAGAAAAAAGTAATTACACAATATTGACGACTTCCTTAATGATGAATCGCTGACTGATTGACATGCTAGTAATCTATTTGACATTAATTTTTTTTATTTTTTATTACTTCAACCTTGTTGACATTTGACTTTTTTTTTTTGTATTTTTTTTTTAATTTTTTTTTTGTGTATTCGAACGATTTGACATACTTTTTTATTATGTATTGTTATAATTTCGTAATTGTTTTTTAAAATTTCAATGTCTTTAGATTTGTGTAAATTAACATGATTTGCATGCCCATGTGACGGTAGAACATGGAAGACTTTCTTAATAAAACATCAATGTAATAATTACCCATGTTTGCAAAGTAATAAATGATTTGATTTAAGTGAAAACACTAAATATTATTATACTAAACATAGAACCGATACTGTTACAAGGGTTGAATAACAAGCGGATGACGAAGTTGGTAAAAACCTACGTACCTACCTTCTGTTTACCTTTTGAAAAGTTGACCGCTTAACTTATTTAGCTTTTCCAAAAGCTCCTAATTACTTTAAATAATCTATAGCACATAACAAGGTATCTTCTGAGTACATTGTAAAAATGAGCCGTCGCGGGACGCCTGGCAGATGTGAAACATCGAAATTATTATGTACATGTAATATGCATAAAAGGATAGTTTACGACAGGAAATAAATATGGCAACTGTGGCGTGGTGAGTTGACGCGTCGCCACGCCAACAGTCGATCTGACCTGCCGCTATAGATGTTTCACATTTTAAAAAAACTACCAGAGCTGCGTAGACATTGTACTCGTTGTGTGTCCACGCCCTAACATACCGGTGCCAAGTTGGCCCCTGTCAAGTCGTGAGTTATTAGTGCCGCTAACTTGGACAAGCAACTTGGATTGAAATATAGCTCCGCCAAGCATCCATTGATTACAACATATTACTCAAAGTATGAGTTGCAGCAAGCAGTTGGCACTTGGCAAATAGCGCTGCAGCAGTTGTGCTTATCCTTACAAATTATAAAATGCAAAGTTTCTCTGTCTGTCCATTGGCGTGATTGGCGTGAACCAGTTATCCAATTTACGGGGTTTATTTTTTTAAATATAGTTACCGATCAACTTGAATTTGTATCAATCAATGTATAGCTACAATTAAGTACGGTACTCACTGTGTAATAATTATGTTTTGTGGCTACAAATACACATTGATACAATATTATGGAACAAATATTTTAGACAATTAAATTAATTCTTGTCGATGCATATATCTTTTTGAGCCTGACTTTACTGATATTCTTTAGCTAGGTTTTTTAGTACATACATACTAATGTATTTTGTTTGATAATAGGTACCATCACAGCTAGTTTATAAATAAACCTACCAATAAAGCTACGTGTCAGATTTTCTAGAAAGCCATGTTATTAAAATGTTCGGCTTCTAAGAGCGAAAAGTAAATATACTCAACGTCGCGCAATATTACCTACTAATGGAATTTTGACAGGCTGAGGAATTTGTTATATTTGAGAGGAAACCCAACATTTACATCATATCACATTTAAAAATAAAATCATAATGGCTGATTTTACTAAAGTCTTCTAGTAGAAAACATATATTTTATCTCAAGTAGCGACCCGCCACTGCTTCGCGCGGTTTTTCGACTTGACAACACATTGAGATTTCTTCTTCATTATATTACACACATTAACCTTCCGGAATAAATTCTCAAAATGATGGCGAAAACCGCATCCATTCGTTGCGTAGTTGTTTTTCTAAACAACGCGGTCACACAGACAGACTCAAGAAGCGACTTTAATATAAAATATGTATAGATGAAGATTTACTATTTGTCCATGGAATAATATTGACGTCAGATAGTTTTTGGTTGTTGTAAAACTGTCAATTTATTCGCAACGTCAGATTTATTCTACTTTGTTTTATCGAGTTTAGATATCAATATTCATTAAGTCTGTGAAGTTTTGCTAGACATCAACTTTAAGTTAGTGTTAATAAAGTTGAATTTAGACTGTACTGTTGAAAAAGACATAAAAAATGTGAAGTTGTAGTGCAGACTGAAGCTTATGCGTAGGCATTACAGTTGAACTTGTTTATTTACATGTTTGGCAAATTAATTGTGAACACAGATTATCTACCATATCCTACGAGTATCTACCCATCTGCGGCGACGTCAATATTGCACTATGCTCTAGCTAAAATTATTCAGGATATTAAAGACATTAGATTAATTTGTTGTTTAATCTTGCGAGAAACTAAATGCAACGCTGACGAACATGATATTGAAGACATGATATTGAAGATGATTTGAAACAAGATGAAAGGATCGAGCAACCGCAGCTGCATTCCAGATTCAAATGTGTAGTAGGTAAGGTTGGGATTTCACATACAGAAAAAAAATCTAATAAATAATCTAAATTTCCTAAATGAAGGTAAAAACCGCATCAAAATCCGTTTCGCAGTTTAGAATAACAACGCGGTCAGAGAGACAGACACGAAAAGCGACTTTAATACATAAAATAAATATATTGTTTGAAAACATATAACAAAAAAATTACAAAAAAAAAAAACAACCGCCTTCTTTTTTGTTTTTTTTGCCACCGACTTCCGAAATTAAAGTTATTTTTCACTTTGTAGTGTTTTTTTTTTGGAAGTCGGTTAATTTTTTTTTTTGTTGTAAAAGTAGCCGGACTCACTGACAGGTAAACAATGCTGTCAGCATTGTTTACCTGTCACTGAGCCCGGCTGCAGTATCTAGGACTACATCTTGGTAGAATAAGTGAATCAATGCCATTGTCTTCTTTACTTAACACAATACGATTTCGGGATCGCTGTGTGTGTGGAGTGGGGTACATTTTTAATTGGGCTGTTTTAGATGATATTGAAAGATAATAAACGAGCGATACCTGGCACATTACCAGAACCTTCAAAGATCCTATATATTTTTTTGAAGTGAAAATATTTTAGGCGCGTTGGGCATTTTTGATATGGGACTAAACCATTGATTTTGCGACACTGTTACGACAACAGCTTTTGACCATTAAAAAGACATCAACGCGTTGAATACCGGGATGCGTGGAGTAAAAGACATCAACGCGTTGATTACTGCGGTGCCGATTTTTTTTCAAGTTTTCTCTTCTTTCGGCACTCCCGGAGTACCACTGTTTTTTTTCTGAAATACAACAAGCAAATCCTGATTGTACTTCAAGCCATAGGAAAATAACATAATCCTAATAATGTAAAGCCGGCGTCGCGCGAGTACAGGATCGCCGCACTCTTTTAAAATACGATAATTATACTCGCACGATCGATCAAGTGGCGTTTGTACGTGCACTGTTCATACAAATGGTCGCGTCGATCGCGTGCTCGCGCGACGCCCGGCTTTGGTTAGGACGCCTGGTACAGATATCTACCATCATATCTATCCCTCCCTTTAATCTTTACAAGAAGATAGGAGTCATCATTTTCTTTAGAAGTCGTTGTATAATTTACAACGATTTTTGTTTTCAGCAAAATATCATGAGTTCGGTGAATTTTTGTTCGAAAGTCCGCTTTATATTTAGTTTTTTAAGTATACAAATTATGTATTAGGTATGTTGAAACTGTTTGTACTCTCCGTCACTGGTCAGTAAGGGTTCATTAGAAAACCAGCGTCAGACAGCATCTGTCTGGCATTCATGCTGAAATGAACCTTTTTGGCGCAGCCGTGAGGCACATACTATTGTTTTTAAAACGTTTTTTTATTTTTATTTTCACTGTGTTATTTGTGTTTTGTGTTTCACGAACTGTGTCCAAAAAAATGTTTTTCTTTCTTTCTTTCTTTCTTTCTTTCTTTGCAATTACCCTGCCTTTTATCCTATCTTGTCCCTAATCGTTCGTAAACTGTCAGAATCACAAATTCCTCCAAGTTTCTCGACACACCCTTCGAATGCGGACCGTGTCCTCCCTTATGTCACACAATTACGAAAGGGATCGCTATTTACATATATTATGGTGAGAATTTACACTGACATTATCTTGGAACCCATCTTGCCTGCTTAGACAGTTAATAGTTACTGTTTAAGTAGTTCTCAAGACAATTTAGAAGGAAGTATTTTGAGTGTGTAACTGTAGTGACCTTGTTTGACTTTAATTTTGTAGAGTAAATGTAGCTGCTTGTTATGACGATTTTTGTTGAGCTGGGTTAGAGGTCAATCAGTAAATTGTTTTTATCCACTGCGAAAAAAGCTTTCTTAAAGGAGTTTCACAACTTTTCAAGGATAAAATATCTCCTCTCACTTTCCTGCCATCTACGGGAGTGATTTCGTGAAAAGGGACGGAAATGTGTAACAGAAGGCCGGGGAAGCGCGCGCTATGTTATTTGACCAATGAGCGCGCGTGGTGCTTAAGTTGGCCGTCAGATGGTACCAGTAGGTACCAACCCATTTTCCGAGAAGTTGGTACGTCAGCCAAGATGTCAAGTTACACATCATATGCGACTACTATAAGGCTCGTTCTTTTTAGGGTTCCGTACCCAAAGGGTAAAACGGGACCCTATTACTAAGACTTCGCTGTCCGTCCGTCTATCTGTCCATCTGTCACCAGGCTGTATCTCATGAACGGTGATAGTTAGACAGTTAATTTTTTTTACACAAATCATTTATTTCTGTTGCCACTGTAACAACAAATACTAAAAAATAGAATAAAATAAAAAATTTAAGGGGGCTCTCATACAATAGACATGATTTATCTTGCTGTTTTTATTGATAATGGTACGGAACCCTTCGTGCGCGAGTCCGACTCACATTTGGCCGGTTTCTTTTTTCTACGTCCAATCTACAAATAACCATCTCAGTTGCATTCTTATTTATTTATTTATTTATATATACTTTATTGTACACCACAAAAATACATAACAAAAAATAAATTAAACACTACAAAATATACAATAAAATGGATGGATGGTTTACATCTAAATATGCATACGTTTTCGTCCCCTGAACTTACTTATTTTTCAAACTATTTAAAGATAAAGTTATGAATACAAATAGTAAGGTTAACATAAATCTAAACAAGGTTTTCAGCAAAACTATCACAGAAACACGATTTTCTCTCTTAGTGGCATGAGGAACAGGGTGTAAAGTTCACTCATCCACCATAGAAAAGGGAGGATCCTCCGACCAGACGGGTGTTGTGTCTGGCGGGCAACTGCCCATCGGTTTGAAGTTGAAATCTTGTATGTATGTCGATCGCTCGGTAAACTCTAACTGCGCGATGCAGGATTTATGTGACGTCATGTCTATGATGCGTAGTTTGTATGTGGCGGTGTAACCGCTACATCACTCCCCTCCGGAGACCGGAGGTCGATAGTGGGCTGACTCTTGGGATGCTTCACACAGTGCCAGCTGTGGTTCCAGTGAGTCGGAACCGGGTGCCGCATAGTTCACGGTGGGTCGGAACTTCCTGTGGTGATTGCGGCGATTGTGGTGATTGTGGTGATTCCCCAGTGAGTCGGGGTGATTGAGTTGACTGCGGTGATTCCCCAGTGAGTCGGGGTGATTTGAGGTGATTGCGTTGATTCCCCAGTGAGTCGGGGTGATGAGGTTGATTGCGTTGATTCCCCAGTGAGTCGGGGTGATGAGGCTGAGGGTGATGAGGCTGAGGGTGATGACCAGGAATGCGCGTTCGCTGCATGCTGGTGGTCAGGATACCCGTTATTTATTTTCCATGTCGAACTTGTTTACAATTACCAGTTTACCGCCCTTTCGGGTGAGGTACATCTAAGTGAAGCTGTGGGTGCTGGCTGGCTGTGACTCGCCTCACGAAAGCTTGCGGAGTGATGATGATGATGACGTCACGCCGAAGTAATTACACGAAGGCTGCGTTGACGTTCATACTCGGGGTCACCAATTTAGTGGCATGAGGAACAGGGTGTAAAGTTCACTCATCCACCATAGAAAAGGGAAGATCCTCCGACCAGACGGGTGTTGTGTCTGGCGGGCAACTGCCCATCGGTTTGAAGTTGAAATCTTGTATGTATGTCGATCGCTCGGTAAACTCTAACTGCGCGATGCAGGATTTATGTGACGTCATGTCTATGATGCGTAGTTTGTATGTGGCGGTGTAACCGCTACAACATGTTGTAAAAAAACAGAATGAGTTTTACCAGATATCACGGAGCTACTTAGTACCACCTACTGAGTATGGCCAAATTATAGTTTTATTTGGTAGGAGTCCGAAAATATCGCGTTTCCGGAGACAGGTTTCACTGAGAAAAACCTCCGTAATTCAACCAAGTACGTCAGCAAAACATGAAAATCACTGTTTGGTAGGTTTTACCACCAAACAGTGATTTTCATGTTTTTCAACTGATAACATCACATATAAGAAACAGAATCTACACAAGCGGTCGAAGAAACGCGAGGAAATAGTGCATAGAAATAAAAATAACCTCTAATAAAACCGTGCGTCTTGAAATTGTTCCTAAGTCCGCAGTCACAGCGGCCGGGCGGCCGTGCAATGCATTTGAAAAATATTAGTTTACTAATAGTCACTAGCGCAAGACGGTACGGTGCGTCATTTTATAATTGTTATTAATTTTTTATTTTGTTAATTAATTTAGTTTAGTATGCGTGTGTGGTTCCTAGTGATCTTGTCAGTTGGATTCTGTACCCGCAAGAAATATAATTATAAACTTGGTGAGTGGCGATTTTGATATCAATGAAAAATCTGAATTTCAGATAATTTCGGTTTATTTTTATTTTCGTTAAATATAAAATTATTGATAGTTGGATTTTAGAGAAGCAAGAGGAATATTCTGGTCACTCTTTTTGGGATCTTTAAACGCCTTGAATTTACTCTAACCTAAGCCTTAAAATTGGAAAATAATTAAGAGTATTATCTACAGGGGTCCAGACACTATCAGTAATAATGACATTAATATACTGTCATTCCTTCCAATAATGACGTAAAACTATTAAAATATTTAGATTACATCATCATTCCAATCACCACACTGTCAGTAGGAATGATATTACTTGAATGTAATGTCATTATTAAACGTAGTCATCGTGAATAGCTGAATCATTAGGGTAAAATCGAAAAGTGGAACGTTAGTTCACAGATTCTACTGATTTTTTACCCTATCCATCTAAATACGAACAATCAGTTCTATGCAATATAGTATGAATATGTTGTTTTTATTCATTCCCCTGAAAACAACCTGAAATTTTTCGTCAATTATTAAAAAAAACAACTATTTTCTACAAAACTGTAATACCTACGCAGTCAAAATTTATGAAATAGCATTTTTTTTAAATTAACCTACGATAAATTTCAACGCAGGCGTGTCCAGAATCATGTACTGAATTCATGGTCCACCCTGTATATGAGGAAGTAAGGAAGTAAAACTTTTTTTAGGTATGTTATAGCTGATCTGATTTCGTCATAATTCGAAAAGATTTACCAGTTCAACAGCCACTTCAGTTTGCTAACAGCTGATTCAATCAGCTATTGTTAGTGTCGCCAACAAATCACAACAGTTATTATGACATACTAAGAGAAGATTTAGTGATGAAAAACTTTCAGATATTACTAGCCTGTTAAAACATTTTCCCCTTATTTATAAACGTTATTTATAAATAAGGACTCTGCGTTCAGCGCTCGGTGTGACAACACGCCATGTTCGGGTTCGCGACAAGTCAATCGTCATCCTCAGGATGCCTCGTTTTCAGGGTTGTTTATGGCTCTTTAGAAATAGCTAAGCGGAACAGGTTACTAAATATATCCACGTCTATTGTATTTTATAATGGATTTCCGCAAGGTGACGCCTGAATCAATTAACTATGTTATTTAAAGTTAAGCAATGCAGTTAATGTCTACTTAACCATACATTTTTTGACATCTAAACATCTCTTAACTTTAAGAAATATTTACAAATAAGAAGGATAATCAATAAAGTCAAATCATTTATTTCAAATAGGCACAGTATGGCACTTTTGATTTTGATTAAGTCAGTGTGTGATGAAGTAATCACAGAATGTAAAATCGATGTCATAAAACACAAAATAATAAATTTTACAATTAAATTAGCAACCAGTTTGATCAACAACCAACATAATTAATTATATCTACATTAAACCCGTTAGTTACTAGAGCTGTATTGTCGCGCGTCCTGGCTCCTGACAGTATGCCGTAATTAGATCACAGTTGACATAATACGACCCCAGAGTAATTTATACGAAACTTTTCCTATACTCGGCTATATTTGTAGTTAGTTTCTTTGGGTGATGTTTAGACAGTTAGTATTTTTTATCGATCGTAGACCATAATAAAAGGATTTATAATTTTAAAAAAATTTATAAAAAATGCAACACTGAAAGAAAAAAATAAAAAGTTTAGAAGTCAAGTGAGAATTTCCCAAAAAAATATTAAAAACCTTGGAGAAAGGCTTGTAAAACATTTTCTTTTGATCTCTCGTCGTGTATAATCACGATCTTGCTTCAGACAAACACAAAGCATTAAAATAGTAACGTTTTCATGACAATACTTCCCAATTATATTAGACTGTTCATCTGTTTTGGCCAAAATTGGTTCAACTTTTCACCAGTATCCTCTATTAGGACCATACATAAACACTTTATAAGAACTAGATTTGGTCTTGAGCTATCTCAAAGACTCATCCTGCACCCTAATTGCGTAACACACGATTAATCACAATTTGTTTCATTTTGACAGTTCAACAACATTCATTGCGTTATTTACGATAATGAGCAGACAAATTTTTAGAAAATATGAAGCAATGGATTAGCAATATCTATTTAAAACCAATAAGTGAGGCATAGTTAAAAACCGGTCAAGAGCGAGTCAGACTCGCGCACCGAGGGTTCCGTATCATTTAAACGAATTTTTGTTGAAGATATCTGAAAAAGTGTGCTATTTAGAGACATCGTTTTATTTTTCCTGTAATATTTACAAAATCTTCTACCAAACAGAATAATATCAGATTTTTCTCTATGCAAACTTCGGAGATTAGGGGGGAACGGTATTTGTGATAGACGGACAGACAGGCTCAGTCACACCATGAGGGTTCCTTTTTACCATTTTGGTATACAAACTATTGTAAAATATTTTAAAAGAGTAACGGTGGAGTTTCTTGCCCATTCTTCTCCATACGAAAACTACCTTTTGGAAGGGGCGACTAGAATCAATTCTACTACTTATTCTATTATTTTGTAAATATTGACGTTCAAAAGTGCCATACATGGGCCTATTTGAAATAAATGATTTGACTTTGGCACGGAACCCTAAAAAAACTCCTTACTAAAGACTTTCCAAGTACAAAAGCTATTCCATTAGTACAAATACCCATTCACGTGAACACTTCGAAAAGTTTCATAAGGTAAGGTCTGCCCACCCGTCTGAAAGTTTATCGGAATTATTCAGAACATGTTTAGGTACATTGTTATAGTGTAGGACGGTTATGTCGGACATTCAGTTAATGCTACCGTGTCCTCTTTAATGCGATGCTTCAATTTTGGTTTAATCTAGACAAATATTATTTTTAAAAGGCCTTTGTTTGCCCCGGACAATAATAAATAGACTGGTATTATTCATATTATTTTTTATGAGTGTTACCCAGTAACTGGGTTGTGGAGGTCAGATAGGCTGTCGCTTCATGTAAAATACTGGTATTTAGCTTCAACCGGTTAGACTGGAACCCGACCGCAACATAGTTGGAAAAAGACCCTATATAAAAAATTACAAAACATAAAACTGTAGTTTCTACGTATAATTTTTCTGTCTTACTTTTTGTTACGTTTTTACGGGAACTTTGTTAGAATTTGAGAAATAGGTAGTTTGACATCTGTATGTATAGTTTTCATTCCGGTAAATTAAAAACTCTTCACATGGCCTAAACTACGCTCTACGGGTGTTATTTTTATAGTTTTCGCGAAGGTTTAGAGACTGAAAAATGCTTATAATCGTGCCTTCATTTGTCCTGTTTTCACACCGGTCAGCTATGGTCCTTTACCTTGTTAAAATTGATTTAGAATTGATTTAGCTCAGTTCGGCTGCCTATGCTGTCAGGAAAGTAAGACAATACACTGACGTTGATACAGCTCGGTTAGTCTATTTTAGTTATTTTCATAGCGTTATGTCCTATGGTATTCTGCTGTGGGGTAAAGCCGCTGACATTCAAAATATATTTGTTCTTCAAAAACGAGCAGTTCGAGCAATTTACCAGCTAGGTGCCAGAGTTTCTCTAAGAGATTTTTTTAAAGATGTTGGTATTCTCACGGTGGCATCACAATTCATTTTCGCCAACATCTTATATATTAGGCAAAATATACACTTATACACTAAAAACAGTGATATTCACAATGTTAACACTCGAAATAAAGACAAACTACGAGCTCCCTTTCACCGGCTTCATAAGGTTCATAACTCATTTGTTGGGCTTGGTATAACCTTTTATAACAAGCTACCCTCTTCTTTGCTAGATTTGCCTTTTAATGCGTTTAAAACTAAAGTAAAATCCAACCTCTGTTCAAAGGCATACTATTGTATCAACGACTACTTAAATGATAAGAATAGTTGGTCGCTGTGATTAACTCAAGACAATGTTTATGTTCTTTCTCCAGAATTAGCTTACCTACTGACAGTTTATATGAGTTTATATAATTGTTTATTTTATTTGAATTTATGATTCAATTTTTTATTTATTTTTTACGAGTCAATTTATTTTTATTTTATTTTATTGTTGACATAATCTACTCATTACAATGTTTTTGTTATGAGTTGTATTGCAATATGTGGTTAGCTAGCGACCTCGACAATTGATCATATTATTTTTTGCCTGAGCAACCGGCAGCAAGTTCGTCATGCTCCCTTAGATGTCACTGCTTGCGGTAGCGTCGGGGGTCGGGTTGCCTCCTTCCCTCAAATATGGCGAGGGGGGTAATGGCTGATCTTTGCGTTATGCTCGTGAACGGGTGCTGCTTGTGGTGACTGGTCGTCTTGCTGATCATGGTTTTGTTATTGTTACTAGTAATTACCTGTTCATTTTTTTTTTTAACTCGGTGGTCCTAGTTTATCATTTATAACTGCCAATTACAGCTTTATGTAAGCGGGCACGCCCTTTATGTCTGGAGGCTTTTATTTAGATATTTAGTTCTGTTTACGTTTAGTTTTATTTTCTTTTTATTTTTTTAAATAATGCTTGAGTATATAGTCCTCGATGTTTTTGGTTGGTATATTAGCGTGTGCTAGCTGACATATGGCCTATAATTTATCATTTGAATTATGTTTTGTGTTGCATAATGTAGGTTATTTTGTATACTATTGTATAGAATCATTCTCTAACTTGAACAGACAGTTGTGCTGCTGGGGAGTTTGTTGCGCCACTTCTTCTTCCCAGCTAAAGGCACTAGGAAGTGGTGAAGGGTGGGCGTTTTTGGGGGACTGTCTTATGTAATTTTGACGTTCGAAAAGTGCTGATTCTCAGCCTAGTTTGAATAAATGACTTTTGAATTTGAATTTGAATTGAATTTGAATTATAAGTAACGCAATTGTTTTGTCTACTGGTAGGATCACCAATCAGTGGCGTAATTGCGTATAACACATTTACAGTAGCATGGCAATGGCATTCATTTTGGCAGTTAACAACATTCTTTGCGTTATTTACGTTGTTGAGCATACAAATTTTTCAAACATTTATTTATTTAAGTTTTCATGCACAACATAACAGAATATACTCTCAAGGCGTTGTACAGAACAATATACAAACGTAAAAGTGACAGTACCTACGTAAGCAGGTTATGTAAAATACAAAAAATTAAAATAAAACAAATACATATCAACACGAGAAATAACAAAATTAACAAACAAAAAAACAGAGGAAAAAAAAAAAAAAATATATTTTTCATCCATCCTCTCACAAAAAATTTAACGTTCACGACACACATCGATCCATCTCCCAGCAAACAAGTAACATTCCGGTGTTGATGTCAGAAGAGCATTGAGCACAGTAAGGGCCCGAACGAGGGGCGAGTTAGCTCGCGACACTATGCGTGCTGATGGTACGGCTAGTAGCCGGTGACTTCGCGGCCTGAGCTGTTGTTTGGGCAGAACAGGAACAAAAAGCCTTATCAACTGCTCCACTAGTTCTTGATTATAATTATGAAGCAATTGATTAGCAATATCCTTCAAAATTATTGAGATTGTGATTTAAAATGTGTTAAGCAATTGGGTGCCATATACCGACATTCTATCAAACTAATAACATGTATACATCCTGTATCTTATATCTTTAGTATATAACGCAGGACACGAAATGCCCTGTCATGACATTAACATTATTACGACGATCCCATACATAACTTTGTTAGGACTTCATGTTAACTGTATAAACTAGTCTCCTTAAATAGTTTCTGACCTTCATCTTTGTGTAACATTACGTACCTATGTTAGAAAACTATTCTAAGAAGTTAAACTGAGGAAAGGTAAGGTCTAGGTAAACTTACTTTCTTTCCTTCTTTCTAAGTTAGTCAATCAATTTTGCTTGGCTTTTTCCCAACTATGTTGGGGTCGGCTTCCAGTCTAACCGGATGCAGCTGAATACCAGTATTTTACAAGGAGCGACTGAATATCAGACCTCCACAACCCAGTAACTGGGTGATACGATACCTCTTGGTAAGGCTGGTCTTTCTAAGTTAGTAATAAGGATAAACACGTGCAAGATTTCCAATCTTCATATTAGAGGCCTGACCATAGATCGCAACAATAAGTTTTTATAAAGATTGTTACCATGATTAACATGGTAACAATCTTTATAAAAACTTATATCGACGCTAAGCTTGAAAAGTGGGTTGGAAGCGCTTGATTTTCTCATACACGGGATGACGGGCTGTCATTGCCTCTTGAGAAAGTCACTAAAACTGACTCAGTATTGATATTTTTCGGCCAAAAAATTACTGGTTTGAAAAACCAGTATTTTTTTAATCATACCTTAATTTTCCATCAATCATAAAAAAAGTTGTTAAGAGTGTTTATTATGAAAGTGGGCAACGTCGCAAATAGATGTCAAATATTTCGCTGTTTTGATTAATTTGGCAATATTACTGTATGGAAATATGAAATGTGGCTAACTAGCGAACTATAACACCACAATTGCAATTAGAACACTGAATTTGATGTTGTAACCATTTTAAGTGTAAAAACTAAATATTCGGTGTTAAGATATTAATTATTACATTACATAATCAATATTTTAGTTCGCTAGTTAGCCATATTTCCATACAGTAATTTTGAAATTAATCAAAACAGGTATATTTGACAGCTATTTGCGACGTTGCCAACGTTTAGGATAAACGCTCTTAAAGAGGAAATTCTCATCAACAACAATTTGCCCTTCCTTTATCTTTTCATCATTTCCATTATTAATCCGTCTCACGAAACAAAATATTATTCTACCCTAAAAACTCAATCCCTTAATTTCATATTCTCTAAGACGAACGAGACAAAAACGGGATTACCGCCACTTGAGCCTGACCAACATATTTCACGTCAAAATCGAGAAAAGAAAAGGGTTAGAAAATTAAATTAATCTGAGTTTAAGCACGCACAGGTAGGCAGGATTTGGCAGCATATATTATTAATCTGTCCCTTTAGGGAGTAAGGCAGAAATGATAAACGAAGTTGGTCCTACGGCTCGTTGGTCCCGATATCAAAAATTCCCGAGTAATAAATATTTATGAAGTACCGGTAACTGGTACCGAGCTGATTTATATTTCAACACACCCTTTGTTAGCGTCTATTCAATTCGCGAGACGATTGTTTTTTCCCTTTTTAAAATAGGATATTATCTGTCAGCGTGACGTTCTGACCCCGTTTGGAAATATCACGTTTTTTCGCTAAAAGTGAAAAGGGGAAGTAATGAACGCCGAAAATGCCAACATTTCCAATGTTATGGTGGATTCGATGTTTACGTTTGTGTTTTATGATTTTGATGCTGATCCCAGTTTTTTGTTATTCACGTTTCCCATTGTTTCTAGGTACGTTTTGCAATGCTCAAATAGTGTCATCAAAAAAAAAAAAAAAACAATGGCTCTCCGGGAGTACCGACAGAATTGATATACGCCTCGCACCGCGGTAATCAACGCGTTGATGTCTTTTAAATGGTCAAAAGCTGGTGTCGTCACAGTGTCACGAAATCAATGGTTTAGTCCCATCTCAAAAATGCCCAACGCGCCTAAAGAAGTTTTTATTTTAATAAGGGTTGGTGAAGCCTAAAATATAATAAAGGAAGAATATAAGGAGTTCCTCACACCATGCCATTTATATGTATTTAGTGCAGCGAAAAGCCTAACGTTAAACTAAGTATATATCCTATCCCAAAGACTTGGCAAAGAACCACGACCCTTATCTTGTCTCATTCATCAGCAAACAAATCCAATCCTGCACTTGATTCCACCAAAACATATGTGTGTATAACATAAACCTGTTTTAGTGTAGTTTACAAGCATATCACTAACAATACACTTGTTCCAATGTTGATTCCGCGCGTGGGCAACTGTATAGTTACACCAACGAACAGATGGTAAGCTCGCATATCGGATGTCGAACTGAGACGAGATTGTGTTAGAAAATAAACAAAGGAAGATTGTAAGGACCTGATCACACGTACCACAACTACACCACAACGACAACACGAGGACAGGTGCTAATTTTTATGAAAATTTTCATTCACATTTGGCCGTCAAATCAACCGTGGATACTTACCTTATCCATGCCACGTCACAGCCTCAACGCAACTATGTACAAGTTATACCGCGCACTAGCAGCCGGCCACATCGCAGACAATGATCTGTCTGTCTATAAACACTAGCCACAATATAACCACGACGCAACCACAACACAACTTCTAGAAGCTCACATAGAACCACACGTAACAACTGCTGGCTGTGTTTTTATCGCTGCGATGTGGTGTGGTTGTGGTAAGTGCGCACGGGCCCTAAGTGTGTTTAGTACATAATGAAGTGAATATAATGAACTTTATCTACACCCATGCTATAAAACCTCTATAAAAGTTTCAGAAGCAGTTAGCTTATTGCCGTCATTAAAACAGCCAGTGTCATAGTAACCATTACCTCATCCCAATGAGTGATACAATGTTGTACTAAATTTCATTACGCAACTCGTTTCAACGTTCAAGCGGGGGACAGCAGCACCCGCTGCACGCATATGTGTGTGATGTGCAGGCGACGTACATACGTGCAGTTGTACTGAATTTCGTGGGAATTTCTTTATTCTTGATCTTGAATTACAAACACCCAATGGTTTCAGAAACTTTTATAGAGGATTCATATCATGGGTGTAGATAAAGTATTGTATGCAACTGTTGATACTATTATAAACCCACATTCGTGTTTTAATACCCCTTATTATACAACAGTTGCATAAATAACTATTACATTATAATGAGGTTGTTGTGTATCAGCACAAATACTGTAAACTATAATCTCTATATGTGTTTAGCAAAACGCATCTAGTTATTTGCGGTATAAATGGTTTTTGGGAAAACAATTAGGTAGGTACTTAACCCTTAATCGACCGTAACTGACACTTTCGTTTTCCATTCCTTGAAATACATTCAATATAGCGTCGTGTGTCGTCCCACGTAACTCCTCGAGAAACATAAATTAATTATTCCTTAGTCATTTATTTCCTCGATCACTCGAAGGTATCGCAAAGCCGACATGGGGATTACATCAAGAGGATGGACAGCCGTATATTTCTTTATTGAATCTAAAAGCATTTTATTACAATCACCAATGTTACTATCAACTGAAGTCAGACCGTATCCAATTTGTAGCTAATGGTGTTCAGTCAGATGTTACGCAGGGTCAGATATTTGACGTCGTGAGGGGAGTCTCACATCTCACTCCCCCGCGGGCATGAGGTGCACCAGTCGAGGATCATGAAAGGCACATAAGATCTCATGATCCCCGGTCCAAGTGTGTGAAGGGAACACCGGGGTGGTTTTTAGTCAGTAGGAGTCCGACAGACCCCTTCGCCCGCCCCAGGATTGAGGACATCCATGAGGATTTTCCACCCAGGAACAAAAAAAAATATGATGTTATGCAGATAGCCTGTTATTGAGATGGTGTATAAAGTTGATGGTTATAAAGTTTATTTTAAAAAACACAGCCATGCTTTTATAACAGAAAAATCTAACCCCAATTCCCGACTTCAAATACCGAACGCAACAAGCACAGTCAGTGTTTTTCAAAGCACTTCCGTTTCCTATTACAAATAACAGTTGCAACTGTACACTGTCATTGTGATACAAACACAAAGGCATCCCCTATAATCTTCCATCCCGTTTCCAGGGTTACAATACGTAAAAATACATATATTGTCTATATAGAAAATGTTACAGTCATCAGTAGAAATTTTTAATACTTTCATCCCTGTTATCAAGTTCCAATTCTTAGAAATGTTCTTCTTTATGTAGATAATTATTTTGTTTTTTTGTCGAAGTCTTTAAAAAACATACGTCCTTTTTGTCGAAGTCTGTAATAAGTACGTATGTTTCTCATTTTGTTTTGTATAGAAAGTTATATACTCCCGAACTCCTAAATCGAGCCACCCTACACTTTTGGTATGGAAGTCTATAACTTTTTAAATGGTCGTGTATTCCAATTCGGAACAATGTCGACACCAAAATGATGGCCAGCAATGTCTTGACTCATTAATGTTTTAGGCCTTTACACATGGAATGGCACGGTGGCTCAATTTAGGAGTACGGGAGTGTATTTTTTATACGACTGCCCAAAAAAGGAGTGTTATGTTTCAACGTTTATGTACGTATTAAGATCTTAATGTAGGTACCATGTACTTGGAAATAAATTACATCTTATCTTATGTACATGTGAGTTTCTTATTGTTTATTTTGTTTTGTTTGTGAGTTTGTTTTTTGTTTGTCATTCCAGTCGGGGGACCACTCTGTGGAACACTTTTTAATCTAGGACCCCTGACTGCAATGACAATTTTTTTATATATCAGCGAGTAAATGAGTTTCGCTTTGTATATGTATATAGATTAACTAATACAACTTGTTTTTTACTTTTTAGTTCGTTTCTTGTCGGGGCAGTCGTGTTTTTTAATTTGTTTAATTATTTATTTTATTTTTGATGCTGAGACGGAAGCCAACATCCGACCAGCCTTTTTCAACCATGTTGGCATCGGTTCATATTCTAATCCATTCGACCGAATATCAATAATTTGCATGGAGTAGTCATCAGAGCTCGTGCTGATATTTTAAAATGAGCTGTCGAAGGTAATTTAACCTTATCCACTTTTTGGTTAATTAAAATAATTAATTGATTCAGGCGTGACCTTGCGGAAATCCATTATAAAATACAATAGACGTGGATATATTTAGTAACCTGTTCCACTTAGCTATTTCTAAAGAGCTTTAAAAAACTCCTGAAAGAAATCGACACGTGTTTCACCTCTCAACGAGGCATTCTCAGGATGACGATGGACTTGTTGCGAACTCAAACACGGCGTGTTGCCACACCGAGCGCTGAGTGCAGACTGAGCCTTATCGCCCGTCAAACCCACTTATATATTGTCGCCGTTATCAGTGCGACTGTTATCAGTGCGATAAGGGGCGAACAATCGCAGCAAAGGTGACCTTGGCATACTCGTATTTAATTCGTTCAACAGTGTAATGTTTCCTGTATTATTTTTGACAATTTCTAAACTCTCTAGTACTGACATTCTGAAACCTTTATCACATGTGTGTAAAATTTCGAAAGTGTTGCTTTTTGGTGATTTCAATTCGCTATGATTGATAAATGCTACTGACCACTAGGGTAAATTAAGAAAAATACTCCTTTTGTTCGTTGAACGGACATACATTTACCTATACTTACGTACAATTTAAGTTCTAATTTCCAAGTGGCCAATATAGTCGTTAACCTGACATATTCCCTCCCACTCACAACGCACACGAGACAAGGGGACAAGTGGAGGACTGATGGTCCCCTCTTAAACCGTCTAGACAACTTAATTATAGTCCAAAATTAGGTGTCCTTTAAGTATCTTCATACTATTAATACAAGACTGCGAGTAGTCCAGTCTAGTAATATATTTGAAGGAGAGGGTAGGTGTCTCTGTCATTATTATCAGCCATATTTTAACTACTGTGGGCGTACTGTGGGCAGTGTTGGCTATTGCGCAATAGAAAAACCGTTTACAGTTCAGATCACATTAATTTATTATCAAATTAATCACACTAGCAAGTCACACACTGTAGGTACACGACACAACTATTCGGAATGCGCGACAGTTTCTAAACGTGTTCACTGCTTGACCGCTACCGATGAACTGTGCTCAGCTCCGGCTCCAGCCGGTCTGAGCGTTATGTTGTAGACTCTGTCAAGCGCCGCAAGACGGCGCTGGCGTCCCGATTAGTCAACTCAGTAACGTATTTCCGACACATTGAAAAGACCGCCAGTTGTCCCGTTCTTGGTCATTTATGTAAATCCCGTTTGTATACCATACATTCTATACAAATAAATAAAATAGAAGTGTCTGTTTATAATGTCAAAATAACAGCTTTTTACTAAATGCATATGAAATTATATACGCTACGTATAACAAAAAAACAATATTTAAAAATTATGTTGTCTGTCTGTACGATTGTTCCGGCTAATCTCCGAAACGGCTAGACCGATTTTAACGGGACTTTCACTGATAGATAGCCGATGTTACAAGGAGTAACTAAGGCTTTTATTTTAGAAAAAGAAAAAAGAATTAGCGGCCATGCGGGCGAAGCCGCAGGTAGCAGCAAGTACTTAAATAAATATGCTTCTTTCAATGTACAGTCGGGGAAATTAATTCTTTATCAAATTGATACACTCCGTCAATTCGCCGTGGTGTTATAGCCATTTCATACAAGTGTCAATATGAAAAATGTATGATGTTGTGTGATTCAAATATACGAGTAATTTAAGTAGGTAGTCAATTTGACTATTAATATTTCTGACTTTATAATAAAGTATAATAATAAAGTTTATCTAATAATCTACAGCTTAGATCACAATTTAAAACTTAATTTTTTCCATCATCAAAGTAACTTGATTTTTTATTTTTTTAGTTTTCCGTACCTCAAAAGGAAAAACGGAACCCTGTTGTCCGTCTGTTTGTCTGTCAAGACCTTTTTTCTTAGGAATGCGTGCAGGTATCAAGCTGAAAGTCATATCAAATACTCAAGTCTACTGTCCCTTGGAGCTGTGAAAAAATCAAACTTCTAAGCCAACGCAATCAAAAGATACAGCCGTTTATGCTGCAAATTTTCGACACTAGCAAGGGCATCAAAACCTACAGGGTACTTCCCGTGAACTCAAATCTTGAAATTTGGCACGAAGCAACGTCTTCTAGCACAGATAAAAAAAAATTGCGATAAGCATAATTTTTTTGTTACATCATTTAATAATTTTTTTTAAATAATTTTAAACTTACTACCCCTTTCCTCATGAACGCGGTTTGTACGGAACCCTCGGTGCGCGAGTCCGACTCGCACTTGGCCGGTTTTTTTTTATGCATGCCCGTCTCCAGAGTACCTTTCTTCTTTGCATAATGAATCATCCAACCTCACTCCATGCTTATCACCACCAAACACCCCAATTAGAATATTAAGTTACTATCGTATTACATACACAGAATTTGTATTATTATGCATAAAACACTGATTATAGGAAAAAATTGTGGTCACATTACAAATCTACGCACGCACACAGTCGCACACGTATGAGGGTCCAGCGTAGTATTATAGTCCGCGCAATCCACGAAGACGCGCGCCATTCCGCTCCGTGCCGTACTAGAGTTCAGCTTACAGTACAGTAATCGCGTCGTCGTGGATTGCACGGACTATACATACTTCTTCTTGGTTAGTTTTGACAGTACACACGGCTACACATCAAGCTATACAGTTCCAGTATAAGCTGACCTCTCAGTGTACGGAAATCCTATACAATACGAGTTCAGCATAAACTGGAAATATATAGCTTGATACGTAGCCGTGTGTACATTTGTGACTGTAATTTACGTAGTTAAAAACGTATTTGGGATAAAAAATTACGTAGGTATATTGGATCTCTATGGTCTGATAATAAAGGTTTTAATAAGATTTTAGTATTAAAAAAAATTAAATTTTCGTACCACTTGCTCAAAAAAGTGACATTCTATGTCACAAAAAGCGAACATAACAATAGTCATTTTTAATCTGTTAAAAACAGGGAAAGAAAATTGTACTGAATTTCATTCATCCTCTAGGGGGAGAATGTGATATAAATTTGGAATACTTACCGAAATTTAGACTGAACTACATCTGTGTTTACACCATTGAGTTTGTATATAAAGCATTATACATCTTTTTGAAAAAGGAATACGCATTTATTATGCAATGATGATTATTAAATAAAATTACGAAAACCGACGAGGCCGTATGAGCTTTGCTTTTTGCTGCCTTTGCTTTTCCGACAAAAAAATATTAGTCTAGGAATTTGCCGCGTTTTTGTTTTCTTCAAATAAATAAACGTTAAGTTTATTTTAATTTATTTTTATAAATAAGTTAATGTTCTAAAAATACGTTACGATGTTAAATCAAAGCGACAGTGACAGTGAATTGTCGGATTCCATCAGTGCAAATGCTGCCGCAATTATAAATAATTTGCTTCCCACAAAATCCAAGGAAAATTATTTAAAAACTTATGAAGAATTTTCAACGTGGAGAAGTGCGAAAGGCCTATTAATTTCAGAATCAGTACTTCTTGTCTATTTTGATTATTTATCCAAGACAAAGAATCCGAATACACTTTGGTGCATATACTCAAAACTGAAAGCAACAATAAGCATCAAACACAGCATTGAAATAAATAGATTCACGAAATTACTGGCTTTTAAAAAGAAAATCAGAAGGGCATTGCGCAAAGAAGTCTAAAATTTTTACGACTCAAAATGTGGAAAAATTTCTTAATGAAGCTCCTGACGAATTTTTTCTGGCCACAAAAGTAAGTATACATGATTTAACTATGAATATTTCGTATCTTAGTAATGGTAATTATTCTATATATTTACCTGTTTTTTATCTTTGTTATAGGTGGCCTTAATTTTTGGACTCAATGGTGCTTGCCGCGGATGTGAACTTGTAAACTTAAAGGTGGAGGACGTTGAAAATCATTCCAATGAGTTACTGCTGATTAATGTAAAGGAAACTAAGACAAAGAAAAATCGGTCATTCATTTTTCAAGGACAATATACTAAAATCATTCATAAATACCAAGCATTACGTCCCACCAACATGGAAAACAATAGATTTTTTATAAACTATCGGAATGGGAAATGTACTCGACAAGCCATCGGCAAAAATAAAATATGCCAAAGGAAATTGCTAAGTATTTAAAACTTAAAGATGTTGAACTCTACACCGGTCACTGTTTTAGAAGAACTTCGACGACTTTCTTGGCGGATTCAGGGGCTTATATTACGTCAATAAAAAGACACGGTGGTTGGAGCTCTGATAGAGTAGCTGAGGGTTATATCGAAAGCTCAATGGCGAAAAAAACCACATTAAGCAGTCAAATTAACAAAAATATAAACCTTAATCCATCAGAGCCACAACCATCAACTTCCGGCATCTTATCTTCGTCCGTAACTCACGATGCACCACCACCACTATCTCCGACGTATACTATCTACAATGAAACGCAAGTTCCTCAGACGTAAGAACAGAGAAATACTCAAATAAACTCATCAACAATAAATGTACCAAACAAAAATGTAACTCTCTCTATCAATAATTGGACCAATGTTTCGAATGTTAACTTTTACTTTTAACTGTCATTATTTTTAATAAATGCTTATCTCATATTATTATTGTGTTAATTTTTTCGCAAATGGTACGAAAAGTAGAGTATTTTCCTCGGTGATAAAGCTGTCTTAGTCTTGGGTGAACTTAAATCCCACGCTACACTCAGGACTCGCTTCGCTCGTGATTTAAGTTTTTAACACCCTCGCTACGCTCGGGAGTAAACATCGAGTCCTTCGTTACGCTCGCGATTTAAATCGTCACCCGCGACAGAAGACACTGCTTTATCCCCTTGGTTAATAATCTACTATTATAAGTATTTAAATGACATAAAGGAGATGATAATAACTAAAATGACAGAAATCGATTCAGTAAACGATTCTGAACAAACAAGTTTCATAATGTGCACTAATTCAGTTACACAATGTATATTACTTATGTTTCATTACAGACCGCTACATAATCACCTGCCACACCACCGACTTCGAATGCTTCAAGCGGCAGTACAGAGCTTTGCGGGACAACGTTCTGCTGGGTAACGACAGGTTCGACATACCCACGTATGAGCACTATGTGTTCACATATGGCGGAGGCACCTGTGTCAAGCTGACAGGGTTACAAGAGAGCGAACTTACGGGTATCACGTGAGTATCATCACCATCATATCCTATCCTAATGTGTTAATTATATTGTGTGCTTTTTTGGTCTATGCTAAAAAAAATATTTTCTTTCTTTCTTTTCTTTCTTTTCTTTCTTTTCTTTCTTTTCTTTCTTTTCTTTCTTTATTTTCTTTCTTTTCTTTCTTTTCTTTCTTTTCTTTCTTTTCTTTTTTTTCTTTCTTTTCTTTCTTTTCCTAGCCATATCACCTTCCACACAGTCCATCCATCGTTTCTTTGCTCTTTTCCTGCTCTTATATCCATCCTTATTCATAGCCAAAATTTTCCTTACTTGTCATAATGTAATGTCCTGCTTGGTAAAGACAGACATACCAACGTATGAGCCCTGTGTCTTCGTATAAGCTAAATGATGCTGATCCATGCGTCATGTTAGTGAACGGGCGCCGTCAGTAGGGACTGGTCATCTCTTGGCTGCCACGGTTTTGTTTTAATTTTTTAATTGTTTTTGTTTTACATTTTTATTACGGACGCTTTTAACGTGCACGTCTTTCTACATTGTTTTCACATGTATAATTTCAACATGAATGATGTAACCAATATTTTGTAACAATATTTTGATTGAGTGTCCGTGGAGTTTCTTGCCCGCTCTTTTCCAAAGGTACCTACTACGCTTTGGAATGGGCAACTAGCTTCATCTTTCCGACTGACTGACCCCTTAACAATTCAAAAGTACCTGTAATTGGTTTATTTGAAATAAATGGTTGGTTTGAGTTTGACTTTATATGGTGGAGGCACCTGCGTGAAGCTGATAGGCTTACAGTAAAGCCAGCTAACGGCTATCATATGAGTCACCATCTTCTTACCATTGTATCATGTTGCCTGGGATCGGCGAATCACGTTTCTTTCCTTCTTCCATTCTCCCCTGTCAACCGTCACGCTATCATTCACTCCCCATTTATTTCATATCATTGCCCACACAATCCATCCATCTTTTCTTTGGCCGTCCTCCAACTGTAAACATTTATATTAATCATTCTTTTAGTCACGTGTTTCACCCCTCCTCATAACATACCAAGATTTCCTTTCAGCTTTTCTGGCACTGGTGCCACTTTTAAACTTGCTCTTATAATACTAGCATCACCATCGTCTTAGCTCATGTCAATACATTACCTACGATCATCTTCATCTTCCTCTATTCTTACAGCCATCCAAACATTGTCAAAACTAAGCTACATTGGTAAGCATATTTTAAAATTAATCTTCATAATGTCCTGCTAAGTCTAAGCTTGTGATTTTTACATTATTTAAATACTTTACCATGCACGAGTTTTCTAGTCATTCGTTTACTTTTTGAAGATTTACTTAAGGACCAAGCGTGAACTACCATTTCAGTGTTAAATCTCAAGTTTTAGGAAGGGAGCTTCGCCAGCGATTTAATAGTAGATTGTTTGCCGAGGGAGCAAACAACAATTTTAAAGTTGAGAGTGTTTATTTGAATCCAGAGCGGAGCGAAGGATTCTAGAGTAGAATCCTGAACACAGCGAGGGATTTAAAGTACGTCACTCGAGTATAAAATAGTGTTGCTTCCGAGGTAGACAGTACTTTTTATCAGCCCCTATGAGAAAATAAATAAGTGCAAGAATATAGTACCTACGTTTATTTATTTCAGTCTCACTACTTGGATATCACACAATTTTTTTATAAAATAAGTAAAATCGGAATTTGAGAAAACAATAACGAACGAAGGCTGTTTCGTGCGTTTTTTATTTTTTCACAAAATATTTCTTATTTGGCTCGCGCGCGCTTTACCTTATCTCTTAGTGATAGATCTCTTTGGTGATTGGAACTTTTACTAACAATATCCACATTCCAAATTCAAATTACTTTTAGTCCCTTGGAATTAAAAAGCTATTTTGGTCCCTGTTTGAAGAATAAACTAGTTATTTTTGAATAGATGTAATAAAAAAACTTTTATGTAATTTTCAGCATGGAAAGTGCAGCGAAGAGATTCACGTTGGTGATACAACTTCCACTGAGGATACATCAAGTGAAGGACACTATCAAGGTTTGCGACGAACCTGAAAAGGGTAAGTTATGTTCTTTGTGAAGCCTCATCTGTTTTTTATAAGTCATAATATTTCGCAAATTAGTTTTATTATAGGTACAGGATAGTACTATGGGCTTTACATGCAGCCCAGCATGCGTATGTTAATACCAACTGAATCTTAGGCTTGGCAGAGTTTTATTAGCTAGAAATAAAAATAAAAAAGTTGTTACACGAACAGTTCGCCAAATAATAGCAAAATCATTTGTGGACGAATACGACGCGATTAGGTACACACGGCTACACATCAAGCTATACATTTCCAGTTTATGCTGATCTCGCATTGTATAGGATTTCCGTACAATGCGAGGTCAGCTTATTCTGAATTTGTATAGCTTGATGTATAGCCGTGTGTACATTCAAGAGCAATAAATATGTATAAGCTGAGCATGTTTTAAAATTAATTTTGTCCTACTTTAATAATTGTAATTTTATTTTGTTACAAACATAATATTTTGGAACCCCACACTAATAAATGATAAATGATTTTATTTCTGTAAATAGGTTTGTACTAAACACTTTTACACGTCAATCATATTTTTAATAAAAAACTAGATGAAGTCGGCGTTTCGTATCTGACTACTCTGAAAAGAAAGGCCTAATAAACAAACTCAGAAGTCTCTTTTAATGCCCAGACATAATCTTGGTCAGATCATGTGAAGACCATGTAGATTAATGTCTGAAGGTCTTTTGCGGAAAGAACCACACAATTCCAGTCAGTGCACGCATAATTATAAGAAATAGGTCATATCTCAAAAATGCAATTTAAATTACACGAGAAAATCGCTTTTAAATTTTGCTAAGTGTACACACGGCTGCATATCAAGCTATACATTTCCAGTATTAGCCGACCTCGCATTGTACGGAAATCCTATACGATGCGAGATTAGCATAAACTGGAAATGTATAGCTTGATGTGTAGCCGTGTGTACATAATAGTGCAAGTGAATGTAGATGTTTATTCTCGAGCTTATTCATAGGCGCTGGGCGAGTATCTATAAAGAAGCGATTTTCTTAGCAGATGCTGTATACAAAATAATACAAAGATATTAAATAAAATTAATGATTAATCAAGTGATTTTTTGAATAAATTTTATTTTAATTGGGTTCATTATTATTTATAATAAACTTAAAATAAAATTGATAAACCATAAAAAAAATATGTATAGGTAGATTTTTTTTAATAAGATATTTTATATTGAAATATTTAATTTTAATTTTAATTATGTAGTGGTGTAATTCAATTTTAGTCGTCTTCTCATTCATTTTAATCACGAAGATAAACAAGGCTATATAAACTGACAATGTCGATTTATTTACCAAAGCTTGTACATATTTTGAAGTAATATTATTCTATTGTTTCAGCCTTCAACATCAGAAAACCACAGCAAAGTAAGTTTATTATGATTTTGTTTAATTACATGATAATATTAATTTACAGAAATACATAATTTATAATACTATATTTATTTCATGATTATAGATTTATTTATTTAAAAAAGCACAGCCACATCACATACATTCAACTTATGCTAGAAATAATCATAATAACTAAAAGACTAATTAACATGACAATTAAACCGTACAAAGCGTTGATTACAATATCTTGCTGCCTTGAAATTTAATATATTAAACTAAACTAAAATAAATTAAAACTAACAGACCAACTTAATTAAGACGGACAGCAAAAAAAAAAGAAAAAAAGTTAGGAAGTAAAAATTATAATTGAAAATTACTGAGCAAGGATACCGTGATTTTGTTTCTGAATCCCAATATCTTGTCGCTGAGTATACAATGTGTAACTAATGAAAGTAATTTCTGCAGATTCGTTTACTGAATCAATTTATGTAATTTTTATTAAAGGTAATTTTTTATCCCAAAAATAATTAAAACTACGTAAATAACAGCCACACTTCCAATGTAAAGTAAAAAAAAAAAATGGACTTGTTGTAGTGTAATGTGACCACAATTTTCTCCCACAATCAGTATAACTAATCTAATAAATAAACTTAATTTTATACATGATGGTAAAAATTCAGTGTATGTATTATGATTATAACATAATATTCTAATTGGTGTGTTTGGTGGTGTACATTAATTCCGGGACATGTTGTGACCTCAGAAAGTTTGACATTGGATTTTTTATTAGGTTCTTGAAGTACCTTACCTTCATATACATTATTCTGGATCAACAAAAACTATACTTTTTCGTATGTCTTCTCATTCATCATAAAATTAACATAGAAGCTATTTACTGCGTCTTAAACATTCTGACAATTAAAAGCCACTTAGGATATTAAAATAAACACACTGGACACTGTCTCCAAGATCTCCATTTCATGATTAATTCATTTTAATCAATAAAAGGGTTTATTTATAAAAGTTGTTTAAAGTTAAGTGACGTTCAAACGTCAAAAATGTATGATTAAACAGTTGCTAATCATTACTTTACTTTAAGCAACGTTTATGCAAATACTCTGTTCCCAGTGCACTCAATCCCATGTCATTTGTCAAAATTGAAGTTCACTAAGGTCTTTCCACAAGGTGTAACACAAGATGTATGCATCGACAATAATTAATTTAACTGTCTACAATTAACTTATTTATTACCCATGTAAATTATATGTTTTGCGGTTATTCAGTGATACAATATTATGGAACACAAATTGTGGAAAATCAAATGCATTCTTGTGGATGTATACATCTTTTTGAGGCTGACTGTACCTAATAAATAGAGACAGTTTACATTTAATTTTCATTAATTAAATAGTCTTGTTCATTTCAGATCCCTTAATGAGGTTCACAGGAAACGGTAAATGTTTTTAATTACTTAGTAAAACAGTTAACTGTCGAATAGATAACGTATAAATAAATTTAAGTCAATATTACTGAACAACAATAATACAGGCAGGTACAGTCTCAAAGAGCATTCCAATAATTTATTTAATCGAAGCGGTCGTTTTCGGCGTACTCAAGTAAATAGATTATATTATTTCACGCTTCCGAAAGTGAGAACAATAATTTGGAACGGTTCTAAAATTCTTCAAATTTAATTTTTCTTCACTTCCGTGTGGACTGAAGTTTTTAGGTGTTTGTGATCAGACGTTTTTTTCTCAGAAATACTCATTGTAAATGTCACAAAAAACATTTTTAGTACGTAATAAAGATTCTTTATCCACAAAATTAGAAGGGCCATATACTTACCACTTTTGAGCCCTTTAACAAACCAAGCAAAAGCAATATTTTGGTTTTTAAAATTTTATACCCAAAAGTTATACCTACGTACTTACCTACTAAATATTTCTTACAAAGAAGGCCTTCAAATAATCAGTCATATGCCGATGGCTATACAGAATAGTGGACGGCGCGTCAGCCGCTCACTGCCCGCGAGCCGTCACACGTAAAATAAACTATAAATCGTTTGATTTAAAATCTTAACTTGAATGACAAGTTATTTGCAGTGTAAACTATACCACAGACTATAACATCATGCAGTGCACCCGCGTCCCTTTACTTGTCATGCACCATGCCATAGACAATAGTCTATACCATGGACAAGTGATGTTGGAACGTCGAGCGTATGAGCCGATTGCAATATTTATGTACATATTTACGGTTTTCAAATAAACTTTTATTTTTATTAAAAATTATTGTTTATTTATTTTGTAATCCTATAGTGGATTTATGTGTCCGTAGGTGTGTCCCTCGCATCACAGCGGGTCCTATCAGAGTACCAGCGCTGCGGTATTTATTTTTTAAATATCGCAGCCTATGCTGAGATAGGTGCCTTTTTGGCTTCGCACAGGTCGTTCTTTTTTTCCTTTCGGTAATTCGTTTTTTTTTATTGTATGTATTTCCTGTGCGTGTCCCAAATAAAATATTTTTCTTTCTTTCTTCTTCCCTACCAACAAGCCATTTCTATCAGAATCGATCTATAGTTGAAGTATATCCCACTCGAGCATATACTATACAGCCTATGACTATAGTTCAAATCCTATGACTATAGGCACGTGTACCGTTCGTGTTCAGCCACGCACTAATTGGTGCCGGTTCAATGGGTCCCCATGAATGTCTTGCGAGCCCTACAGCCCTCCAGGGCTTATTGTTTAGAAACCCCATTGTTATCAAGAGTACGTGGCATCCTTGAATAAGTTTGTAAAGATTAACACTTGATACAAGAAGTGATACGTAGGTAGCTTTGTGAAAAAGGATATTTGGGTATGTACATTGGGGATGTCTGCATTGTTCTTAATTTTCAAATGGGCACGTGAGACCTCTAGCGATCGTCGCGCGAATACGCGATCGCCTTTTAAATAGGACGCGGGGTAAGAAGGCTCAGAAAAAGGGTCCGCGCCCACTCGACCCGCTTAGACTCGACCCGAAGAATAATACCTGGATATTTTGTTGTCACTGTCCCTGACTGTACAAATGGCACTCAATTGGTAGTAAAATATCTGGTATTATTCTTCGGGTCGAGTCTAAGCGGGTCGAGTGCGCGCGGACCCTAGAAAAATGGTCGAAATAATAAATACTGAAAGAAAGAAAGAAAACTTGTTTATTCTGCACAAAAAAAATGCACATTTAAAAAACTGGACAAAAGACACAAAACAAAAGTAGCCAAGCTTCGTATTCAATCAGTAAAAATGTTTGACAATATTGTTCATACTAACTTTATCACTGGTTCATTGGCATTTTACTGCAGCAGAACGCGTAAAAATTGACAAATAATGACCAACACGAAGATCAGTTTTTAAATATTTATAATTATAATACAATATTATAATGTGAAAGTTTGTATGTTTGTGTGTTTGTTACTTAATCAAGCAAAAACAGCTGAACGGATTTGGATAAAATTTGACGCACAGATGGTTTATAAACTGGTTTAACACATAGGATACTTTTTATCCCGGTAGTACATTCCCGTGGGATAATAAAAGCGAATAAAAAAAAGCATGAAAAAAATCATGTTAGTTGTTGTTGTGTTGTGATGAATTAATAACAAACAATCATTTAAATACACATAGCTGGCAAGGGATCAACAGATAATAAGCCTGCAATAATAACATAGGGCAAATTGTTTCTAAATTAATATTCAGGCGCTCAGAATTTAACCCAAAAATCACAAGTACACATTTTGGTTTGTTTACAATTACACAAAAATTAATTGTAGCTGGAAAACGTTGATCAACATTTGCAATTATCAAAACCAACCATCGCCCGAAGCTCTGCGTAAATGATTGTTAACTAGGTATCCTAATACATATTCTAGGTCTGTACATTTATGTAATACATACAGACAGCAAAATATATTTTTTGTAGCCATTTTACACTATTGAAAAATATTAACATTTGAATGTACGGACAATTTAAGTTGATAATAATTTTTCTGAACAATCATTTTCCCTAATACGCTCTAACTAACTTAACCAAGTACCTACCATAAAATATGTAAAAAAATATTGATGATTAATACGTTGAGTGGCCCACATAATTCAAGTAACAACCAGAGGTCGTTAACCCCCAAAACAAAACATCTAATCTTTTTTATTTTTATTTTATCGTGTCTAGATATCGATACCCATTACGTATACGGAGTTTTTCTAGCTAATTTTATTTTACCCTGTACAATCAGATTATACTGATGCTATCATTGTTTTTATTTGTCACAAAACACTCTAAATTGACCTAAAGTACTGTACTTAAGGTCGATTAGAACCATAGTTAGCAGGAGACACCTACAGGATAATGATAATGAGGATCCTACTATAAAAAAGTGGCACCCCGGGAGTGCCGACAGAAGTGAAAACTTAAACAATTTAAAAAAATGCTTCCAAAACCTTTAAAGTAAAAATACTTGCATTTCTATGCAAGTATTTTTACTTTAAAGGTTTTGGAAGCATTTTTGATTCGTAACGTAAAATAAATAAAGAGCACAATCGCGTTTCCAAAAATGAGGTGTCGGTAACGGTGTCGCGAGTTCAATTGTTTTTTCCCATCTCAAAAACGCCCAACGCGCCTAAAGAAGTTTTCACTTCAATAATATCAAATGCGAAAGTTTGTGAGGATGGATGTATGGATGCTTGTTACTCTTTCACGCAAAACTTACTAACGGATTTGGATGAAATTTACCATACAGATAGTTTATAACCTGGGATACTTTTTATCCCGATATTCCCACAGGATCGAGGCGCTGCTAGGCTTTCATATACTAATCATCTTTTTTTTTCAGCAACTATCTGTATTACGTACCCATATAAGCTGAAAGAGGAGAAGGGACTCACGTACATGTACTTGGCGGACGAGAACCTGGATGTCATCCTGGACATCCCAGACCTCAGTCACTTCGATAAGAAGAACGAGGTTGAAAGTAAGTGCCTTGTAACGGGTGTAAAAATACCCTTAACGAAGCCGAGAGTCACTTTTTTTTTTGTACTGGATCATATCAAAGGTGGTCAAAATTCCAATTCTTTTTGACGTTTTTTTTACGAAAACTCCTGTACTGTTGCATGCACCCAAATGCGTATGTTTTGCGTGCGTTACATTACGTGACCGTAAACAGTGAACGGCCGTTTTCACACTGTGACGATAACGACACGGATATACCGTCAGCTCGAGCGACAACGATATCGCCCGACAATATCGGGACGATATCGGTATGTGACAAGATGTAACCAATAGCTTATTGTCATGCAGTATGCTACAGCAGCCTTGAATAGTCGCGTTGCGCCAGAAATAGCCTACATCGCTGCGCGATTCCAAAAGTGTATTCGAGATAACAATGGCAACACGTCTGTCGATATCGGCACGACAATCAATGTCGGCGACGATACCGTTGACTACACCGACACAGTGTGAAAGCGTTTAGTAGTAATTGTATGAAACTACCAGTCCGACGATATCGTGTCGTTATCGTCCAATGAGAAAACGCAAATTTTTACTGATAATAAAAGTCGTTTTGGAGTTTTTTTTTTCCGTCGTCCATTATGGAATGCGTAGATGACGACTTCGTGATGGATCTTTTACACCCTGTATTTTGAGGTCGCAGCCACACCTATGTGCTTCGCTGCGTGCTAAATAACATGCTCTTAGCAAACTTTAAAACGAATTTGTAATTTAATGCAAGAGCGAATTTTTATACAAATTCAGATTCAGATTAACTGGCTCTTAGTGCCACGCTACGTGACTATAAGTTCGAGCTTCAGCTTTGTGTCTGGCTGGGACGGCAACAATCAGTGATGCCTCTGGTATCCAAGTTACCATCCATCATCTGCCCAGCCTGTTTCCAACTACGTAGAATATCAGTATTTTACATGAAGCGACTGCCTCTTTCACCTCCACAATCTAGTTACTGGATAGACATCAATTTATATATTTATATATATACATCAATATTTTTTTTCTAACTGAACAGACATCTGTGCCGCTGGGGAGTTTGTTGCGCCACTTCTTCTTCCCAGCTAAAGCACTAGGAAGTGGTGAAGGGTGGGCGTTTTGGGGGACTGTCTTATGTCATTTTAACGTTCGAAAAGTGCTGATTCTCAGCCTAATTGGAATAAATGACTTTGAATTTTGAATTTAGCCAGGCACAATAATCCTTGCCAAAACTATAAAACTGGTTGTCAGACTTTCGGTCTCATGGCTGACTGTCAAAGATCGTCTCGTCTTTGATTATTGTCTTCATATGGTGTAACACAATAAAGAGGATTCTGTTCTATTCTGAGTATTCTATTGTTAGTCTTCGTGTTAAAAACCTGCCTAAACCTTTTGTATCCCCAGGTAAGTTATACGAATGGTCTGAGTGGGCATACGAGGTGGTACAACACGTGGACGCAGCGGAAAACTTCGCGCTGCCTTACACCACCCAGCTGCGAACCTTTATGGAGAAGCTACCGTTGAACAGGTAATCATATTTTTTTTGTAGTATTAAGCGGCATCTACATCGCCACATACGAACTACGCATCACACTGACGTCACGCAAAATAAATCCTGCATCGCGCAAGCAGAGTTTACTGCGCGATCAGTCTATATATAACTAACCGACATCAATCATCGCCCCCCCCCCCAAACCCTTGCTCGACGATGCGCCAACCCGCGTCGGAGCTGAGCCTGTAGCTTTAAATTCCCCTGACAATAATAATTACCCATGTTTGAGCCAGCCTTTCCCATCTTGCTGTCCTCCTCCAGTGACGCCCTAAGCCGAGGTTCATACCCCACAGGGGGTGCCCTTAGCGAGCGCTCGCCTAGTATATAAGCTTAGTTTACGCCCCTGGCTAGAGGCTTTAAGTTAGTAGCTTAAGGCAGCCACGGGATAGCCCGGTTAAGTAGTCGTGACCGCCGAGGTCAGCTACGAGTTGCACTACCAAAAAAAAATCAGTGGCACTGCGGGAGTGCCAACAGACGTGAAAAATTGAAAAAAAATCCGCGGTGCCGATTTTTTTTCAATTTTTATGTAATCAACGCGTTGATGTCTTTTTAATGGTCAAAAGCTGGTGTCGTCACAGTGTTGCGAAATCAATGGTTTAGTCCCATCTCAAAAATGCCCAACGCGACTAAAGAAGCTTTCACTTTAAAAAAAACGTCGGGCAGTTGAGCACCAGACACGACACGCGTTTGGTCGGAGGATCCACCCTTTGCTATAGAGAATGTGAACTTTACACCCTGTTCCTCAAGCCATAGTATTGTCTCTCCTTCTCCCTTCAATCCATCTGAAGGTTGTTTTTACAAGTTCGCTTTTAGCAATAAGACCGCCTATTGTGTCACCCTATGTAAAATGTCTAAATTTATATCTGTAATTCATTATGGTGTACATTATAAAGATTATTCACCGTTATTTAGAGCTCTGAGCAATCATGCTCGGTTCCCTTATGGCGGCCTTTCAATTTCGATAAAGCATCCATAATGAATTGTGTTTTTAAACACACGTAAAACAGGGAAATACAGATTTGACACTCTTATCTTTCAGCCAATAGGTATTTTTTTATTTTGAGCTTTCAATCAATTTGGTTGAACCTTGTTTTATTGCCATTAGAGATATATTTATTGTTATATAAGTATTTAGTACAGCAATTCAATCAATCTGTCAGTCTCCGTCAGAGTTTATTCGTTTTAAACGAATCGGGAAAATGTTAACTCATTATTTAGACCAGTAACCTAATTGCGTCGCAATAGCTGTTGTTTTGACAGTTCGTGCGTTCGGTCTCACTTCACTAAACGTTTTATATTTAATACTCCTCCGCATCTTGGCCCAATTATGTTTCAAGTAAATCCAGAGCTGTTTTCGACGGCAAAGAGAAAGTTTACCTACTTAAAATTCTTTCAAAGTAAACCTAAAAACATCAAGAAAATTGGGAAAACTAAAACCCAAGTACGAAAGGTCATATCTATAAAATATTTGGAAGGCGAAGCGACCGATGAAAATAGATAACATGGAAATAACAATAGCGAAGCTTTAGAGGTTAACTCAGTCTGACAGGCGCCATATTTCAATGCAATAACCGTTAAAATTTAAGAGGTTAGCTCGTGAAAATTTTACCGAAGGTTACTTGAGGTCAAATTGTATTTGTCAGTGATTCTAAGAACTCTAGGCTTGTTTTAAAAACTTCTTTCTTGAAGTATTAGGTTCTTATTTTTTTTATTATTTTGTTTATCTTTTATATAGATTATTTTCTTTTCTTTTAGATTTTGTGAATGTGGAACGTTGTAGGCTGTAAACTTGTGGACCATTTTCTATTTTACTAAGTACCTGGTACTTGTTGATAGGCCTACACTGTCCTCCCATACCTATTAACACTGTAATTTGAAAACATTGTAGAAACAATTTATTTTGAAAAGAGTAACCGTGGAGTTTCTTGCCGGCTCTTCGCCATAGGAAGCGACCAATTGGAACCGTGCACCTAGCTTCTGACGTTTCATAAGTGCCCTTGTAGGTTTATGTGAAATAAAATATTTTGATTTTGAGGTATTTCATTGTTTATTGCCATTGTGTTTTCTGTCTTTGTGGCGTGTATCTAAATTTGTAGGACCAATCTTTATTTTTATTTGCGGTGAAATCTTTGTTTACACAAGATATTTTTTGTTTTTAAACACCTACTTACTTACCAAAATGTACAGACCAGAAGTAGATTCAGTTTTGTAAGTAGGTAACTGATTAGGTACAATAAATCTGTGATTTTATTCCATTAGAATCTGACCTCTTCAGTTTAAAAGAATTGATTAAATCAAAAAAGCTTGCATTATCAATATTAGCAATAACAAGAATGCAAAATATTAAATACGAGCATACCTATACCTACACAAATTATAAGGTGCCAACCACAGATATAGATATACCTAGATAACGCAATAGAGCAACTACTTCGCGTGCCATTTTCGTGCCCAGCTTACGTATAATAATCGTAAGCTGCCACTTTTGCGCTCAGGGGGCTGAAGGCATGAAGCTCTACAGGTCGTATAGCTCCATCTCTTTCTCCCACTGAAGTAATATTAAAATAATACTGTTTATGAGCTGGTGGTAGGCCCCCAGTTTGCATCGGTGCCACGCTTGTCGGAAGTCAGTAAAAAAATTGAAAATGGTTAATTACGCTGTTATAAATTGTACAAACTGTGCAAATGCGAGGGGAAAAAATAAAAGAAACGTTTCCTAGTGCTTGAGACGTCATAGTAGGTGATAAAAAAATGGCACGCTTGGTTTTCATACAGATCGTGATACTTGCGTTATCTAGGTCTATCTATATCTGTGGTGCCAACCCTAGTGGGGCAGAATCCATCAAGATATTAGACTAGTGGAATCTACCCCACCAAATCGAACTAGTGGGGGAGATTCCACTGAAAATTTTTAGGCCTTCCACTTTACCCCATCAGTGGGGCGGTCTGGTCGGGCAAATTGGAATGATCCAATATTCCGAGAATATCAGTCGTATTAAATATTTCTCTGTTTATTTCAGATTAATTCTACTATACCCAGACGAGGAATTCGAAAACTTACATTTCACATTTTCAGAAGCAGCTATTAGTCCTTCAAAACAAACCAAATTTTCTTCAGAGTTATTTGAAGAACACGAGTAAGTTTTTAGTATTAAGCTTTAGTGACAACTGACAACTTTTGCAAAAACGGAAAGATTTGGAATTTATGAGAAAAAAAATACCTGGGAAAATAAAAAGTATTAATAGTTATTGTATTTTTTTTATTTTATTTTATTAAATAGTTTATAACATATTCTTTTAGAAAAAAAAAAATTGGTACTAAACAACTTAATTATAACACAAAACATCACGCCTGTAATTCCCGAAGGGTTAGGCAAAGTAATACAGTACTCCCATATTTCGCTAGTTATGTGTAAGTCCCATGTAATAGGGGGCGAGCTTATTGCCATCAACCGGGCACAAATCCAGACTCCGGGCTACTACTGAGAAATTCTGGGAATCGAACGCAGGACCTCATACCTCCTTTATTATAATTCCAGTAGATAATAACTTCTAGTTAGAGCTTGCTAAATAATAACATACTTTTATAAAATCGCTGACGTCACCCAAAAAGTAGCCAAGTTCAAGTGGGACTGGGCCGGACACGTTTGCCGCATGTCGGATGCATTGTGGGCTAAGACCACCACAACATGGATTCCTGAAAACGTCCAGCGCCGTCGCGGAAGACCCAGGCGTAGATGTCGGGACGAACTTGACGCTTATAGGCGGGATTGGTCCTTATTGGTTCAGGATCGAGTTGAGTGGAAAAAGGAAAGGGAGGCCTTTTCCCTGCAGTAGGACAATACGGGCTAATTATTATTATAAAATGTAAACAAACTTTATCAAAAACTAATTAACAAATGTGCCTAGTACAGGTCCCGATTAAACAGCTTCGTCGATTAATAATTTTCATTCTTCTTCTGGCATCGCGTCTCCAGGAATCCTCAGGACTATATAGCCAGCCGCGTCGAATTTTCAATTTTTTTTGGGTTCATGAGTCCAGCCGATGGCAACCTCCACAGAAAGATGTGATCTTTAACAAGAACTGCTTAAACCTCCTGCTTTCTTCATTGAACCATCAGAAAGCCTCCCCACCTAGACACAAGTTACCGTTGCCTACTTGGAAAAACTTAAATAGACTTCGTACCCGAGTAGGCCATAGCAAGGACAACCTCCGAAAGTGTGGGTTCATGGACGGCTCTGGACATTGGTATGTAACTGTGTATGCGGCGCTTCTCCACAGACAATGGCGCACCTCCCATCTTGCATCGCATGCCCTGTCACCTGTACTCGTGATCACCTGATGGCTGTGCCGGCGAGCGGTCTTCGCGTTACTGAATTTTAACATCGACATGCTAAGAACATTTTCATTTAGCAACTGCATTTAACGCTAAAACATTTTTAATATTAATTTGAGCTGAACAAAGCCTGAACGATGGTTTTAAACTAAAGCCAGCCACGGTTTAATAAATGCATGCATTTTTGGACTTAATATTAAGGGGTGTATTTATAAAGGTTGCTTAAATTTAAGGCGATGATACCCGACTTTTAATGATTTTCTACGTAGTATTAATGATTTGGAAAAAATATAAGTATGTTAAATTAGAGCATTTTCTTAATAACTTAATATAGGAATATTTTAGATTATGATTATATTACATAGTGAAATTAATTTGTAAAGTTATGTCTTACGCGGATAAAAACTGAGAATCAGGCGAAATCTATCAAGCGTATTTTTCTGAAACCTTCACCATTTTAAAGATAATTTAATTATTGGTCTTTTAGTATACGAGTTTTGTTAAAATACTTTTTGTTTTATGTATTAATAATGCGTTTAATTTGGTACAGCGCTCTTTTATGGGCGAGTCCTACTACTGGCTGGCCGGACGCACGACGCCTTGCGTGAGCTCAGTACAGAACACGCAAGCTAACCACTCACTGGCATATATCTGCGTCTTATGTAATAATTAGCGATTGTTTAACCAACCATACATTATTGACGTTTGAACGTCACATAGCTTTAAGTAACGTTTATAAATAAACCCCACAATGCGTAACTGAATTAATGCACATTATGAAAGTAGTTTGTTCAGAATTGTTCACTGAATCGATTTCTGTCATCTAAACTAATATTAAAAAGAGTAAAGATTAGATTGGTTGTATGTTTGTTTGTAATGAATAAACATGCTTGAAATATTAAAACAATACATTATGGGTACAGTCATATCACATAACGCGAATGATCAACTTATTGAGCGAAAAATAATATTCATGAACTTAAAAGTTGCGTTTGACAGCTGTCATTATTCAAATATCGAACTTTCAAAGCATAATAATTTAAACCTAAAAGTTCACAAGATAAATTCTGTACTAAATAAAGCAATATTTTAAATTAATTACTAAAGCTAATTAATAAAGAAATATTGCTTATTTTGTTGCCCACGCTTACCTAATTATGTTCTGCTAAAGTGACTTTGAAAAATTAAAATATTCGCGGCGTTTATAATAAAGGGAATTAAAATTCTTTGCGAGCTTATACGGTCTATTCCTCAGATTACGAAGCAGATTTAATGGCCGAAAAATCTTTTTACTATTCACGATACGACCACGTCACGACATGTATGTATTAAAAAAAACTTTTCCTTACGCGTTTCAAAATATTGTAATTTTCAGTGTAGAATTTGAAGTCAAAACGGTTCATCGGATAAATAAAGTATTTTTAATACGTGGATTTATAAAAAAAAAAGTCTTTGTCACCTTGCCGTTTTGATAAACGTGCAGTCAGCTGCACATCAGTGGTAACACTTGCACTATGAAAATCATCCTTATTTCTACGACAAAAAGGCGCTGCCGATATCAACCACCACCACTGATGTACGGTTGAAACTTCCCCGTCGCATTGTCTATAGACTCTGTAAGTTTTCAATAAAACGTTTGCATAGCTTTTCAGGTTTTTTAAACATATTAGATGAATCATCACTTTATTTACTTTAGAAATTTAGCCAAAAACTTCAACCGAGCAACTTACCCACGGCTAGAGGAAGCAGCTTATTGCCGTGGTGCTTCTAAGATTCGTTGTGGTTTTACTTACCTTTTTTAAACCGAATTCGATTTTTATATAATTATGGCCATTTTATAAATAATCGTCCACTCTAAAAGTCCTCAAAATTAGCCATTACAACGCCTCAACATTACAGGGCTTTCGAAAAAAATAATTAAAAGTACCGTTTTAGTACCAGCCAGGGCGATCATTTATCCGGGTCACTGGTGCCGGTTGAAACCCGGATGAGGATAAAAATGAATGAGAATTAATCCCCTCGCGAAAATTGGGGGTGTCGAGAAAAATCGACAAAAACTCGACGGACGGATACAATATCAGTATGATTGTTTTTCCAAGTAATTTATGGAATTTAATTAAAGAAAAATGTATTTCATTATTGGAAATTTGGTATAGGAAAAGAATCCACCGCTTTTCTTTTATTTAATTATTTTAATGAATATCCGACCTACTACAAAGTAGTACAAATGCCAGAATGTATCCTCGCGATGAACAGTCACAATGAAAATATGGTATATTTTATTCTGCTTTACCAACTCAAAATTATATATTGCGTGGTAATTTCAACACCGCAGAACATTCAGCCAACTTCTTTACATGTCAGACCGGATTAAAAATGTGACACTGACGGAGTCTGACAATATCACGAAGGTATAAAAAACTTGACTGTCTGACTTACCTACATACTTTATTTATCTGGGGGCTTCACTTACCTGAAAAAAGAAAGAAAAATGTTATTACAAGAAAATATAAAATAAGCACATTGCAGTTAGATGCAAAAGCTATTTGACGTAGTGTGTTCCTAATTCGGCATTCTATATGAGCAAGAAAAATTGGTTAATTTGTCACAAGAACAAGTACATACGAACAGAAAAGTTAACTCGAATCTTAAATAATATTATAAATACAAAAGTGAGTTTGTTTGTTTGTTACGCTTTCACGCTAAAACGGCTGAACGGATTGGGATGAAATTTGGCACATGAGTAGACTATGACCTGGGTTAGGACATAGGATACTTTTTATCCCGATATTCCCACAGGACCGAGACTTATGCGGGTGAAATCGCATGGCGCAGGTAACCTAATAAAGAAAAATACAAAAATAAAATAAGCAACGTAGATCTACAAGCACAGAACAGAAATGGTCGGCGGTATATCACCTTTTGGTTTTAATTACACTTCCCAAAACAACGTTTAAAACTTTTTTCCTCTTAATCCAACTTATCCCAAATTCCAACACCCTGAAAACACTGGCAGGCCCTAAAATATAACCCTTCTTAATAAAACAAACGAAAGTCGAAGGGAGAGTGTTTTCAATGAAAAACAGAAGTTTATGAAGTTGTGCGAATATTTCACAAGTTTAAATGAACTGGCTGTGAAGGTTCTAAATGACGTCGGTATTTCGCGCCGACTACCATAGGACTGGGTCACGGAGTTTCGCGTTTGTTTTAAGCATTTTTACACCGGAGAGTCGAATTTTTGGGGCGAATTCCATGTAAATGTCAAAAGTGAGTTTTAGACCCCACGTCCGAACTAAATCAATCGGTCGCGCCACAGATAACGCTGTCGTACAAATACGCGATAATCGCGTTCAAATGTCACAATTTTTTTGGCAAAACCGGAAAGCGCCCTCTGTCGGTGCGTTCATGTTCGCCGAATAAAATGAACGCGCCAGTCGCGAGTGCTCGCGCGATGGTCGCTTTGGTTAGGACGCGGCCTGAAACTGTGTTGAACTCTTGATACCGATCCGAATTTTTTATTTGTGCAATGAAGATTTCCCACTTTAAAGCTTATTTCCTGGTAGCCATTCACTGTTTTTTAACTCATTTTTGACACTTTCCAAACATTATAATTATTATTAGAATTAAAAGCAAATATATTAGGTACCTAGAATTATTTAACAACGTTTGTATACACACATTTATTTCTTGTAAACAAAATAACCTGCCACAAACCTCTACCTAATTTGGGTGGTTTTCATACACCACACAAAAGGCCACGGGACGGCGCACATTAATTTGCCCCATCATTAAATACTGAATTCTATTCATTAGGGCTTACAGAAAGAAGCCTTTTGCAGCCTTACCGAGTTACGGAACGTTTCAGTAAGGACAAGTGGGCATAATACACCTCTTTATGTGACTGGAGATGGGGCGAGGTAGGGGCGGAAGCGGGGAGATTTTGGAAGGTAATTATTAAGTACTAGCTTCTGCCCGCGAATTCACCCGAGTTGTAGTTACCTGTACTATAAAACATACCCTATGGCACTTGGTAATAGTAAAGCTTTATGCCACTGAAAGAATTTTTGAAATCGCAGCAGTACTTCCAGAGTAAAGCTTGTCCAGTTTGAAATGACGCGCCCCACTACCGCATTTTAGGCTCACGTACGGTAATATGGTGTCTGGTATCACTCTATAATATTAGTGTATATGTTTATAAATGAATACAGGTAATGAACACGAGTGAGATAAATTTGGCTACGAAAAATACGTGTGTCCATGGATACCGCAAAAAAGATTCTTTATTTGAATTCCAGTTGGGGGTCATTGGCTATGATGATCAGAAAGAGCAGATAACCACACACTATTGTCCAAAAGTATTAGAGGTATTTGAAAAAAGAAAGGAAGCAAATCCCCAGCAGTGAGTAAATGGAACCTGTCTAATGTTCGTCTTCATACTGTTTACCGACCCGATTAACTGGCATGACATTTAATACAGAGAGTATTGAGTAGTAGGTATTTCCGACAACACATTCAGTTTAGTTAAAATAATACACACACACAGTTATTTATAATTTTGTACTTACTATGAACCCTTGTTAGTTTAAATAAAGTTTTTATTGAAGTGAAAACTTCTTTAGGCGCGTTGGGCATTTTTGAGATGGGAAAAAACAATTGAACTCGCGACACCGTTACCGACACCTCATTTTTGTAAACACGATTGTGGTCTTTATTTATATTACGTTACGGATCAATTTTATATGCAAGTATTTTTACTTGTGGGTGTACCTGCTACAGGGACACCTCTGCCCAACCCTTCGGGGAAACAAGGCGTGATGTTATGTGTATGTGTATTTTTACTTTAAAGGTTTTGGTGGCACTGTTTTTTTTACCATTTATTTTGTCTCACTGTCCTAATCACAGCGATCTTTAACTCATTACATTAAGGTTGCTGCTGCCAGAGGTAAAATTACTGTGAAATGACAGTTCCGCAAGTTTTTCAAAAGGTTTATTGCATTGTCAATCGCAGCTACTTTTTCATACAAAAGTTCTTTCTCTCGAAACTTGCACCACACCAAGCAAGGCTTGTACTCACAACGGTATTGTGCGGTTTACTTGCCAGCAATAATGTTCGGGGCCTTCGATTAAGAGCCCCTCAGAGAACATAACATTTTATATTTACAGCCCCACTTTATGATTGAGCCCCCGAACTGAATTATTTTAACGTTAAAGTGCGTAATTTCGGAACTGGGTTGCGATTAAAGTCATCATGCGTATAGACCAGTGATCGGCAAACTCATTAGTCAATAGAGCCAAATATCAATAAAACTCAAACTCAAACTCAAAGCATTTATTTCAAATAAACCAATTACAGGCACTTTTGAATTGTCAAGGGGTCGGTCAGTCAGAAAGATGAAGCTAGCTGCACATTCCAAAGCGTAGTAGGTACCTATGGAGAAGAACGGGCAAGAAACTCCACGGACACTCTTTTAAATCAGAATATGGTTACAAAATATTGGTTACATCATTCATGTTGAAGTTATACATGTGAGAACGATGCAGAACGTTAAAAGCGTCCGTAATAGAAAATAAAACAAATAATACAAATCAAAAATTTAATTAAGCTAAGAAATGACCAGTCCCTACTGACAGCGCCCGTTCACGAACATGACGCATAGATTAGCACCAAACTAAGACGACTAAGATTTCTTATGAGAGCCAATCCTTTCTGTGTGTCCTAAGTGTGTCAATACACTTTTCTTAATCCTTAAAACTCCCATCTTCTTTCACTCCTCAAAGCTTCCAAAAATTAACTTGCTAAGAAGTAGAATGCCTTCATCATCATCATCATCATATCGGCTGATAAAAATATGGAGGCATCTTACTTGTTAACAAGTTAACCTTGGAAAACTTTGAAAGGTACAGACGCCTGCACATCAAGCTACCTGAAACTGTCAAATTTTCCCAATCAACTTTGAACCTTATGCTTCAGCAATAAAGTTGAAAATCTATTAAATAAATTTGACAGATTGTAGTAGCTTGATGTGCTGGCGTCTGTACAGTAAATGATTAATTTTCGATGTCCTGTTAATTTTTGGTGAAAATAATTCGGAAATAAATCTTTGAAATTTGAATAAAACTTGATCTGACTGAAACCCCGACCTACCCCACGCCTATCTACGCTCGCACTCATAGACATTTATAGGCCAAAGAGCCGCATGTGGCTCGCGAGCCACGATTTGCCGACCACTGCTACTTATAGATTAAACAAGTCATTACTAATGAGTTCATGATCAATTAGTTATAGTATATTGTAGGCTTTGACTGCCTCGTAGATCTAATTGCTCGCAAGGGCTTCTGCTTATGGTTCTGGGTTCGATTCCCAGGTCGAGCAAAGTGTTATTGGGTTTATCTATCTGGAATTTCTCAGTAGCAGCCCGAAGTCTGGATTTGCGCTCAGCTGATGGCAATAGACTTGCCCCCTATTACATGAGACTTAATTAAACATAACTGGCAAAATGTGGGTCTACTATAGGTAGGTAGGTACACCTCTGCCCAACCCTTCGGGCAAACAAAGCGTGATATTATGTTAATAAACTTCCATTAAAAAACGTGAGGACTAAGTATAAGTATCCTCGCATCCGTTGCCCTAGACCAGTTATTTATCATCCTAATGTCTTCAGAAAAAAGTAATACCTCGTCCTACTTTAACTTTAACCAGTTTTAGAACCTAATTACTCTTAAAATAATAGTATTTTAACAATAATTAGGTTCTACCTACGTGTTCAATCAAAACCAGCTTGGGAGCCTTCAAGCATCTCGTCGTCAATCGGATTGAGTCCCTTCGAGAGCATAAAGATTTTATATTTATAACTCTACTTTATGACAACTACGCTTTTTAGATTATTTGCATTCATAAACGGGGGGAGAATAATCACCAGACCCTGTTCACCATCTATCTATAACCTATTCATTGAGACCATTCCAATGAGCCCAAACACGATAGCACAGGTATCGTGTTTGGGCTCTTTGGAATAGTCTGTAAGTGTGTAAGTTGGTAAGGGAGTTGGGTATCCTGCAAATTCCAGATGATGCTGCAGCATCAGTCCAAGGTGTGTATGTGTAAGTTCTTTTAATATTATTGAAGTAACAGAATACCAAATTTCAAATCGATCAAACCTGTGAAAGATACATACATTCATCAACTAGAAAAGGGCTAATAATCTTCAAACGGCTGAACCAATTTTGATAAAACATGTCTAAGAACCATAGCTAGAAAACCTGCTTTTAAATATAAAATATCGCATTCAAATCGATTCACCCGTTTAAGAGCTACGGTGCCACAGACAGACACACACACATAGCGGTCAAACTTCTAACAGCCCTGCTTTTTGCGTCGGGGGTTAAAAATGAGAACCTATGTTTTACACTAACATAGCATGTAAGCACAATCTGTTACTAACCACTAACAACGTATGGACTAATTTCGGTCTGAAATAAAGATATATATTTTTTTTTTTTTAAAGGATCATTCAAGCTTTATAATCTGTCACATAAAGGTTAAGTTGAGTCGTTGAAGCAACAGGTTGACCTTAAGTTTTGCTCACATAGTATTTTACGGGTCCACGGCGGGAAGTATGAGCGGTTTCCTACGAAATGAATGGTTTTCAGTACGTACTTCGTGGTAGAGTTTGATTTGTTGTTTCCTTTTATAATTTAATGTATTAAATGCTTCTAACTGCAACAATAAGTTGATGAAATAAACGTTTTATTTAACAGGCTTGTAGTTGTACAGTCATAGAACTTGAGACACTGATTCAACTTGCTTTATTATGGACATTTTATATCTACGACTACAAATTAATAATGACAGTTGTGATTGGAATTTTAAGTTGAGAGTAAAGATACCTACCCAAGTGATGACCTATGGTACTGAAACGTGGTCGCTCACAATGGGCCTTATCGGAAGGCTAAAAGTCACCCAAAGGGCAATGGAGAGGGCTATGTTTGGAGTTTCCCTACGTGATCGAATCAGAAATGAAGAGATCCGCAGGAGAACCAAGGTAACCTACATAGCCCGAAGAATTGCCAAACTTAAGTGGCAATGGGCAGGGCACATTGCTCGCAGAACGGATGGCCGATGGGGTCGAAAGGTTCTGGAGTGGCGACCAAGTACCGGAAGACGTAGCGTTGGTAGGCCTCCCACAAGATGGACCTATGACCTTGTGAAGGCCGCAGGAATCCGCTGGACGCGGAAAGCACAGAATCGGTCGAAGTGGCGGTGCTTGGGGGAGGCCTATGTCCAGCAGTGGACGTCTTTCGGTTGAAATGATGATGATGAAAGCTTAGTTCCTTGACATGACATACAATTTTTGTAGCTAGGAGTTTTATTTACCTTAAATCTTTAAAAAAACACAAATGTTATACGTATTTTCACCCTCGAAAGATTGAAAGAAGCAGAGTAAATATTTCACCAAAGTCTTACTCTAAAGTCTTAGCAAGATGCATGCAGTTGCCACCACATCCTTGAATACTTTAGAGCAAGTATCCTATGTGCAACGATACTTTGCAACAGGTACGGAAACTACGCTGCAGGTACGCATACTTCATTACAGGCACGAATACTTAAAGCTCCTGCCTGCGTGCCTACCTCAGTGTGGCTAAAAGTATGAAGTTGCGACGAAACGCTTGAAATTCTGACGAGAAATGATACACAGTCCTTCACTCGCTAAATACTTGACTGTCGACACCGTTATAGTGATGGGAAATGTCGATGTATCGATTGTTTTTGCAACAAGACTAAAAGAAAACGAGTATTTTATTTCTGCTGGATGCGAGCACAGAACCGGTCGAAGTGGCGGTGCTTGGGGGAGGCCATGTCCAGCAGTGGACGTATTTCGGCTGAAACTATGAGTATTTTGTTGTAATACACAAACAAAACAAAATATACACAGACAAAATTTGTCAAACTTTTATTCGTTTTCGAATATTGAATACGAGGCTTTTGGCTTTTGGTGAATGTGTATTTTATGTTTAATTTTTTTTGTAATGTGAATTTATTTTGTGCAGAATAAACAATTTTTCTTTCTTTCTTTTTTCTTTCAATAAAATCTATACTACATTATAAACAGGTAAAAGTGAGTTTGTATGTAGGCGGTAATTTTCGGACAACCGATTCCGAAAATTCTTTCACGAAGCTGAGTGTTGCCGAGAGTCATAGGATATATTTTATGTTAAAACAAGAAACACGAACGCTTACGGAGTCGCGGGCAGAAACTAGTATGAGATAAAGGTAAGGCGAAAAAATAAGTATAATTAGATGCGAAATAAGTTGGAATAAGTAGGTGCATTTACAAAGATTCTATAACAGATATACCGTAGTTTTCTTAAAAAGTATAAACTCATATATTATTCACAAGTGCAGCAGTTTAAATGGCGACGACTTTCAACGCCAAAACTTTATCCATAAATCGACGCGCCTTGCATGCATTGATTTTCGATTAAATCGGCACCTTACTAGAAGATACATATAAGTGCGCTTAAGTATATTATCAGACGATCTACGTACATCATAGACGTATACAGTCTGACTATTTTCTTAATGAACCTCGGGAATCATTGCATTTCCGAATACAAACGAATGCTAATTTCCATGTCCATCAATTATTAGATTTATCGTATATAATAATTTGAATTCAGAACTAAGTACTTTTTTGTTGTTTTGATTTCCGTGTGAACTATATAGAGCTGTAAAACTATTTTCGTGTCTGCTACTTTAACAGCTTCAAAATATATTACATTAAGTTAAAAGAGTATTAACAACTCTATATACTTCCAAGTCGATTGAATGCGTCCGGTCTGCACCAAGTGCAAAGGGCAACTGATAGAAAGAAATCCGACGACTGACGACAAGAAGGCAAAAGAAAAGGGTCGTGTGCACGGGATTTTGTTTTCAAATTGGTTAGATATGCGTTACCCGATGGTACACCTCTGCCTACTCCTTCGGGGAAACAAAACGTGATTGTGTGTATGTTTTTTTTTGAGCACTTCAAAATCTTTATATACCTATCCATTTATGTTTTTATATAAATATGGACAAGGCATTTCCCATCACTAAAACTTGCTGACAGGCTGGATCGCACGTTGGTATTGTTGATCGAAGTTGTTTTAAAACAAAATTGGCTCACAGTTGCACAGTGTGCCAACTATTGATCCCCAGAGGACTTCGTGTTTAATTTTATTTGTATCAACTTAACGCTGTGCTAATTTGTGTAATTACAAAATATAATAAACTGGTAGCATGTTAGAGAGGCTCATGGCTAAATTATAACAGCCACACCCGGGTCGATTGAAGGTTAAACTACACTTCCCGCGGTCGGTTCGTGGATGGCCATCCATTACATATTTTTCCGAGACCTCTCCGTGCCTCGGTAAGCACGTTAAGCCGTTGGTGTCGGCTGTGATTCGTAGATCTTTGGCAGTCGTTACGGGTAGTTAGAAACCCGAAAGTCTGACAACCAGTCTTACCAAGAGGTATCATGTTGAAATAACATTATTTTACAACATTTTTATTGATTCGATAGGTTAGTTTTTGTCCATTATAATTTTAATTATAAAAGCTATTGAATGGATCGATTTTGTTAATTAATGAGCTTTAGAACTCATACCTCCTTTCACATAATTATGCAGATTAGATAATCATTATTAGACAACCACTACCTACTAGGCTTGGTTACTGGGTCCAGGATAAAAAAACCGGCCAAGTGCGTGACGGACCACGTACAATGAAGGGTTCCGTAGTTGGGATGAATTTATCCCAAGAACAAACTTAACATTGTTGTTGAAAAATATATTCTCCTATACATTCCAACAGCAAATGTAAGTTTTTACGCACAATATTGAGAGATTTACCATGTTATTTTAAGACTAAGAACCATTCTCTGAATTTTTTTTAAATTTTAGTCTTAATAGTTTCGGAGATAAGGGGTAATAGTAAATTTTCCTAAATATCTTTAAAAATAACTACTTTTTTTATGATATCCTCACAATAAACTCTTCCATTTGATATGTCACACGGTAGTGTTAGCAAAACTTCATTTTTTTATTTCTAATTTACCCTCAAAAAGTAACCCAAAATTCATTTATTTACTTTACACATCCGTGTTTGGGTCACAGAAATTCATATGGTACCAAACTTCAACTAAATTAGTCCAGTAGATTCGGAGCAAACTGGCTGTGACAGACGGACAGACAGACAGACAGACAGCCAGACAGACACAAGAATGATCCTATTAGGATTCCTTTTTTTTCATTCGGACGTAAGGAACCCTAAAAATAAAAATGTAAAAACTTTGGGTAAGTACCTAAACAAACTTAAATTCAAACAATTCCGTGGTTTTAAACAGAATACACAAGTTAACACAACTAAGAAATTTGTGTAAATGTTCACGTATGGAATCACAAGATAATCTACTGTAGGCCGTTAGTACTATCGACTGAAATCCCGACAAGCCTGCCGACAGATCCCCTAATCTATCACTTAGGTGCTTTGAGCTCGAACCTCAATTGAACCTGCGAGATTCCAGCGATCCATTAGTACTAGACAATAGACTAACATTTCTCTAAATCCTTAGATAGTTTCCACTTACAAGACCTATCTTGTAAGTACAAATTAAGTAGTGGCTTGGCTAGACAAATGTAAGTAGGCATTTGAAAAGAACACAGTCTTCTTTAGAACTTCGGGTTAATTAGATCGTCCAAGGCTCTAATTCCACTAATTTACAAACGTTTCAGTGGCTTCGCTCTGACAAATCTGTCAAAAAGGTCTCTGAAATGTGTTTAAGTGGAGTCAGGTCTCTGTTCTACAATCTGATGGACCTACAATATTAGATTACAATAGTAATGATTCTGACCAAAACGTTACAAAACTTTGAGCACGTAAACAATGGAAAATAATTATTAGTTACTTTTCATAACACCATCAATACATCCGTGGACCTTCTAAGACCGTTAAAATCACTCACAGTGGAGCAAGGTCAATTTTAGTTCATTTAAAACACCTCGCGAAGTAAAGCTGATGACGCTAACTGTTATAAACAAACAATATGAGCAGAGTATCAACTACTTACTGTCTGTCTTCCACCTTTTAACACATAGCCGCCTATGGTGTGACCATCAGACTGCCAAGTCATAGGTCTCGAGTTCGAACCCAAGGCACGCACCTCTGACTTTTCGGATTCAAGTGCGTATTGTAATATAATTATCACTGGCTTCAAAAACGGTGAAGGAATATATCGTGAGGGAATGCCTGAGAGATATTTAATCTAATAATAATATTTTTACGTCACGAGTTCACGACATTCACGTTGACACGACCTCTCTGTAATACTCTACGTTTGAGGACTGACTCCCAAAATACAAGCCCTGACTTAATTTGGGTATCAGTTTCAGTACCTTAAGCAAAAATAAATAAATCTGTATCTATCTGTGTAACAAATTTTTGTGAATTTTGTGAAATAAATAAACTTTTTACTTTACTTTATTTCTCGACGGCATGTGAAGCCAAGTTAGAGGCCCTTGGGCGGCATTAAAACTCTGATACCAGGTTAGTTACTAACCACACGAAAAGAAGAAGAACACATTGAAAGTTAAGTAAGCATCAAGATCAAAGCACAATCAAACAAAATACAGGTGCTGTTGAAATAACAATGAAAGTTAAAGTTTGTAGAAAGAAAATAAGATGATCTACTCTGTGTCGAAATTCACAAAACCAGTTTTAATTAAGACGAGAAACCCGAAAATAAACACGACAGGTAAATCCAAGCCTAAAAGCCTTTTGCAAATCGATTCCAAGCTACTCAAACTATCGGCCCGAACTGACGAGCCAGTCAATTCGCCTGATCTGCCAACCGTGGCCCTCTGGCGGAATCTCAGGTTAAATCTATAAAGATTTCCCGCAGACCATTAGTACTGCAAGCCACTAAATTGTTAAATTCAGAAACTCCACTCAACACGATAGTAATAAACGAAGACATTCGGAAGGTGGGGGAAACTACAGGCACTCGAGACATTTCAACTTAGGTTCTATGGTTAGCTACGCATTAGTAAATTCCTTGCGAGTTTATGGATGACAGTTACCAACAAGCACAAAAGTCCACTTGCTCATCTGTCAAATAAAAATAAACTATTTTGAAAACGACCATTTAAACATTTAAAAAATCTAAAATCTTCCATAGCTTGGTAATAATGCCAGGACTATTCAGAAAGTTGAATTATATGTGTTCAGGTTCCTCGAACTGCAACTTTTTTATCTAGTTTGATTTCTTTCAAAATTGTTTGGGACTTCTGTTTCTACCTTTTGCGTGTACGTACGTTTTCCGGACGTGTCCCGGGCGACGGCCGGACATATCCCGGACACCGGACAGTCATCCGTCCAGTTGTAATCGCAGTTATCTGGAATTGGGATCAGCTCAACTCCGACGTTTCACTGCGATGTCTCAATTTCCACACGGATTTCGTTTATTTCCGTGCATTTGGGATCAAGTTTCGTATGTTTTCTTTTATTTTATTCTCACTTTCACGCTCATAGAATCAAAGGATTTGTTAATAGAACCATCATTTCCCTACCTCCGTGTGGATGAGTTTCATTAGAATATAATTTACATACACACAATGGGTAGGAGGGCAATTTAACCCCACTTAAAATTTTGATAGGATTTATAATTGAAATAAGTTTGGAGTGCGGGACTATTTTCATACATATTCACGTAAATTTCACCATTTTCAATGTGCACGGAAGGCTACCTCATGTTGAAATTACTCTAGCGTATCCTATAGCTGGAGCTTCACAACAATTTAGCAGAATAATATGGGTAGAGCTTTAGGCCAAACATGCAATGATTGGACTTCAATATTAAACGCAAAATGTACTATAGGAATACCTTTGCTTAACCCTTTGGGAAAAACATGTGTGATGCTATTATGTTTGTCATAAGTTAAATATTAAATAACCCACAACAATTATAAAATCTTTGGTACCTACTTGATTTGGATAATTTTGTATCCATAAACGTTTTCGTCTTAAATCTTCTGTCTTTGACTAGGGTGATTGCAATCATAATAGGTACCTAATAATATACGGATGCTAAATCCAAGTACAGTCGGGAGATAGTAAATTGACACAGTAAATTTATTTAAAAATACGGACATAAATTGGTAGTCAATTAACTTGACTGTTATTTAATATGGCGGACCTACACTATGATAATCGTCACAAAAGTTAAAGTCCCACAAAGCCCTTTAAAGATTGCTATCGTACGTACCCATATTCATAAGAATTCAATTTGAAGCTGCCAGCAGCATGGCATACGTTGCCAGTAACACGATACAGTCTGCCAGACGGCCAGCTATCTGGCACTACGATCAGTGGGTCGCGGACTCGTGCGGATTTCACCGATCACGGACGATTTTCCGGTATCAACGATATTAGAGGATTTGTATTTGTACGGCATTGTTCGGACGATACGGTGAAGGATTTGTTTTAGTCCAATTTTGTGGAAAATGAGTCAACACATTGAAATTGATTGAATTGATATTGATTTTATTGTTTGATTGATTGAGGGGTTTTAGGCGAAACGGAGATTATAGAAACGATGGATGGTTTTTGTGTAAAATGATAACAATAAGACTAAAAAAGGAGTAAATACTCTGATATCTACAGAAAAAGACGTAAGAAGAAAAAAAAACCGAGGGAAAAATTGTTTAATCTGCACAAACAAAACGCACATTACAAAAAAAAATTAAATACACATACAAAGTAGCCAAAAGCCTCGTATTCAAGCAGTGGAAGTTTGTCAATTTTATCTTGTTTGATGTCAGGGCCAGGGACCTCTGCCGGGGTCGCGGCAAAGTCCGAAAGGGACACCGTGGCCCCTGGCAACATGACTACTGAAGGAACACGAGTGGGTTTTAGTCAGTAAGAGTCTGATGCGCACTCTCGCTCCACTCGGAGTGGGAGAAGTTATTTGATAATATTCAACCCAAAAAAAAAAGGGCCAGGGACTAAAGACAATTTCCATTACCTACGTAATCTGTGTTACTAGACTAGCAAATGACAACAAACAAACAATCACAATATACAAAATGCCGATTGCAGAGTTGAAAAATAACTACTTTATAGTCGGATGAGGGAAGGAGGATGAGGTATTAAAGTTTTTCAATTGTAGGCAAGTATACCCTGAACAATTCAGACTCTGGTTTATAAAACTCATTGTAGGCTTTATTCTGCATTCGTCTTTGCAATAAAAAACCTTAATAGCATACTTACTAGATTACAAAGAATCGTTCCCAGAGCGGTGGTTTTAAAAACACATTCAAGGTCCAAGGTCGCCCCTACAGTCAATATTGGGATATCGTAATATACCCAATGCTATAATTAGGCAGATGGATATAAGAATAGACGACCCTATCCTCTTGATGAGGATACTAAAGGGAGAGCCCTTTATAACCTAATATCACGCAAAAAAAATGGATAGACCTTTTTAATAATAATTGGAACACGTGAACAAAACATTTTGCCTGATATTATTACGTAGGTAACAGTTTTTTTAAGTGAAAGCTTCTGTTTTAAACTGACTCGTTAGCTAAGTGGTCGACTGCTGAGCAGGACTCCTGAGTTCCACACCCAGGTTAAGCCAAGTGTATTTTTGTTTTTCCAAGAGTTTCTCGATAAGTAGTACGGTAACTCGGAGTTTGGATTTGAGCCTGGTTCTGGTTGATAGCAATAGGTTCCATTCCAGTTTTATGGGACTTAAAGATTCGTAACTGTTGAAATGTGGTTGTATTATAGACATCTATCTCCCGCTTTGGGGAATACAGGCGCCACAGACAGTTGTAACACAGGGCCTAGACAAGTGGCAATCGCTTTCAAAGCGTTTTGTATTTCTTCAACGGGATTGACATAAGCTTTTCTTTAAGCTTTGTTAGTCCCATCCATTTTTTTCTTTTTTTTAACCACGGCGGTGAATTTCTAGGCCTGCATCTCACCTGATGGTACGTAATGATCAGGCCGAAGATGGAAGTGAACTACACCCAGAATCCTCAACCACAGAGGAGCTGGCTAAGCTTGTTATGGCGACAGACTTAGATAAGATGGTGGTAGCTAGCCAGGCGGAGTTAGAACAAGCCGTACCACCAACCAAACCGAGTAGAAAATTTTGCCCCCACTGGGCATCGAACTTGAAAACTCTGGGTCTGAGACAGGTGGTTTAAGCATTAGACCACAGACTGAGGCGGTTCAACTGTCGCTGCTATGATGTTACTTTAGTCTCGGCTCTCAAGTTGTCAGACACATTCTGTTTCAATTTTCATTTAAAGTAAAAACAGTCTTTCATAAACATTGGTATCCTCTTCCAACTTACCTCCAACTCCGAACATACGCTCGTTTCATACAAACTCTTCGGCGGAACACGCCAGCTTATCTGATTGAAATAGTTGAGGAACTGAACCGCGCATAGCGTTGAGTTTCAGAGCTACATAGTTCTGGGCAATATTGCGTGGAACGCTCGCAGGTATGGGTGTTATGACGACGTAGAACTGGGTGTATTGTTAGCATTTGGCAAAATGTGAATATTTGTTGTTAGATGTTACACGTGGCTCATACTTCCAAAATGTCATTTTGTGGATTTCTACGACGTTGTCAAAAGTTTTCTATAGAGTTTCGAGTTTGAAGTGCCGGATATTTCGTGATCAAGAAATAATTTTGGTAACGACTTCGTTTTCATAAATATAATTCCATTAATATACTTACTCGTAGACGACGGAATGTAGAATACAACTGTAAATCTCTGTGTCTTCGTAAGCAGTAAATTACCATTTTAGGGTATTCCAAATCTCGAGTCGTTAGACATGGCAAAATTAAATCCGTTGCAATCTTGAACTTCCGAGCTACGCCCCAATCCTTATGAAATTAACCTATGATCATGATTTGACATTAAATGTCCTTGAACATTGTAACTAGTTAATTTACTTTCTAATAGGTAAGTAAATTAACGATAACCAAACAATGTTAGGACTCAATCACACGTACCACAACCAAACCCCAACGACACTACAACGACAACACGTGATCGGGCGCAAATTTGTATGAAAATGAACCATGTCGGCGATACCGACCACGTCGCAGCGACAACGCAACCACCAGCGAGACTGCGCACTAGCGGCCGGCCATATCGCAAACACAACGTCGCGTAGACCATTGGATTTGATTTTGTAGTTACCACAACGCAACTGCAAGAAGCTGCAGCGACACTATTCACACGTAAACACTGCTTGCCCACATATTGTCGCTGCGATGTACTATGGGTTGTGACACGTGTGTACGGGCCCTTACACAACAAACAACCGATAGCTGTGGCTGGTGGCAGTCACGTTGCGAGCCGCATGAACACAGCTGTGAGGAACATTGAGATAAACACGTGAACGAACGTGAAGACTATCTTGGGTATCTCAGACAATATTCTCATATCGATTCGCCTACATTGTGGGTATAGGTACAGCACGACGATGTAGACTTCGTAATTGATTAAGCAAGGCGATGAAAAATTAAATTTTTCTCCAATTAGCATACTTGGAGAACTTGGTGCTAAATAAATGCTACATTTTATTAAGTACTGCCGCTTTTTATACCCTTGATCTATTTCTATGAGGCGTTTAAAAACACTGTACCCGAAAAGTCTCTTTAAAAACAAGAATAAGAACAAGAATTCTACCCATTCTATTTTATTTCCAACAACCATTTAAACATGGAACTTGTTCTTCCAATTTGTTTTGTCACACTACACTAGATGGCGCGCATGTGACAAGACTAGAGTGTTGCTACATATCTATGTAGTCGACTGTACCTACCTGATATTCTAAGAGCGAATGTGTTCTTTATAGAAATGTTTTCACATATTGTAAATGCCAATAGAATATATCAAGACGTTCGGTCGTTCTGAGAATAATAATATATATATATGTATACCTACCGTTGTGCATTGGGTCATATACCAATTAAGACATCAGAATTATTGACATTCGTCGTTCGTTTTGTCGTACATTTTTAAGCTATTGCATAGCTTTTATCGCGGGCTTTGAGCGCGGCGACCGAATCAAGAAATTCCGTAACGAAAAAAACCTAACACCCCCCACTCCACCTACCATGTAATGACGGATGATGACGTTCCCATGACAACGTGATGTTGTCATGGGAACGTAATTTTTGTTTTATGTCATCATCCCAAGTGTAGCGTTGACAAATAGGAAGTATGGAGGTTACAAATGCTATGCAATAGCTTTACCGCGGCAGTCCCCGAGTGCCACACTTTTTTTTTTATCGGCATTTATTTATTGGAAATGACGCAACTGTTATGCGCTTTTTTTACCACTACACTAAAGACCTGCCTAACTCATGGAATTTCAGAATTTTTCAGTAATTACGTTCTATTAATTAAGCAAGGATACTGCAAGTAAATATCATTGAAATCCTAACTCAAAGAAAACAATAGAAATTACTTATTTTTTAACGAGACTGCTTACCTTTCTGTCACATCAATACATTTTTCCGTCAACTCACAACAATACAATCCAACGCAAGTAAACAAGTACAGCCAACCTACAATATTTGCTGACAGTCTCCTCGAGCGCACAACGCATCCGGTAGTTCGCAAGATATCTGTTCAAACCGTGTTGTGTCGAAGTGTACCTGTGTTTGTGTACTTGTGCTCGCAGGCACAGCTAGATGCACAAGTACACTCGAGCACAGCGTTGAGAGCGTTTAACAATAAAAGAAAATGGTGTGAATTCTATTGAATACACTGTCGGAGATAGATATTGCCATCTTTTAGTTGCAAATGGAACGTGAATCTTTTACTAGAAAACACAAAGCATGAAAAATATGAAAGAAGATGGTAACTGCTCCTTTTTTACAATTTTGCAAGTGTACTTGAATCACGGGTCTGCGTCCAAGCACAGACGCGCACAGTAAACGTAACGTAGGTAAATTAAGTTTTTTTAGGGTTCCGTAGCCAAATGGCAAAAAACGGAACCCTTATGGATTCATCATGTCTGTCTGTCTGTCTGTCCGTATGTCACAGCCACTTTTTTCCGAAACTATAAGAGCTATGCTGTTGAAACTTGGTAAGTAAATGTATTCTGTGAACCGCATTAAGATTTTTACACTAAAATAGAAAAAAAACAAAGAATTTTGGGGCTTCCCCATACTCAGAACTTAAACACAATTTTTTTTTTTCATCAACCCCATACGTGTTGGTATCTGAAAACGATATTGAGGTTTCTAATTTTTTTTTCTAAACTGTATAGTTTGCGCGAGAGACACTTCCAAAGTGATAAAATGTGTGCACCCATGTAACTTCTAAAAAAAATTCAAAAGTCATTTATTCAAATTAGGCTGAGAATCAGCACTTTCGAACGTCAAAATTACATAAGACAGTCCCCCAAAAACGCCCACCCTTCACCACTTCCTAGTGCCTTTCGCTGGGAAGAAGAAGTGGCGCAACAAACTCCCCAGCAGCACAGCTGTCTGTTCAAGTTAGAAAAAAATAATTCTATACAATAGTATGCAAAATAATTTACATTACGCAACACAAAACATAATTTAAATGATAAATTATTGGCCATATGTCAGCTAGCACACGCCAATATACCAACCAAAAACATCGAGAATTATACTCAAGCAGAAATAAAAACTAAACGTAAACAGAACTACATATCTAAATAAAAGCCTCCAGGCGTAAAGGGCGTGCCCGCTTACATAAAGCTGTAATTGGCAGTTATAAATGATAAACTAGGACCATCGAGGTAAAAAATAAATAAACAGTTAATTACTAGTTACAATAACAAAACCATGATCAGCAAGACGACCAGTCACCACAAGCAGCACCCGTTCACGAGCATAACGCAAAGATCAGCCATTACCCCCCTCGCCATATTTGAGGGAAGGAGGCAACCCGACCCCCGACGCTACCGCAAGCAGTGACATCTAAGGGAGCATGACGAACTTGCTGCCGGATGCTCAGGCAAAAAAAAAAAAAAATTATCAACTGTCGAGGTCGCTAGCTAACCACAAATTGCAATACAACTCATAACAAAATATTGTAATGAGTAGATTAAGTCAACAATAAAATAAAATAAATTGAATTATAAAAAAATAAAAATTGACTTATAAATTCAAATAAAATAAACAATTATGTAACTGTCCGTAGGTAAACTAATTCTGGAGAAAGAACATAAGTATTGTCTTGAGTTAATCACAGCGACCAACTATTCTTATCATTTATGTAGTCGTTGATACAATAGTATGCCTTTGAACAAAGGTTAGATTTTACTTTAGTTTTAAACGCATTAAAAGGCAAATCTAGCAAAGAAGAGGGTAGCTTGTTATAAAAGTCTATACCAAGCCCAACAAATGAGTTATGAACCTTATGAAGCCGGTGAAAGGGAGCTCGTAGTTTGTCTTTATTTCTAGTGTTAACATTGTGTATATCACTATTTTTACTGTATAAGTGTATATTTTGCTTAATATATAAAATGTTGGCGAAGATGAATTGCGATGCCACTGTAAGAATACCAATATCTTTGAAAAAATCTCTTAGTGAAACTCTGGCACCTAGCTGGTAAATTGCTCAAATAAGAGAATGATAAAACTAAAAAAAATATATGTATACGTAATTACCATGTAAACTTCCACCGAAAATTGGTTTAAACGAGATCTAGTAGGTAAGTAGTTTCTTTTTAATACGTCGTAAATCGTAAACCGCAATTTACCTTTGATTCAATGTTACTTGCTGCTACGGAACCCTTCATGGGCGAGTCCGACTCGCACTTGGCCGCTTTTTTTAAATTGAAAATGCTGGTTTCGTACTTTTACTTCGTTTTAAGACTTTATTCAAACCTATGATACTTATTTTGCTTGTCGTTTGTCGTGGAAATATAAAACAATATGTTATAGGATAGTTTTACGATACGATATTTACGATTTTTCATTTCATTGCATTTAATTTCATCCTAACTAATATTATAAATGTGAAAGTGAGTTTGTTACGCTTTTACGCTAAAACTTTTAACATGGGTAGACCATGACCTGGGTTAGAACATGGGATACTTTTTATCCCGATATTCCCACGGAATCGAGATTTATGCGGGTAAAACCGCGGGTCGCAACTAGTTTCATATAAATCGAGATCTTTCATGTACCAGAAACATTGTCTTTAGATACCTACATATAACTTCGTAAGTAAAGCTTAGGATCCATTTCTCAACACACCCACCGGCATTTTAGAGAATAAAGATTTTGTGTCTCGGAGGTAGAAAAACTTTGTTGAGAACATATTAGATCATACACAAAAGGTCTAGAATATCTTGCCCTAGGGTATATCCCGTTACTTACCAACCATTAGGACCAAAATATCATCATTTATTGGGTTTATTTCATGCTGGGGACACAAAAGAACTATTTCTTTGAACAAAAAAGTTACAAATATTTGCAAATCTCATATAGAAAAGAAAAGAAAGAAAAATAAGTTTAATTGTCACAGAAACACGTGCATAAAAGAAAAGAAAAAAAAAATAAACAAAACAGAATCTCAAAAAAAGGTTACAAAAGGAAAATTTCATCAATTTCAACATTGAAGTATCAAAGAAAATTATACACACAATAAAAATACCCTTAATACTTAAATTAACTCACAAGTAAATCGATTAATTGTAAAAAGCTATTAAAAAGATAAATTATAACAAAATGCTACGTTTTTTATTTAATTTTTCTACTTTAACCAATCCAGGCACTTATGAACAGTCGAGTTTTGGTGTACAACAAAGGTGAACGGTTCCAATTTGACATTTCTGGAAAGTAATTCGGGACCTAAATATCTACCAATCCTACGTCTCTTTATTATTGAAACTACAAACCCTTTACCAAATAAAAGATCTTCCTTCATTCATCTAGATTTACCCCAAAAGGTCAAATTAGTGCGATCAAATACAATCATCCATCAAGCATTCTTGCTTCAACTTCTGAAACGATTCGGCCAACGTCGGCCCACTTCGGGTTCCTTCGGAGCGGAAAATTAATTTCTCTGTCGACATTGAATTGACCGCGAATCTGGGGATGAAAGCTTCAAGGTTGAGTTTAATTGTAGGGTGGGTAGTTAAATGGCTATGTTGTGTTTTGATATAATTATAGGAACCTAGTAACAGAATTGGGATATGTATAGTATTTAGTATACAACACGATAGTGTATTAATAATACCGGTCTATCATTGTCCTACTGTAGGGCTCTTATCATACAGATATTAAGGCATAAGTATTGATCACCACCTTTCCTCAAGGCATATTGGCGATTTCAGACTGAAAGATATAAATTTTTCGGTTTAATCGCATAAGTCTCGGTCCCGTGGGAATATCGGGATAAAAAGTATCCTATATGTTAATCCAGGTTATAAACTATATGTGTGCTAAATTTCATTCAAATCCGTTTAGTAGTTTTTGCGTAAAAGAGTAACAAACATCCATTCTCACAAACTTTCGCGTGAATAATATTATTACTAGCTGACCCGGCAAACGTTGTTTTGCCATATAAATGTTTGGGGTGGACCATCCTTATCACTTAGGGGTATGAAAAATAGATTACGACCGATTCTCAGACCTACCGAATATACATATTAAATTTCATAAAAATCGATAAAGTCGTTTTGGAGGAGTATGGCAACTAACATTGTGACACGAGAATTTTATATATACAAAGTATAACGTTAAGTGCGCAAAAGCTCAGACACCCCAACTGATTTTAAATTCAATTGACCTATTTCAGAGAGAAAAAAAACATAAAAAATTGTAAAGGTTTTATGTGCTGTTTTAGTTCGTAAGATTCGTATTTGCATTGAAATAAAAGCTATTATTATCCCGCGTATGGGAAAATTTAAATTGGTCGACGAGAATTTGTGTTTGTTTACCTATTTTGGCGGGTTTGCGCATGTGATGGCTTGACCTATTAATAAATAGACACGGCAACATTTTTAATGAAGATTTTTTGAAAAATGTGACCTATATTAAAAAATGGTTCAATTGATTCTGCTCGTTATTCTGATCAAACTATTTTCAGGTTTTGCGCATTTAACGTTACACGTTGTATAGATACTAGGAAGTAGGATATTAGTAGGATAAGTCCAGGGTTCCTCCATGTCCAAGTCCATTTCAAAGATAAACTTAAAAGTACAAATGAATTGAATTGATTTTGTATTACGTCATACGTGAGATCCGACGTAGAGCTAAGGTAAGACGTAGGACTACGGGTAGCCGCTCTGAAATAAGGTGGGCAGGACACTTGACTAGATGTGGGGTTGGCAGGTGGAGCAGAGCACTAACGGAATGGTTGCCAAGAAACGGTAAAAGAAGCGTTGGCAGACCAATTGACAGGTGGGTGAACGACCTACGAAGGTCGTGGCGAAGACCTGGATGAGACGCACAGACCAGGGAAGCATGACACAAAAGGGTGGAGGCCTATCTCAGCAGTGGGTGGAACAATGCTTCTAGATGATGATGATGAAGGTTTACAGGATGGTAGGGATATCGACGCGAAAACTGTTACCATGGATTCAGTACAAGATTCTGAACCCCAGCGTTGAAAATTTTCGTCGGTATTTTTTTTTATATCAGCTGTTTCGTAGGAAGTGCAATACCTACGCGATCAACAGGTATGTATGGAACAGCAGATTTTTTTTTTAAATAGCCGTCGAAAAATTTCAACGCAGGGTTTCAGAATTATGTACTGAATCCATGGTAGCAGTTTTCGCGTCGATGTCCCTGCCATCCTGTATGTATTGTAACACAAATATCTACCTACCGAGAAAAACTGTAGCGGTTACACCGCCACATACGAACTACGCATCAAAAGACATGACGTCACACAAATCCTGCATCGCGAAATTAGAGTTTACCGCGTGATCGACATATGTACAAGATTCCGACTTCAATCGTCGGCCAGTAGCTGACCAGACACAACACCCGTCTGGTCGGAGGATCCTCCCTTTTCTATGGTGGATGAGTGAACTTTACACCCTGTTCCTCATACTACTAAAAAACTACGTTTACAATAAGTGTCTCTTATAATTAAAAAAAATACAATAGACGTGGATATATTTAGTAACTTGTTCCGCTTAGCTATTTCTAAAGGGCCATAAAAAACTCCTGAAACACGTGTTTCACCTCTCAACGAGGCATCCTCAGGATGACGATGGACTTGTTGCGAACTCGAACACGGCGTGTTGCCACACCGAGCGCTGAGTGCAGACTGAGCCTTATCGCCCGTCAAACCCACTTATATAGTGTCGCCGTTATCAGTGCGACCGTTATCAGTGCGATAAGGGGCGAACAATCGCAGCAAAGGTGACCTTGGCATACTCGTATTTAATTCGTTCAACAGTGTAATGTTTCCGGTATTATTTTTGACAATTTCTGAACTCTCTAGTACTGACATTCTGAAACCTTTATCACATGTGTGTAAAATTTCGTAAGTGTTATTATTATTTAACGAATGACCTGTATCTAATAAGTGTTGTGCAAAATGGGATTTTTCTGGATAATTAACTCTCTTATAATTCTCAGGAAAGTTAAATCCTTTTACCTCCTACTCATATTTGGCTCTATAATCAATCACGAATAAAATTCTTTATCTTACAAAAAAGAAAACAAGATATAAGTAAGAAGTACGTACATTATTATAAAAACAGGATCACAAATCCAAACACAAAAACATGAATCTCGATTCCCATCGGACCACACAATGCGACTGTACAGTGTACAGTCAACTGCACTAACACGTTAACAATTTACCATTGACAGCGCCTTTATTTTATAGTAGTAAGGGCTATTTTTGCGATTCAAGTGACGTGCAGATGTCTGTACACCAAGCATGAATTAACCTACATAATAAACACATAAATCTAATGTATGACTTAATCATACAAATAATAATGTGTTCTGCTTTATACCGTAGCTGCGTAAATAAACGCCGGCGTAAACCTAAACATACGTAAAGTAGTGGATTTATTGAATGCTCATCACAACATGCTCACACTTGGTGCTATTAATGGGAGCTTTTAAGTTAGGGCACAGTACAAGCTTTGAGATATGCGAAGCTTTTATTATTAGACGAGTTATGGATTAGGTAAATAAGCGTCAATTAGGAATGATTTCATGTGTATTTGTTATAACATCTTTTAAGCTATTGCATAGCTTTTATCGCGGGCTTTGAGCACGGCGACCGAATCATGAAATTCCGTAACGTAACGAAAATAAAACCTAACACCCCCCACTCCGCCTACCATGTAATGACGGTTCCCATGACAATATGATGTTGTCATGTGTTGTCATGGGAACGTAATTTTTGTTTTATGTCATCACGTCATCATCCCAAGTGTAGCGTTGACAAATGGGAAGTATGGAGGTTACAAATGCTATGCAATAGCTTTACCGCGGCAGTCCCCGAGTGCCACACTTTTTTTTTTTACATGAAACACATTAAAATTATAGTTGTTTATCAGGTATAGTTGTCTTGAACAACTCAAGCTGTCACCACCATTCATGTGGAAGAACAGCTAATGGTTTATTTATCTTGTTAGTAAAAATCGCCCTTTAAATGGTAAAATACTTTCGCTATGCTACGCTATTCTACGGTATGTTACATTACGCTACGCTGCGCCACGTTACACTTCGCAACGCTTTTGCTACGCTCCTGCTACGCTCCTGCTACGCTCCTGCTACGCTCTTGCTACGCTCCTGCTACGCTCTTGCTACGCTCCTGCTACGCTCCTACTACGCTCTTGCTACGCTCCTGCTACACTCCTACTACGCTCCTGCTACGCTTTTGCTACACTATCGCTACACCCTTATTTAAACTTTCCGCCAAAATATTTATGAAATAAACAATAGACTCTTTGTAGTAGGCAAATACTTTATTGTAAGGGATATTTAATAGAACGAAATACTTCTCTTTGATTTTATATTTATTCCGCCTACTAACAAATATTTGCTGAGCCTCTTTCAACAAGCGAGAATAATAATAATAAAAAATGAATTCCGGATTATCGCATGATTCCGTGTGGATTTATATTTAGGTACTGACCTACCATAAATAGATCAAAAAGATTTATAACATGAAGTGCGAAATGAGGGAAAACAGGAGGAGATATGTAGGAACAAGGAAAAAAAAAACGTGTGGCACTCGGGGACTGCCGCGGTAAAGCTATTGCATAGCATTTATAACCTCCATACTTCCTATTTGTCAAAGCTACACTTGGGATGATGACGTGATGACATAAAACAAAAATTACGTTCCCATGACAACATCACGTTGTCATGGGAACCGTCATTACATGGTAGGCGGAGTGGGGGGTGTTAGGTTTTATTTTCGTTACGTTACGGAATTTCTTGATTCGGTCGCCGCGCTCAAAGCCCGCGATAAAAGCTATGCAATAGCTTAATAAAAATGTAGGTAGGTACATAATCAAAAATCAAATACAATGCAAGGTGCATAGTATTTCTAGGTATTTATCTTCTTGGCAATTTGTACCAAACATAGCTTGACTATGAAAATATTGGTTAAGTAGAACGAGATAAGAAATAATTTCCTTACTAACACAATCCTTAAGAAACACAAAACTTAAAAGGAAACTATCCTCAAACAGTAAATATAATCCCACCTCAAACATGCATGAATTACCGCTCACACTACAGGGGGTTGCCAAAACGAAAACACGAGCGCGGACAAAATGTTGATTTAATAGAGGTACCTAAAACAAAGATGGCGGGAACCTGTGACCGTTTGACCGCAAGCCAAGCCGGCGACACTTTATATTAGCTTGTTTAGGTGAGCCTAAGTTTTTATCTAGGTTTCTACCTAGTTCTGTGGCTAGTTGGAACTGGAAGCGTAACGGGAGTGGTATTGACTGTGCAGCCTAGATTACTTCATTGCTTTTAAGGTCTTCTCCTTTTTCTGAGGAAGTAATGAACTGTGTATGTTTTGTGAAGTGTGTTGATGGGTATCGATTTACTTTTTAGTAGCACGAGCAATGAAGTAAAGTAAGGAAAATGGAAACTTCGAATTCAAAGTCGTTGTCCCATTGACAATCCAGTAATTTTATTGGATCTGACTTAAGTGGAGACAGTAAAAGACAGTTAATAATCTATACAAATAAAAATTAAATGCTGTTCGTTGGTTAGCGCATCACTTGAGAAAAGCTGAGCCGATTTGCTGGCTATTTTTTGTTTTAATTAACAAAATATTGGAAAATATGCCCGGAAAATAGGAAAATTCGGGTAAAACTGAAGGTGTTTTTTCCATGGGATTTTTGAACTCAAGACCATGAAATTTTAACAGGAAAAAGTCTTTCGGGTAAATAAGAAATCAAGGAAGAATCTACTACCGCCCTTATCCAAATCCATCGCAGTTCTAAAATAAAATAATATTTTTGAAGTGAAAATTTATTTAGGCGCGTAGGACGTTTCTGAGATGGGACTAAACCATTGATTTCGTGACACTGTTACGACACCAGCTTTTGACAATTAAAAAGACATCAACGAGTTGCTAACCGTTTTCAAGTTTTCACTTCTGTCGGCACTCCCGGAGAGCCACTGTTTTTATTTTTTTTATTATTTAATCCAACATCCTGTATGGGTGCATCCATCTTCTTTTTAAATAAATGCGGGTATCCTCTTTCAAACTCCGCAATTTTTATTTTCCCTCAATTCCGTGCATGTCTCGATCAAATATCACTAATACCTCCCTGTACCGCAACAAGCCAGAGGCAGTGTACTGTACTGGCGCGGCGCCAAACCCCTGCTAATTACTTTACATACCGTACCTTCTACTGCTTTGCAGTTTTATCTTTAAGTTTGATGTTTTAGTCGATTCTATACTAGTTGTAGAACTTTACTAAATTACTAACAGGTAGAATGATTCCTGCTCAGAAAAAAAACACGCAAAAACAAACAGTTCTTAAAGCTGTTTGCTATTCTGTTCATGTAAATATCTAAAAGCTGGATGATTTTTTTTCAACAATGTTTTCTAAAAATGAAACCTAGCTAAATCGATTTATCGCCCCCGAAACCTGCATACTAAATTTTATGAAAATCGTTGGAGCCGTTTCCGAGATTCAGATTATATATAGGTACATATTTACAAGAATTGCTCGTTTAAAGGTGGATAGTTTGTAATCTTAATATGAGATTGCGTAGCAATGATAGCCTAGTGGTGTGACTCTCGGACTGCCAAGTCATAAGACTGGTCTCGAGTTCGAACCCAAGGTTGTATAATTATTACTTGCTTCAAAATCGTAAGGAAATCGGCATGCCTGAAAGACATTTCTCGACGACATGTGAAGCCAAGTCAGAGGCCCACCAGGTTAGACACTAACCACACGAAAAGAAAGAATTGACATTGTCATCAATGACAAAACATAGCGCAACATATAATTATTATGTAAGACCTTGACCTTTTACCTATGTTTTATAAATAAATCATTCTATTCTATTCTGAAATACAACGAATATACTGAAACCGAACTAACTGAAAACATTTATTACAAGAGGTCGGGACAGTTCAATCCGTTTTAATGATTTAATTTAATTTAAAGTCTTATGATATTTATTTGATGTCTAATAATATTGTTATTTATAAACGGTGATAAAACATAGCCACAAGAAGTCCAAAACACAATTTAAGTAATATTCCAAAAGCATACGAAAAAGTTGTGATGAAACGCAGCCTCATTTCGTCGGCAAACAGCTCTTAAATAAATTATTTTGTTTTGCGACTCTTAGGGTTGAGGACGCCTGATACACCAGCTGAAGTGAAGGGAGTAAATATATGTTATTAATAATAGACTCTAGGGGGCGCTGTTACTTGTAAATAAGTAGTCGAGATTTGTGATGAATGAAGGGTCTAAGTATACCGATGAAGAAACATTTTTCTGAAGAAGACTTTCTAAAGCGTTATTAACATTTTGTGAATGTTTGCGTCGCATGTGGAACGCCATAGAAATGTTAGTGCTGTGACATTCTGGCTACTCATCAGCTGGGTCCACACCGGACGATCCAAGTTAGGATCGGCGATTCTTTCGTACGATTCGTTTTAGCAAACCCGCGATCCGCGTGTGTGGATCGCGCAACGTTCAGACCAACCGCGAATTAGGATCCTGCTATTTGCTCCTGCCGCGCCCGATCGGAGTGCACTGGATCGTCCGGTGTGGACACAGCTATTGGTGGTAAGAGTTTGTAACGAGTTAGGTACTTCCGAGTAGCATCGTGGAAGATGGGCTTAAGTTTAACATGTTTTCAATTTGTACAGTTCTGTCAACTTTTGCTGTGCTTGAGAGTTTATATTGCAGTTATGAAAAACTAGTTGTGATAAATCTATATAAATAAAAATGAAATGAAATGAAATCGTTAACATTACTTCAGACCGGTTGGACCGATTTGAGGAAAAAAACTTTTGAAGTGAAAAATTCTTTTGGCGCGTTGGGCATTTTTGAGATGGGAAAAACAATTGAACTCGTGAAACCGTTACCGACACCTCATTTTTGTAAACGCGATTGTGCTCTTAATTTACATTATGTTACGGATCAATGTTCTATGCAAGTATTTTTACTTTAAAGGTTTTGGAAGTTTTTTTTTTTTGTGATCGCGATTGTGCTCTTTATTTAGATAAGGTTACGGACCAATGTTCTATAGTGACCAATGTTCTACAGGAGTGCCAGTTTTTTTTTTGTTGAAATTTTGATTATAGTCCGAATAAGGTTTTTAGGGACAGAAAAATTTATATAACTAGAAGTACTGTTTTCTATGAAAATTTTGTATTAATTATTGAAATTCGGACAGTAATAAATAATAACTGATGATAACACGGACTAAAGGATAAATAGAGCACACTGAAATATCACGCAAAACTGATTTTGATAGGTAATTTCTCATACTTGTAAGTGGTAAGAACCTTTATTATTTGCGACTCTAGTTCGCCCTTCACAAAAACAGAGAACACACGTCACTCAGTTTCACACAAAGGTTTAACAACATTAATCACAAAACACAGCACTTTACCAAAAACGTTAGCTAGTCCAGTATAATAATATCACAAAACGTTTATTTTCAGTCTGTTAGACAATAATATTGGAATAAATTAACTTTGTTTATCTAGGATCCAATAAAAACGTGACATTTGCAAACGACGTAACCAAAGCCGCTCCAATAAAGGTATTTCATATTTTTATTTCATCGTCTGCAGCAGTGGTGCTCAAAGTTTGCGGCCTTCTTATTGCACGACTCATAATGTGAAGCATTAGAGAGTGCTCTGCGATCGAAAAAATTGTTTTGCGTCCTTTCTGCAACTGTTTTTACTATTACACTCCTGCTAGTATACAGAACCTACTTAATTATATACCATTGTATAGATATTAATGAAGATTAATACTGTACTTTACAAAAATTTATTTAATGCAACAGAAACGAAAAAAACATCAAAATAGTTGACAAAAAAAATCCCGTCAATCAATGGATGAAACCTGAAAACATTGTAGCTTGCGAGAAAATCAATTAATTGAGTGTTTTTTTTTAACAGATTCGTTTCAGCCATAGGAGGAACCCTATTGAAAATGGCTCTTTTATTCAAAGTAGTTTAATTATAATTAATAAAAACTAACTACTAAAATATTTCCAACTTTGACCCTCTTCTGTTGCCTAGCAACCAACAAAGCAAACCTAAATAGTCTTTGACAGTACGTTAAGATTGCGAGGTGAGAAATTTTACCCAGATTGATGGTTAGAAAAGCAGTCAAAACATACTTCATGAAAAGTCGTTTAAATTAATTAATTATTTTTTGAACGAGCGTTATGGAGGCGTGCACTTTTGGATTTTCCAAATATATTCTGATTTATTTTTAGCCTTAAGTCCCACTGCCGGTCAAAGGCATATCTTATCCTTCGTTTATTTAATTAACTGTTGACAGCATTTCATAAGTAAAGTTTAATCAATAACTAAGAATAGAATACTGATTACTGACAATCTGACTAACAATTTTTTTATTGCAGACCCCAAAAACACCCATTTTGTACGCGCTTTTACTGTCATCGGAAATTCGGAAGTTTCTTACAATCATGAGAATTATTTCTTATTTATTTTCTGTCTGTGCAATTCTCTCTATATTGAGCTAGTGTGCGTTGGAGCTAGCTTAATCATTTGCTTTTATTTTTTTATAAACTCTGAATGTGTGTTATTTTAACTTACACAGCTTCTAAACTGCCAGAAACGGATTAAAAATAAATAACAGCGTGTTTCTTACTTACACAATTCCTTTCATTCCTCCTTCCCAATCCTTTCCGGGGAACGTCTTCCGCTAAGTTTGAGAGTCACTGACTGTTCTCCAGCGAGTCTGCCTCGCTACCCCCAGTTTGCAGAAACGTAACGATCTAAGATCGCGTGAACGATAATAACGAAGCGGATGTATAGACTCCGGGCTTTTTCTAATTTTCCTCAGATTTATTTGAATAAATATGTTTTTTCTTTTTGTAATCGTGGAGAGTATCTTGGGATTGCCTGAGGACATATTATTTAAGGAAAAGATGAAAGATTTCAGAAGTTTACTTAATGGATATTGTGAGAGATATTCAAGGTATTATTCTAATTTACTACTTACAAGAATTGTTTACTTCCTAAGCCCGACCCATCAAGTGTAGTTTAACAGTTACAGATTTAACAATAACTACGAATAACTACTTAACTTATATTCTAGGTTATTTTAACTTTTTTTAACAAATAGGACACATTTATTAACTTAATCCTAGAAAATAAACGTACCCAGGTATCGAAAAGTGCAACCCTTCAGAACACTTTTAATTGATTAATTCCGGAAGTGCCAATCTACTAAACTTCTGTCTTTCCAAAGTTACTTAGAAAGCCAACACGTGCCAAAGAACCCCGTCTTACTTACAAACGAGACTTAGCTTTTAATCCCCCTGTACATACAAATTAAGATTGACTTCGACTTCTCCATTCCCGCGCGATTCCCAGAAAAAGGTATTAATTTCAGAAAAGGATGAATGATATGGAATAATATTCCATGTGATGAAATAACGGAAGATAAGTGAAAGTAAGAAGTTATCAATAAGATGTAATATTTTTTTAGACATATATATTTTTAATAAGAAAGGAAAAGTTTTCTTTTTTCTAGGAATTCAAGCTGTTTTACGTTCGAAGTAATCCTATTCCAAGAATTTCTCTCGATTCCCAGGTCGGGCAGTGTTATTGGTTTCCATTAGGAATTTCTTAGTAAAAACCCGGAGTTTGGAAGTTGGCGGTGTGATACCCCCGTGCCTTGGAAAGCACGTTAAGCCGTTGATCCTGCGCCTGATCTCTCTCCGGTCGTGTCGGATTGCCGTCCCATCGGACTATGAGAGTGAGGGAAGAGAGAGTGCACCTGTGTCTGCGCACACACTCGTGCACTATAACATCTCCCGCGCCGAAGGCTAGTCTCCGCTGAGATTGGCCGCCATGGCCGAAATACGGTCTGGTGGACTATATATATTCCAAGAATTTAAGTTCACAATGGTGCCGATTCTCTTGTCACAAATGCCTCTAAACTAAACTAAAAATCACCAAAATTTTGTGTATTCCTGTCAAACGACGATTTCCCATTCTGAAATAGACTAAAGTGACACAACTTAACTATATTTTAGTTTGACAACACTAAGATGCCACTGAGATATTAGTTTAGTGAAAATGGCAATTTTGCTATTCTGAATTTGACGTTTTTCACCTAAAATTTAGATTTTTTAAATCTGACTATTTTTAATCGTGATTAAAAACGTGTGGAATAAAATTGGTTGCCATGAACTTTAAATTCACACCAACACCTTGACTCCAAGTGCAAAAACAGTACCGTATTTTTTTTTTCTTTTGCTTATATCTCGAAAATGGTGTGTCCAATCAGAAAAATAATGAAAATTTCAACCCCCTTTATAAGACCCTAAACCAACACACTCAACATGTAGGTAATATTTTTTCTTATTTTCCATACAAAAAGTGAAATATTCCATATAAAACACGTCGACGCTGCCCCCCTCTACTCACGTGGTAGGTATCACGCGTGGAGTCGCGATTGTCAAATTCGATTTAGACGTGTTAAATTATTTTAAATTTAGAGAATTTATTTTGCAGAATAGCTTTGAGATTCTCATAGTCAAAAGTAAGAGATTTTAGTGATAGTTTAGTTAGTTTTAGTTCGGTGTACAAGAGAATCGGCACCATCACACTAATATTATCCTACTAATATTATAAAGGCGAAAGTTTGTGAGTGTGTGTGTATGTTTGTCTCTTCTTCACGCTCAAACGGCTGGACCAATTTGGATGAAATTTAGCGCACAGATAGCTTATAACCTGGATTAACACATAGAATTATTTTTATCTTGATATTCCCACGGGATCGAGACTTCTGCGGGCGAAACCGCGGGGCGCAGCTAGTTGCCTATAAAATTCAGCTATCGGAACCATGAAAATACCTAAGAAAACAAGTACTTTCGAAATTAATAATCATTAATAATAATCTTTAGCCCTCAACAAAGTCAGGTGTAATTTTAATTTACGGTAACAAACGTTAATGGTGTTCAACATGGGTACCTTCCGGCAGGAATCCAATACTGTTGCTCGCAGATTGGATAGCAAATGGAGTACTCATGTCAGATGTAAGAGCGACATTAGCTGAGTTATGTACCCATATCAGAACGTAATCTCACGTGCTATTGATTGTTCTATTCAAAAACCTATATCCCTATTAACCTTTTCTAACAATTTGCCTCAATTTGATGTTAGTCAAAGTTTGACTAAATACCTATTTATTTTGCAAGAAATCCTCTTGTTTGTCTAAAATTAACGTAACTTTGAGATAAAAAGGCCAACACTAACCAAAACAATGGATTAATCTGAATTCTACGAAAACTTCGAAAGAGTTGTGTCAGGCCGTCGCGTCGCGACAGTCTGCGGTAGCCTTAATCGATTATTTTGATTAATATTTGCCTTTATCCTAAAGGATAAAAGACATAAATGTCTTTACCTCTATTGTCTAATTATTTTTGGGGCATCACCAATGACTCATTCTTTTCTGATCTCTTATTGAACGTTACTTACGAAAATCTATTTTAACAGTCCATGTGCGAATACATAATACTCCATTTGTGAATACTCCGTGCGACAACATTACAGGTAGCACCAAGGGACGGGGACGCAGTTTAAATATTTATTTATGGCAACAGCCGCTGATTACAAGTCCGAATGGCTTCCGCTTCCAATGCGGAACGTACGGCGGCGGGGGACTTGCACTGTTTGGATATAATATATACTTAGAACTGGGCTTGTTGTGATTCTGAGTGGGTTTAATCTCTGTGTCATCTGTGTTAGTTATTAAGAAATAAGACGAATTGAAAATTAAAAAGCTATTCTTGTACTATGAAAACTGGTCTGGATTATGTCAAATCGTGGTTTCTGAATTTAACTAAAATGATGTTGAATGATGAAGAATTGTATATCACACTCTGTATATCGTAAAGTTTAAATTGAATTTGATTTCTTCTTTAGTTGAATTGTATTACAATTCTTCGATATACCTGAGAGTGTGACTCGAAAAGAAATTGGTTTATCTCTTATCTACCCATATTGATTTGAGATGCTCTTTTAAACGGATTTCAAATTCATTGATGCCACTTTTAGTAATGACGAATTATGTTCATCGCACCCAGACATCTTGAGAATTGTACGCACGTCACATTCAACAAAAGAAGTCTATAGTAAAAATAAATGAACCGAAGTCACCTACTCTGTCACTGATATACAGGGTGTCCAGTAAATAGCACGACATACTGCAGGTGGTGATAGCTTAGGTCAACACCTACCAAAACAACACAATATATGTTCAGCAAAATCTTACGAATTTACAGTTTTACAAAATTTTCTAAAATATCGAACAATCTCTACCTTGAAACAGATTTTTAAGCATCTCGTAATGAAAAATTCCTTTTCTAGTTTTTTTTTTTACATCAAATTATTTGTGAGTAGTTACTTTACTTATTGATAAGTCTTTTTTCTATCAAAAACAAGAATGTTTTCAAGAAATAGTATTTTTTGTTTAAATTTTCACAGAACGATTTTCTTTTCGCATAATTTTGTAAAACTGTAAATCCGTAAGATTTTGCTGAACATTTATTGTATTGTTTTGGTAGGTATTGACCCAAGCTATCACCCCCTGCAGTATGTCGTGCTATTTACTGGACACCCTGTATACAGCAACATTATTTACCAGTTTTTTTCTTAACTACAGTTGTAAAAGAAGCAAAAAAAACAAATTACTTAGAAAGATCTAACTCCATCATAACTAACTCAGAAGCACTGATATCTACAAACCGATTATTAACTACGGCTTTATTCTGGATCACAGTTGTAAAAGAAGAAATGAAAACGGATTACCTACTTTAGAGAAGCCTAACTCCCATAACTTACTCAGAATTACCATTATACATTACTTAAATCTTCACAAACCTCAACAAAACTCATGAAATAACCTTATTTATCGCCCTCTCAACATGTTTTAAAAACACACCCACATTTCAGCAATCTTATTATCCTTAAAAAGAACTCCGGAAAAATGGAGACGTTTATTTTCATCATTTAAAGAGGCCAAACCTCAAACGTCGGAAATTAAACGCGTCTGTTTGGATTTTATTTTTGGGGTTCCGTACCCAGAGTATGGTTACCTTATAACCTTATAATTTAACCAACGATGTCTGTCTGCTACCAAGTTATATCACAGTATAAGTAAAAGGTAGAAAGAAATTTTCTAATACGGTGGTTGCCTAGGTAAAAAAAAGAAATTGTATTTAGTCCGTCTTTCAAATAATAAAAAAATATTAGACACGTATTTTTTTCTTTATCATATTAATAAAAAATAACTTAGAAAACACGCATTAAAGTTGGGGAGTGGGGCTCTGTACGTCACAACGTCGTATTAAATCTAGCAAGGCGTGACGTCATGCCACATTTTAACTCAGTGTATCGCCGTAAACTTTTGATTACGTCAAAAAAGAAAAAATACGTGTTCAATATTTTTTTATAATCTACAAGACGAAAAAAATTTTGGACACAGGCCTATTGTGTGCTGGTACTCGTATCATAACTATTTGAAATTAAAGTGTAATTAATATAATTTAGTTTGATGGCCCAGTGATTAACGGCCTCGGCTCTCATGTTCGAGGTTGTGGGTTCAAATATCCGGGCAAGTGCCAATGTTAATTTTTCTATTCATATGTACTTTATGAGTTTATTTTGGACATTACTGAAATCGGTGAAGGAAAACGTCGTTATTAAACCTGGACTTATAGTTAACATAAGTCTGATATCACCAACCCATCTTGAGCAAGCGTGGTGATCAATGCTCGTGCCTTCTCTGTATCAGTAGAGTAGTTCGCCCTGCAAAGGGACAATAATAGGCTGGTATTATTTAATACTGAGGAGAGTAACTTTATTCATATTCAAGCAAAAATGCATCCATTTGAAATAGGATAAGTGTCCATATTAAAAAGAAGAAGAATTTATTTTGTTTTGTTTAAAGAAGAATTTGTTAAGTTGTATTTAAGAAGATTTTGTTTTTGTTTTTTATTTTTGAATATTTGTTTTCATTCTTTTTTTTTAAATGGCAATCGTAAGCGCTATTGTAGGTACATAATATATATATATTAGACAATAAGCTTTCTTAAAAAAAAAAATAAGCAATTAAGCCTGGCTTATCATAATTGTTTTCAGTCAAACAACAAATACCGACTACATAATTATTATATCGACACACTTCATCACACTTTTGTGAATATTACCAATAACATTAAATTCATTCGTAGATTAAAGCTGTTAATTATTAACGCTATTATATGGAGTTCAGTTGCCAATTATTGCTTCTGGAGACCACATTATTGCACTGCATTTTTGAGGTTTGAGGTTCTGGTTGTTTTACTAACAAAACTAGCTTTTTCCCGTGGCTTCGCCTGCGTGGATGTCGGAAAATATCCCACGGGAACATTAAAGTTATAAACTATCTGTCTCCAAATTTCATCTAAATCTGTTTAGCCTTTTTTGCGCCAATCCGGAACACATCCAGACTAACGTACAAAAATTCTAAAAACGATATTTTCGGCATCAGACTTGTTGCCACACCTCTCAGCAATTACCTACCTACTTTTTTTTCAAATATATTCAATGTACAGTTTTGACTTCGTTACAATTTTATTATATGTAGTTACTAGCGGACGTCACGCGGTTTCACCCGAGTAGTTCCCGTTCCTGTAGGAGTACGGGGATAAAATATAGCCTATGTTACTCGCTGATAATGTAGCTATCCATTGCTGAAAGATTTTTTCAAATCAGTCCAGTAGTTTTTAAGTTTATTCGTTACATACAAAAATACAAACATACAAATCTTTCCTCTTTATAATATTAGTATAGATAGAGTATAGATATTCCATTACGGAACCCTCCATACAATATTCCCACCCACACTTGACGAATATTTCGTTATTTTTCTTTTTATTCTGTCTCTCAAATAAACGTCACAGCTGGGAGTAAATAATATCATCAATCTGGCTCAAAAGTGGTCTAAGTAGAGATGCGGCCGCGGGATAATCCCCCATTACAGTAAGAAGCCGTGACGTAACATACACCGATCAATGTTGAGTCTCCGGCTATTCCCTTCACTCAGTGGAGAGTATTTTTGTGGCGTTGATGATCTTCCTTACGATTATGACTACTCTCTTAGAGGTTTGGTAGTGTCTACGAGTACTAACGTTCGTCTGTCTGTATTTTGTAGTAGTTATTTATCTGGATGCATAGCCAGGGGTTATAGTTGACACCATTTAGAGCTTTTGAGCATGTTTTTAAACAGTTTTGAACGATTGAGGCTATTTTTAATTTTAAAAGCATCCTACGATTTACGTTAGGAAAAAATTACAAACTAATTTTGGCACTGTTGGCAATTAAAAAAAATATAGTTCGTCCAAGACATTTATGGTTCAAAATGCTCTAAATGATGTCAACTATGCAGTCCTTAAGGCTTTGCACCCAGCTTACAAAAACTGTATAATTCAGTATCTTTTCCTATACTATTAAATGAGCATTCTCTATTTTCACCAGAGCAAAGCTCGGTAAATGATAAATGATTTTATTTCTGTAAGTAAGTTTGTACAAACACTTTTACACTTCAATCATATATTATTTTAAAACCAGATGAGGTCGGCGTTTCCTATCTGACTACTCTGAGAAGAAAGGCCGAAACAAACTCACAGGTCTCAGTCTCTTTTAAAGTCCAGACATAATCTTGGTCAGATCATGTGAAGGCCATGTGGATTGGTATCTGAAGTGGTCTTTTGAGGAAAGCACCACACAGATTGAGAGGGCCTGTCCAGTCAGTGCACGCATTTGTCAGTTATCGTGCAGCTCAACTCTTAAGGAGCTCAACGATTCGACGAACAATACCAAAAAAAGGACATTTCGGTCGCCCAGGTACTCATCTAACAGACAAAACAATGAACGTTGCAACACTTACCAAATTGTTAAAGCTGAAATTCATTCATTCAAATTAGGCTGACAATCAGCACTTTTCGAACGTCAAAATTACATAAGACAGTCCCCCAAAACGCCCACCCTTCACCACTTCCTAGTGCTTTATCTGGGAAGAAAAAGTGGCGCACAGCTGTCTGTTCAGATAGAAAAAACATGTACATACCTACTAAACAGCACTGCGTACCTTTTCGAGGCATAGAGACGCAATTACATGGGACTTAAACATAACTGGCGAAATGTGGGTGTACCTGCTACAGGGACACCTCTGCCCAACCCTTCGGGGAAACAAGGCGTGATGTTATGTTATGTAATTAACTTTTTAGTAAAAAAAACAGTGGCACTCTGGGAGTGCCGACAGAAGTGAAAACTTGAACAATGTAAAAAAATACTTCCAAAACCTATAAAATAAAAATACTTGCATAGAACATTGATCCGTAACGTAATATAAATAAAGAGCACAATCGCGTTTACAGAAATGAGGTGTCGGTAACGGTGTCGCGAGTTCAATTGTTTTTTCCCATCTCAAAAATGCCCAACGCGCCTAAAGAAGTTTTCACTTCAAAAATTATAACTAACTAGCTGACTTTGTCCTGCCAAAATTTCGATAATTCACACAAAATTCCCATAGGAATAGGGACGTTCAGTATTTCCCGAATTTAAATATTTTATTGAAAAAAAATCAAATTTCTCTTTCCTTAATAACCTAAATCTTTTACTACAACATTAGAACTATTAGGTACATTTTAAAACAAAAAAAAGACTAAATTGGACCAGCCGTTCTCAACTAATGCGCCTTTTGGATACGGGACTCAAGAAATGAAATGCTGTTCGTTGGTAAGCGCATTAGTTGAGAACGGCTGGTCCATTTTAGTCTTTTTTTTTGTTACTAAGCCCCCGCTGTCCGTCTGTTTGACAGCGGGTGGTATCTCATGAAACGAAACAGTAGACAGTTGAAATTTTCATAGATTGTGTATTTCTATTGCCGCAAAAAAAAAAAAAAATATATTAACGGAGTTAATAATTAAACGTGTTTTTTCTCGATCTTAAAACCGTACAGAACCCTTCGTGTGTGAGTCCGACTTGCACTTAGCCGATTTTATCTATACTAATATTATAAAGAGGAAAGTTTTGTATTTTTATATGTAACGAATAAACTTAAAAACTACTGAACCGATTTGAAAAATTCTTTCAGCAATGGATAGCTACATTATCAGCGAGTAACGTAGGCTATATTTTATCCCCGTACTCCCACGGGAACGGGAATTACGCGGGTGAAACCGCGTGACATCCGCTAGTTATAAATATAGAAAAGCTGAAAATGAAATCAGCTCTAATTAAATACTCAGCAGTGAACTACCAGATAGTTTCTAGAATCCTAGCTCGTCTGTGTAAGTAAGTACCTACTCAAAGTGTAATTAATATGCCGTCTTTGAGTCCGTTCGAGTACTCCTAGCCGGGATTACAGCATGATGGATGTTGGGATAAATGGAAAAATGTTATTGATGTTCTGCTGGCAGAAGTTTGTATTGAACGGTTTGTACTGTTGGAATGTTCGTCCGTTATATTGAATTGGACCTTGTGTTGATGGATTGGAACGTGCTGGTGGAATTCTCAGCTGTTTTTAGGGTTCCGTAGTCAACCAGGAACCCTTATAGTTTCGTCATGTCCGTCTGTCTGTTTGTCCGCGGTCTAGCTCCAAGACTGTTAGTACTAGAAAATTGTAATTTGGCATGGGTATACATATTAATCATGCTGACAAAGTGGTAAAATAAAATTATAGGGTTCCTCCCCTACACGTAAAGTGGGGATGTTTTTTTTTTCTATCCCTTGGTGTAGGGTATCGTTGGAAAGGTCTTTCAAAAACATTGTGAGTGTGTAAAAACCATTTTTGAATTCAGAGATCCGTTTGCGAAATATGTATTAAGCTTTAAAGTGCAAATTTTTGTTAGAGTCAAGTGTCCCCCCCCCCTGCCAGCTAAATGGTTGGTTTTATGTACCTATGTGAAAAAATTCACGGCAGTAGCTTATATAACGAATTTAAAAGGAAAACTATCACAGCTGAGTAGGCTTTACAAGTTAACGAGTAAAAATCGACCAACTTAGATTTGCGGTTGTAAAAACATTCCGTATGAAAGATTTTTTTTTTTCAACAACAAAGTTAAGTTTGTTCTTGGGATAAATTCATCCCAACTACGGAACCCTACATTGTGCGTGGTTCGACATGCACTTGGCCGGTTTTTTATTTGGTAACGAGATTTTGTAAAAGAACGCTGTCAGAGCCATTTAAAATCTACGTCATCGCCGCGAATCTCATAAGGAACTATATAATGGTTACTATGACGCTGGTTGTTTTAATGTTGCCAATAAGCTAACTGTTTCAGAAACTTTTACAGAGGATTTATAGCATGGGTGTAGATAAAAAGATTAACATTATGACGGTACCTTGCCAATTCATTTATGAAAATATTATGTAAGTAAGAAAAAATCTGCACCTTTTTAATAAAATTAGTGATAGACGTAATTTATCTTCTGTAGGGTACTGTGTTAAATGTTACAACAAAATACCTTTGTAAACAAGCATATTAGAGGATTATAATCCTAGATAAGAATGCTTGGAAACATGCTGGTCCTGCTCCATAGGACAATCTAGAGTCTAGACCAAATCAAACTGGTTGTTAATTTAATTGTATAATTTTTATAACATTGATTTTACATTTTACATTCTGCGGTTACCTTACACACTGGCTTGTTAATTGTAATTTTTTCAATGAAAATCATCTACTTTTACAATGTTTGTAAATAATAATATGTAAGCACCATACCACAGATTCTATCGCATAATTAATTTATCTGTCATTGCTTCATTTATAATTCTTTTTACCTACTGTGATGTTGTTTTTTATTTTAAATTTTATTCTTGGTGCATCGTCTTCATATATAATTAATGTTACAAAATATTATAAAAGAAGTGTTTTGGAAGGGGCACCTAGAATCAATTATATTTTCCTGTACATTTAAACGTTCAAAAGTGCCTTTAATGAGCCTTTTTGATATAAATGATTTGCCTTTGGTAAAAAACTTAAAATTATAACACTGGATGCATCTTAAACTGCAAAAAAGTTCAAATTATTCTGAAGCTGTGAAAAATACCTTGTTTTAAATTTTACTAAAAATTAAAACACTTTACCTGATAGTGAATAGTTTAATCGGACAATTATCTATACGATACCTACTTGGGTATCGACATCGACGCGTACTTGGATGCGCAGTGTTTTACCAAAACTACGATCCGCAACCATTCAGAAATACTTCAGAAGTTTACTTTGTATAACAGCTAACAACTACAACAGTTAGGTTTTATTTTGTTGTGTTTATTATGGATCATATGGTCTGTTATCACAGCAATCAGAATCAGTATTATTCATTCGACCATATTCATTTATTCAGTATCATGTAGTGCTGTTGGTCTTACAACCAGTCAGTCCCAGTTACTGGGTTGTGGAGGCAGATAGGCAGTCGCTCCATGTAAAGTATTGGTATTCAGCTGCATCCAGTTAGATTGGAAGCCGACCCCAACATAGTTCGGAAAAGGCTAGGCAGATTGATGTGGTCTGCTATAAAGATTGTTATTATTATCATACATCATGGAGACAGACAAACTCCAGAGGCAGAGAGTATTTTTGTATCGAAAATACAACAACTCTACTATCATTTGAGTTTAAAAAAATCGACAAGCATAATTAGTATTACCCGAAGATATTAATTAAGTCTTAAAACGAATTGCATATCTTGTGCGAAAAAGTATTTTCATTTTCAATTATAAAATCGTTCAAATTTTCGTGACGCTTACTCCACGTGTTCGTGCTTGACCCACAGATTCGCCTTGCCATACCTGAGTAGGTATAAATGAACCACTTGACCTCCCAACGTTTTATCTCTAAAAACTACCATCCCTACAATAAAAATACAGAAAGTAAAAACAATTTTCTCTCCATTTTTCTCTCACAAACTTAGGCCCTTAAAAATAAATATCACAAGGTCTCTTTTAATCCATTATATCCAAGGGTCCTTCCATTTTCCGAGATACCCGTAGCCGTCCGTAACTGTATTGCGGCTCGCCCCAAAATTCTATTAATCCTATCTCGTCAAGTCGTCACGTAAATTAGTTAGGGGAACTTAAAACGTAACGTTACAAGTTACGAGCGGTTGAGGTTACGAGCAGTTATTGGTTACAAGCGGTTATTGGTTACAGTTGTTTGGAGGTGTTGCGGTCTTTTTGTTTTTTGAAGGGATTATAATTTTCCTGATGATTAATAATAATAATTAATTATTAATTAATTATTCGGCTGGCAACATAAACGTCAACACGTCTCAAAAAGTGTTCTCTCAATTTTCACAGTTATATTTATTTTAGACGCAGTTTTTAGTAAAAACGAACAAGCGTAAAAGCCCAAAAATCGAAATAGAACAGAAAAAAGATCAAAATGACCAGAGAAATTATAGACAATAATCAAAAAATGCCATAACGGAGGTGACATGACAGATGTCACCTCCAATAAAACCAAAAAAATTGGATTGAAAACTAAATGTTGACGAGATCGGCCACACGATCAGCACGCCCACCACCTCCGGACTCTTCGCTCAGCTCCGCCTCGCCGCCGCCGGTACCCAGCCCCATTGTGAGCGCTGTGTCGACACCGGCCGCGGTAGTTGCGTCGAGCTCGAGCGACGAGTATTTCTCCCCGCCGACGTCGCCAACACCTGTACGACGGCAGGGGAGAGGCCGGCCACCGAGGAGCTTGGGACTTAGGGGCCAACCGGCCCCGAGCCGGGTCCCCGCTGCCGGTGGTTGTGTGCAGCGCATGAGATGGACTCAGTCAATGAACGAGAACGTCATGCGCGCATATTACGGGTCTACAGAGGGAGGAACTAACCTCACTGCGTACCGTGTTAGGATGTTGTCTCTGTTCCAGGAACTAGAGCCAACCGTCAACGTCTCGGCCCAACGACTGGCGGATCAGGTGCGTGTCATCCAACGCAATCATAGGTTGGAAGATGCTGCGCTTGATAGGCTGCGCTCAGAAGTACTGAGCAACCATATCGTCTCAACTCGGGCACAAACCGCGGCACAAGCGTCAAATATTAATGCAATCCCGCCGCGGTTCAATCATGATGTTGAAGAGGAGGATGATAGGGTTGCCACAGTAAGTAGCCAGTGTAACGTCCGATTGAGGAGCGCACTGGAGGATGCGTTCCGCGAGTATAGGTACACTCCGACCGAACTTAGACCCCGATTACCACGCCTACCCATGCACAAAAAAAATAGGGCGCTGGTGTGTGCCTTGGACTCGCAGCTTACGAATTTTTTCGAAAGCAGCGAGGATCTCATTGATACACACTCGATCCTGTATTGCGCGGCTGTTGCGGCATGTCGTTTAGCTAACGTCAAGTTTCCAAACTACGACGGAGCTACTCGACCCAAACCAGCCGTACCAGCCTGGCAGTGCAGAATCGAGCGACGTATCGATGGGGCCAGGGCACTCATCGGCAAACTATACTGCTTCAGGGAGGGAAATACACGACCACGAGTGATGCGCTTTGTAAGGCGGGCATTCTCGGGGACTGGAATCAGTCCTCAAGAATACATGTCTCGTGTCACAGAGCGCATCGACTTCCTGAAGCAGAAAGTTTGTGCATGGGCGAGCCGTATTCGGCGGTATAAGCGGCGGGTTGACCGATACACGCAGAATCGCATGTTCCAGAGCGATGAGAGGTGGGTATATAGAGCTTGGGAGCGACCTGAACAAAATACGATGACAGACGTATGCCGCCCGGATGATGCTGCCACGAGTACATTCTGGCGCAGCATCTGGTCGGTGCCCGTCTGTCACATTGAGGCTGGCTGGATGCAGGATGTCGAGCGAGTGTGTGAAACTATACCAGAAATGGACGCTATACTAATCACACCATTAGACGTAGCCAGAGCAGTCCGTCCGTTACCGAATTGGAAATCACCGGGACCGGACGGACTGCACAACTTTTGGTTAAAATGGCTGAGTAGTTCGCACACTCGCCTGGCATCTCAATTTCAGTCATCCCTAGAGACTGGGTCGCTACCGCAGTTCCTAACAACAGGCGTTACTCACCTGCTCTATAAGTCAGGTAGTCCCGCGGAACCCAAGAATTATAGACCGATCACATGTTTGTCGACGGTCTATAAACTTCTTACATCCATTTTGAGAACGAAAATTAACACACACATTGACAATAATTCAATCATGTCAGCCTCTCAAAATGGATGTAGGAACGGGTCCCGCGGTACTAAGGAGCTTCTCCTCATCGACATGGCCATAAGCCAACAGGTTCGTCGATCCCGCAAGGATCTGTCGACATGCTGGATAGACTATAAGAAGGCCTACGACTCGGTGCCACATACATGGCTCATGAGGGTGCTGGAGCTGTACAAGATAGATGCAACTCTGCGCACCTTCCTGATGTCGTGTATGGGGCAATGGAGGACGGTCCTTCGCTACCCAGGATGTCGACAGATCCAGAAGAATAACGAGCCTGTATGGATTAAACGGGGAATATTCCAGGGCGACAGTTTAAGTCCACTTTGGTTCTGCTTAGCCCTGAACCCTCTAAGCACACTGCTGGAGGATTCAGGTCTGGGCTATAGATTGAGGAGAGGAGGTCAGGTCATATCTCACCTCCTATACATGGATGACTTGAAACTCTTTGCCCCCAACAAATTGCGACTGATGGAGCTACTGAAGGTAACTGAAACATTCAGTAGCGCCATCAGTATGGAATTTGGTGTGGACAAATGTGCAGTCATGCATGTAAAGCGAGGAGAGATTATGGAATCCGAGGGGACCCAACTCTCGGACTCCATACACCTTAGATCCCTCTCCTCAACCGAAAGCTATATGTATTTGGGTATGTCGGAAGCGTTAGGCATCAACGTTGCTGACATGAAGCAATCGTTGAAGGAGCGCTTCTTTGGTCGCCTGAAAAAGGTATTAAATAGTCTTCTTTCAGGCGGAAACAAGGTGCGCGCCTTCAACGGTTGGGTCATGCCGGTTTTGATGTACTCTTTCGGCATACTCAAATGGACTCAGACTGAACTCGACGCCCTGGACAGGAGGGTCCGTACACTCCTGACCGCAAACCGGATGCATCACCCACGTTCATCGGTGATGAGACTGTACATCCCGCGGAAGTGCGGGGGTCGAGGCTTTTTAAATGCGAAGACCCTCCACAACCGCGAGGTGTGCAGCCTCAGGGACTACTTTCTTAAAGCCGATGTGGGTATGCACCGTGATGTGGTCGCAGTGGACAACGGGCTCACCCCGCTCTCCATGGCTAAAGAGAACTGGCGCAAACCTGTAGTACTTACTACAGATGACCGCAAGGAGGTATGGCAAAGCAAGGCGCTTCACGGGCGCTTCTATCGAGCTCTCCATGAGCCCGGTGTAGATTTCCTAGCGTCCGTATCCTGGCTACGTTTCGGTGACCTTTTCGGGGAAACTGAAGGTTTCGTCTGTGCAATTATGGACGAAGTTATCTTGACGAATAACTACCGGAGACATATTATGAAGGACGGTACGGTTGACGTGTGTCGGGCATGCCATCGTCCGGGTGAGTCCATCAGACATATTATCTCTGGTTGCTCGCGTCTAGCTAACGGCGAGTACTTGCACAGACATAACCAAGTGGCTAGGATTATTCACCAGCAACTTGCTTTGAAATATAAACTTGTGGACTCTGAGGTACCGTATTACAAGTATGTGCCCGACCCAGTTCTCTAAAATGACCATGTCACGTTGTACTGGGATCGGTCTATCATTACTGACAGGACTATTGTAGCAAATAAGCCTGATATAGTAGTGATAGATCGATTAGCGCGCCGCGCAATGATAGTCGATGTTACCATTCCACATGACGAGAACCTCGTGAAAGCTGAGAAAGAGAAACAAATAAAATATCTCGACTTAGCACACGAGGTTGTTGACATGTGGAATGTGAGCTCGGCTATCATTGTGCCGATTGTCGTAACGGCTAATGGCCTGATGGCCGAAAGCCTCGACCAACATCTCTCGAGGCTCTCGTTAGGCGGTTGGATCAAGCGCCTGATTCAGAAGGCAGTACTCCTCGATACGGCTCGCATTGTGAGGAGGTTCCTGTCTCTGCAGCCCTAACCACCGGTAGCTTGGACCCTGCTCCCGACACCGGCGGAACTCTATTTTTTTATATTTTTAAATGTTTTTTTTTTATCCTTTTTTATTTTAAGAAATATTTAAAAATGTAATAGAATAAGAATTAAAATTAATAAACGAACAATAATTAATTAAAAATGATTTTATTTGTTCATTATTCTATATTTTAAATTTATATTTTACTAATCAATTATATCATTTTTTTTTATTATTAATTAATTAATTAATTAAAATATTGACTAGGTACTTTACCAAAACCTGAGATGCTGTCGGTATAGGTACTTTAAATGTCTTGAAACGGCACTTACCTGGAAAAAGAAAAGAAAAATGTTATTACCTATTAAAAGTATACCTAATGTCAAGTTTTGAACAAAAATGTCATAGAAGTAAAATTGATTACTAATCGCTCCGCTCTAAGTTTATGTCCACGCCAATCAAAACGCTATAGGTTTATCCCATATACCGAACACAAAATATTAAATCCTTTACGACTCCATCAAGCCAGGTAATAGAAACTGATAAATTAATTTGTCAAAAACTTTGTAAATTCATTGAAAATATTTGTTTTTCGCCATTGTTTGGTTGGTATTAACGTAATTATAATCAAGTTCGGTAAAGTTGGCAGGACTGATAGCGTCCACAGATTATAATAGATTTAATTCAGTTTTAGATTTTGGTTTTGTTTCACGATGGTGTAAAGGGAAAATGGTCTGAAGTTCATTAAGTTTCCTCTTCGGGGAAAAGATAATTTAACCTTGTTGAAAGTTAAAATGGCCGGTAATTTGGGTCCTCTAATTATTTCATTTAGAGAACATTACTTCGGATTAGTGGTGCCCGATAATTCAATTATGGTATAAGATCCTAATTTCTGTCAACTTTTATTTATTTTATAAATATAAACTTTTTACAAAAAAAAAACAACCGACTTCAAAAAAAAAAACACTACAAAGTGAAAAATAACTTTAATTTCGGAAGTCGGTGTCTTTAGTTTTGAATTTTCGTTTGTCACCGACTTCCGAAATTAAAGTTATTTTTCACTTTGTAGTGTTTTTTTTTTTGAAGTCGGTTGTTTTTTTTTTGTAAAAAGTTTTTATTTTTCACTTTTTAGTTGTGGTACCTACCCCACACAAATTCGAATACCACTACCTGCTATGTGAATAACAGTGACAAGAAGTTATCATATCATCTACATACTAAGTGGGAAAAAATACGTATAATTGAAGCTAACTCAAGAACTACCCAAGCAAAGTTAATAAAATTTATATGGGTCCCATATAAATTTTATTAACTTTGCTTGGGTAGTTCTTGAGTTAGCTTCAATTATACGTATTTTTTCCCACTTAGTATGTAGATGATCTACCAAACAAAAAAAGAATCATCAAAATCTATTCATAATTGGCGGAGTAATCGCGTAACAAACATACAAAAAAAAAAAAAAAAAAAAAAACAAAAAACATACAGACGAATTGAGAACCTCCTCCTTTTGGAAGTCGGTTAAAAATACAACCGACTGCCAAAAAACCGCTACAAAGTGAAAAATAACTTAAATTTCGGAAGTCGGTGTCTTTGGTTTTGTATTTTCGTTATTTGCCACCGATTTCCAAAATTTAAGTTATTTTTCACTTTGTAGCGGTTTTTTGGAAGTCGGTTGTTTTTTTTGTAAAAAAGTTTTACCGAGCATAAATTGCATTGCAACCCCAAGATTCGCATTAGCCCCTGGAGCCTCATGCTTCATGGGGCTACAGAGGCCATTGTATATCAAGGTGTAGACCGGTTGGCACGATAATGATAAGGAAGAATGTGCCCTTAGGATATGGAAGGAATAATCAATTTCCCGGGCTTTAAATAGTTGTAGTCCGTTATCACAGAATCAAAATCAGGCCCAAACACTGCCACACTTAAATCACGCCTACCAAATAACACAGTACCCCGTTTCCCCAATTTACGCCCTTACAACCGGAACTAATACCACGTACCTTTTCCTGTAACATACCTACGCACCACCCCTATACCTACGAATCACCCCTATACCATAGAATAGAGAGGCACAGAAGGCTGGCTCTATACAACGAACGAAAGCGCACGCACACATACATACGCTTCACGTACAGCGAGTGTAAGCGCACTCGCGATCGGCATTTGTTTGAGATCCTCATATATAAGGTAAACCAGAAAAGGTATGCGCTTCGGTAATTTTCGTGTTTCCGAATTAACACGAACGTCGCGCCACATAGTGACCCCCACAGAGGCCAATGCTTATAAGTTTTGTTCTGCCACGCTTTGTAGTAGCGCACCGATCATTGTGCGTTTGTATGAAGTTTTGTCTCTATCGGGTTACCTACTCTGGTCGCACCATGTCATCTGTCACTCAAAAGTTTGGAAAAGTTTTTTGGAATTGCATAGTTGTTAAACTATGATTTTGTAATAATGGTAATACAAAAACAGATAAGTAAATCCGTGGTTATAACAGCTAATCATCGAGCGTTCGTATTTCCGAAGATAGACGATGTTTTCTCGAAGCGCCTACTTTTCTTAGGATATGTGTAGTACTCGTCTATGTCTGCGTGCGCCTGTTTTCGCTCGTTGTATGTAGTTCACCTTCTGTACCTATCTATTCTGTGCCTACAGGTACGCGTAGCCTGCAGGCATCATTAGCCACCCTTCTTGCTGACGCGAAAAAGATAACCAGCCGATACATTCCGCCGGCCTGTTAGGGGTTTAATGGAATTAGGGATACTGTGCCAATTCTTATTATTACGGTTTTATAGCAATGTTTGGATGGGCAGAATGTCCGGGTAATTTACCAATTAGCTATCGATAATCGTGAAAGTTGTGATTTTAGGATGCAGTGAAAGCCTGAGCCATTGAAAATATTAAGTCTAAAGTCTTAGTATAAAAGACGAAAAAAATACCGAAAAAGTACAACCGACTTCGAAACTACAAAGTGAAAAATAACTTTAATTTCGGAAGTTGGTGTCTTTGGATCAGTATTTTAATTTTTTGCCACTGACTTCCGAAATTAAAGTTATATTTCACTTTGTAGTTTGGAAGTCGGTTGTATTTTTTTTTTTAAGTTTTTTTTTGTGAGTTGGTTTGTAATTTATCTAAATTACAAGAGTAATAATATAACTAATGTCAACTGCTAATCAAAAATACCCAAATCGCTACAGATGTGCCAATAATATTTGAAGAGTTCCCTCGATTTCTCCAAGATCCCATCATTAGATTGCGACCAAATGAAAGTAAACCCTTTCAAACAAAAAAAGGATTTTTTTAAATCAGTCCAGCCGTCTTCGAGTAATCGGGGAAAATACATTTTAAAAAAAACACCAACGAACTGAGAACCTCCTCCTTTTTTTAAGTCGATTAATAATTATGTAGTATGTTCAAAGCGTGATTACGGTAGTAACCTATGACCTAGCTGTGTATCTATCCTAGTTAACACATTTCTAAGTATACGACTTGCTAGTTTCCTTTTTGTTTTATATACTACCTTAAATGTGCTTGCAGCCTACTTGCAACGCTAACCGATTGACGCAATAAATGACTTGCATCGTCTGAACACTGTTTAGACGATGCAACTTTAATTTGCTTCAAGTTATGGTATGCCACAAGCAATTAATTAGCACTATGTAAATCAGGCTTTACAATGTCAGGCCTACATGATAGTTCCACTCAAATCTGTGGGGTCCTTTCCTCAAAACACCATTTCAGACACTTATCTACATGGTCCACACATGATCTGACAAAAATGATGTCTGGACTTTAAAATAAACTTTGACCCCTGAGTTTGTTTTGCCATTTCTTAATTTCAATTTTATCTTGCTTTTTTTTAATATTAATATTTGCTGGCGCCGCTGCTGCGGCTACTGAGACCCTCAAGCGGCGCAAATACAAAGCGAAAAATTTGAATAGCAAAAGCAAAATTTCATGTCTACTCTGTAGAATCAGTCCTTCCGGCCTCCACCAACCTTGCTGATTAGCTAATATTTCCATCACTACACGAGTTATTCTCGTACCTTGTTATTCTCGTGCCGACACGACAATAGTAGAACTAATGATGCAATCAATCAACTAAGTTGGGTGTTGTGGCGCAAATTGAGAGCGGACAGTCGATTGATAAATATGCTGATTGACTGATAGGATTAATGATTAATGCTGCTGAAGATTGTAAAACTATATTTCCTTTGTATAAATTCAATCTCTTTGTATTGTATAATTGCATATCACATGTGTGAGCACTGTGACCATGTTGTACATTCCATAAAGCTACCATTTACTGGGTACGTCTTTCATTGACTTGAATGTGCCCTGGCGGCTGAGAGTATGTCATGCTCACTCAAATGTCTCGCTGATGGTGGCGCGTGTGTTGGATCATTAAGTTCCCTTCAAAATGGTTGAGCCAAATGGTGCTGATCCATGCGTCATGTTCGTGAACGGGCGCCGTCAGTAGGGACTGGTCATCTCTTAGCTGCCACGGTTTATTTTAATTTATAATTTTTGAATTGATATTATATTTTTATTACGGACGCTTTTAACGTGCACGTCTTTCTACATTGTTCTCACATGTATTAGTTCAACACGAATGATGTAACCAATATTTTGTAACAATATTTTGATTTATAAGAGTGTCCGTGGAGTTTCTTGCCCGTTCTTCTCCATAGGTACCTACTACGCTTTGGAATGGGCAACTAGCTTCATTTTTCTGACTGACCGACCCCTTGACAATTCAAAAGTACCTGTAATTGGTTTATTTGAAATATATGCTTTGAGTTTGAGTTTGATTGATTGAGTGTTGTGGTCAGTTGGATAGAACATAAGGTTATTTTGAAGTGGATTGAAAGTAGAATTCAGTTGGAAAGTAAAAGATTTGCAAAGCATAGCAAAGGATAGTGATTTCTTAATATTTTACTATAAACTTACTGGTAATGGATCTTTGATCTTCGGCCGACTGGATGATGTAAGACAGACACATCCAATCCAATTATTTCAAAATTATTCGTTTCTTTTTAATATTACTTAATATTAGGTAGGTAATCTAAATGCTTGGTTCATAATATGCTCTTCTCGACCGAAACGGTCGGCCACCATTCGGGCGCCTGTTGAAATAAATACACTTTGTATAAGCGTAACACAAGAGTTATTTTGCTATTTAAGTTACATCAAATATTAGTCAACCAAATTAATTGTCCAATTGTCAATCTAATGGTATCTCGTGTACCACAGCCCTAACGATCTCTATCAAAGGAGCGATTGAGTTTTTCAATAACATACTTATTTAGATCTTTTTTTTTTTTTGTTTTCTTGTTCTCGTAGAAAATATAAGACAGAGCCTTTGATGAACTTCAGGTGTGGGCTAAATGAACATTTTCTGTGTATAGTAAGTACTATCTTTGAAGTCAAGTACTTGTTTTAGTACTTAGATTAGGAACAAAGGTTGCCATGGGCTATAAAAACCATTCAAGCAATATGCATATCAATTTTGTCTGAAGCTAGACATGTTTGCAAAGAAAATTAAATCAGAAATCCATTGAAATTATTTTAAAAGAGTATATTGGTTTGGCATTCAGATCAAAAGATTATGAAAAGTTTTAAACAAAGCTTATAATACCTAGTTAGATAAACAAATAAAGAAACAACTAGAGGTTTTCCCACTAAAGATCAAAGAATAAAAACTCACAATCTTGAAGAGTTTTTCTTAAAGTTTATTAATCGCTATAAGATCCAAATAAAACCAACGATCACTTTGATTATATTATTTTCTTATGCTGAAACGACAGCAGACGATTCTAAATTAAAATAAACAGTATGTAATAGACACAGGCATTCAATAAAGTAACATTTGTTCAATAAACACGAACCCACACATTCCATTGACATTTCTCCCCTTGTCTAGAGGACATACCCATCGCCATTTTAAATAATAAATCCTATTACAAAGTAAAGTGTTGCAATAAAAAGAATCCTGTATATTTAATCCCTCGAAAGTGGAACTTAAAAGAGCACAAATGAAAGGGTCTGGGGCTCTCGACATAACTTTATCAAATCATTTAAATTTACTGTGAAAAGTGAAGAATTTCTTTTCGAACGTGAATCCGGGTAATTGTAGGGGATGGGTGGGAGGTAGACGGGGGTGATGCGGGTTATACCGGTTAGGAGGATGGGTAACGGATAATAAACATTGGTTTGAAAATGTTGTGGATGGCCTAATTTGAGTTACAGTTATAGATGGTGATACTGACACTGACGATGAAATGGTAAAGGCGCCGCTCCACAGCGGCCCATGGCTAAGCTACACACGTGTACTTAGCTTCGTTTTGTATGAAAAAGTTGGCAGGATCGTCCACTGCGACCACAAACTGCGACCCATGGACTCTACGAAAACAAAAGAACCGCACCAAAACGGGGCAAACCTTGGCTGATTTCACAGCTGTCCGGGAGACCCGTGTGGGCCGCCCGTACGGGTCTCCCGGAACAGAGACACACGTAAGGCGCTAGAACATTGTTTCTTAGCGACGTGGATTGGTCCGTACGCGACCCGCTCCGGGTAGAGCCCGTACAACGCTAGCAACCGTATCGTACTAACTCCCTCGTTTCAGACCACTGCGGGCGCTACCCGTACGGGTCTCCCGTGTGCGGGCGGCCCGTGCGGGTCTCCTGGACAGCTGTGAAACCAGCCGCAAAAACTACTTAGTGAAATACAAATCTGTAAAAAAATCAGTTCGATATTTGTACCTACTAAGTACCACGAAATCAAAACTAGGGACAATGCACACTAGCAATTTAGACGACTTTCCTTATGAACTTCCCGTTCCCTTCTTAAACCCACACCAACCTTCCCTACCCACATAATTAGCCACCACCACCAAACAACCATACTCCCCATTTAACAGACCCGTATGTCAGCGAGTATCGGCCGGCGAACCACGACCTAATGAATACAAACCACTCGATGTCCTACACCCTACCTACCTAGCCACCTACGTGCCTACCTTAAGGTAGATTTACACCCACAAGTATAGTGGCAAGTTTAGTAGAAGCCAACCTTTGGACGACATCGACGAGTTAAGTTATAGGTTGATGTAAAATAGAACCAGCAATATGGTAGTTGCCTAGGTAAAAAAAAAGAAATTCTATTTGGTCCGTCTTTCAAATAATAAAAAAATATTAGACACGTATTTTTTGCTTTGTCATATTAATCAAAAATAACTTTAAAACGCATTAAATTTGGGGAGTGGGGGCTCGCTACGTCACAACTCAGTTTAAAATCTAGCAAGGCGTGACGTCATGCCACATTTTAACTCACTGTATCGCCGTAATCTTTTGATTACGTCAAAAAGGAAAAAATACGTGTCCAATATTTTTTAATAATATCGTCGACCGTAGGTTCAATTGAGGTTAAGGGACAAAATACCCAAAATGAGTTGAGTATACAGTTTTGTTCAGAATTTTTCACTCTATCGAATGGTGAATATGAAAAAAAAAAATCGTATTTTGTCCCTTACCTCAATTGAACCTACGGTCGACGATATACAGGAAGGTCAAAAAATAAATTTGGGCACAGGCCTATTTCTCCAGCGCCAGCGCTGGGGCCCTGTCTCGCATGGGGTCGCAGCATTATGCTGAGCGATGCCGTTTTGCGTGGATGTGGCGCATATTTTCCTTCAACTTGTTCTTTTTTGTTCTTTCTTTGCGTCACGTTTACCGCAAATAAACGTATTTTCTTTCTTTTTCTTTTCTCTATTTTTCGGCAAGTCAAAGAAGTACCCACCCCACACTTCTCGCGCTTTTCCAAGTTAGATTGCCGACGAGTATGTGGATGTAGACGACATTGGATCAAACAAGATAAGCTAAACGTCGCGTCGCCTAGTTATCTAAGTAAGTGGTGAAAATTGGCATAAAAAGTATCTTATCTCACTCAAAAATAGTGTCACTTTTTAACCGACTTCCAAAAAGTAGGAGGTTCTATTATGTTCGTAGCGTATGTTTTTATTTTATGTATGTCCACCGATTTCTCCGTCAATTGTGGACCGATTTTGAAAATTATTTTTTGTTTGTATGCTCTCGAGGTGGTCCCATATAAATTTTATTAACTTTACTGGGATAGTTTTTGAGTTAGCTTCAATAATACGTATTTTTTCCCACTTCATATGTGCATGATATGATAATTTCCTGTCACTGATAATTACATAGCAGGTAGCGGTATTCGAATTTGTATGGGGTAGGCACCACAACTAAAAAGAGAAAAATTAAAAAAAACAAACGACTTCCAAAAAGAACTAAAAAGTGAAAAATTGTTTTAATTTCGGAATTCGGTGGCAAAAACAGAAAATTCTAAATCAAAGACACCGACTTTCGAAATTAAAGTTATTTTTCACTTTGTAGTGTTTTTTTTTGGAAGTCGACTTTTTTTTTGTAAAAAGTTTTATTTTTTGTGTGGTTAGTATATCCGGAGATTACCTCTTCTATACATTATGCTTAAAAGTAATTTATTAACAACTGTGTCTAATCATTAGCATCTGCTGCCGAACTAGGTTTATATCCTGTGTTTCAGCATGCAGCGCCTCAAGCCCTCGGACTGGGTATGCGAGTATGAGCTTACGAACAAAATGAAACAGTTTATTTTAAAAATACAACTTACAATTTAGAAGCTTCTTACTTCTTGTTCAATCATTAATGTTCCAGTTAAGTTAACTCGGACATCTAACTCGTTACTGCTCAAGTGTAAATCGGCCTTAACTTACATACCTAGCTGCCTACCTACCTACCCCTACGGCACGTAGCCTACGTGCCGTAGGGGTAGGTAGGTAGGCTGATTAAATGCATAGAGATTGTTTGGAGTTGAAAGGGTTCATGTTGTTTCGCCATTGTGAAGACGTGCTGCCAATTTTCTAAGTGACATTGTTAGCGTTGATTTATTTTATGGTAGACTAGTTTTTGTTCGTGACTTTGTGCGTTGGTATAAAGAAAAAAAATACCGGCCAAGTGCGAGTCGGATTCGCACACGAAGGGTTCCGTATCACTGTATATGATGAGATGTCCCACTTTAATTTTTAATTTAATTTTGTTTTGGGAACCCTAAAGACTATGGATAAATATGTTTGATCGTAGCTGAAGCTGTAAAACGCCTGATGTTATTGTGGACTATGTGAATTTGTAGGGTTCCGGATGCCAAACGAAACCCTATTACTAAGCCTCCGCTGTCCGTCCATCTGTCAGTCAGCGGGCTGTATCTCATGAGCCGTAATAGATAGACAGTTGAAATTTCCACAGATGTGTATTTCTATTGCTGTTACAACAACTAAAATTAAAAATTAAAGGTGTTCCCCATACAAGAAACGTGTTTTTTTTTAACTAATGAAAAAAACGTAGTGTTAAATATTGTACGGTGGTACGGAACCCTTCGTGTGCGAGTCTGACTCGCACTTGGCCAATCATTAACTTCAGGACATTATGATTTGCTATATGCTAAACTTGTTTAGATAGAAGAATACATTGGTATACAGGCATTCAAAGCACGTGGTATGTGTATTTTATTTTACTTAATTCGTTACTCTACCTACTCGTGTATGTTCAAATTTGTAAAACCACGCTTTTTGCCCGCGTTTCCGGGAGTCTAGTGAGGAAATCGGATTACTAGAGTTATTTATGCAAAAGCTCTTTATTTCCGCAAATAATCCGACTTTAATAAAATTAAACTACCAAGTTAGTAATTTAATACGAATAGTTAGCACGTCACATTAACACATACTATAGTTTTAATCCGGAAATTACGTTTGACATAATACATACTTAGTTGACACTTGAAAGTGTAGGTCACAGTTCTGTTCTAAACTAATTAATAAAAACCGGCCAAGTGCGTGTCGGACTACGCACGAAGGGTTCCGTAATTGAGATGAATTTATTTATCCCAAGAACAAACTTAACATTGTAGTTGAAAAACATGTTCTCCCATACATTCCGACTGCAGATGTAAGTTTGTACGCACAATATTAAAAGATTTACCATTTTATTTTAAGACCATAGACTTCTTATAGGTATTCCTGTAATCTATGAGTAAAGAGCCATACTATATATTTTTTTCAAAATTTTTGGTCCAGTAGTTTCGGAGATAAGGGGGGGAATGGTCAATTTTCATCGAATTTCTTAAATATCTTTAAAAGTATTTATTTTAAAATTGTAAAAAAATCAAGTTCCTCGCAACAAGCCCTTTCATTTGATATGTCACACGGTACTTTAACAAAACTTTTTTTTTTTAATTTTCTTGTTTGCCCCCCAAAAGTGACCCCTATATTCAAAATTCATTTATTTACGTTACGCGTTCGTGTTTGGGTCACAGAAATGCATATGTGTATCAAAGATGTTGTAGAAGATTATGTTTGTTATTGCGGTCGCCATCTGAATATTATAACCCCCAAGTGACTCCTATGACTGTTCAATGTAGAAATGAAGATGTAAGGCTTTAAGCAACATAAAAATGTCATGAAAACATCCTGCATCTAGGTTCATGGTTCTTCCAATAGATTCTCATAATCCTTGGAGTTGATAATACAATTTTTAAGTTAACAAGAATTAACGTATATCTGAACAACGGCTTATAATTCAGCTCTCTCTTTGCTATACCCGAATCGCTTTAGCGTGGCAGTAGCGGTCATTGCCCTTTCCTTAATATATCTCCGTAGGAACACAAACAATAAACTATGTATGGTTTTTCGTTATTGGAGCATGTTGAAGATCACGATAGATATTGATTCAGGACGTTGACGGACTTTATTATTTCAGTTTTTGAAATAAAGAATGTCGGTGGGTCAATGACCGCTATTGCCACGCTAAAGCGACTCGGGTATAACACAGAGACTGCTACATAAACATGAAATAATCATATAAACGCAAACCAATTAACAAGATTTCTAACTCCTAATACAAAATTGAAAACAACCGACTTCCAAAATAAAACACTAATAAGCTGTGGTTACCTGTAATTGAGTGTGCGTTACAGGAAATGTATTATAACTAAGTTTTATTATTGTAAAAGATAATAATTGTAATGTAACTCGTTGGTAATCCTTAAAAATAAATAAATAAACACTACAAAGTGAAAAATTACTTTAATTTCGGAAGTCGGTGTCTTCGGTTTTGTATTTTCGTTTTTTGCCACCGACTTCCGAAATTAAAGTTATTTTTCACTTTGTAGTGTTTTTTTTTTGGAAGTCGGTTGTTTTTTTTTGTAAAAAGTTATTATTTTTCATTTTTTAGTTGTGGTACCTACCCCACACACATTCGAATACCACTACCTGCTACCAGTGACAGGAACTTATCATATCATCTACATACTAAGTGGGAAAAAAATACGTATTTTAGCCAACTCAAAAACTACTCAAGCAAAGTTAATAAAGTTTATATGGGACTAATTTGAGAGCATACCCTTTCAAACAAAAAAAGAATTTTCACAAAATCGGTCCACAAATGACGGAGAAACCGGTGGACATACATACAAGCATACGTTACGAACTAACCTCCTCCTTTTTGGAAGTCGGTTAAAAATACACGTTTTTATTATATTTCCGTAACATATTAATCGCCTACTGGGCTTATAATGAGCTGATGAAGTCACCCGGAGGCACAGGATGATAGACATCATTGAATTGTGTACCTCTCTATGTCGACCATTTTAAAATTCATTTAAGTCTGGGGGTCTACCATTGGTTAATTTAAAACGAAGTGTGAAAGATAAATCGAAGAACTTTCCTCAGAACTGTTATGAATAAACTCGACCGGGAGATGCTGCAGTTGGAACTGTTGAGACGAGTCTGTAGGGTACCGCGAAACAGACTCGTTTCAACAGTCAAAATGTATGGAACATCAGATTTTTTTAATAACCGACGAAAAATTTCAACGCAGGAGAGTTCAAAATGCGTCGGGAATCGCAGGCCGATTCTCGGCCACCGTAGGCGCGGGCTTGCGGACGGTGAGCAATGGGTAGCTCGCCGTCCGATAAGGACCAGGCCCGGATCGACGGCGCGTAGTGTTCCACGCGCGCCTTAAAGAGATGTCAGCAGAATTGACGGGGTCCGCTAGGGCCAATACCTGCCGGGGTTGCGAAGAAAACCGAAAGAGAGATCGTGGCCCCCGGCAACAGTGCAACCGAAGGAACACGGGTGGATTTTAGTCAGTAAGAGTCTGACACGCCCTCCCGCTCCACCCAGAGCGGGAGAAGTTATTTTATAATTTCCCGCAAAAAAAATAAAAAAGTGTACCGCGAAACTGGTCTACTTCGTAGATTGTAATACTTTTTCAAGCATAATAAGTCAGTTACAAATGAAACATTTCAACTTTTTATCTAAGGCCTGGTCTAACTGGGACGCGGGACGCGACTCCTCGCGTCTGTTCTTTTAATGACAAGGAAGTCCTGCAACTGTTTGCTCCAGCTTGAACACTTCATACAAATTGGTTGACACAATCAGCGCAAGAGAATTTCGTCCAGCTTCCCGCGCAGAATTCGCTTTTAAATTTACATTACGAAACTAGTTCGCAAACTACGTGTAAATCGCCGTAATGTTAGCAACACATCAGAAAACCTCTTGAAGCTGCAGGTAGTGGTCACCATTTTTCACAACGTGGACCGACATAACGTCGGTTTGATACATAAATAAAAGATGTCAGCAAAAAATATCGAAATTCAAATCGCTACTGCGAATAATTTTCGTATCGAGTTACAGTAGTAGGGCGTCACACGATAGCGTTACCAATTAGCGATCGTCGCTAACGACTGTATTAAGTGTGTGAATTAATAAGTACCTATAAAGTGTAGGGAGGGGTCGGCGTGGATTTCAGTCAGGGCGCTTTGGAATTATCTGATTTTAGCACCAATAAATCAGGATTTTATGTTGTATAAATAAAATCTGATAACAACTCCTCGTGATTTTTGATAAAATGGAATGATTCACCTACTTTATAGATAGGGCGCGTATTTAGGACAAGCTTCTGCTCGCGACTTCGTCCGCATGAAATTTCTTATTCCCCGACTAAGCCGACGTACGCACGGACGTAATAAAATCGCGGCGGGATTTTATCGCGCACTGGATTTTCCACTCTCGGTGTTAAGCCGAGCGTTAAGAATCCAACGCACTGGGACGCACTCTCGTCCCAGCGCGTTGAAACAACACACTGTTCAATTTTCAACTCTCGGCGCTAAGCAGAGCGTTGAAAATACAGTGCACAAAAAAAAATCGCCGCGATTGTATTACGTCCGTGCGAACGTGGGCTAACCCCTTTCGCATCGCAGCGCCTGCCCGCGCTAAAACTTCGTTTTTGTATAGCGTTATTTCTGACTTTTTCTTTTGTTCGTCTACTAAGGGTCCTAGCGTGATGTCAAATAGCCCGTAAGCCTTCCTAAAGAATTGGGCTATCAAATGCAAAAAGATTTTTTCAAATCCGACTGGCAGTTTCAGAGATTAGCTCGTTCAAAAAAACAAACAAAAGCCAAACTCTATACAGCTTTATTATTAGTTTAGAATAGATTCCTTTATGCACAAAATGAGGTGTAGGCCGGATAGGTTTAGAAAGACAGGCAATCTTATTATAATCTTCATCGATCATATATTTAAAAAAACATACATACGCTAAGAACATACAACCTCCTCCTTTTTGGAAGTCGTTTAAAAAGATGTGAGATTTCAGAACCCAAATACTAAGGCACCATCTCCACGGGCGAGAGAATCGCAGCTATAGTCTCGCCGTGTCATCAAATTCAATAGAAACTCTTAGAATCAATCTCCACACGGCAATATCATCGCGATGATAATTGAAAACCACAGTGTGACTATCGTCGCGATTCTCTCATTCGTAAAGATGGCGTCTTATTTATATCTTACAGATATGATGACAATTATAATTTTGAACCTCTATTGGACTTCATATACCAGTACTGGACTGCAGCGGGCTTCGTTTGAATAAGCCCTGGCTGGAGGTTTTAAGTGTAGTAGCTTAAGGTACCCACAGGAAAGCCCTGTTAAGTAGTCATGATCTCAGAGGTCAACTACTTACGAGATGCCCAACCTAAAAAAAAAAAAAAAGCGGACTTCGTAACAATTCAACAATTACTATCAATTTAAACCCACCATTACCAAATTACCTAATCTCCAAAGAAAGCATTTCAATTAATTAAATTCAATTAAAACACAACAGTTCACTTTCAATCTAAACTAAATAACTTTCAATTTAAACGAAGTTTCGTAAACTTCAAGACAGTGGAGAAGCCGACCGATCTGATAACGTCAATTACAGACAGCCGCTGTTATCTTTGACCGGGCTACGGTTACGTCAAATTACTACAGTTATCTACGAAGTAATAGTTCACTTTACTGTATATCAGTTTGACCTTAAGATGTGATAGGATCTATTGTTAGGAGGGAGTTTTGGAAGTATGAAATTGAGTTAGATTCTTAATCGCGATACTTAGTCCGCGTACCCACTGGCGATTTTTTTCCGCGACGATATTTATTGCGCACTGGAATTTCAACTCTCGGTATTGAGCCGAACATTGAGTGCGTCAAGAAATAGACTGTTGGATTTTCAACTCTCGGCGCTAAGCAGTACGTTGAAAATTCAGTGCGTCAATAAAAATCGCCGCGGGAAGAAATCGCCCGTGATGAGGAGGCCTTAGTTGTTAAATCTATGCATAGAGAATATACTATCTTAGTATCTTTACTTGTTCCCAAAGATATCTCTTTGAGTATCTACAGTTATTAATTTATCTTCATGTTCTGGTCAAAGGTGGTCTTGGTGAGTAGGTACCTCATCATCATCTTCATTAGCAGCCTTGTTCCACCCCTGCTGAGTATAAGCTTCCTTCATTTTGTGACATGCTTCCCTGGTCTGTGCGAGTCTCATCCAAGTCTTCCCCGCGATCTTCTGTAGGTCGTCCACCCACCTGACTATTGGTCTGGATATACCTAAGTACCCTCAAATGTCACGATAAAAAAGTTTGCTAATCAGCAAGGTTGGTAGTGGTACTTACTACCAAGTGTGTGCCAGACGTACTTATAGGTACATCAGCATACGCTAAGGCTCCACTAAATTAGACTTTAACGACTATAATCTGTTTTCGGAATAAGTAATATTTGATTGTATACAAGTGAATGAACTCCGCACAAAGGAAACAAATCAATCAATACAACACGTACAAACGACGCATTGTTTTACCTACTATGTTACAAAGAAACAATGTTTACGATATACATAACATAACAACATCACGCCTTGTTTCCCCGAAGGGTTGGGCAGAGGTGTACCTGTAGCAGGTACACCCACATTTCGCCAGTTATGTTTAAGTCCCATGTAATAGGGGGCGAGCCTATTGCCATCAACCGGGCACAAATCCAGACTCCGGGCTGCTACTGAGAAATTCCAGATAGAAAAACCCAATAACACTTTGCCCGACCCGGGAATCGAACCCAGGACCTCATACGATATAATTGTGTGCAATAATGGTTCAAAACGACATATGAAAACAAAAAAAGGCTTATGAACCAAAATGGAACCAGAATTTGTATGAAATAAGGTATCTGCAAGATAATGTTAAGTCGTAGGTACTTACATAGTAACCAAATACCTGAATAACGAATGCCTAGAGTCGTCGGCTAATCATAAAACATTACAAATAATGAATAACAAAATTGCTATAGCAACCATGACATAATATGGATTGTAGATCACAGTTGCTTGTTATTAGCAGACATGTAATAATGTTCATACTCGCGAAAAAATATTTAAATAAAACTAACATCCCGAAATCTTCTTACACATTCTCTTTTACAGGAAAAATACTTTCCTCACACTAGAAACAAGACCCCTACATATTACTAAAAGATAGTAGAACACACGTAACACGCCGATACTGGCCCGAAACATCTTGAATGGCCAATCAATATGCTCAGAGACATTACAGACCCGCTGATAGACAGATTAAGAGGTCTCAGGGGTATTACATCTATATATTAGGCAGAAGTGCCACTTAATACAACAATAGCAATAATTAGAAGCTTCTGTACGAAGCTACGAAAAGAAATGAACGTCTCTGTTAATGATATTAATTAACTTGTAATACTTAGTTCACGCAAGGCAAAATCCTCTTCAAATACAAAGATGGAATGAGCATCAGTCACAATGCTGATTTCAGATCACTTTTTTCAATAAACTTCCACTTCATGCGTAGAAAGTCCTGGAAAATTGCTAAAAGCTGTATAATTTGAATAATTGATTTTTTTTAAAACCATCTCGTTCGCCAAATTGTTGCACGTTGCTGGCTTCTGACTTACTTACCGTGAAAACAGTAACTTTGATCAGTTTTCATAATAAAATGGCGATCGTGAAACATCGCTTCGCCACAGCTTCTTTTGTGCAAACCTCATGTAGGCACTGATTACGGAATTCATCGTAACATCCTTACATGTTATAAAACAAAGTCCCCCGTCGCGTCTGTCTGTCTGTCTGAACGAATTTTGAAACGGTTTTCACCAATGGACGGAGTGATTCATACGGAAGGTTTTAGTGTATAATTCATTAAGTTTTGTGTAAATTAGCTGAAATTTGATGATTATTGTTGAAGATGTCGGAAAAAATCATGCCGACTGGAAGCTTTATTGGCGGGCGCCGCGGAAATCGTAAAAGTTACATAAAAATTATGTTTTACAGTATTGTTCATCTTAAAAAGTTCAATTAAAAAGTCCGCGATGGCATATGTCTATCTTAAGATATATGTCTATCTTATCTTGGTAAGGATGACCCACAATAACCATTTTTATCTTTGAGAATTTGATAAAAATTTCAATATTATTTCCGAAGCTATTTTGACCGGTATTATATTAATCCTTATCCAATAAACTATGTTACTTAAATTGAGCATTGAATTGAGATCATCTTCATCTTGACATCATTTCATTTAAATTAATGATTCAAAAGATATCACAGATTCAAAATTACGCGTAACAAAATAATTATGTCATGTGTATTGTCAATGACCTTTTCCTTGGCTATTAGGAATGTAATTCCGGTATCGGTAGTACGTTCCCGTGGGATATTTTCCAATATCTTTGTGGATATTGCAAAAGCTAGTTAAACATATTTTTAAAAGGTACTTCTATTTCACAATTTGTTTTAAATAGCTCTTCTGCACCTCCCTATTTAGTGACATACCAGAGGACATCCCCGTTTAAGAGGGTAACAGGATATTGGACCTTCAGGCCTTTGAGTGAAATGAGTTTCCAATTCGGTTTTTTCACAAAATTCAGCGTTGAAACTATGTCTATTGATACGTTTGTAAGTCCTCTAATGGGTCGTTCATGTTTGATTTACTATGGCTGGAAAGTTTAAGTCTAGTATTTATGGTCTTGATATGAAGTTTATGTGGCTATTTCAGTAGAAATAATTTTATAATTGTCTGGTGTATAGCCTATCGTGGGCCACAGTTTGGCGTGGGGCTGTACTTGGCTATGAATTGTCGCCATTGCTTTTCATGAACTGTCGTACCAAGCTGTACATACGTGATGCTCATCTACAAATGGAACCACTTTCTTCTCTACCACATTAGCCCAAAAAGTAGGTACTGGATACTTCATCAAGATTCATTTCAGTTTGTGATCATTAAAAATAAGCCCAGGTAAGCAAGCACGACCGATTTTTTTCCGCGACGATAATTGTCGCGTACTGAATTTTCAACGCTCTGCTTAGCACCGAGAGTTGAAAATCCAACAGTGTGTATTTTAACGCACTAGGATGCACTCTGTTGGATTTTCAATGCTCGGCTCAACACCGAGAGTTGAAAATCCAGTGCGCAATAATATCCCGCCGCGATATTTCTACGTCCGTGCGAACTTGGGCTAACGTAGCATAGATATCCGTGTACCTATTGTCTGTTTCAAAGGTAACTGATGAAAATATAAACAAACCCTGTTCAGCTTAATTTCTTACCAAATCACTCACTAAAGGGAATTAGTAACACATTCATCTGTATTTAGAAGGTTTCAACTTTATATCTCACCACTATTTTCAACAATTATTGTTTGAATAACATTATTAAATTGCCATCCAACGTGGCAACGCTGTCAACCTTTTGGGCACTTTTCCCGCTGACAGCGACGCGAACGAATTTTTTGACGCCCAATGAGCTCTTCTCTTTATTTTTTACTTTTACCTTTACATACTTGTACATAATAATATAGTAGTTAGTTGTAAATATGTTTGTGTATATTTTGAATGAAATATAAATAAAGCAGTCCTTCAAAAAAAAAAAATTAAATAGTGATTGAAATGAGGTTATAAAATTAACCTCAACTGTCAAATGAAAAACATTTTTAAATTAATTTAAAATTAGTATTCAAATAATCAAATCAAAGCATCCGTAAGTAAGTTTTCCGATCCATTTGTTTACATTTTCGATAGATAGGTACTTTTGGAACAAACAGACCATAAACGCATATTTATACTACGCTGCTTACATCCCTCTATACCTATGTGTACAATACTAAAACAAAAGACATCTGTGTTAGATAAACCATCGCAATACAACTTGGCTCATTGTCAGAACAGTGGGGCATAGTTTGTTCCCCTGTAAGCTCGGCTCAACGGCCGCCAAATAAAACGACGGAAATCAGCTTTGTTTTTATACGAGAATAAAGAAAAGCTTTGTCTATCTGGCGGCCCACATGGCATTCAAATTTAAAGAAAAATACGCAAAAATAACACGTAGGAAGGAGAAAATTATACAAACCTAATCTACATTTACACAGTCGAGCTTTTCGATTATTAGTTCATATTATAAGAGCTACAATAAGCTACGGGGCTTGTGGCTAAGTAATAACAGTCGCACGGGTCGCTCGATCAGGTTAAGCTACGCTTGCCGCGGTTGGTCCGTGGATGCGTTACCATCTTTACATACCAAGACCCCTCCGTGCCTCGGAAAGTACGTCTCGGCTGTCATTTGCACATCTTTGACAGTTGTTACGGGACGTCAGATACCCGAAGGTCTGACAACCAGTTTTACCAAGGGGTTATCGTATTACCCAGTAACTGGGTTGTGGGCAGTCGCTCCATGTAAAATACTGGTATTCAGCTGCATCCGTTTACACTGGAAGCCGACTCCAATATAATTGGGAAAAAGGCTAGACAGATAAGTAATTATAAGAGCTACAATACCATGAAAGAAATATTTAAAATATGCATATACCAACAAATTGTGTTTAAAATAATACTTGATGGACATGTCACTTTCCTGAGCAAATATTATTCAGGCAATGCGGAAACGGATATGCATATGTAAATGACTACATTATGATAGCTGATACCATGTACATACTCAGTAACATCCTCAGTACGAAATTAATTACAATAATTATTTAAATTGTGGTATTTTGTTTAATTAAAATTGTAAATCGTCGCTCGGCATCCAATACCGCGAATGTGACATTTTTGACGAAAACCATTTTTTACCGACTTCCAAAAAGGAGGAGCTTCCAAAAGGTTATAATTATGTTCGTCGCGTATGTTTGTTTTGTTTTTTTTTTTTTTATGTATGTCCACTGATTTCGTGGACCGATTTTGAAAATTCTTTTTTTGTTTGAAAAGGTATGCTCTCGAGGTAGTCCCATATCAATTTTATTAACTTTGCTTTGATAGTTTTTGAGTTAGCTTCAATAATAGGTACGTACTTTTTCCCACTTAGTGGATGATATGATAAGTTCCTGTCACTGTTATTTACGTAGCAGGCGGTGTTTTTTGGAATTTGTGTGGGGTAGGTACCACAACTAAAAAGTGAAAAATAAAAACGTTTTACAAAAAAAAAACCGACTTCCAAAAAACACTACAAAGTAAAAAATAACTTTAAGAAAACGAAAATTCAAAACCAATGACACCGACTTCCGAAATTAAAGTAATTTTTTACTTTGTAGTGTTTTTTGGAAGTCGGTTTTTTATTTGTAAAAAGTTTTTAAATGCAGGATCACATAGGTATTTGAACGTGTAGAATGAAATAAAATAAAAATCAGATTTTCGTCAAAAATGACACATTCGCGGTATTGGGTGCCGAGCGACGAAATATATTATTATATTATGGATGTTTTTATTCTCTCTCGTCATACACTTATTCAATATTATATACCAACAAGAAGGTTGTGTTTTATATACAGCACATTTGAAATCAAAAGCAAAATTGCGAATCTTATAAATGCTGTTCTCTTTTTTCTTACAATTATTAATGTACTTCTTTCGTCTAGGCTCTAGCAAGACAAGAAAATTTGGCGAATACAGGTTGGCAGGGACATTTTTCGTCGGTTATAATAAGAAATTGCGTTTCCATATACTTTGACCGCGTAGGTATAGCACTTTTGTAGGAAACAACAGTTTTTTTTAAATAATTGACGAAGCGTTTCATCACAGAGGTTTAGAATCAAAAACTGAATCTATGGTAAGATTGTGCGTCGATGTATGCCATCCTGTATGTATGTTAAAAATTGTCTCCTCGCATTGTGCTTGCTTGGTGGAATACACAGGCCTCCTCTATGTGTGATGGACTGTGCCCACTCCATTACACATAGAGGAGGCCTGTGTCCCAGCAATGGGAACGTTGTAGACTGATTATATGTTTATGTTAAAAAGATAAGCGTGTAAGCAAGGTCGGTAGTAGCAGAACTACTGGGCTTTCAGCCAGGTGGTGTCAGACGTAATCATGTTGACGTCGTCACGCTGTGATAAAAGCAAAAATCTGATCTACTTCTTTATAGTCAAACGCTTGTCCCTAGTGTGTGTACAGACGGACAAGCTATTTGGAATATAGGCAAAAATATTCATCTTTCCATCATGCTGCCAATGATCATTTTCATCATATACATAATAATAATACTAGCCTATAATTTAAAGGCCTTTTCTCATACAGAGAAGGCACGAGCATTGATCACAACGCATGCTCAGGACGGGTTGGCGATTTCAGACTTATATTAGCTATAAACTCTAGGTTTCCTCATAATGTTTTTCCTTCACCGATGTTAGTAATGTCCAAGATAAACTCAGAAAAAACATATCAATTGAAAAAGTCACATTGTTACTTGCCTGGATTTGAAACCACAACGTCGTGCATGAGAGGAGCCGTAACCACTGGACAATCACGACATCATGTACATAATATGTGTTCAAGGTTATGGAATTCAGAGAATATGAAAAAAATTAACACTTCTCAGTAGAGTATCAAAATTGTTTATTAAAAGTACGTATACCAATCTCTTTATGAGACCTTACATTCCATTAAGACCAAGTAACTCCTCTCGCATTAAATACACATACCCTGGATTAGGGCTGTAACACACGATCCATTCAACATGTCTATTCACGAATAGGGGATGTGCTCGGGGGATGACGGCTTGAGCCTTGTTATGACGTGACGAGGAAGGGATACAGCCTTGCTTATAAAGGCGACAATGAGTAGGTTTAAGCAGTTATGTTAATTGTTTTACTTAGTTAGTTTTGTACATTGTTTATTCATAAAGTCTTCAACTATGATCTATAACACAAAGAGAGGACTCTCCACTATCCATTCAAACAGATTTAATGTTTAATTTAATTTTTTTTTTTTATTTAAGTTTAATTTTTTTTTAGCAAATTATGAAAATATTGCCTTTTTTAAACCGACTTCCAAAAAGGAGGAGGTTATATGTTCGTCGCGTAAGTTTGTTTTTTTTTTTTTTTATGTATTTCCGTCGATTTCTCCGTCATTTGTAGACCGATTTTGAAAATTCTTTTTTTGTTTGAAAGGGTGTGCTCCCAAATTGGTCCCATATAAATTTTATTAACTTTGCTTGGGTAGTTTTTGAGTTAGCTACAAAATACGTATTTTTTTCCCACTTAGTATGGTAGATGATATGATAAGTTCCTGTCACAAAATGTTAACATCTCTACTTGATGGCTATTACATATAACACAAAACATTAATGCACAATCTTTTTCATAATTATAGATCTCGCATGTATCTAAATTATAGGACAGCTCGGCATTATTTTATTGGCGTCTCCATTTAAAGTAGTTAAGAGTCCGCGCCACCACTTAAGTCCGATAGACGCGGCGCTAGTGTCGATGTGATTGCATAAAAAAATGCATTTAAAAAAAAATTAGTACCACAATTTTCCGCCGGACTTCAGTGGTGGCGCTGACTGTAGTATGCCTTTGATAGTGGAGCTTTTAAGATAAAATGTTATGACGTGTTCTTCCTTTGTCGCGTCGACAGTCGGGACATATTATGTGAAACAATTGTGTTTTATGATTTTGAAGGTAGAAAACTCTTTATTAACTTTTGGATAGATTAACTTTAGCGGAGCATTCCAACAATCTGCAAGGTTTCGACTTCTCTACCTAAGATTGACCTATTAAACACCGTTTTCTTAGTTCCGCTCAAAAATGTCTAATTAATTGGACAAAATCCGACCATAGACTGCTCTATATTTACGCAAAACGAGTGCTAGCCATGACAAGGCTTTAGGCTTAGCCAAACTAGTTTCCAACCGATCAACCCATCCAGGAAATCACACCGAATTCCAAGAAAACGTTCTATTGTCCATTGTGAGAATGACATGTGTCCATTCTCCGTTATGCTATATATAACCTCTGTTCACATAAGCCCAGCATGCTCCCATAGATAACCAGGATTAAAGTATTGTCAGGGGTTGAGGCAAACGCGGCGACCATGAATTATTCAGTGCTTTGCCAACAACAGTGGCTCGGATGCTGCTTACCAACTTTTTTGGTGGTTTAGCGTAATTTCCGTGATGTGTGTAAAGTTTGGAATGTATTTGGGAAAAGTTTTGTGAATATTTTTTTTTTGTTTTTGAGTAGAAGTGCTCAAATGGTCGAACAAACTAAAACGCTTCTGCGGGGTTATTGCGTAACACACTTAAAATCGCAATGCCTTTATTTTGAACGACACTAACTGCGTCATATACATTGTCAAATACGTTTCCTTCAAAATCCTTCGCATTTCGATTAAAAGTGTGTGACGCAATTGGGGTGCAGTATGGTTTAAATTGTTATTATAGAAACAGATTTTTGCTTTAAAAACAAGAATTGGAAAAAATCTTGAATAGTCAGGATTTGCGTAGGACGCGTTGATTTATAATACAAATTCACACCAGTACCCTAATTGCGTAACTTATTTTCGTAAACAATTTTGCCAAATTTGTTTCATTTTGACAGTTCAACAACACTCATTGCGTTATTTACGTGGTTAAGCAGATTTTTTTCCCAACTTATGAAGCAATGGATTAGCAATCTGTTTCAAATCGAAACAGATTGTGATTGTGTTGTATTACGCAATTAGGGTACTGGTCTGCGAATTTGGAATTACGTAAGTCACCTAGGTACATAATTCCTACCGCGAAACAAACCCGCATATCTCACTCGTTTAAAAATTACCGATGAAGAGTACAAATAAAACGCACAGTAACGAGCGATCCGTATGTTGAACTGCTATAAATAACCTTCATTCACGTAGGTACGAGTATATTCGCAGTTTATCTCAATCGAAACCGACGTATCAATCAATTGACTTTGTATGTTTATATTTATATTTTATTATTATATAATGAAAAAATTAATATTTTTTATTTTATATTATTATTTTATTTATATTTTACTAGCTGCGCCCTGCGGTTTCACCCGCAGAAGTCTCGATCCCGTGGGAATATCGGGATAAAAAGTATCCTATGTATTAATCCAGGTTATAAACTATCTGTGTACCAAATTTTATCCAAATCCGTTCAGCCGTTTGAGCGTGAAGACGAGACAAACATACACACACTCACAAACTTTCGCCTTTATAATATTAGTGTGATTATTAAATAATAAAAAATAAAAATAATATATATTTTTTATTTTATTATTATATTATGTTTGTATGTTTTTGTTTATATTTATATCTGCTTTTCCAAAGCATTTAATGGAGAAAGAAGAGGCAGTAGGCACAAAATGAGATCTAATAATAAACTATAATTAGCTGATGTGATTGCGTATAAGCCCAGGTAACATACATCTTATAACATCACGCCGATAGCCCCCAAAGGGTTAGACAGAGGTATCAGAGGTACCCATAGTACACCCACATTTCGCCAGTTATGTTTAAGTCCCATGTACCTAATAGGGGCGAGCCTGTTCCCATCAACCGGGCACAAATCCAGACTCCGGACTGAAAAATACCGGATGGAAGTAGGTATAATTATTTTTAACCGACTTCCAAAAGGAGGACGTTTGTTACGCGATTACTCCGCCAATTATGAATTGATTTTTTTTGATGATTCTTGTTTTATTTGGTAGATCATACTTCAGAGGTGGTCCCATATAAATTTTATTAACTTTGCTTGGGTAGTTTTTGAGTTAGCTTCATTAATACGTATTTTTTCCCACTTAGTATGTGGATGATATGATAACTTCCTGTCACTGTTAATATTCGAATTTGTGTGGGGTAGGTACCACAACTAAAAAGTGAAAAATAAAAAACTTTATACAAAAAAAAAAACACTACAAAGTAAAAAATAACTTTAATTTCGGAAGTCGGTGTTTTTGGTTTTGAATTTTCGTTCTTTGTCACCGACTTCCGAAATTAAAGTTATTTTTTACTTTGTAGTGTTTTTTTTTTGAAGTCGGTTGTTTTTTTTTTTTTGGAAAAAGTTTTTTAATATTATAAAGGCGAATTGATTGTTACCATAAATACAGTTTTCTTTCGTAGATGTCACTGTTTCTGTTTATCAAAAACTATTTGTTAGTTTCGGTATAAATCGCCCGTAGCAGACAGACAGACACCGAGAACACCGATTTAAATTCCCAATTAGTCGATTCGAAAAAAGAATACAAAAATTTACGAACACAAACAAACCCGAACGATTTCGATCGTAAACGATTCCATTGTTGCCACTAACTACTATAAATAGTCCCCATTCACTATTCATCGCCAGCACACTCAGTTTACGCAAATAGTTACGTAGTTTGGAGGTATGATCAACAACACATTGCAGTGGTTGAAGGCGCTGTCAATGTCAAATAGTTAATTTGATATTGACATCGACTTCATGTCATAGCAATAAATTCGATAGCAGACGCTTCACTTTTTTTTCATTTTTGCCTTTCACTCAAAGTGAAACGTTGGAACACAAAATGAATCAAAAGTGAAAAATTAATTCATTAGTAGTGAACCGATCCAAGGATGTTCGATGATTTCGGCACTCTGCATCTTTCACTCGCCTACCAAATGATCGAGAAATTAAATGAAAGGAGCAGATGAACGTTCATTTCTATACCTAAATAATTCTTATTCAAATTTTGTTGGTGTCGTGTGAACGTGGAATGAAACAAAGTCTAACCTTCACTCGGGTGAAGCGTCTGATATCGGTTTTAGGGTGATTTTCGTAGTGCAAGAGTTGCCACTAATGTGCGGTTGAATGTACCCACGTTGGTATCTACTCTCTGGATACGGGAGTGTCGGCACTGAATCAAAACCGCTTGATAGAATGAAAGCTTCCAATAAGTACGTGTGCATTGTGGCACGGTGTGGGGTTCGATAACATGATACTAAATACTTGATTGACTTGACTATTCCCTCTAATATTATCAGTTACTTAAGCTTAAAGCAGTAGTTGTTAAGGCATCGGTGCTATCAGTTCGACGCCTTAACAATTGAGTTATTGCTAGAAAACGAGAGATAGAACTGAGAGCGTGAGGCCCTAAGCTTTGAAAAGTTCTAACCACATGTATTGCATTACTGAAAGAATGCGTGAAACGAAACCACAGATTACCGAACCTTCTTCAGCTAATAAGTTTTCTGCCGGAATCACGGGAAAGTCCGACAGGGATACCGTGGCCCCTAGCAACATACAGGTAACTGAAGGAACACGGGTGGGTTTTAGTCAGTAAGAGTCTGACACGCCCTCCTGCTCCGCCCAGAGCGGGAGAAGTTATTTGATAATTTCCCAACCAAAAAAAAACCTAATAAGTTTTAGTTCATGAGCATAATCAATGTGACTACTTATTTCTCAAAAAATACAAACAGAATACAAAGCATTCAATGCATAGCAAAAATAATGTATGGTCCAGATGCAAATTCGTTGCATCAATTTTATATATTTATACAAACCTCAATACAAACCACAACGCAATATTCCAAGAATCTCTTATCAATTTAACATAGAATTTCCTTCATTTATAGACCACACGTCACTATTCTGGTTATAACCTCAAAACTATGACGTACGTCATTGGATACGCTCCCTGACACATGTGGGTCACCGCAGCTGATAGTGAGATGAAAAGATGTTGTAATGCTTTATTGTGGCACAGAACAGTTAGTTACAGAAGGACAACTCCATACAACGAGTGAAAACAAAAGTACGCATATACAGACGCGTTGGCACAGTAGACATAATTTAGTACTAACATCAAAATCAATCTGCCTAGCCGTTTCCCTACTATGTTGGGGTCGGCTTCCAGTCTAACCGGATGCAGCTGAATACCAGTATTTTACATGGAGTGACTGTTTATCTGACCTCCACAACCACTGGGTAATACGATATCCCTTGGTAAGACTGGTTGTCAGACTTTCGGGCTGTAACGACTGTCAAAGATCCACGAATGACAGCCGGGACCAACGGCTTAACGTACTTTCCGTCTCGGTATGTAAAGATGATCACCCGTCCACGGACCAACCCCGGCAAGCGTAGCTTAACCTGATGGATCGACCTGTGCGGCTGTTATTACTTAGCTACGAGCTCCTCAGTACGGTTCGGTCCGAGTCGGTTATAAGTACTTAACATACAGTATTTCAACTAGGAGTACAGCTATTCAGTATGTCAGTAGGAGTCTACAAAAGTGTTTCCACGAAATCTAAGCATGCTTCGGGTAACCAGTCAGTTGGGGCTGTCACTTCGTGGTTACGTTTTATAAGCACGTGTAGTGCATTTTAATCAAAGAGTTTGTTTGACAACCCTAAAACCCGTTGGAGCGTAATTTTTGTTTCACAAAAAGGACCTACTTATAGTTATCGCGTTTTAGCATGGTAATCGCGGTCATTGACCCACCTACATCTTCAAGCATTTTTTATTTCAAAACCTGAAATAAAGTCCGTTAACGTCCTGAATCAATATCTATCGTGATCTTCAACATGTTTCAATAACGAAAACCCATCCATAGTTTATTGTTTAGGTTCCTACGGAGAGATATTAGGGAAAGGGCAATGATCGCTATTGCCATGCTAAAAAGCGACAACTATAATTGAGGTACTGGTCATCTTTATACTGTGGTACGGGCGGCGAGTTCAAACTATCTCAAAGGACAGCCAGTCGCGAGTGCACTTGCACACGCTGTACATCAAGCGTGTTAATGTGTGGGTGCGTTTGTGCTGTAAGAAGCCTGCTTTCTGTATCTTTCTATTTTGAATTCTGAGTATCCGAGAAGTAGGTGTCCCAACCGGGAAAAATATCACGTATATTGTGCCAACCGTTTTGTATTGTTGTCGAATAGGTTCCGAACTTTCGATTTGTATTTGAATGGAAGGAATTTATTCGCCGAGATAGAATGCGAAGAATGCGACACCGGGTATTTCAGACTCGTAGAAAATAAATAGAGGTAAATTGTAGAGTAATAATTCATAGTCAACATAGTCACCAATTCAAAATTTGGGCTTAAAAGACACTGTATCCATTCCTGAGCGGATCCGGAGAAAGGGTGAAGACTTGATTGATAAACTTGATCAAAACAGCCTAGCCCGTCCCATCCTTGATGTCCTCCATCCGGTTGACGCCTTAAGCCGAGATTCGTACCCCCACAGGGGATGCCCTTAGCGCGCGTTCACCTAGTTTTAATTAGCATAGTTGAATAACCCCTGGCTGGAGGTTTTAAGTGTAGTAGCTTAAGGCACCCACAGGAAAGCCGTTAACTAGTCATGATCTCAGAGGTCAACTACGAGATGCCCTACCTAAAAAAAAATAAAAAATCAAGACAGAGCTCATATGATCCTTGAAAAATACGATGAAGTGGTGAAAACCGAGAAAAAATTTACCGTAGAAAAGTTACCCTTAGAAGAAATAACATTGCCATTTTATTTAGGTACCCCCATTTATAATTTACATTCAGCTAAAACATCGCGGGACAATAAAGATAGTATTTTTCAGCAACAAGTTAACGAACCTTCCGACACTACGCCTAAACTAATAAAGTAACGAAGGCAACTATGTATTTGCATTGTAATAACAGCAATCAAAGATTTAATTAACGATCCGTAAACAGATCCCTCCCCCCACCCTCTCTAATTAACACCCCTCTATTTGCCTCAGAGCGCGTGAAAATATTAAACAATAGTTACAGGCGAAATTGAGTGAAGCTTGGATATTATTACAGTGACTTTTGTACCTCTGAAAGATCTGTATACAGGGTCTTAGGCTAGCTAAACTATCCAAACATGATAAAAGAAACATTAATTAATTTGATAATTTTCTGTAGGCTCATCAACCGCAGTTATTGGGGTCGGCTTCCAGTCTAACCGGATGCAGCTGAATACCAATATTTTACATAGAGTGACTGCCTATCTGACTTCCACGACCTAGTTACTAGGTAACACGATACCCCTTAGTAATACTGGTTGTCAGTCTTTTGGGCTTCTAACTACCCGTAACGACTGTCAAAGATCTACAAATGACGGCCGGGACCAACGGCTTAATTATTACTTAGCCACAAGCCCCTCTTAGTCACTTGAAATATTAGTTTAAAAAATCGTTATTTTTTCATGTAAATTTAATAGATGTGATTGGTATTGATACCTAAACAAGATAAAACATAAGAAAACAGTTTTTCTCAACTCATACTTCAAGTAACAACACTGACAGCGGTCGTTGACCTCTCAAGAAAAAAACATCAAATCTTTTTATTTTTATCGAATCGTGTGTCAGATCTCGATATCAATCGGGTCTGCGGAGTTTAGCTAACCAATTTAAAATAACCCTGTATATATGGAGAAGGGACGCACCACGTTTGCCCACTAAGTATTGGCGATTGATCAAAAATCAATACGAACTCGTAACGAGGTGAGAATCCGAGATAATTCACTTTAGAACAAATGAAGTTGCGTTTGATTAGCTTGCGGAAACTTGAATGAGGTTTGAAGTGAACTTTACTAAATAACACTAACAATTTGGGTATTTTTTATAGTAACTCGTGCAGTTGCTCTTGGAAAGCACCATTTAGTTAAGTGGAACTGATGATGAAGACCACAAATAGCCACCGGAACTACTCAATAATAAGAATTTCACGGGTTGCGATTCGATTATTTTAATATGGTTGCAATGTAATTTATGCTCGTCACAATGCATATGGAGAAGTGGAGCTGAGATGAAGTACCAACGATGAACGTAGAACTCCTCAACGATGAACGTTCCTGAATCGGGAAAAGCAATATTTTGTAAAAGCTGATGAGCAGTTGCCATTAGGCTAATGTAACTTAGATAAGGTACAAATTGACCCACTAAAAAGCGAGAAATAAAAACTTTTTTACAAAAAATACAACCGACTTCCAAACTACAAAGTGAAAAATAACTTTAATTTCAGAAGTCGGTGTTAAAGAACTAAAATACTGATCTAAAGACACCGACTTCTGAAATTAAAGTTATTTTTCACTTTGTAGTTTGGAAGTCGGTTGTATTTTTTGTAAAAAAGTTTTTATACAAACACCTATCCGTAAGTCAAAGGTTTTACAACAAATAATAAACAAGTTAAGTCAATGTTGGAATGGAAATCAACGATTTGCAAACGGCTTGGCACGTAGGATTTTTTTTAGTATGATGATGCTCCTCCCCAACCCCTTTCCGTAAGCGTTAAACTCCATACGCTGAAAGCTAGGTCATTGACACACAAAGCACTTAGGCACCTAATATATCAGCTCGAGCCGTAACTCCCAGAGATTTGGTAACGACATTGAAACGTCACCAAATCCAACACATAAGCACATTGTGTACGACTGTCGTCTGTTCACGACGCGGTAATTAACTGGCAACACTCCAAATACAAACTGGTATTGCCAGATGGAAGAATACTTACAGTGAATCAGTTTTTTTTAAATGTTACACAATTTTTTTTTTTTTATTATCAATGGACTAATTTAAGTTTTGGAATTCAATGACTATAAAGGAATAATTTTCTAGATTTAGTAAATTGTTCTGCAATCATACCAATCTGGCTGAATTTATACATATTATAAATTAAAGTCGCTTTTCATGTCTGTCTGTGTGACCGCGTTTTTCTTCTAAACTGCACAACGGAATTTGATGCGGTTTTCACCATCATTTAGAGAATTGATTCCGGAAGGTTTATGTTTAAGAAATTAATATTAAACTTACATAAAATAAAGAAATCTCGGTGTTTTGTCAAGTCGAAAGAACCGTGCAAAGCGGGTGCTAGTAAAAAATTAATGGCGGCCACGTATTATTTATATTTTTATACAAAGCGGGGAGGTTGATTGAAAATGGTATAGCAAACAATTCCACTGAAAATATTTGCTTTATCCTTTAGCCAATCGTTTTGTCGATTAAAATATTAATAAATAGCCCTAGCCTAAGCTCCGGGTAGTCGAAACATATCGTTTTTCATGGCGAAATGAACAAGCCTACATAATCGGGCACGGTAGTAGATAACAGTTTTAGAGCGTTTTCCGATACCTCACTAAATTATAGAGTTTTTTGTTCATGTAGTTAAAAAATACAAAAGACGTGGATATATTTAGTAACCTGTTCCGCTTAGCTATTTCTAAAGAGCCATAAAATACTCCTGAAAGAAATCGACACGTGTTTCACCTCTCAACGAAGCATCCTCAGGATGACGATGGACTTGTTGCGAACCCGAACACGGCGTATTGCCACACCGAGCGCTGAGCGTAGACTGACACTGAGTCTGTGCTCTACTAAATATATCCACGTTTATTGTATTTAATAATGGGTTTCCGCAAGATCACGCCTGTATCAATTAAATTTCATGTAGTTATGCTATAATGGTGGAGTTTCAAAACAGAATGTTTAGAAAATCTTTAGCGATCATTAAAAATGTTGATATCAATACTTACGTTTTCAAGAATCAATGGTTTTGGACAGCCTTAAAAGGGTCTCCACGACGACGGACAATAATATGTTCTTTAGTCCAACTGGTCTGAATTATCCAAGGAATTAATGAATTTTGTATTGCGTTGAAAGGGGTTTAATTAATTGGGACAACAGTTCAAAATGAGTCTGGCAGACCAAGGGCATTGAGCAGTAAGCTCCGCTACCAACGTTGATGATTGGCCATTTAGGTACTCGGTCTTGCTCCCATCACATCCGAGTTCGAACTTCGGACATACGTCAAATGACACGAATTTACCGGAGTAGATATTGGATTCATTACCAAAAGTGCACTGGGCCAAGTATTATCAAAACTTTACGAAAAACTAAATTAGGTACCGTAAACTTTAATAAATAAGAAAATAGGTACAATCCGTGAATTGATCATAACGTTAGGAAATCGAAAGAAAGTAAGAAGATTGTGCTTTCTTCATACTTCAAATGCTTTCATTTCAATAAAAATCTCTGAATGAAAATAAAAACAAGATCGCAAAGCGCTGTTGATATTAAAACATGTCTTCCACATTTTCCTTTGAGATTCGCATTAGCGATATGAATCTCCTCAAGTGAGAAAATCATAAGTACCTAAGTAATAACTTTTAACGTAGGATAAATTGAGTTAGGATAAAGTGAATTACTTATATTGAGCCTTCAACATATAAGATGTATCATATAAGAAGGCTCAATATAAGAAGGCAAGAAGATGAATGATTACGCCTTTGGTAATCAGATAATATGATTGCAAAGTCCAGATACATAATAATCTACGTATGCTTTATGTTCATTACCTATCCCCAGCTTTGTCACTAAAATTCTCCAATTTATCCAAACATCAGCAAAAATACAGCCATTTTCCCGCACCAATTACGACACCCGCCAAAGTGTCAACACTATAACTTTTCCAACGCATCAGCTAACAAGTGATGATACCTTTTGTTAAAATCATAAACGTATTTAAACTGCCGTACTTTCGCCGAAACCATTTTTAAATTCACAGAGAAAAAATATGGACGAAATGCCGCCAAAATTTTCCCGCGCAATCACAGAGTCGTGTGTGTGCAGTGACAATGTGACATCTGTCATCGTAACAACTTTTGCAACACATTAATTAACGAGAGTATTTCACTATCCCATTGTTTCACAGCAGGAAAACTATAATCAAAAGTGTATTATTTAGCTATAAGCGGATGTGTGCGTATAATTTACAAGCGGATATCGCGTACATTGTCTCAATTCAATCCGTCTAATGAAGGCGGGAACGAGTGACGCGCGTCCGCCATGATGGCTTAGCATTAGGGTTGTAGCTTTGCAAATATAGAGAAAAACTATTCTAATAATCGAGAAGCAAACAACTTGTTGAAAGACTGATAGGATTTATAAATACGTGAAACGGTCGTTGTCTACTTAGAGGTAGAGAGAGGCAGGTATTTAAGCAAAAGCAATTATGTGCTTGGAAGAGTAGATATGTCGTTGCCAGATCTTAGAATCGACCATTTCATGAAATGGCCAGCTATATCGTTTAAATGTCCTCGTTTAATGATATGTCAGTTGACGTTTGGCCATATCATTACCATGACGGGTATCCATGGTTTAAGGTATAATACAAAGAGCCTGCGACCAACCTGGAAGTAGCGCTCGCCGGCCGGCCGGCCGGTGCCGCGGCACCGGTGAATAATCTAACTATTTTACGATATGATCACTAATGTTTGGCCACATCAAGAAGTAGTCGTGCGTTTAACTGGTCATATTATGTGAAGCCATCTTGGGGAGACGGCAGCACACTAGTCAACAGTAGTTAATAAACCTGTCGAAGTGTAGTCTAGGTACTTCGATTTAAATACTGACCGAATTTAAACCAAATTCGATACGCTTGAGAAAAATCCAGGACAAGTACGCTATCATATTTTTGTGTAACGGTGCATAAGAATGTCCTACACATGCTAAGTCTTAGCATTATAATTAAATCACTACATGAGCGACTGGAAGAAGATTAAGAGTTTCACTTGATTTGAATAAAGATAGAACTTTCGTAATAAAATCAGCCTTAACCCCTACTCCCCACACAAACTTCCTTGTCCTATAACCGCACTCCAAGGAACCACAGCTCACAAGTGACAGCCAACGCGTGTTTATTTACTCACAGACACGCGTATTTGCATGCAAATTGAATGAAATAGCTCGCTCCGAACATTCGTGCAATCACATTCAAATCTTGTGCCAACACTTGGCCTGCTGTGTGCTGAACTAATACTGGCTGACGGATTTCTGTTTATTGTCTTTGTCATAATGATGGTGGGCTGTTTATGTGTTTTTAAGTTAATCTCTAAGCAGTATGAAAGTAATTTTACGGTACAATGTTGAAAAAATCATAGACAACATCTATTTCTGTCACTGAAGATGTTAAAATGATAAATGTTTTTTTTTGTCTAGGGACAAATCTAAGCAGAAAAGCATCAAGTAAAAAGTTCTGAAAAGGCCATTTCCGGCCGAACAGAATGATCGATGAAATTACGGTCGTGAAAATTTGTCGCGTTTTTCTGCTCAGATTTAACCTTTAAGTTTTTGCAACTTTGGGACGTTTTTTGGTAGTTATTGACTGCGTTCAACTTAGTAATCATTGAAAATACATAATCCTGTTTTTCTTATACTTGCAAGACGTGTAAAAACTGGGTATTGAGCTGGTAGCTGAGATAGGCCACTGCTGAGAAAGCTGTTCCCAAATAAATAATTGAAATAAGTATTGATTTAGAAGGCTAAATCCATTCAAAATTTCATTTTAACCGCTAAAGTACAAGCAACCCTACCAGCTGACAATGGCGGGAAAATATTGACGTCACAAGCGCGTATTCACAGCCGACGGCAACGCAGTTGTGCCATTGTAGCGCCGCGCTCCGCCTCCGTGCGAGCGAGCCGGGCCGTCCAACGCACTCGATTATTACAAACTAGTGATGCGGAATCGATACGAGGATAACATTGTTGTTTCGACTAATGTTGTCTGCATAAGTTTGTTTGTTAGATGTTATAACACAGATTGGTTTAGATAGTCTTGCACCATTTCGTGAAGAGATAGATGGGTAGGTCCAAAATAGTCTCATCTATATCTCCAGCGGGTAGAAAACTTCCCGATCAGTGATCTCTCCTGTAGAAATTCCCTTGGTAGCTTAATGATTGTTTGACAAATACAGCATCTAAATATCGGAAAAAATTAACACTATGATTTGCAAAAATATAAATGTCTTGGAATCTTCGTACATTCTGCTACGTACGAGTACTTCCGCAAATCTTTCGTCCTCACTTTACATCCATCATATCTATTCATCAATTTTATTATTATAAAAGATTCGCATATGAATAGATGGAAATCGAAAACATTTCTTATCTATAAATATAATCTGGCCAATTCCAAAAACAGCTCAAATGTTCCCATCTTACTAAATAAATCGATTCGATATTGCTATCATAAGCAAGTGCGATACGATATTGGTGACACGTTCGACCTCTTATTGCGATCAAATCATCTTCGAGCATCGATACACGGGTAATAACCAATAAATTCTGCTCTTTCGACCTCCATTTACTGCCGTTTCCAAATAAATATTGCTGTCTTTTGTTGGATAGAATAAAAGATACGTACGAAAGAAATAGTTTTGCCAAAGCATTACCAAAGATGTCATTTTGCTGTTGTATTCAATGTTACTCTATTAAATCAAGTGTTCACCGTTTCTTAAGAGAAGGACTTTTCAAGTTAAGTTTCCATAGGTTTGAAAAGTTATTTAAGAGGTTGAATATATGCACCTGTCATTTAAGTTAACATTACTTCACAATGTATGCTTAGTTCGTCAGAATTCTTAGACAGACTCCCGAATGAAGAGCAAGTTAAATTGCATAGAGTTGCAAATACCGACCACAGAATTAAACCATTAGAAGTATCAATCCATACAGTGTAGGAACAAAAGTCCTTGGCAAGAGCTGTCATTTGCATGACGTCCTTTACTATATTTGATAGTAAAGGACGTCATGCAAATGACAGCTCTCGTTCGAAACTGTTTCATCTTATTTGCATATCGCATGTTCAAACTCAAATTCAAAGCATTTATTTCAATTAAACCATTAACAGAGACCTTTTTGAATTGTCAGTCGATCAGAACGATGGGGCTAGTTGCCTATTCCAAAGCGTAGAAGGTTCCTATGGAGACTCTTTTAAATCAAAATATTGTAATAAAAAGCTGTTGTTAGGGGAGCAGCCTAGACTTAATTCTCAAATACGTTGGAGTCGAGTTCTAGTCTAACGAGATCCTGCTGAATATCATCACTTAGTTAACATCTACTGATCACCATTAGTAGTCCTTCTATCCCCTGTTACTTTGTGCCTGAATTTTGAAAGTTGAGTGCGGTTGCATTCGCCTCGATAATTGGATCTCTTGTTCGGCTTTGAACCCTGTCACTGTTCAAACAGATATCCTAGCTCTCTTTAGACACGCGGTTTTCTATAATGGAACAAGCTGAGGGAATAGATCTAAAAGTAATATGATATGGTAGGAGAAGCAAACATGTAGGATATTTGTACAGAAGTAGGTTATTTCAAAATATTACAAAATTTCTAACATCGTTCTGATTAGTGAGAAGGCTAATGGAATCGATATCAAATGATTTTTTTTTTTCATTACGCAGCAGAAATTACAATTATTCCCAAGGTCCTATAATATTTGCCAGCGGTAAGCAAATATTATAGGACCTTGGGAATAATTGTAATTTTTGCTAAGAGGGAATCCAATTACTTTTTACTAGACTTCATAGTCGCAGGTCGACATAATATAGATAATCGTAATGCTTGTTGGAAATCTAAAATAGATTTTGCCTGTTATTTTCAAGTAGCCATGTGCTAAGTATATTCATCTTTTATGAACAACGCAGCAATAAGCTGTGTACTTAAAATTTTACATTTAAAGACCCTAGCATCAACCAAATTGACGTTTTAAAATTAATGCAAAGGATTTTATAGTCCTTCATAAAATAACTTCGCACATAAAAATGTTTCGTGTAATAAAATGTTTACAAAAATTGTCCTTGTAGATTTGTATTTTGCTTTTTCGTTTATTCATGGCATTCGACCTGTAATTACACTGAGTGTCCTCACAAACAGTACGAAACATAAATATTTATTTCAGGATGTGAAATACTGATCGCCGTGCATATTGCTATGGTAAGAATGGAATAGAATAATCTTTATTATGAGCATCATATGAATTAAAGATACAAATGTAGAAATTTTACATAGGGTGACACAATGTTATTGCAAAAAGCGATCTTTTAAAGACAACCTTTATAAATGATGGATAAAAAGAGAAGGAGAGACAATACTGCACAGATCTACTTACTTGCAATAATACAGTCTACCATCTCTCCCCGTGTGCACCGTCCAGCCCTCCTTCAGTTCGGCCTGCAGCCTCTCCAGCGCGGCCTCGTCCTCCAGCGCCGCCCGGCCCAGCTTCGGACTCCCAGTCCCCAACCTCGGACTGCCATACTTTGGACTGGCGCCCAACTTGGGACTATTGGCGCCCAACCTGGGACTATTCGAACTCGAAGCTCCATCGCTCAAACTTGGACTACCAGTCGCTCTACTATTAAAACTTGGACTCGGGTTTGGTCTGGGACTGGGAGCTAGCTTAGGACTCGCCGTGCCGCTGGGACCAGGCGACGACGACGCCTGCTGCAGCAGCATCGCTTTCACGTCATCGTATCATATTTAAGTATATGTTCATCTGAAAATAAAGAAAAAACAGATCAAGCAAAAACATTAATTAAAAATATTCCACAGCAGGTAGGCATCCGAGACATTCAAACAACAACGCTTCAAAAAAGGACAGACAAATGAAACGCCCTCGTCGGCGAGCTCTCTAAAATGGCAACACCGATTAAAACTGGCCGCAAAAAGTCCACTGAAAATACCGCCCAAATTGCCGCGAAAAAAGAACCCGACCGTTGCCTCGCAAACCGTAATCGTTGGAACGCGACGGACGAAATATGAATGAAAATGTCTTTTCGCGATGGCATTTTGTTTACGCGCGCATTTTTGCCCACTCGATAAAGTGGGGATTAGGTTATTTTGGAAAGTAGGGTAAGATAACCTTTAGCGGGTGCGTGTCGGTTTGAATAAATGGGTCGGATATAATACCAGACTGTTGAACCAGAAACTTGGTAATTGAATATTGTTTCTTGTGTGTAAATCAGTATTTTATAGCACTGTTCGAAATAGGTTAAGTATGGTTTAGTTAGAATATACAATTTACTTCTCAATTTACTTTTCTGTAGAAGAAAGTTATTATCTGAGAGGCTACGAATGCTTTGATGGTTGTTAAATTGGGCTTGAAATCATTGACAGTAAATACAAATAAAGCCAGAAACATCAAAAGTACATAATCTGAATAACATCCGGAACATTAAATATTAATTTAATGTGCTTATTTCAATAAAACAACATTTCAGTGAGGAAGGATTACGGGCAAGCGCTCCGCTCGACGCTGAATCCGTAAATTGTTTCAATAAAAACTGCCGCCAGAACCATTGTCTCTGGTACGACGTGGACGGATTAAACGACGCCATATTGCCAATTCGCGCCAATCCATTCTTTTTTCGACATATTTGTATCTCATCTGTCATTTTTATGTCTATTTTGATAGCGATAAATTAAAAAAAAAAACTCAAGATAATCCGATTGTGATTATAATAACGCGCTCATTGTATGTTGTTTAAATACCCGTGTATTTGATTTGTTTCATATTTATCATTCAATAACCATAAAACTTTAGATAAAAGTATTGTCAAGTGGGTCAACTAATAACTAGATTTAGGTAGTAGTCAAATCAAATCGCTCCTAAAGCTAAGGTGTCCTAAGCCTAAGTGCCCGCCACATAGCGTCAGCAATTTACCGTCGAACGACATGACTGAAACGTTATTAAATAACATTTGAGTGATTTTTTGTCGCCGTAAAGTCAAACAACGGCGCGGGCGCCTTCATTTTTATAGCGGCCGTCACCGCGGCCACCGCTATTCTAGGAAACCGTACCTTAAAAGACAAAAGCCTATCCTAATCATGATAATTATTATCTCAATATCTTTAACACGTTTCTCTCCTATAATATCTACTAGTAGGATAATGTAACAAGGATAATAGAATAGCTAATCGTGCGTCTATCACGATAATTCACTTGTCACTTGCGTATTAGCGCTGTGCAGTAATTTATGCACCGCCATGCCACCAGGTGGCGACATCTGTCTAGGTCGCACAGCATTAAACGATAATAGGTGCTAACGCCCGGTTTTTGGAACGAAAATTGACACAAAAATTTGCTAACTTCAAAAAGAGTAACCGTGGAGTTTCTTGCCGGCTCTCCTTCATAGGAAAAGACCAATTGGAACCGTGCTCCTAGCTAATGACGTTTCATATATACCCATATAGGTTTATGTGAAATAAAACATTTTGAATTTGAATTGAATTGTCAAGCGCCCGTTGTTAACTCTTGTGATTGATTGACTGAATTATCAACAGCCAATTGACTTGCGTTGAATTTTGACACATCGATCATTTTCGTTTCCGAAACCGGGTGTATAGTAGGTAGATACGCTGATTTATGATAATAATACCAGCCTATTATTTGACCCACTTCAGGGCAAGGCATCTTCTCATCCAGAGAAGGCATGAGATTAATCACTATTCATCATGCTAGCTCAGGACAGGTTGGCGATTTCAGACTTATATTAACTATAAGTCCAGGTTTCCTCACGATGTTTTTCTTCACCGATGTCAGTTATGTCCAAGATACCTTTTAATATCCTTTACTATTAAACGAGCAATATTTGTTTGTATGTATATTTGTACTCACGTTCTCAAAATCGGCTCTTATCGATTTCGATGAAAGTTGCAATATAGGGGTTTACGGGGGCGATAAATCAATCTAGCTAGGTCTCATATCTGGACGATATGTTTATCTATTTTCACCTGAGCAGAGCTCGGTCAACCAGGTACTTATAATCAGGGACCGGACAACCCCGCTTAAGAGTTAAGCCTTTTGACAGGGTAACCCGTACATGGGGTAACTCGTATCGCTGTGTTACCTTTTGTTCGAGTTACATCCTCGAAACCCAGCGAAATGGTTAACCCTTTTATAATGGTAACCACGTGAAGGGGTTAACCCCTTCAATAACTTAAGCCTTTGAAGGGGTTACCTTCACGAAAGGGTTTTATTCGTGTTACCCTGAATTACCTAATAAACTTGAGCTGCATGTAGGTAGGGAGGGATACATGCACCCGAGCGGCGCCTCATTGCGTTACTATTTTTATTTAGTTATAACGAATTTGACAACAAGTGACGGACGACAGATAAGCGGGCTAGTAAATTAGGATGAGTAAAATAGGTAAGTGATTATTATTTAAAGTACTGAGTTACCTCAGTGTTAATATGGTGACATGTAATTATATTTTACAAATGAATACTTACAAACCATTAAAGTAAAAATACTTGCAAAGGTACGAAATTGCTCCGTAGACTCTTACTAATAAGAGGCATGATCGCAGCGAAAACTAACGCGGTTGAGTACCTACGTAATTGAGCGAGTAGTCGTATAAAAGTCTTGCAAGTTTTTCGGGTCGGTACCTGGTGTGTGTACTTGGAAGCAAATATCTGGTGAAAAAACCTGGTCGCGTAAATACGTACCTTCCCTAGGTAAAGCTATAAAACATACTAAGACTACATAGGCTGATTTTCTTGACACGCCGATGGTCGGCGTGGTCAATATGTATTTTGAAGCATTTTTTACTAACTCGCACAGCGCCGCGACCGCGGTCGAGCGCTGAGCGACGCCAGTGAGCGGTTTCGAATCATGCTAACCAATCGGCGCCGACGAAATACGCGCGGAACGTCGCGTCAACGTGAGAAGAAAACCAGCTATTTATGTAGTGTAGGTACCTACACTGCACTATAACAGTTTCGATGGTTTTGGTTCGAGTTGACAAGTAGATAGGTAGTATTAGTATCTACGATAATTACTAACACTAAGGTAATGCTATCTTATATTATAAGATCAGGCAAACAACAAGTATAAAACCTTAGGTACGTTTATGGCTTGAATCTCCTCCGGCCGACGCCGAATGGCAAGTAGCCGGGGAGAAGAAAAAGGGTGGCAAGGCGGCAAGTGCAGCCAAAAGGAAGGCGAGGCTGCAGCGGCGCAAGGAGCGAAGCGTCGCGGCTAGGCTCCGCGCCCCGAAGTCTGCAGCTGTAGTGATCACACTACAGCCGGAAGCGGAGAAGAAGGGCGTGTCCTACCAGCACGTGTTCGCCAAGGTAGAGGCGGCGGTGGATCTCAAGGAGACCGCCAATTGCGTCAGGCTAAAAGCCACTGCTACTGGGGCCCGGATGCTGGAGATCCCCGGTGCGGACAGTGGCCCGGCAGCGGACGCTCTGACCTAAGCTTCCCTAAATGCGGACGAGGGCCGAAGGCTTCTGATGGGTTGGGTCTCCGCGCAGGTCAAACTGCTGAAGCCCAGACCTCTGAGGTGCTTCCGCTGCTGGGTAGGCGACCACGTGGGAGTGAAGTGCACCTTGGAGGTAGACTGCAGTGACCACTGCTTCCGTTGTGGTCAGCCCGGTCATAAGGCCGGCTCGTGCAACGCCACGCCGCACTGCGTCGTATGTGCGGCGGCTGGCAAGCCGGCCGATCACCGGGTTGGGAGCAAGGCCTGCGCCCCACCCGCCACAACCGCAGAGGCAAGCCTTCCGCCACCGCCGTCACCGCCGCAGCCGCCGCCACTACTGCCGCCACCGCTGCCGCCTCCACCGTCGTCGTCGCCGCCGCCCGTTGCCGCCACGGCAGTGCCCTCACAGGGCACAGGGGGCTAGAAATGGAGTGTCAATAACGGCCCCATTACGCCTCCTCTAGGCGAGCATCAACCACTGCGCCACCGCTCAGGATCTGTAGGTCCAGAGCATGGCGCAGTGGTCGATTAACATCGCCGTGGTCGCTGAGCCGTACTTTGTCCCGCCCAGGGATGACTGGGTGGAGGACCTGAGCGGCTCAGTGACCCTCATTTCGTAGGCCGCCGCCGGTACTCCATCCCTCAAATCTGTCAAGAGAGGACGGGGTTGCGTGGCAGCACGGTTCGGTGAGATTGTTGTGGTAGGGGTGTACTTCTCCCCAAACCGAACTCTTGCCGAGTTCCACAACTTCCTTGCGGAGTTGAGAGTCGTCGTCGTCGGGTTCGGTTCCCTCCCCGTGTTCGTCCTTGGGGACTTCAATGCCAAGAATTTGGCTTGGGGTTCCCGGTATACGGACACACGGGGCGGGATGGTGGAGGACTGGGCTCTGGAGATAGGCCTGGTCGTCCTATACCGGGGTTCTGGCCCCACGTGTGTGCGGATGCGGGGTGAATCAGTGGTTGACATTTCATTCGCCAGCCCCGCTCTGTCGCCACGTGTCATAGACTGGCGCGTCATGGAGGGGGTGGAGACCTATTCCGATCACCAGTACATCTGGTTTGACGTCTCCGTCCAGACCTCGAGCGCGCCGGTCTGACAGGCCCTGAGTGGTCCGCGGTGGGCGCTGAAGCAGCTGGACCGGGAGCTCCTCCTGGAAGCCTCGATCGTGCAGGCCTGGGTGTCATCACCGGACAGGCCTGCCGACATTAACGACGAGGTGGAGTGGTTCCGGGAGGCCATGTCCAACATCTGTGACGTGCCAATGCCCCGTGTCCAGCCAGGACGTGCTTCGCGCCAGGTGTACTGGTGGTCTCAAGAGCTAGATGCTCTGCGCATGACGTGCGTTGGTCCGCGACGCCCCGGTACGCTAGGCACCGCAAGTTCCGTATCCACCCTCCCGATAAGGAAGCCATTCAGGCGGAGAAGTATGAGGGAAATGAAGCGGCGAAGACCGCTCTCAAGGTGGAGATCCTGCAGGCCAGGGCACTGGCCCGCGAGGAGTCGCTGGGGACTCTGAATAGGGACCCGTGGGGACGCTCATATAATTTGGTGCGGGAGAAACTCCGCCCATGGGCTCCCCCGCTGACGCAGAGTCTCTGGCCCCAGCTTGTGGGGGATGTGGTGAGCGCTCTGTTCCCTTCAAGAGGGGAACATACTCCCCCGCCCATGGCTCCGCCTATTGCGGTGCCCGATGCGGACCACACCATCGGCGACGACGACGATGCTCCGGAGGTGACCGAGGTAGAAATGAGAGTGGCGGTATGCAGGCTGAATGCCAAAAATATCGCCCCAGGACCCGACGGCTTACCTGGAAAAGCCTGGGTCTTAACCTTAGAGGCTCTCGGGCCTCGACTAAGGGGGCTTCTAAGCGCATGCTTGGAGAGGGGCCAGTTCCCACTTCGTTAGCAGACGGGGAAGTTGGTCCACATCAGGAAGCCGGGGCGCCCTGCGGACTCCCCGTCCGCTTATCGGCCCATCGTGCTGCTCGACGAGGTGGGCAAGACCGGATTTGGCGGAGAGCCAATTTGGTTTCCGCAGGGGGCGCTCTACGGTAGACGCCATCATGCACGTGCGGGCCCCCATCCACAGCGGGAAACTTTGGCCCGGGGTGGAGTCGTTTTGGCGGTGTCTCTAGACATCGCCAATGCCTTCAACACCCTGCCCTGAAGTTGCATTAGGGAGGCACTCCGGTATCACCGGATGCCGACCTACACCTGTCGTGTGGTTGAGGTCTATTTGACGGAGAGGGCCGTCATCTACCCCGGTCACCAAGGAGAGTGGAACCGGCGAGAAATGTCGTGCGGTGTCCCATAGGGATCGGTCCCGGGGCCGCTTCTGTGGGACATCGGATACGACTGGGTGCTGCGCGCCGACCTCCCTAGTGGCGTCAGCGTCGTTTGCTACGCTGAAGACACGTTGGTCCTGGCGCAGGGGAGGTAGTACCAGGCGGCGGCCGACTTACCGACACGCAGGGTTGCAACAATCGTCGACAGGATCCGGCAGTTGGGACTCAAAGTGGCCCTGCACAAGTCCGAGCCATCCATGATTTTTCATGGTCCGTTCATGATTTTTCATGGTCCTCGGAATGCGCCACTGTCGGGTTCCCAGGTAATGGTGAGAGGGGTTCACATCGGCGTCGAGTCGACGATGAAGTATCTGGGACTCGTCCTCGACAGCCGGTGGAACTTCGTGGAGCATTTCCGTCATTTGGCTTCCAGACTGGAGCGGGCCGGAGCTACCTTGAAGCGGCTCCTGCCCAATCTGGGGGGCCCAAACGACTCCTGCCAGAGGCTCTACGCGGGGGTCGTGCGGTCCATGGCCTTTTACGGGGCACCGGTGTGGCCGCGTTCATTGAGGCTGCGGCCAGCCCACCGGTTGAATGCGTCCCAGAGGGTCATGGCCATCTGGCTAGCCCGAGGACACCGCACGGTCACCTGCGAGGCGGCGAGCCTCCTTGCCAAATAACCGCCATGGGATCTGGAGGCAAAGGTCCTCATCCACATCTGGGAGTACACACGAGGAGGCGAAACGCCGGGGCTTAACTCCGCTGCCGCGAGAAATCGCGACACAGCGGACAGAGCTCCGGCGGGATCTCATGGCGTCATGGAGAGTGCGATTGTCGCAACCCGGCGCTGGGCACGCCACAATTGCGGCGATAAGTCCCTCTTTGAGAAGTGGCTAGAGAGGCGCCACGGCGTCCTCACCTTCCGCTTGACGCAGGTCCTCACCGACACGGCTGTTTCGGGAAGTTCCTGTTCAGGATAAAGCAGGAGGAAACGCCCGGGTGTCACCATTGTGTGGGTCGCCCGGAAGACACGGTGGAGGTCTACCCGGCTTGGGCGGAGCATCGCAGTGTCCTCGTCGAGGCGATCGGCGGCGGTGATCTCTCGCGTCCGGCCCTGGTTCAGGCCATGGTACGGAGCGAGAGGAAATGGAGGCCGTCATCTCCTTCTGCGAAGCAGTAATGCTCGCAAAGGAGGAGGCGGAATGCGTGAGGGAGAGGCAAATTTCGCGCCCTCACGCCCCTAACCGCCGCAGGAGGAGACGCCCTGGGCGCAGGCCGAGTTCCAGTCACCGTAGGCGCGGGCTTACGAGATAAGGTCCAGGCCCGGGTCGATGGCACGTTGTGTTCCACGCGCGCCTCAAAGAGAAGTCAGCAGAATTGATGGTTGCGAAGAAGTCCGAAACCCGATCGTGGCCCCCGGCAACATGGCAACCGAAGGAACACGGGTGGGTTTTAGTCAGTAACAGTCTAACACGCCTTCCCGCTCCGCCCAGAGCGGGAGAAAGTTATTTGATAATTTCCCACCCAAAAAAAAGGTACCTTTATGGCATTACCACATAAATTACATTTGCTTGTGTTATTTGATACATCATCATAATACCGGTGTACAGCATCTCGTCTCGGCTGTGGCATTTTTACAGAAAAAATAACTAAATACCTATATTAAGAAATGTATTAGGGAGTAGGTACTACAACACACACTTAAACAAAAACACTGCTAAATTGTTTTAAATTACTTCTGTAGTTCCGACCGTGTTTCGAATTAAATGACGAATGATGAGAATATACACAAGTTTAAACACGAAAAAAGTTTTGAATGTGCGACAAGCGAAATTGAACTGTAAAACCATACTTGCAATAATTAATATTCCATGTTTACAAGTCGCTTAGTACATGCAACAATGTCGGCGCCGGGCAGAAGGATGCCACGTGCGGTCGTGGTTATGCAATTTTCAAACTAATCTCGATATCAAAGAGTGCATGTTACAATGTGTTGGGTTGGAATGGCTTACCCTGTTACAGTGTTACAGGGTATTGAAAGGGTTAACTTGTTCGGAAGGGGTTACATGGCACCCATTCGAGGGTGTAACACGTATCATAGGGTTTCTTTTTTAAGCGCTTAAAAAAACCCCTTCAAAAACCCTTTCAACGAGTATCCGGCCGGTCCCTGCTTATAATTCAAACGACTTAAAAACATGAAAATTGTTCCAAATTATATGCCTTTACCAAACATTATTCGAAGCTCCATTTCCTCTAATACCTACAATTTAAATCTTACGACAAATTTCCTTAGTAGAGAGGCTTCTGGTTTCTATCAATATTGCAGAGAAAGGTCTAATTCATTTACCAATTCGTGAAATATTACACGTGGTAAGTGGTAACGCTGCTATAGATCAGAAACAGATAATTATGATCTTCATCATACAACAAAATGATATCAAATCTCTTAACTGGTTTCATAACCTTCTTGTATTTTATAACTATCCGAGCCTTCTTGTATTTTATTATTTTGTCTCTGCATCACCCTTTTTTGGACTGGTAGAAAATGCCTCAGGCATTGAGTCCGACTTTGTACAATATTTCTTTACTTGTGCATAAAGTTTTAATAAATAAAAAACGTGTGGCACTCGGAGACTGCCGCGATAAAGCTATTGCATAGCATTTGTAACCTCCATACTTCCTATTTGTCAACGCTACACTTGGGATGATGACGGACGATGACATAAAACAAAAATTACGTTCCCATGACAACATCACGTTGTCATGGGAACCGTCATTACATGGTAGGCGGAGCGGGGGGTGTTAGGTTTTATTTTCGTTACGTTACGGAATTTCTAGATTCGGTCGCCGCGCTCAAAGCCCGCGATAAAAGCTATGCAATAGCTTAGTAAGGAATTAAGCATCAAATAGCTCAAAGCATAAAACCATTTCGGTTCGGATATTTCAGACTTTTTACAGTCAGCCTCAAAAAGATGTATACATCGACAAGAATTTGCTCCATATTACCTACTGCATCAATGTAAAGCTTTGTACCTTAAGTACCCAATGTGTAATATGTTTTGTGGCTACACATTGCTACCATTTATTATTAAAAAAAGATAGTTTTTGAGGGCTGACTGTACCTACCCACCCTTACTCCGTCTTCCGTTCAAAGATACATAAATACATTCATAAATAACGTAACTATGTTTGAACAACACATTATTAACTACCCACACTTCCGTGTGTGCGATCACGGCAGTAAAATACCCCATCTCTTAGATAGGGCACCCTAAATAAATAGTTTGGTTGATCGTCGGTACGGAACTACACTATGAGGAGAGGACGGAATAAGTATCTTTTATGTATTAAATGTTTCACCTTGTTAAAAGGTGTACACACTCGCACACGCCACCACAGACAAAAACTAAATCTAGCCCACTACCCACTACTTACAAATTAAAATTTTCACTGCTGCATAGGATTTCACAGCACAGAGAAATTATTAAGAAATTGACAATGTAGCTACTTGTGTATAAATTAAAATAAAAGAAGACAATGTTCACACAATTTCCGATCGTCAAGGAATGGCACCAAATAAAATGAATGTGAGTATTTATTACTGTATTATATCCCTATTACTCCAATATTATTTTAAAATTACAGATTTTTATTCAATTCTAACCAATATGGCTACCCATTACCGCGGAGCTAAAGTAATTCATTAACTCTCACAGGACTGTACAAATATTGGGGTTACACTTAATCCCTAACTGTACCTAACTAAATGCATGAGCAAAGAAAATATTAACTTAAATTCCAATCCTTCCTTAACATTCAAAATCGCAATAACACACTGTATGTAAAGTATCAAACGGTAACAACACATACGTCAGTGCCGCACAGTACCGCTACAAGAAACATATTACAGTAACTAAATTGTAATAAAGAGACAACTCGCTACCATAACTTCTGCGTACTACAAAACCCGTTATAAAATGACTTGAAACTTCAGGCCACAAGATTCTCTTTCAAATTCAGAGTAGCATGACAAAGAAATAATTAGTCTTCAAACGCAAAGGACAAACCAACTTGTGAACTGAAAGCGATCAATCCAAAGGCTTACTACTAATACACACAATCGGAACCACACCGTGTCCGATATTAAATTGACACGGTGCCAATTCTCACACAGCCACCGAATAAACCGCAACTAAGCATGAAACTAAGTATCTTGTTGGAAAACAACGATTAAGAACTCCTAACAATGCCTGTCAGTTACACAGTCTACGTCAAGGTAAGAGGGGGATAGGCGATGGAGAAATTAACATGCTAGAGTGGGATAAGCATAGTTTTATGTGACAGGTAGCCGGTCGTTGACCTGCATTGTAAGTATATGAACAGATTTTGTGAACGCAACCCAGTAGGTATAAAGTTTATTGTTTAATAAAAATTACAACAGACGGTTTTATAGACTAAACATGTTTAAAAGAATAAACTCGTAACCTAATTACTGGGATGTTTCACGCTGTTGCGGAAGCCAGACGAATGGATATAATGGTATAAGCAAGTGTAATAATAGTGAACGGAATGATTCTGGTAGTGAGTGAAGTAAATATTGATTTTGCACCTTTCACATGTCGTAGAGACGTTCTTTCATTTTTTGAATAATATTGAAATGAAATTGTTTATTCTGTAAATAGGATATCGGAATCACTCTTACAAGCCATATAAAAAATATTGAAACAAGCCAGATGGAGTCGACATTTCCTATCTGGCGAAACAAACTCAACGGTCATAAAGTCTTTTTTTAAGTCCTGACTAAAATCTTGGTCAGATCATGTGGGGACCATGTAGATAAATGTCTGAAATGGTCTTTTGAGTCCTGCCCAGTCAGTGCAAGCATTTGTCAGTAATCGTGGAGTTCATCTAAGAACTTGAGGCCAATTGATGAAGCCCTTAATATCTACTAATGTTTAATGGATGAGGATTAGCTTACCATAAATTTGCAAGGTGCACGTAAAATCCTTGTTTTATTAGATAGTTAAAGAAGTTACTGTACTTTCATAGTATCATCCTTACGAAAGCATCAGGTGCGTCAATAATGTTTGAAACTTTCAAACTATCTTATGTAGTTGGGTGGATGCCAAATGTGTTTAGTAGCTTGTTCTTCCATAGTTTCTAATTGGACTTGTTTACATTATCAGTTAGACATGAAAAGAAGATGTTGTAAACTAACACATACAAACAAATAGTAGATTGTTATACGAGGGGCTAAAATAATCCATTCTATCAAGGTAGTTTTACTCCCGAGCTTTAGCGAGGGAGTAAGTAGAAACCGAGTTATAATGGGTTTTATTTAGCGCCGTGTGTTACACTCTACTTTTCACTACGATTGCGAGAAAATAAAATAATCCAACAATAAATAGTTTATTTTATTTGAAAAAATATACAATTTGTTCAATCTGAATTTTTAAGGAAACTTTTTATCCCGGTATGCGGTATAAAAAGCTAGTTTTACATAAGAATAAAGACTTTTTTACAAAAATATTTTTTCCTCTAGAGCAAGAAATGCTATTTTTTCCTCGCTCTACGCTACGATGACGGACTTTTTGAGCAAGAGGAGTAAAAAAAGTATTAGGTACCTACTTATAGTCAGAACAAAATATTGTTTATCAAATTGACATATTACGCCAACTTGTCGTCTTCTAGCTATTTCATCCGACTGTCAAAGAATGACAGTTATGATTGGTAGACAATTTGCAAAACAATTAATTACCCTACATTTTACTCTCGATGAGTGTAATAAAGTTGTCCAACTCTATATTGAAGTCTATCACTCTATTTTGTTATTGGTCACAAAACAGAACCCTACGTCCAACAAACAATATTTCGCACCCTGTTGATTTGATCCGAGATAGCCCGAATGTCATAACGTCCAAGTAGGAATGAGCCAATCAACAGCTTATGTCGGGCCGGCCTTTAGAGTGAAAAGTTGAAACAATTCAAAGGGCACTAAATGTCAGCTGATTAGACGGGACTGGGCCCGATCTAGACCGGGTACATTGTTCAGTTAATGTGGGAAACGAACTTTGACCTTTGAAGCGTTAAATGTCTGGGTCTAATTCAACCTTATTTTAAACGTTCTAGATTTATTTTCATAGTCTACTTGGGACTTAATATTGGAGTCTGAAATAAACTTTGTGGTGATAATTTGCTTTACATAATTTCTACATTGTTTTCATTTGTATATTTATTATAACTTAGACGTCATGCTGAAATTTAAAACTAGCTATTTCTCGAGTGAAACATTACATTAAACCGCAATAAAACACAATTTACTAAATTACGAACATGTTCGCATACCTAATTATAAGATAACACAATTAAAATCTTAATTGAGAACAGTGTTACCTTTGGTACTCGTGTTTACCACACACTAATTCACATTGTGAAAACTGAAATTCACAACTTAAACCTTTTTCATAATCCGTCAGGTCCTACGATAGTACCCTGTGGAACACGTTACACTGTTCCTACAACTTTACAAAAAAGAGCCTCGGTCTGCCTTTGACGTTTGTGACGAGCTTTACCGAAAGCTTTCGTAAAGTCGCTTTGAATACATTAAAGCCGCTAGTTGCAGTAACGTGCCAACTTTATCATGGGCTGGTATGACAAACGCTACAGCAAAAATATTTCTATAAGTTCCACTTACCAGCAATGCTGATTACTGTTCATGTTAACTTATGTACACAAAGTAGGTATTTGTAAAGCTGTTGTAAATACACAATATTACAAGATGTTTTATGGATTTTTCTGAAATATACGTTCCACTCAAAAGTTTAAAACTTTCGTTATAATTCACTATATTCGGCTGAGCAGTTAAGCCCTGAAAGTGTTGTAAATAGATAGAGAGACAAGACAGTGATACTTCTGATAGTTTGGCATATATTTATTAATGCTACTCAAAGTAAAGAAAAACCACTTTTTTAAATTTCATTAGTATTGATATTGTTTCCATTTATTGTCGTATCCATATGTGCTTTCTTATTCATCATACCATAATACATGAGAAGTAAATACAAAGTCAGGTTTGCTCAAGAGAACAATAGCGGTCTTACCAAATACTTAATTTAAAGGCACCCTTAAACTTAACCATTCTACCAGTAAACCACATAACAACTTGAAACACTAAGTAATAAACAGGTAACATTATGAGTTAAAGTTTGATCCACAGGTCGCCGCGGTTAACCTTTATAGACCAAAACTTGTTCCGTTTCCTTCGCGAGGCTTAACCTTTTAGAACTTGCTTTACGCCTTCGGAAGTGACGACAAATTAATTTTGACGTTATCGTTGGTGAGGGGAAATTCTCCATTTATACAGACTTTATAATAGTTCAAATACATACTGAAAATGTTTAGCGGTATACGTGCCTTTGCTCACGTACTTTTCGTTGGGATTTTCCGAGTAGTAGGTAGCAGAGACCAGAATGAAGTGATAGTCACGCGACGAATTCGTGAACAGGTTCGGGCTAAGCCTGATAACATGCACGTAAATGAAGTCATATACTATTTGCCAGCAGCCTAGGAGTTGCCTTATAACATGCACGTAAATGAAGTCATATACTGTTTGCCAGCAGCCTAGGAGTTAATGAAAATATTGTATTATCCAATGAACTCCTGTGAGTTCATTGGATAATACAATATTTTAATAATAAGACAATATATGAGTGTAACTGTTTCAAAGAGTTATTTATTGGTTCATTCATGAATCTATTATAGGAGGTGACTACCAAGATGACGACTAATAGAGAAATGTGGACGAAAAAGTCATGTTGCGCTGACCAGAAATAAATTGGGATGAGAGCAGGAGAATGATGAGAATGATGATGATAATGATAATTCAAGATTTCAAAAATCTATTAGGACAAAGTTGAAAAGTCGTGTGATGGTTATTCTACCAACACTTGTCACACCACTGAAGCAGGTACCTACTTCCTGAGACAATCGCTTTCTCAACAAACTGGTATTAATACTCAAGATAAACACCATGGCAAATCGCACGCACCATTACTTCCCCTCCCAATTATAGTGGATCAATAAACACAGGATGACCTCCTGACCCCTGGGAACACAGATACCGCCAAAACTCTTATCAGTACACAGCTGACTGCATTCTATTCACAAGGAACAACTTTCCACTGTTACAATAATAAGGATTTCCGTAGCAAGTACTCAATCAATTGACATCGACTCCTTGAAGACGCTAAAGTAATTGTAGATGTTGCATATATACTCGATGACCTGATTCTCAATTGAATAAGTTTGATAACACGTTTGAAGTTCATTTTGGAGCATCTGAAGGTGATAAGAAACTTAATTTAATTTTATTGATTGAGAAGTGACGTATGTATGTTTCTAGTATGAGATTAAATTCTACTGAAGCTTGATGGAAGTTTGTTTAACAGTTTGATGCGAACGTTATATTTTTGCGAACACATATAAAGGCTTTCTCACACACTGACTTATTAATTACAAAATTTTAGGAAAATCGTCTAATTTACAATGTTTGTAAATATGTGAGCACCATGTATCTATCACATATTAAATTATCTGTCGGTGCTTCATTTTTAATTATATTTACCTATTGTGGTATAGTAATTTTATTCTAGGTGCATCGTCTTCATATATAGGTAATATTATTTAACTAATGTACGTGCATATACAAACAATTGTAAAACATTTTAAAAGAGTAACGGTGGAGTTTCTTGCCCATTCTCCTCCATACGAAAACTACCTTTTGGAAGGGGCGACTAGAATCAATTTTAATATTTTGTAAATTTTGACGTTCAAAAGTGCCATACATGGGCCTATTTGAAATAAATGATTTGACTTTGACTTTGAATTTGGTATATAAGTACTAGCTACCCACATAGAAAGGTGAGTTTCAAAAAGAAAAATTGAAATGGTTAAACCCTAGTTTGTAATTGCCGCTAAAAAGCGCTTATCAGATAATATAGCGAGATGACCAAAATAGTCAATCGGTGATTGTACAAAAATTCAACCCGGATTCAAAGAGAAAACGTAAGCAAGTTAGCCTCAGGGCATAGCTTTATATTACCTACTACCTAGTCAATATGATATAATCCACATCACCTCCAAACATAACAAAAACCAGTCCCACCAAAACACAGCGGTAACAAATAACAATTACTATAACATTATTTATGCTGCGTATGACCGTATGACTCATGCGCCAGCGCGTGGGCTAAGGTCGACCTGTTGCTAATGTGCCATCTTTATATTATGATAGTTACATCACCGTGTCCAGTCTTTTTACACTGTCATGTTTATGTACTTTGAATGGTGGTGTTTTAATTATTTCGAATGGTATCGGAAAGATAGTTAGGTGAGTAAATAGGGAATGGAATGTTCTCGAAGAATCTATATTATTTTGTGGAGTAGTCGTGCTATAGATTGGAGTACTTAGTACTACTATCGATATCCTTGATACAACACAACTCGACTAAGTAATTCAAGTACTTAGTAGAGTTGTGTTGTATTTAAGGATAATTATGGAAAGTAGTAGTACTGTGGTAGTACGTAGGTACTTAGTAGTAAAATTGTATGAAGGGGATGAAATTAACGTAGTATGATTTGAAGATATAGACGAAAATTGGTTGAAGCTGTAATTTTAATGACGTTCAAGAAGCACTTATTTTATTCAATTTGGTATTCCGTCGTTTTTGAGATTGAGTTTTGAATATAAATACACTTAAGACAGAGTCAGGAAGAGAAGACTCAGCCTGAAAGTACTTAGATCCTGGCAGTAGTATTTAGCAAAAATAACACAAAAAACGAAAAATAATAAATTTAAGGTACTAATCAAACCGTTAATGAAGCTGAAGTGATTACAATCATTGTCCCTAATGACCTTTGTTATGGCAATTCCTCGGCCCATGTCCAGCAGTAAACCTTTTACCAGCCACGAGAGTCCGTCCTCATAATCCGAATTATCATTTATTGCGGACAGAAAGGGTCTAAAACGTTTTGTGTAACCGAATCCAAGATATAATGGGGTTTGATAATTGAATTTTATAATTAACAGACTGTTAGGAGGTCTCGCGAGTTCGTATTGTATTGGAAACAATACAACGTTTGAAGAGGATTTGAGTATTTGTACGATATATCTGTCTGATTGGATTATTTGTATTTGAGATTCCACATTCGTGATTTGTGTCTGAAAACATTTTTTTGCAATAAATATCTATTTCTATGAGCCAGCAGAATAATTTTGGTGCCATGCAGATGTATATAACATGCAATGCAAATGACGAATTAATTGTATTGTCAAACAAGATATTTACATAATATATAATTAGCTAAGAGTCTTAAAATAATAATAATTAGTACATAAAAAAATTATAAAGTTCTTTAAAAAAGAAGGGGAAGTCATTATAAGGCGTCAAAAATTACGAATTGATATGGTTGATCAAGTTTCACGTTAGTGGGAAGTTTATTAAGTTTCTAGTTCCCATGGGTGAGGTATTTCCAATTTATTTATCATCTCAATGGTTTTTTTTTTTATTTACCGGGTCAAGTAAATGATCTTATTCAATCTTCGTTTCTGTTTCAACGACCAACTGCTTATTGCTATGGAAGTCACGTACAGAGAAGGTGGGAAGGTGTGATTCAACTCCTAGCGGTAGAAAGTGACAGGTCTGTTGGATGGAAAGCGGTCAGTCTGGTCTCCGGTAGATCGCAATACAATCCGCTAACCGCATCTGTGTTGTACTTGTTACGTGGCTGTGTGGTTATTGGTTATATTGTTACACAACAGTTATAACTAGACTATTTTGGGTTAGTCTGAAAACTGACACTATTTACAAGAAGTCGTGGAAAGGTTTAATTCACTGGACCCGCATCTTTTCAGAATACCTAATTCCGAGGGAATCCGTGCATGTTCGATTTATTACTTTATAGGCTACAGTTCCAGCTATAAAACTGATGGATTTTATAAAATCAAAACCCCAGTAAAAATTCGTGAAGATCCTATTGCTACTGTGAAATGTGAACAAAAATCTGAGACATTTTATTCTCTCCCATCTTTTTCAGGTGTAAAAGAAGCTAAAAGCGATATCAATACATCGCCGGTTGCGAAAAGGAAACACCGTAAAGTTTAGTCTATCACACACCATGAAAAGCAGGTGATAAACCTCACATCTGAGCTTCATAATCCGGAATCTATACGCAATAAAAACACCATAAAACATTTTAGTGGGAGAATAAAAACGAAGCCATATTTTGCATGTATGACGGAGTTTCTGCTTCGTCCGGTAATAAAGTCGCTCTTGCGACTTACGATAATATCGACGGTTTGATGGACCCGACCTTTTTATAGAAGGTTCGCACTTGACACTAAGTTTTCGTAAGTGATTTTCGGTAAGTTAGTTATGTTGGGACGGAGTTAGTAGGGTGTAAATGGTGAGTCTTATTACTGTTGAGTTACGGTGTAGGGGAAATGGTGGGAAAATCTTGTTTGAATGTTTTGAATTCGGCAAGTGAGGTGTGTACAAAGCTTATTTCTTTCTTGGTTTAGACTTAGAGGCAAACTTATCTAGCCTGGCATAATCAATGCTAAATACTTTTATGTCAAGTTACAAGTTTATATACTACTAGTTTAGGTACTTACCTACAAAAAAAACATTATCTGTTATTAGTATTCTCTGTATACAAACCTAATCAGTGTCCTTTATAAACTACTCTTCATTTCAAACAAGTTGCAAGTCTGTTGTTACAACTTACAAAGCAGAAGTAGCTGATGTACTAAGTTTCTTTCAAGTTATTACAAGTTTTCTTTTCAGGAACGGATTGGAGTTCATCCGAGAATGAAGCCAAGCAAAATAAAGTATGGACAAAAGTTTTGGATGGTATAAAAAGGGAAATAAGGTTATATGCGGTAATAGCGAATGATGAGGAACTTTGTCAAGAGGATGTATAGCAGTGTACTCCTGTCTGATAAATTACAAACTTTCTGTCAAGCTGAAGATTACATTGGGATGCTTGAAAACTGCTATGGTAATGATTTACCGAACCAAATGGAATCCTAGGAAGGAAAATAATCTCGTTTATTATCATAAAATTCCAGTAGATTTTATGAAACTATAGTACCAAAGTACTCAAAAAGCACCGGACACTTTAATAACGGCAGCTTCCCCAATTCCATCCACTATAAAATAAGACAAATTTCGACGTGAGCAAATAAAAAGAGTAATATAGCGGGTCGGGGGGCAAAGAAAGAAGTACATATGAATGTGGGCCACGCTGGGCCGCGGCATTGAATGCTTGGCATCCGCAATATCCACCTTTGTCCGTTTTTATTGTCCAGACGTGTGACAGGTGGCAGTACGAGACACTTTTAATGTTCCCTCGGATACGCCCGAAGGCCCCCGAAGATCCCCGAAAGACCCCAAAGGCAAAAAAGTTTGTATTAAAATAGAGGATGTAAAAACGTCAGGTATTCTATCGTAGATCTCTATATTTAGCCGGATTCCTCGATATCTGTTTGAAGGTGAGAAAAGTTTTGCTGAAGATCCGAATTCTCTGATCCCTTTTTTATTCGACGAACGTGCTGGTGAAAGGAAAATGCTCAGCTTACGTAAGTTTTCTTTGGGGTGCCTTTTTCAAGTATGAATTGTTAAATCTTTGGGTGTCAAGAGCGGATCTTTGTAGAGATTTGCATATTATTAAGGTAGAGTAAATTGGATAGGGGAGGCTAAGGACCGAATGTTGTCGTACAACTAAGGAGATATCTCGCAGAGCATTGATAGGGTTGATAATTTTAAAAAATATTTAAAAAGTATTCTATAGGAACCGGCAAGGTAGGAAATTGTTTGTTTAAGTGACTTCATTAATTATTTTTATCAAAAAGTGTGACTAAGATTTGCAAATATTGTTGTATCGTGAGCGAATGTCATTGAAACTGATTCAAATGTTAATTAATACCGCAAATAGATTACTCGGCAATTGACTAACGAAATAACGATCTAAGGTTTATCGGTTTGTTAAACTTATTTGTTTTAGTCATGCAAGGTGAATACAGCACTTAAAATATTGTTGACTGATTTTAAGAGCTGCTATCAAAGCTCCATTAATATTGTGGCTATGCGTTTCTGTCAAGCAACAGAGTTTCAGTTTGGGACATGTCGTGGGGAAAGTATTGGGTATAAGATCAAAGAAACAATGAATATCTGGGTTGTGTAAAAGATATGGCTAGAAATAGGGTAAATACTAAGATGTATAAAAGAAAAAGATATGCTGTTAACCCAAATAAATTGAGACAATTGCAGGAGGAAGAGAACAGAGCGGTTTCTTATTAAAATATAATATTTTCAATCCAAATATCTTCATTCAGTCTCGGGACCATCTAGCCTTGTACTTTAATTAGCTTGTTGGGTTACCCTGTCTAATCGGTTCAACTTCATCCCTTATCTTTGTGAGGCAAGGGTGACAGGAAAGCAATTAATTGACCCAATCTTGTGATAGATACTGTACAGGGTTTGCAAACTGACTACAGATTGGAAGTTCCGTTTTAAGGGACACTGCTAAAGAAAACTGAAGGGGAAACCGATCCTAACATTAACTGACTTAATTAAAACGAAAATTTTATTCATCCTGGGGTATTTTAGGCAGGAACAGTTTCTTATGGTTATATCAGAAAGGTTTAGGTACTCGCCAGTTGATAAGACCCTCTATTACAGATTTTGGTTGGAAAACAGAGCACCTATACAAAAGTATCGAACTAAAAACAATCAATTTTTTTTTCACTTTCCTGAATTTGTACTCAAGAAATCGAGCGAAAAAAGTCTATTTTTCAGCAAACTTTTAGAAGCAACTGACGAGAGGTTAAAAAAATATTAAATTAAATTAAAATTTTAATTGAAACAGGAAATGGGACGCAAATAAAGTCGGGCTTAGCGACGCCAATCATGGCGTGGCGTGTCGAGGAGATGATCCTAATTACACGCCGCGGTTGACCTGACCACTTGAGGCACTTGCCTGGCTTCTGACTGACACAGACAGGAGGACCAGAAGGCCTACTCCGGTTCAAAACAAAACTCACGCGATCTAGTTTCGAACTAGATGCAGGATAATAGAGGTACGGAAGAAGAACATACAATGCTGAACATGCTGCGACGGCCCTAAATAAATTAAGATAAGGGCAAGAAGACAACTACTATGACGTTTCAAACAAGAATATTCGCAAAAACTTTGAAGATTACATAGATTCTTAAGTCGTGGACCCTTTTTGACTTTTAACAAGACAGGGGGTCAAAATGTGGCAGTTCTCAGTACTTTTAAACTGATGGGAAATTATGAAAAATATTGTTAGTGTGGTTTTGCTTGCTTTTTAAAATCTTACAAATAGCCATCCACTTTATCTCATAAATATATTGACCTTTTATCTAAATCTGAGCATTCAAACATGTATTAACTTGAACAACAATGATAATTTAGACTCACTATAGCGATATTTTCTATTTCGTGCTGTGTCTGTACGCAAGCAAGTCTAGTAATGACCCATGTGAGTGGACCTTCTGTCCGAATTTTCTATCTGCCACGATGAGGCTGGCGCGATGGCGATTGGATCAAGACTCGGTTTTGCATTAAAATGAATTTATAACTATGCGATGTACAGACGCCACCACATCAAGCTACCCGAAACTGTCAAATTTTCCCAATCAACTTTGAACCTTAATAATCAGTGATAAAGTAGAAAATCTATTAAATAAATTTGACAGATTGTAGTAGCCTGATGTCATGTAAATACCTTCAGCTAATAATGATGTGTTTTAATAACGGCAAAATGTTTGGTATCTAAGTCTGTAAAGTTTTGTTAACCGACTTCAAAAAAAAGGAGGAGGTTCTCAGTTCGTCGGATTTTTTTTTATATATTTGTTCCCCGATTACTCGAAATGTGCTTCCAAGTTGGTCCCATTGTCATTTGATCTCGATCTGGTGATAGGATCTTGGAGAAATCGAGGGAACTCTTCAAATATTATAGGCACACCTATAGCGATTTGGGTATTTTTTGTAGTAACTCGTGCATTTACTCCCGAAAAGCAGCATTTGGTAAAGTGGAACTCTTGAATTACAAACCAATCCACTAAAAAGTGAAACTAAATATTTTTACCAAAAATACAACCGACTTCCAAACTACAAAGTGAAAAATAACTATTATTTCTGAATTCGGTGGCAAAAAACTTAAATACTGATCCAAAGACACCGACTTCCGAAATTAAATTTATTTTTCACTTTGTAATTTGGAAGTCGGTTGTATTTATGGTAAAAATATTTTTTTAAGTAAGTAGGTAGGTAGGTACGTAAATTCATGTACCTTTGCTTTTTCGGGGACACTTTTATTTAATAGTCGGTTCCATGATCGATACGGGAAATAAGAAGCCTAAAAGCCTGACAAACCTGTAGGATATCGGTATTTTCAAGTGGGTAATTGGATTGGGCAGGTCAGATCGCAGTCCTTCCGAGTAAAACACGCGGTAGCATCCGATGTCGGTAGCATCTGTTTTCTGGGAAAATTCGAATGGGGTCAAATAAATATACGGGGACAAATAAAATAAACTAGCCAAACTGGACGTCATTACATCTGCGGAGTTTTTCTCGTTTCGATATCAAAACATGATCAAATGAAAACTTTTTTACAAAAAAAACAACCGATTTCCAAAAAACCACTACAAAGTGAAAAATAACTCAAATTTCGGAAGTCGGTCTTTGGTTTTGTATTTTCGTTATTTGCCACCGCTTTTACACTTATCCTAGTTTTATAGGGAAACCTATTATTAGCCATAAAATAATGTAACACACATACTCTGTAACATACTATATGTAATCGCTGTTGGTTGCCTAAATTAAGAAAAAAAATATATATATAAAACCAAAAAAACAGCCTTTCTTAACTCATATTTCAAGGAACAACACATATTATTTTTATCAATTTTTTTTAATTTTGTTTTTTTTAGATTTCAATATCCATCAATCAAATTTGCGGAGTTTTGTTAGCTAATTTATCTTGACCCTGTAGAAGTTACGAACCCTACCTAACCTTTTGTATTCGTTACTAGTGCTTACCTACCTTATACGAGTATGTTTAAATGTCGAAGTCATTATTACACGTGGTGTGGTGTGTCACATTAACCTCCCTGTGACCCTCCAGACACATACCTAATGAGGCTTATACTAAATGTTATTACTGTTATGTTTAAAATTTAACTCGAAATGTCTATCACATGTTGTCAGGGTTGCCAGGTACACGATTTTTATTTGAACAGACCAAGTTGCCAGGGTGAAAATAAGAAAATTTTATTAGCTGTTTTTTCTCGTCAGTCTAAAATATGTTAAAATGTCGATGTAGACTTATTCATGTCTGGCAACAGTGACAACCCTGAGTGTTTGTACATAATATCATTTTGCTAATGTGTTCTCACCGAAATTGAGTGTCAAGTTGTATTACAATTCGTATAGAGTTATTCGTAATTTTGTTATATGAGTTTAGCATTGGTATTGTAATACATTAGTACTTTGGTGTTAATGCTTTGAGGTTTATGATTAAGGATAAACCAAGTGTACTTAGTTTGATAATTACTTTTTAATGTAGGTATTATGTACAAGTTTTAGTTTGTAAAACGCTCTCAGTGAAGGAAGTAAATGAATGATGAATATTTTCTTAATTTGATTAACATTGTCCTAGGAAAAAGCTAGGATTTTGAAGAATGAGTGGTCAATCCATAATTTCTGTCAGACTGCGAGGTAGTCTGAACGCAGGCTTTTATAATTTCATAACCAGTCTAGCCTGCTTGCTTCCAACACGCAGACAACCAACCTAACCCACTAAATCCTGCATAATCCAACATTTATCTTATTTATACCCCTAAAAAATCGTCAAAAATCCCCACCATGTACTTTACATTGTTTAATTCATGTAACGGCACCGTCCACCATAACCCTTACATTTAATTAGGTGCCCGTCAGCATACAAACGAACCGAAGGGTCCTACACAATTACTGTATTAATAGCATTGTTTGCTTAACTTTTGGGAGGACCCCGTTGTTTCATAATAGGTCTATATCCTTGGGTAAGCGAGATTTTTGGGAGAGGAAGTTGGGTCTGTATGCTTTTTGTGAAAATTTGTTGATAGCTGTTCACAATAGTTTCTGCGGAAGTCTTTGTTTTTCTATTTGAAACAGCTTTTGCGCAGCAGGTTTTAATAAGAGTCTCTCATCTTCAACATCATCATCTGACTAGCCTTTTCTCAACTTTGTTGTGGTCGGCTTCCAGTATACCGGATGCAGCTGAATACCAGAATTTTACATGAAGCGATTGACGTTGTGACCTCCATAGCCCAGTTACTGGGCAAGACGATACCCCCACAATAACAAGAGTCTCTTACTACTGCTAAATCAGCAATCAATGCTGATCACTATTGATCCGATAGTGCTTAGGTACACCTTCAGCACATTTTTTTTCTTAAATACTAATATGACCTTTGTGCTCTTCTATCTTTATGTATTTTTCTCTATTCAGTGTTTTGTGTGTTCATAATTAAATGATAATAAATGGGACCATTTGACCGTCAGACGCTGGTTGACATTGTGTAAGCCAACAAACCATTCCGCGATGACCAACCATCTCTCGGTATTAATACACGTTTAGCCGAATAGTTGAGCAGTTGCGCGGTATCCTTCAAAGCGAATAACTCGGCGAATAATGAAATTCCGCCTGTCAAGCCGAACTGAAGTCCTGGGTCAAAATATTCAGACTAGTTTTAGTCTCGCTGTATTATATTTTGGGATAGTTTAGACATTCGTGTCATATTTCAGGCTAGATAGCAAATTGGGTGAAAACTTGAAGTTGTTGAGTCGATCGTTATTGAAAGCAAATGATTCTAGAAATAATTTTTTTTTAGAAGATCTTGAGAGCATAAAATGGCCACATTTTCTCACAAAAAAATCTTAATTTAAAGAAGCAATGCATACATATAAAGGTATAGTACAAAAAGAAGTAGAATGAATAATTTTTAGTAGAATGCTTGATGTAGCTTGATAACTTTATAAGTAGTGTTTCTTTCAAAGAAAATTAAGATCCTGCACCCTAATTGCGGTAAATACTTTCAATAAAATAAAATAAACAATTTGAATGATTTTGAAGTAAATTTCTAATCCATTGCTACATAATGTTCGAAAAATTTGTCTGCTCAACAACGTAAATAACGCAATGAATATTATGGAACTGTCAAAATGAAAGCTACTGTAAGTGTGTTTCGCATTTTAATCCGCTGTTTGGACAATGGACCAAATCACTCCATATTTATACTGTGAAATCATGATATGCCACACAATCAATATAAGAAGGTATGTAAAATGAAACAAAACAACATCAAAAGCAGCAAAACTCCAACAAATTCAAACTTCAAACAAGAAAACAAATACCTATCAAAAACAAACATGGAAGCACACTTCAACAAGTCTAATAACCAAGTCATAAACACACTGCTTGCATTGTCAAAGCAACCATCTTTAATTAAAATGTTTTCATTAAAAGAAGTTGATAACAATCGGAGCTTCTAAGCCGAATCCCTCAACATTCCGGCGGCGGATAATCTGTCTAAACCTGTCAATGGAAATATGGATGAAAGGTTTAGTAGGGGATAGAGGAGTGAGGGGATGGCAGCTGAAATGATGAAATTGTGCGTGGGAGTGGCTAAGATGTGGTGGTTGGATGAATTGAATGTTGAAGAAGGCTTTAGGTTATGAACCAATGTTCATTTTGTTGCAAAAAATGGTATAAATATATGATAATAGCAGATCTTGCTGTTTCCTCTATGACTGTCTGTTCAATAAGTAGCAAAACTATTTATTAATCAAACTGGATAATTACCCTCGGATAATAATCTGAAATATTCAGTAACTTATAGTTAAACCTAACCTAAACACTTTATAACTATCCCATAACCCTTTCAAAACAATGAAACGAACTATTCTAACACGAAACCCAAACACACCCAAATCTATTCTTGTCCCAATTAAAGTGGAAACTCGATTGAAAAAACAAATTAATGGCACCACAGCCATCAATGAACGCGTCAAGTTGTCGTCGCATTAGTTCGGTCAGACTTAGTGCTGGTGCGGCGAGGGTTGGAGTATCAATGAGGAAGTAGAGGGACGATGTGGGCTGTAGTGCAGTAGTTGAGATGAACTACAAATCAATCGATTGTTGATCAATCTAAAATAGGAAAGAAAGATGGTGAGCTATCTATCACCCAATAGATCACGAAAAAATTATAGAAAAGCTTAATATATATAATAAAGTTAAAAATATGGATTAATATTCATCAAAACAACTGAGAAAATTACTGATGAGTCTATTGAAGATACAACTAAAACAGTAGAAATTTATAAGACACACCTATTGCAGATGAACCTAAAATTGGAGTAAGTAGATTTTATTGGGTGTAGGTACTACCGCTAATGAGTGATAACTCCACTTCGGAGGTTATGTTTCCAGATAATATTCACTTGGGAATAATTAAATCTGAAATGAATTGGTTACTTTTAGGCAAGTGTGCACCATCGTCGACCGCATCTCTATCAGGTGAGATGGAGGGCAAACGCTGCACATATTTTTTTTTTTTTTTTGCGAAATTGCTTTAGTTATTTTGTATCTCTAGAAAACCGCATAACCTGTAACTGTTAAGTTTGATGACAAAAACACTTCTGAATTCAGCGCGGTGCCAGACCGCATTGAATTTCCATAATCGAATTTTCCCGTTAGATATCCATCGCGTTTCAAGGCACAAAAAGTGCAATTCTCGTTCGGACTATATCGAGTATTCCCTTTTGCACATTGTAAGCTCGTCTCATTAATACTCAGTCAGTAGTAGCTCAGTTAATCCGGAACTAAGCCGCTCTGCCGGCTATAGGAACGGTTTTTCTCCGGCGCACGGATTAAGGAATGTTTCCTCACAAATTGTTGGTCGGACTTAGGAGCAATGCGATAGGTAAACAGGATTTTGTTAGACTGCTATCTATGTTTATGAGAATAGTTGCTATTCGGAATCTCATACATTTATTATGTGTTCTTCTTCTTTGAGAGCTATTAACCGGTTTCTTTGTCCATTGAACAATTCATGGTAGATTTTTTTATCCCATGTGGAACTTGTAAACCAATAAAAAAATTAAAATCTGCCCAGCCTTTTTCCAAGTATATTGGGGTCGACTTCAGTCTAATCGGGAGCGACTGCCTATCTGAATTCTGACCTCCACAACCCAGTTCCTGGGTAACACGATACCCATTTGGTAAGACTGGTTGTCAGACTTTCGGGCTTCTGACGACCCGTAACAACTGTCAAAGATCTATGAATGACAGCCGGGACCAAAGGCTTAACGTGCTTTTCAAGGCACGGAGGGTTCTCGATATGTAATGGATGGATCCCCACCCATTCACGAACTGACCGCGGCAAGAGAGTCCTTCAAACTGTAAACCAATTATTAATACTTAAACGTGGAGTAAAGTTATGACAAAAAAAAATTAAACCCTGGAAAATGTATGGAAATTCTGAAGTTATACTGGTTGTAACTTTACCCCGCGTTTATTATTAAGGCGGTTAAAGTTTCTAGGTTTCAATAAATGTTCTGATCTTCAATTACTTATTGTTTTTACTATTTGTTCAGCTATTATCATTCATTCAATGTAATTTATTTTTATTTTTATAAATGGTTATAAAATAAAATACTCTGAAGTCTGAACTTGCACAAGAGGCCTTGGTAATGAATTATTACAACCCACGGAATAGTAACCGGACAAGTCGACCATAGACAATCAATTTGAGCAAGATAAAGAGATTGGTTACAAATAATGAGCAGATCGTGCCTTCATACCTGACTTGTTTGACGGCTTACCTTCCAACGGACATTAAAAAGGAGTGCCGTGACAGAATTTTGTTTTTATTAATTCGGATTTGTATTGCTTAATTTATCCGTGGAAACCAAAACAAATATGCAGGAGTTTCTTTTATTGCAAAGATGTCTTTGTCAGAAGAGATGAATCAATATAAAACTCATCTTAAATATTGTATAAAACGTCGCTTTTCGTAACTGTGGACGTATGCCCGCTTAGTTCTACTAAACCACACAATGGATTTACATACGGTTTTCACCACGACTTAAATAACTTATTCCGAAAGGTTTATTTATGTGTACATTATAATTTTTAACTTGGAAGCACAAAAATCTCGATATTCTGACATGAAGATTGCACCCGTGCAAAGCAAGGGCGGGACAATATGTAAATTAGGTATATAAATGTATCTATCCATTTAAAGCAACTAAACACACCATTTCAACCAACTCTGTAATTAGTATTCAACATGTGTCATATTTATCATCATATAATATGCATAAAATGAGTTTTCATAGCCCTTTATAACCAGAAGCTAAAGCGCAATACTTGTTAACTAACTCAGTTAGTCATTCATTACATATTGGCATATATACAATGTAAAGTTTCCGACACAGATATACAGACGAATAGATACTGCACGAGGCCGTGCAAATCATATGAAAACTATTCATACGAATTTTCTCGCTGCGTTTTCTTCCATCGAGTAATTTGGCACTTACATAATTCCTATTAGAATGCGCAATTATCCTTTCTTTAGTAAATTACCTACAAATGATATAACAGGAATATTTTTCCAATGATCGCTCGTACCTAAACTGAACAAGCCGTGCTAAACCACTGCTTGAGTTCTATTGCTCGGTTACTTCAGGCACGCACGCAGTTGCGTTCGCAGTTGCAACTTGCGTTCTCCATGCATCTCTACAGCCGTGACTTATCAGTGTAACACAATAGGGACTGTCGCAAAGTTTGCGGTCTGTAGCGTAACCTAAGGGCCTGGGCGAAGTCCCCGGGTAAGACGTAGGGCAGGTTTTGCAATACGATGCTGGTAAGGACTGAGGACTAATCCTTTGGGGATGTTTTAAGGCTTCTTCTGTCGCGGTTTTTTCTATATTTTTAAAAGCTTATACCTTTAATATTCATACTGGTGTGGCAAGTTATCGTCCCTAAGATCAAATTTGATTATGGGCGGTGTTCAGGTGTCTGTAGTCCAACCTTAGGCATATATTGCTGTCGCGGACATGTGAAGAGGGTATCGGGAGACTGAGCGGCCAGTGACAGCTCTAATGACGCTTGTCAGATGTCAAAGTGCGCGCGCGCCATTCGGTCGCATTTTGCTCTCACCGAAAACCGCATTATTAAATCTCAATTCATCGCATCCGCTGAAACTATAAACTAACGTGTATTATCCCGTAATCCTTGGGGATTTACCATTCTATAGTTCTAAATAATAATATCAACCCGCGTCCGATTAATGTGTAAACCCTAGACTTTCAAGTGACCATTGTGTACGAGAACGCCAGGTGGCCACCGGCTGAAGAATCATCAAGACTGAACAAGAAGACCACAGGTACCGCTTTGCATTATTTGCTGGGGTTAATTACAGACGCCACCTGACCGTCACCAATCTCCTTGCAATTTCTCGGACAAAAAAAAAATAGGCATTTTGAATCAGCGTGCATTCCAGACGCAGATTTTTCTCTCGTCCTCATCCCGCATAGGAAACACGGCTATTTACACGCCTGTTCATCCATTTTATGGTCCATTCGAGCCTAGATAGGTATCAGTTAATAAGTTTAAGTATTTTACAAAATAACAGTAAGTACAAGTCATTGTAGGTACTTACTTACGATAACTTACAATAATTATTCAGTACTAGATAGTGCCTTATAATGGCTACTCATAAGCAAGAAGCTAAATTAGCTCAGCTTAATGCTAAAAAAAATATGATTTTCGAGCGAGTTAATCGCATTTATAATTCCTCGAAAAGTATATCTAATTATGATTCACGCTCAAACGAGCTATTCCTAGCGCAGTCAGAATCAATTAGTGAATTGCACAGCAAGTTTGAAACAATAATTGACCAGATCAATGATTTGCGGTTTGAAATTGATGAAACCCCACCAGACTATACGTGTCTATGTTCTATTGAAGACTTATATTCAAGTATTAAATACAAACGTAATCTCATACTTTCAAGCAACAAAATATTAACATCAGATCAGAAGGGAGGTAGTAGCATAAAATTACCACCGATCGAATTACCATCATTTGACGGTAGAACTGAAAATTGGCCGATATTTTATGAAATGTTCCGCAGTAATGTTCATTTAAATACTAATCTGACGGACTCGCAGCGTGTGCAATACTTGATCAGTAAATTGACGCATGATGCCTTAAAACTAACTGCAGGCATTGTTCCCACAGGAGATACCTACAGTGTTATGTGGAACAGTCTTGTCAAAAGGTATCAAGATAAGCGTAGTTTAGGTATTCATTATCTCAATAATATACTGGACATTAAGGTATGCGCCGGCAATGCTGCTAGTCTGAATGCATTTGTAGAACGATATTCAGCGTCTGTCGCTGCATTGAAGCAGTTAGACATTACGGACTTGTTAGATTTTGTGATATTACACTGTGGTTTAAGAAAGGTTGACGCAACAACTGTTCAACAATTTGAAAGTCGTGTGAGTGGGAAAGAATTACCTTCCTATACGGAGTTTATAACATTTATGGAAGACCATGTCAAGGTACTCCAGCGCTCACACGTTAATAATCCACAGCCGGAACCGCGTGCTAAGTATAGTTTAGCTCATAATCGAACAAGTAATACGCAAAGTACCGCTAAGTCGTTTGTGTCATGCAACGAACCCGTTTCTAATAACCATTGCTCGCTGTGTAATAACGATGACGTCGATCATCGACTATTTGATTGTCCACAATTTAAAAATATTAATTCACCGCAAGCTCGTTTCGAATTTATTAAAAAGAAACGCGGCTGTGTAAATTGTTTAAGTCTGTCTCACTCTTTGATTAAATGCAAGTCAAAGAGCGTTTGTAAAATTTGTAAAAAAACACATCATTCCTTGTTGCATTTCTCCGAGGTAAAAGGTTGTTGAATTAGAATCCTTGTATGTGTGACGTTGATTAACAAGCACGTATGCATATGTGTGTGCCATTATATTATTTAGAAATATTGTCCTATAAAACAGTCGCAAATAAATCAGCATAGTGCAAACACGTATTTCTATTACTCAAAATTCCCACAAGCAAAAGTGAACCTTAATCCTATAACATTTTGGTCCAATCGAGCGGGATATCTATTCGACTTACGACTTTTCAAGCACGGAGCGCTAATACAAAAGGACGGCTCGCGCGCCGAGCGGAGAACAAAAGAAAGAATTTGTTGTAAAAAATAGATGTTCATTTTTAAGCCTCATTAGTCATTAGTGAATGTGATATAATAACAAGGAAATAATATTGTAACTGCTTACAATTTATACGAAGAAACGATCTATGTTATGGCAAGGTGAAGGCTTATTACAACAAATATGGCGAATACACCGGAACAATTACTAAATGTGTTAGAAGATACAGCTATGTTGTTAGGAAAAACTCAAGCAAATCTTAAGAAATGTCCGAAACAACGTTTAACAAAAGGATACATAGAAACACGGATTAAAAACATTGAAGAATATTGGTGTACGTTCAAAAATGCACATATAGAACTGGTGAAGTGTGTTCCGAAAGCGAATCGACAAGACATTCCATATTTTGTGAATGAAGATTACTTTATTCAGGAAGATTTGTATATTTGTTTGATGGCCGATCTTAATGATTTACTGAGTGCATGCAACAAGTCGTCGCCGCCGTTACTTATGCAAGCTGACAATAACAACAGCGGTTCTGGTCCATCAATGGAAGTGCAAGTCAAGTTACCGAGGATTCAACTCCCAACCTTCTCAGGTATTTACGATGAGTGGCCCGCTTATCAAGATCTATTTACGTCATTAGTGCACGATAACCCAACACTAAATAAAGTACAAAAGTTGCACTATTTGAAAAGCAGTCTTACGGGAGAAGCCTTGTCGCTCTTGAAGCACGTGCAAGTTACAGAGGTTAACTATGACGAGTCGTTTAGTATGCTAAAGGCGCGTTTCGGCAACAAGCGTATTATTATCAATTCAATACTGAAAAGATTGTTTACCCAGAAGAAGATATCTGTGCAAACAGCTAATAACATTAAATCAATATTGGATACGACTACAGAATGTCTGAATGCACTGAAAAACCTGAATTTGTCAACGAGCTCCTGGGATCCACTTATTATATTTTTAGTTGTTCAAAAATTGGACCCAGAGACGCATCGTGAATGGGAAGATGTTGCTTACGAGGATAATGTCGATGAGTTACCTAAATGGGATGCACTTAACAAGTTCTTACAATCGAGGTTCCGCACACTCGAGCTTGTCACGCCTCCGACCAAAGAGAAACCTACACCTAAGGGTAAAGAATACGCTGTTCACGTATCAACTTCAAATGCTACGACCTCTTCGAAACCAAGAAGCTGCGCTATGTGCAAAGAAGACCACACATTGTGTCATTGTGAGGGCTTTATCAAACTTAATCCAACAGAGAGGTGCGAGTATCTGAAGCAACACAATCTATGCTATAATTGTCTGGCCCCTGGACACTCAGCTTATAGATGCCGCCTGAAGATGTCCTGTCGTAAATGTCACAAACGTCATCACACGCTCACGCATCAATCCACGCCCATGACGTCACCACATCAACCAGACAATAAGAATCAACCAGATAAAGAAGTGGAAACTCATCAAGATTCTGCAAAATCAGCCGAAACCAAGGTTACGCTTTCATCGCATGTCGCTGCTAATTTGTCCACTGCATTACTGGCCACAGCCCTGGTACCAGTGAGAAATTACGAATCGGGACAAGTGACAGTGCTCCGTGCGCTGATTGACCACGGCTCCCAAGCTACATTTATGAGTGAAAGAGCGGCCCAGATGTTACGATTGAAGAGAATGCCGGTCAATGGCACCATCACTGGAGTCGGCTCAACCAAAACAAATGTTAAACATGCTGCAGAAATCGAACTACTCTCCCGACACGACGCTGGTTTCAACTTGAAGATCAAAACGTATATCATGTCTACGCGACTCACTGCCAACTTACCATCACAAACCATCTCCACCAGCACCTGGCCACATCTGCAAGGACTTACTCTGGCGGATCCAAGCTTCAATAAATCAGGTCGAGTAGATTTATTACTAGGTGTTGACGTGTGTGCCCAAATCATGAAGGGTGAAGTTATCAAAGGTCCCCCAGGAACACCGTGTGCTCAAAACACCACCCTGGGTTGGATCCTGTTTGGGAACGTAGAAATCAAACTACCAGGAGATGAAATTATCGTCATGCACCTCAATCTTGATCTAAATGATATGCTGAAACGAATGTGGGAACAAGATCCATACGAAAAACGGGAACCCACAGCTGAGGAACGAAAGTGCGAGGAAATCTACGAGACAACAACTGTAAGAAATAAAGAAGGACGGTATATTGTGACGTTACCAAAGAAATCAAACATGCTACTATCAACTCAAGGAGATACGAGAACAATAGCATTAAAGAGATTATATCAATTAGAACAAAGATTTAAGAATAACCCAAATCTTAAGAACGACTATGCTACAGTCATGAAAGATTACGAAACAAATTACATGGAAGAAGTACCAAACCAAGAAATGACCAATCCATCTGTGTACCTACCGCACCACGCTATAGTTAAAGAAGACAAAGAAACGACCAAATTAAGAACTGTTTTCGACGCTTCTCAAAGGGGAACAAACAATGTATCACTAAACGACGAACTGATGGTGGGACCACAGTTACAAGATAACATGAGAAGTCTTATTATGAGATGGCGTATGAGGAAGATTTGCTTCGTGGCTGATATCCAGAAAATGTACCTGCAAATTGTCGTTAGTGAAAAGGATAGAGATCTGCAACGAATATTGTGGAGAGTTAATGATCAAGAACCCGTCAAAGAATATCGTCTTACCAGAGTCACGTTTGGAACTGCTTCTGCTCCTTACTTAGCAGTAAGGACCTTGCATCAAGTAGCTAGAGATGAAGGACTAAACCATCCTGAAGCTGCGGAAATTATAAGACGCGACTACTTCATGGATGACATGATGTCTGGTAAAGACAATCTACCAGATGCATTAAAGGTGGCCAAGGAAATAGACGCCATTCTACAGAAAGGCGGGTTCAAACTGAAAAAGTGGTGTTCTAACGACGCTGACTTTCTTAAAGAATTTGAAGAATCTAAAAGAAGCTCTCACGTGAAACTAGACATAACATTAGACGGAATCACACGAGCATTAGGATTACACTGGAACATGGGCAAGGATCGATTCCAATACAGCCTGAACATACCTGCAACGTCAAAGACCGCTACGAAAAGAACAATCCTGGCTGACCTACAGAGATTGTTCGACCCACTAGGCTGGCTGGCACCTTCTGTTTTGCCTGCAAAACTTCTCATTCAAAGATTATGGATGCAAGGAGTAACATGGGATGAAGAAGTAGATGGAACCATTCCCGCCGAATGGAACAGCCTACGAGAGTGTTTTCATCAATACTTACCTGATATTGAAATAGACAGATGGCTTCATACTACTGAAACTGTAATGAATAACGTCACTATCCACGGCTTCTGTGACGCATCATCTCGGGCTTACGCCGCAGTTGCTTACCTCAGAGTACGAACAGCTATGGGTGATGTAAAGACATCCATCATTGCGGCTAAAACAAAGGTAGCACCGACTAAACCTCAATCATTACCTCGTCTGGAACTCAGTGGAGCTGTACTACTTGCTGGACTTTTGAAACAGATAAGGGAAGCAATGAATATACCCACCTGTCAGATATTCGCATGGACCGATTCCACTATTGTACTTTCCTGGCTATTCGGTAATCCTACCAGATGGAACACGTACGTTAGAAACAGAGTAGTTGAAATACTTGACAATATCGGCAATCATAATTGGTACCATGTCAAGTCACCAGAAAATCCTGCTGACACTGCGTCGCGAGGACAGTCCTTGCTAGACCTAAAAGACGATGAACTATGGTGGAGGGGTCCAGAGTGGTTGAGAGAAGGAGAAATCCACTACAGCAGACCAATGGCGATGATGACAGATCTGGAAAAAAAGGAAATATTACAAGTTAATCTAAGGCTTAATAATGAGGAAAGTATAGCTACAAAATTTGATAAATGTGACACATTACAAGAACTGCTTAAAGTGATATTGTACTGCAAAAGATTCTTAAAGGGAAGAAAATTAGAAAACAAAGACTCACCTGTAAACACGAATGAATTGGATGAAGCGCTGAAAACCTGCATAAGAGTAGCACAGAGGGATAGCTTTGAAGAAGAAATACAGCAACTGAAAACAAAGGTACAAATTAAAAGGAATAGTAAATTAAACAATTTGAAACCTTACCTGGACGATGATGGAATCCTCAGGGTGGGCGGGAGACTGCGTCACTCTGACCTAAATGAAGATGGCAAACACCCGATTATTCTTGATCGAGACAACAATCTTACGTTTCTCCTCGTCGCTGACGCTCACCTGAAGACGCTGCACGGCGGAGTTCAAGTCATGCTATGCTTCCTGCGAACTAGATTCTGGATCCTGAAAGTAAAGACTTTAGTTAAAACCAAGATCAAAAAATGTCTTATTTGTGCGAAATTAAACGCAACTGCAAGGTCACAACAAATGGGAGATTTACCTCGTGTTCGAGTTACCCCTGCGAAACCTTTCTTGAATACAGGCATAGACTTCGCAGGTCCGTATCAGATTTTAATGTCTAGAGGCAGGGGAGCAAAGACGAACAAGGCGTACATTGCTCTTTTTGTCTGTATGTCGACAAAGGCGGTTCACCTAGAACTAGTAGGAGATCTCACGTCAGATGCCTTCATCGGAGCCTTCCGAAGGTTTGTAGCTAGACGCGGAAGATGCGCTCAGATATGGAGCGACCAAGGACGGAACTTCGTAGGAGCAAATAGGATACTTGCCGCAGATTGGGCTGAAGCTAAATTACAATTCGACGGTCTAATCGCCGAGAAGTTAGCTATAGATGGAACTAAGTGGCACTTCATCCCGGCCTATAGCCCACACATGGGCGGACTGTGGGAGGCGGGGGTGAAGTCTATGAAACATCACTTAAAACGGATCATAACCTATAATTTGACCTACGAAGAGATGAGCACCTTGCTATGTCAAGTTGAGGCTTGCCTCAACTCTCGGCCTTTAAGCATAATAGAAGACACGGACACCGACAACCTTCAACCACTAACCCCCGGTCATTTTCTTATCGGTGAAAACCCTATCACCGTTCCGACTCCAGACCTCCAAGATATCCCAATGAGTCATTTGTCAAGATGGCAACATCAGCAAAGGTTATTGACTGACTTCTGGCACCGATGGCAGCAAGAATACCTGTCAAGAATGCAACAACGTTCGAAATGGCACAACAAAGTAAAGGAGATTGACATAGGACACATTGTGCTAATAAAATCCGATAATTTACCTCCGGGTAAATGGATGATGGGACGTATAGTGGACAAACATCCGGGTACTGACGGTGTGACACGGGTGTACAGTGTGAAGAGTGGTGATAGTGTTGTGAAAAGATCATTTAATAAGTTGTGTTATTTACCAATAGACATTGAAACATAATTTTTGTTTGCATTAATTAATTAGGTAAACTTGCTTGAATACCGAATGTAACTCAATAGTTATCACTGTCTTTTTAGTTATGTTTATGATACTTATTTTGTTAAAGGGCAGATAGGCCCTTTGGTGGGCGGTATGTTGAATTAGAATCCTTGTATGTGTGACGTTGATTAACAAGCACGTATGCATATGTGTGTGCCATTATATTATTTAGAAATATTGTCCTATAAAACAGTCGCAAATAAATCAGCATAGTGCAAACACGTATTTCTATTACTCAAAATTCCCACAAGCAAAAGTGAACCTTAATCCTATAACAAAGGTGATTCACCACGCGAGCCTCCTGCTACCTCTGTTTCGCTCAGTGCCGCGGCCAAGATGTGTTTACCGACTGAGACAACTGTTTTGTTAGCGACCGCGCAGATATATGCATATAATAGCACCGGCAGAGATAAGCTTGTTATCAGGTGTTTAATAGATAACGGATCGCAAAATAATTTAATTACTGTGGATTGTTGTAAACGTTTGAACTTATCCATAATTAAATTACGCAATTCGTTTTTACAAGGTGTTGGTATGACCTCACGACCTGTACACGGCTTTATTTATCTCAATATAGAATCTCGGATTAATCCTCACATTAAGTATTATATACACGCTTTAGTTGTTGATTGCATTACAGACAGACTTCCCGCTAGTTTTGTTAGATTAACTGATGATAATAGCATGTCATATTTAAATAATTTACCGCTTGCCGACCCAACCTGGAATGTACCAGGTGGAATCGACGTTGTGCTTGGAGCACAGCTGTTTCCTTTTATTTATTTAGGAGATAGGGTTGACTCAGGCACCCCCCGCACACCCCCGGCTATACTGACTAATTTCGGTTATGTGCTAATGGGCGATATAGATTGTCATAGTAGTGACGTAACAAACGTTACATCTTCGTTTACCGCACTTGCCAGCATTGACGTCGAGTCAAGTTTGCAGAAGTTCTTTGAGCTAGAGGAAATTCCAACTCAACGTTATATTAGTCCAGACGAATTAGAATGTGAAAATAATTTTAATTCTTCAGTCTTATTTAAAGACGGTAGATACTTTGTCGATTTACCTTTCGCGCGCACCCCTTCTGAGTTAGGTAACTCACGCGGTGTCGCTCACCGGCGGCTACTGGCGCTCGAGCGTAAATTCACGTGCGTGCCAACCCTACGCGAGAATTACAATAAAACTATCACCGATTATATAACTCAGGGGTATTTATCGGAGGTACCCGTCTCTGAATTGACAGAAGAGGGTTACTACATACCGCATCACGCCGTCATTAGACCGGACAAAGACAGCATTCGAGTGGTTTTGGACGCTAGTGCCAAAACGCACTCGGGGTTGTCACTCAATGACATTCTGCATGTTGGACCTAATTTACAAGCAGATTTGTTTTTATTATTACTCGATTTTCGTACGTTCCGTGTCGCGATGACAGCGGATATAAAACAAATGTTCCTTCGTATCGGTGTAAATGAGCACCACCGCAAATATTTACGAATCTTGTATCGTTTCAACAATAATGAACATATACGCACCTTTAATTTCAACCGCGTTCCCTTTGGGCTAAAGCCTAGTCCTTATTTAGCGATGCGCACATTACGCAATTTGGCGTGTGAGCATGGCGACCGCTTTCCTGAGGCTTCTAAATTAGTAGAAACTCAGTTTTATATGGACGACTATGTCTATTCTGTTCCTGATGAACAGATTGCTAAGCAATTATCCCGCGATTTAATTGATTTATTTAAAGTAGGATCCTTTGACTTAGTCAAATGGGCTACTAACTCACCCGCTTTATTGGAGATTCTCCCAGAATCTCACCGCTTACCAGTAAATTTTTCTGGCATGGATAATGATAACAATAATTTCAAAATCCTTGGATTAACCTGGGAACCCGCTGATGATTATTTTTCTTTGACAACAGTCGCTGTAGAAGATAAATGCACGAAGCGCGCGATTCTATCGCTAGTTGCCCGCTTGTTCGACGTACTTGGCCTCGTAGCACCCGTTGTGCTGTACGCGAAAATCCTAATTAAGGAACTATGGCTAGCTAAAATAGGCTGGGATGAAGTTCCTCCGGAATCCATCACCAATCGGTTTTACGCTTTGACGCGCGATTTTCCCTCACTCTCTTCTCTAAAGGTTCCTCGCCACATTGGCGTCTTTAGAGAAGCTGTAGTGAATATCGTAGCCTTCTGCGACGCCAGCTTTAGTGGTTATGGTTGTTGTATTTATTTACACATCACTGACTCTAAAGGTAATATCACCGTCCGGCTTTTATGTGCTAAGTCCAAAGTTTCCCCCGCTAAAATAACAACGCTAGCTCGATTAGAACTTGTCGCCGCTTTACTTCTGTCTAAACTTGTTCGCGTGGTCAAAGATAAACTTTCCACTCGTGTACCTATTGCAGGTGTCCACGCTTTCTCGGACTCCACCATAGCACTCTCGTGGATCCACTCATCCCCCCATAGATGGTCTATTTTTGTCAGCAACCGCATTGCCAAAATACAGGAAAACCTGCCTGCCGCTTGTTTTAATCACGTGTCCGGAAAAGAGAATCCTAGCGATTGTCTGTCCCGTGGCATGCTGCCCTCTGATTTAATTGATCACTCGTTATGGTGGAACGGCCCTACTTGGCTCCATCTGTCAATGAGCGAGTGGCCTTTAAAATTCTCATCTGCTGAATGTGAAACATTGCCGGAGCTCAAATCAAAGGTTTTTCTTGTAGAAACATCAAATACTGAACCGCGTATTTTAGATACTGTAGTTGACCGTGTTTGCTCATGGAATCTAGACACGCGATAGCGTGTCGAGCCAAGTTCCAGGCAAGACACGGCTGCAGTGTGTTATATTACACGAACCATTTGGAGCCACTTTTGACCCCTTAATAACTCAAAATCTATGTAACATTAGCACATGAAATTTGGTTTATTTATTAAAACCCCTTAGATTAACTAGAACTCCAAATTTCATAAATAAAGCTCAAACGGTTATTGAGATATTAACGTCTAAAAATCGGCATTTTTATCAACCACATAGCCATGGTCATCAAAAACCTTTAATCCACTTCCGGATGACCTATAAAGTTGAAAGGAGATTTCTCGAAAGCAGGCCCACGGTATGGTACTGTGTCAAAGCTTATTTAACAAAAATTATGTCGTATTTTTTTCAAGTTAAGTCGTTTTTTTTTTTAATTTCTTTCTGCTAGCATTAGAGAACCTAATTAATATTTATTTGGTTGACTAATTGTAATTTTGTACATCCGCCATTCAATCCTAACCTGAATGTTGCCAAATGACAGACTATACCAATCAAATAATTTGTAATCGATTGAAAAATCGATTCTAACCCACATGGAGTACGTGGAGTATCCACTACACGAGTATGTTTCAAATGCTATTTATTATACTCAAATACTGTAAAATTATGATTTCACAATAATTAAAATATTATCTGGTCTGAATATACTCAAAAACTTAAAAGTGTTTCGAGACAGTAATGTTATTTTATAAACTAATCACCAGTGATCGGAGTAGGTAGATTGATTTGGTGTCAATGAACTGGCACGTATATATTAGTATGGATATGCCTCCGGGATTCCGGGATTTTGAAATTATTAAGATTTTTTTAAGGAATTTCAAATGTTGTGATGTGTAAAATAAAGAATTCATCAATATGAATAAGAAATGTTTAACCCTTTTGCTGTCTTTTTAATAGTATATAGGTGATCGGACTCCAAGAAAAGGATAGGTATACTGTAAACAATATAATAATTTAATATATTTTAAATGTTTATCTATCGCATTCTATAAATTTCTAATGTAGTAGTTTAAAAATCCTTACTTTAACAATATTTGATTAAATCCCGTAAGTACCAAAATGAAATCCCGGAAAAAAGGCTTATCCATGTTATGATTTCTATGACTATTCATGATGCGAGTACCTACGTAAAATCAATCTACCTACTCCGATCACTGATAATCAGCCAATCGATTTCGTCAATCGATTACCAAAATAATTAAACCTGGTAACATTGACACCATGCATAATGTCAAACTGTCAAAAAAATATCTGTCAGATCAATGGCATTGTTGGCTGTTTGTTGATTTGAATTTATTTTTCCGTATTTACTTTATAGTTAAATTACGTTACGATTTAATACTGTTAATTTAAATTGAAGCCAGACGAACTATTGCTTATCTTTCCATGACCCTGGGTAAGTTTAATAAGTTCTTTAAATATTTGTTGTAAACACCCGTTCACCTTTCACTATTTTAGCGTATTGTATAACCTCATTGATTTTAGCAGCCTATTAGTAGAAGGCCTATGTTCAGTCAGGGGTACGTCGCGCGTCGTCAGCTGTAAATTTCTATAGTATGATGTAATTATATTACATAAGTAAATACACTGAATTTTTTTACCTTTTTCAGGTATGACGATGACATGTGTTATTGCAAGACTTGAAATTATTGATTATATTATCTACAACTCTATCCCAAGTATTACTTGCTCATGGAAATCTAAGCATATTATGTTTTGCAAGTGGCATGTCAATTGCAAGTCACAGAAGTCATCAGGTTAGTGTTTTTAAAATGGCAGAATTATTATGAGTGATATAATTACTAAACAAAAGTAAATAAACAACAATAAGAAGTACTTTCTTACTTTCTAGGTCATACATTTGGATAAAGTTTGTCATGCTTATTGAGAGAGGCTGCTACCAGAGATGTTTATAGACAAGCAAGTGATGATAAAAACAGAGCCACCCTAGAGTTTAAGAGATTTACCCTTAGGTCAAAACAATAATCTGGTTAGGGCCAGAATCAAATCGTGACGTGTGAGCAGCAGGACTTGGTGTACATAATTATTGATAAGTGAGCAAAATAGGACAAATCGTTTAAGAGATCATCATTGCTTATTACTGTTTCGTGGGAAAGCGTACACCTACCACCTACTGTACCTACGCTGCTTTCATACCATGACTAAGTTATGAGAATGAAGCTGAAGCCGTTTTAAATTCTATGAGAAATAAAATGTTTTTAGTATTTATTGTTGTGTTATTTGTTAGAGTAAACCTTCCTATAGAAGCGCTGAAAATGCTGCTACCAATAAGATTATTCATCTTTAATTAAGAGAGTTGGCTAAAATAATGTTTATGCCATTAAATGTTTCATATTTAGCGCGCAAGATTATTAATTTACCTTTATAAAATTGCAAGTCTGTAAATGCAACAATCGCCATTTTGATGACAGTCGAGGTCGAGGCTAAAAAACATAAAAAATTGGGGATTTCGAACATCCAAACTCCACCACAAGGACAGTGACTATTACAACATTTAATTATTTGACAAATTCATCCATTGTTCAAGTTAAATAAGTAGTGGTAATGAAGTTTTTTAGTATCAAAAGTCGAAGTTTCGCGCCAATCGTGCGTGTTTACATTTTAACTTTTCACAATTAACACTCATACACATGTAGATATGATTTAAAATGTGACAAATATGATTAAAAATATTATAAGCAACTAGAAAATGCCCAGATCTTAACTTATTATACGAACACACGTTCAATAACACGTAATATTCATTACTACTACTCAATTTGTGTTAAAAATCGCCGATCATTGTTTTTTTTTATTGTAATGATGTGCGAAAACGATTATGCCAAACGTTTTTTTTTTTTTCAATTTTGATTGTCTCGATAAATTTAGGTATATGTCGAATGTCTGAAATCTATACTTGAAAATTTAAATAAAATTGTTTTAAGCATTAAATACAATAAGCATTGTTTAAAATAATTATTTATACTTTTCTAGTGTAATTTTAATCGTTTTTAGGACATTCAATATAAAACGAGTCAACAGACAGGACGTGGATAGATACTTACCTCATTTATTGAATTTCGCGCCGAATTGTTTCTACATTTGAATTTAAATTCGGAACGTTGTTCAAAATTATTTTTAATTTATTGGACAATTATTTAATGTGGATTTTATTTTTGATAGTTTGCTACAGAATGCCTAGTATACATTTTTTAGGTAGGCAAGAAAATTTTGTTCGGGAATTATGTTAAATTAATTCTATAAATTAGGTAGGTATTCCGCAAACACTTTTAAATGACGTCTATATTTTTTGTTAGTTGTATGACTTTGGTAGGATTTTATTTTTGATAGTTTGCTACAGAATGCCTAGTATACATTTTTTAGGTAAGCAAGAAAATTTTGTTCGGGAATGATGTTAAATTAATTCTATAAATTAGGTAGGTATTCCGCAAACACTTTTAAATGACGTCTATATTTTTTGTTAGTTGTATGACTTTGGTAGGATTTTATTTTTGATAGTTTGCTACAGAATGCCTAGTACTTATACATTTTTTAGGTAGGCAAGAAAATTTTGTTCGGGAATGATGTTAAATTAATTCTATAAATTAGGTAGGTATTCCGCAAACACTTTTAAATGACGTCTATATTTTTTGTTAGTTGTATGAGTTTGGTAGTATTTGTTTTTAATAGGATAATCTTACTCGAGTAATAGAAATTGCTTTTTTTTTGAGGTAGTTTCAAAATGAAATTTAAAAAACTGCCCAAGTGTATGTTGGACTACGCACAGTGAAGGGTTCCGTAATTGGGATGAATATTTACGCATAAACATTGCATAGTATCAATTTTATCGACTGCAAAAATAAGTTTGTGTTTCTCGAAAAAACTATAAAAAACAAAGTTAATTCTGCGGTTGTAACCGAAAATAAACTGTATCTCAAAAACTATTGACGTCAAAAGCAAAGTCACTTAGAAACATCTTTAACATTTTAATTATGAGATCCAACAATACACGCTTTATATGCATAGTTTTTTTTCATCTCTCGGTTATATGTAGGTATGGAGAATGCCACCCCCACTATTATGTTTATCGTAATTTCACTACACCATTGTTTAACGGTGCTAAAAATACACCTTTTTTTAAATTTTCTTTATTTAAAATGGCTGTATGACATCCGGACACACGGACAGACGAACTTGACGAAATTAAGAGGTCCGTTTTTTTTACGGATTTTGATTATCAAGTTTACAATCGGCATGCAATTGATGTCTATGAGAATTGATCTACAATATTATTATTATTTGGAATAGCCGCCATCTTAAAATCCAGAATTTCCATCTAATTCGATATCAGCACTATCTCCCGAAAATGACAGTCACGACGAAAAATTTTCAAATAGTGTTAAAAACTGCCACTTGCTCACTTCAGATGGCGCTGATCTCCAGCGTCTTATAATTTGACAGCTAACTATACATTTTTGATTCGAATGCTAAAAGTTGATGTAAATTCCAGAATTTCATGACTGAATTCAAAACACCCCGTCGAGTCAACTGATGTGTCACGTGTCAAAATCTTGGTCCTTAATGTTAGGCGGTAGTGAATTCATTTCATTCATTCTCTGATCTCGAAAAACGTTGTTACAAACCTCAGGTTGGTATGATCAAGGTAGTTTGTAGGTTGGTACTGTGCTTGAGACGTTTTTGAATTGATAGATCATATGACTATTGTTTTAGGGACTATGGTCGTTTAATATAGTAAATAGTTAAGGAACTTTGTTCCTGACGGGGCTCCCCGACTGCACAAGTTTTTTTAAATAATAATACTTACCGCGCCGGCTCAGCGACCTGACATCATTGCGGACAATTGTAACAATTGTTACGAAAGAAATACCTACATTCTTACACAATATTGCTACGCATATTTGCAACAAGAATTTTATAGATCACGTTTGATTGACAAATGATAATAATTTCTTTACAAAAAGTAATGATATCCCATCAAAAACATAAATGTGAAAATGGGAGCCAAGTTCAATAAATATGGTTGTTGACTTCGCCGACAAAAGAATTGAGATCTAAATGGGTGCCAAGTTCTGTAGATAATCCTGAAATTTATTTATAAGAACATGCAACTTTCTAAAATAAAATTAAAACACAAATTCTTGTTTTTTCTGCTATAACAATGTTTGCTATTTAAAAATATAACTTCTTAAATTTGAACAGTCGAATTATTTACACAAAGCACTTAGGATAAATTGAAGCTCAAGATTTGACTTGGCTAGTTTTTACCAGCAAGCTGAAATTTTAGAGGAGGAAGATATTTTGACCTTACAGTTACAATAAGACTCAGTATCTTGCGCATAATATAAATATGCCTAGGCAGACAGTCAAAGCTGTAAACAGTTATAATAAGAAACAGTAACTTGCGCATAACATAAAGAACAAAGATATCATCATTTTATTTTATTTATTGGACTCACCAACAATTGAGTATACCGATACAAAGATATGAGATACATCCAATAAACTTATAGACTAGAGTACCAATTTCTTACAGGTCACATCATGAATGACTTATTTGATGTTGAGTGCCTACTTAAAATTAAATAATAATAATTAAATATGACTAGGTAGACAGTCAAAGCTGTAAAGTCGATGAAAAAAATTGCATCCAACTGTTAGCCGCTTAATGCACGCACACTAGAAAAGTAAAATTACAGCACAATGACGTGGCGCGAGTGTAAGACGTAGAGGTAACGCACACCGGCATAAAAAAGTTACTCTGTTTATTTTAGTTCTTTTGCACCACGACACTGTAGACAAATATAAAATCATATATAAAGTTGTAAGATAACTTGTATGTAAAAACTAGCCAAGTCAAATCTTGAGCTTCAATTTATCCTAAGTGCTTTGTGTAAATAATTCGACTGTTCAAATTTAAGAAGTTATATTTTTAAATAGCAAACATTGTTATAGCAGAAAAAACAAGAATTTGTGTTTTAATTTTATTTTAGAAAGTTGCATGTTCTTATAAATAAATTTCAGGATTATCTACAGAACTTGGCACCCATTTAGATCTCAATTCTTTTGTCGGCGAAGTCAACAACCATATTTATTGAACTTGGCTCCCATTTTCACATTTATGTTTTTGATGGGATAAATTGTTACACGTGTTTATGTACATTCTTAAATTTACAAACAGGGTACATAGTCATAGCTCTGTTAAAAATATTCAAACCGCCGAAAATTTAATTATTCGAATAGTTCAAAATATACATTTTGCTAACGATTTAAATTTAATTAAAGCAGGCGAACTTCCATCTAAGAAGTTGCGCTGTTTGTCTGTCTTTGTTGATAGTTTCGGAATCTTACGTATCGGGGGCAGATTGTCTAAATCTGACTTACCATATGAAGCTAAGCATCCCGCGCTTTTACCTAAACGTGACCGCGTAGTAGATCTAATTATTGATCACTACCACAATACGTATTGCCACACGGGCCCTGGGTTACTGATGTCTATTATAAGACAGCGATTTTGGATATTGGATGGCCGAACAGTCATACGTTCCCGCTGTCGGAAATGCAATACTTGTTTTCGTCTAAATCCTACGCATCCAACACACAAAATGGCTGAACTTCCTGGATACCGTGTCCGTGATGCTAAAGCCTTTGTACACACCGGAGTAGACTTCGCCGGGCCTCTTGCTTACATACCTATTCGCCGTAGAGGTCAACGTTCGCAAAAGCTTTATTTATGTTTGTTCATATGTATGGTAACTAAAGCCATACATATCGAACTTGTATCGGACCTCACATCCGAGGCTTTCTTATCCGCATTTAAAAGATTTATTTCTCGCCGCGGTCCAGTATCTGTTATGTACTCAGACAATGGTACCAATTTTGTTGGCGCTAAGGCGCAACTTGATGAAATTTATTCTTTCTTATTAAACTCGACTGTCCAAACGGATATTAAAAATGAGCTTCTTAAAACTCGCATTGAGTGGACAAGAATACCGCCGCGAGCTCCGCACTTCGGAGGTATTTGGGAATCGAACATTAAGAGTGTTAAAACTCACTTGTACAGAGTCATAGGAAAGCAGCTTCTCACTTATGAGGAACTCTCGACCGTATTGGTACAAATCGAGTGCCTTTTAAATTCTCGACCGCTTAGTATTCTCTCATCAGACCCTCATCCTGACGTGCTCACGCCCGCGCATTTTTTAATGTCCAGTCCACTTACATATTTACCTTCTTCTGAATTGACAGAAGAAAACAGAAATTTAACAAACCGCAAAAGGCTTTTGGATCAACTTGTGCTATCCTACTGGAACAAATGGCGAGTTGAGTACTTGCACACGTTGCAAGTTCGCCAGAAGTGGTGCACTCAAGATCGCCCTATAGAGATCGGTACTGTCGTTCTCTTGGGTCAAGATAACGTACCACCATTAACTTGGCCATTGGGCATAATAGAGGAAGTTTTTCCAGGATCGGATGGTGTAATTCGAGTAGCCTCAATAAAAACCGCGTCAGGTACATATAAACGTCCTGTCACTAAGTTATATCCTTTGCCAACCCAATAGAATAATATTATTACATAGTCTAAGTTAGTCTATATAATGTAGTCATAGTAGGTATACTTTCTCAATGGTATGCCATTACATACTTGGTTATAATTTAGCTTAGTTCAACTTTATCTTATCAAATTCAAACCGCAATTACATTCACTGGAATCTGATAATTCATTCCGAACGCTGTTTCCTTGTGATGGTGTTTCGGACTGCTGCTTAGGTTTCTCTTGATGCTTTCAGACTTCCAGATACATAAACATCATCTCTTCCTCCCAACTTCACCAGCTCCATATAGATTGTCAGTTTTGAAAGTTGGATCTTTCAAGGCGGGGAGTATGGTGTGGCAAGTTATCGTCCCTAAGATCAAATTTGATTATGGGCGGTGTTCAGGTGTCTGTAGTCCAACCTTAGGCATATATTGCTGTCGCGGACATGTGAAGAGGGTATCGGGAGACTGAGCGGCCAGTGACAGCTCTAATGACGCTTGTCAGATGTCAAAGTGCGCGCGCGCCATTCGGTCGCATTTTGCTCTCACCGAAAACCGCATTATTAAATCTCAATTCATCGCATCCGCTGAAACTATAAACTAACGTGTATTATCCCGTAATCCTTGGGGATTTACCATTCTATAGTTCTAAATAATAATATCAACCCGCGTCCGATTAATGTGTAAACCCTAGACTTTCAAGTGACCATTGTGTACGAGAACGCCAGGTGGCCACCGGCTGAAGAATCATCAAGACTGAACAAGAAGACCACAGGTACCGCTTTGCATTATTTGCTGGGGTTAATTACAGACGCCACCTGACCGTCACCAATCTCCTTGCAATTTCTCGGACAAAAAAAAAATAGGCATTTTGAATCAGCGTGCATTCCAGACGCAGATTTTTCTCTCGTCCTCATCCCGCATAGGAAACACGGCTATTTACACGCCTGTTCATCCACATACCAATAATTAAATTGAATTAAGAGTGATACTTATGGACATTCCTCAGATTCGATTGTTAACCGATCGTTTGAAGAAATCCTAGACAAAATAATAAAGTTGGTGACGGAATTAATTGATACTAGAAAGTGTGTCATTTACGGACTTCCCAGAACTTGGATAGTCTTGTAGATAGGTACTTACCTATGTTTAAACTATCAAGGTATACGTCAACACTCCCAAGTTCTAACAATAGACAATATTGTAAAACATTTAACTTTTTAATGTCACATTTTTTTTGGTTTAATAGGAGGCTTTTATCTACTATGAATATTTTATAATGCGCGTCTTATAAAAATGTTCTTTCTTTCTGTGCTTTCTAACAAGTCGATTAGCCTTTTAAAATACGTTTTTCTCAAAGAAAACGTAGTGAGGAAATGAATCAGCTAAAATTAAGCATGGCTTTATGCTCATGGAAAAATTCCCTATATCTTCTGAGCTTATATTCCTTTTGTAAACAGAGGGGTACTTAATAGCATGTCAATCATCTCCGTGGATGTTTGACGCAAGATTTAAAATATTTCATACGGATAATATCCGCTTTGGGAAAGATTTACGTTTTTTTAACTTTAAGTAGGTATGTATCTTTTCAAGAAATGATAGAGATCTATGGAAGAGGAAGACCATGCAAAAACGAACCGAAATAAATTCACAGGATTATGAAGATTTATTAGAATAGAAACAATCTGGGACTTCGAATGTAAAAGTTCACAAAAAAAAATATAATTTGAAAAATGTTATTATACAATTGACAATGTGATTGGCTGATTGAAATGCTACTGGTGTCGATTCTCTTGTCACAAATGCCTCTAAACTAGACTAAAAATCACCAAAATTTAGTTTAATCCTGTCAAACGACGATTTCCCATTCTGAAATAGACTAAAATGACACAACTTAACTATATTTTAGTTTGGCAGCACTAAGACGGTACTGAGATATTAGTTTAGTGAAAATGGCAATTTTGCTATTCTGAATTTGACGTTTTTCACCTAAAATTTAGATTTTCTAACTAAATCGGACTATTTTTAATCGCGACTAAAAACATGTGGAATAAAATTGGTTGTCATGAACTTTAAATTCACACCAACGCCTCGACTTCAGATGCAAAAACAGTACTGAATATTTTTTTTTCTTTTGCTTATATCTCGAAAACGGTGTGTCCAATCGCAAAATTAATGAAAATTTCGACACCCTTTATAAAACCCTTAAACCCCTAACACTCTACATGTAGGTAATATTTTTTCTTATTTTTCATACAAAAAGTAAAAAAATCCATATAAAACACGTCGAGGCTGCCCCCCCTGCGCGCCTCCGGCTCTAAAAAGATTCACGTGGTTAGGTATCACGTGTGGAGTTGCGATTGTCAAATTCGATTTAGATGTGTCAAAATTATTTTTAAATTTAGAGAATTTATTTTGCAGAATAGCTTTTAGATTCTCATAGTCCAAAGTAAGGAATTTTAGTGATAGTTTAGTTAGTTTAGTTCGGTGTACAAGAGAATCGGTACCAATGTTTCCATTATTTTATTTATTTTTCTGACAACAACTTAAAAACATTTGACAATGTTTGTATTATTATGACATTTTTACTGGAATTCAAACGATTTGATATTAATTTGTATTTTGAATTATTTATATTATAATTTCTTAATTGTTATTTAAAATTATAATGTCTTTTAAGTTTGTGTAAATTAAATACGATTTGCATGCCCATGTGACGGTAGAACATGGTGCACAATTATAAAAAAATAAATCATCTAGGTATCTATTAATTATACCCATGTTTGCAAACGAATAAATTATTTGATTGGATTGATTGATTCTCTATTACAAATGAATAAGATGCATATTTGTGAATTCTTCCTATTCATTTTTAGTTTTTTGCCAACATTCAAAGTCACAGTACCAAAAACAGTAATTGATAATTCCCAAATTGCTAACACTTTGTGATTGTATTAACGATATTGATTCACACTTATTCTGTTCAAAATTCTAAAACACAAATCATTTCATATTTGATTAACGAGAAAAACAAGACTTTCATAACCATTAACTCTCCACATTTATGAAAAGTGTAATGCACAATCGGCGCTAATTGGTACTCTGCTGATCCCCGACGGGATTCCATTAATATGTATAGGATGGCAACCCATGGAATAATTACTTACACAGGCAGTGTTACCACCCTTTATTCTGTCTCACGTGGGATGGGTCTATGGGAAGGTAAACCATAGATGTGAGCTAATGCAATTAGAACTGTAGAGTAACATTCTTCTTCTATCTAGTCTATGGTTTGTTGTTGTGTGATAGATACGTATTTTCTACATGATAATGTTTTTTTACCCGACTACGGCAAAGCTAAAAGGAAGGGTTAGTAATCATTGCTTTCTTCACTAAAATCTCGGACGAATCTATCGTGTAAGAAGGTAAAAAATATTCCCAGGCAATTGAGACATCGACAGGTAGTATAGTTGCCAGACGTCTCGATTTTGGCGGGACGACCCGATTTTTTTCTCCAAAATTAAATGTCCCGCGTGGGACAGGCTCAGTCCCGATTTTCGGGGATAGAAAACTAAATAAGTAATTCATAAGAAATGGATAACTTATTTAATATTGTATTCCTCTAAAGATTTAACTGCCTTACAGGGCAAACTAATAGTTAATGGTTATTGGTAAAGTAACGTATTGCTTTATATCATCATTGTTAACTTAATTTGAAACACAAATAAAAGGATAAGTAGTAAAAAAAATTATAATAATAATATGATTTACGTTTTCTTATTATGTCCCGCTTTCGACGAAAGAATTCTCGCTTTTTTACTCAAAAGGGTTTAAAATCCCGGATTGCCTGAAAAAAAATCTGGCAACTTCGATAGGTATGTAGGTACATTACAATAAAATGTTATATGTCTGTTTATATATGGGTACATAAAATGTTAAATAAATAAAACAAAAAGAGGAAACAAAAGAAAGATCAACATCTCATTATCACCTGTTCATACCTACATCAAAATATTCCCCAACAACGAGGAACTTTCAAAATATTCACCAAGTTTTAAATGCCGTAAAGTTTTAAGCTGGCAACCCCCGATTTGAGCCGAGCAGTAAAGTCAACGGAGGGAAGATCACCGCTGCTTCGCGACAGTTTAACAGCCTCTATTTTAGCACTAGTTATTGAAATTCTTGAGTCTTTGAGTACAAAGTTATTACTTAATATGCCTCCGCTTGGTAGTTTGCCTACCTCGTAAAGACACGCCGTAATAATATCACGGCTTCTATGTCTTAAGTTGAGATGAGAATTTAACAGCGTTTGTTTCAAGATTGTTTAGTTGAACGTCTAATTTAGGTATTCTAATTATTATTTGATTGCAAATGCAATTAAAATGATTTTGTCACAACGAGAAACAACTTACCTAAAGGTATTCGAAAATTCTCGACTAAAAACAAACGCATAGAGATATTCAAATTATAGATTATTTAAATAAAATTTCCCAACAACCAGCATGCACTATTAACTTCTGGTTACTATCAAGTAAAGCTTTGTTAGAGGTAATTTTAACAAGTAACAAATATTACTAACTAATTTATTATTATTATCAAGAACCACAGGTCTACCACCAAACAGAGCTGTCATATTGGCATGTGACAATCATTTTCATTTGACAGACGACCTGGTTTAAAAAAATAAAACGTCAAACGTCAATTGTACTTTCTTGGACGCAAAGGAATGCAGAATGCACGCATGTTCTAGTAGGTATGTCAATGCACCAAGGTTTGTTTATATTCCGAACACATAGTTACATATTTAGTGAAAACAATTAGTTTGAGAAAGTAACTGTTGAATGAAGAAATTGGTGAGTTGATTTTAATTAAGAAAGTCACTTTGAGTTAATACTTTTGTTTTATTTTATTCTTTGTTTGTTACCTTATTCCCTGTAGCTATCAAAGTTTGTGCAAATGTATTGTGAGGGCTCTACTTATTTCAGCAAAGAATTAACTTAACTCTCTGTTTGCATTTCACAAAATTGGCTACAACCACAATGTCAAGAAATCAGAAATCTGGTAAAATGGCCTACCACACGATTTCCATTTTAAGCTCTAATTTCCTAAAACTCAGTTGATATTCCGCCAAAAATTTAAAATACAAATTGAGCTCTCATTTACATTTAATTCTGTTCAGAATTGCTACAACGAACATAACCCTTACGAAACTCATTGTTCCTTTATTCTTATTAAAATATTCAAGGCGTTTCTAAAACTATTTGAAATTAAGTATATTCCTAACAGCTGTTCCCAGTGCTCATTTGAGTGGAAAAGACGAAAATTAGACAATTACTGAACCTCCACAGCTCCGCAGTCTCAAGTACGTCAGGGACGACATTACATTCCGCGAAATTCCGCTCCACGTCCATAATCGTTCACAGCTTTTGTGTCACCACGGATGGAGGCACTGGCGCGGAAAATGGCGAACCGAGTAAGGCAAGCATTTTATAAAATCAGAATAAAACGACCAAGGCCTCCACTTCCTTTCTCCTTACTATTTCACTAAATTAAATCGACTGTCTCGGTTATTTCGCAGCGTTAAGTGCTGGACCTACGTTCCATGAAAGTAACGCGCAAATCGTATTAGGGCACAATAAAATCTATTTTGGCAAACCCATACACAGCGCATAAAGCGACTCACACACGATAGAATTTCTCTACGCTGAACCAAACGCGACAACCGCGCGCATTTCAAAAAAGGAACGTGACCTGATTACTGACGGAAGCTGTCAGTTGTCTATGGAGCACCTTAAACGTCACAGGTGCTTTGCAACGGTCGGTTTGAATCTCGACCTTATTTTAAAATGCAGAAGTTTAAAAATCGTTCACTTTAATATTCCCTCCATCTCGCAATTTGCTCTATGAACGGTTTATTGTTCGCACCGAGGACGTCATTCCTTCACACTCCTCAGTAATAGAACGACTTAAACGGGTCGACTTTATTATTCCAGTTCAATTGAATTGTTTCTTTCTCAATTGTAGTGTTCGTTAAAACAAATCCCTTGAAATTGGAGGGGTCTGTCCCACGAGGGCTCTTTAACACGATTCCTGAAAGGTAATGAGTTCTTATTTAAAATCACGGAATCCCCTTCCTGATGTTGCTAACAGATAACTTTTTGTTTATTTGTTTAATTAAGTATTCTTTTCATGGATTCTTTTTGTAACCCGAATGTTTTTTACAGGGGTGAAATTTGAAAACACTAGAAATGCAAATAATCAATTCCAAGAAGGAGAGAGAAGCCCAAAATTCGAACTCGTTTTCTTTCGCTGCTCTACAGTTATTGCTATCTTTAAAAGTTATTAAGCTACCATTAGGTCCAAAGAAATTCGAAAAAAATCCTAGAAAATTCACAAAGAATCCCGTTATTTACTAAAGTCCGGTAAAAAGCTGAAACATCTTTGATGAAAAGTACTTTGTTACCCTAGTTTTAGTAACACCTGGGCATATCTAGGAAGGAATCGTTAATGGTGATCGAGCTTGTTTTATTCCCATGATACCTACCAGAATAAATCGATCAGCAATTGCTTTGAAACTATCTATCAGCAGTTTGACATTGATACACGAACGAAACAATATATTCCAACCTACTTTCATACAAAAGTGGGTAACTAGTATCAGCCTCCAAATTCACGTTAAAGAAACGCATTACAACACGAATTCGCGGAACCAGCTCCACAATCAACATTACAATTTCAAATAATATTTAATTGTTCTTACGTAGCGTGTTTAAATTCTCAAACAGTAATAAAACGCGGAGTATTCGAGGCAACGGTTTATGTTACCGTTTCTGTTAAACTATCGATCAATGTTGCCAGTAACTGCGTAATGGTAGTAATGGTACAATATGAGCGACTGGAACGGAAGATCAATGTTGTCAGACGTAAATTGTGTGATTTGAGACCATTTTTTGTTTTATTTGTGACGGAATGGCGGGACGTTATTGGCGAAAGATTTGTCAAACGTCAGATATATCTTTTTTATGTGGAATAAAATTGAAATCTAATGGTTCTGTATGGAAAAACTGTACAACGTTCTTCCTCGATAATGTTATTTAGCATATACATAATCAGCCTATAATGTAGCCTGCTGGGACACAGGCCTTCTCTTTGTGAGAGGGAGTGGGCCATAATCCACCACGCGGACCCAGTGCGGGTTGGCGGATGTCACATATCTTAAAATTTTTGGTTCTAGGACATGCCAGTTCCCTCACGATGTTTTCCTTCATCGTTTTGAGAGCAGTGGTAATGCAATAATTTACACAAAGTAAAGTGCATGCTTGGGTTCGAACCCACGACCTACAACTCGTAAGTCGCGGCCGTTATCACTGGGGTAATGTTATTTGGCGTTGGAAAAATCAGCCCTTGGTAGAATAAGGTTCTTTAATTTGACTAAAGGCAATGCTAAGAACTCATAGCCAGGGTCTGACAAATATATCCGTGCACTGTGGACTATCTCAGAGAAAAAGAGGTGTACCAGCAAAAGGAGCATTACACAATAGAAATAGAAATAGTTTATTGTCCAGGTAATACAGTAAGCAGGTTTACAGGTTAACACCAAGTTGAGACGACATGAGTAGCTTAAAATATTACCTATAGCTAGGTTACAAAATATTATTTACCAATGAGCCCCAAACTAGACAGTTAGTCTATATCTTGGGGCTCGGGGTACGAATTCCATAGTGGAGACTAGAGAGGTGATTCCAGGTGTTGTATGGTATATCTGGCGTGTTTGTGTACGTGTGATGTGAGTGTGGTGTGTGTGAGTGTGGTGTGTGATGTGTTTAAAAGTGGTGTGTGTGATTGTGGTGTTTGGTGTGTGTGATTGTGGTGTTTGATAATGCTTTGCAGCCTACCCAAAATGACTTTTGTTGATCATTCGAAATGATCAACGAAATTCATCTTTCTCCTTTTTTATTTTATTTTTTATTACTATTTGTATTTCCTGTGCGTGTCCCAAATAAAAATTTTTTCTTTATTTCTTTCTTCTCCTTTTTAAAGAAGTGATCAAGCATCTATTTCTACACGTACCTATTATAAATTAAAATCGCTTTTAGTGTAGTCAGTGTGAGCGCGTTGCTCTTCAAAACTACGCAACGAAGTTTGATGCGGTTTTTACCATCATTTAGAGAATTTATTCCGGAAGGTTTATGTGTATAATATATTAATATTAACCTTATTTATAATAAAGAAACCTCCATATTTTCTCAAGCCGTAAAAACCGTACCTACGAACTAAGTTTAGGGGCGGGTTAATATTAAGGTCGTTGGTAATTTAGTAAATAAACACTAAGAAGGTAAGTTAGGTTAGGTAAGTACCTACCTAATTACGTTTAGAACCTGGAATCAGTTTTTAATTCAAGAATTTTACAAGATTTACAAGTAATTTTTATGTAATGTACGAAGGTAGTAGTTACAGTGTAATTTTCCTTACATTTGCGTTATTCGACTGCCTCATTGGTCGCAAGCGATACTGCTGATCATGAGGTCCTGGGTTCGATTCCCGGGTCGGGCAAAGTGTTATTGAGTTTTTCCATTTGGAATTTCTCAGTAGCAGACCGGAGTCTGAATTTGTGCCCGGTTGATGGCAATAGGCTCGCTCCCTATTACATGGGACTTAAACATAACTGGCGAAATGTGGGTGTACTATAGGTACCTCTGCCTAACCCTCCGGAAATTACAGGCGTGAAGTTATGTTATGCTAAACACGATGTAAAAGTCGCAAGGTTTTGCATCAAGGGATTTATGTTGCAAACTCCAAACTCCGAGCGTATTCATCATGAATTCTGTTAATTATTTCAACACACGTAATTAAACTTAATGTTATAATGAAAAGCTTTTAAACACTATGAATATTATGTAACATTGTAAAGTAAATTATAATGGTTTGTAGGATCACCTGAAAATTAAATGAATTTGCGGTTTTACCTAGCGCAAATTGAATAAATTTTCTGAATAACATACATGCATTGGTTTTAATTTAAATTTATATCGATCTCGACAAGTGTTTTTGTATTTACCTACACAGAACTAAACATAAATTCGTGAAAATCATTTGATTTCACTGGTCTTTCATTTTAATACGGTTCATTTTAAAATATTCTTAATAGAAGTACTTACGTTTTTTTTTTTTTTGGGTGGGAAAAATTATCAAATGACTTCTCCCGCTCTGGGTGGAGCGGGAGGGCGTGTCAGGCTCTTACTGACTAAAACCCAACCGTGTTCCTTCGGTTGCCCTGTTGCCGGGGGGCCACGATGTCCCTTTCGGCCCATATTCGCAGCCCCGGCAGGCTTTGGCCCTAGCGGACCCCGTCAATTCTGCTGACATCTCTTTGAGGCACGCGTGGAACACAACGCGCCGTCGACCCGGGCCTGGTCCTTATCGGACAGCGAGCTACCCATTGCTCACCGTCCGCAAGCCCGCGCCTGCGGTGGCCGGAAATCGGCTCGCAATTCCCGCCCCGGGCGTCTCCTCCTGCGGCGGTTAGGGGCGTGAGGGCGCGAAATTTGCTTCTCCTTCACGCGTTCCGCCTCCTCCTTCGCGAGCATTACCGCTTCGCAGAAGGAGGTGACGGCCTGCCATTTCCTCTCGCTCCGTACCATGGCCTGAACCAGGGCCGGACGCGAGAGATCATCGCCGCCGATCGCCTCCACGAGGACACGGCGATGCTCCGCCGAAGCCGGGCAAACCTCCACCGTATGCTCCACCGTGTCCTCCGGGCGATCCACACAATGGTGACACCCGAGCGTTTCCTCCCGCCTTATCCTGAACAGGAACCTCCCGAAGCAGCCGTGTCCGATGAGGACCTGCGTCAGGCGGAAGATGAAGGCGCCGTGGCGCCTCTCAAGCCACTCCCCAAAGAGGGGTCTTATCACCGCAATTGGCGTGCCCATTTATTGAAGTACCTAACATTAAATAAACATTAAAAACATAATCACCTCTCATTCAAAACTAGATTTTTATTATTTTCTACCGCTCGTTGCAGTTGCTTATTTTCCTCAAATCATTTCTCGAGTCTTGAATCAGCACTTAATCATAATGTAAGTCTCTAATTCCTAATAGTTAAATAAACAGATCACAGATGATGCAATATTTACCTCCATTCCCATGCAACGTGCAAATAATAAAAAGGAATTAATATGTCCTCATCAATTTGTCTTAATCTACTTAGGTTCTATTTTAAGACAGAGTAACGAACGACTCATAATAGCCTCTAACCAAGTATAGAAATAAAAACTGACGGCTCATTTAACTCATATAAAAGAGCTGTTCCAATTATAACTTTAACGATAACTGGGGAATAAAACATGACATCATGCATCCATCAAAATACTTCATCTGTTAGAGCAAAGCTAAACATGGACTTTGTCCAAAGATATTTGTAGACATGAGCAATTCTTCTATGGATATACTTTACTTTTTAGTGTCAGCAGCTGGAACATATTACACCTTGTTTCCCCGAAGGGTTTTGATGAACCTATGGTACACTCACATTTCGCCAATTATGTTTAAATCCCATGTAATAGGGCACGCTTTTCTCCCTTCTCAACTCTCCCACATCTTATCGTGTCTCACTTCCAATATCTAGTATGTTCTTCACACGCTAAGAATCTTTGTTCTTTTAACAATCTTCTCCTACTCTGTCCTTCTTGTACCTCTGATTTTGTTAATTCTTCCTTTCATGTTCTGTCCATTCTTCTCTGGAATGCGCTTCCGCTCGATATCACAGGAGGGCCACCAGTCGGCCACCATACATTTTACTTCCATGTGGTATCGTGACGCCATTGACGTTCACGACAATAACGTCACGTTACGTCGTCGTAGATATATACGCCACCTTAGACGACTCTAGATTGTGACTTATAAGTTTTACAATGTGGTAGGTACTAAACGCACACCTCTGCCCAACCCCGCGGGAAATAAAGGCATGATATTATGTTATAAGTTTTGCTACAAAACATACCAAATACCATAGCATATTTTCAATAGAAACATTATTGTAACATCTGTTTGTTTACTTTTTCCTGAACTTTCCGATACAGCTCGCAAACTGTGTGACCAATTGAGATGCGGCACACGTTTGCACAGAAACTTTTTGTGAATAACAGTTACGCGAACTACAATATCGCATATGTATCAGTAAACTGGTACCTATAAGTTTTGCATGCTGCCTTTTGGAACTGATCAGAATTTCAGAAACAAGATAGATATAGGGTGGCGTCGCAGTTTTACCATGTTACCATGGATTTCAGTACATGATTCTAAACCCCCCTGAGTAGAAATTTTTCGTCGGTTATTTAAAAAAAACAACTGTTCCATACATTTTGACCGCATAGGTATTGCACTTTTCTATGAAACAGCAGATTATTTTTTTCAGGGGGGTTCAGAACCATGTATTGAATCCATGGTAACCGTTTTCTTGTCGATGTCCCTGCCACCCTGTACGTATAGCGGCTGAAACATATCGAAATATGCATTTATTCAAATTAGGCTGAGAATCAGCACTTTGTGAACGTCAAAATTGCATAAGACAGTCCCCGGAACGCCCACCCTTCACCACTTCCTAGTGATTTAGCTGGGAAGAAGTGGCGCAACAAACTCCCCAAGAAATACTAAATCCACCCTACTGCCAATTGTTGTAATTTGGGTAGCCCAAAGTAGTAGGTTCTTCACACCATGGGTGACGACGTAGTATACACAGCGTCAGTATGTGCTAGCCCCTCATGTTTTAAAATGTTACACTGCTACAACATTGAATTTGTTACGAATAATCTAAAGAATACTTCAAAAAGAGTTTATTGTTTCGACTTAGATTCGAACCATCGCATCACCGAACATCGTCATACTCATACTGTTTAACGAACTAGCCAGCGAGCCCATGTGAATTGCGATGAAATTGTTATCTACTATCGTCCGAGTCACTACTCGTATAAGTTTAGGTCACTAGTCAGCAACGCTGGTGGAACTTGTCAACTCAGTCAGCTTCAGTACACCAGCGATTTAACGATATTTTACCCATTTTTCCAGACAGGTAATACCGCAGAAAACCGCACCCGATTAAAACCAACAAACCACGTTGTTGTTTCTCCAACATTTATCGGAAGTTTCGCAACTTGATAGCAACGTTAATGGACGCCGCCGGTTCTATTACCGCGCGCTAAAAATGCGTGAAAATAAATTAAATTGTTGCGCAAACAATTACCTGTATGTCCATACTAATCATTGGCTTGGATAATACTCGTAGCTACATTGTATAAGTTAAAGTGGAGTAATGAAATGTTTCGTTGGACGAGTGGTCAGTCAGTTCTCAGTACACAGGGTTATTGGTTATACGTCGGCAATCCGTTAAGGGGATGTAGGAGAGGTCATTTGCAACCAAATTACCCCTGATGACCCCTATGCCAATGTCAACCATTTTCGAGTAATTTGACATTTTTTATTTTAAAATGTGTGAAATAAAAATATAAAATGTCAAATTACGCGAATATTGTTGATATTTGCATAGGAGTCAATCGGCGTCATTTGGTTGTAAATGACGCCTTCTACAACCCCTTAATGTATTGCCGACGCACATTACCATACTTACCTACATTTTAAAATATAAAATGTTAACTTACTTAAAAATGGTTACGTATAACCCCGTTTACAAGGGTTATTGGGTAATTTTATATTTTTACTTCGTACATTAAATAAAATACTCGAAAATGGTTGACATTGGCATAATTATAAGGGGTCCTCAGGGGTACCTAATTTGGTTGCAAATGACCCCTCCTACATCCCAATAACCCTGTATACGTGCATATGAGGGCGAATTTCATCAATGAAATTGAACGCGATCAGCACATCTAAACCTCGTTTAAGAGCTGTCAGTGTCATCATTAATGTTATGGAATTTTGACACTGACAGCTCTTAAACGCAGTTTAATTATGCTGATCGCGTTCAATTTTATTGGTGAAATTCAAACATAGTCTGTTAGGCTGATTAGCTATAGCTTGATATTGATATATTCAGCAATGAGCTGTATTAGCTGCATTAGTAGATAAAATCGTCACTATAAAAATACCAGCCTATTATTGTCCCACTGCAGGGCAAAGCCCTCTTCTCATACAGAGAAGGCACGAGCATTGATCACCACGCTTGCTCAAGACAAGTTGGCAATTTTGAACTTATAAACTATAAGTTCAAGTTTCCTCACGATTTTTTCCTTCACCGATGTCAATGATGTCCAAGATAAACTTAGAAAGTACATATGAATTGAAAAAGTCACATTGGTACTTGGCCGAATTTGAACTCACAACCACGTGCATGAGGCGAGGCCTTAACCACGACATTCCCGACATTCACGATAAATGGTCACTGAAGTAGTGACCATTTGTCCATTTGTTGAACGTTAAATATGTTCAAAATACCTACATTTTCTAATGTCAAAGGCTAGCCATGTATTACTTGGGACTGTAACACTGATATTTCGTAATGTCTGTGTTACATAGGTACACGTTTGTCTATCCCATCACGGCTGCTACAGGCGTGATGTTATATGTTTTCAAAAATTCTCAAGTAAGTATAGATTGCTTCATTGTTTCGGTTCCATGTGTCCTAATTTCAACAGCCTATAAAAGTTTAAAGCATTTTCCGGCTTACGATTTACGATCTTATAAAGTGGGTCACACGATTCAATTTTAAACTGAAGGAACAGTTTTAACTGCTTTGATTTGTGATTAACTCAATACATCACAATCTACTTTGCAGCTATGAGATGAAACACTTGTTTCTTTATTCGACTTTAAGAAAGGTGCACATAGGTATCGATCCACAGCTGAAGGCACACCTTTTCCTCCTTGTGCGCACCCCTTTTGATTATAAGTTTTTTTTAAACAATGACCATGACTGTTAAAAAACTTTTCCTCAACACAAAACATTTAACATCACGCGAATTGCCTGCCTGTATTCCCGAAGACGTGTACACAAACAATTGACCAGTTGTCCTCAATAGTTTAAATTTTGAGCACATCTCCAGTCTCCACTCAATAATCATTCAGTATCAACAGAACATGACTACCATGTAGGCGCACACATCACATATCGCACTCATAAAGGGTTGCAAGTTATTAAAAGTTAGCTCCACATATCCTAAACCGACATTGTTCGTTGATAGTTCTGTTTGAGTTCGTGCTGATGGGCCGATCGGTCGGATTAAATGACGGTCAGTCCGACGGGTCGCCGCGGTTCCAGGAGTGACTATATGTCACTAAGCTTTGGCCGGCCTGTGTTTGTCTATGGTAATGTTGGCGGTTATTTATATGTAGGTCAATACAGTTTAAATGAGTGGCAAATTAAATTAAGTAAACTACTGGTCGGAAAGAAGTGAAATTACATGTGCTTAAGTAAGATCAAAATTGTCAAGTTTACGACGTTCTGGAAAGTTCCTTCGTGTTTTAATATACGGAATCGTTACCACTTTTCAGCAACCAGACTTATTAGCAGCCTCTTTATCAATGTATCACATACAAAACATAGTTCATAAATACAACTAATAAATTAATTACAAAGTATAAACTCTACCAGCAAATCAAAACATACTGATACCTCATGTTAATTCAATACTCCAACAACAAACTAGAACTTAACTGAACACACCCTTTGAGCTATTACTCAAAATATAAATCATATCAAAAATGTCGTTACCTACATTAAAATTCAATGTCCAACTATACTAAAGTATATTGCATGCAACGTTAGCGAGACTTTCAAACTCTCGCTCGAGTCGCACAATTACGGAGAGAACTCAAAGGCGTCCTACCTCACTTTGTTATACCTAGGCTTGCGTTTTATTCCCTCCTCGCTCAAGCCTGCAATTATAATTTCTAGGTAATTTCTTAGCAGAACAAACATAGAACGAACTAGGTTCCTGTTTGAAATGTAAATTGTGTCGCGGTTTTGAGTTATTTGTGAGGGAATGGATCTAATTGGGGACTTAGAGCGTTTTGATATGGCTCCTGAATAAGAGGGAAACAGCGAGGTAATTGCGTGACACACTTTCAATCTTAATCCAAGAGTTTTTAAGAATATTGCTAACCCATTGCTTCATAGGTTTAAAAAATTCGTCTGTTCAACAACGCAAAAAACGCAATGAACGTGAATGGACTGTCAAAATGAAACCAATTGCGATCAATTGTCATTTTATTTTATGAATGTTTTCTGCAAGCTCCTTTGGCTGCAAAAATATGTAAGCTTTTTCAGAACTTGGTACATAGATAGATACTACCATTATTGATGAATTATTTCAAAAGGAGAAATAAAAGTAGATAAAATCCAACAAAGAAATCTAAAATGCAAGCTGAAAGGCAGGTTTTAACTTTTACAGGTTAAAACTCAGCATTGGAAATAATTTAAATAACTAACTCTCCGTTCTCGCTACATTCTAGTCTTTGAGGCAGAGCTAAAGGATTCAAGCTCGCAAAAAATTAAAAGCATTTTAAATCATCATTCAAAAGTTAATGAAATAATCTCTTCCGGTTTGCTCAACAATGTTAAACTTTTAATTTAAAAAAGACCACTCGTGTACCAAAAAGTTTATATGCGCATACCTATGAAGTTTTCCGTGTTGAAACCGAGCGCGTTAAAAATTTAATCTGGCCATCATTCTTAGTCTAAAATTAGAACCAACGGCTGCGGACCCCTCCTCTCTAGCTATACTACAGTTAAGCACACCACTATCCCGATTTTCATTAAATCAAATCGACGAATCGGATATTTCCGTTCTTTTTTTCGTTGCGTACCTAATCTTGAATAGTTTTTTAATCTGTGACGCAAGGTAATTCATTTGACAGTTAAGGGTTTCAATATTTGTAAAAGCAGGCGAAGGTCTTGAAGCCGTTATGCCTAGTAAAAAGATTCAATTAATAAACGAATATTATTGGAATGTTGTATTGTTTTGTACACTGCATGTTCGTTTAGTATTGTTGTTATTCAACAGGAGGTTACGTTCAAGTTACTTGACGTAGGTACGGATATGGCTGGCTGCATGTCGACACACAGGAAGATGGGCATTACGTTATAATCAATTCAGTCATAAAACTGCAAATTACTTCATATATAATCTATTGAATAAGTCATTCTTGCTATGAAGTGTTTTCATCATTCATATTCACAATTTGCTTTTGCTTGAAGGATTGCCTGTATAATTCTGAGATTTTCTTGTACAAAACATTTTGAGCCCTGTTTTGATATCTTAATAACGACGAGATTTCTGTCCGACTGTCTTAATGAATTTAACTAGACAAACATTAATAGCATTACTGTTATAAAACACAGCTGTTATAATAATCTCAGACTCAGGACCAACTTAATTTCTGCTTAGATAAGATTCAGGAAATAAAATAAAAAATATGATGAAAGGAATGAAAACAACATTGTTCTCTTGTGAGCCTGAGTTTTTTTTTTCAGCTGTTTTATCCCACTGCTTGAAGGTCTTCCCCAAAACCTTCCACTCTATTTCATTTCTGGTTGTCGAGTGCCAGTGCCAATCTTAAATTTCCTCAATAAAATCCTTACACTTAACATGTAACACGAAGCTACAAACATTACTCGTAATTTACATAACATTATCTATCATTATCCCAGATATGCATCAGAACAACAGACCACAAAAACACAGTGTTACCAGCGCAGAAACATCGCGCTCTTTTTCTGATGTTTTAATTTTAAAAAGTTGTCGGAGCACATGAAATCGCTTCGCTTAGATAACTCAATGTACTACTGACAGACGTACTCCTGTTTACATTTCGTGGATCGGTCTGATCTGACCGCTTTGTTGAAAGATTAGCTATCTAACACTTAGTTTGATTGCTTTTTCGGTGTGTTTATTATAGTTTGAATTGGTAACTTTAATCTTATGTTCCTTTCGGATAGAGTGTATTAGTTGCCTGTTTGTCTTGGTGATTCTCGTGGGTTTGTGAAGGGTTTCCGTGTTTGTATGCTCTTTGAATAACAATGTGTATCAACTGCGTATTTATAACTCTGCCCACTCATTAGCCTCTAAAGGATTTGATGTCGTTGTTATTGTAATAAATCGACTCTTGTCTTTGCTATCTACGTTTCGACTGACAAATTGGATGATTATTGCGCCGTCTAGTGGTTGTTGGTCCGAGGACAAGCTACACTTCTATCATTAGTACAGTTCAAATACTTAGTACCTGGGCGACCGAGCTCTGCTCTGGTGAAAATAGAGAATGCTCATTTAATAGTTTAGGAAAGTTCATAGTAATTCCATATTATCTAGTACATACTAATTTTATGCTGCCATGATAGTACATACTAATTCCATGCTGCCATGATAGTAGGTACTTACTAATTCCATGCCGCCATGTCATTATTCTAAGGAGTGTATTATCTATGATTCTAAGGTCGCCATTTTGTTATAAATTTTGGGCGACCGAGCTCTGCTCTGCTCGGGTGAAAATACGAAGAAAACGAATTTTCCCTGATATGAGACCTAGCTAGATCGATTTTTCGCCCCCGCAAACCCCTATATTGCAACTTTCATCGAAATCGTTAGAGCTGTTTTCCAGAACGTAATTACAAATAAAAAAATATATAAAATATTGCTAATTTAATATTATAGGATAGGATAGGATACAAATGTTAGTTCAAGGATCAAACCCGTAAGAAAATATGGATTTGTTGTTAACTAGCTTCCGCCAGCGGCTTCCGTATAATACTTATCTTTATAATTATAGCCTATGTTACTCAGTGATAAATTGATAATATAGCATTCTACTGGTGAAATATTTTTTTAAATCGGTCCAATCGTTTATTAATATTACAAATAAAAATAAAAATCTTTTCTCAGTATTAGTGTAGATTTATATTCATGCAATAAAAAATAAAGAAATACCCAAACATAAAAATGCATCACATTTTATAGCTTCCGCGACTTGTAATAGGTAGAGTATATTACCGCATTAGGCATTACACAAATAAAACCCAGTTTTCTTAACACTTAGAAGACGCAAGACAAATTGCAGCATGTACCTACACAAAGCAAATGGAGCAAATGTTTACATAACTTTAATTAATTATTTTCATTAACTGTGCTCGTAAGACAGTTACCACACATTTTACACAAACATATTTCAACGTACTGAAACAATTTCAACGGGACCTTTCACTCAACGGGGAATAACAAATCGTCTGAGGGGCTCAGACGCCATGACAGTTTTTGCCTTTTTTCCCGCCTTTCTTTTTCTTTTCAGTGATGTTCTGATTTATTGCGTCTACAGTCAGAGTATTGGTGCTCGCAACAGATGGAGGGAGAATTTCTATAGGATATTCGTAAAATTATAATTCCCTTTTGCCAGGTGTTGCTTTGGTCCATTCGTTCTATTTCATCGACCATAATATTGCTTTTTTGGCTAAGGAAATCCTTTTCACAGCCTTTTCACAAATTCAAATGCGATCACTGAAAAGGAGATATTCTAAAGCTGGTTACATAATCCGTATCTTGTGCTAATAAATATTTATGGTCGAACTCACTTGAAATGGAAACAGCTGATAAATCCGTCTTCAGAATCGTAATAGTGAAAGTACTATTAAAATTCGTCGGGTAATTATTACGTGGTGCGCATTCTGAACAAAATAATATCTGTATGCACATATAAAATGCAAATTTTAGGAAAACAAGAACATTATTGTGGTCATTGAAATAGAAAGTGTTGTTGCGAAGTTATACCAATTTTGTGCATATTTTTTGTTCCCCGTTTGATGGCCACATTTCGACTTAAAGCATAAATGACTGAGCCATTTGCGAGTTCAAGCTTCAAGTTACCTTTACATGATTTGATCCTTTTTTAACATAATGTCTCTATTCCGTTTTATATCTACAGAAACTATAGAAAGTCTATTACAGAAAATTTCAACGCATTACCAATATCTCGTAACGGCGCCGCTTATAGTAAGAACGCAAAAAGAAACATAAAAACACAAAGCAGACAGAATTTAGTACCCAATTCTAATAAAAACGTATGTAACCGAACATCAATCTTGGAAGACAATCGCAGGCGACGTAACAGCCACTATAAAATTATATTAGCAACATTGTGACTAGACGCGCACGTAAAATTTTGTGATGGCAACCCAGAACCAGTGTTGTGAAAAATTGATAGAGCCAGCGCTAGTCGATCGATTGTAATGCTATTTTAGTCGAGCACGACGCGTACAATCGAGTTATGTTGAAATTGTGGATATCAAGTGAATGGTGATCACGGGATTATGTATTGCTTCTAGTGAACAGTCGATACAAGGGTTGGTTCCTTTTTGTGACAATATGCATGGTAGTCGGTCGTCTTTCTTATTTAGACAAATATTCAAAGTATGTATTGATAAAACTGTTTGACAGACCTCAACAAAACAAAAGCTTGTAAGTAGAAAGGTACTTCTTACTTTAAGTGAGCTTAAGACAACAAGCTGAATTTCATTTAGTACAAAATTTCTAGATCTCATAATAAATATATAGAATTTAAAATAACCTCCTCACACACCTACATACACATGCATGCATTACACGTCGTGCTTACCCCATAACACAAAAAGGCCATAAACTCACAGCAATTAAAACCCACGGAAACGCGGGCCACGACAAAATCTCCGCTTCACACGAACTTAAAAATAAACAGTCCGTATTCAAATAATGAAACATGCATAAAACTCCTTATTACCGTCGTCACTTCCTGCCTGACAACCATGGGGTAACCCCTCTATTTCACACTTTCCACGTTCAAGAAAGAACCATGTTGAAAGGAAGTAAGGTGTAAAGTCGTGCGGGGGTCGTTAATCACGCCTTTTAGTCTCACCGTGTTAGTTGAAGTTCGTTCCTTGAAATACTCGACCAAGAAAAATGTTCAAGATTTTGTTGCTGGGTTAGCGATATCTTATCGGCCATCAATCTTATTTCTCAGTAGTTGGCACACCAGCTCTTTCATTCATGAAGTGGGGATCAGAGTTTGAAATCACTGAGGAATTCCTAATTTTCCGCGAAGAGAATGTCTTCTGAGCAACGTAGACCTAACAACGCAAAGGTAACCTAAGCATGACCCCGAGGCTTGCCCCAGGATCATTCAAGCATTCCTTTTTAAAAGCTGGTAATTTGGTAATTAGAATTGAGAACGCTTATCTATTTACAGCCAGTCTTTGAAGTTTTAAGGCCTAAAGCACGAAAATGTAAAAAAGTTTTTATTATTGTTCGTAATTGTATCAATTTCAAGTTGAACAAGCTTTAAAAAGTGTAATTACTTTCTATTTAATTGGTTTTTTGTCCTCAAGACAAGTTTCAAGAGAGCTTTCAAGTTAAAAAGTGGAGTACCTAATATGAGAACGAAAACACAGCACAACACATCGTATTTTGCCTTAAATTAAATTCCAATCTCCTTTACTTGCAGAACACAGATACACTTATTGTGTGCGAATTTGTTTCTTACTGATATTTGAAGCTATTTTCTATAACATTTAGGTGGATACAGTGCGAGAAAAACTTATTTACGTTGCGAAATGTGGTAGTATTGTAATTAGCAGTCTCGCCGCAGTTCTCGAGTTTCCATTTCCTATTGCTGTCTGAATTCAATCTTTAGCGATACTAGAATCAAAATCATTATTTTTAGGGTTCCGTACCTCAAAAGTAAAAACGGAACCCTTATAGAATCACTCGTGTGTCTAGCTGGCTGGCTGGGTGTCTGTCACAGCCAATTGCTCCGAATCTACTGGACCAATTTAGTTGAAATTTGGCACTCTGGTGATGAGTTGTAACTTAGATAAATTACAAACCAACCTACTGAAAAGTGAATAACCTTTCCTTTTGGCTGTGCCGTAGTCGGGTAAAAATAAAAAAAAATCACAAAAAATACAACCGACTTCAACTAGTTTTTGCCATTATTGTCCCACTCCTGGGCAAAGGCTTCCCTACTCTCTTTCTTTCCACCTCTCTCTGTGCAGAGCTTCCATGGACCAATCATTGTTAAAACTAAAATAGGTACTCCTAATGTCTTTGGATCAGTATTTTAGGTTTTTGCCACCGACTTCTGAAATTAAAGTTATTTTTCACTTTGTAGTTTGGAATTCGGTTGCATTTTTTGTAAAAAAGTTATTTATACCACATTTTCATACTTCACTAGTCATGTCTAATTACTACTGGATATGGAATGACAAATTACGGATATGGATACTGGTCCACAAAGCCTACTTATTAGATATTTACGTATTCTCATAGCCTTTATTCCAAACAACACATAATTAATTATAAGCATAAGTTATTCAACCGTTGCGTCATAATAAGTATAAATAACAAATAAATCTCGGCTCAGTAACTGGGTCACGTCTGCACGCTACCAATATTTTTGTGCGACTGTCGAAAACTGAGGGCTGGCTGGCCCAAGAAATACAAAATGGACCCTCCGCTTTGAATACACGGAATAATCCCGAGTCACTTCGTATACGGAATATTTATGATAAATGCTATTTCTATGGAGGAAAACATGATCGATGCCTTTTCAATAGTGTGGTTGGGAACTCGGGATGAAGGGAAAATATGTTACCATGCAGGAAAAACATTCTATTATAAGTTCCTGTTGGGAAAACTTGAATGACGTTATGACGCTTTATTTGTTTAGGTATGATAATTTAGTTTCGCTTTCCTGGGAAAGTAATTCATCATTGTTAATTGATGGTCATTGAAAATCAACCCAAAGCAAGAAAAACAATCTTGATACATTTACGGCATGGAAAGAATTAAGAAAATGTTATTCCTAAATCAACTTTAAAATGATGCTCTTTACCAAGTGAGAGTGCTGTGGGAGTTATGAAGGCTACACTTCACTTTATATACCCACATTAAACCTAGTCACTTTTACTTTCAAAGTCAACGCTAAAGTGAATTCAAACGCAACCGCATGGCCACTGTCTACCATGAAAAAGAAAAAAGGACATAAATTTATAAATATTATAATATTATGTATCCGAAAAAAACACGTAAGGGATATGAGGCAACGTGAAAATATTGGTATTCCCGTCGCAAACGACGCGTAAAATTTTTAGAATACATTATACTTAATGTAATGACGTTTCCCTCTTGTAAGTACTTTGAATAGGTTTATACTTACGCAACTTTTTACAAATATTTATCCTTTGAGCCACCCGCATCCTTTAAAACGACAATAACTGGGTAACACATTGAATTATTATTGCAGGTGATTAGGGAAACGCAGTCGGAAATATTATTAGTACTGCAAATGAATGGTTCATATATCTCTGAACTTTTGCGCAGCAAGCAAAATGGATGCTTCGAATTTTAAAAACAACAACTTCGAATTTGGAACATAAATATTTCGCGCGAAAATCACACAATTCAAAAACCACAAACAATAAAATTGTTTGATCACACATGTACAAAATTATTCGAATTTTAAACAATACATTTGTTGCGAAATACTTGTACCATGACAGTTTTGGGCAAAGAATGACCCATGGTGTTAAAGAATTTTAAGTTAAAGAATTTACCCCGGATCTAACTTTTCGGGATCATATAGTTAAGATTTGCAAGAAGGCGTATAGAAACCTGGGTTTCGTGCTGAGACAGTCGCACGGATTCACAAACATTACCACGCTTAGGGTGCTGTATGACGCTTTGGTAAGGAGTCACTTGGAACACAGTGCGGTGATTTGGGCTCCTCATGAAACGAAATACAATGTCATGCTGGAACGAGTACAGAATAAATTTACAAGACACTTGTATTTTAAACTTTATGGGGCTTACCCATTTTACCCGCTAATGTATCCGACACTGTTTGTACTGGGTATGGTGGGGTACAACGAACTCAGAGTGCGCCGGGAATTTGCACTTGCGGCGTATGCGCTAAAGCTCCTGCGTGGAGTAGCTCATAACCCGGGTGTGTTGCGTCACCTGAAGCTGTGCGTGCCAGACCGGTATGTGTGGAGGCGGCGGCGACCGCCACTGCTGGCCGTGCCTGCTGCCAGAACCAACCTGCTGTCAAAAACACCCCTCACCCGCACAATATGTGTACTCAACGAAGTGCATGAGAGAATGGACATATTTTCGTGCAATCTGAGTGAATTCGCAAGGGTGTTGTTGAATTTTGTTAGTTAGGTACAGACGCCAGCACCTCAAGCTACTACAATCTGTCAAATTTATTTCACAGATTTTTAACTTTATCGCTGAAGCATAAGGTTCAAAGTTGATTGGGAAAATTTGACAGTTTCGGGTGGCTTGATGTGCTGGCGTCTGTACATTTAAATATTAATATTCTGTGTTAAGTCTGATTTTGTGTTTTAGGTTAAGATTTTATAGATTATAGTAATTGTGTTTTTAATAGAGTTGAGTGTTGCTTGTATTTTTTAATTATGTTTAGATTTTAAGTATATTGTAAGTTGCTTTTTAATTTATTTGGTGTGTTGGCAAACCATTATTGTATTGGGGTCACCTGTAAAAATAGTGTGTTTAAGTTTAAATAAATAAATAAATAAATAAATAATAAATAAATAAATTTATTACAGAGATTGTTCCCACTCAATTTACATCAACTGACCCGTGACGGTTGCGTTCTATCGTTTTATTTTTTCCGCCATTGTTTATGTCTCGTAATGACGCCGTAATATTATGCCAACGCGGGCACACTTTCTTTTATACCCGCAAATATTGCTTTGTACTTTCAATGACTTGCTTTCTTTCCTTTTATAAGTGTTAGATAAGAATGACATTCGTTTGAGGATTAAGAAATGAGTCGGTACATTTGTGTTGTGAGTGTTAACAAAAAGTTATAAAGCGGCCAAGTGCGAGTCGGACTCGCACACGAAGGATTCCGTACCACCGTACAATATTTTACACATTTTTTTTATAGGTACGTTAAAAAATACAATAGATGTGGATATATTTAGTAACTTGTTCCGCTTACCTATTAGATATAGCCGCATCGAGCGCTGAACGCAGAACTCTGCGTGTAGCAACACGCTGTATTCGGGTTCGCGACAAGTCAATCGTCACCCTGAAAATGCCTCGTTGAGAGGTGAAACACGTGTCGATTTCTTTCAGAGTTTTTTATAGCTCTTTAGAAATAGCTAAGCGGAACAGGTTCCTAAATATTTCCACATCTATTATATTTTATAATGGATTTCCGCAAGGTCACGCCTGAATCAATTAACTAAGTAAGTTAATAAAAAAAAGTTCCTTGTATGGGAATCTCCTTTAATTTTAAACTTTATTATTTTATTATTCGTTGTTAGTAGTACATACACACTCTGTGAAAATTACAAGTGTCTACCTATTACGGTTCAAAGATAAAGCCCTGTGACAGACGGACGGACGTACGGACAGCGGAGCCCTAGTACTCCTAGTAATAGGGTCCCGTTGGCACCCTTTGGGTACGGAACCCTAAAAAGAAACATTTTCTGATTTCTTAACTGAAGAGAATAACAAAAGGTAGATAGATAAAAACCCTTGGCATATTTTAGTCACAATTCCACAATCACCATTTCACAAACAAAGTTAAGATCACTTTTAAAAAGAGCCCCCCAACAAAAGTCCAAGCACATTAATAATATTTCCATCTAACCTCATTTGACACATTTGGAAGGAAAAACGAACTTTTAATCTTTGAGCATTTTTTCCTTTGCCTGCGTTACTCAAAGGGAAAAGCGCGGGAAATGAAGGCTGGAGTATTGGAGGCGGTCGTGCGTGCCTCCAGCCATGTCGTGTCGGCATCGTGTAGTATCGTGTAGATAGCGGCTGATTGATCGGCATTCGGGGCGCTTCGGGTCCACCCGTGTGAAACAGCGAACTGATTACCTACCAACCAAAAATGGCGGATTTTTTCCAAATTGTGAGCTTCAAAAATATACAGATTTTTGGGTTAATGAAAAGTAAAGGCTTGTTTAGGCATGATTTATTTAGAATTTTCCCGGGACAGGTAAGTCTATTATGCATTTATTTTCCCTTTTTGTAAAAGTATCGAAGTAATTAAGCTTTGTAGAAAACCAAATACGCAGGTAAACATATAAATTTTCCTCGAAAATCAATAGCTCAATCTACTAAGAAAAAAAAAAGAATGTAAATCACAAAGTAGCAAGGGATTCGTAACAAATCGAATGATTAAAATAGGATGGTGCCTACTTAAAGCTTCAATCGAAGAACCTCGACAAAGGAAAAAAAACTAAGTACTACTAAAGACTGCCATCCATTTACTGCCTTTCTAAAGATTCCCCTGCTAATCTTTCCTTCAATTGATACTCGGCACTCTCTACTAAAGCTCTTTATCTCTCTGATAAGTACAACTAGGATTCCCAGTGGTCATTAGTACAAGGAACATTTAAAAGTAGTCCTTGATGTTTCTTTTTTGGGTTCCGTATGTCCGAATGAAAAAACGGAACCCTGATAGGATCACTCGCATGTCTGTCTGTGTCTGTCCGTCTGTCACAGCCAATTTGCTCCGAATCTAATGGACCGATATTTCTGTGACCCAAACACGGACGTGTTACAAAGATAAATTAATTTAAATATGAGATCACTGTGACAATATCAAATAAAAAGGCTTACTGTAAGGGTCACAAGTTTTTTTATTTTTATTTTACAATAATTATTTTATCAAGTTATCTCAGGCATTAGATAAAAATTTACCATTTGGGGTCCTTATCTCCGAATCTACTACGCCTAAGATGTTGAAAAAAAAATACAACAAAAACAGTTTTCTATTTATAAATTACAGGAAAACCTATAAAGAAAAGAAAAGAAAGAAGAAAGAAAATTAAATTATTATTTAATTATTATAAAATTTTACATTTTATTTCTAGTCTATGGTCTTAAAATAACATGGTAAATATCCCAATTTTGTGCGTACAAACTTACATTTGTAGTTGGAATATAAGCATGCGAGAACATGTTTTTCAACTGTTTCCTTGTGAACTGTTTTTTTGGTATAATTTTTTCCGTACAACTAGGATTCCCAGTGGTCTCAAATACAAGGCCTTAGTTTAAAAGTGGTCTTTATGTTTCTCTTATTTCCATACGACCAACTTTTTAAATCGTGCAAAGAAAATCGTGGTCTGTGCAACTGTATAGGTCTTTTATAATAAGTGCATGTTACTGAACAATACTGAGACCTCTGAGTTTGTTTCGGCCTTTCTTCTCAGAGTAGTCAGATAGGAAACGCCAACCTCATCTAGTTTTAAAATATGATTGACGTGTAAAAGTGTTCGTACAAACCTACTTACAGAAATAAAATCATTTTTCATTTTTAGTTTAGCGTTTCATTTGCAAAGGACCAAGGAATGCAGGATGACTTTTAGAAAACTATAAATTCTTGGTATTTTATTTGTAGGTACAAAAAACACACAACAGGTGAAAAAAACATAACTTGTCTTTGCTTTCGCGCATTTGGGTAAAAATAACTAACTAATAAGCTTCAATTACCTACACTAAACTTCTTTATTCTTATAGCTAACTAGCTTGTGCCCGCGACTTAGTATAATTTTTCAAATCCGACTGAAATTTCCGGAGATAACCCCGTACATACAAACTTACAAACAAACAAATTTTACCTCTTTATAATACAACGAAATCGCGGGCGAAGTGCTAGTTAGCTATATAACTAGTACTTCGCCCGCGACTTCGTCCGCATGTTTTAACATATTCTACGGCACTCGGCTAAAATGTAGTTTTCTAAAAGTGAAAGAATTTTTGACATCGGATGAGTATTTTCGGAGATTACCTCCTACATCCAAACTTGCAAACTTTACTTCTTTATAACTGTCCGGCCGATGACAGAATGCGTTTTTGACACCTGTCAGTCTCATACTAACGAATGTGTTTTGCGAATTTGATCCTTGTTACTACTAGAAATTATCCAGCCATGGAAAATAAAAAAATCCTTTCAAGAGATCCAACCCGACTGGCTGTCACAAGATGTAGAAGCACACTATTTCAGAACAATTATTATAAGACCAAATACCCAAACAGATCAGAGAGCTGCTACTAAACTACTTTAAAAAGAAACTTAAGAAATGGCTCTATAATAATACGTTCTATACAATAAGTGAGTTCTTAAATTATAAGCAAAGTTTGAAATATGATCTCACTAGTGATATAGTTAAATAACATTTCTTTTTTTTACCTCATCAAAAATGTAGTCACAATTGAAGTGTTTTATTTTAAGATATTTTTTGCATGCTGAAATATGTAAGTAAGCAAAATATGTGGAAGTTCTTATATTTAATAAGACCTTTTATGCAAAATAAAGAAATTCTTCTACTTCTTCCAACTGACAGGTGTCAGAACACTTTCTCTCGACGGCCGGGACTGTAGTGTAGACGAAATTCTACGTTCACAACACTCAAAGTTCTTCGTAACTGTACATGTAAAACTACTGATGTTCATGGTAAACTACCTACAAGTGACCTTTTAATGGGCGTTAAATTATAACAAACGGCAGCCATTTTGGAAGATAAACAGGAACCATTAAACTACCTTTTATAACCCAAGTAAGTATTGAAGATAACTTTTTTCATTGTTTTTGCCATAATTACGCTTTTTCTCATAAAGCTGCCTACACTTATCTTTGAAACACTTTTTAAGCAGTTTACAAAAGAAAATAATTACTTTTCATTTTCTTTTGTTCTCGAAAACTTTTCTTAACTAAATTATTAAGTTTATTTTGCTTAACAATACAAAGTTCATTCACTTAAATACTTAAGTAGCCAGAGTTTAGTTTCGCTTATTAGGTGTGGAACAAAATATAAGCTTGGGCGCTTAGCAAAGAGTTTTAATAACTTAGGTGAGGCTGTGTAAATAACTATTCAATTTAAAGTAAAGCTCTGCATTCTTCTCAGAAATCTTAGTCTTCAGCACGCAGTAGCTCAATACAAACAGAAAAATAAGATTTATGGTGCGACCTCAGTTAGCAAAAATATACAACACGCAAAGACGCGACTTGTATATTTTTCTGACAGCAACTTTGGGACAACCAAATGTCGGATGACTCAAAGGTCAACTTTTTATTGTAAATATCTTACGCTTATTGGTTTATCGAATATTAGTAATAAATTTTATATGTATAGGTAATAATGTTAAAACAACAATTTATAAAAATCTAAGTTAACTGCCTGACAGAGCATCATTTTCCCTCCTTTCTTGAATACCTAAAAGTAAAAATTGGAACTTAGAATACAATGTTCATACATGCGAGGTTGTTCCACAATAACCAACTGTAGCTCATGAACAAGCCACCTGCCTCTACGTACACATCTGCGGTTACAAATTCACTGCAGTATGCTTAGTCAATCAGTTGAGTCACCAGGCTCGCGTGGAATACTAAGCAGCTGATATACTCCACATTTTATGTCGCATACCGTCAACGGGACTATGTTTTTGTCATAAATATTTACAGTTCGTATATGTCAGTTGCAAACACTGCTGTTTACTATTCACAGCACCGTGACATCGGTGTGATCCGTTGAAGGATTCTATTTTTTCTTACCCATCCTACTCTTCAATAAAGTCTTTTGAACCTACCAGCCCTTGGACCCGTCTTTTGTTTTAAGAACGGCCTTTAATTGGTCTTTAGGACTATCGACCTCCGCCATACACCTGGGCCTCTGTGCGCAGTGCATGTATTGTTGCCAGGTGTGTCCAGAGAATGGCATAATATCATATATAGTATCCCTGTTGTTTTGTATTTTTATTGAAGTGAAAACTTCTATAAGCGCGTTGGGCATTTTTGAGATGGAAAAAAACAATTGAACTCGCGACACCGTTACCGACACCTCATTTTTGTAAACGCGATTGTGCTCTTTATTTATATTACGTTACGGATCAATGTTCTATGTAAGTATTTTTACTTTAAAGGTTATGTACACGCGATTGTGCTCTTTATTTAGATAAGGTTACGGACCAATGTTCTATACAAGTATTTTTCTTCCACCAAGGCGACCTTATTCAAGTTTTCACCTCTGTTGGCACTCCGGGAGTGCCACTGTTTCATTTTTATTTTATTATTTCTAATTTATTTGTTTTTTGTTTATGTTGGAGTTTAAGTAATACCTACTAAAAAGTTATGGGAAATGTGCCTGAATTAAAGGTGAATAAATAAAGGCAACAGCGGATTTTCACGCGAAATCACACAGTCGATACCAACCTATTTCCATTCTTCTTTTGTCCTTCTAATTGCGGCAATCCCTCCCAAGTAAATTGGACCGCTGTTTGAGGGTGTCCAAATAAAACCTATGGTCCTTTAACCAGCAATGAGTGATTACGTCTTAATCACCCGCCGTCCATGACACCTACGCAGTGTTTTAGGTAAACAGCGCGTGACGTAGGTAGCTTATACGGGCCCGTTATGACACCCACGGAAAAGGGATAGGCTATTCTTAGTCGTAATCTCGTCATCAACTTTTTTAAACTGCTATTGGTTTTTATAACAAGCCACGTAACTCTGTCCAAGGCCCACTGGCGGACTAAGCGGGGGGCGGCAGGGGCGGTCCGCCCCGGGCCCCCTATCCATGGGGGCCCCCAAAACTCGAAAAATACTTTTTAATCAAATCCCAAACAAGACCAAAATATGTTCAGTAAGTTAAAGGCAGTTTGTATTTGGGGGCCCCGTGAATTACCTATTTTAAGAAATGTATTCTAATATGGCAGACTATATGTAATGGATTTAAACCCCATTTATAAGGTATATCCTTTTTTTAGAACCCCCTACGCATGGTAAATATTAACGTACGGTGCTAACATTTTCGAGCTCGCTTCGTTCGCTCTTGCAACCTACATTCTCTTTTTCCTCAGACTTCTCTGCGTAACTCGACAAAGTAACTCCTATTAATGTACGAATAGCTAAAAGAAAATCTTACCTATCCGGGGTGGGGTACAAACATTTTCGAACTCGCTTCGCTCGCTCTTGCAACCCACATTTTCAATGTTTTCTGTTTCAGTTGACAAAATAATTCCTATTTCTGTATAAATATTCAAAAGAAAATGTAAACTATGCAGGGTGCAAAAAACGTCGAGCTCGCTTCGATCGTTTTACCACCCTCTATTCGTCTGATGCTTTAGCTTTTCTGTTGTCGACAAAGAATCTCCTGTTTCTGTATAGTCAAAAGAAAACCTAACCTTTTCGAAGCAGCACGCTAAATATTTCGACATCATGCCTGGGCGGGGGCGCCATTTAGCTTTGCCGCCCCGGGCCCCGGACAGGCTTAGTCCGCCACTGCCAAGGCCCGTGTGTGTAGTAAAAAAAACAAAGTTTTTTTTGTTTTTCTAGAAGGAATACGTCGTATTTCAAACTTGCAAATGATCAAACTTTTATTGATTGAATACGAGGCTTTTGGCTACTTTGTATGTGTGTATTTTATTTTATTTTTTACCCGACTACGGCAAAGCCAAAAGGAAGGGTTATGATTTTAGCAGTCTATGTATGTAAGTATGGTTGCTTTTACGTGTGTTCCACCGTAGCGCCTAAACTACTAAACCGATTTTGATGAATGAGGTATCAATAGATTTGTAATGGTCCGGGTGACATACGCTATTTAAGTTTTCCCTAAATTTAATATGGTGGACTTTACACGTAAATTTCTAGCATTGAAAAAAATTAAAATGGTCATGACATGTTTGGTACATTATAAATATGTATATAATATCATATTATCAAAGTAAATAAATATGTTTAAATTATTAAAAACAAGCAAAAGTGAGACTGCACAACGTAGTATCGTAAGATGATACCAACGTGCAGTTAGTCAAATCTTAATAAATGATACCGATTTATAATTCCACTCTTATGAAGAAATACAAGTACAACGACATAATTTAATATTTTGGATTTCTTCGAAGCTCGATATCGATGTATGGTGTTGACGTCGAAATAAATCGCGCTGTGGTTTCGTCCAAAGCACTATGCACTGCTATTGGAATTTAAAATAGGTTAATTACTGACCTAACGTATTATTCTTATTTACGTTGTCGTAACGTCTATCAAGCGTAAAAACGGAAAGTATAAAATAAAAAATAAAGTTTAATAAAAACTGTAACCCGACTACGAGAAAATAAAAATGATCTAAAAAGTACGAAACCAGCAAATATTTCCGACAGAAATCAAGACATAGGTACAAAAATGGTTTTTATTAAACTTATTTTTTTTTGTAATGTGCGTTTTGTTTGTGCAGAATAAACAATTATTCTTTCTTTTCTATTTTTTATTTATAGCTCATTTTACTTTGCAACGCACTTAGTAAATAGGCTTGGTTCACTCCGACTTCATCCGTTATTTTGTTGAAACTGTTCGCAGTTTAGTATCAGCCAAGTTTGGCGTATCCTAGTTACTTACAAAGTTCTTATTTAAACTTGGACGAGCCTACCGACCCGATGAGGTAGCAGTTTTGAAAGTTTCTCATTCCTGAGATGAACTTTACATACAATTGTTGAAGTGAAAACTTCTTTAGGCGCGTTGGGCATTTTTGAGATGGGACTGAACCATTGATTTCGCGACACTGTGATGGAATTTACCGACACCGTGGAGTAAAAGACATCAACGCGTTGATTAGCGCGGTGTCAATTTTTTTTAAAGTTTTCGCTTCTGTCGGCACTCCCGGAGTGCCTCTATTTTTTATATATTGTGAGGCATTAGTGGCCTATGGAGTAGGTAGCACCCGAATAAAGTTACATGAGGGTGCTGTAACCACGCAGAAGACTACAAACCAACATTTATGCCAACATTACATCTAACAGACTCGTCACAAGAAACAACTCGACAAAATGTAAATCAGATACTTCCACTCGAAGCTCAGCTTTGCGCAAAAAACATGCAATATCACTCCCGGTACAAACTAACACATATGTCGATCACGCGTCCCTTTGAAGAAATATCAGAGAATATTTCCCTTTTTCAATCTGGCAAGGGAATAAAATCGGTATCGGCATCTGGGTGTCATTCAATGTGAGTAAAAAGCTGAGGGATCGTGTTACTATGATTTTTGTAGTTGAGATGCTTTACTGCTACTTATGTACGCATCTCTAAAGTCTACTTAAATTGAGATAGGTATCTTGAAAGTGAGGAAAATATCTTTAATCATCTAGCTGGGTTTCAAAGATTGCTGATTCAAGAGATGGGTGCATTTCACTAACGAAGTTGACTCAAAGTTCAATCAAAAAGTCAATCGCAAAGTGTGGTTGACGTAAAGGCAATCTGGAAAGCTGGCTCGTTTCATATTTTTAACCGACTTCCAAAAAGGAGGAGGTTATATGTTCGACGCGTATGTTTGTTTTTTTTTTTTTTTTCTTTTTTTTTTTTTGTGTATTTCCACCGATTCCTCCGTCATTTCCGGACCGATTTTGAAAGGGTATGCTCCCAAATTGGTCCCATATAAATTTTATTAACTTTGCTTGCATAGTTTTTGAGTTAGCTACAAAATACGTATTTTTTTTCCCACTTAGTATGTAGATGATATGATAAGTTCCTGACACTGGTAGTAGGTAGTGGTATTCGAATGTGTGTGGTGGGGTAGGTACCACAACTAAAAAGTGAAAAATAAAAACTTTTTACAAAAAAAAAAAACTACCGACTCTCCAAAAAAAACACTACAAAGTGAAAAATAACTTTAATTTCGGAAGTCGGTGGCAAAAAACGAAAACACAAAACCCAAGACACCGACTTCCGAAATTAAAGTTATTTTTCACTTTGTAGTGTTTTTTTTGGAGGTCGGTAGTTTTTTTTTTAATACAACAGTTTCAGATATTTTTAAATACCGACTCGAAACACAACGTTGTTAATAAATTATGCAATACAAACTTGAAGGCACAGCCATAAAATAAGCAAAGGTACAGTCGTGTGGTCGGTTCGTGAGGTCGTACCGATAGCGTGTCGGGGCGTCAGCGGCCGTCCAGAACATCAATCAGCTGATCGAGTGATTGATGTACTCGACGATACACCCGCACGCAAGTATATGCGCCGTGGCTGTGCGTACATGTACGTGTTGAATTGATTAATTAAATTAATGAAGCGCCGTGTAGTAACAATTGATTGTATAAGCCTAATGTGTCGTTAGTTTGGCCTCCAGCGGGGTTAACGCACCTCGTGGGCTTGTAAATATTAGAGGTAGGTAGAAGGTGAATACATGCGCTATTATTATCGCACTTTGTTGTGTTTTTTATATTCACAGGGACTATTCACTGCTAGGAAAATAGCAAAGATGATGTTGTCTTATAGATAGTGCAATCCACGAAGACGCGCCCCACTCCGCTCCACGCCGTACTAGAGTTCAGCTTACAGTACAGTAATCGCGGAGTAGGGCACGTCTTCGTGGATTGCACGGACTGTATACACTGACAGGACAAGATTATCTGAAATGTAATTGGACAAAAAAAGTTTTCTATAAGCTAAGATTAGACTCAGACTGACTTACGTACCTGCTTATAAACGCTGCCTGCACAATCCCTTCAAGAAAAACAGGGTCTATTAAACACTGTCACATTTCCCCTTCATACTCGGATAATCTTCAATCTCTGATTACAGCACGTGATCGTCATATCCACGCCGACTGGCAGATTACCCCGAATACTAAAACATGTTACCTTTATGATTATGAATGCGTCGTTCATTCAAATTCACGTCACATTTAGTCACAATTGTTCTTCCCTTCCCCTCCCTCATTGCCTCTGGCCGTGCACGTGACATAATATATGAACGACCCCTTACTACGTGCAGAACAATGTTGTTAGCAGTGTTAGCACCTCATATTTTTCTTAAACGCGTAGATTTGCTTTTAATGCTTTTATTAAATAAAACGTGGTTTGTTTTTGCAGGAACAAGCAGATGAAGCAGGAAGAACTCTTAAATATTATGGAGGATATTAGTTCAACATTAGGTATGCAGAAGATGAGGGGATAATGCTATGTAAATGCCTATCCAACCACGCTTAGCAAACAGATGTCAACACTGTTATACCGAAGACGTTATGCTGGTGTTTGAGTTTCAGTTTCACTTAGTTGGTTGTCGATTTTCGAACCTCGCAACTGCTACGTAGGTAGGTACCTACCTACCTATTGTTAAAACCATTTTCACCGAACCCTAATCTTTTAAACCGTGGAAATCCGGCTAAATCCGATTAAAACTTCGAGCGTTCTAACTGAAATTTTACTTGGAAAAGCATTTTTATATTGTGAGAAAATCGTTACCTACTTTTTTACCTTCAGTAACAGTTGAATGGAACCGCTATCAACATGACATCTCCATACATAAGCAAGTTGACACAAATTGTAGAAGGTTACATGACATAGCATACACCTCTACGGAGGGTAGGTTGACACATATCGATCACAATCTCCCCCAGCATTTAGTTTACGAGCCATCAAAATCTGAGCGTTGATATATCAAGAATAATCGCCCATAACATTTGTAGAAATTGATCCGCAGAGTAACTTGTGTAGCATTAAGTATGTACCTAAGTAACAATAAAAGCAATATAAATCATGTGTTCACGCTCTAGTTAACTCGTTGTGATCTGAACACTAAGCGATAAGTGTTGGATACGTGCTCGCTGGTCGGAAGACTGCATCGGATTTGAAGATTTAAAAGATTATTGTTAAGTGTTTTGCTGGTGGCGCAACTTAGTAGACTTCCTAATGAAAAGGCTCGTCTAGAGATATTTTAGCACCATACTTTTTTTCTGCCACAAGCCGGTCGATTGTGAAAAATCTCACCGTGAATTCAGATGAAGTGAACTGTCAATAGTGTCAATCTCTAGCATCAGGTGGAATGACAGCTCACTTCAAGCTCACTCTAAGTTTTCGCGGTGAGATTTTGACAGAATAGACCACCAGGTCCCATTGCTGTTCCAATTTGATAAGTGCGTTTCTATGCTCCAATTTATACGTAACTTTAATTTCGTTAGCTCCAGCAGAGAGATAGATAGATGCTAGATACTTTCATTTCACTTTACTTTTAACTTTTTTGTGGCGTCTCACGACCCTACCGGAAAGAGACAATTAAGTATGTATTCTGTCATTCACCCCGAAAAGCACGTTAAGCCGTTGGTCCCGGCTGTCACTCGTAGATGTTTGGTAGTCGTTATAGGTAGCCAGAAGCCAGAGAGTCTGACAACTAGTCTTACCAAGGGTTTTTAGAGGCATGAGGAACAGGGTGTAAAGTTCACTCATCCTCTATAGAAAAGGGAGGATCCTCCGACCAGACGGGTGCTGTGTCTGGCGGGCAACTGCCCAACGGTAGATGTCGGATAGTCTTATATATGTCGTTCGCGCAGTAAACTCTAATTGCGCGATGCAGGATTTGGGTGACGTCATGTCTTTTTAATGCGTAGTTCGTATGTGGTGGTGTAACCACTACAGGTTATCGTGTTATCCAGTAACTGGGTTGTGGAGGTCAGACATACAGTCGCTCCATGTAAAATACTAGTATTCAGCTGCATCCTGTTAGATGGGAAGCCGATCCAAACATAGTTGGGAAAAAGCTAAGCAGATTAATTGATTGACTGTCATTCAGTTGACTTTTAACCATTACGTGGGATGATGCTATTATATTTATAGATAGTCCTCTTCCCGCTGTACCAAACTATTCATAGCTCCATAAATGGTGTAAGTCACAACCTTGGGAGTTGGGACATAAACGAGAACACAGGAAGTAGATATCCGTTGTTTAAATCCCGTGTGTTTTAAAAGTCCACTGATGAGCTGGCAACACTTATACGTAAATCTTTACTGGTTCATCTGAACCGATACCTTACCGGCTTCACAGTATTAACATTTCTTCATAATTATGTCTGTTTTCAGCGAAATGACGCTAACAATATGCTGATGAGGATACCTATAATCTCATGTAAAAATCGAATTATTATTTGACGATTCCAAATTAAGAGCTGCTAGCTGCTACAGACTAAAATCTACCAGAAATCTCAATTTCCTATACTTTATTGACCGGGACATCAAGCATCATGCTCGGTAGTCGCTACATCTAGTGCGCAAATAAAAATGGCCGTCATATAACTCGTCGCACGTCCGTGGTCAGGCAATGTGTCATTTTGGTTCATCAATCACTTTGAGCGGCAACGTTGGCTCGCGGCTCACGGACACGTATTGAACGTTCCCTGATAATAATGATTTAGTTCAATAACTGTACTGAGGTAAAATAAAAAAATGTAGGTTCATAGCGGGTTTAAATTTAAATACCATAGCAAATATTTTTTCAATAATTACTGGCTTATAACAATGAATTTGCATTCAGACAATATTGAAAAAGTAAACTTTTTAAATAAAACGTTAATCGGCGAGGGATTTGAAAAATATAATTGGGCCATTAAGTGGAATGGAATCGAAAGTCCAGGAACTGAGTATTGTAGTTAAATTTAGAGAGGTCAGGGATGACTGCGATAAGCTAAAATAAACGACCGAATCTAAAACTGAATCCTCAAATTCGATTTAAATAACCAAACGTTAATAATAACAACGAAAAAATGAAAACAGTTTAGCACTACCGGAAGAAAAACAGTTGATTTATTAATACAGAAACCTGGATTCGGAAATATATTTGAGCCAGACATGTAAAATGACGTCATTGCCCCATAATACTTCTGCCAAAAGCCATAAGGGATTTGTTTTAGTCCTGTTTTCCTCGCGTCTCCGATCCGGCCTAATTATAGGGATCTAAGAACACAGGTGGCTGATTCCTGTCTATATCCAGCATTAGAGATCCTAAAATAACTAACTTACAACAGGCTTAAAATAATAACGGAAAACAAACATTAGGAAAATTGCAGACAGGAACTGGATGAAGGCAGAGTCAACCATACAAGCTCGTTTAAACCATGCAAGTAACAGACGATGATTATCATGGGTATTGGATACCATGTGAAAGTTTACAGCCATATTTCCCCAGAGTTAGGATTATAAGTATACGGAAATAGGTTAATCTATTTCATCGAAAAGGTCCTATTTGGGCAGACAGTAATGTGACAATATTCAATTAAATTAAACTTGTTTATTCAAGTACCCATATCTACATCTTAAACAAATTCCTGTATAATATACACAGCGGCGGTACTGTCCGACGCTTCACCGCGGCTGCACAATTCCATGAGAAATGGCGCAGCGCTTCACCTACTGCAGTCCAGCCTGCTCGATATAAGATACAGGATACTGTTGTTGCCGCCCCACACCCCACGCACCAGGAACGCATAGCGCTTACGCATTTTGGCAAAGAAACAATCCACATGTGCGTCCGCGAACATCCCTGATGCGCTACAGTAGCGGGGCAGCCTCAACAGCACCCTGAATAATAACACTTTTAGGGTGCTGTTGAAGCTGCCCCGAGGTATTGCACGCAGAGGGCACTGTACGATTTTTTTGTATATCTAGCCCACAGGCTGCTCGTGTAAAACATAGTGCAGTACGCTCTGAAAAGAGTAATTTTAACGCTTACACTTACTATGCAAGGTTATGCAAGACACTACAGGTCTATCAATATCTTGCGTTTTAGACTATGGCGGCACTAAGGGGTAGCCCAAGTCTGCTGCTTTGGTTTCCTAAGCGGTTCCATCATAATTATAACGGCCGTCATGAATATCTGTAATTTTCACCAGTACGGAAAATGACAGATTAAAAAAAAACACTCAGAATTTGTCAAAGTCAAATCATTTATCAAATAGGTCCTTTAGGGCACTTTTTAACGTCAAAAATATATTGTGTGACCGTTCGCTTCCCTGGGAAACAGAAGCTTTAGCGTCAGTATCGTATGATAGGAGAAGTAAATAGATCTCCTTGAAACGTAGATAATAAAGTTGGCTACGGTACTACCTACCCAAGGAAATACAGAAAAGTTGGGGTTAGGTGACTAACCCAATGAACTTCACATTTCCATAAGTCTCAAAACACCCAACGTCAGTTCGACTTCCATCCAAGCACTTCAAAACATAGATATTAAGTCGTTCATTGCAGCAGACACTCAGTTCTCCTCTCGCTCGTAACGAGCAAGATATTAAAGTCTAGTCTCCAGCACAAAATTACGCACTTGGATGGCTGGACTTACATTTTTCAATTCCGCGCACGGATTATAAGAGAAGCACCGTTCCAGTTAGGGATGGCTAACAAATAAAAGATTCGCAGAAAAACAATACTATCAAAGAATTTGTTCCTGAAACTATCTACGACAACTCTTCTCTATCAACAACGTTCGGAAAAAGCCGACTTCGAACTAGGTACCAAAAATGTTTCGATATATTGCTTATTCAGACAGTTATTCGCTGGGTACGACTTCTTTTTTTACCTATTTGATATAATTTGTAAGCAAATTGACGACCTACCAACTTAAATTGTCCGTATATTCAAATCACAACTGTCATTCTTTGACAGTTGGTAGGAAATGGCTATATCACGGCAAATTAACGAATGGTGTCAATTAACTTAACAGTTAATTTCACTGACAGTACAATAATACATAGTATTCTTAGAGACAACAGTATATAGTTCATCATAATAAAAATGTATCCTATATATTTTTTATTCGTGCTCTATATTTTCCAAAAGTCGGTCAACCCTGAACTAAATGTTGGTTGTAACGGTAGCCGTGGAACCAATTACTGAAGTTGGACAAGTCGGAACTGTTTCAGACATTTAACTGTGAAATAAACGATGGAAACGAAAAGTTTCCAGCGCGATATTATTAATTCCTTGTTTTCATTATTTTATTATTTTGTATTTGGATATAGTTGTCATGGCTGTGACTACGGAGGACCTCAGTACAATGCTCGATGACCTCAGTAGAGCTTCCGAGAGGTGGTCTTAAAATGAATATGGACAAGACAAAGGTCATGTCAAATGCCTATGTAATACCCACTCTCATGAATATCGGAGACGCTACGCTCGAAGATGTGGACGAGTATGTTTACCTAGGACAAACTGTCCAGTTAGGTAGCTCCAACTTCGAGAAAGAGGTCAATCGTCGAATCCGACTCGGGAGCGTCTGGGCGGCGTTCGGGAAGCTGTGTACTATCTTCTCGTCTCTTGTACCAGTGTCTCAAAACGAAAGGTTTTGACCAGTGCGTGTTGCCAGTGATGACCTACCTATGGCACTGAAACGTGGTCGCTCACAATGGAAAGGGCAATGGAGAAGGCTATGCTTGGAGTTTCCCCACGTGATCGAACCAGAAATGAAGAGATCCGTAGGAGAACCAAGGTAATCGACATAGCCCGAAGAATTGCCAAACTTAAGTGGCAGTGCGCAGGGCACATTGCTCGCAAAACAGATGGCAGATGGGGCTGAAAGGTTCTAGAGTGGCAACCGCATACCGGAAGACGTAGCGTTGGAAGACCGGCCATGGTGGACCGATGATCTTGTGAAGGGCGCAGGAATCCGCTGGATGCGGGAAGCACAGAACCGGTCGAAGTAACGGTGCTTGGGGGAGGCCTATGTCCAGCAGTGGACGTATTTCGGCTGAAATTATGAATGATGATGATTGTTTTGTATTTGGAACTTTGGAAGGCAAAAATTTTCACTTGAAAGCCACTTTAGGTAACTTTGCATTTAAATCTACATAATACCTATAAATAAAAATTGTTCGTTGGTAAGCGCAACACTCAAGAACGGCTGTACCGATTTGGCTATTTTTGTAATAAAATGTTCGAAATAGGTTTTTATGTAAAGAAAGATTGGAAAAGTTTTCCAGAAAAATTTCAAATTCGGGAAAAACTGAACGTCCTTTAATCTATGGGATTTTTGTATAAATTATTAAAAATTGGACAGGACATCGTCTGTCATGTCAGCTAGTTAGGAATTATTTGACCCGTCGCCATTTTGTGACGTATTAGCGGTCAAATTAACGTCAGTTGAGATAATTCTAGGTGAGATTTTTTTTATGAAAGCCAGGCTAATAAACCAGGTCTTTAGTCAGATACAAAAAAAATTAAGATACTAAGTAAATAATTTAATGTCTTTGGTTAGATACGAGAAAACGAGACTCCTGTGAGCTCGTGCTGTGTGTGTTGAACACGGAAAAACCTAAACACAAGCAAAAGTAATTGTGATAGAGCTGTTTTTATCGCTGGTCATTTATTGCAAGCTTTATAATAACTTGCTTCGATGTCGATAGTATGTGTTTTCGGTTACTCTTTTTGACATAAATTTTTTTACAAACTGTTTTCATTGAGGTCCACAATTTTACATTCTCCGAAATGCGAGGATTTTTCAGTGCTCTTTTTTAAAATGAAGTCGTAAAAGTAATCTACAAAGCTTTATTCTGCGTAAATATAAATTGGGTCCGGTTGGTAGAGAGGACGTAGGTTTATTTTTTTAATGTTTTCAACTTAAACTATCTTTAGTTCTGTGAATGTGTTGTTGCAACCGAAAACCGAATTTAACTGTAACGTCAGCCTGTACCCTAATTGCGTAACTTATTTTCGTAAACAATTATGACAAATTTGTTTTATTTTGACAGTTCAACAACATTCCTTGCGTTATTTACGTTGTTGAGCAGATTTTTTTTCCAACTTATGAAGCAATGGATTAGCAATCTGTTTCAAATCGAAACAAATTGTGATTGATCATGTATTACGCAATTTACACAGAACTAACGAATACCTGCTGCCCGAATACAAATATCTATTTAAAGTAAAACTTCTCCTATCTTTTCTACACCTGATGCATTGACAGCTAACCTAAGTTTTCACGGTGAGATTTTTCCTGATATATAGAACGGCAGGCCTCCTTGCAAATTAAAATAAGAATAACTTGACAAAGTAACAAGATGATGTCTACACGTTTAATATTTATGACAAAAGAGACAAGCACCGCGTAACTGCGTTAACCTTTTATTGCCCTCCAGTGTAAGTAAGTCGGCCATTAATTCAATGCGCTGGGGAGGGTTGATTTATTGGCGGGAAGTGAACGTCTTGCGAGATGTAATTTGCGAGAAAACTACTCGTATGTTGGTTGTGGTTGACAATCGACGATTGTCGGGATTGGATCACTTTGTGATGGGACTTGGCTGGTTGAAATGGTTACATTTATCTAGTAAAATCGATGTGTGTATCTTCATTTCTCTATTAAATACCTAAGATATTCAAATAGCTATTCTCTACTTTTGGGTAGAAACCTAATTAGATAACATCTGAACGTCTCAAGTCTCAACGTATGTATTGAAAATTATCTGGGCAAGGTAAAAACAGTGGTTATGTTTATCTTTTGATATGTTTGACCCAACATCTGAGTACATACCTAGAGTCCTAGAATAATTATTTTATAAAGAATTCTAGGTTGGAAGTTAGCCTATTATATACAATCTCTAGCTTGACTGCCTGACTATCACAAGGATATGCGTGTAACTAGTTTAGCTAGCGGATTGACTGATTTTATGAATGGAACGGGAAACATTCCATTCATAAAATCATTAAATCTATACTAATACTAAATACTTAAAAATATATAAAGCTGAAAAGTTTGCTTGTTTGCTTGAACGCGCTAATCTCGGGAACTACTGGTCCGATTTGAAAAATTCTTTCAGTGTTAGATAGCCCATTTATCGAGGAAGGCTATAGGCTATAATCTTCCTCGATATTATATTGATTTTAGCGTGATGATATACAGCCGCTATATATCATCACGCTAAAATCAATAGGAGCGGAGCACCAATGAAGAATGTTTCAAAATCGGGGTTTTTTTTTTTCTTTTTGAGAGGTTCCGCTGCGTGCACTGCGTGAACGGTTAAAGTTTCGCAAAAATCATGTATGACAGAATTGTTCCCCTTTAAAAGTTCAAAAAAAAGTCCACGACAGCATAGGTATATCTATATTTTAAGTTTGGCTCACTATAACCTTTTTTATGCTAACCAAATTTGTTCTAAAATAATGCATTATTTGCGAAGGTGTTTTTATAAACATGATATTAATCCTTATCCTAATAAATACGCGGGTTAAAGTTAGCGTTAGCCCAAAGTAACCATTCCACGCGGACGAAGTCGCGGGCAGAAGCTAGTCCTTTTATAGAGAAGTTACCTAATTATTATATAGGTACATACCTATTGTAAGAAGAAAATTGATCTGTCCCAAGCTCGACAACAAACAAGATATTTATAAGCCTTCGAAGTACTGATCTTTAGATATCAAATAACAAATATGATAGCCGCAACGACTGAAGACTGAAGCATAAGGTCAGATCTCCTTTGTTCTCTCAACCCACAAGTCTGTCGTAAGTCATTTGTGAAGATCGAACATTTTCTCGACAATTTTCCTTGTTCCATCTCTTTGGTTAACCCGTATGTCGAATGTCGATATGTTGGCATAATATTTGTGGGTAGAGAAAGTATTCTGACTAATTGTTTAACACATATTATGTAATACTTGGAATTTCATAGGGGAAAAGCATATACCTAGGTTTGGCCAACCCTGTTTTTGGAAGCGATGAAAAATTTCCAAGCATTTTTTTTTTTTAAATCTTTGCGCATTATTGCAAATCTGTTTTACAGACTGCAAGAAGGCCAAAAGGAGGGTAATGCTGCCTAATCTATTAAAGTTATCATTCTAATCTCTCGAACAGTTGTAAGCGCCAGAAAGTTCGATTCCACAATCTGGAAAAAGAATCTGAAGCACAGAAAGATTTATTTCTTTCTTTCCAGATAGGCTGCCACAAAACCAGACACTAACAATGTGTGTTACATAATACATTTAACTCTCTATCCATGCGAATATCCACTTATTCTGTTACAACTGTCTCTTTCCACTTTCGACCATTTATTTTGCAAACATCGTAATAATATTTCATCTCCATTTCAGATAAGATTCTGTTTATATTCACATCATTGTTCAACATATTGTTAGAACTACTATCACTGTAATTTATCATAAAGTTAGAGCTTGAAACTAGCTGGAGATTCTTTGATTAAGTGGCGTGATAAAAAATTATAGGTGGCTAGAATAAATATAAAATAAATAAGCTAGAATAGACAGTAATATTATGCAATCTTCTGTGCGCAACGTTGAATACCTACTGAAAACATAAAGTTAAAGTCATCTGACCGTCATCAGACCGTTTGTTATTTTCCACATGTACAGTGCCGACCAAAAGTCCATGAGCAATCTCACAAAGCAATAGACTGATGCTTCGGTTTGACTTACGACCTTCTTCTATAAGTTGTTACAATACTGTAGACACGCACATTACACACACACACTCACTTTGTCTGCAACCAATGACTAGTTCAATAATTATCATTCGTTTTTAGTTTCATTCGTCTTGTTCACATAAATATTAAAGTTTAGCAGGTAGACCACAAAAAACTAAGTAAATTATTTCGATTTCTGTGGGGTAGATGCAGTTTGTTACGAGTATTCAATTAATAGAACTTTTTTGGTTCGTGGATAATATTGGTGACGAGTATTTAGCGCAGTGTTGTGGTTATTATTATCAAAAAGCAGGCATAAAATATATTGAAGAGATCAGATCAGATCAGAGAATATTATTGCGCTGCGTAAAAGTGAAGTGAATATCTAATGAAACCGGACTAAGTGTGAGTGTTATCATTAATATATTTCATATTTTACTAAACATAAATCTTAATCAAGGGTATTGTTGATAGAACAGAGGTATTGTTGAGACAGAAGATGCCTTTAAAGTTTTAAATTCATTGTGAGGTTTAATTCGATTAGTGAATAATAAATAATAAGGTATTATGTGTAATAAAAACAATGTTTTTCTTTGTTCTAGAGAAATACTGTGAGGGTTAAGAGATATGAGGAAGGGGCTTATTATCGAGTAGCAGCGACATCAAATGGTGAATGAAACAAATGGTTTCATACCAACGAGACATTTTGCTGAATTATTAAAAACACGTCATTATGAACCGTTCGCCGTGCACTCTGAAGGCTTGCATCACTGAAGACCAGCTAGAAAACCGTTTTTGACCTTAAAATATTGACCGTACCAACTTAATAAACAACAGATTCGTTATTGCATGAATTTATGGTAACGAATTTTTTAAGCACGTTTCAATAGGGTGTTTGTCGTATTTCTTGCAGATATACCGAAATTGTTTAATATTATTTTAGTAATAAGTAGTATTATTTTAGGATTAAAATTTGAGGTTTAGTTTCAATCTTCTTTTCGTAAAGAAAATGAATACTTAAGCTTTAACCTCAATAACAACCAATATTTACTAAAGTCAAATAAAATGTAAAATAATTAATACAAATAAAATATAAACTAACTGCCCATATTTAACCTTAAAATTACCTATTCTGTAAGTAGTTTTTTACATTTTAAGTAGTCTAATATTCTTATTTATTACTTAATTACTTCGACCATGATCAAAGCTTAATATTTATGGTGAAAAAATCCATTAAAAATTTAAAATATTTCATAATTTAAATATGTCTAAATAATACAAACTGCTTCTAAGTTTCTTGACATCTATTTCACATCTTATTCAGCTGAAGTAATGATAAATAATTGTAGCAGTTTATTAACTTATGTAAAATAAATATAACGAATAAACATTATATATTTTTTAATTTTGTTATCATATATCACGCATTTTTTATTCTAAAACCTTTATTGCAATAACAACATAAAAAAGCAGCAATATTTAAAAAATATTATTATCGAAAACAAAAATAATAATATTTGCAAAAAACCGCACTGTGTTTCACAAGATTAGAACCTGAGGCAGATTGAATTCCATACCAACGCTTAACGCTTTCTGCTATCTGCGCTTGTTAAGTAACTATCGAATTTTAGCAATGCCATTAACTGGTCAAGTTCACGCGCATAGTGCGTGTGTGCTAGCATGTTTAAAGCGACGGAAATATATTGTTGTTTCGTGTAACTGCGTTATCTGTGGTGTGTGTATCGTGTTGCTTACACATACAAATGTACGAGCTATACCGCGTGTTCACAGCAATACGACTCTTAGCGTGCTCATGCACTTTTGAGCGCTTACTGTACTTATATAGGTATAGATTTTTGCGTTATTCTTCATTTAAAAAACTATTAACTTAGGTAGGTAACTATTCTAATAAACGTGAGAATCAGCAGAAGCCAACGCAACTTTTTCTAATATTCCAATATCAGCATAAAAATAACCAACTAAGAATATTCATAAGTTTACTCTCCATAAATGCATTTTTTTTGCAAGCTTGCGTATTGTAGCGAATCGTAGACCCCAGCGCAGTTAGCCTAATGGCCAAGCAGTCGAGTGTTTGAGGTAACCAGTTAATTTCTTAATTAATAGCTCATCTACGATGGGAGGTAGCCCGACCTGTGGCCGATGCACGGGGCTGTGCACAATTTACAAACTAATTACCGCCCGTTACCGGTCAACACCGGTAAGCGCTGGTTAAAACTGGATAGAACTGGTGCACACCGCCGCCATTACAGCGTTTAGTAGGTACTTGGAATACTGATCAAGAAGGTTAATAAGGAAATATATTTTATTATATTATTTATCTTCCGAGACAAATAAGACGTCGAATCGATGTCACGAATTAGAGAATGACGAGAAAAGACAGCACAAGAAAATATTGCAAACGTAAAGCATGAAGATTGAGATGATTGTAAAATACATTTAAGAGGGAAACGCCTATCATAATAGGGGCACCGATCCTAAATGAATATTTAACACATCACTTATAATCGTATAATCCCGAACACGTACCTTGGTATTAAAGCATTCCCCCATGAATTTCAATAAGGATTAATTTAATCACAAATCTAACACCACATGGTTCGTCCAAAACTCTATCTATAAATTTTACAGTGTTCACTGCCCACAAATACGAGTATAAGACAAAAAAACTGGACCAAAGCTCTCTGGGTCAAAAGCGTCCATTAAGTCGCTTATCTGCGAAATTTTCTTCCTTTACTGGAACATTTCAACGCTGAAATCTTTTACAGGTGCTCTTTTTGTATGCGTTTCAGCTGTTTCGTAATGTGCACTTAAAATGGAAGTTCGCTTAAGCTGCTGAGTGTCATTAGGTGTGTGTCAAGTTGCACATATCTTCGAATTTTTGGTTCTCTCTCGTTTACTCACGATGTTTTCCTTCATCGTTTTGAGAGCAGTGGTGATGAAATTATTTACACAAAGTAAAGCGCCTGTCTGGGTTTTAACCGACGACCTACAACTCGTAAGTCGGGGCCGTCACCACTGTGCCACCATGCACTGCTCGAGTTTTAGTATCTAATCACTTAAATGCATAATTATTAATGAAAAGACAGTTTATTATTAATTCATCATCTAGTTTTAGTCAATTTCCATAGTTATACCTAACCATAACATTTACTTTCCCTAAGTGTATTTTCTAACGTTGCCCTACATTAGGATTACTCCTGTTTCATGGGTTCTTTCAGACACAAATCACACTTGCTCACCTCTCTTCTCTCTAAGTTATCAACCAATAATATGTAAATAAATCACCTTGATTTGCACTGTAAAACACTTGTACACAATATACGATGTGTTTCTAGAGCCAGTGAGGCGTGCAGCGAGACATGTTTATGGTAATTCTGGCTCGCACTCGGCTGCACAACACCAACAGGTACCATTGCAGGATTTGTAGGGTTACGTGCATCCGTGAACTTGTAGTGTCTTCGGCGGGTTGGGAAAAGAACATCTCGGATTGGCTTAAGGAAGATCGAGTTAGGTCCCTGGTCCCGATATGCTTTGGCTCATGCATCTTAGTACCTATCTACTGATTTTAGAAAAAGATGATCCAATTAGGTCCTTTCGAAGAGGATTTTTAGAAGTTATTCCCCCTTACAGTTAGGACTGCGAATGATCCAATTGAATAAGACATTACATAATCATTCCACATAGACGGTTCTTGGCTCAGTTTAGTAAATGCTGTTAACAATTCGAAATAACAACTCTTATCACGAAACCATTCTCCCAAAACAAACCGCAGTAACTGCAGTTTAATCTACGTTAAATCCTATTAAACATAGATTAAGCTGCAATTGCCGTTTCCCTTTCAATTCATCCACTCTCTTTAGCGCCAATCTGTATCTGAAAAACATTCCTGCTTCCCCTAACCACAGTTTCACTGCATTCGACCATCGTTCGCAACAAAAAAGTGATAGGTAGGTACCTTGGAACAGAGCGAAATTCTAATTTTACATGAGCGGAGCGAGAAAAACCTCTCAGGAACGTTATTTAGCTTGTAAACAGCCCCGTAACGATGTACCTATCTATCTATCTCTAATGTTTGAATAAATACGCCTTGCTTATACCTCGGTATCTAATGCCGGTTGACTTAATACCCGCTTCTAAGGAAGAAGGTAGGTAAATCGGTCCATGGATCTCAAGATTAGTCAAGATTCTCAGTAGTTTTTTTCAAGTGGAATAAATTGGAGTTAGTTCCAACATTCAATACTGATGCCATTCCTTAGGATAGGAATACCTATTCAACAAATGTCGTAAATAGATAATAAGAGATTGTTAGTTGTCCCTTGACAGACAATGAATAATCTCTTATAATCCCCTTGGATTATAGGGTAAACGGCTTTTTTGCTACTGTAGAAAAAACACACCGATCTATACCGATTCCAACCACCTTTGCTCATCATAGTGATTGTGACATAGGTCATGTTCAACTTCAATAAATGGGTACTTATGACGTATAGGTAAGGCTATATGATACGATGAAATGATAATTCAAATCAAAGATTCAAAAAGAGCTGTTGGCTCAATTAACATTAAACTTGCTAGGGGCGAAACAAAAACACAGAACCAACTAAGGCTCTACACTTTTTTTTTTGGGTTGGGTTTTATAAAACGGGTACAACATCAAATTCAGTGTCATAATTGCAATTCATTATAAATATCCTAGTTCACTAGTTAGCGATATTTCATATTTCCAAAACAGGTAAATATTTGATAGCTATTTGCGACGTTGCCAACTTTCAAAATGAACTCTTTAACATGACATGCCTAAATTGTTAATGTTCTAGGCAAAGACTTAATTTCCTTGCACGCACCACAGCCTAACGTAATTAAGTACAACACGCGGCTAGCCACAGTTATCGGCCTATCTAGATTGACCTACGTGTACTATGTAGAATGAATGTTTCTATACTGTGGACCTAATTTTATAATTTCTTAACATACATTAATTATTATGCTTACAAATAGGCGATTTTGTAACATGTTGTAATTTATGTGCCTATTGGTAATTATTTAGGTTGTTTTCTAGGGCTTACCTCGGTAAAAATATTACCTAATGTTTAATGTTAGTAAGTTAAAATAATATCGCACACACTGATAAAATAAATATGATTGATGGATACAAGATTCACGCATAAAGTGAAGATTCCCGAGGGAAGATAGAGGAATATCCCAACTTAGGAAGATAGACTGGGGATTGATTTGATAAGGCAACGGTGCGGTTTAAAAAATGTAGCGACAACATTTTTAAAGAGTAGATATGCTTAGATTGTTTGGTCGTGTTTAGAGGATGAATGAAAGGCTACTAACAGAAGGTTAAATTTAAAAGGCTGTTGTGAGTGGAAACGTCGGGACGCCCAAGGTCATGGTGATGTTCTTCAGAAAGGTCAGGTGCGTAGTACTCGCAGCCAGCGTGCGTACCTATAACCAGCGACGTAATTGCGTAACACACTTAAAATAACAATTCATCGCATTTTCTTTCATTTTGACAGTTCAGCCACGTACTGCGGCATTTACGTTGTTGAGCAGACGAATTTATTAAACCTATGAAGCAATGGAATAGAAATATCCTTCAAAACTCTCGACTTGTGATTGAAACTGTGTTACGCAATTAGGTTACAGATGCATAAAGTTCGTTTTTTAATCCCAGAGACTAATTTGACAGTTGCAAATGTCAAACTCCAAATTGAAAAAACAAACTACAATCATTTGAAATGTCAAATTAGTCTCTAAGTTTAAAAAACGAATTTTAAGTATTTAAGGATCGTATTAGGTGGCGTTCTGTAGTTTCTGGCTACCCCCATGGGAAAATTTATTTGTGAAAACATCCAGGATACCGTCTGAAGTCCAGAATAGAAGTGAAACCTCTGCGTCAAATCGATTTCAAAAGACTAGTGAAACCTTTGCAAGTTTTCTCATTCCTTTCATACAAGAAAATAGGTTGCCAGTGTTGCCAGTAAGAAAGCCTCCCACATGAAATAAGCTTCTTGTGGAAGAGGCGCTATATTGTACCAAGGCCTAATTTAGCTTTGGTCTCATGTTGTTTTAGTAACTCCAAAATTATAGTCTTCACATGGTGTCCTGCTAACCTAGTCAGACAGCAATAAATAGATATTCAGGTGATGTGCGTATGTAGGTTCGCTAAAACTGTGTAAGTAGGTGAATGACGGTCTATTGCGATGCGAACGCTGTACGATTATTTATTGTAACTGCTTTGCGGTAATTAATCATTTTTTTATTTTAAAATGACGGCTTGTTTTTAATAATGCCTATTGCATCATCCTGTAGATCTGTGATTCTTGCGTAGATCGATCTTGTAATATTATCATTTTATCTCTATTGACCGACCTTTTCCCTTGAAAATGTTAAAACATTATTCTACACCCTGGCAAGTGACAATGAGTGAAAACAGGTTCATGAATGTACAAGCAAAAGAACTACGTAGGTACCTACGAAAGACCAAACACGTTACCATAGACGCTCTAGTTTCTAACTACCCTCAATTGAGAAAGGCATGACATAATTACAAAGCTTTGACAGACGGATGCAGGACTGTTGATATCAAAACGTTATCAGTATTCCAGTCCATGCTGAGTGGAGCTGGGAGTAACATAATATTCTAACATAGGAAGATTATCAACATAGGTGAATAGGTGGGAATTATAATGTATGAAATATAGCTTGTCTATTCCTTCGGGATCAGCATGGGAGTTTGTAGGTATTACTTTGCATAACCTCAACGAGTTTTATGCTAATAAAGCTTCAAACAATGTCTTCCCTAGGTGAGACCCACACTATTTGTCAAACTACCCACACAATAATAATCATAAATCGTTGTAATAAATCTTGAAAATTTCTAATAGGTATAGGGTTCCTGCTCTAGATCATATATGTTTTTTAAGCTCAGTATATCGACTTTATTGTATAGATTTGTATCTAGTTTTCACATTACATTTCAACATTCAGACAGAGTGAATCTAGTAAAGAGATGTGATATATTAGAAAAGTGAGGTTCTCTTCAGAGTATCCCAAGAGTCGGTATTTCATCGCCAACATCCAACTTACCACAGTCGTTTTTGTAATCAACGAAATCAAAGAGTTTGTTTTTTTACCTCTTCGGGGAAGCTCTTGGCCAGCATCTCACCTGATGGTAAGTGATGATCAGGCCGAAGGTGGAAGCGAGATTCATCCGGAATCATCAACCACAGAGGAACTGGCTATCTTACCTCTAACTTTCGAAACACAACAATGCTGTTAACATTGTTGTAACGGCGACAGACTTAAATAAGCTGGTGGTAGCTAGCCAGGCGGACTTAAAACAAGCCTTACCACCAACCAGATTTTTTTCTTATCACGTATTGCATTTGCAATTCTACTTAATAAAAATCCTAAACTCACTGACTTACAACGCACAGCCCCTGGGTGTAGAAGCAAGAAATTTTGCACAAGAGTTCCATTTATGACGAAGGTGAACTAAGGACGAATTTTTGAAACTCAACCCCTAAAAGGGTTCAACAGGGAATAAAACTTTGTATGGAAGTTCGTAATTTTTTTCGATGGGAAATCCCATCGGGTGCACAGCTTTGAACCATATATAAAACTCCAAAAACAAATTGCCCAATTGTTTCCAGATTTGTCCAAACCGAAATAGTCCCTCAAATTACGATTGCGCGTAACAAGTGGCCAGTTAAACCAGTTAATAGCATCGTGTGGACGTTGTGAAACGTACGGTGATTTCTAGCATTGACTGGCCGGAGACGTGGTACAGCCGGCTCACGCTTTTGCTGATTGATGTTACTACTGGTTGTTATTAAAACATCGTAATTAGTGTGATACTGCTTACTTTGTTATATATTTTTTTCGGTCTAATTTTGCGGTGAAGTTTTATGGACTAACGACACTGATTGATTGCTTCATGCGTGGCGGTTTTGGGGTTTTCGAACTGACGCAAAGGGATTGCAGTATATGACATGCATCTTCAATATATGACACCGCTGTCAGATCTCACCACCCACATTGGTTTATAAGATTTAGAAAGGGACAAAAAATAAACTTTACATGAGAAAGGAAGGTAATCCATCTATAGGTTTCCTGAGGATACCTTCAATAAACTCCTCAGAAGACGATTAATTTACGATTAACAAAGCGGGATTTCTGTGTGTCGGTACTAAATTAGGTGCCTATGCCAAATCTGCTCTATCCATTGGAGATCACAAATATGTCATGATATAATATTCGCTAATTAATTTGTATAAATAAATGAGTAGGTACGAGTTCTAAGGATCACGGCTATTGCTGGGTCTTTAGTGAAGATTGTATTGACACAAGTCCAACCACGGAAATATAAATTAATATCTCCGTCTTTTGAGAATTAATAGAATAGAACGGAAATAAATGTGGTCTCTTATGGATCTATTATGAATACAGCCACATGTATTTAAATTAGAAGTAAATTAGATGCATCTTGATTTAAATTAATTCTGCACGTTGAAATGTAAATTAGGTAGTTTATAAATCAAACAAAAAACGTAGCAAGTTGTAGATTTAGAAATTACCATATTCTTATGGCAAGTTTGCATGACTCATCGGAGGATAACAGATTAGCAGAAGTGGGCGATGGAGTTAATAATCCGAAGCTATTTGTATAGGTACCATTACCTACTCCAACATTATTTCTGTATACGATAAATTTTGGAGTAAATAACCACATTTTACATCCAGTTTAGAAGTGAGTGCCAACGCTATACTTGGGCCCATATTCGGCATTGTCGCCATTTTGAGTAAATTCGATTCACTTGTCAATGTCAGCCGTAAATGTCCAGTAGTCAACATGGGTCTCCTAATCGAGAACTACAATGAACGTTTAAAGTGAATTATGGCCATCATCATCGCCCTTTACGTCATCGTATTGGTACCTTAGGTAGGAGTAGCGTTATTAACCCACGGAAGAATACTATAGCTACTCTTAATTCCATCCCATAGTATGTTCCCATTGACATCTGCGACACCTAGAAACGGGGGTATTTTTTTTTGCAGAGTCGAAATACGTACACACGGCTACACATTAAACTATACAAATCCTGTTAAAGCTGACCTCGCATTGTATAGGATTTCCGTACAATGCGAGGTCAGCTTATACTGGAAATGTATAGCTTGATGTATAGCCGTGTGTACCTACTTATAATCTCTACCTCCTTGCATTATCTCTACCATTCTGGTCTCAAAATTACTTTTACGCAGATAAAATAGGTCAATCAGAAAACATTCGTCAGTACAACCAATATTTCCGTTCGGATCGTCACCCACATGGGATGATTCCGAGAAGTCGGAATTACGTTAATACCCACATTATTTCACAATTTTCACGAAAACTAATTTAAAAAATGTTTCGACTAATCAAAGCAGCTGTTTCCGAAATTAAAGAATTCCAAATAGTGGGTTGACCGCAATCCTTGTCTCGGAATGCTTTAATCCAAAATAGATGAAGTGCAGAGGGGTATGGAAACATGCGATGTTTCCGATACGGATGTCGAAGAGCTAAGTGGGGGAGAACATAAGGACGGCTAATCCCCCATGTAAGATTAACAAGAAGGGAGAGAGGCATTCGAAACACTTAAAGATGTAACGAATGAAAACAGTAATTTAATATTTCATTGAGCACTGAAACGTTTCAGACGTATTATCTTTATTGAAGGTAATTCTGCGAGGATTAATTTCGAGCTAAGTGTAACTGCTACTTCTGTTCCCAACAAAATGTATTTTCTTAAAAGTCTATTACGCACTGTTCTAAATATGGAAGTGAAGGAAACAAATGTAGAGACTACAGCCATTCGTGTTAGCTACCCGGAAATACTTAGCGTGAAGATAAGTTCTCCACTTGAAAACCAGTTGAGCGCAAAATAACATTAGTTACCGCAACTAAAAAAACAAAACTTCAAACAACAATACAGTAATTAATTGTACACAAAAGAAATCGGCAAACGGATACTTTCAATTGGCGTAACAAGTAGAAAATTACTTCCAGGCCATAAAAAGCGAGGAGAAATTTATTAGACACATGATTTGAATGTGACATTAACATTTTATTATATTTATAATTGCTTATAGCAGCATAATGGTGAACATTAAAAATATTATACGTATGTCAAGCGCGTACGACCGCTGCTCTTATGGCGTTGGGCCTTACGTTTAAGGCATGGAAACACGCATAAGGAATAAATATTGCGAAAGTCCAGTTACTGGCGACTCGCTAGACTCGGATTCTAGCCAATTTAGACGTCAAATTCACCTTGTTTTAGCGAAACACACAGGAATAGAGCCGACCAATCGTAGACAACGTAAATAACCAAAATAGAACGAAGATTTTTTAAGAAAAACGTACCTTATGAGGCGTCCTTCCTCATAATCGGGTTTATAAATCCATTCACAATACGAAACAAAAACCACTCGAGCACTTTGCGAACACAAAAATAACGTAACTTAGGGCCTCTTACGTAGTAACGTATGGCGGAACGTACAACACACACATCCTTTTACGTACGTTTTTGGGGAAACAATAAAAAAAAACTTGCACAATATTTGAACAGATGGGATATTTATTTATTTTGGTTTGACGCGCGACGTAAGATCATGCGGAGTGATACCACGCCGTACCGCCGGCAGCGCGGAGGGAATCTCGGCACTGAGTTGGAACCAGTGTTGCCAACTCCAAAAGTTCAAATTATCGAGATCCCACGTTGAAATTATCGTTTTTTGGGCAAAATTATCGTACAGACGCCAGCACATCAAGCTACCCGAAACTGTCAAAATTTCCCAATCAAATTTCAACTTTAACTTTCAGTAATAAAGTTGAAAATCTATTAAATAAATTTGACAGATTGTAGTAGCTTGATGTGCTGGCGTCTGTACAAAAGAAAAATCCAAATAAAAAAAAAAACGTAAGTCGGCCAGCAAAAAACAATGAATACTCCATTTTAAATAAAATTAGATATTTAAACAAACCTTTTTACAGTTCTTTCAACCAGATTTGACTTCTATAATGTAGGCATAAGGATGGCATTAAAAGCAAAAAAATGGTTACAATACCAACTGTTTACTGTAGCTGCCATTTGTCATGCCACCAATACAATAGAAGTCAAAATCGGTTGAATGGACTGTTAAAAAGGTTTGTTTATAAGTCTATTCTTATTTCAAATGGAGTATAGAGTCAAAGGGGAAGTATATAATTATGCCAAGTTTCACCACTAATGGCGCTAGGAGCACAAACCGTAAACATGTTTTGTCATCGTTTTTAGTTGATATTTTTGTGTTTTCACTGTAAAATAAAAATAAAAACTAGAGAGCGAAAGAGAGAGAGATACTTGTTGATGTTGACATAATTGATATTGACATTTTTTTGTTTCTTTTCTGCATTTAATTTTGTCTGATAAATACATTTTGTTAATGGAACTTGTTTTTTCAGCAAATCGCAAAATTATCGTACATTAGACATTCATTATCGTACATCGTACCATAGGCCAAATTATCGTACGCCCCCATAATTATCGTACGGGTTGGCAACACTGGTTGGAACACCGCGTTTGTTTGGTTCAAGCGTCGCCTTCCCTTTCTAATAAGAATTTAACGGCAGCTCCACCTAACGGATACTGGTCGAACCAGGTATTACCAAGGCGTAGCTACAAGCTACGGGCGGGTCTTGTTGAAGTCAGCATTTTCCTGCAGATGTCATAAGACACAAATAATAACTGTATCGAACTTGGAATTAAATAAACAGTGTTAATTGTGAATTCTTGGTTTGAGACCACTTATCAGTAGTAACTTGATTGCTGTTAGATGAATAGACCCTCAACTGAAGCGCATAATGACTCTGAGACTTGGATTTTCGAATTCGAAGTAACCTTCATTTCTCCTTCTCAAATGCCCTACTCGACATTTGGCACCTGAGTCAATATAGTTTCGCTTTCGACCACAATAATTATTTTGGTTTCAAAAATTCGTAGAAATTATATCGTGGATATACCGTTATTATTATCGTGGATATTTTCACGACAGGTTTTAATTTTATTACTAATAGAAGTATAGTTTCATGATACCTATAATTTTTACATTATAATTAAAGAATATTCTAAATAAGTTTTTGTCCATTAAATTAAGAAAGGAGCATCAACTGCTTTTCAAAGATAAAAGTATTTTATTACTTGAATTTTGTTTTTTCTGACCTAACAGCTGCTTTCGAAACGGTTACTTATCATTTTTGTTAAAACAATGTTTATAGGGATCTGAATTCAAGAGCTGGATATTCCTTGCTGGTGCCTGATATCCTCTATACACGACCTAGAAAATAAATCAAATCCTGCGCAAATACAGAACAAATTAGTATCAAAGACTATTGTAATTATTTTTGATTAGTACAAGATTATCTCACGTGGGGTGCCACAGGTAAGTGTCCTAGCGCCTTTCGTAATGCATCTTGATTAGTACAAGATGATCTCACGTGGGGTGCCACAGGTAAGTGTCCTAGCGCCTTTCGTAATGCATCTTGATTAGTACAAGATGATCTCACGTCGAGTGCCACAGGTAAGTGTCTTAGCGCCTTTCGTAATGCATCTTAGAAAGGCAAATGGAATGCGTTTCACAAGGATGCGTTTCAGCTAAGCAAGCACAATTCAAATAAAAATGGGATACCACAGGGACCTATGCTAAGCCTTTCCAATATATCATCCAAAAAAGTGGGATGCCAGAGGGATGTGTGCCCTTTTATAAATGAAAACTTAATGTCATTTAAAACAAAAGAAATGTATTACCGAAAACCCAAATAAAAATGGGAACACATAGCGTGCCTTTCGACACAAACTAAAACAAACTATTTTTCTGTTCCTTTCTTCTTGTCTGTTTATATGTGTGTGCATTAATGGTTAAATAAATAAATAAAAACCTTTCAATAAAAACAGCAACCAACCGGAAATATTCCAAGTTTATTTAAAAAACAATATGTCCGTGATTTACACTTATTATCCTATCATTACTTTACACGACAGTTGCGTATCAGTTTGTTCGGCTACCACTTTTATCAGGTTGCTATTGGCTAACACATTTCTGGGCTGATAGCCCGCCGTAATCCACGAGTCCAATATTTCAGTACTTGGCAACATCGTTCTTAACGTGTTCCTAATATAAATGTACGCTTGCGGCGAATACTTGTAAATGCTTAATGCGAAATTTTTCAAATCTTCCGTCTGTCTCATTGGCATAGCCAAGACGAGTCCTGTTGAATCCTCTTTTATTTTATCCTGCAATGATAGGAGGATTCTGCACTTTTTCTTGCGTTTCTGATTCAAAACCTTTTTCTTCATCTCTATGATTTCTTTTATTCTCTTTAGAAATCTATTTTGTCTGTTGTGTACTTTCATGTTGTATTTAAGTTTGTCTTTTAGTCCGACGGCTTGTCGCTGTAGTCTTTGGACTTCAGTGAACAGTTTGAGCAGTTCAATACTATCTAGTTCTTTCTGAGGTATGTTCATGTCTAATGACGTGTTATTGGCAGCACTGGCATCCTTCTCCACGTCTTCATCGGTGGTCATGTAGTCTTCGTCCTCTTCATTTTCCAGAGTTTCTTCATCTATGTATTCGACCTGATACAGAAGAATACTGGTAATTTTCAAGTTAAAAATACTCTACTGTTATTTTATGACGTAAATGATACAAAATAAAATTGCATGCAGACCTTTAACGTTAAGGCGATTTGAATTAAACTTGGAACCAAAACAATATCAAAAAAGATATACGAAAAAAACACAGGATATTTAACTGACCTTTATCTCATCATTCTTCAGAACTTGTCTTTGCAATTTTTGAGAAAAGTGAAACAAAACAGATGGGTTTTCAACTTGTCTGCGCAATTTTTGAGAAAAGTGAAACAAAACATGGGTTTTCAATGTTGTTAGCACAAAATAAAGGGATGAATGGCACAGAAGATGCACTAAAGAGCAAGAAAAACGAGGCAAACAGAAACGGTACAAGAAGACAAAACAACCCACCTCTAAAACGTGTCTCGGCAACTTAAGTGAAGGTACTGCCTTATCCACCAGGACCATTTGATCATCCTCGTCACATTTGAAGCAGTCAATGGAGAAGTGTTGCATACAGATGTAGGAGAAGTCGGTCGGCGTCCAATTGTTGCGGCCCGTCAGGTCCGTCCATATCTGTCGGAGGCTGGAGTCTTCCGGAAATCTAGATAGAACAAGAAGTGAAGCATAAGTAACAGAAATCAGTAAAATATTTGGCAAATTAATTGGTTATCGTGTGTAAAATTAAAATGCTTCCAATAAATCAATGAGCCTTGAGCTGCAGAAAAAGACAGCTTACGACTCACGTCGGCGATATGCAAAAATTAGTATTTTTTTACGAAATGATGAGTAAAAAAAATCGTGTGTAATTAATGTTTCTTGCAGTGGAAATATACATTTTGTAGTAGGTTTTTTTATATGTAACGTCTTTCCTCTCGCTTATCTGCAATCTGTGGGAATGATTTCGTGAAAAGCGACGCAAGTGTATTTAGGAAGCCGGGGAAGCGCACGCTATTTGTTTTGACCAATGAGCGCACGCAGTGCTAGAGTTAACCGTCAGAAACGACCTTGACGAGGTATTAAAAGGGCGGGCCCTTTAATATTGCTTATTACCAAGGTCAGATGTCAGATGTTACACATCATATGCGACTACTGTAAGGCTCGCTCGTTTTTGAAGTGAAATCTTCTTTAGGCGCGTTGGGCATTTTTGAGATGGGAAAGAACACTTGAGCTCGCGACACCGTTACCGACACCTCATTTTTGTAAACGCGATTGTGCTCTTTGTTAATTTTAAGTTACGGATCAATGTTCTATACGAGTATTTTTACTTTAACGGTTTTGGAAGTTTTTTTTTTTTTGCAAACTCGATTGTGCTCTTTATTTAGATAAGGTTACGGACCAATGTTCTACGGAATAATATTAGTTAGGATACTAGTATATCAATAATTCTTGCAGAAACCGCTCACCTAAAAAAGGACTCTGCATCTAAATTCTTGAAGTCTTCACATCCCAACACTGCACAAGTCTTTGTGATTTCTGTATCAATATCAGCATGCTGTTTTAATTCTGGAGCCACCATTGCTGTTGAGAATGCTTATATTAACTCAATTTCTCTAAAAACATGCTTAAATTACATAAAAGTATATCAGACACAAATAGTGTCCGTATTGCTGATGTTCTTCAGAAAGGTCAGGTGCATAATGCTAGCAATCGGCGTGCGTGTATGATCTTGCGAGCATGTAAGGATCGTAGCAGGTGGCATTCTGTAGTCGTCTCTGTCTACGCCCATGGGAAGAAGGCGTGAGTTTATGTGTGAAGTATATCAGTAGAGAGAAAAATTTATGGGTTATTGGTATTTTGAACAACCAAACATCAGATGGATAACTTTTGATTACAGTTTTAATTTTGCTGAACTGGGCCATTTAGGTGCAGCTGTAAAGCACAGGTTGTTGTTGTGTTGATAGAATAATTATAACATTATAATCCGGTAAGCATTAAGAATGTATGTATTTCTGTATCTGCCCGTGACAGCACAGGGGGCCCTATCAGAATACCAGCGCTGCAACACTTTTTTTTTTGAATGCCGCAGCATCATTCTGTTTTTTTATTTGACTTTGTTTTTTTATTTTTTCATTTTATATAATTTTGGTTTTTATACTTTTATCATAGTGTGTTTAGTTTGTGGTCGCCCTGTGCAAGTCCCAATAATTTTTTTTTTTCTTTCTTTTGTATGTTTTGCAAAGGTTGTGTACCTTTTAGCTAGTTCTCAATTATTGTATTTTTAGTTCTCTCTTTTGTTGATTGGAATCTAAACAAGTTTGGCTTTCAGCAACTTATGGTTATTTTTAATTATTAGTATTTTATTAAAACTGGCTGCCAGTAAAGCATGCAACCTACTACTTAAACATAATCAGCCTATAATGTTCCCACTACTGGGACACAGGCCTCCTCTCGGTGAGAGGGAGTAGGCCATAATCCACCACGCAGGCCCAGTGCAGGTTGGTACATGTCTTCAAATTTTTAGTTCTAGGACATGTGAGTTTCCTCACATTTTTCTCCTTCACAGTTTTGAGAGCAGTGGTGATGAAATAATTAACAAAAATTAAAGCCCCTGTCTGGGTTCGAACCTACGACCTACAACTAGTAAGACGTGGCAGTTACCACTGGGCCACCACTGCTCTTGCACTTACTACTTCATAAGTTTGAATTGTCACAAATGCAACAGATTTGGAGTACCATATTCCTCACAGCAAACATAGCAATCTTTCTTTTCTTGCTGTGGTAAAGTTGTATTGTGTCTTCATTTGATTAAAAACGAATTAATACAATCATCTTTTTCCTCAGTTGGTTTGGTAATTTTGAGTTACTATTTCATTCATACTAATTCAAAAATAAAAGTAGCAGGTTACACAATTTCGGGTCAGTGGGTCGTCTTAGGGGTGTATTTACAATATATCTACAAAATCTTTCAGAAACACTACAAGCAGCAACTACTTTATAGTAAATATTATTTCATGAGTAAACAAACAAAACAACAACCTACCTATAGGAGTGGATTTAGCTTTACTGTCGCCGTGCTCCGTTGCGTTCTCCTTCATTTTATAACTCTGGCTTGTATTCATCATAATATTTGCGCTAGCTGAAAAAATATGTCAAAAAGTATTTCAATGAGAATAGAGTTCATTTCTCCTAGTCAAATGACAAAAAGATTGGTTAACATAGCCAATCTTTTTGTTAACAAAAAAAAAAGAGACAAATAGAAACAGGCGTCTGTTTACACATTGCCGTTGGAAAGTACGGAAACTCACTTTATTACTTCGCCCAACAACTATTTGGGCTGGAATGGCCGGCAGCGAAAACCATGAGAAAATAGGTTAATCGCTTCTAATTCAGTTACACTATGTTAACATTTTATCGATAGAACCAATCTATGAATGAAATCACAACAATTATTGCTTTACAAAACGCAATTGTAGTTTACAGTCACACATAGGCGCGTAAATGAAATTTTAAAACACTCCCCCATTGAATATTGTGGCATGAATGATTGAACCATAGATAATACACTATAAAGATTGAACTCATTGAACTTAAATTGAATGACATAAATAATGATTCGAGATCAAAACTGCCACTTACTCACTTCAGATGGCGCTAATATCCAGCGTCCAATAATTTGACAGCAAGCCGTAATTTTTTTGTAAACAAGCGACTTCTTTTACGCATAATTAATTATTGAGAACAGTTGTGCAGCTGTTTACTGCAAAAAAATTGGAACCCAATATTTCCTCGACACGATCCTTTTTTAACCTTTAAACGTAATATGGGAGAAAGTGGTCTAAAGGTGATGCTCCCAAGAGAACTAAGTCTGTTTTCATTACATACTTGTGAAGTCATATTTTGTAAATTTGGGTTGTTAACCGACCCAACCGTCCTGTTTTCCCGGGACATGTCCTAGTTTTTAGAAGGTCCTGGGGTATTCTGGATAGTTTTTAAGTAACGTCCTGGGTTTTTTTAGGCATCCGGTAAAGTTCTGTATTTTAAATTTCGCGCCTTCAACATTTTGTTTATTGGACGGCCCCGCGCCTCACGTTTGAAGCTTATAGGAAAGTCTTTTCTATGACGTTCAAAAGCAGGGCTCAGGATATTAAAGAAAAAAAGATGTAACATGTACTCTACTTGTTGTCTCTTTCTCAGTACGATGGAGTTGAAAAATACAGTAACAATCAATAAGAATAAATAACTCATCACCTGTTAAGCAGCCTTATAAAGGCGGATAACAATTAAAATTCTATTGTGTCTCGTTAATTAGATAAAAGATAAGGCAAAAAAAAAATGTAATAACTTTATAACATAACGACAATTTGTTACGCATTTTAATAGACCGATTAAAGTTGGTACACATGTACAGACACCAGCACTTCAAGCTACTACAATCTGTCAAATTTATTTAATAGATTTTTAACTTTATCGCTGAAGCATAAGGTTCAAAAATGATTGGGAAAATTTGACAGTTTCGGGTAGCTTGACGTGCTGGCGTCCATACATGACTTAGCAGTAGTGCAACGGATGTGCACATTCTCTTAATTGTTATGTTGAATAATTATTTTAATTTTGAATATGGGGGTTACTTTTGAGGGGCAAATAAGAATTTTAAAAAAAGTTTTGCAAACAGTACCGTGTGACTGCGTGTGACTGCTCAAATGAAATTCCCCCGCCACTTATCTCCGAAACAACAGAACCAAAAAAAAAAAACGTAGAATTGTTCTTTGGAACAGGAAAACCTATAAGTCTATGGTCTTAAAATGACATGCATGGTAAATCTCTCAATATTATTAAACTGTGGTACAAACTTAAATGTATGAGAGAGTTCAACTACAATGGTTTATTCTTGGGATAAATTCATCCCAATGTGCGTGGATCGTTCATTAAAAATTGTTTAAATAAAGTAAATACACAATTGAGTTCATTGAACGTGTTTTCATTGCGTGTTGCTTTAATCTGCGTCCTGTTTTTAATCCGAAATGTCCTGCTGATTTTTTTAAATATGAGGATCATAACCCTAATGTAAATTATAGTAAAGTATGTGTGTGTTTATAGAATATTAATATATTAGATCAGTGCTATCTCTGAAGCTTTTCAGTCAGGAAGATCATGCCCGAGTTGGTTTTCTACTCTGATCAGGTTATTTCTATCGTACGCCTGTCTTTAACAAAAAACGAACACAAAATAACCTATAAATTATAAAATGTTCATAATATATTGACTTTCCACTAAAGCTGCTTTTTTACCAGTGGTAGACGCTTCCCCTAGCACGTCTTTTAATAGTGCTAGTACTAGTTTTCGTATAATTTGTGATTGACACAAAAGTAAACACAACAATGGCGGTTTAAAGACGTACTACTGTGCTGCCACCAATTATGAGCTTTCAGTTTTTAACCTCATTGTTTCGTATCAGATAGTCTGTGGTATCAGTATCAGTCATAGACATATGGTATCAGTCTACTCTTTATGTGTCTGTGGTATCAGTCAAAAATTCATTCATTGGTGAACGATTGATATTTTTAAATTACGGAAATGAATAGGAATGTGGTACTGGTGGCTGCTGATAGTTTTCTAGTTACGGTTTTATTATAGTATAAGATAATAAGTTTCTAATCCCTTGTAAAATTCTGGTAATTGGCAAATATTATGATAAAATTACTGGCTCTAACCAATTTACGTCTACTAAAAGCTGTTTTAATTTTTCCAAAAATGTATCATAGACAAAACTCGTGCAGTGATGACTTGATGAGTGATGGACTATGATATGACTTTACTGATGTTTCTTGTTTGTCTTGTCACTTTTCTAAAATACGTAATTTTTGACGAGACCTTTGTTGCTATCAATTGATGTTATTGCAAGTGCATCTAAAAAATGGTTGATCCAATATTTGATTACCAATTTAGGCTTATCCTAATTGGTGATAGTACTGTGGGCAAGAGTTCTCTCTTGAAATATTTTACAGATGGGAAATTCGCTGAGGTGAGTACATACAATCGCCTTTGTTTTGATGTTATTTATACAATTTGTGATGTAAATTGCGCATTAAATTTTAGCTCTCGGACCCTACAGTGGGTGTGGATTTCTTCGCGAGGATTATAGAAGTGCAAGATGGCACGAGAATTAAATTGCAGTTATGGGACACAGCAGGGCAAGAGAGGTTTAGATCTATAACAAAATCGTACTATAGAAACTCAGTTGGTGCGTTACTAGTATATGATGTGTCTAATAGATCTAGTTTTGAGCATATACCTCTGTGGATGATGGAAGCAAAGAGGCACATAGAGCCTCACCGGCCAGTGTTTGCTTTGGTGGGTTGCAAAGTGGATCTGGTGGGTACAGACAACAAAAACGGAGCCAGAAGGGAAGTTACATGTGAGGAAGCTCGAATGTTTGCAGAAGAGAACGGTAAGTTGCTCAACTATTTCATAATCCTAAAAATAGTTTGTTTTGTGCTGGTATGTTATCTATCACTGTTTAAATGTAGGTTAATAGTAAAGTATGCTAATTTTGTCCTGATAGGTATGTTTTGTGAAAACTCAATTAATTAAACTCATTTTGTAATGTTTTCTTATTTTATAGTGTTTTTTTTTTTTTTTGGGCAATGATTGTTTGCCTTGGCCAGTTAACACAGGTGTTATTAAATATCTACTCACATACATAATAGAAACATGTCTAAAATCTCAAGGACTAGAAACTATTTTTGTAACTAGGCGATTTTCAATGCCTAATAGTGGCACAGATATATTGATAAATTATTCATTTATAAATTGATCACTCAACTGCTTCAATGCTTGATAAGAATTTATTAACTGGTCTCATGCATATAACAGTGTTCTTGTTGTCACTATCTCAGGATCTTTTATTGGCTATGAAAGGTCAACATGAAATGTTCATTTATGTTCATTTCCATTGTTTTAAGATGACAATGGAGACTTCAATGTGATAATAAGGATAGAGTAACATACAGTGTAGAAAATATAAAATTGCCTTTATCAATGAGATAACACAAAATCACTTGCACACAATTTTTTTTCTGCTTCATAGCAATCTGTCATCAACCACAAAATCTCATCATCTGTTACGACGCCTTATTAAGGCGGATAACAATTAAAATTCTATTGTGTCTCGTTAATGACAGTTGAAGGGATAAGCTACTTCTTTGTTCGAAATCACTGGTTTTTTTTTAAATGAGAACTGACAGATATTTATTCATTAATTTATTATCATACTTTCCTTATATTTTTAGGTTTACATCATGTAGAAACTTCAGCAAAGACAGGTCTCAACGTAGAAGAAGCATTTGTGCTAGTCGCTCAGGAAGTATACAACCGCATTCAGACAGGTGAATATAAAGTGGAAGACGGATGGGACGGAATCAAGACTGGCTTCAACCGTCCAAATGGCATGGACTTTAACCTCCTTGAAGCTGAGACAGTACAGTCCACATGTTGCTAGGAGAGTTAGAAATAAGTGTATATATTTGACTCACAATAGTTTAGTAATATACAATGTGTAAGCATAATTTTATATATATTGTGTAGATAAGGTGTGGCGACTGCTGTAAAAGCTAATTCATTTGGTTTTAGTTGAACTTTTACTTATAAACATTTTTGTTTCTTTGGTGGTCATAAGTCAGAAAATATTCATATTGGAAAAAACAACTTGGAATATATTTAAAAAAAAATAGGTGTTGGTTTATGAACTTAATATAAAAATAGCAGATACTCTTGTTTACCAATTTTTTAACATTCATTAATACTTAGTTGACATTATGACCATGATTCTATTTTTAGACCTGAAGTAACTACTTAAATTGTAGCATAGTTTATTATGTAGAATAATACTAACACAAATTTATGGCAACTTTTAGAAACAACTAAAAAATAAAGAATATTATTTTTTACTCTTTTAGACTACTAAAAAATAAAGAATATTATTTTTTACTCTTTTAGACTACTAAAATAATAAATAGAAATCGAAAAACGGCTCTACCATTTGAATTTCTAACAATTAATAAATTGATATGTACTGGTTAATGCTGCTACTGGGTCTGCAATTTTGCTAGTATTTATTTTGTGTAGGTATCTTAGAAAATATAAATAAATATATATAAAAATATCATAGAAAAATATGCAAACACAGTTGTCAGCATTAAGCTGAGCATAACTTGTAATCAGACCTCAAAATATCTTTCCATAGCCTTCAACAATAGCCATAGTATTTTTCAGCACAAATAAAAAGTTATCAACTACACAATTTAAATGATAATGTTTATAAGCAAATGTCATATAACCTACTCTTCTAGTAAATTCATATTATATTTTCATACATTACAAAAAAAACCAGATTATTTTATTTTGCTCAAAGGAAATGATAGCAAGCACTACATATATATAACATTGAAAATATCATTTGCATTGCAAATATACATTTTTATGAGCAGGTTTCATTTATGGTAATACAGGAATTATGTGTTTTTACTGATTTGTAAACACATAAGGCAGTCACGACGATGTAAAAATTTGTAATTTATGACGACAACTAGTAAAAGTGAGAGCGATTTAGTTTGCAGACACTGACTAGACTGAAAGTGATCTTGACCTAGTCAACAGTTTAATATGGTTACATTTTAACAAAAACCATTTGGTACTCAAATCCAGCTTTTTTAAATACCTATTGCAATGCAAATTATTATAATCTTTTCTCTAAAAAACATAAATATCTATATTTTGATAAATCCTTTTTATTTACATACAAAAATAAATTGTTGCTCTCGATATAGAAGACTCGTTTACGAGACAATGTAAATATTGTAAAAAAAATATATGCAGTAATATATTTATGATCCAAATGCCACAGATTTGTATAACGATCGGAACCCATCCTTTATTTGGAACTACAATACGGCCAATGAACCTTGGCCGGTCCGAACTTTGAGCAGGAAGCTACGCAATAAAAATTTTCAGGAACCAAATGGTGACATGAGTCGAGTGTGAGTGAGTGAACATGCGCGGAAGTTCGGAGAGCCTATGTTCAGACCAGACATGATTCATTGGCCAAATTGTACTTTAGAAAATACTTAAATTGAATTACTTGACTACTTAGTTAAAGAGTAACACAAACTCTATAATGACAGCTTGTTATACAGATACCATCTTTTCTTATAGGATAGGTTTTGAATTTCAAAAATGGCTCTCACTAGCCGCGCGGTGCCCGTGGCATTTGGACCGCTTTATACATTACGCGTGTAATTTGAACCAAAGAATTCGAAAATGATCCCTACGATTTTGTTTCATTCAAACTGTATAGATATACTCTTGTTTCATTAACCTTTACTAACTATAAGTTAAAGATATTGTACCTGCAACACCATGTATAATCGTTAGATAATCATTGTAATTGTTTAAGTAATCCATCTTCAGAATGTTAAACCATTTATGCAACGTTGTCTACCTTGAATACTCTATAAATGTAAACTTAAAATGGATTTATAAGAAACCTTTGAAAGAATTATCCATTGCGTTTAACAATGAAACCATAAAATTAATCGGTAGATACAATTTTTCTACGTAAATATAGAATTCACAATAGCCGCTTACTAAAATATTAAGTACATTAGGCCCAAAATCTTGTCACACAAATTAGACTCGACGTTCATTAAAATAAAGATTAACTGAAATAATTGAGCCGTCCATTAGTACGGACAACTTTAAATAGAACTAGAATTTGTTTAAGAATGCGTATTACAAATACTTTGAAATATTGCGCGCTGAACTCTTGACCTTACGCCAACATGATAATGTCTTGTCTAAAGCGCAATTAGGGCGCATTTTCAAGAATGTGTAAGTACTTAGGTAGGTTGGTACTGTTTCAACGAAGTGTTCATATGGTGCATTTTCACGTATGTGTCTGTACCCTAAATTTGAATTAAAGTACATTGACTAATATGAACGTACCCTAAGTTTGAAGTAAAGTACATTTACTAATGTGTATGCAACCTAAGTTTGAAGTAAAGTACATAACTACTGTATGCGCAAGTTTCAACCCGTAAATAATTATGATGACAGACTGTCGCGGTACGCAGTCATTTGTCTTAAATCTTTGCAATCAAAAGTGATGGTAATAATTATTAAGTTCTGAATTATAAATTATGATAATGTTAATGATAGTCTTTATACGCCTAGATTATTCGAATTATGGAATGGGGTAAATAGCTATACCTAAAATACTGATAAAACCTGACAGTTTTTTTTGCGCGGCACAAATACTTTCCAGCGCTTTTCCTCACATAATAAATGTCAGGTTTTAGTCTCAAAAATCTAAGATAAAAATATTGACAAGATCATTAATTTTCTTGACATTTGAATATTGGGCACTGGTACGATAATACGGTTCGAGGTATATCTACCGAAATGTAATAGGTACCGTTTGAACACGAGTTATGTAATTTAAATAATTTTAAGGTCATCGCATAAGACTAAAAGATAACAAAAAACTAAAAGTCGATTGACAATATGTAGGATTGTCGTAACGAAAAATGTACTTTTGGACGAATGATTTAAAATGTTATTTTTTAATCTTATGTTAACAGTTTGTTTTATTGGAGTAGCTTATAATATGCTGTTATAATAATGCTTTATATGAAGTAAAGTTTTTTTTGTTAATTAAGTCTTGTTTTATTTTATTTGCCTAATTGTGAAGATACTACGCGGTATTCGATTGAGGTCACACTACTTGACAGTGGGTCAAGTAAATGACCCAATTTCTACGAAGTGAACGCAATTAGGGCATAAGATATATAAATTCATAATTAGATAAGTAAGTAATTACACAGTAATTGCATGTACGAGCTCATTATATTGTTTACAATAGGTGTAGGTAGGTATGTCTTCACTTTGCATATCTACAAAATTAGACAGAGGTTACATTTCCACTGATACCCAACGTATTGCTGGTACAGTGGTACCCACTATAACGCTAAGTCCACAGCCTCACTCTCAAGCTGATAGTGTAGGTAATTATACCTACGTGCGTGCGGTATGTAATGCGTACCTAGATAAAAAAAACCGGCCAAGTGCGTGTCGGACCACGCACAATGAAGTGTTCCGTAGTTGGGATGAATTTATCCCAAATACAAACTTAACATAGTACTTAGTTGAAAAGCATGTTCTCCCATACTGAATGTATGGAAGAACATGTTTTTGCAACCGCAAATGTAAGTTGGTCGATTATTACTCGTTAACTTGTAAAGCTTACTTAGCTGTGATAATTTTCCTTTTAATATCGTTATATATACTACTGCCGTGAATTTTTTCACATATCCAAAACAAACCATTTAGCTTGCAGCACATGACTAACAAAAATTAGCACTTTAAAGCTTGATATATCGAAAACGGATCCTTAAAATACAAATATGGTTTTCATAAACTCACAATATTTTTGAACGACTTTTTCAACGATACCCCACACTATGGGATAGATGACAAAAAAAAAACATCCTCACTTTTTGTCTTTTCTCTTTATTTTGCCACTGTCGGCGTGAATCGTGATTAATATGTATACCCACGCCAAATTACAGCTTTCTAGTACTAAGCGTCTCTGAGCTAAGCCGCGGACAGATAGACGGACATGACGAAACTATAAGGGTTCCTTGTTTACTACGGAACCCTAAAAACCAAGTGCGTGTCGAACCACACACAATGAAGGATTCCGTAGTTGGGATGAAGTTATCCCAAATACAAACTTAACATTGTAGTTGAAAAACATGTTCTCCCATTCATTCCAACTGCAAATCTATGTTTGTACGCACAATATTGAGAGATTTACCATGTTATTTTAAGACCATAGACTTCATATAGGTTTTCCTGTAATCTATGAGTAAAGAACAATTCTATGTACAGTAAGCGCTCAAAAGTGCATGAGCACGCTAAGAGTCGTATTGCTGTGAACACGCGGTATAGTCCGTACATTTGTATGTGTAAACAGTCAGACGTCTGTGGTGTGAGTGCCGTACACACACCACAGAGAACGCAGTTTTGAACTACACACTATCGTATCGTCACGGTTCGCGGGCGCCGCACTTATATTTCCATAACTTTTGTTAGCACGCATCATACTCGTACGCGTGACCTTGGCCAGTGTATCGCATTGCTAAAATTCGAAAGTAAATTATATGTGCAGATAGCAGAAGGCGTTAAGCGTTGGTCTTAGATTCAAGATGGCTAAGGTTCTAATCTCGTAAATCACAGCGCTGTTTTTGCAAATATTATATTTTTGTTTGCAATAATAATATTTTTAAATATCCTGCCTATTTATTAATGTTGTTATTGCAATAAAGGGTTTATAATAAAAAATGCGTGATATGTTATAATAAAAAATAAATAATATTTATTCGTTATGTTTATTTTACTTAAGTATAGTTATCAAACTGCTACAATTATTTATCATTACTTCACCTGAATAATATGTGAAATAGATGTCTAGAAACTTAGAAGCAATTTGTATTATTTTGACATATTTAAATTTTGAAATGTTTTAAATTTTAAATGGATTTTTTTGCACCATAAATATAAAGCTTTGATCATGGTCTAAGTAATTAAGCAATAAATAAGAATATTAGACTACTTAAAATGTAAAAAAATCTACTGACAAAATTGTTGATTTTAAGGTTAAAGGCAGTTGTTCATATTAATTATTTTAAACTTTATTTGGCTTTAGTATATATTGGTTGGTATTGAGGTTATAGCTTAAGTATTCATTTTCTTTACGAAAAGAAGATTGAAACTAAACCTCAAATTTTAATCCTAAAATAATACTATTACTAAAATAATATTAAACAATTTCGGTATATCTGCAAGAAATACGACAAACACCCTATTGAAATGTGCTTAAAAAATTCGTTACCATAAATTCATGCAATAACGAATCTGTTGTTTATTAAGTTGGTACGGTCAATATTTTAAGGTCAAAAACGGTTTTCTAGCTGGTCTTCAGTGATGCAAGCCTTCAGAGTGCACGGCGAACGGTTCATAATGACGTGTTTTTAATAATTCAGCAAAATATCTCGTTGGTATGAAACCATTTGTTTCATTCACCATTTGACGTCGCTGCTACTCGATAATAAGCCCCTTCCTCATATCTCTTAACCGTCACAGTATTTCTCTAGAACAAAGAAAAACATTGTTTTTATTACACATAATACCTAATTATTTATTATTCACTAATCGAATTAAACCTCACAATGAATTTAAAACTTTAAAGGCATCTTCTGTCTCAACAATACCTCTGTTCTATCAACAATACCCTTGATTAGGATTTATGTTTAGTAAAATATGACTCACACTTAGTCCGGTTTTATTAGATATTCACTTCACTTTTACGCAGCGCAATAATATTCTCTGATCTGATCTGATCTCTTCAATATATTTTATGCCTGCTTTTTGATAATAATAACCACAACACTGCGCTAAATGCTCGTCACCAATATTATCACGGCACGAACCAACAAAGTTCTATTAAATTTGAATACTTGTAAAAAACTGCATCTACCCCACAGAAATCGAAATAATTTACTTAGTTTTTTGTGGTCTACCTGCTAAACTTTAATATTTATGTGAACAAGACGAATGAAACTAAAAACGAATGATGATTATCGAACTAGTCATTGGTTGCAGACAAAGTGAGTGTGTGTGTGTAATGTGCGTGTATACAGTATTGTAACAACTTATAGAAGAAGGTCGTAAGTCAAACCGAAGCGTCAGTCTATTGCTTTGTGAGATTGCTTATGGACTTTTGGTCGGTACTGTACCTAATACAAAAAAAAATGTGGCCCAGTAGTTTCGGAGATAAGAATGGTAAATTTTCATCGATTTTCTTTAAAAGTATTTATTAAAAATATATTTTGAGATCCTCGCAACAAGCCCTTTCATTTGATAATTATGTCACACGGTATTGTTGGGAAAACTGTTTTTTTAAATTTTCTTGTTTGCTCCCAATAGTGACCCCCATATTCAAAATTAATTTACTTACGTTACACGTTCGTGTTTGGGTCCCAGAAATACATAATTATGTGTAGGTACCAAATTCCAACTTAATCGGTCCATTAGATTCGGAGCAAATTGGGTGTGACAGACGGACAGACAGACACAAGAGTGATCCTATAAGGGTTCAGTTTTTTTTTCCTTTTGAGGTACGGAACCCAAAAAAACGTCCGTTAGATTCGGAGCAAACTGACTGTGACAAACAGACAGTCACACGAGTGATCTTTTAAGGGTTCGGCTTTTTACTTTTGAAGTACGGAACCCTAAAAACAGATAAATTTTCATCAATCTCAAATTGACGGTGTAAAATCTCCGTCATAGAAACAATACTTACTAGATAGAACTCAGAGAAAAGATACGCGGCTTTCCGTAATCTAATTCGCTAGTCCGCTCTCCCTGCTAACATAGCATGACGAGAAGTTACGTAGTATGATATCATATTGCGTGATTAAAAAGTAGGATTTAGGTGTAACAGTAACGTTTTGAATTATTCAACATAACAATTAAGAGAATGTGCACATCCGGTGCACTACTGCTAAGTCATGTATAGACGCCAGCACATCAAGCTACCCGAAACTGTCAAATTTTCCCAATCAACTTTGAACCTTATGATTCAGTGATAAAGTTGAAAATCTATTATAAATTTGACGTAGTAGCCTGATGTACTGGCGTCTGTACCGGGGTTTCACCATAATTTGGCAGGTCTGAACATAAGCACAAGCACAACGAACTTTCGCGCATGTTCTCTCACTCACACGCGCCTCATGTCACCATTTGGTTCCAAAAAAATGTTATTGCGCAGCCTTCTGCGCTAAGTTCGGAACTGTCAAGTTATATCAGCCGTATTGTACAGACGCCAGCACTTCAAGCTACTACAATCTGTCAAATTTATCTAATAGATTTTCAACTTTATCGCTGAAGCATAATGTTCAAAGTTGATTGGGATAATTTGACAGTTTCGGGTAGCTTGATGTGCTGGCGTCTGTACACTTGGCAAAAACATTACCCTCTTATTAGGTTTTGCCGCAGTCGGGTAACAAGACATGATGTTTTGTGTCCCTGTTACAATACAATTACAATGTTTCGATTTAACACAGATTGCTAATCCATTGAATCTTAAGTTGCAAAATAAAAAATAAAAAAATTCTTTTAAGAAATTTTGATCCCTATTCATTGATTTTGAAAAAAAAAATTAGGTAGGTATGCAGAAAATGGGCCATATCCACTTTTCTTTTTTAAATTGAATTTATCCTGTTTCATAAAAGGATCTAAAAAAATATCGAACCAACTGAGGTTTGAGTTCTATAAAAGTCAGAAATGGGAAAAACTTTTCACATTCATTTCGTAGGAAATGAGACTAAAAAAGAAAAAGTAGGACCGCCTTTTACAAAAGTCAGAAATCGCATTAAACTTTTCCCATACAAATCGAAACATTCTAAACTATTGAAGGAATTCATTTTCGGCCAGTTGTCATTGTAGCGTCCATATCCATAATAAAAAAGTATGTTGGGAGTCATTTCCTACGAAATGTACTGCCCTTATTGCCCCACCTTAAAAATCTACTCAGTATGTAGTAATTGCTTCCGGTCGGCGCGGCGTTGTTCAACGAATACATATCTTCCGAATCGAACGTGCCGACCCGAACAAGTGTGTTGCGTGCGCACCAATGTGTCTACGAAGTTGTAAACTCAAATACTACGTAGGTTTAACAATGAAAACATCTTTGGTATTTAACGTAAAACCAAGGTCGAAGACTTCTACATGACATGATCACTTTTTAAGTTGCATGGATTTGTGACGTTCGAATTACGTAGAGTCGTAGACGGATTGCAGTCCGTCTACGTTCATAGATATATGATGATAATAGATGACGTATAGTTAATAGATACATCTAACCCAACCGACCGACTTATCTAATAATTACCAAAGTGGCTACTATTATGATCATGCTCTGTGATTATGATTTGTACGAGCACGACCCTTACATAGTTTTGGGACGAGAGGTTTGGCTTTACACCACTGATCTGTCGGCAAATCTAAGACCATAACATAACGCCTGTATAAGTGTGTACCCCAAAGGAGCAGCCAGAGGTGTCCTTGTACACGTTCAAGATTAGCTAGTTTAATCGAAGGCGATCCTATCCAGGGGTGTTGCATTTAAGATCTTTATGGTTGTTTTTCGATAACTGCGTTCTCGCAGTCGTTTTGTTTTCGTGGTTCTCGTCTGGAAAATACGATTGAAACATGACAGACCCAATTTGTTGTAGGTCCCATAAAATATGACGACCAAAAGACTAGGAGTTGCATCTGCATAAAAATCCGTTGATAGCGAAAAAACCCTATCTTCTCTGTGATCTGCATGTGATCTGTCACTTTGTAGAATGACACTTGACGGCTCGACTTGACGGGCATTCAATGTATTGCGTTCCGAACCCAACGAAACAATAATTTATTGCATTCAAAAGCGATAAACTGATTAGATTTGCTACGAGTGTGGCTGAAGTAGCAATAGATGGATGTTCCAAATCTTGTTATTTTGGGATCCTAAAAAATATTTTCAGTAAAACAAGTCGTTTCTTTGGGTGTCACATTTTTTAAGTGAAACTGTTAAGTTAAATGTAATCCTAAATAAAGTGAAGTAGTTATTTATTTGAGGATATAGTGTACTTAGTCAAAACGTGAAAACTATGTCGTCCAATCGATCCAAATCATCAATTCTCGACAAACCACTCAGCAAAGGCAAAGGGGAGGTTTCATTATCATTTTATGCACTTTTGTTCTCAGAAATAGTTCAATATTGTCAGAACCGTTCACATTCTATTCACGAACTCCAAACCAAGTAAGTTTAGACCCATTTTTCCCAATAATGTACAAATTTTTTTTTTTTAAATCCAGTGCACTTGTTATTTGGATTCTCTAATCTTTCAGACTATCAGACATTGGTCATGATGTAGGAACCAGACTCTTGGATTTATACTTTGTAAGAGAAAGAAATAGCAAGCGAGAAATTAAGCTGCTCAATATGCTTCTGTTTGTGAAATCTACTTTATGGAAGGTTAGATACTCAATCTTGCATACTAGCTACTATTTTCTGCCTGCCTCGTCGGTCTAGTGGTCGCAAGCGTTACTGCTGAGCATGAGATCCTGGGTTAAATTCCCAGGTCAGGTAAAGTGTTATTGGGTTTTTCATTAAGGATTTCTCAGTACCAGCTCAAAGTTCAGATTTGTGCCCGGTTGATGGCAATAGGCTTCTACTCTATTATGTGGGAATTAAACATAACTAGCAAAATGTGGGTGTACAGCTCTGACTAACCCTTCGGGTATTACAGGTGTGATTGTTGTTGTTGTGTTTTAACATTAAAATATCAACATGATATAGTTAGAAGATTTCCCTCCATAAATAGTGGTCTGGTGATGAATTTTGACTTAGTTGCTTTTATGGTTGACTTTTAAGTGAGCCTTTCCTGTTTCAAAAATGCTGTAACATAAAATCACTTTTCTAAACGATTGATTAATCAACCAACATGCATTCTCTACCTGTAGGGTCTGTTACGTTTTGTATTTTTAACTTGTTTAGTATGTAAGTAACTATGTCAATGATTCCAGGTCCTGTTTGGTAAGGAAGCTGATAAATTGGAGCATGCCAATGATGATGAGAGAACTTACTACATCATTGAGAAGGATGCACTAGTAAGTATTCTCCCTGATCCCTCAGTCCACTCAAACTCCCATCCTCTTCAGTAAAGCAAAACATTATGTATTTAAATCCAAAAGTCAAAGTAAATTATTTGTCAGAAACACAGTACATAGGATATTCATAACATGAACAACATGATGACTGTATTGTTAATTATTGTATTAATTTGTTCTATGATTTCTATGTTCCATCATTGATCATAGAAATTTTAAATACATACATAGCCTGCTAAAATTATAACCCTCCTTTTAGCTTTGCCATAGTTAGGTAAAAATAATTTTAAAATGTACAAAGCTTCCAACTTTAAATGGATTTCAATCACAATAATAATAATCTTTCATAAAATGATGATTACAGATCAACAAATTCATAAGTGTGCCCAAAGACAAAGGCTCTCTAAACTGTGCCACATTCAATGCTGGAATCATAGAGGCAGTGCTTACTAAGAGTGGATTTGTAAGTACCATTCAATTATTTGTTTATAATGGATCACAACATTGTGATTAAAAAAAATGTCCATGGAGTTTCCTGCCTGTTCTTCTCCATAGGAACTAGAGATGGGTAGCACACTCTTTTAAAATGAGGATCGTGCGAGGCACTCATTGTGCTACCACATTCATTTTACAAAGTGTGCTAGCACACTGTGATCCCGCGAATGAGGCGAGGCTGCGGTGGCCTGTGAGCACGTACGTGCTGTGAGTGTGTCAGTGAGGCTCATGACTCGGCCGACTCGCCGCGCGAGTCGCGAGTGTGGTGTGTAGCTACGACAACACGACACGGTACACATACGCAGTAGAGTAGGCACATGCGGTGACTAACCAGTTAAACTTCTTACAATTGAGTGAGTGACTCGTTTCGTTCAAAACTCACGAGTACAAAATGTTCTGTGTAGCTAATCTGTGCCTGTGGTGTGTGGTAGCACATCAAATTCAAAAGAGTGAGCGATAGCTACAACTGTGGTAGCACATGTGCTGAGTTACCCAACACTAATAGGAACTTACTACACTTTGGAATGTGCAACTAGCTTCATCTTTCTGACTGACCCACTATAATTTATTGAAATAAATGCTTTGAATTCGAGTAGAGGATCTAAGGCACCATCTCCACGGGCGGGAGAATCGCTTTAATCTCGCCTCGCCATGCCATCAAATTCAATAAAAACTATGAATCAATCTCCACCGGCGATAGTATCGCGGCGGTAATTTGATGTCATGGCGTAACTATCGTCGCGAATTCTCCCGCCCGTCGCATTAAACCCCATATACACGATGCAAGTTTCTTGCCTTTGGTATAGGTACTCACAATAAAATTTAAGCAACAAATGACTTGCATCGTCTAAACATTGTTTAGACGGAACAACTTTAAGGTTGCTTTGCGACACGACGCGGCATGGCAGGCAAAGCATTAGGCCCGGCGCCCACTATCGGCATCGGCACGGCTGAGGATTTTAGGTGATAAAAAGCATTATACATTAATTTCATGGCAATAAAGTAGAAATTTCCATGATATATGATCGTAGTAACAAAAATACCGCTTCGGTATGCTTGAGGCTACTGCATCGGCAGCTTTAAGGCTGCTTCAGGCTGCTTCGGGATACTTCGGGATCCTTCGGTACGCCGTCGCCCGCCGCGACTAGCTTGTAACAACTCTGAGACTGTTTTGAAGAGAAATATTGAGACGCTTCGGCAAGCTACAGGACGGTGCGGCATCCTTAAGGACGCTTCGTCATCCCTAAGAACGTTGCAGCATGCCAAAGCATAATTGCCGATAGTGTGCGCTTGCATGTAGGATGCCGAAGGATTCTTTTCCTTGCCGATGCCGATAATGGGCGCCGGGCCTTATATGGCATGCCGAAGCCTTCAGCTCAAGTCCCCTTGTGACGACGACATCAACAAAATTTGAATCTATTCCGCTTAAGTACGAAAATCCTTTGACATACCACACCGTGCCGCTTGGTGGCCCCACCGGCCTTATACCGCACCTAGTAAATCAGGCTTAATATTATTATATTGTCCAGATTATCACTAAAATATGCTACTAAATAACCTGCCCATTTCTGTTCCAGCCCGCGAAAGTGACGGCCCATTGGCACAAGGGCACAACCTACATGGTGAAGTTTGACGACACAGTCATAGCCCGCGATAAGTCCTTGGATGATCGCTAATTGTACTGCGTTAATTTAGATATTTAATTATTGTAACCCACGCTAATAATAATAAATAAGCTATGCTATTATGTTGTATGAAGTTTTTCAATAGAATATTATAAAGAAATAATAGGATTTTGAATTAACATAACGTTTTATTATCATATATAGTAATATTACAGCGCAAGTAACTCTTGTCTGTCTGTCTTTTATCTTTTCACACCTTAACGGCTGAACAGATTTTAACGGAATTTGGCACACAGTTACACAGGTAGATCATGACCTGGGTGACCAAGCTAATTTTTATTTCGGTAGTAAATTCTCCGGGAATATATTTCGTCCTCCACGAGGGCGAAGCCGCGGGCAAAATTTCTACTAGAGTAGAATATGCGGTAGGCATAACTCCGTTGGCCATTTCCTGCCATATAACCATAAAACCATCTCAAGCCGGGTCTCTCCCGCGTGTTTTTTTCGAAACATTACACAAAAAACCTTACACGTAAACATTTATTTTCATACAAAACGTCGTGTTTGCATAGACAAATGTGTTTGGCCACGCCTGTTTGTTGCGATGTTTTTGTGTAAAAACGCGCGGGAGACCTGGCTTTACACGAACGAATGATAGATACCTACAGGATTGAGTAAAGGTAATAACTCTCTTGAAATAACTCCCTTTTAATAAACGCGGAGTAAAGTTACGGCCTGACAGTTATTAACTTCGGATTTACCATACATTTTTCGAAGTTTTAGTTTGACATAATTTTACTCCTCGTTAATTAATTATTACTAGCTTTTGCCCAGCTTCGCCTGTGTGGATGAAAATATTCCTCCGCAACGTACTACCGGGGTTAAAAGTACCCTATGTGTTAGTCCAGGTTGTAAACTATCTGTGTGCCAAACATCCAAATCCGTTCAGCTGTTTTTGCGCCAATCCGGAACAGACAAACGGACAAACATTCTAAAAACTATATTTTCGCCATCAGACTCGTTCCCACTATGTAGGTTCAGTTTTGACTTCGTTACTACTTTATTAACCTCTCGTATGTCGTAATTACAGAAACAATTAAAAAACCATTGTGTCTCGCGTGGATCCACGTTACGTATACGAATGGTTAATTATGGGATTCCCCCTTCAGGTATACCTACCTAGTAGTACCGATTAGTAGGTTCCAGATTACTTTTGTAATTTTATAAACATTTAATAAAATAGTAACGCAGTCAAAACTGAACCTAATTACCTACATTGAAGTAATTGCTACGCGGTATGGGAACGAATCTGATGCCGAAAATATAGTTTTTTTTTATAATTTTTGTCCGTTTGTCTGGTCTGTAGGTATCCGTTCGTCTGTAGGTATGTTCCGGATTGGCGCAAAAACTGCTGAACGGCTATCTAATCACTTAACACATTTTCGTAAATGATTAAGACCAATCTGTTTCATTTTGATAGTTCAACAACATTCATTGCGTTATTTACGTTGTTGAGCAAATTTTTTTTCGAACATAATTTATGATGCAATGGATTAGCAATCTGTTTCAAAATGTGATTGTGATTGATCGTGTATTACGCAATTATGGTGCGGATTTGGATGAAATTTGTCGTGTCGATGACAATCTATATAGAGTCAGCCCAGAATTTGACTACGAGCTTGGCGTTTTCAGTAGCGTCCATCAGCTCCTGTAGCGTGCAGACAGTGGACACGCTGGACACGATATTTTAAGTACCTACCTTGTTTGTGGGACAGCACCACATTCACTCCATGGCGGAGTCATCTGTGTATCTCCACCTGAGCCGGTTTTCTTTGCTTCGGCCTACCTGAGTCAGGAGTGTATTTAAAGACTTCCAGGAAAGCTAAGGCAACTCATGTCCAGGTTTGGAGATTTTCAGCAGGTGGAACGAATGAGTTGGGTAGTAGCTCTATCACACCACAGCTTTAGCCTTTCCTTAGACCATTCGCCAGTGAGTGGGAGGATACACTTTAAAAAGCTGTACACGTATGTAGTTTTACAAACTAGATTAACACATAGGGTACTTTTAATCCCAATGGTACGTTCTCGTGAGATAATTCCCGACATTAATGCGGGTGAAGCCGAGGGGAAAAACAAGAATTAAGTAAATGGCCATCGGCTGAGCCAAATTAAAAAGAGCTGAAAGCGCTTCACAACAAAAAAAAACTATCTATGCTAGTTTATGACGCCGATCCCTAGGTTTGAGTTTGCCGCTGCGTATGTCGCGCTCCCGTTCACTTCGCACTGTGTATAATACATAGCCAAGTGTACTCATCGGTAGTACAATAGCCATTAATGCGAAACGAATTGTCCTCACGTTAAACGGGAAGTAGTCCAAAGTAGTTCCCTTCATCGATATGAAGTGTTGGATCGCCTTGTCGAACTGAAACATTACAATTATGTGGAAGAAAGAAAGATTGAAGCGCTTCATTAACAGTAATTGCGTAGCATTTTTTAACAGGCGCTTAGGTCTCGCTAAAAAATTCACATGAATCACCCCTTTAAAGGGATTGTACTAGCATTCCAGTCAACCGCACGTTCATCGTAAGGAACTAGTCCCACCGCCGGTGATTATCTAGAAGCGAATAGAACTAGCAGCTAAAATCGAGCAGCGACGGCGACATAGCTATGGTATATGTGACCAGTAACCAGCCCAGTCCCATTAGCTTTTACAAGCCATGTGACAATTTTACTTTTTATTATAGGTTTGGAGACTCATAGTTTCCTACAATGTCAGTTTCTGACTCAACAACTTACAACATAGCCAGCTTCCTTAGAATGTTTACATGGATCAGTCTTTTGTTTCAAAAACTCTTTTCTATATTTGGCACGTCTCTCAATTTGATTCAACAAAATTTTGCACTCCAGATCAGAAAATCCATATTTATCAGCCATTTTTTTATATTATGATAAAATAAAATATGATCAAATCTCAGAATCAAAACACTCAAATAATGATACTGAGTGACTGACAGTGACAACATGAATTTACTTTGTTTTTTATTTAGCCATTGGTGATTTTAACTGCCGGCAGCATTTTTTAAGGTAAAATCAATTAAAAAAGCAATGGGGATTTTCAAATTTATGTGCTTCCCGTTACAAAATAATAAAAGCTAAAAATTAAGTGTTACATCAATAACAATAAATAAAGCCAGACAGTTACTTGGTTTTATTAATTTCTACACAATTTTTTTTTTATCTTACACTGAATTCAACCATTACTGCAATTTGAAGTTTCTATCTTTATAACGAAGTTCTCCTTTTCTTATTTGGTCTTCACGGGTCGTCCTGTGTTTCCAGAGAACATACCCATAAGTAAACATGGGAATTATAATAGCGCAGATTCCAAACAAGCTAGTTCTCGTGTTAGCAGTAAAGTGCTCCAGTGTGGTAACTTTCATTGACAGAAACTTCTGTAAAGCTGGATCAAACTGAAAATTCAAACAAATATTGTTATTGAACCGAGTATTTATAGCCCATAAAGAGTTAACGTTTGTTTATACCAGAACGCTCAACAATAAAAATTACGTAATTTAACACTCACGACATATCCAGCTTCAGAGGCATGTTTAAACGGGTTAGTTTTCTGTTTTATGAACTCCTTTCTGAGCCCAGCACGCCTAACGGCTTGCTGCTTGATGAGGTTGAACTCTGCATCAGATACACCGTAGGGATTCGTCATTTTTATCCAAATATTTAAATTTACAGCAGTGTTTCCTATTCGACTTTGGATTTGGTTAGGAAAAATGGAAATCTGTCATTTGATTTCATTTCTGACAGTTTTGACATTTTTTCCTTTTGTAATTTGATTGCAGTGATGATCCTGTAACATTTTTGACTGTATAGTAAACAAACCCAACCAAAGACTATTTAGTAGCTTTACCGGTTTTTTATCGTAGCTACAACACTAGTGAACAAAGAACGATCATAAAGTAACAAGAACGAGAACTGAATGAATAACCGCCTTCCGGCAACCATCTTTTCGTTTTCTCTTGTTGTCGTTGTCAGATCGGCGATTTTTATTAAAAGCCGCAGCCATGGGTCGTATGCACGCACCTGGGTAATTTTATGTGTAATTTATAGTGAACAACATCATACTAATGATTCAGCATAGATTTTTCATTGTAGAAAGTTTTTGTGACATGAACATAACCTACCGATTGAGTGGTCACCACATGGCTTTACAGCGAAGTGTAAATTTTATGTTTTCAGTAAGGGTATCTCCCAATCAGCTCTGCCATACCGGCGCAGTGTGCCGACCTGGTTAAAACTGACCGCTGATGATGTAAAGGAACAGATTTTCAAACTTGGCAAGAAAGGCCTCACTCCCTCCCAAATCGGTAAGTGCCAAATTTTATCATAACTCATAATAAATGTGACTTGAGTTGTGGTTTACCATTTAATTTCAAGAGTTAGGGGCTTTTGTGCAGTTATGATGGCATCTCATCTAGATTTGTGGCCTTAAAATGATAATGCTTGTTGAAAGCATTAGAATGATCAAAATCAGTGGGGCACCCCTTTTTCATCATTCAGAATAGAAATATAAATAAACTGTATTTTATGCTGATCCAGTTGGAAAGCATGTATGTTATCAGACAGCATTGTGATTATGTTTATATTCATGATCAATTTCCCTACCACCCTGCATCATGAGCACTATTGTTACTGTCAGTAATTATTAAATCAAGGAATACCAAGCACTGGTGTCCACTTTTTAGTTATCAGTCCTAGCTGATGATTAAAGACAAAAAACATGTGTCCATTTGACTAGTAAGTTGCCGTTGACCACCAGGAATGCAGGTTCAGAACTAAACAGCAACAGTTTGTGATAAGCATCATATTACAGGCACTGGTTAATAATATGCACAATTTTATATAGATAAAGGTGTCCAAGGTAGGAGAGTCCTGTGTTACTGATCAACCTTCTCTCTTTGGTAGGACATGTTATGTGTTACATGCAAGCAGGACCTAACTTATCACTGATATTTCAAGGATTTAGTACCATAACTTGATAAAGGTGACAGAATTTACAGTAAACTTCAGGTTAAACCAGTCTCTGGTATTATAGTCAACCTCCTGGCCTTGTCCTAATTTATTTAGTCTCATTAAGTCAAAATATTTATTTCTTTGTGCAAACATAAGTAATTGGTGGGTGGCATTGGTTGTTTATTTCCATAAATCTCTATTGCTGGGGCTACATTGTTGTGATAAAGGGAACTACACTACGTGCACTCTCTCGCACACTGCTAGACGTTTCGCTGTAAACTGACAGCGCAAAGTATAGTTTGCCTTATCGCAACAATGTAGCATTAGTTAGCTGCCATGAGCTGATTGACTGTTGAAACATCAGGCTCCTCCTAAATTATCTTTCAATTTGATTGGGTTTCCTCTAATTTTGTCACTTTTCTAATAAGTTATTTACCCAGGCGTAAATGTTTGAACTCCTGAACATTTCAAGGACAAAAAAATTTAAATCCCACTTAGCAAATTGTAGATTCAACTTAGCTTAGCTGTCAAGTGCTTTTTTAATCTCCTTATAGCAATTTGTCCTGAGACATTCAGCAATAGTAGATGGTGGTTAGTGATCTTGCATGGTATGAAGTCACTGCCCCACTTGATCACTATAACAGCTCATTCAATGTTCATAATTTAAAATTATGTCCACCTGTTATACAATATTTAAAAAGAATGTAATATTAACAAGATCCTTTAATCTATTCCAGGTGTCATGCTTAGGGATTCCCATGGAGTTGCACAAGTCAGATTCGTTACTGGCAAGAAGATCCTGCGTATCATGAAAGCTATGGGTCTCGCTCCCGATCTACCGGAGGACCTGTACTACCTGATCAAGAAAGCCGTTGCCATGAGGAAGCACTTGGAACGCAACAGGAAGGACAAGGACAGCAAATTCAGGCTGATTCTTGTAGAGTCCAGAATTCACAGGCTAGCCCGCTACTACAAGACAAAGAGTGTGCTCCCACCTAACTGGAAGTATGAGTCAAGCACTGCTTCAGCTCTGGTGGCTTAAGTTATAATAAACTAAATAATTTCCAATTTTGTTTTTTATTTTACTTATCTTGGAAAAGTCAACTAGCTCACTGCAAATGTAGCAAAAAAATTTGAACATGAAATTAAATGAATAAAAACAAATGATTACTAAAAAAACAGTTTATATTACACATTCTTATATTTACACATCTAGCAAAATGATATCACAAACAAAATTAAAATGATAAAAAATTCAGATGTATTCAAGGGAAATTTTGAATACCCAAATGTACAGATAAAGCGAGACGCTCTTAATTTCTTGCAACATAGAGTTTGTACAGTGCCGATTAAAAGTCCATGAGCAATCTCACAAAGCAATAGACTGACGCTTCGGTTTGACTTACGACCTTCTTCTATAAGTTGTTACAATACTGTAGACACGCACATTACACACACACACTCACTTTGTCTGCAACCAATGACTAGTTCGATAATCATCATTCGTTTTTAGTTTCATTCGTCTTGTTCACATAAATATTAAAGTTTAGCAGGTAGACCACAAAAAACTAAGTAAATTATTTCGATTTCTGTGGGGTAGATGCAGTTTGTTACAAGTATTCAATTAATAGAACTTTGTTGGTTCGTGCCGTGATAATATTGGTGACGAGCATTTAGCGCAGTGTTGTGGTTATTATTATCAAAAAGCAGGCATAAAATATATTGAAGAGATCAGATCAGATCAGAGAATATTATTGCGCTGCGTAAAAGTGAAGTGAATATCTAATAAAACCGGACTAAGTGTGAGTGTTATCATTTATATATTTCATATTTTACTAAACATAAATCCTAATCAAGGGTATTGTTGATAGAACAGAGGTATTGTTGAGACAGAAGATGCCTTTAAAGTTTTAAATTCATTGTGAGGTTTAATTCGATTAGTGAATAATAAATAATTAGGTATTATGTGTAATAAAAACAATGTTTTTCTTTGTTCTAGAGAAATACTGTGACGGTTAAGAGATATGAGGAAGGGGCTTATTATCGAGTAGCAGCGACGTCAAATGGTGAATGAAACAAATGGTTTCATACCAACGAGATATTTTGCTGAATTATTAAAAACACGTCATTATGAACCGTTCGCCGTGCACTCTGAAGGCTTGCATCACTGAAGACCAGCTAGAAAACCGTTTTTGACCTTAAAATATTGACCGTACCAACTTAATAAACAACAGATTCGTTATTGCATGAATTTATGGTAACTAATTTTTTAAGCACGTTTCAATAGGGTGTTTGTCGTATTTCTTGCAGATATACCGAAATTGTTTAATATTATTTTAGTAATAGTATTATTTTAGGATTAAAATTTGAGGTTTAGTTTCAATCTTCTTTTCGTAAAGAAAATGAATACTTAAGCTATAACCTCAATACCAACCAATATTTACTAAAGCCAAATAAAGTTTAAAATAATTAATATGAACAACTGCCTTTAACCTTAAAATCAACAATTTTGTCAGTAGATTTTTTTACATTTTAAGTAGTCTAATATTCTTATTTATTGCTTAATTACTTAGACCATGATCAAAGCTTTATATTTATGGTGCAAAAAAATCCATTTAAAATTTAAAACATTTCAAAATTTAAATATGTCAAAATAATACAAATTGCTTCTAAGTTTCTAGACATCTATTTCACATATTATTCAGGTGAAGTAATGATAAATAATTGTAGCAATTTGATAACTATACTTAAGTAAAATAAACATAACGAATAAATATTATTTATTTTTTATTATAACATATCACGCATTTTTTATTCTAAACCCTTTATTGCAATAACAACATTAATAAACAGGCAGGATATTTAAAAATATTATTATTGCAAACAAAAATAATAATATTTGCAAAAACAGCGCTGTGATTTACGAGATTAGAACCTTAGCCATCTTGAATCTAAGACCAACGCTTAACGCCTTCTGCTATCTGCACATATAATTTACTTTCGAATTTTAGCAATGCGATACACTGGCCAAGGTCACGCGTACGAGTATGATGCGTGCTAACAAAAGTTATGGAAATATAAGTGCGGCGCCCGCGAACCGTGACGATACGATAGTGTGTAGTGCGAAACTGCGTTCTCTGTGGTGTGTGTACGGCACTCACACCACAGACGTCTGACTGCTTACACATACAAATGTACGGACTATACCGCGTGTTCACAGCAATACGACTCTTAGTGTGCTCATGCACTTTTGAGCGCTTACTGTACCTCCTTATTATTCTTCAGGATTCTTAATTAAGTACACTTCCATTAAGAAGGGGATGCAGTCTTTAGTAAATGATGCTGATTTTCAGCTTGATGTTTCATAAGTGCCCAGCCCATGTAGGTTTATGTGAAATGAAATAATTTGATTTGATATTTTGATGGCACTTCGCTGTGTTCATGTTTTTTAAGGGTTAACATATCAGTGATATCCACAACTTGGAATAGTATTCTCAGTGAGATATATTATGTTAACAAAATGGTTAAATGTATTCAGTAAATGATTATGGAAACCTCATCTTTGAATTCGCCATCTTCAAACAACATATTCTGTACAATTCTCTTTTGTTTTCATGATTGTGATCTTCATTTCTAAATAAACTGACTTCAAAATCTAAACATAAGGATTCCAATTGCTTCCATCCTCGGGATGCAAGCTGTTTGTAATTAACAAGACTACATCCACTATCCACCATATTCCTAGACCTCCTAATGTAAGGAGTTTTCCCACTGCAGTACCTGTTTGCCCCAGACAAAATCTGTCCATTCCTAAGAAGCCTAATAATATACTGTAGATTAAGGTGGTTGTGAAATAGTGTCCGGAGTATCTCACGCAGGGAAAACCGTCTCTTAGAAAGCTCCTGCTTCCAAAACACTCAATGCCGTCCAAAGCTTTGCACTGCACTCTCGTTTTCTCCACTTGTTCGTATTTAACGCCTCCAAATTTCACGCAGCCATGACCAATCGCTTCTCTAGCAGAGTGATTCCCTTTATGGTCGATTGGTTCATCACAATCCAAGAATTCCAGCGGTAAAAAGTTGCATTTCACCAGTGGACCAAGAGGCCGATATGGCTCTTTCGAATAAGGGTCGCTCTCTGTTAATATCGTTGGTATGATTGTTAGGAATATTGATATTACGATTATGGAACGTCTTAGCCACATGTTGCGTTCGTTTTCCTTTGTCACATGTGAATTATTTTTCTAAGATTCATTTACAAAAACAAATCGTATTTGTGAACATTTTACATTTCGCACAGTGACATTTGGTAGTTTACAAAAATAGCTATAATTTGATTGTTTGACACACTTTTACCAGATGAACTTACAAATGTTTATGTTTTTGTACAAAAATATGTATTTATGTAATTTCAGTAGTTTATTATCTCATTTATTCAATAGAAAACTGTCGCTAATTAATTATTAGCGAGTCTTCTGTTGTATTGTCCAAAATGGGTATTAAAGCGATATTTGTAAATGTCCACATAGTCATTCGTTCTGAAATTTCATTTACCACTCAACAGCATTATTTATTTCTCTTCTTTCTCTACTATTTCATCTTCTTCGTATAACATAACATCACGCCTTGTTTCCCCGAAGGGTTGGGCAGAGGTGTCCCTGTAGCAGGTACACCCACATTTCGCCAGTTATGTTTTAAGTCCCATGTAATAGGGGGCGAGCCTATTGCCATCAACCGGGCACAAATCCAGACTCCGAGCTGCTACTGAGAAATTTCAGATAGAAAAACCCAATAACACTTTGCCCGACCCGGGAATCGAACCCAGGACCTCATGCTCAGCAGCTTCGTATAGTCTTACTAATAATTACTTATACAAAATTTGTAGTTTATTCTGTTTTCTCTTCTCTGTTTCTTTAGTCCCATAATACTTTTAGAACTAAAAGCAAAATGTCAATTTGTCAAACATGCTCTGTGTTGTCAAACTGACATTTCACGTCTGTACATTTTTGTCTGGCTCCGTAATGATTTTTATTTTTACAATACAATAAAAAGTTAAAAGTGTAACACGAACATGGAGGTGTTTAACAAGTTTTATTCGTCGGTCAGCAACACAGTTTCTCATTTTTCTGGTGTATTACCTGGAAATCCTGTGACAAGAGAGTTTGAGGCAACTCAATTTATTGCAAGCGCTGGTCCAGGTAAAAAAACGATTGATGTATCTATAATTTGCATTCAGACACAGGTGCTATCTATTGTGCACCTTATTTGCTTTGATACTAAACTCTTTGGTTACTCACCTCAGTGGTATAGGCGAGCTGGGAGTGCTATACATTTTATTCAATTTGTTTTTGTGTACATTTACGGTCAACATAATATTGAATACATCGGTAAATTTTGACTGACTGAAACCTATTGTGAGCTGGTTGAATTACTGTAGGTAACTGGAATGTTTCAAAAATCATTTATATAGATATCATTAATTTGATTTTCTTTGCATTTTGTCTATGTCGTTCTATGTTGTTTTTGTAAAAAAAAACTGGACACACAATACAGGATAGCTAAAGGAAATATTTATATGTCTTAACTGGACATGAACTAGTAAATGAAATAATCACCTGTGATTTATTATTGTACCTAATATCAGTAACCAGCTAGCAGATTACTAAGTAAAAGATCATAACACAAACAAATAAACAATGTTTCTATTAATAAATAATAAGAAACAAAGAAAATATACAATGAATACAGGGTGGTGACACCTGCTTCAGTGAAGAAGGTGGTTCTACTCGTCATACTAAACAACTTTTGTTATGAAACTCATATCTGATTCTGTCAATCAAAACTGTCTGAAACTACGCTTGGTCACTAGTTTTTTCATATAATAAACACCATTCATATTATATAGGTCTACTATGGAAAATTTACAAAGGCTACAAGAAATCAACGAAGCAAGAGGCATCAATATTCGTTTTTGAAAAGAAACATTTAGAAAGATGGTCAAAATCAGACAGAGATATTATGTTAGATACCCTGAAGCGTGGCATTGTACAGTTGACAAAGTTGAGGCATCCGCAGATCTTGACAGTACAACATAGTCTCGAAGAAAGCAGAGAGAGTATCGCTTTCGCTACAGAACCAGTCTTCGCTAGCTTAGCCAATATTTTAGGCAACATGGAAAACATGCCACAGCCCGTACCAAACCACTTTGTGAATTATAAGTTGTATGAGCTCGAAATTAAATACGGTCTGATGCAAATTGCCGAAGGGCTAACATTTCTACACAATGATGTTAAGCTTCTCCATCGCAATCTCTGTCCAGAGTCGATTATAGTGAACCAACAAGGTGCATGGAAGATATTTGGGTTCGACTTCTGTATTGCTAACCAAAGAGGACCAGGATCAGCACCGTATTGGCCGTTCCAGGAGTACTGTCCCGCTATGCATGCTTTGACTCAACCAGGGCTTGATTATTTGGCTCCAGAGTATGTTCTTTCAGCTACTCACTCTCCTGGCAGTGACTTGTATTCATTAGGAATGGTGATATATGCTTTACATAGTACGGGTCATCAGACTTTGGGTAATGTAGGCAATGATTACACAAAATTTAAGAGATTTGCAAATGAGATCAGACATTTGCCGACTACGAGGTTGTTGTGTGTCACGGATGGCTTGCGGGAGTATGTGAAGCTGATGTTGAATGCTACACCGGAATTGAGGCCTGACTCACATCAGTTTTTGAAGGTAAGCAAGATAACTTTAAAGTTTTCGACATGTCCATATTATTTAAGTAAAAACAAACACACTAGGAGCAGTGGTGGCCCAGTGAGCAGTGGTGGCCCAGACACCAGTGGTGGCCTAGTGGTAACGGCCGCGACTTACGAGTTGTAGGTCGTAGGTTCAAACCCTGACAGACGCTTTACTTTGTGTAAATTATTTCATCACCACTGCTCTCAAAACTGTGAAGGAAGACATCGTGAGGAAACCGGCATGTCCTAGAATAAAAAATTCGAAGACATGAGACATCTACCAACTCGCACTTGGCCCGTGTGGTGGTTTACGGCCCACACCCTCTCACAGAGAGGAGGCCTGTGTCCCAGCAGTGGGAACAGTATAGGCTGATTTTGCTATGCTTATGCTAAACACATTTTGTAAACGATTTTTTTTTTTCACAGATACCATATTTCGAGGATGTTGGTGTTAAAACCCTCAATTACCTAGACTCTTTATTTCAATGGGACAACCTACAAAAATCTCAATTCTACAAAGGTTTACCCCAAATCATCCAAAAAATGCCGCATCGTATTTGTATCTACCGGGTTCTGCCGTGCTTGACCAAAGAGTTCATCAACCCGCCCATGGTTCCTTTCGTTTTACCGAACGTGTTGCTTATAGCGGAAAACAGTTCTCAAGAAGAATATGTCAAATACATTTTACCTGTTTTGAAACCAGTGATGTTGATACAGGATCCTATACAGATCTTGCTCATATTTATGCAGAAAATGGAATTGCTACTAAAGTTTACGCCAGGAGACGAAGTGAAGTCTGATATCCTACCAATGTTGTATAGGGCGTTGGAATCTGACGCGCAGCAAATCCAGGAGTTGTGTTTGTCTGTGCTACCAACCTTCGCCTCTTTGATAGACTACCCCGCGATGAAGAACGCCCTCCTACCGCGGATAAAGAAATTATGTTTGAGTACGAATTACTTGTCAGTACGAGTCAATTGTTTGCTGTGTTTGGGTAAACTGTTGGAGCATTTGGACAAATGGTTGGTCTTGGACGAAATTATACCGTTCCTGCCGCAGATACCGTCGAGGGAACCGGCTGTGCTGATGGGGATTCTGGGTATGTTTTAACCAATTTAAGTACCTAAATATTTTGAAGTGAAAACTTTAGGCGCGTTGGGCATTTTTGAGATGGGACTAAACCATTGATTTCTCGACACTAACGTAATTTACCGAAACCGTCGAGTAAAAGACATCAACGCATGATTACCGCGGTGCTGATTTTTTTTTTTAAAGTTTTCACTTCTTTCGGCACACCCGGAGTGCCACTGTTTTTTTTTACCTTTTTTATCCTTCAATGTATTATAGTCTTTTCCAAAAGTATCTGATGAAAATGTAAACAAATGGCTCAGAAACTACTTGTATATGCCCATTTGTAGTGTCACTTACAAAACATTATTGCCTATTTAACGACTTCGATTTAAATACTTAAACCTGAAATTCTAATTCAGCCTGGGATCTAGAACTTTTTTGAGGCGGGGCAAAAACTGCCGTCTGCCGCCCCCCGCCAATCTTTTATGGGGATGCGCTAAGTTAGCCACCGCGAAATTAAAAACTTTCTCAAAATGAAAATTTTGCCAACAACGTATTAATCAAATTGTATCGATCGATAATACGCCAATTCAACAGGGGCGCCAAAAATGTTGTAAAAATAGAAATATTATAAATGTGCTGCGCGTCTTATTTATTGTAAAGTTGCTGTGTGCTGGGTGGTGCACTTGTCTGCTACGCTTGAATTTTTCGCCCCCTGAAGTTGGCGCCCGGGCACGGGCCCCGGCTAGCCACCTAAATCCGGGGCTGTTCTAATTCAAATTCACCAAAGATGTTTTTTATTTAACAATCGAGGTTTTATTACGTCAATTTTCGTCGAAGACTTTTCAATTACAATAGGGTAGTTGCCTAGGTAAAAAAAAAAAAAAACTATTTAGTCCTTCTTTCAGATAATAAAAAAATATTAGACACGTATTTTTTGCTTTACCATAATAATTAGAAAAAAACTTATAAAACACGCATTTAAGTTGAGAGAGTGGGGGCTCGCTACGTCACAACGCAGTATTAAATCTAGCAAGGCGTGATGTCATGCCACATTTTAACTCATGTATCGCCGTAATCTTTTGATTACGTCAAAAAAGAAAAAAAATACGTATTCAATATTTTTTAATAATCTACAAGGCGAACAAAAAAAAATTTGGACACAGGCCTATTTAATATAGTAATTAAAAAAATGATTGTTGGAATAAGTAGTGAGATATAAAGAAAACTGAAACCTTCTAAATACAGGCGAATTTGTTATCAATCCCCTTTAATGAGTGATTGCACAAGAATTGAACCTAAAGGGTTTATTTACACTTTCATCAAATTCTTTTGAAACAGACTATAAGTAAATGATTTTTAAATAATAATAGTCGTCATGGGCAGTGAAGACGGCAGAGTAAATAAAAAATTAGGTACCTTGTCCATGTTTAGAAAGCGAATCGAAAATTATTATAGCAGGGTTTATATGGCCAAAGATAAAACAAGAAATAATTTTTATAATTTTAAAGTTGTTCCTAGCTTTTTAGTATGATACTCCTAGCTGTAAACTTAGATTTGGTTCTAAGAACCAGCAAAAAGTTAATTCATAAAATATCCCACTTTTAACTCAGAATTTATATCGCACCATAATGAATGGTGATCCTTATATGAACCATTGGACATACCTCATCCCAAACCATCCTTGCCCATCTACCAAGTATTTTGAAGATCAAATATTATCACTAACATTTTTTTTCCTTCTTTCCAGGAATATACAAGCTAGCCCTAAGCCACTCAAAGCTTGGCATCACCAAGGAGGTGATAGCTACCAAGGTTCTTCCGTTCCTCATTCCTCTATGCGTGGAGAACGGTTTGACCCTCAACCAGTTCAACGCGCTGATATCTTTGGTCAAGCAGATGGTATCTAAGATGGAGACGGAGCATAGAGTTAAATTGGAGCAACTGAATTCTATCAATAATGAAGCCAAGTGAGTAGAGATTTTCTTTCTACGAGGGTGAATCAAAAAATTCTTGGAATCAACAAAAAATGCAAAGATTTAAACAAAAATATTTTATTTTTCTACATAATCTCCCTCCAATGCAATGCATTTAGAATAACGCGTTTCTAACTTTCTTATTCCTTGTGAAAAATAATGTTTTTCTTGACTCTCGAAAAACTCCTCTATGGCAGCCATAACCGCGTCATTATCGTGAAATTTTGTTCCACGAATTTGCTCTTTTAATTTTGGCAATAAGTGAAAATCACTTGGGGCTAAGTCCGGAGAATATGGTGGGTGGTCAAGGAGATTGAAGCCAGCACAGCGGATTGCGTTGAGCGCAACTTCCGATCGATGAGCAGGAGCGTTATCATGAAGAAACAACACGCCCAACGACAGTTTTCCACGACGTTTTTCTTTAATCGCTTCACGCACTTTCGGGATTAAATTTGCATAATAGGGTCCAGTAATCGTCTGGCCTTTTGGCATGTAATCAATAAAAAGGATTCCTTCACTATCCCAGAACATTGAGGCCATAACTTTGCCAGCGGTAGGAGCTACTCGAAATTTCTTAATGGATGGAGAGGATGGTCGTTTTCAAGACATGCTTTGTCTCTTAGTTTCAGGATCGAAATGACCCACGTTTCATCCATGGTGACAAGGCAACGGCAAAAATTATCCGAATCACGCTGGAACATTTCGAGATTACGCTTAGAAATTTCCAAACGTCACTTTTTGTTTTCTTCGGTTAACATTCGTGGCACCCATCTTGCCGACACTTTTTTGAACCCCAGTGAATCAATTAAAATGGATTGAACGCTACCAAATGATATCTTTAAGATCTCAGCTAATGTTTTATAGTTATTCTTCTGTCTTCCAAAACCAGATTCTCAACCTTTTTGACATTTTCTTCCGTAACGGAGGTTGAAGGCCGCCCAGAACGCGGGTCATCTTTACAGCTTGATCTACCTCTTTTAAATTCAGCCACCCAGTACGCAACCGTAGAATAGGGTACAGCATCATCCCCTAATGTCTGCTGAATGTCCGAAAAATTTTCCTTCGTAGACATTTTTTTCAAACTGATATATTTTATAACCGCACGTAGCTCACTTTTATCCATAACTAGCTTTTACCCGCGGCTTCGCCCGAGATTTCATACCTAATAACCGAGGAAATTGTCATTGACTCCTACCGCTGCGCCCGCGTTGCTACGCGTAATTTTGAAACTGTGATATCTTTTAGACTATTCATTTAAATGATATGATGTCAAGGCATATATTAATCTAAATTAAATGCCAAATTTAATTATTGGATAAGGATTAATACTATACCGGTCAAAAAAGCTCTGGAAACAACAATTCAATTTTTATCAAATTCTGAAAGATAACAATGGTTATTGTGCGTCATCCTAAGATAAACATATGCCATCGCGGACTTTTTTGTTGAACTTTTTAAGATGAACAATACCGTAGAACATAAATTTGATGTATCTTTTTCGGTTTAGGCAGCGCACGCCAGTAAAGCTCCCAGCCGGCATGATTTTTTCCGACTTCTTCAACAATAATCGTCAAATTTCAGCCAATTTACACAAAACCCTAATGAATTATACACTAAAACCTTCCACATGAATCACTCCGTCTAATGGTGAAAACCGTTTGAAAATCCGTTCGGTAGTTTTTGAGTTTATCTCGTTCAGACAGACAGACAGACAGACGCGGCTGGGGACTTTGTTTTATAATATGTAATGGGCCTACCACACGCTCATGCTTCACCACAGTTTTGCCTGCGCAGGCCGGCTTGTACACGGAACACTGAGCGTGTGGTTGGTAAAACTGTACGACGCGCAAACCCCACGGCGCGGCCTGCGCACTTTTCGACTTGTTTGAAATTTTGCCTGCGCAAGCCCGGCCTGCGCGTACTTGCCCGTGCGTGTGGTTGGGCGTTCAGTGTACAAGCCGCAGTCTAGGTTAGTCGTCGTTCGGTGATTACGTGGTCTTCCGTCACTCAAAAACCGGCTAAGTGCGTATCGGACCACGCACAATGAAGGGTTCCGTAGTTAGGATGAATTTATTCCAAATACAAACTTAACATAGTAGTTGAAAAACATATTCTGCCATACATTTCAACTGCAAAAGTTTGTAGTCACAATATTGAGAAATTTACCAGGTTATTTTAAGACCACAGACTTTTTATAGGTTTTCCTGTAATCTATGAGTAAAGAACCATCGTCAGTATTTTTTTTTCAAAATTTTGGGCACAGTACCTAGTTTCGGAGTTTTTTTTTAAATTTATTTATTTAAAGGGCTTTGTCGCTTAGCGACCACATCGCCCAGTGCAGAAAAACACAAAATTGTTGATGACGATCTACCTTATCACTAACTTGTACCATTGTTTAGCCTTATCGGACATTGGAAAAGCAAGGATGGTATTACAAAAGCCAATATCATACCTTATATAGTTTCGGAGATAAGGGGAATAGTAAATTTTCATCTATTTTCTTAATTAACTTTAAATGTATTTTAAAATTATAAAAAAAAAATTGAGGTCCTCGCAATAAGCCCTTTCATTTAATAAGTCACTCGTTACAGTTTGCAAATCTTTTATTTTTATTTTCTTGTTTGCTTCCCAAAAGTGACCGCCATATTCAAAATTCATTTATTTACGTTACACGTCCGTATTTGGGTCACAGAAATACATTATATGTGTACCAAATTTCAACTTAATCGGTCCAGTAGTTTAGGATCAAATTGGCTGTGACAGACGGACAGACAGACAGACACACGAGAAATCGTATACTTAAGGGTTCCGCTTTTTCTTTTGAGGTATGGAACCCAAAAATGGCTGATTTGCGTACGCACAATCGCGAGTTCATGTCTGAATTAATAAGTCTATACAAATCTCTTTCTGCACTCTGGAAAATTAAATCGAAGGATTATTCCTACCGAAATAAAAAGAACTAGGCATGCCTACGAAAAAATGATAAATAAAATGAAAGAGGAACATAGTTTATTAAGGAGAAAGAAGAAATAATAGTTCTTCGTTAGGAAACATGTTTCTAACCCGACGATTTCGACAAGACTGTGGCTTGCGCGTACTTAACTGTGCCGTGTGGTAACGCCGTCCGTGTACAGTTTTTTCATGCGAGAAGCCTGCGGGGAACTGTGGGGAAGCTTGTGCGTGTGGTAGGCCCATAAGGATTAAAATATGTAAGGATTATGGGTTTTTGCGCAACTCGTTGCACAAAACAATTTATTACGTACGAACGAACTGAGCAAAACGAGTGATAGTTTGCATAAATGTTGTGTGATTGACACTTCTCCCAAAAAGGTTTTATATATATGCACTTCTAAGAACTTTTTGATTGACCCTCGTATTTGTTTTGTTGGATTGGACCACACTAGATTAAGACAGAGAGGAGTGTGTAAAGGAGACAGGGAGACCTTTGCCCTGCAGTGGGACAACAGGCTTTTTTTTTTGTTTTGATATTTGTGCAATCGGTGATCAGCACTAGTCTAAAGTAGAAACGAGTTTTGTCGACAGAAGAATAGACAAAATGACAGATTGTGATTGTTTATCTGTCATTTTGTCTATTCTTGCGTCGACAAAACCATGGTTGTCACGCTACGCGTGCTGAGGGGCAATTCCCGTATTTTTAAGAACGTTCGCAATCTCCGTATCAATCTGTCAAAAATACCTCTAATTTACCTTAATTTTTGACATATTTTTGCGATTGATTGTCGCTGAGATGAGACTGCGACTAGATTTTGAACGTTTTTAAATACGTGAATTTGCCTTCTGCGATAAGTATCCAGCCAACCTAGCAATTTACTTAGTGAGGCGGATACTTATCTTACCGACTATGTTATTGTCTATCTGTGTCCTGTAGAAGCAACAGCGTGTAATCTTTTTTAAGAAGGAAAAGCAGTCTTCTAAAGAACAATTTCTTTGCCAGATACTTTGATCAATAATAGTACTAGATTTCCGATAAGCGCTTCAAAAACGGCCCGAAAAATAAGACCACGAATACTTTTGTGTGGTCTTATTTCAATTCAAATTAGTATGATCCAATCATATCCAACATTAAGACGTCAAAATGCTGCAGTGTGCGTTCAAAAACTCAGTAAATAATCACTGTAACACCAAGAGGTTTTGGAAGGTATATCTTATTTTCGGTAAGTTTAAATTATTAAGTGTTTTTCATAAAATAAAAACAGAATTAAATTGTAAATATAATTCAATTAGCTAATATTATAATTGTTTGGCCAATGTTTGCTACAACGCACCAACTATTGTATCAAACATCGACTGTTCTCGAACAGGGAATGCATGGAGTAGTGTTATTTTATAATGTTATTTTTGTTTGTAGATTTCCTAGTGACCCATTTCGCTGTGCAGAATGGGTATCTACTGTCGCGAAAGAAAGAGGAGAAGAAATATACAACCCTTGTAAAAATTCGAGAATATGTTCGATTCATTTTAACAGATTTGACATAACTGGAAACACGCGTAGATTACTAAAAACAGCGGTTCCCAAATTGCAGATAATAGTAAAATAGTATCTACTACTTTTTGAATCGGTCAAAAATATTTGCCTTGCCACCATACAAAAACGAACCTACAAAATATATATTCTGCAACTCTACGTCTTTCAATACTTACTGTGTTCTGAGCATTGAAATAATACCAAGAACTACGTCTACTTCCACAATAGAATAAGCACAAAATTATAAACAAAATGTTTTTAACCTTATTAGGTACCTTTAAACTTAAGTTTCATTTTAGAATAAATATTTTTGTACTGATGACTTTTTATTTTCAAGCGACATTTTAAATTTATTGCTTATAAACCTTTCTCCGATGAAAGGACTTAAATAAATATATTTTGCAATGGTAATTAAACTTTATGTTTAAGCATTAAGGTTTATAATAAACTGAAGTTGTTAATATTATTAAACTTTTCTAAGAAATGTAGATGTTTACGTGTGTGCAAACATGGCCACTTGAGTGACGTATTTTTGTTCCTGATCCTTAATCTAGTACTATTATTGATCGAAGGCCAGATACCACATCGCATATTTGTTTAGATCTTTGGAAACTAAATCGCGAACGCAGTATAGCTTATTTTTGAATTACAGTTTTCTTTTGTTTTTATACAGACTACCGGAATAATATTAGGAATATATTCGACATTACAAAAAAAAAACGGTCCATTTGCTCTCAAGTAATGCACTTACCAACGAACAGCATTTAATTTTGATTTATACAATGTCACCCATCGGCATGTGCCCGCCCGATTTTTTCTGAATATTCACGAAAAATGATCGAAAAATAACTTTAAAAGGGGGTCAATCTTTAATATTTTTCACGCTAAGTATACAATTTTTTCAATGCAAAAAAAAACCGAGCTGAAAACATTTTTTTCTATAAAAACAGTGTTATTTAAAAAAAAACAAGTGTAAATTCTTAAATCATTGGGAGATATTGAAAAAAAAAAAAGTCAAGATACCCCCTTTAAAAGTTATTTTTCGATAATTTTTCATGAACATTCAGAAAAATGCGGGCGGGCACATGCCGATGGGCGACATTGTATAGATTCTTGGGGTGCATTTACTGTGACTACACGATTGAAGATAGTAACCACATATCAATGTTCTCCTGATCATTCTTCAATTCTTCTCTTCAGGATAATGGAACACGCGATGCCTCCATCAAACGACATCCTGGTGAACGCGCCCCCCCCACAGTCAGACCTGGACAAGATGTTCACAGGTCTAGGTATCGACCCGTTCTCCTTCAACCAGCATAAGCAAAAGGAACCTGCCTTGCCGACCGTTAATGATAACGGGAGACATCTTTCTATGGAGGATAAGCAGAGGTATTGGATAAATGAACGCCTAAATATTATTGCACTGTTGTATTTTCAGCTCTCGACGCTATGCAGAGCGTTGAAATCCAACTATTTATTTAGGTGTTAACTAGTTTTAGCGAAAAGCGAGCATTACCAGTTTGAGTGCTCAAAGAAGCACCAACGCCATCTATCAGATCTGCCGGGGTTGCGAAGAAGTCCGAAAGGGAGATGGTGGCCCCCGGCAACATGGCAACTGAAGGAACACGGGTGGGTTTTAGTCAGTAAGAGTCTGACACGCCCTAGCTCTGCCCAGAGCGGGACAAGCTATTTGATAAATTCTCACCCAAAAAAAAAAAAAAAAACACCATCCACCAGATAAATGAGAAATTGTAACAGAATTTGTACGAAATTATCTGCCAAATAAGCTAATCGGGACTTACCCGCAGGTGATAAATCAGACCAATAGTATTTTAATTGTGTTTAAAAGGTAAATACCTTGTCAATTGACCTGTATTAGTTCTTACTCAATAGTTGGATCGTTTTGCAGGTCCAAAAAGAAAAAAGAACAAAAACACACTCATTTTGGTCAAGAATTTAGGTAAATTCCTAAATTAATTTATAGAGTAGTTGTAAATTATTTCAAATAGTACTTACACTTAGATCAACATTAACTTTCTAAAGACGATCCTTAAAAGAAGTAAACTTTAGTTAAATATGGATAAAACTTTAATATAAAATAAAATTTTAACCAGACCCTTTCATTTTTCCAGGATAGCGCATCAGCAAGAAGTCGTACGAAAGTACTCAACGCAGCCTCAACCAAAAGCGATCCCGGCTCCTCGGAACGTTACCACCAAACCAATGGACTTGACCACCACGCTGCTACAATCCAACTTAAACCTGCTGGGGAAACCTATTCCTTCATCAGCATCGCACCCGACCAACCAAGCGGCTTCGCTCTCCAACCCAACATACAGCACCCCTTCCATGGTCTCCAACTACTCGTTTCAGAGCCAATACACTGGGTTCGACACTCTGTCGTCGTCATCAGCAGGCCCCGCCAACTTCAACAACAAATGGGCCAGCAATCAGAATCAAAACAAAGCCAAACAAGACTGGTCCGCATTCGAATCTCTACTGCCCACACCTAACAATAACCCGACCCCTACTAGTGATGCCAAGAAACTAACAGATAACGAAATGATGGACTTGTTGAGTTAAAAAAACAGTAAAAGAATTAATTATTTATTCGGGACTGCCAGACAAAAAATGTTCAAAATCAAAATTGTGAATTGTGATTCGGAATGCGAACAACACTTTGATACGTCAAAGCTTGCTGTTCACATGCCCAACACGAAAAAAAAAACGAAAAACTAAAAATTCTTCGTTTCGCAACTTGCATTTAATTTAAATTGCTTTTGCAAATTTGCAAACAAATTGTTTGTAATTAATCACTTAATACATTCCTATAATTTATATATTAATTTTCAATTTATTATAATTTAGGTGCAACAAAAATGAGGGTACTTATACATTAATTTAATTAAAATGACGTCTTTTGTAATAAAATTATTATTTATTCGAATTATAAATTACAATATTAAAAATAGAATAGTCTTTAAAATTATCTACAGTTTACGGACATATCATATTTATTTACTGAATTTCTTACTGTCGGCCTGTAAGTGAGACGAACTTATTTTTTTTTTTAATTACTACATACTATATATACTTACGAGTATTCACACAAGAATTAATATTTTCTTATTTATTCAAATATTAAAGCCCACTTGCACCAAAAATCACTAAATATATTTAATCACTAAATATATTTTAGGCGAAAGCTCCAGGCTTACCCGCGAAATTCAATTTTTCTAACGTTTTTGTGCAATTAACAGGTCAGTGTCAAGTTGTATGTTGATCAAAATATGATTCGCGACCGTACCAACTATGTATTGATAGAATTAGAATCATCAATTCAACTCTCTCAGTTAGCCGACGTTCACGCGGACGTAATAAAATCGCGGCGGGATTTTATTGCGCACTGGATTTTCAACTCTCTGTGTTAAGCTGAGCGTTGAGAATCCAAAGAGCTGGGACGCACACGTCCCAGCGCGTTGAAAAACACACTGTTGGATTTTCAACTCTCGGCGCTAAGTAGAACGTTGAAAATCCAGTGCACGAAAAAAAATCGCCGCGATTTTATTACCTCCGTGCGAACGTCGGCTTAGAATTGACCTCAAATGTCATGATTTCATGAAAAAGTCATTCAATAGGGTAATTTGAATTTAGCTGTTTTAGTGATTGTAATTTTGTTAATACATCTATGTTATGGTCGCTAATCTTATTTTGATCAACATACAACCTAACACTGACCTGCAAACAGCTAAAAAATTCGCGGGTTACCGCAGCGCATCCCTACAACGCTAAACGTATTTAAAACATCATTCTGTCCCTGTCATTTTCAAAGGATTGACAGAAATAGAACGATGTTTTAATTTCGTTTAGCACTAAATGCATTTAGTGGTTTGTATTATGATGCAATTGGGCCTAAACCACGTAAGAGAACGCTCGTAGAACAAGATTATTTTTCTAACTGTATTTTTTAGTGGTCTTATGAACAGCGTATGCCAACTTTACACATAATTTAAGTTTTTTTCCCTTTGGCTACCATATTGATATTACAATTTAGTTTAAATCAGTACTTGCTAAGTCCTTTGATTTTTGATGATAAGCCTGAAAAATTATGCAAGTGTATAGGAAGCAAACGCCGTTTTTAAAACCATCGAATAAACCGGATATAATTCTGTGGAACCGATTTAAATCACTTACAGGTTTACAGTAATAGGCGTAGTGAAGATTTGATTTGGGGTTTTCAAATAGGTACTATCGCGGTAATGCATAACTAACCAATTTGAAAACAAAATCCCGTACACACGACCCTTTTTTTCGTAGGTTAGCGTTACAATAGCGGCCGAGCGCTGCAAGCAAAAATAGTCCTTACAGTATATGCGTTTCTTCGATAGTACCTACTTATTTAGTTTTGAAACAGTATAAAATTGAGTAGAATAGAAACATGTAAATAGGATTTTGAGGGGTGACTTCGGGACTCTTAGCTAATCCTTATAAGTTATACCTACTATTCAGTATTCTGCAATACAACCTCTCCTTTAGTCTTTGGTTCCACGTTTTTTGGTCAACCAATTAAGAACCTTGTCTCTTCTCATTAGAGTTCAAAATTGATAATCACACTCTTCTTGTAAAGTTTACGAATATAATACGTTTTTTTTTCTAGTATTGAAAAGTCAATCTTAAGTTTATATAAAAAAAGACATTTAAATACTATGAATTCCTTTGTCACATGATATTCTGTAGAAAGAGGTAGATAACGCACTAGGGAGACGACTCCTATAGACATTACTGTCTATAGCTTACTCAGCTATACTGCCTCGTACATTATCTACCATAGATGTGATATATATTTTATTTACACAGACTGCAACAGATGTGATCTCTTAAAAATAAACAACTTACTAAATATGTTTTGGTTTTAATAATTTATTTACTATTTTATCTTTATTATGATGTGTTATATTATTTTGTATGGCAAGATAATTAGATTATTTACATAAAATAGCACTTAAGTCTAGGTTTTAGAAACAAACATCAAGTCCATTTCGTCTAGTTTGTTATGCTCTAAAACAATAGCTTAAATTAATAATTATTATAAAAAAATACATGTCTTAAAACTACCTTGTACAAATATTGTAATCTTGCTTAAATGTTAAAATCTCTACAAATACTTAACCATAATGTAATCTTTAAGCACTGTTACCTCTTAATACATTTACGGCCTGTTTCACCACCTCTTGACCCTTTCCGGTTAACTTATCTAGCAAATCATTTTAAAAAAAACTCATTTTTGTGCTTATCGTGCCAAATATAGGCGGAAATTAAAACAGGCTCCCTAAATATAAAATTACCGCCTCCTCCTAAAAGACAAAGCGAAAAACATGCAAGCAGTCACAGTTTGTAAAACACTGGCCGTCAAGAAACAAGTTCTATAGTCATAGTTATAGACTAAAGACCACGCCATAATAAAGATGGCGACGATCGTATTTGAAGCTGTCATGGTGGCTGTAGTGTCAAATTCGTTGAGTGTACTGTTGTATAGCGGCTGTTGGAGTATGCTGGAGGCGGCGGTCGCGAAACTGGCTAGCATACACCATACTACTAGTAGGCTTTTGTTGCTTGAGAGTGTGATACCTGGAAAAATAGAGGGTAGTTAGAGTTCAGGTGATATCGTTGTTTTAGTTAGAGGGCGCCCCTGATTTCAAAACGAATAAATGAAAGTTTTTTTTTTACAGATGACAGTCCACGTTCGGATTTGCATCCAGCATTTCAGCCGCAGCCGGTAGTCCAGTAGACTAGAAACAGGCTGATGATGGGTCATAGATATTCCTAAAAGTCGGCTTATTGCTATAGAATCCACTTTGATTCAGTTGCTCTGCAATACGGTCATTTTGGCTGTGTCAAGGCGAGTTGTGGTTTGAAAAAAAAAAGTACATTTATTACGGTTTCCAGTTACTTACCATAGAAGCCCATAGCACCAGCGACGCAGAACGCGGCGCACAGTCTAGCCTTCTCGTTGATGGACTTCGGCAGCACAACGCACAGCATTATGAAGCATAACGCTGATCCGTGAGCCACTGCTATCAGCGTTGCTACCTGTAAAATGGAATGGATCAAGATGTAGACAAAGGTTTATGATGCCAAGATTGCCAAGTTAAGAATATAAAGCGTGTTCTCTTTACTTGAGTAATTGCTTGTGTTTAACTGGTTTGGTCTAGGTTACAAGAGCACAGAACAGACCACCCAAGTAACTCAAAATGTTACTATACTCCGTTTGAAATAAGGACGATACGACCTATACTCGATTTTTTAGTGTATAAATCTTTTTTTACAGCCCGTCCAACCGATTTTGAACCAATAAGGATGGCATTAAAAGCAAAAAACTGTTTACTGCAGCTGCCATTTGTCATACCACCAAATTGAAATTATTTTATTTCACATAAACCTGGGCACTTATTAAACTTATGAGCTAGGTGCACGGTTTCAATTGGTCGTTTTCTATGGAGAAGAGCCGGCAAGAAACTCCACGGTTCAAAAATCAATCTGCCTAGCCTTTTCCCAACTATATTGGGGTCGGCTTCCAGTCTAACCGGATGCAGCTGAATACCAGTATTTTACATGGAGCGACTACCTATCTGACCTCCACAACCCAGTAACTGGGTAATACGATACCCCTTGGTAAGACTGGTTGTCAGACTTTCGGGCTTCTGACGACCCGTAACGACAGTCAAAGATCCACGAATGACAGCCGAGACCAAAGGCTTAACGTGCTTTCCGAGGCACGGAGGAGTCTCGGTATGTAGAAATGGTCACCCATCCACGGACCAACCCCGGCAAGCGTAGCTTAACCTGACAGATCGACTCGGGCGGCTGTTAGTACTTAGCCACGAGAAAAACTCCACGGTTACTCTTTTAAAAATCCTCCTACGCAACAGAAGTCAAAATCGGTTGAACGGACTGTAAAAAACATTTATTTAAATGTCCAATCGTATTTCAAATGGAGTATAGGTTCCAGAGTAGGTAGCTGACGAGATTCTGGGTGATTGGTTTTTAAAGCATTTTTGTTTTACTCACCGACCAAATATTCATCGACGGATTCTGCTCCCAAATCAAAGGCGGGAAGACCACACCCAGGATCAGAATCGAGAAAGTCGTACAAAGATGCAGCAACGCATACAGATAGAAATTTATATCCATCAGCATGTTCGTAATCGTGATGAAATTCTTCTTCATAGAGGCGGTCCTCCTGGCCGTGCCCGGAGATACCTCAGCTGCAAAGACCACGCTGTTCTGTGGAGCATTTACAGTCGTCTCCCTATACAAAGGCTGAGGGACCTGTCTATCGATATTCTCCAATTCCTGATACCCATTGACTCCTCGAGCATAACTAGTAATATCCAAAGTCCCGAAATCTGATGAAAACCTATCGGGAGTTGTATCATAAATTGAGCTGAAGTCGTTCGAAAACCTGGATTCTTTAGCTGAAACTGATCTATTCTCTCTATATTGTATAGCAGGATCTAGAATTTCTTTGGCATTCTTCTTAGAGTTGAAGACAACTACATCAGTGGCGTCTTCTTCTTGTGCTGTGCTTTGAGAGGGTTCCTCTTGAGAGTTCGATCTTTGAGCGTTTTTGTTTTCATGTAGACGGGCTTGATTCGAAAAGATAACTTCATCTTCGTCTTCTACAGCATCTCTGAGCATATTGTATGTGTGACGTATGACCCTTTCGATGTAGATGGGCCTTGTATATGAGGCTAGGAAGACGCAGTTCTGCATGACAATGGCTCCATAAATCATGACGACCACGTCTCCAGTGTATACGGTGCATAAGTAGCCGATGAGGATTGGGACGAGGCAGTTTCCGACAGAGGGCGCCATGCGCACTATTCTTTGGGCCATGGTCAGCTTCTCTCTGAAGTAGTGAGTTATGATTACTTCGGTCTGCTGGCCAGTTAAAGCGCATCCAATACCTGCAAAATAAGTGTTATTTTACAGAATGGTAAAACAATTCATACGCGTCAATAATATTATTTGGAGCATTGCTCCTGCTTGGTAAATAAAAATTAACTTTTTATCTTATACAGTAAACGTTAATTAATGGAAACAAACGAAACACGGTTAATTAGTTAAACCGCGATAGTGTTATTCAAATATTTTCTTTCAAGAATGATACAGCTGGTATGTTCCTTCAGGTACTAATCGGTCATTGTCGAGTGTTTACCTCTAAAGAAAAACTTGATAGTAAATAGTCCTCAAGATTTTGATATTTCGAGACAGCGCGTAGGGATTTTATCAAAAATATCTCTATACTGTACTTGAATTTTTTTGAAAGACGACCCACTGTTTTTGTAGGGTTTGGATTAAATACATAATAACGTGATCGACAAAGATATAGGAGTTCCTATCTATTTATTTAAACAGTGCCAATACATTTATATCAAGGCACTTCCGCCGTTTATGTAAATATGAGAAACAATGACGCGGAGCAGATAGGTGACATTTTAACGTGAAGTAACTTGTATTCTAATTGATAATTTTAGCGTCTAAGGTTTCGTGACTCTTTCATTTATTAGCTATGATTTCGAAGGTAGAGGTATGTCGTGTTTTGTACAGTAAAAATATGGAATGGATAATTATTTTATTGGTGTCCAAATTGGCCACTGTGTTGACTACGAAGTGCTGAATGAAGACAGAAAGATCGTTTGATATTATTTTGCCAAATCCTTGTACGATTTCGAGATATTTTGGAAACCCATTGTTATTTTAGGGTGTTATGTTTACATTAACTTTTGGGAAAAGAGTACCTAACTAACGCCAGTTTTCCTTACGATTAAAGCGTCAAGAGTGAACTACTCGGGTCTATCGCATCTCTCAGACTGTGATAAATGTGTGACGAATAAATATTTTGATAATTATCCGCGCCTCTTCCATACCATGGAAGGATCACCTGTTTAAATAACATTATGACATCTCTATAATCATAATCAAACCTATTGTTAAATTAAAGTTGTAGGTATCAACAACGCTCGTAGAACCCTCGGAATTTGAAAAGACGTTAACCTCGTTTTGATCGTAATGATTTTATCAATTACGATAAAATAACGTTATTGTGATTCAACCTCTGCATAAATAATCCGTATTGGCACCTTAAATGGAGATAATGGTTAAACTTGTTTAGCAAACGATTGTGCTTTAAACGAAGATAAAATTATTGCTTGAATTATTGTTCTGACTGCCTCGTTGGTCTAGTGGTCGCGAGCAAGTTATTGGGTTTTTCTATCTTGAATTTCTCAGTAGCAGCCCGGAGTCTGGACTTGCGCCCGGTTGATGGCAATAGGCTCGCCTCCTATTATATGGGACTTTAAACGTAACTGGCGTAACGTGGGTACACCTCTGCCTTACCCTTCGCGGAATATGGGCGTGATGTTATGTTATGTTAAAATTATTGTTTGCTCAATTCCTCGTAACGGTGAAATATTAAGTAGATACCTAATTAGTAAATACTCCCAGTAGGTACTTCCCTACTGCAATCAGTTAGGTATCATAATGAGTTTTCTTTGTAACGCGATGAGTCGATGACTAATACGATGCTTACTTTTAGGATTAGCACCCCACTTGACTATTTCTAATACTTTACCTCAATCTAGGACGACAAGATCAATTCATTCAATGTTTTCGAGAACTCTAGGTACAGTCAACCGCACATGAGTAACTCTTGCGAAAATCACCCTTACTGCTACGACAAAAAAGGCGCTTTCAATGATAAATTATTACCACTGATGTGCACTGAACCGTATAATACTTCAAGTAATTTACTATTCATTACCACGTTCTGTCCGTTAAGTATGCACTAAACTATATAAAGACGTTTTTATTATTCTATTGATTCTATTCAACAGCGGCCTTGAGAACAAAGCGAGAGTAATTACCTGTAAGTAAACCGGAGAATATATTCACAATGTGGTCGTTACTTGTCGCCTCCGTCGAGTAACTGGACAGCAAGACTCCGGCCACGGTCAGGCAAAGTCCGGACAAAGCCATGAACCTTGGCATGTGGAAGATCTTCACCATAGCTCTACACCAAGACTCAAGTAACAGTCTTATCACCACAGCTATAACTGGCACCAGTGCTATATCCACGTCCCATATCTTCATAACGTCGTCCCCTTCATGACCTTCCTCCCGAATCGCCTTCAGAATGATGAGCCCGTACATCGACAACAACGCTGGTACTGTAATATGATATATCACTGCGGATACAACAATCAGCCATCCATACCCTCCGTCAGGTGGTGTTGGTCCAATCTCGGGCTGTGAGGCCACTATCCTGTCCAAATGCAGGTCGTCTACCCTGCTTTCACCTCTCTCCGCTCGATTCACGGTCGGATTTTGTTGGACCTCCATGATTTCTTCACAAAAACAATCACTTCATGGTAAAAATATGTGTAGTCAGTAAGTTATCTATACGGAATGGGTGTGTTATCTTATCATTATCTTTTCGCGTAATCTTGCTCTATATTTTTAAAATCAGCGCCAATTTAATCCAACACAACACAACTGAAGCACATAATTATGTTTTTGGTACTGTTTGATATTTTAAGCCACAAAATATTGTTGTGAATAGCACAGCTGGTTTATTTATCGAAGAATAAAACAAGAATAAAAATTCAACTGTTTAAAAACTTTGTTTGTACTTTGGTTAGTTTCTGAACGAAAGCGAAAGAAATAAAAATGTAATACGGCCAAATTAGGAACGTCCCGTCAAGTGGAACGAATAGGATCTATAGATTGCAACAGCTACGAGATAGATAAAGACTTCCGATAATTGATTACTGTACAATGTAGCTTCAACAAGTTTGGTTTGTACAAAATGAATGAATCCGTTTGATCGACATTCGCAAAAGACGCTCTAATTAGAATTTTCCCGTTTATTTCGATAATGCAAAGGTATTTTCAATTAAAACTTATTTGAAGCCGATGTTACTAAGTTTACCATTATTTTTTAGTGGTGTAGCGAAACGTTTTCTGTGTGACAACTTGTTTTCCATCGTGTTCATACTCCGTGAAGCATTTTAATTGCTTGTAATTTTGGTGGTTTCATGATTGTGTGTTGGTGCAGGTGTTTCTGGTGCCGTGCTGATGGATAGGGTCGAGGAGTGGTGGCTGTACAATGGAAACGGAGTCTGTGAGGTCTGAGCTGAGCGGCCGGTCGCGAAGAAGCTCGAGGCACCGGCAGCACACGCATCGCAGCACCCGGTATGATAGGCCTCCGGGCTAGATCCTTAAGTCTGATGCTGAGATAATAAAACCAGTCACAGCTCAATGTTCTTCCCATAAAACTGAGAAAGTTTGCTACAATTCCAATGGGAAATTCCCCTAAGTTAATTATAGTGTGATATGATCAAATAATTACAAGTCTTCAACCAAATTACGGTTACTATGTTGTCAGCTTGTAGTTTCATTACTAGGTAAGACTCTCCAGCGAGTATAACCAAAAATTTTAAAGACCCATGTACAAAATAGTCCTCATTAATATTCTCAAGTTGTTTTGGGATTATTGTAAAACATAAAGTATGCATGGCAGGTGTATGTAAATGTTGATAACTACTATTTCATGGTTGTTTGGTCAAGAAACAGGATGTTTTTGTATGCAATATCTATCAGATGGAATCTGTATGATTAATAAATAGGTTGATAAAGACAAGACTATATTCTGCACCTATCTTGTGTTGAGAAAGGATTCAAATGTAAGACATCTTTAATGTTCTTTTTTATTGATGTTGATGACTAATATTTCTAAACTACTTGAGGGGAAATGTAATGAGGAAGTTACTATTACTCTTTCAATGTGATAAATGACACTTTCATATTTGTGTCAAAAAAAATTCTGTCCTATTTCTTTACCTTTTACAAAACTAGAACCAATCAGTTAATTTAAGCCCCTTTTTAAGCATAAGATAGTTTACGCAATAATTTATTGAAGCAAAATATAATAGAATAATAAATAAACAGTCCTTAATTATGCTACATTTCAGGAGCACCAAGTCACAGAGAAAGGAATCTTCAGATAACACAATGGCGCCATTCCAAACCAGTGTAAATATCAACCCTGAGATGGGTAGAGATGGCCAGGAGGTTATTGAGGTCCAAATATTGCCACAGGATGAGAACTGGGGAGAAAACACAACTGCAGTCACAGGAAACACTTCAGAAGGTTCACAATCTATGGAGGATGTCAGCAACTGGCCAATGGAGTCAGATAATGGCTTAGGTTTTGTCTGTACAAGATATTTTGGCACAACAATAGCTCTAGGACTGTCTTTTGTTTCCTTCGTCAGTCCATTAGCAATGGTAGTGCTCCCAAAGATTGGGTTCTTCCCAGGATTATCAGACAATATAGCAATACAGCCAAGTCAGAGGATACAGCTGCTTTCATGCACAGCTGAATGTAAAGGCATACTCCTTTCTTTAGCTTTCAAACTGGTGTTACTTGCCATAGGAGTGTGGGCAGTATTTCTAAGGCCAAGAAATGCAATTTTACCCAGAATATTTGTGTTTAGAGCGATGACACTTGTCATTCTAGCAGTGTGTATATTTTCATACTGGTTGTTCTATGTTGTGCAGATAACAGAGGCAACGAAAGCCCTCGCAGTAGGCGAGGAAGCAATGGATTACAATGCCTTAGTTTCTTACGTATCCAGCTTTGCAGATACATTACTGTTCATACATTATGTAGCTGTTATTTTAATGGAGATCAGGCATTTAGAGCCTGTGTATTACGTAAAGATTGTAAGAAGTCCTGATGGCGAAAGCAGGTCTTATGCTATTGGACAGTTGAGTATACAAAGAGCAGCAGTGTGGGTTCTGCAGAAGTATTATACGGAGTTTCCAATATACAATCCATATTTGGAAAAGATACCAATATCTAAATCACAGAGGAAAGCCCAGTCTAGTATAAAGTTCTATGAAGTGGATGGATCTACTAATGTACAGCCAGGACAAGCAAGGTGAGTTATTTTCCTTTTATTTTATTTAATTTAGTCTTATTTCAGTTTGATAGTTGTAGTACAAAACATATTCAATACAAAAGAAATTCAGAATTGATTCTGAGTCCCTGTGTGCCCTTTGACAAAGTCCTTCAACACCTTCCATTGTCCCTGTTCCTTGCCTGTCGTGATCTGTGCTTGGTTATATAAATAATTTAAATTGTCTTGTAGTTAGCCAGCATGGTATATTGATAGCAATCTTCATCAGCCATGGTTCCTGTGTTCACTGGAGCAGAACACTACACTATACTTTTTACTTGGTTTCTTTGTTTTTTAACCGACGTCAAAAAAAAGAGGAGGTTCTCAGTTCGTCGGTTCATTTTTTTAATGTTTTAAATTTCTTTTACTTGTAGTATAATATGTTGTGTTGTGTGCCTCTTAGTTTGTGCTAAATAAATGTATTTTCTTTCTTTTTTTCAGTCACAGCTTTTTTGTTACGAATGACTAGTTTATCACAGAACCAACTCAGCCTATAACCATAATTGCTGGACATAGGCTTCTCCGATTCTAGGCATTCTGCTTCCAGTATACTCTCATCCAGTTTTTTTTTTACTGTATTGGGTCATTATAGTGCCCAATAAATCATGGTATAGTCCGCGCGCGACTGATGGAGTACAAAATTGTCAGACTAAGTTAGCTTGGACTTTGTCTAGCTCCCCCGTCTCACCGCTCACATACCTCAGGCGGTGACTAGCAATCGCGCACGGTCTAATAACAGTATGGGCAAAAGTACCTGTAGAGGAATACAGACACAACAGTTACATTATTTTATTTTATAGTTATAATCTTATAGAACTCAGAGGTCACAAAGATTTTGAGCCAAATAAAACAGTTAGGAAGTCAATATTAATTGGTATTCCGTCATGGCATAATGGATTAGCCATAGCTGTGCCTAATAAAAAGAACTGCGTCGAATCGAATTTTAAAGAGTGGAACGGATTGTCGAATGTCGGTTGGTAGATAATTATTGTAATGCTTCTGCTACGGATTCGACTTCCGAGTTCAGTTTAATTACGAGTTCACGGTAACAGTCAAGGCTTCTGGCAGGGATCGCATTTTCGTTTTAAATCTTTTAAGTTTAGGACATGGAGAATTCTTTAAACTATACTCAAATTATTATTGAACTTGTATGTTATAGAATAATATATGGAAACAAGATTCAGAAGTGCGTAGGAAGACATAAAAGAGAATAACATGATAGACCATTTGTAGTTCCCATTAAAATCATAATTAGGAATTTAGGACATAGTTAAGCTAAGCAACACCATGTTGGATTAAAGACTATTAAAACTTCTTCTTATGTTTATCTTGGTCATTACTACATTGGTGATGGAATAACATTGTGAGGAAACCTGGACTTATGGTTATTATGAGTCTGAAATCGCCAACCCGTCCTGAGCAAGCGTGGTGATCAATGCTCGTGCCTTCTCTGTATGAAAACAGTGGGAGAGTAATAGGCTGGTATTATTATAATATTATTAAAACTATCATCATCAATTTTCAGGTCAACAACAGGCTCCTGCGGCGGTGGAAGTACCCGACGCCGCGACTCGAGCTCCGCGCACAACGAGCGCTACTACGAGGAGGCCGAGCGCGAGCGACGCGTGCGCAAGCGACGCGCGAGGCTGCTCAGTGCGGCTGAGGACGCGTTCGCGCATGTGCGGCGCGTCAGGGTCTCTACAAATGGTTAATATTGTCAATCAACTCAGCCTATTAGTCTAGGTTGCGCCACAACACCATGTCCTCCGCCTTCCGCGTCCAGTCTATCCCAGCCACTTTTTTAACTAGAAAATAAAAATATTGTCATTTATACGTAATCTGCGTTCGCGATTTAGTTTCCAAACATGTGGTTTTGGAAAAACAACTTTAAAACCCACACATAAAGTTTAGTTTGCGTTACAACTTGTTCAATAAGACAGGACATTCTGAATTCAACTATTTCAACACCTGCCATAAAGTTGATATTCGTTTAAGTGGAAATAACATCAAAATCAAAATATTTTATTTCACATAAACCTACATGGGCACTTATGAAACGTCAGAAGCTAGGTGCACGGTTCCAATTGGTCGTTTCCTATGGAGAAGAGCCGGCAAGAAACTCCACGGTTACTCTTTTAAAAATAATTGGCTTTACAATACTTTCAAATAACAGTGTTTCTAGGTATGGGAGGACAGTGTAGGTCTTTCAATAAGTACCAAGTACTTAACAAAATAGAAAATGGTCAACAGGTCTACAATCCACTAAGCCTACAGCGTTCTCACATTCACAAAATATGTAGAAAAGAATCTATACAAAAAAATTTATTAATTAAAAAAAGTAAAAAACCTATTTTAAATAAAACGCAATTATATGATTGCTATTACAACTGTAATCAATCTGAATAATTATCATGTCCACAAAAGCCACAAAAAAAAAGTATATAATGTCAAATAATAGAATAGTAAATATGTCAAGGGCGAATGTCATCAATTGGAAACAAGGCTTTGAATAGATAGATTGACTTGACTTACTGCTAATGTTAACCTTCTTGTCAGATAAGAGAGGAATACTATACTAATCAGCAGTCTGATCTTGGCAATCCTTGAATTAGAACTGGTTACCATCATTCGTTATTTTTATTTTGTCCAAGAAATCTTGGCTTAAAAGAACATTTAGTTCGTCGTGATCTTATTAGAGCTGTCCAGGTGACTGGTCGGACAAAATTAGAGCCAAATGGACATGTAAAGAAGAATATGTATAAATACGGATACTAATCGTATACTTTACATAGACCTCTCTAATAGTACACTGTTAATTTTGATTGGGTACACTTCATTGTCTTGTTTTAATATCTCGATTTACTATATAAAGTAAGGCACGATTTGAGATTCTCATTCTCACAGATCCCGATGACCCTATAACCCTCCTCCAGGAGAGCAATAGGGAAACAAGTACACTGAACAGAAACAGACGCCTCCCGTCATTCCGACCTCGCCGCCGAGGTCCTTTACGATCGCGACCGCCGCGCCCCCGAGTAAATAATACTCCCCCCCGACCCTTGCTCGAAAACGAGGTGCCAGCAGTTGTTGCAGCTGCACGTAGCTTTAAATTCCCCGATTAATAATCATGATCAAAACCCTTTGATCCAGCCCGTCCCATCTTTGATGTCCTCCCTCCGGATAACGCCCTAAGCCGAGGCTCGTACCCCACAGGGGGTGCCCTTAGCGAGCGTTTATCCTAAGCTTTTAGCTTAGTTTTTATGTTGCCCTTGCTGGAGGCAATGAGTGCAGCAGCTCGATGCATCCACAGGATTGCCCGGTTTAATAGCCACGGTCGTTAGAGACCAGCTATGAGATGCCGTACAGAAAAAAAAAAAAAAAAATAAGATTCTCATATCAAAATGTTGTTGTCCACAGGTGGAGCGCTAGGCCCGCGCGAGGCGGCGCAGGCAGTGTTCCCGTCGCTGGCGCGCGCGCTGCAGAAGTACCTGCGAGCCACCCGGCAGCAGCCGCGACACTCCGCTGACTCGGTAGTGTGCCTTTATTCCTATTTTATCTATACTTCATAATAAATGTTTGTTATAGGTAATCTCTAGGAATACTGATCCGATTCCAAATATCCTTCGGATGAAACCGCAGGTGCAGCAAGTTTTTCATATTTAAACCATTTTAAGGTTAGATACTCCAGACTCGTTTTTACTTATAATTCACACAGTGACATGTTGCTTGTGAAACGATGTTGATAGTACTTCAGCATGCATTTTTTCTACACTATGGATGTTGAAGTTGTGATTCAGTAATTTTTGTTACAAATAGCTAGTATAATTTACTCTCCTTTTCAGGTACTCGCCCACTTAGCACGCTGCCTCTCACAAGACGCATCACCGCGCGCTTTCCTCGAACCATTCCTCGTCGAAGGCCCAGTTCTCTCTGCAGACCAGGAAACCAGGCCCATACAGAGATGGTCTTTAATCTCCGACGAACTATTAGCAAGGCCTTTAGCAGACAACGTAGAATTCCAGCTCCGACAAGGTGACATCTCTCTTATTTGTACCATAAAGCAGCTTCCCAAGTTCTCTCTGACAGAAGAGGTTGTTGACCCTAAGAGTAATAGGTTCATTTTACGGTTGAACTCTGAGACGTCCGTTTGACAGGAGGAGTATTGTAGTCGGGATGATTTTAGACTCGTATGACATACGGAGTTCTTTTAGGTTAGGTAGTTGACAGAAGTTTAGTTTGCGGTCATTTGCGAGGTCGTTATTACGGTCCGTCGGACAGTTTTGCTTGATATTAAAGTCCAGTGTGTCTGTTTATTCGTTGCAAATTACGAGCGCGCGTTATGAGACTTTATTGTTATTAATATAAGGATCAAATTACAATGATATAACAAAATATAAAACTTCAATTTTTTTTTTGTTTTCTAATGGCAGCTCTTGTTGGTTAGAAAGTAATTATGTAAATAAAATAATCTACGAATGTTTGACAAAGCTTGTGTTCAATTTGGTGCGAAATTAAGCTTCTGTTCACTGTCTATTCTTATGAAGACAAAATGTAATTAATTTTGCGATTAAAATGGACTGAAATATTGCTTTTGCAAAATAACTGTCTGTATGTATTTTACACTGTAATTTCAAAGTATCTGTAAATGCTAGCAAGTATTATGTTGTGCATAACATGCTATTTCTATGCTAAAGATTTATCTAAGCATTTATTTGGTGAAACGGTTTTCACCGATCAAAAGTACATTGATCGTGAAAATGTTGTACATTATAAAACCTTCTTAGTTTCACATTATTTGATTATTTATTATGTGTAAGGTTTGATAGAAAATGTTGTTATGAAATTCTTATCATAATGAGCCCAGCGCGAGCTTACAAAATGTATGCTATGCTAAACCTGAAGTTTTTTAGTATTTATTTGTATGAGGAAATGGGTGTCAATTGACACTCTTTGATTAAGATTATAAAAGAAATCTGAGAATATTCTCATTGCTCTTTGAGCGCTAATGTACCGATACCATAGCCATTTTAGCTATTTAGTGTGACTTAGACTAAAATTAAATACTTCATTTTTATAAATACTTAAATCGAACTGTTTGAAACTCAAAGGAATCTCAATTTACGTGAATCTCAAGTATTTTAAGTAACAAGAAATTTAGTCGCCATTTTGTTAAATTAAATAAGACTAGACTGCATTTAATGTTTTATATCTAGGTAATAGTTATAATTTGTACATTGTGTCATATTTTAATAACAAATGTATTAAGCACAATTTTGTAGTAAGGCATAGATTAAATATTATGAAAGAAGATCGATTTACACGATGCGTATTTTTAGATGAAGTCTTTCAATAGTTTTGATCAGGTTCACATTTTTTTCCGCAGATATCAATAAAAAAACATGACGAAACAAAAAATGTGTAATACATTTGTCATAGTTGTCGTAAAATAAACTCTAAGATTGTACGTAAATCTGTGCTCAAAATACAAAAATACGCGTCCTGTAAATTCTTCTTTAGCCCAGTGGATCTTAATGAATCTCGAATATGTATTGTATATTCTTATACATATTAAATCTAATTATACCATATCATAGGATTATTTTATATTTATCGTGTAATTAAATAAGTAATAAGGCAGCTATTTAAATGTGGGTTTAAATATAAGTAATATATTTTAAATTGTTTATTATTTCTTTAAAAGTAAATGTTTTTGACACATATTTATTAGTAGGATTTACTTTTTCTTCTATTTATTTATACAAATTGGTATCGTTAAAAATAAAAATTATCTTTCGTTTTTGATAAGCATTTTAAAATATATCAATAATATAAAAGACAGTTGTAAGACTGGTTTTTATGAAATTTTTGAACTCTTTACATAATGTAGTGAATGAGGTTGTGCTTAGAACAATTATGAATGTGTTGTATGGGTGTCGCAGAATTGACCAAAGAGCGCTTGGAATTTGTAGCTAATTGTAACATATCGTAAGGTTTACAATCGCTTGGCACGTTATCGTGGCAGCTTTTGATGTGCTAGGAGGAAAATTGCTGCTAAATGTTTGAATATAAATTTCTTAAAAGACTATATTGGCTTGAAAATATTTTAAAGTAATGTTAGGATGTCTTGCCAATATTTCTTTGTTATAAAATTTTTAAAGACGTTTTGGACGTATTTTTGTAAACATTAAATCTCTAGCTAGCTTGCATAAGTAACATTTTTACACAGTAATTTTTTAAACATCTTTCTAAAAACAAAATGCCAATAATCTAATAATTTATTTCCATTTTTTAAGTCAAGAATGAATACTTATTGAAATATTGATCCGGTTTTTGGAAGCTTTAACAAGTTATCAAATATTCTGACAACATGGCTAAGAAATTGCATCAGTAACAATGAGATTCGACAGCAGATTTGCTGATCAGTGACTTGTAAACGCTTCTAGAAACCTAGAATGTCATATAACTTCTTTACCAACGATTTAACCTATTGACCGCCCCAGTTGGATTATTACGACAAATGTTATTGTGCCCGTGCTGAGAACCTATGTTCGTTTTTTTATTTCATTATACGACCCGATAATATGACAAATCGATGATCTGTCGATTTATGAGCTGGGTGCTGGGGGCACGGCAATTGATATAAAACCAAGCGGTCCATAGGTTAGAATCGCCCTCACCATACTTAGGTAGCACGAAAACGTGTCCATACTGAGAAGAGTGAACTCACACATTCCACATGGAACGCTAGATACGATTTTCAGTATGAGTGAGGGAGACAATACTATGTCATTCACCATCTTTTGACGCGGTCGTGCGAATCTAACAATTTAAATCTTCGTTCTTGACCACACCGAATAATAGTGTGAACCAAAGTCACAATTTTGAGATAAGGCCTCCAATGATCATGCAGCCTTCGCTGCAGAATCCAATGCTCAAATAGCAGACTTTTGTAAAATGCTTGTGCCTGCTTAATATTAAGTACTGTAGCAATGTGAAGTTATTCAAATATTATAGTGTAATAGGACATTTTTGAATGATTTTATTGTTAAGTACGATATTTTTTTAAATGGAAATAAGGAAGAGAACTGAATTAATTATTTTATTAGGGCATTTTAAGCTGATGGTCAGTTGAAATAAATAAAATAGTCTTGAAAGTGTAGTTATTTATAAAATGGTTTTTTTTACCGCCAGTGAAAGCTATATTCGAGATATATTACTTGACCATCAGCATTTACAAAATAATTAATTTATATGATATTCCAACAAAAGGCTAATTTTATAGATTTGTTATATTTTCGATGAAAAGACTCAATAAAATGCACAAATTATTTGCCTGTAGTTGTAATTTTATGCACAATATCGTAATCGTTGTAAAACAATTTGTACACTTTTGTATTTTTTAAATAATATAAAGTGAATTTTGTATTTCTGGTTTTTATTTTATAACACTCGATAATGGAAACCTATGGTACACAGAAGGTTTGCGGTTTCTCTTGCTCTTGGCCAATTAAAAACGTTTAAAATCTAGTCGTAATCACATTTCAGCGACAATTAATGTCAAAAATGTACGTAAAATAAAGGCATTTTTGACAGATTGAGACATTAAAATACGAACGATAAAAATACCCTTCTCCTGCAATGATGATTGAATAAGGGCCAGCACCGACAGAGCCAACCTTAAGTGCAACTGAAATAGAGTTGAAAATATCGTGCAAGATACAATTCCGTGCCGCTTGCAAACGCGTGTTTCTCGCAGTCGAGGTCACGGCCAAATATGTCTCAATTTTTTTTTTCAATAAATATTCTGATTCTAACCGTCAATAATGCCAAAACTTGTATTATATTATGGCATCACACAAGGCGAAACATGTCCTAGGATCACACCACAGAGCACGGACACGCCTCGGCGGCGCGAGCGCAGTCGCGGCGTTTCCATGCTCTGGATCACATTCAATTCTCATCTTTATTTTTCAATCATCCACAGGAATTGCATTGTATCGCAGTAGATACAAAATACTTTGTCGGATTTTATAGATTTCTTCATACTGATAACTGTGTCATTGGATTTGTCATCGAGATTTGTGTTATCTGTAAACTACTTACCGATAAACAGTACATTGTTCTGGAGTGTTGAAATACAAAGGGTGGATGTGTTCATGTTTTGACTCATTAATTAAAAAGGAATCTTATCTAAGACTTGCAACAAAACCTAAGTAACCAACACTATTTATTGAATTGGTATTAAAGGCGCTCTCTCACCGGGAGCATTCGCCTGTTATACAGCAGATAAAGTTTACAACCTTTACCTGCGACCTAGCCGTGTTACTTCTACCTATTTAATTATACGTATAAACCTATCCTGCTGGGTTCAATTATCTCTCTACACTACCTATAGTTTGACGAAAACCTCTGTTCCGCGCTTTAAGTATGTGTGCGGTGAGACAGGGGTAGTTCAGGCCGCTCATTGGTCAACGCTCACGGCGTGCAGCGTCCAGCCCGCCGCTCATTTGTCAACGCTGCCCCCCGCCTCGCCGCGCATTCCTAAGGCACGGAACAGCGGTTTCGGTCAAACTATAGCAGTTGACGGTATGCGCAGTCTACTTGCAAAACCCTAGCAGTTACAATGAAATCTTGGATTAACCAGTGAGAAGCGCCTTTAGGGGAATTTTAGTTTTAGGCAAAGAAAAACAACAGAATTTATACCAAAGTAACAAATTCATTTATTTATATCAACACTTAAAATAACATAACACTCTTAATTTCTTCCATACCATAGTAACAGCCACTATCTTTCACTAGCACTCTTATATCACCGTCATAAGGTTTAAATTAAATCAATTTACATATTTAAGGTCTCTGAAACGGAACCCGATAAATTACCCTACCTTAAATTTTCATTATGTAAACTAGTAGCCATAGGAAGTATAGTGTACGCTGTGGATGGCGTGTACATGTTCTTGATAAAGTTACATCTGGAATGTCGCTTAGGAAGGCAGACAAATATCCACATAGCCACGAGGGCTAACATAGCGCAGAGTGTGACGACCGCTACTGTAATTCCAATGTGCTGTTCTGTGTTGCACGTGAAGTATTTGGACTTAAGGTCGAATATGCGTGCGTTGAATAAATTTGACGGGGTTGCGCATCTGAAAAAAATAGTGGTTGTAAATTTTTCGTGTAATTCTTCTGTACTTAAATGTTCATTAACTGTCTTAACCCTAATTGGCTACCTAACTCTTAATAGTTAACCCCCAATAATAAACTAACTTCTCTGGCTCAGCGACTCCCAAAGTTAGCCTTGAAATATCGGTTATGAAGATAGTAAAATTTCCAAAATCATTGTGATTGATAGGAAATTTTTGCAATTAATCTTTACTTCGTTTGTTAATATTATGGTTGCAGAATATGAACTCTTGATTTTTGGCTTTTGTGAACATTTATTAGTGTAGTAGTCAAGTGCCATAAATCTAAGTTAGATAATATACATATATATATATTACAATTATAAATCCTTGAGTTGTCTTTAAAAATATCCGGTCTCACTATCGAAAACTTTTTCCCCCAACCACATGTTGTTTGCAAACACAAAAACACCTGATTTCAGTATAAATATTGACCGCATTTTTTTCACTGAAATACCTAGAGTTATTTGCGTCCGATAAGGTTGGTCAACACGCGACCATGACTAAGACCACCGTAAACAATTTAATCTATCGTTAAATGCATTGTGGCGGATCGTAACAAGGTCAGTCGCATAACTTACGTGCCAGATGAAATGACAACGCTACCGAGCTATTTTTACTCTTTTGTTTCAGAAAGACACTAGAAGAATAGGAGATAGATTAATAATATTATCTAGGTTGAGCTATCTCTACCGATGTCCGTTGAGCTGTTCAGCGTTATCGGCTAGAACATTATCATTACTGAAGATGTTTTATAAAAATTTGTTGGTGCATAATTACGTTTTAATATGCTTTTTATCTTTTTTATGTGCAACATGCATAACGTTAATATTGTTCCGAGATTTTTCTACTAAGAACGTTTATTTAATTAATCAAAACTAAGGATCTCAAACTTACCTCAAATGGTCATAATATTCTTCAGATATCTGTAGCTGCTTGACCCACACGATCTCACAGTCGCAGTTCCAAGGATTGCCTTGTAAATCCAACTCGATCAGTACTCCAAGAGGCGTTGATAATGCTTCGTCCAATTTCGACAATCTTGATCCTTTTAGCGACAGTCGTTCTAGCCCGAAATTATCTGGATCGGATAGCACATCTCGCCCAAATGCTAAGCTACTAAACGAAGTCAGATTGCTGTTTCTCTCCAGTTCTAAAGTCTTCAAACTAGGTAGATACTGAAACACGGCTTCAGGAACTGTTTTTATTTTCAAATTGTTCAGTTTTAATTCTTTCAGTGCTATGAGATCAGCAAAATCTTCGCTGAAAATCTCTGTTACAGGATTATCAGACAGATCCAGGTATTGTAATGTGTAAGGTATTTCAATCATTTCGTTAATGCTGTTATTTGATATGACAAGTTTTCTTAAATCGTAAGCATCAACGAAGAAGTTGTCGGGAACGGTGTTTAGATTGATCCCACTAATACTTATGTTTCTGATCTTGTCTGTCAGTCCGAACCCACTTCTGAACAAACTAGAGTTTCTGAGAATGGGTCCTATGTTGTTATTGTCTAAAACAATTTCGCTCAGACCGCTCAAATGATGAAACATTAACTTTGTGAATGTAGAGAATCTGTTATTAGATAGATTCAAATATTCCAAGTTTTTCAGGTTTCTAAAGGTTTCTTTGTCTATAAACTCCAGTCGATTATTACTTAAATCTAATCTCTTTAGTTGTGGCAGCTGAAAACTGTCGACATCAATCTTTGTTATAACATTATCGTTAATTATTAATTCTATTAAAGTGTTTGACTTCAGTAAAGATGACGAATGTACCACAGATATGTTAATAAATGATAAATCTAATGAGTGCACTATATCGGGGAGTGTGTAGTTGCTTTGTAGAATATCCCAGTCTTTGTACGCGCACACAATTTGTTCACCTTCAAATTCTTCATTTTGTTCACTTTGATATCTTTTGCACAAACAAACATCACTATCACAAATCGAAGAACAGTGTACTTGTAGAACAAGAGCGAGAATTAACAAGTGGACGAGCATTTTCCTTCGTCTGTAGCTCAGGTACTGTGCGATAAGTATGAAAACTTATCGTGTCAAGATAATTCTTATCGATATTTATTTGGTCATTTCACTGCTTCGCCGTGTCGGCACAATTAACCTCTCGAATGCCGTAATTACAGAAACAATTAAAAAACCATTGTGTCTCGTGTAGATCTACGTTCCGGCATACCAAGGGTTAAAGGTTATCAGTTGATAGACATGTAGGACATTTAGTTTAAATACTGCGTGTTTGTGAAGAAAGTGTGTTATTTTCAACCTTAATTATTTAGCGTGGGATGACCGATATATTTCAGCTGCCAACCAGAAATGAGTTTGCTTTAAAACGTAGGACTATCCGGCTTTGTCATTCGTTTCATATTTCATAGATTAAATATTTTCCTGTTGTGTCGCCATGTTGTTTTGCACCGGTTATTGTCCTAATTTCTTTTGTCTTTATCGCACGACGTTGACGTTCAAAACTCAGAATTAATAACTAAAACATGTATTGTTTTCTTCATTTTATTTTAATATAAGTACATACAACTATATATAAAAGTAAAATAATTACATTTCCAGCACACAAATCAGAGATATCTGTAGTCAAAGGATTCATTAGAGAACTTCATATTAGCCTAAGATATAACCGAAATCACTTCCGCTAAATCTGAGTCAGGATGACGATTGACTTGTCACGCCGTGTACGGGTTCACGACAAGTCAATCGTCATCCTGAGGATGCCTCGTTGATAGATGAAACACGTGTTGATTTCTTACAGTGTTTATGGCTCTTTAGAAATAGTTAAACAGAACCGGTTACTAAATATATCAACGTCTATTGTATTTTATTAATATAAACATAATAAATGAGACATTTACTTAAAATCTACCACGCGTGGCTTGCACGCTACCCTTGGCGCTGGGGTCTTCATGAGCCTGCAACAAACAATACGCTGAATATACTCACACTGTGTTGACTGTACCTTTACTCTAGAAATGCAATGATGACACCTTGATGTCTGTGTCATCGCTTGTTATACTGACCTTCGAAATTGTGTTACATAGTCGTCACATGATACGATTCAATATAGATTGTAACAATATCTGGCACTGACTGCGTTCCAAATTAGAATGCGTCATCCCGTTTCATCCCGAGATGTATTATTTCTACTCGGGACTTATCAATATGCTGTATTTACTCATAAATGGTCTAGCAAGATCAAAGCAGAGGTTCTACAAAAGACGATAAGATTCGATGCCCTGTTGTTGCAATCAGCCTCGCTACCAAACTACTCTTTCAATTTGAACATTTGCTATTTTCGTATAACTCGTTCCAACACCAATAAATACTATTACGCAAAAAAAAATCGGTTTACGGACGATAATTTTACGTGATAACGTCACAAGCCGAACGCTTAGGCCGATCGTGCCTCTCTATCGCTTGTTCCGCGCTCTCGCTTGCACGCTCGGCTCAGGCGGAACGTGACACTTTCATCGACGAATGAGCGACCAGAACTGACGAATGAGTGGCCAGAATTGAATGAGCGGCCATAAGTGACAAATGAGCGGCCTGCACTGACGAATGAGCGGCTAGAACTGACGAATGAGCGGCCAGACCCGACGAATGAGCGTCCTGCACTGACGAATGAGCGTCCTGCACTGACGAATGAGCAACCTGCACTGACGAATGAACGACCTGTACTGACGAATGAGCGACCTGCACTGACGAATGAGCGCCCTGCACTGACGAATGAGCGACCTACACTGCCCCCAAACCGTTATGCCGCACCTTAGCTATGTGCGGCATAACGGTTTCGGTCAAACTATAGTACGGGTTGGTGGATGTCACATGTTTTAGAATTTTTGGTTCTTGGACATGCTAGGAGTTTTCGCACGATGTTTTCTTTCACCGTATTGAGAGCAGTGACTGGTGATGAAATATATTTATTATCTCCATGTATCTCACCTTAATAACAATAGCAGTCCTAGGACCGGTGTTCCACAGCTGGGCAGCGTGGTCCACGAAGGCGGCCTCCACGGCCACTGTGTACAGGCCGGGCGCGCTAACTGAGACCAGCTGCTGTGCCGAAAAGAAGTCGCGTACCGGTGTTACTGTCTGTACCGCGGTCAGTACTGGCGGGATGTTCGTTAGTTCTACCGTCTGTAGGACAAAATAATATAAACAAATGACAACTCTAAAGGCTGATTCCGTTCAAAATCTAGTCAGTCAATGTTAAAAATGTGTCAAAAATTTAGGTAAATTAAATGTATTCTTGACTAAATTTAGAATGCGGCCATTCTTCAAAATACGGGAACTCTCCCTCAAGTTTAAGACAGTCTTCTCGAGGCAGATTGTCCATGATTGTAACACTCTCATTGCAGTTATTTATCAAGAAATAATTAAAAATTTGTTATATTATTCTTTGTACTACTTACTTTCTCATTGGTGCGAGGATGTGGTGTGGCTGTAACTGTGATCTGCACGCCCTTTACTTGACGCACACGTTGGCGTTTGCTGTTGAAGGAAATATTTGTGAGAATTCAACGAAACAAATGGTTTTATTTTGTTAACACTTCTTCACATCTTCTCCCCCGGAGATATTTTTGGGGACTCTAATTTACTATCGACAATGGGATAAAAACTGCCACTTGCTCACTTCAGATGGCGCTGATCTCCAGCGTCTTATAATTTGACAGCAAGCCATATTTTTTTTGTAAACAAGCGACTTCTTTTACGCATAATTAATTATTGAGCCCAGTTGTGCAGTTGTTTACTGCAAAAATACGGGGACCCATGTATTTGCCAAAGATGTTATAAGAAGAAAACTGTGGGAGAAAACTCTCCGAAAAAAACTGGAATCCGATATTTCGTCGAGACAATGTGCTATCCTTTAAGCCTTTTATGGGAGAAAGTGGTTTATAGATGCTCACAAGAGAACTAAGTCTGTTTTCATTACATACAGGCATTTGTGATGTGATATTGTGTAAATTATAGTAAAGTATGTGTGTGTTTATATTATCATATTAGATCAATGTTAGAAGTGCTATCTCTGAGGTTTTTCAGTCTGGATATTCATGCCCGAGTTGGTTTTCAACTCTGATCAGGTTATTTTTATTGTACGCCTCTAGTCTTAAATAAAAACCGAACTTAAAGTCAACAAACAAAAAATAACCTATAAAATATAAAACATTCATAATTTATTGACTTTTCTGTCGGGTTTCGTCGTTTTTTTGTCGCACACGCGGCACAGAAGTTCCCTCACCTGAGCGGCAGCGGCGGCAACACAACCCCCTCCAGCTTCAGCGCCAGGCGGTGCGACAGCGGCAACATGGCGGCGTGCTCGGGCGGCGCGCCCGACGCCGGCGCCACGCGCCACGCCGGCGACAGCGACACGCGACACAGGGCGCCGCCCGACCGGCCCGCGCACACGCCGCGCGGCCACGTGGCGCCGCCCGCGCACGCGCGCACGGCGGCTAGGATGGCGTCCATGTGCTGCACGAGATTCATTACATTACATTCGCACCCGGGAAGTCATTCTTTCTTTTCATTTAAGCAAATTTGGATTTAGTGTTTTACAAGAGAAGGCGTACGAGGGGCCGAAGCCAACTCACAGAGGCCCCTTAGACGTTTTTTAAAATGAAACGAGACACCAACCGACGATTATCCCTGTTCGCACTATGCTAGTACACCCAAGGACAACCCCCGGTTGGTACAGGACTATTGTAGGATATGGAAACAAAGATATTGGATATTGGATTTTGGGTTTCGGTGGCTAAGTGAACTGGTGAACTGGTTATCTAGAACTATGGAAATACTATGGCCCCTGCCTGATCAATATTTTGTATAAAATACACAGGAAAATGGCAAGGGGTGACTTGCACTCTCAATAATGGACCCCCGAAAACGGTCGCTAGCATAAAGTGTCATAGCGACAAGGGGGCAACATGTCCTGAGATGCTTATGAGGAGTGAAGAGGTATTCCACGGCTATCAGGACAATCCCGGAAGTACGGTCAAGATCCCTACCAGCATCTTACTGGAATACTTCCCTCCTCCGAGCACGTTTGCTCTTGCGAATCTCCACTCAAGCCGGCCAATAAAGGCAAGAATAAGTTAGGAGCTTCGTTCCTCGTCAGTGTTCACTCCAGCCGGCCAATAAAAGCAAGCCAGAGGTGAGGAACAAGACTTCTTCCGGGAGACAGGGTCCGTGGGGTCGCTACTGCCCAACAGCTCGCCACGTACTGCCCTGCGGGTTTTTGCATCTCTCTTGGTCTGGCTCCTCATCCTAGACCTGTTCCGGCAAAGTAAACTCTACCGGCACAGACCCAGAGTTCGGAGCGCGCAAGCCCCACCACGACGTCAACATTATTATTTTTAGTTTTGACATTGCGGCGTCAGAGACGTCGTTCAGATCGTCAAAGGTGCAGGTAAGTGAACATTTGGGACACAAATGAGGCATAGTCTGTTCAGGAACACCGCACTCGCACTGGATATTACTCGATGACACTCAAAGTCAATAGAGTTAAGTAGGTATTCCAGTACATTTGTTCTTTATTTTCTTTCTTTAAACCTAAACTATCGTAAAAATTACGACGGAAGATTCCTAGAAAAAACAAAGTTAGCGTCTGTCCCGCGCCTTTCCCACGTCTCCCACTTCACTGTACCTTCCTTAGTGCGTGTGCCACACAGTCATTGTGGTTGGATGACATCTATATATTGAGCACAGGTATTGAGTTACAGCAAGCAATATGTGCCTTGTGCCTGTCTTAGTCAAGAAAAATGACAACAACTTTTGCATTAAATACAAAATAGCCTTATGTAGACCGCAAACGTATATGTGTTCGAACTGTGTAGAGAAAAAAACACTACATATTTCATTATTGTGTGGTCTTTTAACCACAAAGAAAGTAACTTTAACTTCTAAAATAATTAAAGTTTATGATTCTTCAATGAATTCTGTTTTATTTTTAACATTTTAATTTATTTTTCTTAAAAAGTCCTGACCCACTGCTAGGAAAACTTTCCCCCTAGAGACAAAAAAATAAAGTCGTAAAAAATACTTACCCTATGAGTGATCCCGGGGTTAGTGGTGGGGTTATCAAACAGCTTGCTAGATATGTCAGTGAGCGCGGTACTGGCTGAGAGGGCTATCATCTCTTCCAGGGTGGTAGGCTTTAGGTCCACGTGGTCTAGCTCAGCAGGACGCTCCTGGGTCGTGGAGGCGATGCGGTCCAGGAATTGAGCTAATTGGCTGTAAGTGTGCTGAGAACTGAAGGTTTGTTAAGGAATATCCACTTTGAGAGCTGGATTGCAAAAAAAAAAATTGCTGGTGATGCTTAAATTGTAGGCTGTTTCTGGTTAATCTTGAGCTAGTTCATAGAAAATAGCTCAAATTTCGGTAAAAAATTAACACATAAAAGATTTGGTTTCTTTATAATGCATACTCACATGATAAACAAGACGTACCTAGTTCTAGTTATTGTACGTTGATTTCAAATGCGAGCAAGTACCAATTTGAGCTTTTCAATTCATATGTAGTTTCTAATCTAAGTTTATCTTGGATATTCCAGACAACGGTGAAGGAAAACATCGTGAGGAAACCTGGACTTCATAGTTAATAAAAGACTGAAATCGCCAACCCGTCCTGAGCAAGCGTGGTGACCAATGCTCGTGCTTTCTCTGTATGAGAAGAGGCATTATCCTGCAGTGGGACAGTAATAAGCTGGTATTTTTTTTTATGGCATTCCTGTCAAGAGGCCAGTCACCCACCTTGCTCCTTTTTACGTCATTCTTCTTTTCTAACAACTTTGCTGCATAAGCATAGCAAAATCAGCCTATAATGTTCCCACTGCTGGGACACAGGCCTTCTCTATTCAAGAGGGAGTGTAATCCACCACACGGGCCCAGTGCGGGTTGGTAGATGTCACATGTCTTCGAATTTTTGGCTCTAGGACATGCCGGTTTCTTCACGATGTTTTCCTTCACCTTCTAACAACTTTGCTGACTACCTTTTATATTCTGGAATGACTTAGTTTCTTTTCACTTCTGAGATAGAAGTCAAGGTAAAAAAATACAATATTGAAATTTAAACAATTTTGACAGTTGTTACGGGAAAGTCTGACAACCAGTCTTACCAATGGTTATCGTATTAACCAGTAACTGGGTTGTGGAGGTCAGATAGGCAGTTGCTCCATGTAAAATACTGGTATTCAGCTGTAAGCCAGTAGTAGACTACCTGGTGCAGCTGCATCCGGTTAGACTGGAAGCTGACCCCAACATATACTTGGGAAAAGGCATATGCTGATGGTGTGATGTATGATGATGGTAATGAGCATAATAATATATGATGATATTGGAAAAGGATACATATGCAGATGCCTGAGCGTAGAGTCATCAGCGTGGAAGGCGGTGCGTGCGATGGCGCCGTACTTGTGCGACACGGCCGACACAGCTCGCGCTGCCTTGCGCACGGCTGTCGCGAACGCGCCCGCCTTCAGGGACGGGTCGCGGGTGCTCTGTAGAAATATTACTTACTATTAACTGTAAGTACAGTTGATTAACAAAGATTTTAACCATTCTCGAGAACCTTGTCATAATAATACGAGGCAAATGGCAACGTTTTGAATAAAATAATGTATTACATCTTTAGTGGCATGAGGAACAGGGTGTAAAGTTCACTCATCCACCATAGAAAAGGGAGGATCCTCCGACCAGACGGGTGTTGTGTCTGGCGGGCAACTGCCCTTCGGTTTGGAGTTGAAATCTTGTTGTATGTCGATCGCTCGGTAAACTCTAACTGCGCGATGCAGGATTTGTGTGACGTCATGTTTATGATGCGTAGTTCGTATGTGGCGGTGTAACCGCTACACATCAATTGATAAGTACCGAGTTTAATGAGACAAAGTCCAAAAGTGATCAACGTTTTCGTAAGGTGGCCGTATAGTAAATCGCACTTTACGGTAAAAATTTAACTTTGATAGCGCGGTTGTAGCAATAAGGGTGGTGTCCGTATTTCAAGAGTTACTATTGGGGTACGGTCGACTGTATTACTTGTGAATGTGAGGACTATGTGGATATTTTTTTTTATTTCTCTGCTAGTTTTAGTGATGGTCTGGCAGTTTGAGTAGTTTATGCGGCCTACCCAAATGTCCTTTCTTTGGTATTGTTCGTCGAGTTGAGCTCCTTAAGTTCTGAGTTGAGCTCCACGATTACTGACAAATGCTTGCATTGACTCCAGTCAGTGCAAGCATTTGTCAGTAATCGTGGAGCTCAACCTGTCAACGTCGACCTGTCCACAGGTCGACTCAAATCTGTGTGGTTCTTTCCTCAAAAGACTTTTTCAGACACTTATCTACATGGTCCTCATATGGCCTGACCAAGATTATGTCTGGACTTTAAAAGAGACTGCGACCTCTGAGTTTGTTTCGGCCTTTCTTCTCAGAGTAGTCAGATAGGAAACGCCAAACTCATCTAGCTTATTTTTAATATTTTTTTTATATGACGTGTAAAAGTGACTTCGATATCCTATTTACAGAATAAACAATTTCATTTCATTTCATTTCGTTGTTTTAATAATAATATATTGTTAGAAAGTTGAAGAAATAACGCGTGTTTGAACGTAGTTTGAGCTGATAACTTAATTAATCACATTATCAGACGTAAGCGTGTCGCGTCGCTGTTGCAGAGGGTTCGGGGCAGCTCGAACAGTCTCCTGAATGTTATTGCGGAGAAATTTTATTGTCTGCTCGTCCATTATTTGTTCAACTTGTATATTTACTAACATAGTTATTAAGGTTAATGATTACTAACAGATGATGGATGTCTATTCCGAAATAAAATGATTATTATTAAAAGAGTTAAGAGAAGATAAGGGTGTTTTGTGTATTTAAAATAAAGTTACTTGGTACTGGACATTGCAATAATGTTCAGTCTTATGAAGTAGAACAACAAGAAACAGAATTGAAGATGAAATGTATTACGTTAGTTACCTGCGAGTACGTGTGCGCTACGGCGGGCGGCGGCTGCGTGCACAGCGTCCTAGCGGCGTGCGCCGTCCGGGCGAGCGCGTTGAGTGCGTGTGCGCGCGCGCGCATCCACGCGGGCGGCAGGGGTGCGCACGCGCCGCACCCGGCGCACCCGCCCCCGCAGCCCCCCGCGCCCGCGCCGCCGCCGCCCCCGCACCCGCCCCAGCCGCTCGACACCTCCCAGCCCGAGCTGGCCTCTTCGAGTCCAGCGATACCTTACGAAAAATTACGAACAATTTATATTCTGCATCTGTTGAAGTAACATCGTCTTGGCCATCGGCGGAGACTTGCTAATTATACAGATCTAGCAATACTCTGCTGTCAAAAAAGTACATTTACAAAACTACTTGAAAGTTCGCTTTGAGCACTCACACTAAAACATCAAGAGAAACAAAATTCTCATCTTAAATTACTATTCTAACAAAACGTTTGACGCATTCATTATTACTTTAACTCAAATGACGAATATACATTTAGAAAACACTAAAAGACATAACCAACAATAAAAAAATATACTATTGAATTAAAAACTTCCTCTTCTTTTTAATGTTAATAAAAACTCCCACACACAACATTTACTTCAACCAAAACATTTTCATGTACACTTTCAAAGAATAAAAAATGAAAACAAATTAGAATAAAAAACTCCATTTGAAATAAGATTAAACATTTAAACAAACCTTTTTCACAGTCCATTCAACCGATTTTAACTTCTATACCGTTGGCATAAGAATTACATTAAAAACAAAAAAATGGTTACAATACCAACTATTTACTACAACTGCCATTTGTCATGCCTCCATCACAATAGAAGTCAAAATCGGTTGAACAGACTGTAAAAAAGGTTTACTTAAATGTTTAATCTTATTTCAAATGGAAAATAAATAAGTTAAAAAAACATTTTTTTTTTAATTTACCATCTTCAATGAGCTTAGCATCTGCGGCAGCAGCACGATATAATGCATTCAACCAACGCTGGGCCGCTTCACTGGGAGCTTCTTCTGTTAAACGCTTCAAAATGGCCGCCGCGAGGCTATGATGACCGTACCTATTGAAACACCTTTTTTTAATAACGGTATTTCATACTCATTACCCATGGAAACGAGGCGATTTTAATGGTCTAAATAGTGAAGAATAACACACAAATGAAATAGTTACCAGTCACAAAACAATTTCAATTATTTCCCTAATTTTTATCTAAACTAATATTATATAGAGATAAAGTTAGATTTTTTGTTGTTTGTAACGCATAAACTCAAAAACTACTTAACCAATTAAAAAAATATTTCACCTATAGAAAGCTACATTATCAGCGAGTAACATGGCCTACATTTTATCGACTTCCACGCGAACGAAGTCGCGGGCAGAAGCTAGTGCCATATTATAGCAACTTTAAAAATGGTTATATATTAAGCTGTCAATTACCTATTTTCAAGTTTGATTAAAATTCAATTTTGAACTAGATAATACCAAATTTAGTAGAAGTATGGCTATGAAATCTGCAAAAGCTGCTGAAATGAAAAAATAATAAGAAAAACTCACCTCAATGCCGCCCTCGCGACTCGATACCTCACCCATCCATCAGCCTTATCAATAGTGCTCAATATAGTGCCCTGCCAGACCGGACTAATGTTGTGTGTGAGCGCCTTGCCGGCACGCTCCTGGAACAGCACCGTGCACAGCAACACCAATGCCGTGCCGTCGTCGGGAGGGTTCTCTATCGCGTTGTCGCTGTAACATAGCGAGCTGTCAGGACTATCCTACGTTTGCAATGTAGTTCGTATGTGGCGGTGTGGTTTTCAACGTACGCGTCATTCGTTGATATTTGTGTTAGTTGAAATATCATCAGTGGAAAACAAAGATTTAAATAGTAATAGTGCTCAGTATGAATGACAACGCACAGTATGATAAATGCCTCAAAAAACGGACATCGCTTTTTTATTCTTCTAATCGATAGTATACAAATATTTACCAACAACGCTGCCCTGTCAATGTCATTCAAAAATTCAAAAAAATTAAAAAAATTAAAAATTTATAAATTTAAAAGTCATTTATTCAAACTAGGCTGAGAATCAGCACTTTTCGAACGTCAAAATTGCATGAGACAGTCCCCCAAAAACGCCCACCCTTCACCACTTCCTAGTGCCTTTAGCTGGGAAGAAGAAGTGGCGCAACAAACTCCCCAGCAGCACAGCTGTCTGTTCAAGTTAGAAAAATAAAATAAAATGATTCTATACAATAGAATGCAAAATTATTATGCAAAACAAAACATTATTTTAATTATAAATTACTGGCCATATGTCAGCTAGCACACGCATTCACAATATTCAAGAGCCAAAAGATTCTTGTAGCAGTTTACGTACCGGTGCAGATGATGTAACGCGTGATGCAGGGCCGGCATGGCGGGCGCGAGGTGTGCGGGCGCATGCGGGGCCCCGCCCAGCGCGGCCAGGGCCTCTAGCAGCGCGGCCATGCGGGGCCCGCCGGTACTGCCGCACGCTTGCAGCTGCGTGCCCACTACGTTGGCGGTGCGGGACGCGTACACTGTGGCTTCGGCGCGGCTGAGTTGTACCTGCGCACATAAATATATCGGCTCATTTCAGTGCCATAGGTCATCACTGGCACCACGCACTGTTCAAAGACTTTCGTCTTGAGAAGTTGACACACTGCGATAGGTGGGACGAGAAGATATTGCGTAGCTTCCCGAACGCTGCCCAGCCGAGTCGGATTCAACGATTGACCTCTTTTTCGAAGTTGGGGCTACCTAACTGGACAGTTTGTCCTAGGTAAACATACTCGTCGACAACTTCGAGCGTAGCGTCTCCGATCTTCATGAGAGTGGGTGTTACATGAGCATTTGACATGCCCTCTGTCTCGTCCATATGTTCATTTTAAGACCCACACTTTCGGAAGCTCTACTGAGGTCATCGAACATTATACTGAGGTCCTCCATAGTCTCAGCCATGACTATTATAGATCTCAGGCAAAACGAAGGTGAGTGATGTACTCACAATTGATGTTGATACCAAGCCCTTTCCAGTCCGTATAATTAACGTTTACTACTCTTGGCCTTAGTGTTCATCAAATGTTCAAAATGAAATGAAATTCTTTATTCTGTAATTAGGATATGGGGATCACTTCTCCAAGTCATATTAAAAAAAAGCTAGATGAAGTCGACATTTCCTATCTGACTACCTCTAAGAAGAAATGGCGAAACTAACTCAAAGTCAGGGATCAGTCTCTTTTAAAGTCCAGACATAGAATGGAAACTAAGGTGGTTTATAATATCTGTTTTGCTTACCAAGCAACGCAGCGCAACTCGGAGTGGTTTGATGTTGTTTTGGTTGTTATTATCTCCGGTTGCTATGACCAAAGTTTCCAGAGCCAACATCAAGTCCCCGCCCTCAACTGGCAGAAATTCTTCATAGCTGAAACAAGAGATAAGTCATTAATTTTTGAGATCTATAAAGTGTACTAAGACTTGACTTTGCTACGTAAACGTTTTGTACGAATATGAACATTATTACCATAAAAAAGAAAATTTTAAACTTAAACCCAACTACGACAAAAAGCCAACAAAAAAGTATAAATAAGATATCACAGACAGACAAATTAAAAATCGGTGTTCATTTAGCCGGAATCACACGTCATTTCTAAATATAACATGTAATTGAGGGATAAACCGTGCAGATTACGTGTGACCGCAAGGGCGACATTTGTTTGGTAGTGATAACCTCGCTGCGCTATGCCACCCTAAACCTCACCACATGTGCGTCGGCCCTACATGAGCAAAACAAATGTCTTCCAGAAGGATCTTTCTAGAAAATGATACATTCATCATCATTTCAGCCGAAAGACGTCCACAGCTGGACATAGGCCTCCCCCAAGCACCGCTACTTCGCCCGGTTCTGTGCTTCCCGCATCCAGCAAATAGGTCATCGGTCCAACTTGTGGGAGGCTAACGCTACGTCTTCCGGTACGCGGTCGTCACTCCAAAATGAAATAAAACACTTAGGTTTAATTTAGTGTTACGCTGACGTCGTCGGTCGCGTACCGTCGGTCACGCGTACCGTAAGCCACTAACAATAAATGGACATGTATAGTGTAGCACCAACGGTCAGCGAGCGCGAGTCCATATAAATCGGTACGCGACCGATGCCAGCGCTGACCGTCGATCGAGCACTAACTCCAGCCTAAAACTCACCAGTGTACTATCAGCCGTGTGAGCACATCCGCAGCAGTAGCGGCGCGGGTGAGGTCGGCTGACAGGGTAGCCTCGCTGCAGTAACGACGTAATGCTGCACAACCGCCGGTAGGGGACGCTGCTGCTGCACATACTGCTGGGCAGGATACCAGTTTCTGCAGACGAAATACATGGTATTGGTATAATATACTAGTGCTGATTTTCAATACTCAATACTTTATTGCATTCCACAATGTAGGTGGTAAACATTTGAAAAGAAACAATCGTGGACCCTGTTGGGCACAGCAAAATAAATATAGTAGAGATGAGGACTTACTGTTTATCTTATAATCTTTCAGACTAATTAAGTTTCTAAAGCTAGCATAAAGTCTCCGCTCTCAACTGGAAGTCGTTGTCCCAGAATGGTCCATTTTCGGTCAGTAAAAGATAGCAACAAATAGAGAAGCAAGTGTTCTGACAAGATTTAGAATACGCCGTAAGCCAAGTGCTCATAACCAAACACGTATACGCGAGTTTTATTTGAACGGTATACATACATTGTCTTGTTTTCAAAGTGTGTTAGCGCTTGCTTTCAAAAACAAAAGCTCACTACTAGCTATTTAGTAAATGAAATAAACACAACAACGTTTTGTTTGGTCAAACAAGTTTTCGGTAAATCTGCCTTGGTAGTCCAGGGGACCTACCCTCTGCCGGGGTCGTGGGAAAGTCCGAAAGGGATACCGCGGCCCCTGGCAACATACAGGCAACTGAAGGAACACGGGTGGGTTTTAGTCAGCAAGTCTGACACGCCCTCCCGCTCCGCCTAGAGCGGGAGAAGTTATTTGATAATTTTCCACCCAACAAAAAGGGGACCTACCCTACCACCACCTATTATAGCAGTATTATTTTATTTTTAATCTTACTTCAGTATGGGAACGATTCACAGATGGTTCACTCTGCAAAATAATTTTAATAAAAAGCGACTCTTGTTACGACACAATAAAGTGCAATTTAGGTCGCAAGGCGCTTATTACCTAGTTATATTCAGTTAGAAGTTGCCTCTCTATCGCGTAATTATTATATTTTCTGACTGCATTACGCTCACTGAATTGGCCCGACAAGACGAACCCGCCGCGTACTTGTAGCCTCATACCTAAAATGCGGAGTGTGACGTAAAATATTTTGACTGCCTAACTAAATGAAGGGCACATCACTTACCTGCATAACTTGCAAGCACAGCATAGTATGCTCCATCTCCTGGCTATCAGTGGCAGCCCTCACCAGCTTCTCCACACAGTCAGCTGGCCATAGGGCTGCGTGTTCTGCCAGTTTGCGGAGCCCCAACAGTGCGGCGCGCCGGACAGAGGAACGGGCGTCGTTCATTGCTATGCTTAGGAGTAGCTCCACCTGTAATGGAATTCTAACTTTACGGCAGAGTCAGGAGTTTGAAAACGAAATTAGGAGCACTTGAAGCAACTTTAATTTCTATTTTTGTTTTATAATTTGTTTTTCAAAATATTGAGAAAATAATGTTTATTTAACAACTTTTCTTTCACACAGGGCAATAAAAAGACAAAGGTTTTCATATAAGTATGCTAAATTATTTTGTGGTACACCTTTGACTGTCTCAATTGAAAGAAAGAAAGAAAGATAAAGTATTTATTGAGACTCGCACAGGGAATCAAAAATTAAACTAAACACCTTAAAACATTAATAAAAAATAAAATAAAAAAAACAAGGTAAAATTAAAACAAACGCAGAAAGTCCTGTACGAGGCCAAAAGGCTCCTATCTCAGCATATGCTGCGACATTTAAAAAATAAATGTCGCAGCGCTGGTATTCTGATAGGGCCCACAGTGATGTCACAGATAGATAGATACAGAAATAAACAAACAATTATAGCATAGTTTCAAACAATTTAATATTATCCATAGGTTGTTTTTTACTTGTATGTCTATGTATAGCTTACTTGATCAGGCACATGCACGACGGTATCCGCGGCGATATGAGTAAGGGCAGTAATAGCGGCGCGCACAGAACTGGATGATGGGAACCGTTCCAGTAAGGAACGGAGCAGTTTCAGTACTCCTTGGGCTCTGACGGCTATGGAATAACATAGAGGAACATAGGTTTATGACTGCTTATATAGGTTATTTACAAATAGAAATTTATTAAATAAGAAGAAACCACCATAGAGAATAGTTCTATATAAAATTATGCATTTGATCGCGCCATTCTCGCCGCCCTGCTGCCCGCTGCCACCGAGATTTTTTTTACTCATAAGAAGCTGTTCAGATGAACTTCAATGGATTTGTAAACTTAAAACTAATGGCAGCACATAATCAAGGCTCAAAAACCAAATCTTTTAAAGAATAGAAAAGTTTTTTACTATGTGTAGAGAGACATCAGTTCAGTTGAAACATTTAAAAAAGGGGCTTTTGTAGTTGATTAAGAATACTTACTTATTTGCTTAAGTTGGTATTTCAAAATACTATTTGTCAAAGTTACAATGTATCAATTACTTTAAATAATGAAAGCTTACCTCCACCATGAACAGTCCTAAGAGCCCTCACCAGCTTAGCTCTGCGTTCGGCTGCTGTGCTCTCACAGTCTACCATGTCCCAGAGCTTATTGCACATAGCTACAGCAAATGCACTGAAAATACACAACTTATTTATGGAATCACATTCAAAAGAGAAAAAACTTAGTTTTTACTGAGTGCTGACTCTTTCTGTTTCAATCTCATCCGGGAATATGGAATAGTTTTATTTAAGTTAACTAATTTAATGTGAAAAATATTAATGTTTGTGTTAGTAATGTAAAAGCAAATCACGCTGACTTGCAAACAACTTTACATGAACTTATGTAACTCTTAGACCTATGAAAATTATAATTAGCATACATGTTGTATGCAAATAGACAAATATTAGCTTTAGATAATCATAGTATTTTATATTATAAATAAATATACAAAAATCGTTTAGACAGAAGATTAGAACAACTTACTTGGAATGCTCAGCAAATCTAGTAGTAGCATAAATAGCAGCATCAACCTCAACATTATCATGACTGTCAAGCCCTCTACGTATAGCATGGTGCACATTCTGCCGCTCTGGTATGATCCCAGCTACCGCACCAAGAGTCCTTAGAGCAAGTGCCCTAGCAACTGGATCATTTGAATGTAGAACGCTGAAAACTCTCCTCAAAAACTCGTCGACGTTCAGAATCTTGTCCAAATGCTTCTCGCTCTGTTGGCAGACGCGAAGCACCCATAGTCGAAGGAAATTGTTGCCCATACGAAACACATCGGCTAATTTTAGGAATGAAGAGTTGATAAGTATGGGGAATGGATATTTCTCGAACAGACGCGGGAAACGGACGATAGCTTCGCATTGTTCACCCACTTTACCAGACCGGAGGCCTAGAAAAAGGTATTTTTAGTGAGTAGTTGAAGAAATAGCATAAGAAGAGTATCTGTAAGTAAGGTTATGTTATAAATACCTTTGTCTAATTCAGTTAAAGCGGAGTTAGCATCCTGTTCTGGCTCACCAGAAGTGTCATTGAACGTGTTTAATCGCACACCGATCATTGCAACTTAATTATTTTTGTTTATTTATCACGATAAACACGTAAACAGAACCGAACACCAAACAATTTTCAGATGACATTTAGGCCGCATTCCGAGTTAGGCCTTTATCGCTCACAGCGCTCACATCGATACTTCGCGTTCCTAGTTAGATATCACGATTATGACAGCTCAGAGCTGTCAACAACTCGGAACGCTCGTGAATGTGCTCACACTGCTCACAGTGGTCGCTCATAGTCAAAACTTATAACATAACCCCAAAATTTGCACAAGATGGTTGGATTACAGTTTTTCTTTGAGTATACACCACAAATTTCTTCTTCTTCTTTGGTTAGGTGGCAACTGTAGCCAGAAGCACAATTTCGACTCTCAAAACAAAACAGCACAACTGTCATTTTTGACAGCGCTCACGGTGATGAGGGCATGGTCGGTGTTATCGCAAGATGGCGCATGTCATGACGTCATCTATGACGATTCACGGGACATCGTTATCGCGATAACGCTAACACGGTACGGGTGTTAGCACGCTCAAATCGATTACAGTGTAAGTCGGAACGCACCCTTAGAAAGACATTTTGACTTTGACAACGACAGTGACAACAAGTTTTCACTGTTGCCATACAGTTATGATAATTATTCTTTTAATAGGATTTTTTATTATGAGTTTATTTTGTTTGTTTATTTTGGTTTAGAAATGGCTTTTATGTATATTTAAAAAATGTTTTTCATTTCCTTTTTTCACGTTTTTGCACTGCCATCTAGTGTCAACCATTTTTAAAACAAATTTGACAGTAGCTAGTTGTTTATCAAAGATGTCGCTACGAGTCTTTTTGCTAATTGAAAAGTGCCTATTACGGAACAGAAATAATGAAAAAGAAACGATCATTTAAATGACATTGTGCTAAAGTAAAATTACATTGATAATATGTCGTGCTAAAGTAAAATGACATCGATAATACATCGTGCTAAAGTAAAATGGCTGTTTCTTCAGTGGGTTCAAACAAACACCAATGCTTGAAGCTGGCTAGCTTGCTACTACTTAGTATCGCTCAGTAGCATCGAGCGATGTCCATAAAAAGCGAGAAGATTTGCCTATTCTGTATTTGGTGTCACCAATGGTATCCTCACCAATCGGAACACCAAATACATAATAGGCTGATAGATAAATAATTATGCATATAGTAAGTTATCCTTATGTCAACCAAAACCAGAGCCAATGCCTTTACGTGCTCTCGGAGGCACACACACAGGCACTTCTCCGATCTTCCTAGGCACAGCATTTTTGCTCTGAGAGTCTGATAGGCTCTGAAATTAGCGCAATGTTGATAATAAAGTGTAGAGAATCACTCGCAATAAAACCTACTTATGGCTGTGCTGTGCCCCTATATAGATACCTTTTAAACATAATAGACATACATAAGTAGAATGCCCTTAAAAAATTGTGATCTCGTGGTCACATAAGCGATATAGTTAATTAATCAAAATATGCAGTACGTAGGCACAAACCCTCAACTTGACACCAAACCAGAACACCCCTATTAAAAGTACCTAAAACTAACCTCTGGATAACTATCGGCAAAGCGGTGTTTACCGGCAATGCTCGGCTCAGCTCTCAAAGGGCAGGGTAATTATTCTGTAACGGGAGTGTATGTCGCCATTACTGCGAAAATGGCGCGAAAGGTACCAACTCACTAATCATGGCGGATCGTCGCTCGGCAAAATGACGGAGTTTTGTTACATGAGTTCGTTAGACGTAATTTGTTATTAAACGGAGCTCGGGTTAGCTCGTATTATCCAAATTGAAGCCTAATCATGTTGAGTCGAGTTTCAAATGGGGACCTATCGTTTATTGACGAGATAATTTGGTAGGGGACTCGGTTGATAGTTACTTATAACTTAAGGTTACAAAGGTCAGGCTAACCCTATGCCAAAAACTTTCGCTGCTCAACACAAAAATAAACAAATTTGTAATTTTTTTTTCTTTTTATTACTGTTTTTTAAATTGTTAATTACATTTTATTAGGTATTTGTTTTAAATTCTTCTTAATGATTGTTGCCAGTTTTGGAAAAATAGATGTTGTTATAGCTTATTGGGGTATGCAAGCCTAGGTACGTACTTACATCCCTTTGACGTTTTATTTGAGACAAGACACGAAAACTCGTTTCCTTGTCAGGAATGACAGGGTCACTAGCCTACTAGGGTATCGAAACAGTCAAGTTTACTCCTTGATCTAATAACTTTTTCCGTCCGGTGACACTGCGCAAGGCTGTGCGTGACTATTATGCCTGATGCGCAGGAGCAGGATATTTAGGCAGTTTATCCGCTTACACTGCCGTTTATTAGGCACGTTCATGCTTGGTCGATGATATATAAGAGGGACTATTGTCTGATCAATCATTACACCTCGGATCTTGTGTCCTATCGTCTCTTACATCTCGCAGCAAACGAAACCAAACAATCTTCAAGATGTTCAAATTCGTAAGTATTACTTTCTTTTTCTGTATTTTGTGTTTTATTATTATTTGTTTTGAATCCATTTCTTATTGCACCGTTGCAAGAGAATTACTGACCTACCCTTATTAAATTCTCTTTTTTTAAATTTCTTTAGGTACATTGGAAGAATTATAGGCCGATTATTTATGTGTTTGACAAGTCCTACAGAAATAAGATAAAAAACAAATCTTCGGACAGTATCCTTGTTGCCCCTTGCATGTTTATATTACACCATCTTGCACATTATTTACCTACATTAATTTTAATTAATTGTACATCATAATGTGCCTGTAAATTCTGTTCTCTTTGCTACCGAATTGATACATAGGTACCTACGCAATCAAGTTATACATATCACCCGCGTCCTTTGTGTTTGGGTCACTTCTTGTAAACAATCAGGGGGCTAACAGCCTAAGCTCAAACTCCGTAGTATCGGCCGAAGTTACGGAAGCTTCCGGGGAACATAAAATTAGTTCAGGGCCCGAACTAAGAATGAATGACAAAACGATTTGACTGTTGTCCCTACTCCCGATGTGTAATTGCCTGACCGAAAAATTGAATTCGACACTTATTTTGATGAATCAACTACTTTCGGACGGGCTATCTATGTTGACGGACTTAAAGCAAATAAGAAAAACAATGGGAAATAATTACCGTTGTGATGATACTCGAATGTGCTCGCGAACTTTAACTTTAAAAGATAATCCGTTGGTCACCATCCTGATTTCCTGGGGGAGCGCATTCCACAGAGAGATAGACTGAACGAAGAAGGAAGAGTGAATGAAGTCTGTGCGGTGGGTGGGACATTGAGGAAGACGATTGTGAGATAAACGTAGATTTCTATTGTGGTTGTCGCAAATGTACTGAAAGTGCGGGGCTAGATAACTAGGGGAAGAGGGAGAGTCAAGAAATGAAAACAAGGTGGTCAGCGCCTTTTGCTCTCTGCGCTGGCGTATGGGCAACCACTTTAGAAGCGACCGATACGCAGAGACATGATCATATTTACGCAGATTGAAAACGAATCGAATGCAGTTATTGAGAAGACGGTCAAGTTTGTCGAGGTCTGCATTCAGGTCATAGTAGCACACATCACCATAATCGATGATAGGGAAAATTAAGGACTGCACAAACATTGTCTTCGTACACGATGGTAATAAATTTTTCTAACGGTACAGAGCTCGCTGCGTTCCAGTAACCTTCTGGCTTACCTTAGCGACTTGAGCACGCCAGATCAGAGTACTACCGATGTGCAAGCCTAAGTCCTTCACGTCAGTGCTAAAAGGAACTATCGAACCATTGAAGAGAACTGTTGGCAAGGTTGTACCATCCACCTTGCTAATACCGCGAGGACTGCCAATGATGATCGCCTGACACTTCGTAGGGTTTACGGCTACACCAAATCTATCAGCCCAGGTTTTTATGGCTACCGAGTCCCTATTTAATTTGTCGATAGCGTCAGGTAATTCATCAACCGTTCCCCGACAGTACAACTGCAAATCATCTGCATACAGATGATACGTACACTGAAGTTCGGAAGTTATAAGATTAATAAAAATAGAAAACAAAAGAGGAGAAAGTATAACATCAGGTTTTGCAACTTTTGAGCTCAACAATAACGTATTGTCACCTGAGTACCTAATTGTGCAACATTTATCTAATAAAACGTTCTCCTCTCCAGGTGCTGTTCGCCGCTCTCCTGGCTTTCGCCTCAGCCAAGCCGAAGCCCCTGGTCCTTGAATACGACTACCCAGTAGCAGCCTACAGTGCGCCACTGGCAGCGTACTCTTCACCAGTAGCCTACTCCTACAGTGCCTACGACTACGCGCTTCCTTATTCCGCCTACGCTTACGCTCCATACTCTTACTATGTGCGTTGATATAGGAATCTTTAGAACTGACCACGGCTGCAAAATGTATATGTACATCTAATTTATTTTAGTTGAATGCAATTTTCGGAATAAATGTTCGATACGAATTGAAGTCTTTTGATTTAGTCTAAGACACTGCTCTAGAATTTAAATTTCCTAAGTTTCTGCTGGATAAACAACTCATGCAGATAAAATTTATCTGTTCTGACAAGATTTTTTGATTCGTAACAATCAAATTTTATAATATAAGTTCCCATCACTAGATTGTGTGATCACTTAAATGTAACATCATCCCTGCTTATGCATTCGCAGGAATTTAAGAGACAAAAACTAACTCTAAACTCGCCAGAAAAAAAGATTAGTCATTCTTCGAAAGTTGCATCCTTATTGTCTTATCAAACGAACGAATAATGTTTAATTAAAAACGTTATCTAACCATTCCATTCCATAAGCTTTAATCCTTCCGGATTGAACAGAGCATTATTTTGACATATTTTTTCCACAATGGAGGATTATTCTTTGTGTGGTACACGCAAGTAATCGATGCCGGACGTGGTCAGGATTATATCCAGACGGCCAGTAACCTACTTTGACAGAAGGAATTCTTGGAAAGTCCAGAATTGCAGTTTATATTTCCCTTTGTGAAGACCAAACGAGATCCTTTACAAGGCAGACTATGCTACTGTCATCGTCCTGTGCATGATTTTGTCCTCGGTACAAAGGATTCTGGGATAGCTAACAACATTCAATAGTTAGGTTGTGGACCCCTTGAAATCCCTACATATCCCTAGGCTAACATCAGGTTTTGCAACTTTTGAGCTCAACAATAGCGTATTGTCACCTGAGTACCTAATTGTGGAACATTTCAAATCATTAGGACATGTTTTAAAGTTATTTTGAAATTCTGAATGGCGTCGTTCATCATTGGGTTCAGCTATCTATTGAGACGGTATATCTACCTACTCATATTCAATATTCATCTCAATTTTTTCACACACAAAAATCTCGCGACCAACATTAAAAATACAGTAAACTTTACTCCAAAACTCACATCTTTTCGTCTTCCTGTCCTGTTTTCACTAAAGTGAATTGTTTAGAGGATTATACATTATTATTGCCATCTTTCGTTGAAGGATTAGCTCTCTAATGATAAGATTTAGGGTGGCATTGTGGCGTACCATTGTGGGTAATACGCATGACTTTTGCATAGCTCTTTTGTGAAAGTTGGTTTAGCTACTGTTTGGACAAGGCTTTGTTTTGGACACGTTTTCTCTCACGATGGGGAGATTTGATGCTAACAACTGTTGATGAGATATTTTGGGCTGAGATTGCTTTTGCGTGAAAAGAAAATGGTATGAAGAGTTGGCGTGAAAGATGAGCCATGTATCCAAGGCGAGATAGCTTAGGGTTTTGCGGGGCATTGTTCTATACACTTTATTTGTTAAATAAATAATAACATTAGAAGCAGCTTGCTAGAAAAGTTTGAAAATGTTTGGACAATCCTGAATAAGAAATTGATTCTAAGATTCGAGTCTTATTATTTTGAAGATGAATTAGGATCATAGATGTTTCGGACGTACCTACCCACGTTAGCTATCAAAATCTGTAAATTAAATTAAATTAAAATTCATTTATTACAGATAACAGGGATCCATATTATGTTAGTATTACAAAAACAACTTATATTCTAGTGTTAGTAGTATTTAACGGTAGGTATAAAATAAAATAAAATACAATGATGCACACTCCACCCAGAGGACGAGCAGGCAAGAAAACATGTTTCCTACCTGAGCAACCTCCGGATAAAATGCCGAATATTTGGAGTATAGCTCTCCGCCACAGCTCTCAGGATATAGTTGCGACTACCTCGCACTCTGCTCAGCAGCGACGCGGTTTTTTTTACGGATTATAGCATGAAAGCCATCTGTGTGGGTCTCAGCAAACATTTCCGAAGCGCTGCAGAAACGGGGCAGTCGCAACAACATCCTGAATGCATTATTATATTGTACGCGCAGGGCATCCAGCGATCTCTTGGTGTAATTGACCCATAGATTGCTCGTATAAAAGCTCTGACAGTAGGCCTTAAAAAGCGTAATTTTTACTTGGTCAGAGCACCGAGCAAATCTACGGGCCAACATGTTACCTCTGACCGCTAAAGCCCTACGCTCCCTCTCTATGTCTATATCATCCTTACGGTCGTCGGTGATGAAATGTCCAAGATATTTAAATTTGGACAGTGGACACCCTGTTTAACGGGAGCCCATTTAGTCTTATTATTTCCGGAACAGAGTCCGGACACCTACCCGCGGCCTTAAAAATCATATATTCACTCTTAGTGACATTATAAATCAGTCCGTGTGAGGCAGCATAATTCTCACACACTCTGAGCAATTCTCGAATTGCCCAAGCAGTTGGGCCCAGCAGCACCATATCGTCCGCGTAGTTGATGTTATTGACGCTTACTCCATTTATTCGAACGTGGCTCACGCGAAACCACACATCTTTAGCAGGCGTCACTTAAATCTGCACTTATTTACTCAAAAAAAGTGCTACATTCACATGTTAAATCTTATCGCCTGTCCCTGTTTCCAGGGTCTTAAACCTTAAAGTAGCCAAAATACTATACAAGCTGCCACAAAGATCTTAAATAATCTTCTCAGAAGTGTTGAGTCGTTAAAACATTACGCTCCGTCAATTTTCCCAACGTTAACACCCCAAATCTTACCACCTTAATTTCTACAGCAGTAAGGTGTAAAATACGGTTTTCTGGGGACATCATTAAGCTTGTAATGTGTAATATCACACGTTGGGGCCCTGGTGCAATCAAAACATCGTGAAGTAATCCTCCTTTGTGTCTTGGTCGCGTACAAATGGCGATGTTTGGCAGCGCTGATCGGGCCAGATCGATATCTTTGGAATAATCCCGCATCTTGCAGTGACACCTTTGGTTTGGACTTTTTGGGACATAACTTAGGAATTATTATTAAGTATTACTTCAAGTCTACGTTGGGTGAGGAGCAAAAGTTGAATGCCAGAATCATAAAAAAAAGAGTGACCGTGGCCTCTGAGTTTGTTTTTGGATTTCTTCTCAGTGATCAATAAGCTAGTTAGAGTAGTTTTAGAATATTGACCAAAAATGAATTGTAAAAGTGCCTTAGAAGATCTAATTATAGAAATAAACATTTCATTTCATTATTAGATGCTTATTAAGCTAAGTACATATTGCTAACATAGATCTTGACGATAAGTGGACTTGTAATGTAAAGATTGTTTTTTATTTTTTATGAAAATAATGAAAAATTGTTTATTATTTTAACAAGTAAGTAATCCTTAACAACTAGTAATTGGAGCCTCCTTTTAAGCAAATAAGCCTGTGTTAGGAGACTCCAAAAAATTTAAAATTATTACTTCATTTTAATTAAAAAAGTACCCAAGTAGTAGGTACCTATGTTAATCTTAAGATTAGCACTGTTTGTTAGGTCTTAGTGACGCATTGTTAAGCAATGCAAATTACAGCATTATCTACATTCAAATTAATTCACATCTTAGACTCAAGCCACGACTCAAATAAATGCAAAATAATAAATATGCTATTAAGTTATAATAAAAATAAATGACCTTTTATCCTTTAAAATACCTACGTATTTGGAGACACTAACCCACGGTGAGACAGGCGTCAATTCTGACACTAACGGCTGCATTCACGAATAAAAAAACATTATTTATTATCTGTATATTATTCACTGTAAATAAATATAGTGCGAGAGTGTAGGGATGAATGGCTTTGTCCCTTTGCCATTGTCCCATCATTGTATGGGGTTTGCGATAATGTTTTTATGGTGTCTGTCGCGTCGCATCGGATTAGGAACAAATCGCTGCGATGATTGCTGGCGACAAATATTTGCGGAACACTTGGTGTTGCTATCATGTCGGGATGCTCGCGATCGCACCTATTATGCGCTTGTGTCAATATGTGGATGTAGGGAGAAGTCCAGTGCCTTGTTTGAATTTCGTTCTAATGACTTCTGTAGTGGCCAGTGTTAACGCACTTTAAGGACGTCAATTTTTTGTTTATCAAAACATCATGAGCCAAAAAAAAAAAAAACTGATGTCTTTGGTCGACTTCAAATGTAGAAGCCATTAGAAAAGAATCAATCAATTAATTTTAAAATATAAACTAGCACATTGTAGTTTATGTTGTAACTAAGTAATATTTTCTGATCCTAAGAAAGAAGCACTAATAAACGTCAAAAGTTCAAGCATAAACTCAGTTAAACATCTGCTTAGTTCTTTATCTAAAGTATCCTAGTCAAAACTAAATAGTTTTCTTATCTTAATAGTCGAGGTGTTTATTGAGCTTCGAACAGATAAGACAGGTGGCAGTTTTACTATTAGATCACGATTCTATTTCCGACGGGGAAAGGTGGTTTTATTTTAGGTCGTTTTCCTGTCAGGATGAACTATTTTCTAAACATTATTTCGTTTGGTCTTTTGATCCGCGAGCTGTTAACAGTGTTAGGTATTCAAGAATAATTCAGGAAAGTTTTGTTTTTCAATATAGGTAAATCTGTTTTTTGATATTAAGGAATAACAGCCGCACGGGTCGATCCATCAGGTTAAGCTACGCTTGCCGGGGTTGGTCCGTGGATGGCTGACCATCTTTACATACCGAGACTCCTCCGTGTCGGAAAGCACGCTAAGCCGTTGCTGTCATTCGTGGATTTTTGACAGTCCTTACGAGTCGTCAGTAGCCCGAAAGTCTGACAACCAGTCTTACCAAGGGGTATCGTATTACCCAGTTACTGGGTTGTGGAGGTTAGATAGGCAGTCGCTCCTTGTAAAATACTGGTCTAGTTCAGCTGCATCCGGTTAGATTGGAAGCCGACCCTAATATCGCTCGGAAAAGGCTAGGCAGATTGATTGATATTGCAATAATTAAATAAGTTGGTACCTAAGTAATAAGTAAGTATATACGTGGATTTGTTAATCTTGTAAGCTTAGAATTAAAACAATTTACTTAACAAAAAAAAAACATGTTTGTGAAACATGGAATAAATTAAAGACTCTAGGTTAGTAATCCAAGATATGTTTAGTTAAATTATGAAGAGAAAAAGCTTTAAAAAACCCGCGAAAGCTTAACAATTTTTCACGCAAGATATGAATCTTGTAGAAATGTTATCAGATGGTTAAAACAATATGAAATACTCTCAAAAATTCTATTACACGATAACCGTAAGCACTCGACAGCGCTATAATATTACATCTTTATCAGATCGTAGAGTTTTAATTAACTAAAAATGTAAGTAGGTACATTGTCGGTACCTACTTGAGGTAAAATGTTACAAAATGGGAACAGACGTTTCGGTTCCCAAGGCGCAATTGAGGGGTATAGAATCAAAGGCAGCTATATCCAGAACAAGTCGCTTTTAAACTGTTAATGCCATCTTAATCTTCATACTATTTTGAATAAATTTACAAAATTGTTTGGCATCTAAATCAGCTAAATCCCAGCCAAAATTCACGTTAAAGAAACGGTTCAGAACCAAAGGTAGCTAAATCCACACTGTTTGGAAACAAACACAGCTAAAATTGCGGCTGGCCAATCACAGGTCTCCATTTGAATATACTTTTTACACATATCTTTTTAACGTTGACTGTCGCTATGATATGACAAAATCTTTAGACAAAGTTAAAATATACATCACTAGTCTTGTGACGTCATCACCAAAAAAATGCAAACAAAAACAGCTATATCCAATACAATCAGAATCAAAAACAGCTAAATCCTTTGGTTGGTATCAAATGCAGCTAAGTGGTTTTAAAATTACCGCTAAAAAGTAATTTAATCATTGGATTGACTGATGTATGTGTGATCAGTGGTACCACCTTTCCAAATCCTTTTTTTTCGTTTATTTTTCCATCGTGTTGCCACAGTAAAAATAAAATAAAACGTTTTTTCTGTTTTACGAAAAAAATACCTAGGTGGATATAGCTGCCTTTGATTCTATACGCCTCAATTATATCTTGGAAATAATTTGTTTAACTGTTATAATTAGGTAAGTAGGTACTGAAGAAATGTATCTAGGCATTATATGGCAGAAGTTTCCTACAAAGAGTTGTTTTAGCTTTTTTTGTATACTTACGTAATTTTCCTGCTGAGCACGAGGTCCTGGGTCCGGGTTCGATTCTCAGGTAAGGCAAATTAGTATTGGGGTTTACTATCAAGAATTTAGCCCGGAATCTGAATTTGTAAAATGTAACCAATAACCTTGATATACTGGATTAATGGTTATACATCGGCAATACATTAAGGGGATGTAGACTCCTATGCAAATGTCAACAATATTCGGGTAATTAGACATTTTATATTTTTACCTCATACAATTTAAAATATAAAATGTCAAATTACTCGAAAATGTAATTTGGTTGCAAATGACCTCTCCTACATCCTTTTATCGGATTGCCGACGTATAACCAATAACTTTGTATATTAATATTATGTGTGTCAAAAGTATTCATGAACTGACATTTATAAATAAAAACCTATTTAGTATTGTATCTTTAACACAACATTACAATATTCATTTCCCTTCAAATTTTCAGTCGATTAGTGCACATTATGGACTATAAATATGCGCATACATTTCGCGGGGAGAACTAAATCGTTTCGGGTCGCAGCCGCAAATATTATGTGTCAGAATAATAATCTTCAATGTATCTAAATAATTTTACATTGTACTTAAATGTGGTTTTGATTGTTGCATTTATCTATTTAAAATAAGGCAAACGTGTCTCCTGAAAAGGACTAAAATTGACACTATCAATCTTGCTACATAGGTATCCTACAGCATTGCGCATTGCATATCTACTATTTAAATCGAGAATAAAATGGTAGCGGCATTCCGGAAGTGCCGACAGAAGTGAAAACTTGAACTAGATCGCCTTGGTGGAAGAATAATACTTGTATAGAACATTGGTCTGTAACCTTTTCTAAATAAAGAGCACAATAACATTTACAAAAAAAAAAAAAAAAACTTCCGAAACCTTGATCCGTATCGTAATATACATAAAGAACACAATCGCTTTTACAAAACCTTTAAAGTAAAAATACTTGCATAGAACATTGATCCGTAACATAATATAATTAAAGAGCACAATCGACAAAGTTTACAAAAATGAGGTGTCGTCATGGTATCGCGAAATCAATGGTTTAGTCCCATCTCAAAAATGTCCAACGCACTTAAAGAAGTTTTCACTTCAAAAACTTTGTAACCTGGCTCCGACTTACGACTTCAGATCGTGGGTTCGAACCCAGGCAGGCGCTTTACTTTGTGTAAATAATTTCATCACCATTGCTCTCAAAACGGTAAAGGAAAACATCGTGAGGAAACCGGCATGTCCTAGAACCAAAAAAAATCGAAGACACGTGACATTTACCAATCCGCACTGCTGGGCCCACGTGGTAGATTACAGCCCACTCCCTCTCGAGAGGAGGCCTGTGTCCCAGAGGTGGGAACATTATATGTGGATAAATAGTACTTAATGAAATACCTACCTATGTCATATTTTTATTAAAATTATGTTCTTTTTATGAACTTTTGTTCCAGCGTTTACAGAAAGCTTATTTAACATACGGGCTCGTAAAACGAACAAGCTCACAAAATTCAAAATTAGAACGATTATTTTTTTTTAACACATTTCACAATGATCATGGAACTAACACAAAAAGTTTCAAGTTTAACAGATGTATTCGAACGATTACAAATGGAGGTAATATTTGAAGTGTTAAAAGCAACATACAGTATCTTATAATGATTTCATTCCGTCATGGCGGATGATTTACGAGGGCGATGGGTTCTTATGTCCGTAGATTAGAATATGATGATTCTTGTATCTATTCTGCTGTTACATCTGTTTTTTTACAAAAAAAAAAGTATACATACCTTTATCTACACCCATGCTATAAAACCTCTATAAAAGTTTCTGAAACACTTATTGGCAACAGCCAGTGTCATTAGTAATTACATCATTCAAACGAGTGTTATAATGTTGTACTAAATTTCATTATGCAACTCGTTTCAATGTTCAAACGGGGGTCAGCAGCACCCGCTGCACGCATGTGTGTGTGTGATGGGCTGCTGCAGGCGATATACACACTTGGACTTGTACTGAATTTCGTGAGAATTTCTTTATTCTTGATCTTGAATTGCAAACACCCAATGGTTTCAGAAACTTATATAGTCTTGTATGCAACTGTTATAATTATGTATTAAAACACTCATGTGATACTATTATCAAACCCACATTCGTGTTTTAATACCCTTTATTATACAACAGTTGCATAAATAACTATTATGTAGAGAAACTCTCTTTCCATCCGACTGTTACTGGACACGCAAAAGTGCAATTTAAATGGATTTTTTCAGGACTTTGACTGAAACTGCAAAGTTCATCGACGGTACAGGTTCGTATCTGAAAAATACTTCTTCATGAACAAACACACGTAATTTGATGTGCTTAAAAGTATCATCATTGGGGTTTTGTGTAACGAAGTTTACTACAAAATACCACAAGACTGGTATTGAACTAATACAGGATGAGAAAACGTTGAAAGTGTTAAAAGTTTAAGTTTTCTTCAAAATTCAGTTCAGTGTGTCATACTGGAAAAAATTCATCGAAATCCGTTAAGCCATTAATAAGGCCTGAAAAGGTAACAGACAGACAGACAGTTCACATTTAATATTATATTAGTATTGGGTAGTATGAATGGATTACAGTCTTGGATTTCACTCTGAAAACTCATGTCAAAAACTCACCTGGCTCTGTAATTCTGTACAGCAGTCGACTACATTATGATATATATCCGGATGTAATTTAACGATCTCGCTTAGTCACCGCGAGTTGATGAGAGCATTTGTAATGATACATAAGTAATGTTAATACCGCGCTGTGAACCGCTGCACACCTATTGTGCGGGCAATTATTATTTGAAATACCCATGTACGGAGGCTGATTACGACTTGGATATACGAAACGGATATTGAAGTATGAATTTTATTATTTTATGGGCGATATGAAATGTTTGAATGCGGAGGAATGAGGAAAATGTCGTGAGGAAAGTTTTTAGTGTGAATGTGGATGGCTATAAGAGTAGGGGAAGACCAAAGAAACGATGGATGGACTTTGTGGAAGATGATATGGGTAGAAAGGGAGTGAGACTACCGAGATGACAACTAAACAAAAGAGAAGTATGGAAAAATAAGACATGTTGCGTCAACCACAAATAAATTGGAAAAGGGCAAGAGAATGATGATGAAATAATTGAATTTATTAAGAACTAGCGGACGTCACGCAGTTTCACCCGCGTAGTTCCCGTTCCCGTGGGAGTACGGGGATAAAATATAGCCTATGTTACTTGCTGATAATGTAGCCTTCCATAGCTGAAATCGGTCCAGTAGTTTTTAAGTTTATTCGTTACATACGAAAATACAAATCTTTCCTCTTTATAATATTAGTATAGATATAGATAAGCTGTATGGCCAATGGTATTTCCCATCGAAAAAAATTACGAACTTCTTTACAAACTTTCACTGCGAATTTTTCAGACCTTTATGGAACTTTTGCATTTTTTTTGTGTGGCAATTTGCAAGTCAACCTAGGAGGTTGCCGGCTGCTTAACCGGACTTTCCTGTGGCTGCCTCAATAAATTAAGGCCTCCAGCCAGGGCATATAACTTAGAAAATAAGCCTCGGCTTAGGGCGTCGCTGGTGCAGGACAGCAAGGGACAGGCTGTATCGGATTAATGGAACTTTTGCGCAAAATCTCATGCATTTATACTCAGCGGTTTAGGTTGTGCGTTGTCTGTCAGTGAATTTAAGACTATAATAGAAAAATAAAGAATAGAATATAAAAAGTTTAGAATAAGAATCATAATTATATTCGCAATAATGTGAGTAAGTATGATACATAAAGTTGACAAATATAAAATACTTACTTATGTACTTATTGATAGTTTCCGTCATACTCTACCAGGTTTCTGATGTGTAAATATTAATCGAACATGGATAAACATATCTAGGTAAGTAATACAAAACTATCTAAAATATTTAAAAAAAAAACCCTATGTAAGTTCTTCGTCCGTTGGCAAAGCATACCTACACGTGTCTATCGGTAATTTAAAGGTCATAAGATACGACCTAGGTTATTTTTGATGGGTTAAGGCGTGACGGTCATAACTGATGGGGTCCGCTAGGGCCGATGCCTGCCGGGGTCGCGGGAAAGTCTGAAAGGGACACCATGGCCCCTGGCAACATACAGGCAACTAAAGGAACACGGGTGGGTTTTAGTCAGTAAGAATCTGACACGCCCTCACGCTCCGCCCAGAGCGGGAGAAGTTATTTGATAATTTCACAACCAAAAAAAGGTGTGACAGTCGTATTAATTTCAGCTTGACTTATTTCAGTCTTCAGTGATAGATGTTAGATTCATGAAACAGCAAAATTACCGAGCTATAAATAGCAGTGTTAATTTATTATTAACCTTCTGTTGAAGGGTTACCTGAAGTAGCTGAAGTGAATAGAAAAAGCGCCCTTTAATTATAATAATGTCATAATAAATCTGTTCTTATTAAGATTAATCTGATTTATCTATTTTTAAAATCATCACTGCTCTATTTTTTGGTTCTCTTCACCTCAGACCAAATAAAAAGCGCTGCGAACAATACAATAAAGTATGCCAAAACTACACCTCCGCTCTGTGCATACACACTCACACGCACAGCTGTATAACCACTTACAATCAAACTACACCTCACTAAGTGCTTCACGTCACTGTTGGCAGCGCTATGTCTTGGTTTTTTATTTGGTATGAGCTCTAAACAGACATTATCATTTCAAAATCATTTAAAACTTTTATCAGATTCCCAAAATTGTGTAATTCCTCTAGACACGTCCTATTGTGAACGAATCAAGAGCACCCGGGAGTGTCTGGTTACTGAAACACGACACATCCAAAAATTGAGGATCTGTACAAAAATGCTCAATTATCTGTGGCCATGCGCGGCCGCACGGTGTATGGTTTCATTGCTTTGTCGAATTTAAAAAGTTTTAATTTGACGTTTAGAGGCTTTTTTTTCAGTATGTACAATTTGAGTTTGGAATGCTGATTGTTTTTTTTTGTCTGAGGGTTTATTATCCTAAACTGTTTAGGATCATTTTTGCTTTGGGTATGAGTTACCTTGGATAACCAACGTAGGTACAACTTTTTTACGCAATGGCATCGAATAGGTAGTACCCATATAATAGTTATAGTTGGTGTTATCTCCTAAATAAAACAGTTTTTCCCTGATATTAGGAAATGTTATGATTTTAATATACCTACTTAGCAGGAGACGGGTTAAACATGATAAAATGATGTGCTGGTGGTTGGCTATTATTGCTATTAGACACAAATAGATTTTCCAAAGACACGAAAAAATAAATAAAAAAATTGCTGCTTGTCAATGTCAATAGTAACATTTGGCGGGAAACTGCTCGAAGTTTTGCAACAATGGCGTCTCAGCAGGGACTGAGCGAACAGTTTTCGTCAACGAGACCTCATGGGGATAGTAATTGATTAATTAAATTATTATTATAGTTGTTACGTATGTCAACGCGAGGCAGATGTCCGTATATGTTGTGGGGATTTGGTATACCTACATGGAAAATTATATAGGGCAAGTTCATTTTTATTTTTAGAGAATAAGGTCCATAAATTATAATAAATACCTACTGTTTATTGTGATAAGTATTATCACAGATTACATATGTATTATCTAGCTATAAGTTAAATGTTCTAAATATTTAGGATTTAATGGTAAGTAATGGGGAGTTGTAATTTACTTAGGTACGCTGTAATTTAAAAAGATAAGTTTTACTAACAGTAGTTTTTGGATCTGAATTCCTTCTCCTATTTGATATGAGGGGCAAGTTCTTTTTAACAAACCTTTCACTTATGTATCTAATCAAATAAAATATCACCGTAGGTATATTAAAAGACACATTCGCCATATTTACTTTTGAACTAACACCCGGACCCCAAACCCGACGGCGACATCTCAATGCCCCATTGTGCTGGCCCATTGTGTGAACACGTAATTATGTAGCCATGTACCATGGAGGGGCGGCCATATTGTAGCCGATGGGGTGTGAAAGTTACTTGTTAAATATGATTTTTGTAATGCGATTCGTGGTGCTATTATTATTTTATGGAGTCGATTTTGCTACTGGTGTTATATTTTTGAGAGGGATTGAATTTGACGTGATGCGATGATTTTTATGCAGAGTTACGAGTCATTCTGTCAGATTTGAAAGGGCATACAGATTTTAACGGACAAAACTGAGAACATTCTTGTTTTTTAACACGCTTTTATTCGTTTTTAGAAGTTAGTTCCGTGATTCCGTCAAGATATCTACAGTACTTACCATAATTAAATTAGCTTCTAAAAGCCATTGTTCCTACCGTGCTAGTTAGAACAGTACACCCACATGGTAATTCGTGATTGTAAATCGATGCCCGATGGTTAGCTAAACAAGGCGTGTGTCTGGTTACAGTTTAATGTGGTTATTCCGCCCAATTACTCACTATAACCGGATAATTCCGGTACGAGCCGGTACAGGTTCTCCGGTTACTTAGGTATTAGTTGCTAGCTTTGAACAGAGCCTGTTGTGATATGGTTACTTTTTGTAAATAAAGCTAGTATAAACTATTTAAGGATGATATTTATGAATTAAAACACAGTGATTGTGAAATTCAGGGTATTTGAATAATGTATTAGAATTAAATCGAAAATCGATGAATTATCCATTGAGTAATCGTATTTTATCATTGTCAAAAATCATTCACATTTTAGAAATATAAATAAATGACGTTAGGGTTACAAAAAAGAGACCCTAATGTTTAGTATATTTTATGAAAAAGAAAATTGAAACTAGAATAAACCAGGGATTGTTTCTGGAAAATGACTGATGCTAATAACACTTGCGCTACGAAAATCGCCCTTATCTACTGCTACGACATATTATAGGCGGTTTCAAAGTCAAATTGTTACCACTGATGTGCGGTTGACTGTACCCACATAAAGATTATCCTAAAATCACAATATTTTATTTCAGATAAACCTACACGGGGACTTATGAAACGTCAGAAGCTAGGTGCACGGTTACAATTGGTCGTTTCCTATGGAGAAGAGCCGGCAAGAAACTCCGAAACGTTTACACTTTTAAAAATAATTCGCTTTTACAATATTTTTAAATAACAGTACCAGGATTACTTACTCAAGATGCTCTACAGGAAAAAGTCAGCCCTCTGCTATTGCACTATTTCAAACCAAAGACAACAAAACATGTGAAACTTACTTTATTTTATTATAGTTCTAAGCAGGCGTGTTGTCTAAGTGCGATACATTGCAGGAAGAACTGAAACTTAAGAAAATACTTATTTTGAGAGAGATATCCACGAACAAGTTATTTTATGAACACTTTTGTTTATTTCACAATGGAACGAACGAGCGCCATTTCCGATTGTCGTATGAATTTGTATACCTCATACAACATTTTACGATGTGCTCAGGAATATACAATTGTTTAGTTTTATAAGTAAAAGTTAACTTAGTGACAAGCTTTTCAGGAAAAGGTTGTTTTTGTTTAAATAATGATACCTTTTCAGATTGAAGAATGTTTCATCTATAAATTAACTTAATCATCCGTAATTTTATCCAACACTAGATATGCCTCACAGATTTTGTCGAATTCCTTACTGGAAAACCGACCAATTCCCGTTATTTTATTTTTTGTTGGATGCATTATGTATTGCCTGCATCATGCAGAAATTTTTCTTCCCCTAAAGGAGTTCGTATATTGGGAGTTCGTTTTTGGTATGCATAACCAAAAAAAATACATTTAATGTAAAGTAGGTTGCTAAGACTTACGCAGCGCTTTCGCTGTTATAAAAAAGTTATCATATCTAATGTAGAGCCAAGCCCCTACCTCTCCAAAGCCTAACAGCGATTACGCACTACGTCCGATGCGAATCCGAGAAGTGTCGGTTCAAAGTAGCCGTAGTAAGTACTATTTGTATGAGGTTTTGCGCACTGGATCCGAACACTGTCCGTCAAAATTTAGAACAGTCCTAATTCGGAACTTGAATTTTTGAAGCCAGCCAGGTGTGTCACCGGCAGTATAATATCGATATGAACAGGGTCGGACAATAGAGTCGTTGGGCAGTGAGATAATGGACCGCAGACAAGCTTAGTGCGGATAATGTCCGCACCCACGCATCGGAGGGTTAAGCTACTGATGTTACATATATTGTAGTGATTTTAAATAACAAGCACGCGCTGTAAATGAGAGAAGGGAGAAAAAATTGTAGAACAAGGCCGGGAGAGTAAAAAAATCATACAAAAATCATTGCCGACCGATGGAAGGTGATTATAAAAGTGGTTCTATCTATGTTTATGAGACACTAATGAGTCGATACCGGACTAACACTGAAAAACTTTTGCCCAACTCTCACTAATTTGTTATATTGATTGGGTTACGAGACGCTAATCTGACTGGAACAAAGACCTCAACCAAATCCAAAAATATCCTAGCCATCACTATATTTTTTTCCTAAAATTCTAATCAAACCTATCCATTCCTAATTCCTACACATAGCCAGCTTCATATTTATCTTCCACCATCATGCTATAACGCGTATTCTTCTAAATATCTCAGTAATCCCACATAATGCGTCGCGGACACTCCGCCATTGTGGTCGACACAGATACCTGCGATGTTTGACACATTTCAGCGGATTATCCGCATTTAAGTTTATCCGCGTATGCGCATTGTTGAATCAAATCAAATCAAATCAAATCATTTATTTCTTTGCAAACATGGGTATAGTACATAGGTGTTTTATAATAAAGTTCTCCATATTTTACCGTCACGTGGGCATGCAAAGGTACTGGGAAAAAGATGGAAGAAGCCTGTTGTGTAGTTTTTTCTTCGTGCGTGTAACTCAGCTCTCATTATGTCGGCTTAAGTAGATCGAAGTGTGATTTAGAAATATTATTTTGATAATTTTTTTGTTCATAGTCTGTACTAACGGAACATTTAAGGGCTATAAAATTCTAAGCTATCCAGCTTTCTGTTAAAATATGAGAGTCAACGCCAAGCCTACGTATTTTTTTTTCTAAGAACTAATGATACATGTGAAATGGCCAACATAATCTATTACGTAGGTGTAGGTATAGGGCGTGATGTTATGTTAAGGTTAAGCTAGTCGGTCATTCTTCCATACATACATAGTACGTATAGTGATTACTTATCAATTATATCAATTTTATTTGTCTTGTCATTATATGGCCCTGTATGGAAGCAGAATTGGAAAAAAAAAATTGGTTTGACAGTTAGGAGCGTCGAAACTTCCATATTTCAACACTAATTTTAACTCATCTTTGGGCGTAAAAAAATAATTTATGTAGTACGAAAATAGCAAAATAGAAACCGTACAGGAATAGAAAATTAAATTGAAAGTTATAATAATTTTATTTTGAGTAGATGCAGTAGTTTTTCCATAATATCTATACGCCCAAAGGTCTGTTCATGAAATTTTACGCGCTCGTTTTTGTTATAAATTCTCTATTTCACTAAATAAATAACTAAGTAAATAAATAACTGTACTAAATAGCATGCATACTAGCCACGCCACCAACGAGTTCGAGCCGACGACTAGCGGAACCTTAATCTATCACGGATAGGTACTGTACGTTAATTGTGGAAATCAATCAATTTTCAGAGCCTCTGAAAAACGCTTTACAACATTTTTATTACTGACATTGTTGTTTATCCTAACTATATTAATAATATTATTCAGTGGAAACTTGTAAATGGCCTTCAATTTTATATAATTTAAGTACACTGTGTAAGTTAGCTGTAAGTTTCCCGAACAGAATAAAATAAAATAAAAATAAATGTGAAAGTGAGTTTGTTACGCTTTCACACTAAAACGGCTGAACGGATTTGGATGAAATTTGCCACATGTGTAGACCATGACCTGGGTTAGGGCATAAGATAATTTATATCCCGATATTCCAACGGCATCGAGCCTAGGGCTGCCTGTCCATTGGAGCGGAGCGAGGCAGCGGAGCGGAGAAATGTGCCAATATTAACCAATAGGAGCGGACCTCGGAAACGGAGTTTAGATTATGGACAGGCATCCTTATGCGAGTGAAACCGCGGGGGGCAGTTATGTTTTGCTTGCAATAGATTTTGTTCAAAGCATTTTCACATTTCTATCCAACACAAGACTATTTACGTCTGTTTTAATTTAACAGAATCTATTAGTAAAGTTTACTAAAATGGATTTGCGTTGAGCTGCAAGGGGAGTTGTCATGGGGTTGTATGTGAATCGTATGGGTTTATGGTTTTAATGGCGACCCTATGGCAAATATAAGCTTAGAGTAAACATAAACATTATTTTAGTAACCCGATGAGCTTAGTAAAGCTCCCACAACCGATTAGCTGGCACCCCGCGTTTTAATTCTGTGGTACATCAACTTTTACCCCTTAACCACAATAATTTGATCGATAATGACCTTTAAAGTAAACGAAATAAAGGGCTACATGTTGTTATTTATGTGTACGTTTAAATTTGTTTAAATTGTATTGATAGTACGATGAGCCATCTCGTTATTGCAATGGAATAAAGTTAAAATTCCTCTGGCATGCAAAATCAGTAACTTGTTAAAAGTGTTTGGATATAGTAAAATCAATCTTATTGCAAAAGGATTAGGGTTTTGTTTAGTGGTTATCATTTATCAGAGTATATAAGCCTAGGAAAAGCACCCTCGTTTTGATATACAGTACAATCTCTTTATTAATTTGTAAAAAACTTGTGGAGATTAGTAACAATACGCTATACATTATTAACCTACTGGGCAATGTTGGGTATATTCATTTCGGGTTTCCCAACCCAACGGATCACAGGGTGCTGAATTTTTTTGAAGCATTTAAAGCAGGTGTCTATTATTTCACAATCTTCCGCGATTTTCTCTCGTTTCAGCCCAAATATACGAGTATTAGAATATATCTTGTCATGCCGTGGTAAAAAGCCGACAGAAGTGAAAACTTGAAAAAAATCGGCACCGCGGTAATCAACGCGTTGATGTCTTTTTAATGGTCAAAAGCTGGTGTAGTCACAGTGTCGCGAAATCAATAGTTTAGTCCCATCTCAAAAATGCCCAACGCGCCCAAAGAAGTTTTCACTTCAAAAACATTGTCGGTCAGCAAGGTGGTATTGTCAACCGCACATCAGTGGCCCAAGCTACAGTTTCCTAAAAGAACGGTGGCCATCATATTCATCGGCCGTTATGAAAATCTGTAATTTTCACCAGTATTTGACTTGGCTTCACATGCCGTCGAGAAATATCTCTCAGGCATGCCAAGCAAAGCAAGTCAGAGGCCCATGGGCGGCATACAAAAACTCTGACACCAGTACCCTAATTGCGTAACTTATTTTCGTAAACAATTATGCCTAATTTGTTTCATTTTGACAGTTCAACAACATTCATTGCGTTATTTACGTTGCTGAGCAGATTTTTTTCCAACTTATAAAGTAATGGATTAGCAATCTGTTTCAAATCAAAACAGATTGTAAGTGTGTTGTATTACGCAATTAGGGGTACAGGTTAGTCAATAACCACACGAAAAAAAAAGAATGACCAGTATTTGACATTAGGTGTCAAAAAACGCTTTTGTACCTATTTGGTGATTGTGTGACCGTTTACAACTAGATACGACATAAATTACGCTGTCAGCGTCAAATTGTTAGATGCTACTGATTTGCGTTTGACTGTACTTCTGCCTAAAATTCTTACGTAAATGAATTATTAAATTAAATTTTATTTCATAAGCCTAATACATAAGGAGAGAAAAGGGTTAACAATGAATTTCTTAAGTAACTTGGATCCTTATAGTAATTAGACTAAATTTACATGCACGAATTTATGAAACTCCGGACACCCAAACTAGGAATGTGTAGGTATCACGATTTTTGAAGTGAAAACTTCTTTAGGTGCTTTAGGAAAAAGCAATTGAACTCGCGACACTGTTACCGACACCTCATTAAAAGTATTTCCTGCAAAATAAAATTGTTCAAGTTTTCACTTCTGTCGGCACTCCCGGAGTGCCACTGTTTTTTCTTTAGTCACCGTCACGGTTAAGAAACTTTACAAAACGTACAAAAAAAAATATAACTTTTTCACTTCGCTCTATTATTTTAGTGTTGCCACAGTAATTACACAATGACATCACCAGAAAATTGTCAGTAGCACTGCGACAGTGAAAGTAATTTTATTGTGTGCCCGACATACAAAGAAAGTCTGCAAAACGTAACGACAAACTACTATTGTGATATGTTTATGTGAGGTTTAAGTTATGGGAGGTAGCGGTGAGCGAGAAGCAGAAAGAAAATTGGGAGACATTGAGACGGAGAAAGAGTGTAAGTTTAGGTTCCTAAGGCCATGGAAAGAGTGATACAATAGTGTGAAACTTAAACTTGGTATGATACAATAGTTATTATCTACACCCATGATATGAATCCTCTAGGTATAAAAGGTTCTGAAACCATAGGGTGTTGTACAATATTGTTTTCTCGACTTTTCTGGTAATAATTGGTTGGAAATGTCCTTTGCTGCATTAAAAATATCTGGTGGTGTGTTATCAAAACTTGTATCATTCATTTTTGTAAACAACAAAGTTATAAAATTTTGCAATACTATCATCGGAGAAAAATGGCGGGATACGACATGAATTCGAATAACCTATAAGTTTTTTTATTTTTATTACGGCGCTGTGGTAGTGTAACGTGCGTGCATGACAATGTTCTTTTTTTGAAATTCGAGTTGCATAATGAAATTTAGTACAACATTATAACATTAATTTGGATGATATTATGGTTACTATGACACTGGGTGTTTTAATGTTGGCAATAAGCTAACTGATTCAGAAACATTTATATAGGTTTTATAGCATGGGTGTAGATAAAGAGACTTTTCAACCATCTATTTCTCCTACAGTTAGGTTACCTTTCTTTCTCATCCCCTACCGACTCCATTAATAGAAATAAAAGCATCATCATGTCACCTAGATTAAGAAACTAAATTGAAACATTAAAATATCATAAGCTGTTATTGTGCTCAAGACTTCATCTTTGTTTTTGTAGCAGAATTCGATTTTAAACACACTTATGTATACTCCATTTGAAATAAGATTAGACATTTAACTAAACCTTTTTTACAGTCCGTTCAACCGATTTTGACTTCTATTGCGATGGTGGCATGACAAGTGGCAGCTGCAGTAAACATTTAATATTGTAACCACTTTTTTGCTTTTAATACCATCCTTATGCCTACGGTATAGAAGTCAAAATCGGTTGCACGGACTGTAAAAAAGGTTTGTTTAAATGTCTAATCTTATTTCAAATGGAGTATAGTTGTATTGAAAGCTTTCAAAATAGCTGTTCACAAAAGAGATAAATTACTGCTAAATGGAACTCGCTTTTTTAACCCGCTGTACTCTCATAACTCACACTACACAATGCGGTGGGGTACAAATCCGCTTACTGGTATGAGTGACAGCTGACAGCAGTGGGGCGACTGTGGGCCTACCATATTATATTGTTGGGTTAGTAGCTAGCTTTAAGTATAACATTATACATACATAATATCGCGAATCGATGATGATGTGAATAAGTTGTGAATGCTGCCCCAATTCTTCTAATTATTGGTACTGAAACTACACTGTGTCAGTTTTATTTTTGCATTAAGGAAACTTCTCTTTGGTAACATACTTTCCTGGTATGTGCTAATTGCATCCAGGTCTACGCTGAATGGATTACGGTGGAAGCAACAATGCAGCACACCTATGACGTATGAATCGAAGATGTGCACACATAGGGTCAGTGACAGCTCGGCCCGAGTCAACTGAACCCGAATAATAATACCAGATACTACGTCGTCGAATAGAGGCAAAGTGTCCCACGATTTCCTATTTAACAAAAAATCATAATCAGGATTCAGTGACTAGATAAAATAGGTGCCCTATAGGCAATGTAGTTGGTATGTTAGGTAACTACAACTCATGGAAAGATAATTACCACCATCCCACCCTTCCCTGGGAAATCAACAGCTGTTCCAACTAACTCCTTCACCGCCAAATATTCAAATACATCCCTAAGATTCAGCCATAAGAGTTAATTTGGCGCTGTTGATGTTATGTTCAAATCCTTACGCGGTGTTGTTACAAGGCATTACGGCTTATTGAATGTTAATGCGAACGGGGCCCGGATCTGCGCGGGAAATTATTGCGGAGGTGCGTGTGCGTTGTTTTATGCGGTACGTTTTTGATGATATAGCATAATTCTCTAACGGTGCGGTGTAAGGAAAAAAGTGGACTTACGGGAAAGTTTGAAAGAAAGAAAGAAAGAAAATACATTCATTTAGCACAGACTAACAGGCACACAAAAAATGATGATGATGTATGAAATTAGCAGGGGAGTGTGCCTCACGACTGCGCCAAAATAGTCCAGTTCAGCAAAAATGCCAGACGCTGGTTTTCAACTGGACCTGAGTTAACTTTTAACCATATACAGCTGATTTAAGATAACCTTTGATTTCAGAATCCAAATGATAGCCTGCTAACAGACTAGTTAGGTCTGATTTAGTCTATCGATAAAATATGTCTATCATACTACGAGAAATCCGTACTATATTAATGGTTAACCATTAGTTAACTTTTCGCGAAGCAAACCCGTCCTTGTATTAGGCAGTGGATAGTGCATACATTTTGACAGGAATTTCCACAACCTTTTTCCTTGTCGTACCGCGTGAAACAGTGCGCACGCGCCACCGGGATTAACCGAGCGAGCGTCAAGCAGCGTGTGCGTTGGTTTATTTTTCGCATGTTAATGCACTTAGCTAATGCGATCACCCAGAAGAATACTAGATGTAATCACTGTTCTAACGCTTACGTAGCCGATGGGTGAAGTCACTAAACGGTAAATGTAGAGAGAGACGCTTTCGCTAGGTAAACTGACTGACGACTTTTGTATGTTGGCTCATTGAGAGGTTCTTGTCCGACGGTGAACTGTCATACACTAATTAATATATATGATGATAATGAACAATATTTGTATATATATTTGTAATCACGTTCTCGCAAACGGCTCTAACGATTTCGATGAAAGTTGCAGTATAGAGGTTTACGGGGGTGAAAAATCGATCTAGCTAGGTCTCATATCTGAGAAAAAAATCGTTTTCTTCGTATTTTCACCCAGGCGAGTTCTGCTCGGATGAAAATCGCGTTTAGATGACATGGCAGCAAAGAATTAGTATCCTACTATATCATATCACTAATGAGTGTCATACTGAATTTCGACAGTTAATTATTTCGACACGGTCTCAATTTCGAATAACAATAGTTCGACTACTCATTGCTTCGACAGAGCATATATTCGGCTAGCATTAGTCCGACAGAACATACTTCGACAACACAAACCTTCGAAACACACTACTTCGACAGAACCCTTCTTCGATATGCACTTGTTCGGCGGATCTCTATTTCAACGGAACATACCTTCGACATAATAATGCTCTGAAACGTGATAGTAATAAGTAATTTAAATTCGCTTTATGGTTTCAGGTACAAAATAAAAAAATAAAAAATAATATTCAATTATGTTTTTAATTATAACCAGTAACTATCTTTGTACAGTTTAATCATTTCTTTAGATAATTTAAATCGTAACTAGCGGGACGGACCATACCAGATTTCTCATTTTAAGGGGCAACAGCGTTCAAAATACGGAACTTAGGATTGCGTACAGTTTCAGTGTAATCAATTCCACTAGCTATACCTTGTTTCAGTAAATCCATGCTTCGCCTATTCAGGTGACCAAGTCGACGATGCCATACCACCTGGATGGTTTTGCATCGCACATATTTACAGCCTCTGCTTGTTGACTTTCTATGGACTGAATCTCTGGCAATGGATCACCCAAGTCCATCAATTGACCTGTTGCAGCCAGCTCGCTTCCTTTTGTTGCTTGTTGAGTCTCTATTTCCATTTGGTATACTCCATTTATCATTACACTCAATAATAAATATTACACTCAAGACCTTTAGCTGTCATTTTTCTAACAGAAATAAGATTTGTTGACAATCCCGGCACATAAACAACCTCTTTTGGTTGTATCTTTATGTCCTTTTAACAACAATTCCACGTCACGACATTTGTGTCATTGTCACAGAGTTCTTTTATAAAAGTGCATTTCTTGTAATTGTTTTAATTCAGTTAGGCGTAATCATGTCTTCCTGCGAAATTGTATTATCACGAAACGGAAAGGAGCAGTTGATAATTAACGGTTACATGTACTGTATTAATAAAGTGCGTGATGATGTGTTTTATTGGACCTGCTTAGAAAACTGCTATAAAAAATGTGACGTGTGGGTTAAAACAAAAAAGTGTGAAGGTAAACATTACGTTGCAAACAAAACTATAAATTCACACAGCCATACACCTGATCCCGAAAAAATTAGAATACGTAAATTACATGGGAATCTCAAACAAAGTGCCCGATGTAGCATGGATAACCCAATACAAATAATACAACAATGTAGTCAAGACATTCCCTCTACTAGTGCGCCGTATATGCCTAGTAAAAAGGCAATGCAAACAATGATAAACAGAACCAGAAACAAGGGATTACCAAAAGTTCCTACCAAGCTGGAAGATTTGCAAATTCCTGAGCAGTACCAAACAATCGATGGAAAACAATTCATGATTGGTCATTATAATTCTGGCGGTGATATTGTACTTGTTTTTAGTACAGAAGAAAATTTGAAATTGCTTAGTAATTCCGATTTCTGGGTTATGGACGGAACTTTCAAATGTTGCCCAGTACTGTTATATCAAATGTATACGATACAAGGCAGAGTCGGGCCAAGGAATAGTAACAATGAAACTCTTCCACTCGTATATGGTTTCATGAACAAAAAAAATGAAAACTGTTACTTCATTTTTTTTGAAATAATACAACGCTACGTAATTGGAAAATTCAACACACAATTAACGCCGCAAGTTATAATAACCGATTTTGAGAAAACGGCAATTAATGCTAGTAAGCGTGTATTTCCCAGCGCAAAGAATAAATGTTGTTTATTTCATCTTAAACAAATTATTTGGCGACACATTGAAGGGGCTGGACTGAATGAAAAATATATAAATGATAGTGAATTCGCCCACAAGTTAAAACATATTTCAGCTTTGCCATATATACCAGCGTCTGAAATCCCCGCAGCTTTTAATGAAATCCAAGAAAAAGTTTTACCCGTTGATGCAAAACCAATTATCGACTGGTTTTCGAAATTTTATGTCACTGGAACATACAAAAAAATAGAACAAAAGACAAATCCACTTAAAGTTACATATTCAAAAGTACCACCATCCTATCCACCAGAAATGTGGTCGGTTGCAGATTCCATTGAATATGGATTTCCTTCGACTCAAAATTCAATCGAAAGCTGGCACATGAGGTGGAATACCCTGCTCAATAGAAAAAAAATGAACATTTTTAAAACTTTGGCCGAAGTGAAAAAAGAAGTAAAAAGCACACAGAACGAAATACAGAGAATTTTGGCTCAAATTGAAAAACCAAAAAGAAAAAAACAATTACAGCAGAATGAAAGGCTACAAAAACATTTGCTACTGAAAAATGATATGGATACAATTTCGTTCCTAAGCGGAATAGCATACGTTACTCACATGTCAAATAAATAATCAAGATAATATGATTAAACTGTACAAAGATAGTTACTGGTTATAATTAAAAACATAATTGAATATTATTTTTTATTTTTTTATTTTGTACCTGAAACCATAAAGCGAATTTAAATTACTTATTACTATCACGTTTCAGAGCATTATTATGTCGAAGGTATGTTCCGTTGAAATAGAGATCCGCCGAACAAGTGCATATCGAAGAAGGGTTCTGTCGAAGTAGTGTGTTTCGAAGGTGTGTGTTGTCGAAGTATGTTCTGTCGGACTAATGCTAGCCGAATATATGTTCTGTCGAAGCAATGAGTAGTCGAACTATTGTTATTCGAAATTGAGACCGTGTCGAAATAATTAACTGTCGAAATTCAGTATGACACTCATCACTAATATATCACTTAACACTATATCATATCATATCACTATATCACTAATATTATAAAGGCGAAAGTTTGTGAGTGTGTGTGTACGTTTGTCTCTTCTTCACGCTCAAACGGCTGAACGGATTTGGATGAAATTTGGCACATAGATAGTTTATAATCTGGATTAACACATAGGATAGTTTTTATCCCGATATTCCCACGGGATCGAGACTTCTGCGAGTGAAACCGCGGGGCGCACCTAGTGTACTATAAATACAAGGAATTAGTATGAACTACTCTTACTATTAAATGAGCATTCTTTATTTTCTCAGATTTTATAATATTATTCATTTATTTTATACATTCTACTAATAACATTTGGCGCTGCTGACCATTCAAAGAGAGCTGAGATAAAGTTTTCCGTGTTTGTGTCGTTAAGTCGACTAGTAAATTATTTGGCAATTGGTAAAACTGTTACTCGTATCATGCTAAGTGCAATTCATAATGACATCACAAAAGACGAGGATGTTCTAGGCTGGGTTCTGAATCCGTTGTTTAGATTCATATTAAATATCTCTGCTGGCGCGTGACAACTTTTTAAGGATGTTGCCGAAGAAATCGACAAAAAGGTACAATATATTCACAGAACTTCTTTGAAACTGATAATAATTCCAGTAAACAGCGGTGTGATGGTGTGGCATTAACCTGAGGGAGTGTCGGGAGATTGACCGCAAGTCTGATCGCCACCGCAGAGTTGGCGCATGATTCATGTGAGTCTGAATGTTATCTTTGTGCCAAAACATTCGAGGAGCTCATTACGTGTCATAGCAGAAAGCAGTTCAGTGTTCGGGAACATTGTAGTGGTGCTATGATGGATAACGGATTTTAACAGGCAAACTTTTCCTTTGTTGATACTAACACGCGGGCCTTCATAAATGTCTTGTTAGAAGATCCACTCGTAATCAATTGGTTGACTGTGTGATGTCTTTACGATGTAGCTGCACCCTAATTGCGAAACACACTATCAATCACAATGTGAATGATTTTGAAGGATATTGCTAATCCACTGCAAGACCCCACAAGATGGACCGATGACCTGGTGAAGGCCGCAGGAATCCACTGGCCGCGAGAAGCACAGAACCGGTCGAAATGGTGGCCTATGTCCAGCAGTGGACGTTTTTCGCTTGAAATGATTGCTTCATATATTCGAAAAAAAAAATCTGCTCAAACGCAATTAATGTTATTGTCGAAATGAAAGGCATTGCTACTGTAAGTCTGTGACGCAATTACCCCCTTGATCTTTCAGAATCTTTCACACGAGATATGCTAATGAAAATATTCATGTTTTTTAGCCATTCTAGGTAAAGATTAGGTATTCCTGACAACACGCCTGTTTCTCCGAATGGTGAGATAGAGCTGTACCTATGGTACACCCAAATTTCACCAGTTATCATTCCTCGTACCCATTAAACTGAACTCAGAGGAGACACCACGACCCCCATCTTACCATCACTTAGAAAACTTTAAAACCTTTCTTGCCAACACGTAATAGGTCCAAAACCGCAACTCTTGCGCACCGGCTCACCGCGTCACATAAACTAATCATGCGCTGATATACGACGACGCTTCTCTAATAGGTGTGGCGGCGCGGGCGCAGCTAAATCACCCTTTGTTCAGGGACGGGTGATCGCATAAATACCGATCATTAGTGGCCGACTGGCATACAAATCAGTAACATTGATTGGTCAAGAGTGCTAATTCTTTTCATCTTGCCGATCTACCAGTTCGCTGGAGGTGACAATGAAGCTGCAAGGTTGCAACATAATCATATTGAAGTTAGTTTGGCATAGTCCGGTTGTGTCTGAGTTAATCAATACAGAGACTGTCACACCACAATGGCCTACTAATAGTTTGGAGTTCGTGCACATCTATCAAAAGCAGTGGTGTCCCAGTGGTAATGCGACTTAAGAGGTCGTAGTTTCGAATTTAAACAGGCGCTTTACTTTGTGTAAATTATTTCATCACCACTGCTCTCAAAACGGTGAAGGAAAAAATCGTGAGGAAACCGGCATGTCCTAGAACCATTAATTCGAAGACATGTTACATCTACCAACCCGCACTGAGCCTGCGTGGTGGATTACGGCCCCTCTCAGTTTGAGACCTGTGTCCCAGGACCCCAGCAGTGGGAATATTATAGGCTGATTATGGACATCTCTCTATCTTCATAATGATTCAGGACTGCAGAATCTTCTAGTGTTTCTTAGCTCTTTGCATTCCCAGATAAATCAATTAGGGCTGTATAGAGCAGTACAAAGGTTTTGGCTGAGAATATCTATCGATGTTACTTTACAGCTTGCTATGAACAAGCCTCTTACCTGGCATTTCTGGCATGCTTACTCAGTCCATCCAAAGTTTGTTTATCAAAGTTCAATTCGCTAAAAAGCCATCCTCTTCTATCTTTCCTAGTTCAGTGTATCGCCAGGTATTCACATCTCGTGTGTCGCCGCGTTGTATCTGCTGGTTGCGCATAAAACACAAAATTGCTTTCGCTAAACTGCAGCTTGAACAAAGGACGCTTGCGGAATGTATGGGGTTGAGCGATGCTCCAGTGGATAGGAGGAAGCGATCTGAAAACGTTGAGTAATTGTTATGAAAAAAACGACGGTAACTCTCATATGATGTCAAAATCTGACATCTCACCTTGGTAATAAGCAAAATTAAGGTAATAAGCAATATTACGGTAATAAGCAACATTAAAGGGGTGGGGCCTTGTCAAGGTCGTTTTTGACGGCCAACTCTAGCACCGCGCGTGCTCATTGGTCAAATCAAATAGCACGTGCTTCCCCGGCTTCCACTAATACACTTCCATCCCTTTTCACGGAATCACTCCCACAGATTTTCCACTCCACAGATTGCAGGAAAAGGTGATAAAAGATTAGCAGAAAAGCGAAGAAGACTGGACCAGATGGTTTGTTATCGTCGATACAAATTGGGCAAAGATGGTGATAGTGACGGAGAACAGTTGTTCCTTGACTTTAGGAGAAGATACCTTAAGTCTGCAGGTGGTACAGAAAATACAGGATATAATGCTTTCATTAAGGGTAGGTTACTTCTAATAGTAACATTGATGGTTATATCTTCCAGATAAACTTTGGATGACAAGAAAGACAATATTGAAATAGGGGGTATACCGTAGTGTTATTTTTTGCAAGAAATATAACAACAGTTACAGTCCCATGTAATAGGGGGCGAGCCTGTTGCTATCAACCGGGCACAAATCCAGACTCCGGGACTGAGAAAAACTCAATGACACTTTGCCCGAACCCAGGACCTACTCTATACAATCGTATGTATTTTTCTATTCCTCGTCCGCTTCATCAGCTACCTTTGACCACAGGTTAGCCGATAACAAAACAGTGCGTAACGACGGAAGGCTGGTCGCCATCGGCCGAATGTTCCTTTGTGGGGGTTCCGGCACTGCTCGCCGTATTTCTATTCGCAAGCCGTGCCGACTTACATTGTCATGCTAATAAATATGCTCTGCGATGTCTATCATGTTCTGTGCTGGTCTATCTTTGAACTTGAAGGGTTTTGGAGAATTCACTTGCTTAGTTCAGATCATTAAATACCTTTGAAATTATACGATTTTCTGTAAACGATACGAAAACTTAGGTTGTGATATTAACATCTTCCCTAAATATTGCATTCAATTTACGATCCAATGCAAACATGTAAACACAATGATGTGACTCAAGCTATTTATTGTCAACTAAATACATTCCGCAATCCTAAAATACGTAAACAAATGAGTGGCTATTGAAATATCAATTGTCTACCAGCTAATCCACAGTCATATTCATATCTTTCATATCAAAACTCATCAAAAACTCTATTACAATCATAAATTCATCTTTGATGTCAACATTGCATCGCATTTAACTGCACTCCGGGTGATTTCATGTACCATTACTCTTAACCCTGCGTCCGCCTAACTAACCGTGGCACCCGTGGCCAAGGGTTACAGTCTCTGTGATCACACTAGTTTCATTTTTGGTATTCTTGTTATGCGGCGATGCGGTGCGGCTATTCCGCGGATTATAGGGGTACGAGGGGGTTAGTTAGTTGACGCGGAAAATGTACGCAGACATTGATCTGTGCAGGAATTAATGGCGTTGTTGTTGTGAATTGAATTTGAATGTGTAGTTATGACAGGAAGTGTTTGCACCTATAAAATCGGACTGAATCTGAATAACACTAAAGTTAATGAGACGATACAACAATAAGTAATTTAGTTTTTGTGTCTTTTTATTTAGCTTGTGAGTTCTCGTCATTAAATTGCAACATTTGCATGGTCATAAAACGAACAACATAGTTTCTTTTCAATTAGGTTTTTTAATGCTTCATTTTCCAGTATTTCTAGTAAACAGTGATAGAATCTCTCGGTTCACCACACAGAGCGATCACTCACATCCAAGGATTTTAACCCTTCACAAATCATTCGCGCTAAGCGATGTGTCAAACCGCTAGCGATACCTTGCGACCGTAAACAGCGCCTCATGACGTATTATGTATTGTCTGACGAACAAAACTACACTTGCGGATCAAATATACCCACCAGCAGCATTCACAGTGTTAACTGCCAAGAAATAGAGTCGAATTTTGCTTAAATTTCAGTTTTTAAAAGAAAACCGTGTCGACGTTGTCTACTATGTTGCGAGACAGTAGCTCAGAAAGATTTTACTTTCAAATTTACAAATGCAAAATAGCATATTGTATTCGTGGAGGTAGCTGTTGTATATTTTATTATTTCGTTGCAGCAGTTCTGTTAGACGATTGAACTCTTCATTGGAACGTGGGATTTTTGACGCATTACTTTTAGAATAGGGTATTGTGATGTATGGAGGATGTGTCTTCGCTCTTGTCTGTCCAAAGATGATTGCTTTGGGAAATATCTTTAGACATTATTCTTCTTTCATTTGATTATGGAATAGTGTATTGTTCGCAATTTATTTCGGGAAGTAGAATTTGTAGGGTTAAGAAACTTGATGTCATTAGACGATGACGTCAAACATGTGAAGGATTTGTACAGCTTGAGTCATCCATCTCAAATGTCAAATGTAATTCGGTAACTTAAATATTTCCTAATATTTTTAGACCATATTGCCGTGAAGTAAAAAGCATGTTATGATTCACAATTGAACAGATGAATCTTCTTCTTGGCGTGTCACTGTCGATGGCAATTCAGTTTGTGTCACTGTCAGCCCAGAACTGAGTTATAAGTTTAGCATTATCAGAAGCTCATTACTTTCTGTAACAGACCTATGTGATCAGTAACTGCTTCAGGTACAGGTTACATAATAAATCTTAAATCACCCGATTAAAAATTAATACCTATCCAACATCGCACGAGCCCAGTATCACTACTACAGACATGAAAATGAAACCATCGATATCGCTACTAGAGGTGCCACGTTAAGTACATCGTATCACCGTGGTATTGGTATCGAGCTACCGGCTACAAGTAGAGAGGGGGTGGGGGTGTAGATCGATACCGCGCGGGCCCCTTTCAGCGCTGCCTTTGTTTGGATCATATAAAATCTTTAGGGGGTGTGGTCTGAAAGTACGTGGGCCATTGGAGACTGAGTCAGATTCATATGTTTTTGGTGTAGTGCGTCATTGAAGGGTTAGGTATGTTAAGACTTGATCTAATGCACTTAGATAGATCCAAAACTTATCAGACCAGTACCCTAATTGCGTAATATACGATCAATTATAATTTGTTTCGAATTGAAACAGATTGCTAATCTATTGCTTCATAAGTTGGAAAAAAAATCTGGTCAACAACGTAAATAACGCAATGAATGTTGTTGAACTGTCAAAATGAAACATAATCGTTTACGAAAATAAGTTACGCAATTAGGATACTGGCTTATGTTCTTTTTATGGGATATCTACAGCAAGAATAAAATCAATTTTCTGACTGTAACAAAGTAATAAGCGACAAAAGGAAAGTTTAGCCTTAATAGGCAACAGTCCATGCTATGTTTTACAGTGTTTTACGAGAAGAAATTGCTGCTTTATTTACACCAATTTGGAATATGATTGAAAGTAGGTAGGTACTTTTGGCGTTCTTTATTTTTTAACGATTGGCCTGTATACCTGATAATAGCTTAAAAACTTTGTAAGAAATATATTTTGCTAAAATGTATCATCATCATCATCATTTCAGCCGAAAGACGTCCACTGCTGGACATAGGCCTCCCCCAAGCACCGCCACTTCGACCGATTCTGTGCTTCCCGCATCCAGCGGATTCCTGCGGCCTTCACAAGGTCATAGGTCCATCTTGTGGGAGGCCTTCCAACGCTACGTCTTCCAGTACGTGGTCGCCACTCCAGAACCTTTCGACCCCATCGGCCATCCGTTCTGCGAGCAATGCTCTGCGTTACGTTGCGTTGAGTGATAATAAGCTAATCGAAATAATAAAAAAAACTGTCTCCCCACATCGTGTGGTCACCATACGGGATACATCTTGTGATTGTCCCGTCCTCCATTACTATGATTTATCACTGGCTCTATACCCCTCTACCTCTGCTCTTTACCTCCCTCTATAGCGCTCTCTGGCTCTACCACTACTTGCACTCGGCAAATGAATATTTTCGTGAGAGATAAAATTGAATTGATGAACTGGTTTGATATATTTAAAAGGCAAACCTACATTGTGTGAACGTTACCAACTTATAGATAGGAATAAGTAGGTAAAAAGGTTTATAGGGTACTTTCTTCAAATGTTGTGAAAAAATATGAATAGGTATGTAAAATTCAGGTGAATGTTTTTTTTTGGTTTTGAATAATCAGAGAGCAGAGACAAAATGACATCCTATCAAAGCTAAACGAAAAATTATCTAATATTTATTGGATCGAAATAAGCTACCGAAAAGTTTAATTATGTCAATTCTGTTGAAAGACGGTGAAGCAATACAAAACACCTGGAAAACGATTGCCACTTTTCTAAGCCTTCAAGCTCTAAAACATCCTTTCTACCATCCTATCCTACTAGTCTTACTACTAATATTATAAACGCGAAAGTTTGTGAGGATGGATGGATGTTTGTTACTCTTTCACGCAAAACCAACTGAACGGATTTGGATGAAATTTGGCACACAGATAGTATCCCGATATTTCATTTCATTCATTTAATTTCATTTATTCATAAACAATATACATTGTGTTGAATCCAGGCATAACATGCAATTAACATACAAATGCAAAAAACAAAATACAACTATTTACTTATTATTAATTATTAGTTAACATTCAAATAAAGTGTCAAAAAGTTTCAAATGTAATGTCAAACAGTTTATAATATTACAATGATAAAAGATATTAAATGTCGGCAAATGATTCTAAATTATATAATATCAAATTTAAAAAACAGAAAAGAAGGAATGAGACTTATGCGGGTATAACCGCGGGACGCATCTAGTAATTATATAAAACCCTAAAACAAAATACCTACCCTATAAACGTACTTAGGTATATACAAAAGCTACTTATTTGTATCTAAAATTTTGAGTGCGAAACTTTTCAATCAAGGGGTGCTTCCGAACTCCATTTACAAGGATTACGATCAGCTACCCTCCCACACCCTCTTACCAACTAAGTATTAAGATATACATTCTCCTCTCGTGTCGGCACGAGTAACACGAGTATCTCATGCCGTTGAGAAAAGATTTGCCAGTCAGCAAGAGAGTTTTAGGGGTATGAGGAACAGGGTGTAAAGTTCACTCAACCACCATAGAAAAGGGAGGATCCTCCGACCAGACGGTTGTTGTGTCTGGTGGGCAACTGCCCATCGGTTGGAAGTTGAAATCTTGTATGTATGTCGATCGCTCGGTAAACTCTAACTACGCGATGCAGGATTTGTGTGACGTCATGTCTTTGATGCGTAGTTTGTATGTGGCGGTGTAACCGCTACAGAGTCATAAGAAAAGATATTTTAATTTTTAATACTCATAAGCCGCACGGGTCGATCCATCAGGTTAAGCTACACTTGCCGGGGTTTGTCCGTGGATGGCTGACCATCTTTACATAAGTACTAAGACTCCTCCGTGCCTCGGAAACCACGTTAAGCCGTTGGTTCCGGCTGTCATTCGTGGATCTTTGACAGTCGTTACGGGTCGTCAGAAGCACGAAAGTCTAACAACCAGTCTTACCTAGGGTGTCGTATTACCCAGTGACTGGATTGTGGAGGTCAGATAGGCAGTCGCTCCATGTAAAATACTGGTATTCAGCTGCATCCGGTTAGACTGGAAGCCAACCCCAACATGGTTGGGAAAAGGCTAGGCAGATTGACTCATAAGTATTCGCTTCTTTGAAATAATGGGATGCTTTTAGGGGTATGAGGAACAGGGTGTACTTAAAGTTCACTCATCCACCATAGAAAAGGGAGGATCCTCCGACCAGACGGGTGTTGTGTCTGGCGAGCAACTGCCCCTCGGTTTGAAATTGAAATCTTGTACCTATGTATGTCGATAGCTCGGTAAACTCTAACTGCGCGATGCAGGATTTGTGTGACGTCATGTCTATGATGCGTAGTTCGTATGTGGCGGTGTAACCGCTACATGCTAATTTAGTTTTAGTATTCCGACGGGGCAAGATAGTATGCTACGATTTAGGCTTCACCAATGGCGTATTGACGTACTTGCTAAAACTGAGCGACGGAATTTAGCCGAATTTTCTTTCGTCTCGTAACTTTCGGCGTGTTGCTGTCACTACGATTCTTGGAAGCTGCGTGTTTTTTCAAAACATTACACAAAAACATCGCAACAAAGAGGCGTGGCCATACACATTTGTGTATGCAAACACGATGTTTTGTATGAAAACAAATGTTTATGTGAAAGGTTTTTTGTGTGAAGTATCGAAAAACACGTAGATAAAACATGTAGGTACTCTACATCCACATTCGAAATCAATCCGAAACTAAATAAGTATAGAAGTTCGTTTATGAGATATCAAATCAAATCATACAAAATACTACTACGATACTACGATATGAAATACTTGTTTAAAGAAAAAACTAAATAAATTAATGTTATTAAATACTAGCTTTCGCCTGCGGCTTCGCCCGCGTATGGAGTGGGAATTATCCCGGAAATGCACTACCGGGATAAAAAATATTCTGAGTTAATCTTGGTTATAAACTGTGTGCCAAATTTCATCTAAATCCATTCAGCCGTTTTTGCGTGATTGAGTAACAAACATCCAAACACACAAACATACAAACTTTCACATTTACAATATTATTACTAGCTGCGCCCCGCGGTTTCACTCGCATAAGTCTCTGTCCCGTGGGAATATCGGGATAAAAAGTATCATATGTGTTAATCCAGGTGTGCTAAATTTCAGCCAAATTCGTTCAGTAATTTTTGCGTGAAATAGTAACAAACATCCATCCATCCTCGCAAACTTTCGCATTTATGATATGATGAGTAGAATATATAGTAGTATGAATCAGCTTCAAGAAAGCTTCTTTATCTAGCGTTGGATAGAAATACACATTTTCAGTAATATACAACTTATATTACAACTGCTTTCAAAAATACAACTTACAATATACAACTCCTTTCAAAAGGATGACTCTTTCAACTTGGCTACAAGCCAGGGTTACTTTACCACCAAGATATTCCTGGACCATTTAAATGTAACGATACATTTAGCGGATAATGTTACAAAAACACATTGTAACACGCTCGGGCATCGAACTGCGGACATCAAACGTCGACATCCCAATATCGCTCAAGGCATGACGTAATCACTCGTCTAAACATATTATTATAAATTAAAGTCGCTTTTCGTGTCTGTATGTATGTATGATTTTGAACCGGTTTTCACCAACATTTATTCCGGAAGATTTACGTGTAGTACCTGGGCAACCGAGCTCTGCTCTGGTGAAAATAGAGAATGCTCATTTAATAGTTTAGGATAGTACTTACTAATTCCATACTGCCATGATAGTAGGTACTTACTAATTCCGTGCTGCCATGATCATTATTCTAATGTCAATATTGTCATGTCATTATTCATTATCTTGTTCCAAACTTTGGGCGATCGAGCTCTGCTCGGATGAAAATACGAAGAAAACTAATTTTCCCAGTTAAGAGACCTAGCTAGATTGATTTTTCGCCCCCGTAAACCCCTATATTGCAACTTTCACCGAAATCGTTAGAGCCGTTTTCGAGAACGTGAGTACAAATATATATATATATGTACAAATATTGCTCGTTTAATAGGATAATACATGAATATTAAAATTACATTTGATAAAGAAATTACGATGTTAAGTCAAGTCGTAAAACCGTCTGAAGCAGGGCGAGTCGTTAGTTAAAAATAAATAGTTTTGTTTTCAAACACGGCTTGCGTAGGAGTTGATTGAGTTATAAATGATTTTTTAAATGTAGTTTAAGTATCTAGCTTGGTATTTTTAGAGTTCCGTACCTCAAAAGGAAAAAACGGAACCCTTATAAGATCACTCGTGTTTCTGGGTGTCTGTCTGTCCGTCTGTCACACCCAATTTGCTCCGAATCTAATGGACCGATTAAGTTGAAATTTGGTACACATATGTATTTCTGTGACCCAAACACGAACGTGTAACGTAAATAAATGAATTTCGAATATGGGGGTCACTATTGGGGGGTAAATAAGAAAATTAAAAAAAAGGTTTTGCAAACTATACCGTGTGAAATATCAAATGAAAGGGCTTATTGCGAGGATCTTAAATATATTCCTTTTATAATTTTAAAATGAATTTTTTCAAAGATATTTGTGAAAATTGAGCAGCCCCCCTTATCTCCGAAACTACTGAGCCTAAAACTTTGAAAAAATACAGAGAATGGTTCTTTACTCATGGATTACAGGAAAACCTTTAAGAAGTCTGTGGTCTTAAAATAACATGGTAAATCTCTGAATATTGTGCGTACAAACTTACATTGGCAGTTGGAATGTATGGGAGAACGTGTATTTCAAATACAATGTTAAGTTTGTATTTGGGATAAATTCATCCCAACTACGGAACCCTTCATTGTGCGTAGTCCGACACGTACTTGGCCGGTTTCTTTTTTTTACAGAAATGAATATTTAGTTCTAGTTCGTATGTAGCTACTCCTATCCACCAAGCAAGGTATCCACCATTGCTTCGTTTTTAACCTTTTTCCAAACAGATATTCGTGGGCATTTGTTTTCTTTTTAAGCTATTGCATAGCTTTTATCGCGGGCTTTGTGCGGGGCGACCGAATCAAGAAATTCCGTAACGAAAAAAACCTAACACCCCCCACTCCGCCTACCATGTAATGACGGATGATGACATAAAACAAAAATTACGTTCCCATGACAACATCACGTTGTCATGGGAACGTAAATTTTTGTTTTATGTCATCATCCGTCATCATCCCAAGTGTAGCGTTGACAAATAGGAAGTATTGAAGTTACAAATGCTATGCAATAGCTTTACCGCGGCAGTCCCCGAGTGCCACACGTTTTCTTTTTTAAATATTTTCTTGTCTTCCCAAGGAATTAATAATTAATACGCAGATTATTTTTACGCAGACATTCGTACATAGATAATAAATAATAACGGATAGACACTGTTACAAAAACTCCGTATGAACATAAAATTGATGTGTCTTTTATTACTAATGAGTTTCATAAAATACTTACCTGCCATGTAGGTAGATGATTTAAGAGCTATATCATTAGGACACAATTTTAGACCCAGGTCAAACGTATGACGTGACTCAACAAATTGGTTTAGGTAGGTAATAGATGGGTAAATTACGGACTTAATCTTGTAGGTTGTAGTGAGGTGCAGATGACGCCATGAGAAAGGTTCATTATCATAAAACGGATTGCTTCTAAATTATAAATTGTGGGGAGGAGCTTGTGGCTAAGTAATAACAGCCGCACGGATCAATCCATCAGGTTAAGCTACGCTTGTCGGGGTTGGTCCGTGGATGGGTGACCATCTTTACATACTGAGACTCCTCTGTGACTCGGAAAGCACGTTAAACCGTTGGTCCCGGCTGCCATTCGTGAATCTTTGACGGTCGTTACGGGTCGTCAGAAGCCCGAAAGTCTGACAACCAGTCTTACCAACGTAAGACTGGTTGTCAGACTGGGTAACGTATTACCCAGTTACTGGGTTGTAGAGGTCAGATTGGCAGTCGCTCCATGTAAAATACTGGTATTCAGCTGCATCCGGTTAGACTGGAAGCCGACCTCAACATAGTTTGGAAAAGGCTAGGCAGATTGATTTATAGTTTGCAATGTATTTGAGAGATTAATAGAATTTTACTACCAAAAAGAAAGAAAATCATCATTATCTATTGGAGTATTCAACAATTAAAACTTGGTTAAATAAAATAACTACTAACGACTTTTACAATAATTTATATTTGCTCAAATCCAAACGAGCTTCAAACAGTCAGTTGTTACTTTAAATTATCGCGGCCGTAAGCGGATTACCGCGTTGTTGTAATCAAGCGGAATTGCGGAAAGCCCGCGATCCGGAGACGCGGACGGAACAAAAATGCAAATTGTTCGCGAATTAACTGTTGTTGGCATTCCGTGTTGCTGTTGCTATGTTTATTGTGAAGGAAAGAGGCTTTATTTGTATATATTGGTATGTATCATGCTTATTAATTAGGTAGGTAGGTACCCAACCCATGTGCTTTCCTTCCCAAATTCTGCAAGGAGGATTATAATTCTGAAGGTCACAACAGCACCCTAATTGCGTAACATACTTTCAATAACAATCTGAATGATTTTGAAGGATATTGCTAATCCATTGCTTCATATGTTCGAAAAATGTATCTGCTCAACAACGTAAATAACGCAATGAATGTTGTTGAACTGTCAAAATGAATGTCATTGCTACTGCCCCGCTAAAATTAGAATTTGATTGCGTACGAGAAATTGGTGGATAGATTTGAAAAGAGTGGGTTCTCTTTAACATGTTAAGTTGTTTTTTGGCAATTATTGTATTTTGGGTACTGATAATTACCAGTGTGTTTGTGTGTATGATGATACTTATTAGGTTATTCTTAAACTCAAACTCAAAGCATTTATTTCAAATAAACCAATTACAGGTACTTTTGAATTGTCAAGGGGTCAGTCAGTCAGAAAAATGAAGCTAGTTGCCCATTCCAAAGCGTAGTAGGTACCTATGGAGAAGAACGGGCAAGAAACTCCACGGACACTCTTTTAAATCAAAATATTGTTACAAAATATTGGTTACATCATTCGTGTTGAACTTATACATGTGAGAACAATGTAGAAAGACGTGCACGTTAGAAGCGTCCGTAATAAAAAGATAAAACAAAGAACAATTCAAAAAAATTACAATAAATTAAAAATAAGCCCTGGCAGCTAAGAGATGACCAGACCCAACTGACGGCGCCCGTTCACGAACATGACGCATGGATTAGCACCATTCAGCTCAACCATTTTGAAGGGAGCTAAATGTATTTTGGATACCTAGGTATTGTAGTCTGCTCCAATAAAACTCACTTTTAAACACACTTATTTATTTTATTATTTGCCTTGCTCGCAACACAGTTGGTAACCGACTGACTCAAGAGCTAACGCGCTACGCCGGCAACCAACAGGAGTGGGGACCGGATGCAGCGCGCCACCTCGTTTGATAAAACAGTATAATTAATTGACATCTTGAATACAAACTAAAATAATTCTAAAATTCTTTGAAATATTCGATTTAACGTAACAACATGTTTTAAAATACAGGACTTTAATAATGTATAACTTTAAATGGTAAAATCAATGTTTAACAAAATAAATGGATCGTAATCATACCAAAAGTAACGCCATCTAGTGGTATAAGATGACAGTCACATCCAACGTAAAAATGACTGTCATCATACCCACACAACACTATCTAACAGATTATACTTCAAAAATTTATATTCTATCTTATTTAAACTAAATTCTAACACTACTGATAATTACCAGTGTGTTTGTGTGTATGATGATATTAGGTTATTCATTTTCATGCCTCAGCTATTGGCAAAACCACGCAGTCACTTGATTCTATATTTTCTCTTGTAAGTAAAAAGTGATCGCTTATAAACTTGGCCATTATCTTTCACTTTATTTGTAGCTAGTAAGTACGTTAGCACAACAACCAACAAGTCTTCAAAGATCTGATCATTTCGCCATACTTATATATATGTCACCGTAAGATTATGAGAACCGTTAGTTTATAATCTGTCGGAATGATTTCCGATAGATTATAAACTGTCGAAAAATTGTGAACTGGGTGAAATGGGTTAGGTTAGGTTAGAACTGTGACCAACCGCGCGCGAGCCGAGCGAGCGAAGCGAGCGGTCTCGCGGAAGCGGCCGGCGAGCGCTACTTCCAAGTTGCTCGCAGCCAGGCAGGCTATTTAATATTAGTGCAAGGTGCGTTACGTCGCAAGCAAGTTTGATATCAGTTCACAATTTGTCGGTTTCCCATGGAAAGATTATAAACTAGCGAAAAATAATGCGTTAAATTGTAAATGGTTCATTGCAGTTCACAATTTTTCGACAGTTTATAATTTAACGGAAATAATACCGATAGATTATAAACTAACGAAGTTCATAGTTATACGGTGACATATATATTGTTTGATTATTCCTGACATTATTGTGTAAGTTTTATGTACCTATCGTATTCCAGCATATTTTTTTCATGTAGGTACCCACCATTCGTTGGGAATCCCTAAAAGTTGGCAACCTCGTAAATAGCTGTCAAATATTTACCTGTTTTGATTAATTTTGCAATATTACTGTATGAAATGAAATGTGGTTAACTAGGGAACTAAAATATTGATTATGAAATGCAATAATTAACGTATTACCGAATATTTAGTTTTAGATGTAAAAAAGAATTTGGAAACTTTCCAAATGCCTTTTTTACACCTAAAATTGTTACAACATCAAATTCAGTGTTATAATTGCAATTCATTATTAATATTCTAGGGAAGTAGTTAGCCACATTTCTTATTTCCATGCAGTAATATTGCCAAATTAATCAAAACAGCGAAATATTTGACATCTAGGTATTTGCGACGTTGCCCACTTTCAGAATAAACGCTCTTAAATAAATTACGGCTGTTACGGAGGTGGGCAATTCAGGTCAATGACAGTTACACCATTTGCAATTGTAGATTTGCGTATAACGAAAAATGGTCATTACAATAAATGATAGCAAAAAGTGTAAAAACCACTTCTCAGACCATTTGTAGAAAATAAATTAAAATTATATAAATACAATAATGTTACCTTTCGTCACGGGCGGCGCCTCGAAGGGTCAGAGGTGTTCCCATTGTCGGAAGCCCACAACTCGCTAATGACGGTAAGTTTTTGGTGCTTATTGGAACAGGGTAGGCAATGATCATCTGAGCTTTTTATCAGGTTTAAATAAATTCTTGATTGTCTGCTATCAAATTATTATTATCAAATATTATTCTGCTTATACATTATACTTAGTCATTTGTGTTCTTCGATTTTATGATTGACCAAAATGCCGTAGAACCTGGTATCGACTGATACGCCATTTAAAAATCAAAAGATTTTTTACCCAAATTTACAAAAGTATGAAAGCTTTTTCTTCAACTGTTGGTCCAAATATTTCACATAGCGAAAAGTACATAGGAGTTTTTATAAATTTCACACTCCAACAATGAATTGATAAAAATAGTACAAAACCATAAACAGCTGATTCAATTTTGCGTTTTTCTTCCGCTCAGATCAACGAAGCAGATTATAAAAATAAAAAAGATGTGGGCACAGATATCGGTCACCGCTGCCATCTGCCGGCGGAGCCAGTGTGGATACCGGACGCTCTGCTAAGTGACCCGAATACATTCGTATAGCTAACTGTGAAAATAGAAAACACCTGAAATGAGATGGGCTGAGTTTTCCAACGTCAGTCTTTTCCGTGGAATAAAATTGACGCCTAAGTTCTACAAAAACAGTTTGACAGTTTCTTCCTACAAAGAAGAAACTGTCAAAATACAAAATGATTCCTCGGAAAATGTGGTAGGTATAGTGTCGGAAAAATCAACCCAGAAAGAAATAACGGCTATAAAAGATAACGCCCCGTCATTGTGATATTTTTTTTGTATTGGACCATAATTTCTGATTACGAGACATTGAAAGACAACTTTCCTACATAAAATTTTTTTTTTTCATGAAATTACGTTAATAATGTTAGAACTTAACTTTAAATCTTCCACAGCTCCTGAATCATTACATGCATCCACAATGCACCGATGTTTTGCGTGCGTTACATTGCGCACTGCCTTTGTATAAACAGTGACTTTTCACACCAAAAATAAAAGTCGTTTCCTAGCAAAAATTTTTGCTCAATATTACTTAGTTTGACGTACAGAATGCGTACATAACGACAATGTAACAACAAGACCCATCGTCTTTTTACATCCTGTTAAATTTTTTGAAGAGCAAACTAAAGGGAATGTAAATTTGAGACACGTTCATCTTTTGGTGGGTTTTCACAAGTTTTTAGCAAACGCAGAAGAGCTCCAGAGATTGCAATGGCGGTTCCAAGAAGTGAAATAAATTATAACAAACTGACGGTTGTTTTCGATAAAAACAAGTTTCAATGAAAAGTGTCTCTCATCTGCTTATTCCCCCTACATTAAATAGGAACATATTAAATATTGAGTTGTAAAAATATGTAGGAACACTACTAAATAGGGACACATAAGTACCTACCTAAGTTTATGATCAACAGTAGATTTAAATGTTACTGAGCCGTCGCCGACGGAACTCAACGATCTACATACGAAGTCCCAGCTACGACTCGTAGGCGCAATGAATGTTCGTTTATGTAGGTACCTAACGTTTTACTGTAGGCAAACCATGGTACAATTTACATTTATATTATTAGGTAGGTATAGATTATTTAAAATAATCCGTTAACCATTTTGTGATCCTCAATTTAGGTGCCTATTGTGGAGTAAGTAAAAAATCACAGCTCTCGAAGTTGTGTTTATTCTATTTTGGCGATGATGATATTCAAATCAATAGGCACATCAATTCCTCATGTCATGTCATGTCATAAGTGGGTACTTCAACTACAACTTCTGCACACGCCGCAAAAATAACAAGCGTGATGAAAGATTCGAAAACAAAACAGAAAAAATCGGAATAATATTAATAGTGGTAGATAAAAAGGCGACACGATGACAATACGTAATGTGCGTGGGCTTGCCCTCCCCAGCGCTGGGGGTGGGCTGTGTGGGGGGTGGGGGGGTCGGGGGAGGCCACCTGTGTACCGTTACAGTGGGGTGTGGTTTGCCGTTCAATAACTTAATACACTCGGAAGGCTTTCACGCTGAAATCTCGCTCGGTGCTACTACGACCAAGTGATCTTGATACTTGAAGGCGAATTTTGTTTGTGCCAGAAATGTAAGCTGCTGTAAGAAAGTCTCGGTTCATCAGACATGCAAATTTTGAAAGTTTTGTGCTTGAAGATGCATAGATGTAAGTCAGAACAGATGTAAGGAATTGTGCCAGATGTTAGGAAGTCCAAAGGACTGGCTACGAAAGCGATAAAACAGTTCTTTATTTTACCAAGAGGAAAGAATGGAAAGATAACTACGGCTCTACATAGCAAGAAATAAATATGTGCATAATCTATCTTATGTTGAAACAAAATCTACCTAAATAACTCCGACAAAAACCTAACTGTAAGGGAGTCGTGAAATGACTGCGTCCAATGATATGTGTCGTTGAAGTCTATAGATAACAGCAGTGATTTATCATCAGCGTCCGTTCTATGATTTATGGGCAGGTAAGTATGCAAATTACGCGCTAAATTATTATTTTATCGATCAGGCGCGACACACAGGACAAACACTAGCATGTAATCCACCCGGATTGTTGTATGGAGGCTATTAATTGCAGGTTTGCAGGTAATCGATAGAGGTGGCGGGCGAGCGCGGATCACGAGGCGCGGTCCGAGCGAGCGGCGCGCCGGTGTGCGTGACGGATCATGGCGGCGCGGGGGGCGCGCGCCCCGCCGCCACAGTTAAACGCGCCCGCCGGATACGCGCCGCGCCGCGGTTGAAAGCTATCCGGCCCCCCGGGCGGCCAGGCGCGCGATTGGCCCGCACGCCGCCCGAGCCGTAAGCGATAGCCAATCGCGGCGCACGGCTGGCCCGCCCCTGCCGGGCGCGACTCGGGCCGCTCGGCCGCGGCGCGCACACTCGCTCCGATGCGCGGCTCGTGGGACGAGGCCGCGACGGCGGCGCTGCACGCGCGCATCCTGGAGGCGCACCGCGGGCCCGCCGCGCCCGAGCGCGCTGCCGAGCCCGCTGCCTGTGCCGAGCCGGCTCCTCAGCAGCTCAGCGTTGAACTGGCAGCACCTACTCCTCTACTGCCATTGCCCACGCTCTCCTTCAGCGCCGCGCAAGTTGCTACCGTGTGCGAGACGCTCGAGGAGAGTGGCGACGTGGAGCGGCTGGCGCGATTCCTCTGGTCTCTACCGGTGGCCCACCCCAATGTTGCTGAGCTGGAACGTTGTGAAGCTGTTCTACGGGCGCGAGCTGTGGTCGCCTTTCATGCTGGAAGACATCGTGAACTTTATGCGATCCTGGAAAGACACCGGTTTCAACGTTCAAGCCACGCAAAGCTGCAGGCTTTATGGCTCGAGGCCCACTACCAAGAAGCTGAGAGGCTACGCGGACGACCACTCGGGCCCGTCGACAAATACCGTGTTCGCAAGAAGTTCCCGCTGCCAAGAACCATCTGGGACGGAGAACAGAAAACGCACTGCTTCAAGGAGCGCACGCGATCACTGCTGCGTGAGTGGTACCTGCAGGACCCCTACCCGAATCCGACCAAGAAGCGCGAGCTGGCAGCTGCGACAGGTCTGACACCGACGCAGGTCGGCAACTGGTTCAAGAACCGACGGCAAAGAGACAGAGCTGCCGCGGCTAAGAACCGCTCGGCGCTGCTCGGGCAGGGCTTCGCCTCCTCCTCCACGTACGACGAGGACTCCGTCGACTCAGAGATCAACGTGGATGAAGAATAAAGTTACAGACTATAGTGTTAAATAGCGACGCCGTCGGGCGTGGACGCTCAGTGACTGACGATGCAATATAGACCACAGTTATCTATTATCTTAGTTAGATCGCAGAGTCCGTGATGTATGTGATGTTAAGGCATTGTAAACCAGTTTATTAGGGCGTATTTGTATCGTTAAAGTGTAAGCGAGTGCTCGAAGTATCCGCATTGGCGTATCTCAGGTATGTACCAGGCCTAGGCCTCCGACTAGTAGCTGTAACTCGACTGCACTGATAAGTTACTTGTTGTTAAGGTTTGACAGGGTTCATTTTACGTATAATTTCGTGTTTATACTCCCACTCAGAAAGTTAGCTAATTTATTTGATATCTTCGCGCGGCTGCGGTTGATATGGATGCGTTTCCGTGAGAAGCATTTACTTACCTACCTACCTAAATATTTATTTATCCTAACTATTTTTACCAGTAAATATAGATTTTATTTATCATATCAGCTTTTAGTTGTATGTTATAGTAATTATAAAGATGTAGATAATTACGTTCGTGGTGTAGATGTAAAGTAACGCTATTATTGAAGGTTTGTACCTGAGCACGATCATTCTGCGACACTCCGTTGTAAAGTGATAATGTTTCATATAATTGTAATTAAATATATCTATCATAAATTATTTATTACGATATAGGCCGCAATCATTTGTTTATAAGTTAATAGAAATGCTGTAGGAGAGGTTTTTGTTATATAAAAGTGAACAAATCTTTTGTAAAATATAGGCCTATGTAAAACGGCAATACCAAGTGCATTTGTCTTAGCAAATAAAAGTTGAACCGTAAAATCAAATCAAAATCTTTAAAATTCCGAACAAAATAATATTTGTTTAAAATATTAAAATATCAAGATCATTTTTAAATTGTCCATAGGTATATTTTTCTGAAAATTCAAAATTAATTACTAATTGGGATTATTAATTTTGTTGATTTGTTTCTTATTCTTGCCAAGTCACAAAATATTGTGTTATGTTTTTTTTATCATTCAAATCATTTCCAAATAATAAAAATATTATTCGCTAACCGTAAAAAAATTGCTACGAAAATGATGGAATCCAAATTTTCTATTTTGGGGCACATTTTATATTTAATTTACCTAGAGACATGAAATAATTTTACTATTCATGGGTAATGTGGTAGGTACTGATTTCTAACTGTTTAAGCCTAAAAGCGATGGTAATTCGCCCCTCGTCCTCTTTTCTCTTGTTTTTGCAGCGCCATTTGTAATCGTTTTCGATAAAGGTCTGTCACATTTTATATGAATTGCTCATTGCGTTTTACAGGGATGCATAATATTTTCTTGCAAAAATATAATTTTTCCAATTGCTATGGTTTTTAATCTGAGCGTTTTTATTAATTTACTTGTCTATGTTATGTCTATTTATTTAAAAATCCTTAAATGGTGTTACTGGGAACTATAAAAGTTTACATAAATTAACTTATTAAAAAAATAAGGACAGGGATTCTTTAAAAATGTTTAATTAAGTATGTTATACAAAACCAATATCCTATGATTTCAAAGATTGTTGTGATCCATTTGTTTGGTGGGTAGTATCTTATAGACGATATTATATTTGTCAAAAATAAAAATAAAATTAGTTACAATGCTGAAATTATTTTGGGACATATTATAATTATCTTTCAAGTTATACTGTTTATAGTTTACCAATACTTTTTCTCATCAACAGCCCAGTCTTAATATTTACATTCAGGACTTCTAAGTTGTTTACGATTTGTTATATATAATTACATATATTAATTTTCGTGTAAAACTTAAAAAATCGAGTTTTAGTAGAATGTTTTAATATTTATTTAAAAGTCTCCATGTTTTTTTTTGTTTTTGATCATTGTTCATATCATAATAACATTTCCCTAAACGACTTTTTTAACTCTAATGGAATGACAAACGTTTCTTTAGACATAAAAAATTATAAATAAATCAAATAACTATGTGAATACCCCTTTGTTTTACAAATTTCAAATGAGTATCTTTTGAACCTGTCTGAAGTCCTTAATCCATCATTGGTGGCATTCAGATGTCAGTTTGTGTTATAATATCGGTAATAAATCTTTAGACGATGTTGATTGATATCTATTCAGTAACTTGTGAACTATGATTGACCGTGTGTAGGAAATATTAGGACCTTTCTCTTGTTAGTGGAATTTAGGAAAATTTATGGGTAAACTTGTTTTTTTTTTAAAAGCATATTGGTGATAAATTTTTTTTAATCAACAATATTATATTCTAAATACTATTTTTAGTTTTCTAATAGGCCAAACAAAGAAAGAGACAGTAATATTTTTATTTACAAGTTAATGTTTATTTTGGATGATTAGAATTATTTTGAGTCATCTAAACACATTTGGAAGGTTAGGGCCAATAACACCATACTCTGTTAGTTGTCATAAATAACCAACAGTTTGTTATAGTTGGTCTTTAGATTAACCTTATCTATCATCTTGAATTTTTTTACCATTTCTTTCTTGGTTTCTGTGAAAGTAAAAGATAGCAATATCTTTGTATAAATGAAGTCAGTGTCTAAATGTATAGATGCTTTAATAGATACAAAAAATGTAAGCAATGACAGCTGTCAGCATTATTTGTTGTACGCAAACGATGCGTCATTATTCTGTGCCATCAATGCTTAAAAAAATTAATCCTGCGTAGTCAGAGTTTCTTTCTATCTTTCTTAGAATCAAAAGTTAAGTGCTGTAACTAATTCAAAAATCAAATCTGTCTAAACGAATTCACAAGTAGGTGTATGTTAGTTATCATATAGAAGTGAATGTTGCAATAGGCCAAATCCAACCCCATTAATTGCACTTAGGCATTGTTGAGCTGTCATAGTGTCAATCAAACCTTTGTTCTACATCGTATCTATGCTAAACGGGCAAAGGAATGTAACTGCAGCCACGTTCACTTGTAATCGAATACAGATTTATCGCGACCTGATTTTGAATCAAGAAAAAAATAAACGAATTCAACTAGTGATATCTATGGTCAATGTGAATTTGAAGGATGTCCATTTTTTAAAATTTAGAATTCAAATGGATTTACAAACTAAAATATTTAAGATTTACAAACTAAAATACTTAAGATTTAACTACCTAAAATAATTGGTGTTTTATAAAAAATCATAATGATTAATATTGTCCATAATTTATTTGTTTTGCATTTTCGAAGTCATCTTTTTCATCATCCCATTAAACTTTGAAAGCTCGATTTGGGTAAAACGTTTGTATGATGCTGTTTGACCAAGAGCAAGTTATTTAATATTATTCTTTGTAACAAATTATGTAATAAAACAGCCACAAATGTTCAAAACAATTCATAGTTCAGGCGATTAGTAATTGTTAAAAGCATCTGTCTCTGACGTTAAATACATTAACATATTGTTTTGGATCGCTTCGTGGAGCTTGTTTTCTCATAACTCTGCTAAATTCTTCAGTTAAAGACTCAAAAGCTTGTGCTTAAAATTATTACGCTATTATTTTGTAAATACGTATTGTTTCGGCCCATTTATCATTTATTTAAGACGCGGGGACTTGCATCCAAAGGAAAATAATGTACCTATTGTAAAATATTGTAATGTAAATAATCTCTTCTATGGACAAACTCGCTGTTTTTCGTATGAGAAAACCTGTTTAAATAATCAGAGCAGACAAAAATAATAAATTGTAAACCAACTTATAATTTCCAACAAATGAATTGGATTTGAAATTGGCTCAAGTAAATCAAGACAAGTGTTCTATTAATTGTATTTTTACTAACAACTCTCCTATAACATTTCTACCACTATCACTACCCGCAGGCATAACGAAAAAAATACCGTTTTTTACATACATTTTTCAACTTGCAACATTTTACGGTTGTATTTTTTTGTAAATTTCCTGCGCAAACGAAACGCGGGAAGCGATAGGCTAGTTAGCGGTAGACTCAATGAGAGAACTTTGTAAAAATGTATTATATGAATAATAAAAATGCAAATTGTAAATATGATATCGACTTACATTACAGTCATTAAATTAAAATTGTTAATAAAATTATATTCGTAAACAATTTATCTTTGTATTATTTTTTATCACTAAATTAACCTTTAAGGCACATTCAGCAGCCTTTTAATCAATATCTACAAGGATTTTTTCCTTATTATTGTTAAGAAAGAAGAAGGGCAACTCTTGCGAAATTTGTCATAATAAGCCATCAAACATCTTATTACTTTAAAGTGATTAGTCAATTATTTCAATGCATAGCGTATAACCTGTCCATTTCAATTCACTTAGAATATGGATGTGTCAATTTCTAGAATTTTTGACTTGTGCAGTTGATATTTTACCCTGTGCTAATAATTACACAGAATACCAAATAATAGGGCGAAGGTTTCTTCATCGTCTCATAATGATGACAAAAAGGTACTTAAACTTTAGAGAGTAGTTGAGCACCTTTTTCTTACTTCATGGAAGCTAAAGTTTCATGTTTGACTAAAGAGCTTGTTCGTTCAACTGTGTAAAAGTCGTTAATCGCCAAAGCCAAGCCCTAACGATATCAATTACCGTTGCCAACTTTTATGCCAGTGTGTCATCAAAAAAGTTGCTTCTAATGAACTCCGTATTCCTAATTTAAATTGATTTGAATTACAAACCTTTTTAGCGGGAAAAAGAACGCACCCAACAAAAAGTTAGCATTTCATACCATAGATTAATAATGTGTAATTTTTAATAATTCTTTACGAGCGACTCAATTAATAATGTTGCTAATTAACTTTATATTATAGTGCGCCGCGTATTTCACTGTAATTGAATGTTCTGAAGGACATAACGCAGGTGCAACCCACTATTTGTATCTACGCGCTCGGCATCGTATTTTTATTTTTCTATAGTAATCCCTTGTGTGTTAGTCATTATTAACGCGTATAAAATGACACATAAGACAGTAATTAAATATAAATTAGAAAATATATTAGATTGAACTTTTTGTCAAAGTCTAAAGGTTATTCAATAATGTATATTTTTTAATGCAGTTATTTTTTCGATCTATTTTCAAGCAGATTTTTCTAAGATGTTATTTTGTCATTTCTGGCCAGGTTAATGATTTTTAACTAAATACTTACAAACTAACAGCCCGTCTGAGCTGTAGATATTGTTCTCTAGATATGGTAAAGATATTTAACCTTTAAGCGACACATGTCTTATGACAAACTTCGTTAAGTCCGCTCACTTAATGGAAAGAACACGCTTATCAGTAAATCTTATATTAATAAGTATCTAGAGGACACGGAATATTACACCTATATTTTGTATTATTTTTAAGTATTTTTAGAGTTCTCTGCTCAGAAAAATTGGTAGATATATCGCTGTCCCCGGCGAATAAAATCGTAATCGTAAAAACTAAATTTTACAGGAAAAAAAAGGAACAGTTTTTTGTGAATATCTTACGGAATTGTTTAAATACCAAAATAAAAGTGATTTTGTACATTCATTACAATACACCTTAAAATAGCCTAAACTTCTGAAATAACCGTAGGAAACGAATGTAAAAAATTGACAGAGATTACAATTTTATTCACCGGGGACAGCGATATATATCTATAATTTTTTTTACAACAATTTCTAGAAAAGAAAAAAAAAGACTCGCTGCTTGTCTATCGGTGATTTGGGGTCTAGCTAAAACATCGACATTGCATGCAGTTAGTGCCTGACAATTCTGCGATGGATGTTTATGTTCAGGTTCTCCACAATAAAGAGGTCGGTGTAGTGTTCGGGAACTTTGTCTTCGCAATGGTCAAAGTCGGTTTCCTCACGATGTTATCCTTCACCGTTTTGAGAGCATTGGTGACGAAATTATTTAAGGTGAGGAAATAAATATTCTAGCATCAAAAATTCGAAGACATGTGACATTTACTAACCCGCGTGGTATATTATAGGCTACTCCCTCTCGAAGAGAGGAGGCCTGTGACACAGCATTGGGACAAAAAGGTCAAAGAACGCACCTTGCTCTCCAAAGGAATAATGTATTACTAAGTAACCAATCATCATTAATGAGAAGTGTTAGTCTACGAACTTTAACCTTGGTGCTCTAGAAGCCTGCAACATTTGTTTACCGTCCCGTATCCATCGACCATGAGAAACAAAACCCGCCGTAAAAAAAATCCAAGCTTCCCATCCGTCTAACGACATTTATGGCAGCCCCTCTTATGAGTAACTATGCACACACGCCGTGGGTATTCATTAACCTCGAATTCCTTAGACAATTCATAGACAACGGCTCAATAAATGGCAGCATTGAGCGATTAATTATCGCATCAGAATGTTTTAATTACTTAATCAGTGATAACTTTTATGGCAAAATAAAATTTCATGTATGGCAACACTCGATAGAAATTGAGTACAAAAAACTTCCGGGTTATTGAAATGTCATTTTATTTATGGGAGATAAATATATATGGCAAAATTGAATTAAATATATTATTACGAAGAAGGAACGCTTACAGGCTGTGTCGGCGAGTAAGTCCGTAAACGTCGTACAGTTAGCACTTAATTAGATGAAATAATTATATAGGTACGTAATTAAGTGGGACGGCCATATTTTAAAGTGCAAAACATATTTATTTGTCGTAAATTAAAAGCTAATATTAATTCAGTCACATTTGGTCTTTTGCGGCACCTTTTCTTGAGTTTTGTCAAACGTTCGCTTGTATCTAAGAAGTACAGCTTATTATTTATTAGTTGTCTATGGTATTAAGTGTGTCAGTTGCATAAAACTGTTGGTAATTTACATGTAATTTATTGCCGCTGGTTGTAACTGTGCCTGCTATCTAGTACTTGATGATTAGAATTTATGAGATTAGTATGAATTGTAAATGCTAGGTTACGAAAAAATCTAACGCTACATTACATTTGAATTTAATCGTTGAAATTGGTGACAGGGTTCATATTGATTAAATACCTTTAAATAAGTTATTTAGATTAGATGAAAGCGAATATATCAGATTCATATGAAAACGTAGGTAGGTACGGAAGGGGCCCAGTTTCAAATATACAGGCTGTTAGGCAGACGGTTGAACATACGAAAATGGCGGATCCGTGGGGCTGTCTGCTACGTGTTTAGGCCCAATAACAAGACCCAGGCCACACGGATTTTGTTTAATGATTTTTTTTTTAATTTTGTTCGTTATTCGTTGTTTCTCAAACTTCAAACGTCAATAATTTCATTTAATAATAACAAAACTGACAAAATTTTTATTTTAAACTCAAACTCAAAGCATTTATTTCAAATAAACCAATTACAGGTACTTTTGAATTGTCAAGGGGTCGGTCAGTCAGAAAAATGAAGCTAGTTGCCCATTCCAAAGCGTAGTAGGTACCTATGGAGAAGAACGGGCAAGAAACTCCACGGACATTCTTTTAAATCAAAATATTGTTACAAAATATTGGTTACATCATTCGTGTTGAACTTATACATGTGAGAACAATGTAGAAAGACGTGCACGTTAAAAGTGTCCGTAATAAAAATATAATATCAATTCAAAAATTTAAATAAATTAAAATAAACCGTGGCAGCTAAGAGATGACCAGTCCCTACTGACGGCGCCCGTTCACGAACATGACGCATGGATCAGCACCATTTAGCTCAACCATTATTTTCATAAAAAGTAACTACAATTACTTTTTATAATCTCTAGAATCTTATATATATCGTATTTTACGCAGATGATTGCTAGAGAATTAAATACGAGCCCTTAACCACAAACAAATTAAAAATACATACCGAAAGCCTTTTTTTTTTTTTTTTGGGTGGGAAATTATCAAATAACTTCTCCCGCTCTGGGTGGAGCGGGAGGGCGTGTCAGACTCTTACTGACTAAAACCCACCCGTGTCCTATGCCATATTGCCGGGGGCCACGATTTCCCTATCGGTTTTCTTCGAACCCCCGGCAGGCATTGGCCCTAGCGGACCCCGTCAATTCTGCTGACATCTCTTTGAGGCGCGCGTGGAACACAACGCGCCGTCGACCCGGGCTTGGTCCTTATCGGACGGCGAGCTACCCATTGCTCACCGTCCGCAAGCCCGCGCCTACGGTGGCCGGAAATCGGCTCGCAATTCCCGCCCCGGGCGTCTCCTCCTGCGGCGGTTAGGGGCGTGAGGGCGCGAAATTTGCCTCTCCCTCACGCGCTCCGCCTCCTCCTTCGCGAGCATTACCGCTTCGCAGAAGGAGGTGACGGCCTGCCATTTCCTCTCGCTCCGTACCATGGCCTGAACCAGGGATACCGAAAGCCTGACTTTGAACTGCGTTAAAAAAAAGCTAAGCGTGATAGAGAAGTTCTAATTCTAAGAAAACATCTTTGGTTCGTGCCCGTTCTAACGGTATGAAATATGCACAATTTCTTTTATAACAACAAGAATAATTCGCCAATTTTAACTGCCTGGGCCTTTTTTCACGCGAAAAGTAAAATAACTTTCAAACAAAAAAATTTTGTACATATTAGATTCTACAATTATTCTAGATGAAAAAAAAAGCTGTCACTTCTGTTATTTTTAAATGAAATTATTGGTGATTGAGGTTTGAGCACCGACGAATTTCGAATAAAATGTAATCAAGTTATTTAATAAAATCCGTGTGGCCTTGGTCTTGTCATTGGAGCTAAACACGTAGCAGACGGCCCCACGGGTCCGTCATTTTCGTATGTTCAACCGTCTACCTAACACCCTGTATGTTTCCCGATACTGAAAACTTTACAAATAATTGTATGAACGACTAATAGAAAAGTATGAACAAAAAGACAAACTGACCCCAAATAAATTGATGATGATTCTTTAGGTGTAAGTATGTCTACCTTAGTTACTTTCATAGATATAAGATTTATATTTCTATGGTTACTTTTATTTAGGATCCTCAAAACTTTTTACAAAAAAAAAACAACCTACTTCCAAAAAACACTACAAAGTGAAAAATAACTTTAATTTCGGAAGTCGGTGTCTTTCTTTGGTTTAAAATTTTCGTTTTTTGTCACCGACTTCCGAAATTAAAGTTATTTTTCACTTTGTAGTGTTTTTTGGAAGTCGGTTGTTTTTTTTTTGTAAAAAGTTTTTATTTTCACTTTTTAGCTGTGGTACCTACCCCACACAAATTCGAATACCACTACCTGCTATGTAAATAACAGTGACAAGAAGTTATCATATCATCTACATACTAAGTGGGAAAAAATACGTATAATTGAAGCTAACTCAAAAACTACCCAAGCAAAGTTAATAAAATTTATATGGGACCACCTCTGAAGTATGATCTACCAAACAAAAAAAGAATCATCAAAATCTATTCATAATTGGCGGAGTAATCGCGTAACAAAATACAAAAAAAAAAAAAAAAACATACAGACGAATTGAGAACCTCCTCCTTTTGGAAGTCGGTTAAAAAGTCAGGCACATCCCAACAGTCAGTGGTAGAGACAGTGGCTTACAGAGTGAGTATAGTCCCTAAGTTCTAATGTAGGTACCTAAGTCACAACTGCAAATACGTTGCTGCATTAATTCGGAGTCAAAATAAGCAGCTAAACTTGTTCCATTGACTCCTGACCTTCGACAATATAATTCGTAGTAAGTATTTGATGTTATTTCGTCGACTGCAATTAGATGATTAAAAGTTAAATAAGTAGTCAGCACATCTTGGAAATATTACTTAAAAATACTTTTTTGAATCATTTCCGTCGAGACTTAGTATACTTAATTTAAATGAATTAAGAATTACTTATAAAGCTATTACTTATGATTAAATCAGCGTATTTGTATTTGTAAGTAGCTACTTTTATTTAAATCGGCAATGAAATCCACCTTAATCAGGTGAGTATTTTATATTTTTGAAGTGAAAACTTCTTTAGGCGCGTTGGGCATTTTTGAGATGGGACTAAACCATTGATTTCACGACACTGTTACCGACACCAGCTTTTGACCTCTAAAAAGACATCAACGCGCGGTACATTATTTCCTGCACAATAAAGTTCAAGTTTTCACTTCTGTCGGCACTCCCGAAGTGCCAGTTTTTTTGCTGCATAATTTCACTCCGCTAATTTCTTTTACTGACGGTTTCAAATTAAGAGCAGATTAACCTCTCTGCTCGACAAGATTTTGACATGTGACACATCAGTTAACTCGACGGGGTGTTGCGAATTCAGTCATGAAATTCAGGAATTTACATCAATTTTCAGCATTCGAATTTATTAAGAAAAATATGTTACCGCGCCTATTTTATACAATAAGTTTGTGGAAAATATCTTTAATTATATGTTGAGATCAGTCAAACCGCGTCAGTATACTGCGAAAGTTGTATAGAATTGGTATTACTACACCTATCCAAAAGGTAGGTAATTTAAAAATGCTGAAAATATGTACATAAATAACCCACTCTCTTGCTGAAAATATGCAAAAAGGAAAAATAAAGATATTATCATTCTCTCTGCATTCTTACTTTTACCATGTTTCATAACATAAACTATATAAAAACACGATCAAATCTTGATGAAAATTACTAAAAATTATGTTGCGACGTGACACTTCTTAGTGCTGACCGTCTACCTAATTTTCTTATATCGATTCAAAAGTAGCATTCAGCCTAATCGATACTCGCAAGAAAATCAGTGTAAAAAAGTATTAGAAACTGAATAAAAACTCTTTGGTATATTTTCCATGAATTATTTTATTTTTGATATTAATAATTTTATTAGTAAGTATATACATACAGTGTGGATAGGGTAGTAACTTTTGAGGGTTCCGTACGTACCTACCTACGAATGAAAAAATGGAACCCATAAAGGATTACTCGTGAGTCGGTCTGTCACAGCCAATTTGTTTCGAATCTACTGGACCGATTAAGTTGAAATTTGGTACACATATGAATTTCTGTGACCTAAATACAGAAGCGTAACGTAAAAAATGAATTTTGAATATGGGGTCACTTTCTGGGGCCAAACTAGACAATAAAAAAAGTTTTCCAAACTATGTCGTGTGACATATCAAATGAAAGAACTTGTAGTGGGGGTCCCAAATATTTATGTTAATTATTCTATATTATTTTTGGAACTAAGTTCTTTAACGCGACTTGCAGTAGGAGTAAACTGGCATAAATCGTCACGCGAAAAAATGTTCATACTTGTAACTGTCTTCTTCTAATTTGATAGAGAGAGAGAGAGAGTGTGAATTTGATCAAAATGTAAATCCAAGATGGCGGCTGCGAAAATTTTCAAATTTTATTTTTGTTTGAAATTATACATGAAAAAGAACTTGGTTCCCCCGGTCTTACACGTTTTATTTTTGTAATTTATTATAGTAAATAGACAATTCCCTACTTATCTACGGAGCCATTGAATATAATTTTTTTGAATACTGGAAATTGTTGGTTGATTATAGATTCCTGGAAAACCTATAAAGTCTAAGGTCGTAAAATAATATGAGTTTGTTCTTGGGGTAAATTATTGATAAAAAACATGGATGCTATTCCAATTTGATAATTTTTCATCATGACTACAATTTTCATGTTTTTCGGGGGGATAGTGCTGATATCGAATAAGATGAACATTCTGGATTTTAAGATGGCGGCTATTCCAAATAATAATAATATTGTAGATTCATTCTCATAGACATCAGTTTCATGCTGATTGTAAACTCGATAGCCAAAATCCGTGAAAAAAAATGGCCCTCTTAAGTCCGTTTGTCCGTGCGTCCGGATGTCATACAGCCATTTTACACGGAGACTATTTACTCTATCGATGAAAATTTGAAAAAAGGTGTATTCTTTGCACCGCTAAACAATGGTGTAATGAAATTACGATAAACGTAATATAGGGGATGGTTTAGTTTTTTTTCATCCCTCGGTTATAGGGAATGCCCTATACATATAACCGAGGGATGAAAAAAAACTATGCACATAAAGCGTGTATTGTTGGATCTCTTAATTAAAATGATAAATATGTTTTGGGGCTTTACATTTTAAGTCGATAGTTTTTGAGATATTCCGGTTACAATCCAGAATTAGTTTTGTTTATTATAGTTTTTTCGAGAAATACAACCTTATTTTGCAGTCGATAAAATTGATGCTATGCAATATTTATGCGTAATTAAGTATTTATCCCAACTACGGAATCCTTTACTGTGCGTAGTCCCACATACACTTGGCCAGTTTTTTTTATATCGTTGGGAAACAACCACAAAAAAAAAAACAATTTCCATTACTCAAGTAAGAGTAACATATTAAAAACAAAAACTACCAAACACATACAACAAAAAATATGGACGTCATTTAAAAGCGTTTGCGGAATACCTACCCACTTTATAGAATTAATTTATCATCATTCCCAAACAAAATTTTGGTAAGCCTACCTATAAAATGTATACTGGGCATTCTGTAGCAAACTATCAGAAAGTATCAAAATTAAAATCTACAGTAAATAATTGTCAAAAAAATTAAAATAGTTTTGAACAGCGAGCGCATTCCGAATTTAAATTCAAATATAGAAACAATTAAGCGCGAAATTTAATAAATGAGGTAAGTATCTATCCCCGTCCTGTCTGTTGACTCGTTTTATACATAATGTCCAAAAAACTATTAAAATTACATTATAAAAGTATAAATAATTATTATAAACAATGCTTAATGTATTTAATGCTTAAAACAATTTTATTTCAATTTTCAAGTATCGATTTCTGACATTCGACATATTAATTAATCGAGTCGATCAAAATTGAAAAAAAAAATCGTTTGGCATAATCGTTTTCGCACATCATTACAATAAAAAAAACAATAATGGTCGGATATTTTTAACATAAATTGAGTAGTGGTAATGAATATTACGTGTTATTGGACCTGTGTTCTTATATTACGTTAAGATTTGGGCATTTTCTAGTTGTTTATAATATTTTTAACAATATTTGTCACATTTTAAATCGTATCTACATGTGTATGTGTGATATTAGTGAAAAGTTAAAATGTAAACACGCACGATTGGCGCGAAACTTCGACTTTGGATATCAAAAACTTCATTACCACTACTTATTTAACTTGAACAATGGATGAATTCGTCAAATAATTAAATGATGTTGTATTCACTGCTCCTGTGGTGGAGTTTAGATGTTCGAAATCCCCAATTTTTATGATTTTTAGCCTCGACCTCGACTGTCATCAAAATGGCGATTATCGCATTTACAGACTTGAATTTTATAAAGGTAAATTAATAATCTTGCACGTTAAATGTGAAAGATTGAATGGTGTAAACATTTGAGTTTTTTATTCAACTCTCTTAATTAACGCACATTCATAAGATTTAATGGGTAGTATAATAAATATTAACATAATCAATTAAGGGTGTCGTATGTGGTAATTCTGGGGTCCAATTGGACCCACTACCGAGCCGGCGGAGGTTTGTGTGTTCGGGTCCAATCGGGGGCGCTTCCGAACTATACGGTTAAGTAGCAGTTTCAATAAAGGTATCCTCAATACATTTGCATAGCCCGGTGCCAATTATGCATCACGACCGGTAGTGCCTGTTTTTCCGCAGAACAAATTACCGTCTGACATTACAACGTTTTTCAATGTCAATACAGTACCTACACCTAATGGTCGTTAAATGATACATTAAGCAACAGGCTTCATTTCACAACCAGTCATCAGTCGTGATACATAAACAACAACTATAAACAGCTCACAACTGATTAATTGTAACATTATCGTAACAATGGATTAAACAGTTTGTATTGACGTTGCCCAACCGATTATTGCTCACCGACAAATTTAAATTAAGCGCCATTTCACCGATCCTAATTCGAAATTCAACCTTACCACGTCGTAATACAGTGATTAAGTTTTTTTTTAATTGTTTATGGTCTGTTCTTAAGAACGAATCAGTAAGCGGAGGAGCTGTCAAATTTGAACGCAGCCGTTAAGTTTTTTTTTAAATATTTTTTTCTAAGTCTTAGTCAACAAAATGTAAAGCCGGGCGTCGACCTGACATGTTAATTGCAACTCAAACAAATTAACGGACGTATCGCTGGCTAATGAAACAGACGAGTAATGTTTAAATAATCCGTCGATAGTCAATGTTCTAGGACAACGTATTGTAAGTAAAGTATAAAGTGTCTCGTGTCTGTTTGTAAATGCAAATATTTCGCCACTTGATTTTTTGAGTGTAGTTTGTAAGCCACCTATTGCAAATAATGAGACAGTGATTTATGAATACTGACATTAACTGTCGCATTAAGAATTCAAAAATGTATGACAGATGCAAATTCAAACATTTGAAAGCTCACAGATTAAAGTAAAACTTATCAAAGATTTTTCACTGTGAGAAAATGATCTCTAAGTTAATATATAAATAAATGATTTTGTTTTTACCATCATAATATAAAACTACTATTTCAAAAGTGCGATTGTTTCGTTATGCTTAGAAAACGCTGTAAAAAAAAACAACGAATGCACTCACCTGTAACTATTTGTTTTTCAGCCACTATCGATTTCTTAAACCCAAACCAATCGTTAGAACTCATTAATCATCAAGCAATTAGTAACAAAAAGATGTTTCCCTTCAAATTAAACAACATTTAGATGAATTGATTTATTTATTTACTGGCTAGGCCTACTGACGTGTCGGCCGTATCGGATTCCCGGCGCCGGCGGTGTCAAAGTGACAGCTCGTAACTTTTTTAGTTTTGGCCTTAGACACAAGCAGACACAACTCTATTCAGCCAAGTTTTATTTTTATTTGGTGACAAAACATTTTAGAGATTTGTATGTTGATTTGGGATTTATTCAGATGTCTGGTGTTAAGTTGTTCTTTCTAATGTTTTGTTGTGGCGTCATTAGGATTTTAAAGGTTGAAAGATGAGTGATTAAAAGGTTTGTGTTTACAAAGTTTTATTTGGAATAGAATAGCTGAATAGTTCTATTTGTGTTCAGTCTACAAGTGTGGATGTACTGCGTGATATTAGTTAATATTCTTATAAGTTAGGCATACAAACAAGTTTGTTTTTTCAAGAGCTTTTTCAATAAATTCAAATCAAACTTGGTACAAAAATAAACTTTTCTTAGCGGATGTATTACGTTAGATATTTCAACATGTTCAGCGAGGACAATACCCACTATTATAGACTCTGAATTGCAAGCTTGGAAATATGCCTGAATTATTTTATTATAAAGTTGTGTACCGGAATAAGAACTTATTTAAAAAGCTGGACTTCACGTTATTACAGTACCAAAGGAAATAGGGAAAAGAAATAAATCTAGATAGTAAATTAACAAATTACAATTACAAGATTGACGCAAAAGTAATGACAACATTATTTTCTCCGAAATCAAGTGTAAGTAATTCTTCAAACCGTAAAAACGAACATCGGGAAAACTGCCGGAAAAGCTTAATCTTTTGTTTTATTATCCCCTATAATAAAGGACAGATATATAACCTATTATTGTCTGAAGATCGATTGTGTCCTACACAAGTTGTTAAGTTTAGCCGACGGAAATGACGTATTGTGGTTCCCGTAGACAATGGACTAGCGACTGTCACTTTATGCATAATGGCGACCATTAAAATCAAGATGGAGGACTTACATGATGCTGATGATGCTATAGGAATAGCGATAAGGATATTCCGCTCTGAATTATTTGGAAAAGCATTGAATTTTATCTGTTTTACACTCCCATACATACCTATTCTTCAGAAATGTTAGTATTTTCTTCTTCCTTGATCTAAATACACTACGTAGGTAAAAAAACATTAATTATTGGTAAGGCTAGCTAATTTTAACTGATTGTGTATTTTATTTTGTTGTCTAAAAATACTGATCTTAAATTTTAGCTTTTATTTCCTAGATTTTTTTTTATTTCCGAGGTTTTTATTTATTTCAAGCCAAGTTATGATGGTAATTTTTTAAGACGCCAATCAATCGTTCGATATCCTTTGTTATTTGTTTACTTACATGAAAAATTTATCAATTATTAAAAAAGCTAATTTACCAAACTAATTCTAAATTATAACAAAAAAACGACATTAAATATTTTAATAATATATTGAGTGGTAGCAATCAGCGGTCACATAAAAACTGCAACAAATGCTTTTCACCCTGTCTGTAATTATCCGGGGGCGGTGTTAAGATTAATATGTTCGTCCGTCCGTCCGTGACACGCGAATTAGTTGTAACACGTGACGAGCATAGAAACTGAGCATAACGTGTAATGTGGTAATTTGTTTTTTAAATGATTAATTAATTACCGGGTAAAGATCAGGAAGTGTTGCGGTTTGAATATCGGTTTAATCTAGGTTTGATTTTAACCACTTAAAACGGTTACTTGTGATTGCAAAATTATATGAATTCTAGTCTAGTAGAAATAAAGGACCAGTTGGCTCAGCATAATGCTGCGACCCTATGTCACAGCATTATGCTGAGTCAACTTGTTCTTTTTTGTGTTTGTATTCTTTTTTTGCGTCATGTTTACCGCAAATAAACGTATTTTCTTTTTTTTTTCTTCCTTTTAGTCTAAGTACTGCTGAAGATTACCTTTGCAAAAGACTGCACAATAAAACCTGATAATTATGGTGATGTTGAATTGCCATCTAGACGAACATAGCAGTCCAAACTTTTCGTCTGTCAATCCTGGTAGTTATCTACAACACATTTTTTTCATAGGTATATGAGTCTGCAATAGTTATTTTGGTAATCTGCAAATGTTGTAGTATTTCGTCTACTTAGTACGTAGGTAGACAGCGGAGCTTAGTGCCCACAGTTAGTTAAACGTTCTAAATCTCTTCACTCAATAATTTCAGACGGTTACAGAGTAGACAAGTAAGTACTATGTTACGTAACCGACCCATACCCAAACTCAACCCATTTCTTTTCTAAAATCTTTCTAAAGAGCAACATGAGTTAACGTCACAGATAAAAGATGTCTGCCTTCTGACCACAGATGACCACACGTCCCGTCCCGGTGGTCACGCCACGCATAAATCGCTTTCACCTGTCACGCTGCCAACTAAATAGCGTGTTTATGACGCGTGGTCATTGGGGATGATATAAAAATATGTTCTTGGCTAAAATAATGTTTTGTAGTTTTCCGCAATAAATGGGATATTTCAATTGAACTGATTGTCCTACAAGTCTTCTGAGAAATATGTTTTCGATTTTGGTTTTTGGTATACTAAAGGTCATAGAATTAGTAAGACTTATAAGTAAGATATTATAACGTTAAAAGCTGAAATGCCGATAGCAAAAAAAAAAAAAACTTTATTGTTCAAGTAAGCAGTACAAATTTAAATAGCACTAGCCTCCACACTAGGAATCCCTGTGTCGTGGAGATTAGTCTCCTTCGTCTTACAACTCATACATAGTAGGTACCATCGAAGAAACCCATACCTATACACCGTAAGGATTATTTCTGCTTGCAGCGCTCGGCCACTATAGTAACGGTTACCTACGAAAAAAAAGGGTCGTGTGCACGGGATTTTGTTTTCAAATTGCTTAGTTATGGGTTTCTTCGATGGTACCTACTATATGTAGGCACTTAAGTAACATCGGTCGGTAAGATTTACGGTCCAGGGAAAGTACTTATCTAATATGAACAACAGAACCTTGACACAATCCGCTTTCAGGAATTTTCATAATTTTAATGTAATAATATGTTATAGTTAGGTATCGACATTATTTATGCACGTACGGTGATGCCAACGGATTATTTTTTATGTTATTTAATCATATTTATTCTTATAATTCGTTGTATAGTTGTCTTTCTAAGCACTGATTATTTTATTTTATTTTGTTACCTACCTATTCACTGAACCTGACTTGATTTCCGTACTTCTTTTTTAGGGTTCCGTAGTAAACAAGGAACCCTTATAGTATCGTCATGTCCGTCTGTCTGTCTGTCTGTCTGTCCGCGGTCTAGCTCCGAGACCCTTAGTACTAGAAAGCTGTAATTTGGCATGGGTGTATATATTAATTACGCCGACAAAGTGGTAAAATAAAATAAAAAAAAAAACATTTTTTTAATGTACCTCCCCTACACGTAAAGTGGTGATGTTTTTCTTTTTTTTTCTGTCCCATTGTGTGGGGTATCATTGGAAAGGTCCTTTAAAAACATTATGAGTATAGGAAAACTATTTTTGGATTCAGACATCCGTTTGCGAAATATTAAGCTTTAAAGTGCCAATTTTTGTTAGAGTCAAGTGTCCCCCCCCTGCTGGCTAAATGGTTGATTTTAGATGTGTGAAAAAAATCACGGCTAAGTAGGCTTTACAGGTTAACGTGTAATAATCGACCAACTTAACTTTGCAGTTGCAAAAACATGTTATCCCATACATTCCGTATGGGAGAACATATTTTACAACTACAAAGTTAAGTTTGTTTTTGGGATAAATTCATCCCAACTACGGAACCCTTCATTGTGCGTGGTCCGACACGCACTTGGCCGGTTTTTTCGGGTGACCACTGAAAATCAGCGTTGTGCCGTGGGTCCCCCATAGCACAGCATCATGCTGAGTGGAAGCCTTCTTGTCACAGTCATGTCGTGCAGCTGCCGATTAATTTCTGTTTTATGCTCGTGATTTATTATGTTCTTTTGTTGTTTTCTGATTACTCTTGTCTTTTATGTATGTACGTGTGTCTGTGACAAATAAACCTATTTTTCTTTCTTTCTAAATATGGGTGTAGTTTGAGCCTCTGTTTAACATCATCATTACCTATTTTTTCTGCCCTTATCTCAATTTTTATGGGGTCTGTGCAACACTTCTTCTTCCATACTTTTCATACTTCATTATCTCGGAAGGCACCCCCTTTTAGCCATATGTCACAAAGTCTATCCATCGTTTCTTTGGTCTCCCGCCTCTGCTTATGAATTCGAAATATCCAGGCGTGAATATATGTACTGTAGTTCTATTTTCTTAATGGCCCTCGGCACAGCCGTCGGTAAACTTCGTGTTTCGTCAGTTTTCGGATTTCTATCAGTTGCCCTTTGCACTTGGTGTACACTGGACGCTCTCAATCGACTTGGAAGTATACAGAGTTGTTAAAACTCTTTTAACTTCATGTGATTTAAAAAAAATTAGAGGAAATCTGCTAAAGTCGCAGGCACGATTGATAAGAAAATAGTTTTACAGCTCTGTATAGTTCACACGGAAATCAAAACAAAACAACAACAAGGTACTTAGTTCTGAATTCAAATTATTATACACGATAAATCGAATAATTGATGGACATGGAAATTAGCATTCGTTTGTATTCGGAAATTCGATGATACCCGAGGGACATTAAGAAAATATAAATTCTGTATGTATCTGTTGGAGTTTTTAAATGCGAACTTTCCATTTAGCATTTAGCTTAAGAAATAAGGTTCTGTCTAATTTCGAATGTGTTTCTCTCCATAATCTCCAACAGTACATAAAACAGTTATCATGGGTTTTAAAACGCCTAAAATATATACCAATCGCAATTATGTGTCTTTGAACAACGCCGACAGTATCCGATATGAACAATACCGGGAGTTTAGATTACCCTATTAGGGATACGGCGCAAAGCGAGCTTGTGAGTCCAGCCTCGGTATGTGTTACTTAATCATTTCTAAGCCAACTTGACCGAATTTTGTTAAACTTGTTATAAGGAGTGTTTGGATCGGCAAGTTAGATTTATTACCTTCGAATTTGATATTAAGACATTTAGTAAAAACCTACAGGAAAGAAGAAATAAAAGAAGGCCTCCTATGTTTATTTACGTAAGGCGTAAAACTTCAATTCCCGTTTTATCTCCGCTTCAGAGCAGAGTATTGAAAAATCCCTCTATGCGGCGTTCAGAATACAGGGTGGCAGGGACATCGACGCGAAAACTGTTACCATGGATTCAGTACATGATTCTAAACCCCGGCGTTGAAAAATGTCGTTGGTTATTTAAAAAAAAAACAGTGGCACTCCGGGAGTGCCGACGTAAGTGAAACCTTGAAAGAAAATCGGCACCGCGGTAATCAACGCGTTGATGTCTTTTACTCCACGGTGTCGGTAACAGGTCGCGAAACCAATGGTTTAGTCCCATCTCAAAAATGCCCAACGCGCCTATAGAAGTTTTTACTTTAAAAAATCATGTGTTCCATACATTTTGACCGCGTAGATATTGCACTTTTCTATGTAACAGCAGATTTTTTTTTAATAACCTATGAAAAATTTCAACGCAGGGGCGTTCAGAATCATGTACTGAATCTATGGTAAAAGTTTTTGCGTCGATGTTGCCACCCTGTATAATTATGCCATAATTTTTCAACGTTTTTATCTTCTGTGATTAGAAGCTGACTCTGTCAGGCATGTTTCAGAATTCAGTAAACTGATACTTCAAATAAAAGCAGCGCTTTAATGACATTCATTTGTTCCACGAACTCTTAATAACTGTGTAACGACGCAGACATTAATAGGCAACATCTCCGTAGATTTAATTCACCCAACCTCACTCCCATTAACAGGGGTATTACATTAAAATGCCCAAATGTTCGTCATTTGTTTAGCCAGGCGTAAGTTCCCCGAACAACAACATAGCCGCGACGAAGGGCTACATTTAGCCGCGACGGGGCTATTTAGCCGTGGTTGTAAAAGGCTAAGGTTGCGGGGTTGCTGTCGTAATGTTGTTGTTTCTGGCAACACTCGTGAGCCCGGTCTTGGCTGATGAGCTGTGGAGTAAGGAAGAAGAGGAAGCGGTTGGTTTGCTTAAAGGTTTGTGCGGTGGGGAAACAGTATGTGGATTTATCCAAGCAAGAAAGCAAATGAGTAAACCATGGGTTCTAAATTCATTTATTCAAACTAGGCTGAGAATCAGCACTTTTTGAACGTCAAAATTACATAAGACAGTCCCCCAAAACGCCCACACTTCACCACTTTCGAGTGCTTTAGCTGGGAAGAAGAAGTGAGGCAACAAACTCCCCAGCAGCACAGCTGTTTTTTCTATACAATAGTATGCCAAATAATTTACATTAGGTACGCAACACAAATATAATTTAAATTATTAGCCCTATATCAGCTAGCACACACCAATATACCAACCAAAACCTATCACGGTTGGCTTCGTCCCTACACTGACCATGCAGTGCCATTGGGGTTCCAAGAAGGTCGTCCTGAAGCTAGGTAAGCAATTTATATTGATCTTTCTAGTTTTTCTATTTTCTTTTTTTCACTACTGAACATCCCAAGGAGATCACTACACCAGCACAAGGTAGCTTATGGGTTAGGGAGAAGCTGAAGAAAGATTGTCACGTCTTGTGTCGAAAGTAAGTATACTTAGGTATAGGTACTTACGCTTATCAGGGTTTGCTAAGTAGAAATATAAAAATAAAAGAAATCTAAAAAAGGAATATTGTAACAATAGATTATTAATAATAATGTCTTTATTTCTCTTCGAAACAGTGTCTCCAAAGTTTCCACCCTTATCAATCAGTTCCTCACTTGCACCACAGTCAGGGGTCCATTTTCAATTACCCGCTATTTGTCAAGCGGGTCGAGTGTCAGACACCGACGTTTAGTGTCGACACTCCAGCACCCCGCTCCTCGGGGATTGGTCCTGCTTATTGCTTTCTTGTTCTGTGGCATATTTGTGGTGGAGCGAATTATTAGGAGGGTTATCGTTACGGTCAATATTGGTGGATGGATGGCAAGGTGTATTGTGTTGGATGTCGATCAGAATAGTTTTGAAGCGGTTATACAGTTGAAGTCTGATTGACAATAGAGAAGCACTGTGCTGAGGAAGAAACCTTTATGATCGTTCAAGATAAACTACGAGTATGTCTCATAAAATTACAATCCTAGCTTATAATATAAATACGAAAGTGAGTTTATTTGTTACACTTTCACGCTAAAACGGCTGAACGGATTTAGATAAAATTTGGCACATGTGTAGACCATGACCTGGAGAAGGACATAGACTAATTTTCATCCTGGATCACAGACAAAGTCGCGGGCAACAGCTAGTACATAATATTATGTGTAAGACAAGACATCCTTTTACATTTTGAAGCTACAAAAGCCCAATAGGTACAAGTACTATCTATCAGTGCTGCTGGGGAGTTTGTTGCGCCACTTCTTCTTCCCAGCTAAAGCACTAGGAAGTGGTGAAGGGCGGGCGTTTTGGGGGACTGTCTTATGTAATTTTGACATTTGTAAAGTGCTGATTCTCAGCCTAGTTTGAATAAATTACTATTGATTTTGATTTTGAATTATAGAAACATTGAGTTATCATATAAATGCTGTTGAAAACAAGGTGGAAAAATGTTATCTGGAAAAATAAAAACTTGGTAAGTACTGCAATTGACAAGATACAAGAAGAACACAGCATGAACAAACAGGATTGAAAGAAAGAAAGAAAGCAAAATTATTTATTGCGACTCGCACAGGAAATCACAAATTAAAATACACTCATTAAAACATTAATAAAAATATTAAAAAATAAAAACAATTAAAATAAAAGCAGAAAGTCCTGTACGAGGCCAAAAGGCTCCCATCTCAGCATATGATTTGAACATCTTCAATTGTAAAGCTTTCTTTTTTCCGATGACAGACTAGACTAGTTATGTAGCGAGTTAACATTGACTTCACAGGTTTATACGAGCCCAGTTATGTGTCAGTCCAGCGCTGACTTGTAACTAGACTCGTGTAGACACTAGTTTCAACCCAGTCTAGTGCTGACGTTGCGCCCTCAAGTCAGTCCAGTTGACTAACCTACCCGTCTATATTCGGGCCCAGTAGCTTCCCCCGCCTGACTTACTGCTGATTTCGCCTACATGAACCCACTGATTGGGTCCGAAATTACAAGTCACTGGGTTTAGTCATTGCCATCGTATAACCTATTTCCCAAAAAAGTTATCTATCAAAAATAGTGTTGCCCAAATGCAAGAACAAGACGAGACTTAGCCAGTCTTGGTCTTGGTCTTGCGCCAATACACCTGGTCTTGGTCTTGGTCTTGGTCTTGCGCTCCCAGTCTTGGTCTTGGTCTTGGTCTTGCAGCAAGAGTCTTGCAAGTCTTGCAATTACCTATTAGTCTATTACTATTTATTAAAGTTTACTTTAAATCTTAGAAAAACGTATTAGAATTGGAACATTGTGAGCTTGAATTAACATAGCCATAGTAAAGATCAAGCAGATTAATAAATAACTGAAGATTTGATAAGAAATTCGAAAAATCAACTGACCTATATGTCGTTTTCCATGGAAGTAACTGTTTCTTAATAAACATTTATGATTTATAAGCTTACATTTGCTAAAACATGTAAAAAAACAAATTAATTACAATAACTTGACTGTATTTTAAAGAACAATACTTATCTGTCTAGAAAGAGATTGAACCCTCAACTTATAAGAAATTTAATAAAAGAGTTTTACGATTTATCATTTATTTGAATAAAAAATAAAATACAACACAAATCAACAGCTTTATCATTAGGTTATGATACTTTATATAAATTTTTTTGACCAAGAATTAATACAAAGTAACCATCTGGCTGACTCATCACTTAACCTATTTCTATGTTTTCTAATTACTAATGATGCTTTAGAAAATAACCTCTCAGCAGGTACTGAAGTTGCAGGTATTGAGAGAAAATCACGGGCCATTTTCGATAAAATCGGATACTCTGTCTCATGCGTCCTCCACCAATCTAAAATGTCTTCCGAGCTGGCAGTTCTTGGTTTTCTCAGGTACTCCTCCAACTCGTCTATCACTAAGCCTTGAAGACAAGATCCAGATGACGTCGAGGGACATTCATAGAGTTTATCAAAGTCTATTACGTCTTCATCTTCATCACATACTTTATTTTCTTTTTCTGGTAATTCCAGAGATTTGTTCAGTGAGTGTAGACTTTTATATTCTTCATAAAGTTCATTGAACTTGCGCAGACTTTCTGTTTTAAGTTGCTTCCCCCACATTGTCAGGTCAAAAGTCTGAGCCTTATGCCTTGGGTCTAAAATTAAAGAAGTACAATAAATCCAGTTGCTCTTCTTGTAATGTTTAAGCATTTTGTCTCGAGCTGCTTGGAAAGCTAGAATGAGCCTTTCATCCACTTCAGATCGATTAGGTTTCTCATCTAACTGTTTTACCATGGATTCAATTTTATCTAGCAAGAGATTGAATGATACAATGACTAGCGGTAATGTAACATATTTGTCTCCACCAAGTTTTGTACTTAAAAGTTTAAAGTTTATTAGAAATTTATGTAATTTTTCGAGTACCTGCCATTCATTAGCTGTGATTTGAAAATCATTTAATTCGGTGACAGAACTGCACAATATGTCAATGCCCGCTCTCACTTTTAAACCAAATCCAATCATATCATGTGTGGAATTCCATCTCGTTGGACAGTCAATAATGGCATTTAGATTTGATGGCACGCCAGCTGCTTCACAAGCAGACTGAAACTTCTTCTTCACTATCTCACTTCTTTTTATTTTACTGGAAATACTGCGTAACTTTGTTACAGATGTACGCGAGTCAGCAATATTTGGTGCAGATTCTTCATCTTCCTCATCCTCAGTTTCGTCTGCATAGTCTTCGTACTGCTGATCTTGCGCGTTAGTGTCAGACTCACAGTGTAATGCTAAGGTCTTTAATAAATCTTGTACACCAAGGTTTAAAATGTGAGCAAAGCACCGGAAATGTTGATTGTCTGAATCAAAGTGTGGCGGCAGCTGTTTGCCCAGTTCATACATAAATTTGGTATTTGCAGTTGCGTTGTCGACCGTGATACCTTGTATTTTATCAATTATGCCATATTCCAATAAACATTCATGGAAAATCGTTGCAATATCTTCCCCAGTATGTCGACCGCGTGATGGTATAAAATCAAGAACTACAGATTGATACTTCCATTCGTTGTCTATATAATGAATAGTAACCCCGTAGTAACTCCTACCAGCAATTGACGTCCACCCATCAATGGTAAAAGACATTTTAGATGATAATTGTTGAAGTCGTTCCTTGAGATTCAATTGGAGCTCTTCAAATCGCTCTTTGACTTTCCTTCTAAGTGTAGACCTTTTAGGAAACACCATATTAGGGCAAATACGTCGAAAATATACTTGTGTAGCTTCGTCATCGAAAAATGAGAAGGGAAGATATTTTTTCACCACCCAATCAACTGTAGCTGTCGTGATGTTGTCACTGCTGTTTTCCGACTGAAACAAAACAATAAATCTTGTGTTATTATTTAAAACATACTAGGTTTGAGCGTATAAGAGGAGGAGGTTTGTTGTTGTTAAATCGAGAAAATCGTTAAATTGATATTTGTTATATTAAGGTTGCACTGTACTGTAATTTACCAAAATAAAGTACTTAGTTGTTACTGGCCGATTAAATGAAAATATGGGTGTTTATAAAAAATATTTAAGACGATAATTACATACTTAATATGTCGCACCCCTAGATGAAAACACCACTAACTCAAAAATACTTACGTAAGTTAATGGCGTTTTTGAAAGTATCGCATGAATAGCTACGCGGAGTTAAAATTCTTTTAACTGTTAAAAAAATATTCTTACCTGTCCACTTCTTCCAGCGGTTACTAAAAAGCTTGTGATATCTCCACTTAATTTTGGTTTAACAGGAAGAAATATTTCTGATTCCTTTTTGTGGAAAGATATTAGATGTTTCCTTAAGCCTGAAGTGTTTCTGTTTTTCATTTTTATTTCAATCTTTTTATGTTGGCACAATTTACAGAAGGCAGTTTGGGATGCATGAATTATTTCGAAAAACTCCTCAAATTTGCTTTTGGGTCTTTTAGATCTGTGACTCAAACTCTCGTTACTCGGACTAGAATAATTTGAATCTTCGTCACTCATATTAAATTGTACACGTGATACGTTTTTAGAAAACAACGAGAATTAGTAAAAACAATTATTAAGTTAGACTCGAAGCACAGCTCAATTGGAAATGACTGGAATTAAAATAATTCCTTTATTTATAGTACGTTTCCTTGCTTTCTACCGCGCCGCCTCGCCACGTGCCGGCTCTATGAAAAGGATGCCGCCGCAAATCAAACAATGCCGCGTGCGGCGTACAAACACACACTAAATATTACCTACTTGTACAGACGCGACGCGTGAATAAAATAGAATTAGTGCCAATCACTATTCTTTACATATAAGTGAATGTTTTGGCGTACATCTATACTAATATTATAAAGCTGAAGAGTTCGTTTGTATGTTTGATGACAGAAGTTTTAAAATAAATAAATAAGTCCTGAACGTCACTATACCTACCTCCAAAGTTACTATTCCTCGTGGACGAAGTCGCGGGCACAGCTAGTAAATACTTACTCTCATCATCTCTCTCAGAGATATTCGGGCTGGTAAGTAATACAAAACTCTTATCGCAGGCTTTTTATTTTATTAGTAGGTAAGTACCTACGCTTTTTATATTATTTTATTAGTTTTGTAGAATTTTTTTACACGTTTCAAGTATATTTAAAAGTGGCTACAATATTTATTAAACGGGTGATATTTGAACACTTTTTTGCTATTTCTTGTAAAAACTTAAGAAATATAATGACTAAATGTACAATAATAGTACCTAAGTAATTAGTTTAAAACCATATAAGTAATCAATATTATAATATATACTTACTAGAATGAATTAATATGACATCTACTACCTATCCTTACCATTTTATCCTAATCATAATACTACTTGCGTGATCAGTATAATGTATTCATTTTCATTCTAAGCACTCTGAAACTTATTTATTCTTTGGAACACCTGTAGGTACTCTTAAAAAAATTCGAAATTATTTTGCATGAGTATACCTACGCCCTATGGCGGCAATCAAATAGTGTCACAAATGTTATGATTTCGGCGTGGCGGCAACGATTGTTTTAGATTTCAAAAGAAGCCCCGGCGCGTGTATCATAACCATGTACTTCCGAAAAGCGGCAAATTTCTTTGAAAAGTAAGTACAAAACCTTTGATGCCGCATTATCAAAGTGCCGATGGTTAAAACATAACTATGCATGCACTCAGTTTGATTTTAATAGATATTTTTTTATTCGCTATGTTTATGGTATTAGTCGTAATGCGCATAGGTCCAGTTTTTCATATTCTTTGATACAGTTTTTTGCGTCTCATAGAATTCCTAAGCGTACCTACCTATACACCGAACTGTTACACCTAACTACTCAGTGAAATAGCGCTAAGTCCTAGCTGCAAGACGCAAGAGTCTTGCAGGCTATGTCTTGTTCTTGCTCAAGTCTTGCACGGTCAGTCTTGGTCTTGGTCTTGCTAAAAATACGCGGTCTTGTTCTTGGTCTTGGTCTTGCAAAAACGCAAGAACAAGACCAAGACTGCAAGACCAAGACTGAATTTGGGCAACACTAATCAAAAACAAAAGAACACATCTCTTTAAAACTGCACAAATCAACTTTCAAAAAGTGTAGTGACCTTAAAAAAACAATTTGTGTCCCACTCAGTCCCCTGCTCACCCTCATATCGCGTTATAGTAAAATGATTTGCCGGGCTGGCCTCCAAACTCAATAAACTTGATTGCTGTCCACCCTCCGTCAACTTACTTGAAGATACGGGACTTGAGATTTATTTTAATGACAATTGAATTTTTCTTTGTTTGAAAGTTGGGCTTAAGAAATCGGTTTTGTTTAGAGTAGGGAAAGAGTTTTACCTGGTTTGCATGATGGTTTCTCAGTGTATTTTCCTTTAGTATTAAATAGGACAAAAGGTGTTTAAAATAAATACAAACTAAAGAAAAGAAATATCTTCGATAAGGGTTCGTATCAGTGGCTTCGAACCCTAGCGCTTTACTTTGTGTAAATAATTTCATCACTACTGTTCTCAAAATGGTGAAGGAAAACATCGTGAAGAAACCGGCATATCCAGAACCAAAATTCGAAGACATGTGACATCTACCAACCTGCACTGGGCCCGCGTGGTAGATTACAGCCCACTTCCTCTTGAAGATAGGAGGCCTGTGTCCCAGCAGTAGGAACATTATAGGCTGATTATGATGAAGGGTTCATATGAGAAGAACTACAACCATTATCATACCTAAGTCTACCCAGATACATTGGTACAGATCTGATGTTAATAAAGTTTTAGGTGAGTTCCGCAAGAATTACAAGCTTTAGGAGTTATTTCAACTTTGTCTTTAAAGATGACAACGCATCAGCAAAACTTTCTTCGGGCAATATTTTGAATACTATTTTTAAACCCCGATGCAAAAAGAGGGGTGTTATAAGTTTGACCGTTGTGTGTTTGTCTGTGGCACCGTAGCTCTTAAACGGGTGAACCGATTTGAATGCGGTTTTTTAATTGAAAGCAGGTTTTCTAGCGATGGTTCTTAAACACGTTTTTTTTTAAATCGGTTCAGCTGTTTGAAGATTATCAGCTCTTTTCTAGTTGATGAATGAATGTGAGTATCTTCCACAGGTTTGATCGATTTGAAATTTGGTATTCTGTTACTTCAATGATATTTGAAGAACATAGTAGCCTTGAACTGATGCTGCAGCATCACCTGGATTTTGCAGGATACCCAACTCTCTTACCAAATTACAGCACAGGTATCGTGTTTGGGTTCATTGGAATGGTCTGAGTGAATAGGTTTTAGATAGATGGTGGTGGTCTGGTGATGGAGTGGGAAAGAGAAATGCGGAAATGTTTGTGTCGGGGGTTTTTTTGTAAATTGTACTTGTGATTTGAAAGAATGTCTATGGAGTTTCTTGCCTGTTCTTCTGTTCTGTATAGAAACCTACTACGCTTTGGAATGGGTAACGATAATATCTTATTCTTATTGAATGATCGACTCCTTGACAATCCAAAAGTGCATGCAATTGAAATAAATGCTTTGAGATTTTTTTTGTGTTGTTACCAACCTTAAATGAAGACTATCTTTTTAGTTTCCTTAGGTAGATAACTATATATATACTAACAGGTATGTCTGTTTAATTATATTCATAATAAGTGGCAATTAATGGTGTGGTATGTACTGCTGCCGCCAAAAAGTTATGAAGCTCCTCTACAAGCTTGGTCTCCTGCTTCACGAAGATTCTTATTTCGTCCCATCCTCCTTACACCTTGCCCATCATCACTAACAGAATATTTCAATTAGTATTTAAATTACTGTTTTTACAACTTAAAAACTACATAAGAATATCAACAAAAAACATAGCCTTATTAGTTTCAAAAGTATCTAATCATGCTACCTACACGGTTATCGAACCTTTTTGGTACAACTTAATTGATATGTTCTGTCATTCTAATAGCAACTCTACTGGGGGTTAAAGAAGATTGGTTTTCAGATGGGAGACTGTTCCCCTAGTGGCCTAGTCCCGGGGGGGCAGGATATTGCGCCGGGCGACAACTCGATGTCGATCACAATGTATTAATTCGTCATTCTCATTATATTGCGGATATTTGAGTCTGATAGTGTGCTGATAGCCTGTCCAATAGTTCAGTGTTTTTCATTTGCTATGTATTAGATATTTTATCTACCGACCAATTCATTACAGGACATCGAATTTATGTTTTGTAGGCTAAATATACAAGCTTGGTGCACTTTTTGGCTCTGTTAAAACTAAAACTAGTCTTACATGCTACAAATGTAAAGTACCATTAGAAATGTCAATGTCATAGACTTGGAATTGGAAATGTCACCACTGGCATTGGCTTGAGGGTCCTGGACCGAAAGAGCTGGAAGTCATGGGGAGAGAGAGGCCTTTGCCCAGTAGTGGGATTATGCAGGTTACAATAATAGAAGTTATTGAGGTTATTTTTCAGGAATCTGAAATGCACACATAATCAGCCTATAATGTTCCCACTGCTGGGACACAGGCCTCTTCTCTGTGAGAGGGAGTGGGCTGTAATCTAGAGCTACCACGCGGGCCCAGTGCGGTTTGGTAGATATCACATATCTTCGAATTTTTGGTTCTAGGATATGCCGATTTCCTCACGATGTTTTCCTTCACCGTTTTGAGAGCACTGGTGATAGTAAAGCGCCTGCTTGGGTTCGAACCAACGACTCGCAGTTACCACTGGACCGCCACTGCTCCGAATCTCTGCTGAATCTGATATACTAACCTTTTATTGATCGTCTATTTATATGATCACAAATTAACAGCTCTTCTTATAAGATGTTTCTTTCGACCAGTTGTGGTCGAGTTGAAAAAGGGGAAGACACCATAATAGGTAAGTACCTATACACATTCAAAAGAAAAACTTATGTAAGTAAGTATGACAGTTTTCTTTGTAATAAATAAAGATTATGTAGGTTCCTTTGCATTATTCGGATACGCTCAGAATTACTAATATTATTATTTTTATCTGATACGTTAGTCAGTCACCTCACGGGGGGCATGTTAACATCAGTGGCGATTCGGATCAACATCCATAACCTGCCACAATACTTCCATAGGTAATCTGTGGCTTTGCAAGAAATATTAAGTTGCCATTACTTTGTAATTCTACCAGTAAATCATTCAAAAAGACATACAATGTTACTACAGATGTGACAGTGACGCTAAGACACAAAAAATATGAAAAAGAAGGCCCACCTCGTGGTCTGCATGATAAAAAGCTCAAACTCAAAATATTTTATTTCATGTAAACATACATGGGCACTTATGAAACGTCAGAAGCTAGGTGCACGGTTCCAATTGGTCGCTTCCTATGGAAAAGAGCCGGCAAGAAACTCCACGGTTACTCATTAAAAAATTAATAGCATTTACAATGTTTTCAAATTACAGTGTTAACAGTGCAAACAGAATTAGCAGTGTTTCAAATTAGTGTGTTAGTGGTAGCTCATTATATAGATACTCCTGGAGCTGAGAATATTCCTTGCAATGACCAAGTACTCGAAGAGAATATCATAATTTTTCTGTGTTATTTCCACGCTTGATATACCCAGACGGATAAAGACAAGAAGACATTGCATTTGTTTGTTGTTGGTAATCTTAATGGCCGCCTCTTGAGCCACTCTCAGGTGGAAAAGGGTAAGGGTACACTGTAAGGTTTTGATTTGGTTGTGGATGCGATTACACCTCCTTCAGGGATTACATGCCAATGTTATGTGGTAGGTACAGTTACGGTATAACGTTTCTTCTGTTTTCTTTTAGACAAGAGTTCACGACAGCTAAAATCACACTAATATTATTGAGGCGAAAGTTTGTGAGTCTGTGTGTATCTTTGTCTCTTCTTCACGTTCAAACGACTGGACCAATTTGGATGAAATTTGGCACACAGATAGTTTATAACCTGGATTAACACATAGAATACTTTTTATCCCGATATTCCCACAGGATCGCGACTTACGCGGGTGAAACCGCGGGACGCAGCTAGTATTAAATAAATGCAAAATGTTTCATGCTGCCTACAAACAAAATAATATTACACTGTGTATCTTCTGCACTTCTCTATATCGTCATGTATACCATAATAAGACCACTATACACCCACTAAATTGTCTTGAATAAAAACAATGCTGATATATGGAGTGGTTCAAACTTTATTGGGCCAATAATTCAGCGAATTGATGGCTCGTCTTTGTTAATGCAATTATATTCCTTTATTGAAGCGGGACACAAAAAGATGATCGGTAAGTGCGGGCTCCGACGCGGCGACTGTTTGCTCATGAGCAACACGACGACAATTTGTTGTTAATCAGTGAGTATGAATTTGATTTCCATTTATGTCGCCCTTTCATTTAGGACAGAATTGAAGCATCATCTCTCTCTTTTTCCGCACATTTTCAAGTATCAAGACACTGTTGGTTGATTTTTGAAAACAGTGTTATTTGGAAAGCAAGAAAGAATATCAAAATCATCTGCCTTTTCCCAACTATCTTGGGGTCGACTTCCAGTCTATCCGGATGTAGCTGAATACCAGTATATTACATGAAGCGACTGGCTACCTGACCTCCACAACCCAGTTACTGGGTTACACGATAAACCTTCGTAAGAATGGTTATCAAACTTTCTAGCTTCTGACTACCAGTAATGACTGCCAAGATCTACAAATGACAGCCAAAACCAACGGCTTAACGTGCTTTCCGAGACACGGAGAGTTCTCAGTATGAAACAGATGGTCACCCATCGGACCCACCTCGGCAAGCGTAGTTTAACCTGATCGATTGACCCGAGCAGCTAAGCCACGAGCCCCACTAAAGATAAAAGATAATAACTCAAAACATTATATCAATTACTCAGAATACATTTTTGAAAGCTAAAATATATTCTGAGTAAATATTTAAATGTACCAATCCTTATGTCTTAACGTCGTAAATGAATAGGTTTTATAATATAATACAGGCACGCACGCAAGTAGTTAGTTTATTTATTTAAAAGACTATTTAATTTGTAACCAACATGATTATGTAACACGATAAGAGTTTAATTTATTAAGTTTGTAATGTTACCTTTTTATCGCGTTACATTTAGAAGGAACATCTGTCTCGTCTTTAGAAATAACTAAATGTTTTTTTAATAAAAAAAATGGCAAATAGTTGCAATTGTAACCAGCATCTATCACGGTGCCAAATAATTTATTGTTTGTATGACTTTAAATTAGCTGTATACACTGTGGAATGAGTTCCTTTATAAACTAGGCAGGTATAATATTAATTAGATGTTATCTTAATACTATCAGCGCCACTTCAACCGGTTCTGTGCTTCCTGCATCATGTGCTTGCTTGGGGGAGGCCTATGTCCAGCAGTGGACGTCTTTCGGCTGAAATGATGATGATGATGGTGATACTATCATAGAACCGTCCTATACCTCGAAGGATAAAATGTTGAACAGTATATTGTAATTAGAAAATATCTTCACTTGAAGAAGGATGTGCGTAGAATTTCAATAATTAGAATGTCTCTTCAGAAGCAATTGAATCAGAAAAAGCAATTTTTTTTTTAAAGAGAAGATGTGAATTTCAAATAATTTATTTCAATTAAAAAGGCACGTTCGAACGTCAAAATTTTCAAAAAATAGAATTGATTCTAGTCGCCCCTTCCAAAAGGTAGTTTTCGTATGGAGAAGAATGGGCAAGAAACTCAACCGTTACTCTTTTAAAATGTTTTACAATATTTTTTATACATTAATTATATAATTATATGTGAAGACGATGCACCTGGAATAAGATTACTATACCAAAATAGGTAAAAATAGTTAAAAATTACAATATGACAAAAAAAATTATTATGTAATGGATACATGGTGTTCACATATTTACAAGCATTGTAAAAGTACCTATATGATATTCCTAAAAATTTTACTAGTAATACTAATAAGTCAGTGTGTGAGTTCAAGTAATCACAGAATGTAATATCAATGTTGTAATAATTAATTATACAATTAAATTAGCAACCACTTTGATTTTGTCTAGACTCTAAATTGTTCTATGGAGCTAGACCACCATGTTTCCAAGCATTCTTATCTAGGATATAATAATAAGAGTCCTTTTCTATAAAGCAAAAGAAACATGTAGCCTGCATCCTAATTACACAGTTTCAATCATAATCCGAGTAATTTTGAAGGATATTGCTAATCTATTGCTTCATGTTCGAAAAAATTGTCTGCTCAACAACGTACAACACAATGAATGATGTTGGACTGTCAAAATGAAAGCCATTGCTACTGTAAGTGTGCTATGCAATTACCCTGCTATTTTAAATTAGAATTTTTATAACACTATGTTTTATGATAATGAAGACCCTCGACACTATCGAGCTTAATAAAAGGGTTAACCGTCCTAGGTAATGCTCACTCCTTATGCCAATGTGGCAGTACAGTGTAGATGAAGCAATAACCCATACAATAATCTCCCAACAAATAGTTTATTAACCCGCCATTTATGATAATGACTTAAATTATTGAACACTTTATAAATAAATGCTTTTCCCTTCGAGTTACATCAAAAAAGTATATTAAATTGAACGAACTGCCCTGTGTTGGTATGCCGAACCTATTTGAGTCCTTTTATTGTATAATTTTCCTATAAAACATCATTATGGTCTTGATAAAAACCGCTGCCATAAATGTGACAATGTATCCTATGGTTTTTAAAAAGACTGTGTTGGTTTTTACATCTTTTTGATGATGTTTTTCAAGAAGAAAGTGCACATATTTATAGTGTTCAGGTTCGTATTCAACGGCGTAATTTTTTAATGTTTTTCTGATGTTTTATATATTAGTGCATTGTGTTGTTCTGTGTGTATGGAAAGTAGAGTAGATATAAAATAATGTTTTGGTCAAAGAAGTGAGTGTTTTGAATAAAATGTGCAGCGGTAGGTTTGTAATCAAATTAAAACTTCTGTCGTATTTTTTATCGTTTATTTGATGCCGCATTATTTGTAAATATTTGTTTGTAAAGCAGATCTATACTTAGAGCGATTACGCACTACGTCCGATCCGAATCCGATCTGAATCCGAGAAATGTCGGTCCAAAGTAGCCATATTACTATTTGTATGAGGGGTTGCGCACTAGATCGGAACTCTGTCCGTTAATTTGGAACATTACCAATTCGCATTGAACTCGGATCTTGAATTCGGATTCGGATCGGACGTAGTGCGTAACCGCTCTAATAATGAGGAGTTTGTTTGTTGTAACGAGCTAATCTCTGGAACGACCAGTTGGATTTGAAAAATTATTTTTGTATTTGATGGCCCAATTCTTGAGGAAGATTATACGCTATTTAACATCACGCTACGACCCTTACGAGCTGAACAAAACGAAAAAGTGAGGTATGCGAAAACGAAGAAATATCGGATGGGCGATGCGATGCGACGCGACGCGATGGGTCGCGGAACAAGAAATTTTACGCGGACGAAGTAGTGGGCAGAAGCTAGTAATATATAGGTAATACTGACGACCGACTTCACGAGAATTTATTAATATTTTTTTTTATATTACGTAATGAAAAAAATTATTAATAAATTCTAAAATTTCTTGTTCCCCGACCCATCGCTGTTTTTTGACCGTGGTTGCATTATGTGCAAAAAACTGTTTTTTTTTCATAAATTCTTACAATAATCGTAAAATTTTTCAATAAGACGCCACACAGATCAAAAAAATAGTAGATTGTAAGGTATACGAGGGGTTAAAATAACCCATTCTAACGAGGTAGTTTTACTCCCGGGCTTTAGCCAGGGAGTAAATCGAAACCGAGTTATAATGGGTTGAAGCGTGTGTTACACTCTACTTTTCACTACGATTGCGAGAAAATAAAATAATCCAATACGATATTAAATAGTTTTATTTTATTTTTAAAAATACATTCTGCATTTTTAAGGAAACTTTTTATCCCGGTATGCGGTAATAAAAAGCTAGTTTTACATAAGAGTAAAGACTTTTTCGTTTTTGTAGGCTCGTTGGTTACAGGCAAAAATTACTTTTTCCCCTAGAGCAAGATATGCAATTTTTTCGCCGCTCTGGTACGCTACAATGACGGACTTTTTGAGCAAGAGGAGTGAAAAATAGATTTTTTTACATATTTTTCCGTCGATAAAATTAACCATACCTAGATTACCTCAATTCGATATGTGCATATTATTAAGACTCACACTGTATAGCTATCCTGTAAACAGATTATTTTCGCACTAAAAGTTCAGACGAAGTTCATCGTCTGTAACCTTTTCCCAACTATGTCGGGGTCGGCTTCCTGCCTAACCAGATACAGCTGTAAATATCAGTACTTTACCGACATGGAGTGACTGCTTTTCTGACCTCAAGAACCCAGTAACTGGTCAACACAATACCCCTTGGCGAGACTAAATGTCAGACTTTCGGGCTTCTGACAGCCCGTAACAACTCAAAGTCAAAGTCAAAGTCAAATCATTTATTTCAAATAGGCCCATGTATGGCACTTTTGAACGTCAAAATTTACAAAATATTAAAATTGATTCTAGTCGCCCCTTCCAAAAGGTAGTTTTCGTATGGAGAAGAATGGGCAAGAAACTCCACCGTTACTCTTTTAAAATGTTTTACAATTGTTTGTATATGCACGTACATTAGTTAAATAATATTACCTATATGTGAAGACGATGCACCTAGAATAAAATTACTATACCACAATAGGTAAAAAGAATTAAAAATGAAGCAACGACAGATAATTTAATATGTGATAGATACATGGTGCTCACATATTTACAAACATTGTAAAAATAGACGATTTTCCTAAAATTTTGTAATTAATAAGTGTGTGAGAAAGTAATCACAGAATGTAAAATCAATGTCATAAAACACAAAATAATCAATTTTACAATTAAATTAGCAACCAGTTTGATTTTGTCTTGATTCTAAATTGTCCTATGGAGCAGGACCAGCATGTTTCCAAGCACTCTTATCTTGGATATAATCCTCTAATTTGTCATATGCTTGTTTACAAAGTGTACTTTTGATATGAGTTTAAAATTTTCTTTCATTTAATTGCAATATGTCACAAGGTATTTTGTTGTAACATTTAACACAGTACCCCATAAAAGATGTATGTACTTTAGATAATCTGAAAAATGGTTGATCTAGTTTATCTTTATTTCTAGCATTAAAATTATGTCTATCACTAATTTTTTTAAAGAGATGTGGATTTTTCCTTACATACATAATATTTTCATAAATGAATTGGCAAGGTACCGTCATAATATTAATCCTTTTAAAAAGTTCCCTGAGAGATTCGCGGCGACGTAGATTATAAATGGCTCTGACAGCTCTCTTTTGCAAAATAAACATGGATTCAATGTCAGCAGCCCGACCCCACAGTAAAATGCCATACGACATAATGCTGTGGAAGTAGCTAAAATATACCAAACGTGCGGTTTCCACATCTGTTAACTGTCTTATCTTTCTAACAGCATAAGCGGCCGAGCTTAACCGCCCCGCAAGAGATGTTATATGAGGTCCCCATTGTAATTTCTCGTCTAGCGTGATTCCTAGGAAAACTGTTTGATTAATAAATTCCAGTTTTTCTCCATTCAATATGATGTCACATTCGCTACTTTTAACATTAGGTAATTTAAATCTAATGCATTTGGTTTTTTTTTATTAAGTACCAGATTATTTACCGTAAACCAATCTTGGACTTGCAGAATACTGTCAAAGGTATGCAAGTGACAGTCAAGACCAACGGCTTAACGTGCTTTCTGAGGCACGGAGGGGTCTCGGTATGTTATGGATGATCACCTATCCACGGGCCGACCTCGGCAAGCGTAGCTTAACTTTGATCAATCCGTGCGGCTATTATTACCGCCTAAATATCTTTCAAACACCAAATCATCCAGAATATAAAAATAACAACTTCAGTAGTCCATTTCCTCCACCACGCACTATCTCCCCAGAGGAAATAAGTATAAAAGTTAGCAACGCCAGAATATCGTTAACACGTTGTCGTGCGCCAATCACAGTGCGTTATTCGATCACTGAGGCGCGAGCGCTGCCAATTTTTGTCCAATCTCATGGATTTCCGGCGACGGCACTCGACTTCCGGCGGAGCGGAAACGAGCCAACGCGCCGGATATGTTCGCCAACATGTTGGCAATAAGAATGGTGGCGAGGGAATCATTTTCTTTTTAAAGTTGTAGGAGATTTATGGTATGGAACAGATGGAGGGATTTGATTGTCGTTTTGTTTAACACTTTCGACTTCACCCACTTTTCATAGAACTCGTACGCCATGCCGCCATAGGTACATATTGGACGTGAACCCTCCAGGAGGGTTACCGGCATTACGTTTCCGCTAAAGTTAACCATCGTAGACAGTCAACGGCATTAGGTTTAAAACCGTGTTATAAAACACTGTAAAACGAAATAAAATAGTGTTTTCAGGAGGTCTTGTCGCTATAAGTAGTTCCCAACCTTTTAAATGTTTGTGAATATTTGAACCGTGAATAAAGAAAAGAAAAAAAAATGTTTGGATTTTAAAACCAACGCATAATTATACTAATAAATCTTGTTAAAATATACACCAGATTTTATTGTCACGGTTTATAATTCTGTATTCGCTAAGAAAAACCTACATTTAAAATGAGCCTTTTGCGAGGGCTCCTGGCATCCCATGTGCGACTAGATGAACCCTCCAGGAGGGCTCCTGGCACTGAACGTGTTAAAATATCGTGGAGGATTGGTCCGTTTTGTTGCTTACTTATTTCCTAGGAGTTTAATTTATACACATATAACATACGTTTATAAACTCACGCGTTATTCCTATGAGTTTAGGCAGAAATTACAGAACCTGCTAAAATCCCAACATACTCCTTAACTTTAGTGCAAACGTAATGCTGGTGACCCTCCTGGAGTCAACTTGCAATATGAATGGCGGCATGGAGTATGAGCTCTATGAAAAATTAAGATTTTCATCTCTCCCGTCGCGCGTCGGCATTGCTGAAAATGTAATCGGTAAAGTTGGTAACTGTAGGCTGTTAATGTCAAAGTCAAATAATTTATTTCATCTATGCAAATAAAAATCACTTTTGAATGCGTCATACAAGCAAAAAATTGCAAGTAGCTTCAAGAGAAGAATATGGGCAAGAACTTCTCTTATAAAATGTTTTTCACTCCTCTTGCTCAAAAAAGCCGTCATTATACCGTCATTACCAAAGCGGGGAAAAAATAGCATTTCTTGCTCTAGGGGAAAAAGTAATTTCTTTTTAATTTTTGTCTGTTCCAACGAGCCTTGAAAAACGAAAAAGTCTTTATTCTTATGTAGAATAATCATGATTATGGACTCGACTTATTACTGGTTTACAAAAAAAAGAAGAACATTTTATTTTTGAAAATGGAACTAAATGCGGCTATCTCTTCGGTAGAATGCGTGCATTGCGATGCGGCTACAGAAGAAATAAAAAAGGCATTGGCGCGAAATCTTTAGAATTTTTCTCTAATTACGAATTAATTTACAACAGTGATTGAGAGAGTGATTGAGATTGGACAAATGTCATCATCTAGTGAGAACATCCTCAAAGAGGACTGAAATTAAGTTGCCAGAAAAAACATCTCGTTTAGATATCCAGAATTGTACAAAATGTACAGACGCCAGCACTTCAAGCTAATTACAATCTGTCAAATTTATTTAATAGATTTTCAACTTTATCGCTGAAAAATAAGGTTCAAAGTTGATTGGGAAAATTTGACAGTTTCGGGTAGCTTGATGTGCTGGCGTCTGTACATTTAAATAAAATAAACCATTTCACTCGCAATCGTAGTGAAAAGTAGAGTGTAATACACGGCGCTAAAACCCATTATAACTCGGTTTCTATTTACTCCCTCGCTAAAGGTCGGGAGTAAAACTACCTCGTTACAATGGTTTATTTTAGCCCCTCGTATAACAATCTACTATTACAATATTTTGAATACATATTATACAATTATATTATGTGAAAACGCAGCAGAGCAGAGCTGGCTCAGTGGTAACGACTCCTGACTCAAGACGCTTTACTTTGTGCAAAACGTTGAAGGAAAACATCGTGAGGAAACCGGCATGTCCTAGAACCAAAAATTCGAAGACATGTGACATCTACCAAACCGCACTGGGCCCGCGTGGTGGATTACGGCCCACTCTGTCTCACAGAGAGGAGGCCTGTGACCCAGCAGTGGGAATAGAATAAAATTAGTATACCAAAATAGGAAAAAAAGAATAAAAAATTAAGAATGAAATGCTCATGAAAACCGGAATTATTTAAGTTTCGTCACTAATGTAAAGCCACACACAAAAAAACATACAACTATTAATACAGGTAACGTAAAATAATTACCACACCTGTGGGTAATTCCCCTAGAGGTTAGGTTACCTCCGTAGGTACAATTTGCTCGATTACAGTACACAGGTAAACTGGGTCATGTGTAATTAGAGACTATCGAGAACAATTTGTATCCCGATCATGAAACAAACGTACACCTACGTAATATTGAGCACTTGATTGGTAGTGCTAACAGGTAGGCCTACACTAGAGCAATGTATTTATAATAATTCCACTTGTAACTCAGAATCTAGAGAGAATTATGTTGGCAATTACCATGATAGTCAAGATCAAATACAAGCATATGTTTCTTATGAAGCTGTAAAAAGGCATTAAAAAGGAATTGGTGTTCAGACAACACCTAAGGTTTTGTTTATAAAAACTTTGCTTAAAGTTAACACGTTCAGTGCCGGGAACCCTCCTGGAGGGTTCACTAAAGTCGCATATGGGATGCCGGGAGCCATCGCGGAGTGCTTATTTTAAATGTAGGTTTTTCTTAGCGAATTTGGCATAATAAACTGTGAAAATAAAATCGGTTGTATATTTTAACAAGATTTCAAACCGGCGACACTCCTCGAGGGTTAACTTTAGCGCAAACGTAATGCCGATGACCCTCCTGGAGTCAACTTGCAATATGTATGGCGGCTTGGCATATGAGCTCTATGAAAAATGGGTGGAGTCGAAAGTGTTAACCCTCGAGGACTGTCACCGGCATTAGGTAGGAAATTTTGTTAAGATATTCAGAATTCGTTAAGAAAAACCTACATTTAAAATGAGCCCTCCGCGAGGACTCTCGGCATCCCATATATGACTTGAGTGAACCCTCCAGGAGGGCTCCCGGCACAGTCACGTGACACAAGGCATAACATCACGCCTGTATTCCCGAAGGTTGAGCAGAGTTGTACGTACTTCTAGTAGGTACACCCACATTTCGCCAATTATGTTTACCTAGATCCTATGTAATATTGGCATTCACCGGGTAGGTACACATCCAGACTCCGGGCTGCTATCCAGATGGAGAAACCCAATTACACTTTACCCGACCCTGGGAATCGAATCCAGTACCTTATGCTTGTGGTATTCTGCTGCGCAGAACCACATCATTTAAACTAAAAAAAACATCTTTTGACCTATTAAAAGCCTATGATACTCATGTAACTCACCTTTTACATATTCTTTAACATTGTTACCTCTGAAAAGCATACTTTTAATTACCCTCTGAAGGTTTTAGCATCCAAAACTTATTTTAATGTAAAAAATCTTAGAATATTTTATATTCTGACATTTTCCTTTTAAACTGTCATCTGTCGAATTTACTTTTCTAAACCATAGACAAGTACACTTTATCCAAGAAGCTTATAGCTTCTTGACTTTATCGTTTTCTAGACCTTTTATAAATCCGGTGTATATGTCACCGTATAATAATGAACTTCGTTGGTTTATAATCTATCGGTATTATTTCCGTTAAATTATAAACTGTCGAAAAATTGTAAACTGCAACGAACTATTTACAATTTAACGCATTATTTTTCGCTAGTTTATAATCTTTCCATGGGAAACCGACAATTGTGAACTGGTATCAAACTTGCTTGCGACGTAACGCACCTTGCGCTAATATTAAATAGCCTGCCTGGCTGCGAGCAATTTGGAAGTAGCGCTCGCCGGCCGCTGCCGCGGCACCGCTCGCTTCGCTCGCTCGGCTCGCGCGCTGTTGGTCACAGTTCTAACCTAACCTAACCCATTTCACCCAGTTCACAATTTTTCGACAGTTTATAATCTAACGGAAATAATTCCGACAGATTATAAACTAACGGTTCTCACAATCTTACGGTGACATATACACTAACCTTCGCAATAAGAACACCTGTAGGCTTCCCTCTCTGTAAACCGTTTTTATTCGTTTTGGTCATCATGACTTGATATAAGTTCGAAATGTTTAATATGACACAGAACGATAAAAACGGCCTTCAAGTTTTTCAGTTTGGTTTGGTTTTTCTGGTGAAGCCTTTGTTTTTGAGTCCCTTGAGTCTATTTTTTTTAAACAAAGTTATTTTTGTACTCGAATCTTAGCCCGATCAATTCAGTGTATCTAGCGTGTGCTTGTTATGCACTTGTGAAACAGTGATTTCTATTAATAAGCTTTGAGTGTATCTGTACTATACCGGCGTATCATTTAACCTACTCCAGTAAGAGGCTCTACTTACCCTTCTAGCCGCGTGGCGTAAGACGCCACAGCATATACAGCGGCACACACTATTTAAATAAGAGAGGCCTCCGACGCCAAGCGGCGTGGCGCCAGGCGACGCAAGCCTCCGATAGAGGCCTCCGCCATCATCACAGTCCGCCGTCTTGTGTGACGTGGACGCGGCCCTCCCGCTAGCGTGAGGTGCCACAGAGTGTCTCTGCTACTTCGCTACCACTCACATCCACCTCTCCGCTCGACATAATAAACGAACTTGCTCGGCGTGGTTCCTCCACACTACCTGCTGCCTGCTTGTCTACCTAAGTGCCTGCCTGCCCATTTGCCTCATCCTGCCTCCCGACTATCATGAGCATCCCATGTTCTGTGAAGCCGACCCCTAACGTCCTAAACTTAACCTTTAATCTTACCTTTTTTTATATGTGACTTATTTTTACCTCCATCTACGTAAACGTAACGTTATAATGCTCAGCAGTAGCGCTTGCGACAACTACAACTACATAATAAAAAAGGTTTTTACAGAAGGTAGGTACACAAGGTCGCATATGATGAGTGTATTAGCGGTAACATTAGACACGATGATGATAATATTTTTAGATATTAGCACACGTAAGTAATATAGAAACGTTTAGTTTAATATGTGAGTAGCTCTGACTGCAATTATGTCAAGGTTTTTTAAGTAAAGTGATATTAAATTATAGGAATATGTTCTTGAAGTGGTTTGAGGTGAACTACCGAGTAAATACCTACCAAACAGTTTAGTATAACTATTTGCTGCGATCAACAAGCTGTTTAGAGAGTTGGGTTTATTCACAGTCGCTAATATAAGCTTTTATGAAATAAAAACGTAGTTTTCAAACTAAATTCATGTAATAATTTGGATAGCTCGATGTTACTTGGATTATTACGACCATAGAAATGGTAAAAGCAATCTTTATTGTTATAGACCAAACTTTGGACTGAAAAAGAAAGTTGAATACCAAATCATTGATTGACACAATCTTTGTAAACCAGAAGGTCAATTCTCATATTTAAAACACGTCCAAGTTCTAGTCGCCATCAGTCTCAACAGCGCCATCAATATCAAAAACTTGTCAAAAATGTTAGGTAAAGATTTTTTTACAGATTGAGACTGACAATGCGAACGTTCTTAAATATACGAGAGTTGGGCCTCAGAATAAAAGTTACACAAAACAAAAGAAAAACATGAAATCAAACGAAAAACACACATCGTTCCGCCAACTTTTCAACTGCCAAACATTTCGATCAAAAGTTGTCGATAACGGGTGGTCGTATGAAGTATAAATATTCACCGTTTGATGGTTGTAGCAACTTTTTCATTTTACTCGAAGTTTGGGAGAGATTGAAACAATAACAGGGGCTGAGGACTGAGGAGTGACGTCCCTCGGGAGCTACGCGTCTTGCGCCCCCTGGGATTGGTCACACTGAGAGCGATTAGCGGAAGGATTATCTTTGCGGGTTTGTTAAAAATAAATAGCATCATCGTTTTAAAGCATAGGGTGAGACTGCTTATCAGATTCAACAAATGTCTGAATATTATTATTACTGAATATTAGTGAAATCAATCAATATGCCTAGCCTTTTCCCAACTATGTTGGGGTCAGCTTCCAGTCTAACCGGATGCAGCTGAATACCAGTATTTTACATGGAGCGACTGCCTATCTGACCTCCACAACCCAGTAACTGGATAATACGATACCCCTTGGTAAGACTGGTTGTCAGACTTTTGGGCTTCTGACGACCCGTAACGACTGTCAAAGATCCACGAATGACAGCTGGGACCAACGGCTTAACGTGCTTTCTGAGGCACGGAGGAGTTTCGGTATTTAAAGATGATCACCCATCCACGGACCAACCCCGGCAAGCGTAGCTTAACTTGATGGATCGACCCGTGTGGCTGTTATTACTTAGTCACGAGCTCCCCTGATGATGTCACACTATGAAAAAATCAAACACATAATTTTATTACTTGTCTCATAAACCTACCTAATCGTACCTAAAAGACAGAATTTCACATCGTACACATAAATGTTAAGGAAAAATCACTATAAACTTTAAGTATTAAGAGACCGTAGGCCTATTTCAAAATAAGTTGAAGAAATTATAAGCCAGCATATTTAATTTCCTTGGTTCCTTTTTCCACGTGACTTCTTCAGAGACAAGTAACGGGCGGCGATACTTTCCCCGCTACCGCTCGCAGTCGGCCCTACACCCTCAACAGTATATTGATTGGATTTAGCGAATTCAATATAGATGTTATATTGTATCAGAATTGATGGTTATTTGCTTATCAAATTCTTTTCTTTGTCGCTGTTTCCATTGTCGGCGTTTTGATAACTGACTCGGAGATTAAATAAAACGTGGTGTTTGCTATTTTTGGATTATTATTACATTGGAGAATTTTGAAGTGCTTTCTGTATCTTATCACGATCATGACTTATGTCTTCTCATCTTTTGGATGTATTTTCAAAGGCAAGCTTCACAAATCCTTTTTCCAAGCATGATGATAATGGCTCTTTATCTTTTTCAAGCGTGATGATAATGGCTCTTTATCTTTTTCAAGCGTGATGATAATGGCTCTTTATCTTTTCCAAGCGTGATGATTATGGCTCTTTATCTTTTCCAAGCGTGATGATTATGGCTCTTTATCTTTTCCAAGCGTGATGATTATGGCTCTTTATCTTTTCCAAGCGTGATGATAATGGCTCTTTATCTTTTCCAAGCGTGATGATTATGGCTCTTTATCTTTTCCAAGCGTGATGATTATGGCTCTTTATCTTTTTCAAGCGTGATGATAATGGCTCTTCTCTTTATCCTTATGATGATGTTCAACCATATTACAATATTTTGATTCAAAAGAGTGTCCATGGAATTTCTTGTCTGTTTTCTCCTTGATAATTTAAAAGTGCCTGTACCTAATTGCTTTACTTCAAATAAATATTTTGAGTTTGAGTTTACTAGGGTAGCTTACATAAGCAGTAATGATTGACATTGTCAAATTAAGATTATAATTTTATCGAGCTAATTGAAGTTCTTATTACAAAAGGCATTCATAATAATCATAATTCCAGTAGATGTAGGTTCTTCAATTGCCATTTACACCTCATATCATTAAGATTAGTAAATGTACACAAAAACTAATATTTTTCCATGATTTAACGTAGACAAGGTCAGAATTCAGAGGATAATAAGATGTTGCGGTTTAGAACAAAAAGCGCCCATTATACGGAAGTCGAGTGATCCTCATTATGTTGTTGAGATGCGCCTGCGCACCAGCCTGTATCCTCCCACTGACGATTTAAGAGCTCTTTTTTGGAGGATATGGTTCAATTAAAAGACCGTAGAATTGAAAGATATTTAACCTTTTGGAAAGGGCTTTTATTTTAATGGTTTAAACAAACAAATTATGGCCATATTTTAATGATTTTAGACCCAAATGAATTGGTGAAGGGAAAAATCTGATGATTCAGAGATATGAATCACATAACAGTACAAGATTTAGGTTTTAGGTATGTATTTATTTTGAAGGCTAAATCAGTCAAGATAAATAATGAATTTGGCAATCAATAGGTATCTAATCGTGCGCTGAGTGTTTTATGTATCAAAGTCAAATAATTTATTTCAATTAGGCACTTAAAAGGCACTTTTGAACGTGAAAATTTTCAAAAAATAGAATTGATTCTAGTCGCCCCTTCCAAAAGGTAGTTTTCGTATGGAGAAGAATGGGGAAGAAACTCCACCGTTACTCTTTTAAAATGTAGGTCGTAGCGAAAGGTCTGTCTATACTATAATAAACTATATACTATAATTATTTTATAAAGAGGTAAAATTTGTTTGTTTGTAAGTTTTATGTAGGGGGTAATCTCTGGAAAAGTCTTTTTGCGTTTGATAGCTTGGGCTATCAAACGCAAAAAGACTTTTCATAACCTTCCTCAAGAATTGGTTCTTGAGGAAGGTTATATAGGCTCGCGGATGAAGTCGCGGGCAGAAGCTAGTTAGTAATAAAACTTTTAAAAGTAACATGAAGAACAAACTCCTGACTGGTGAGGCAGGTAAGTTACTTATATTTTTCAGTCTCGACTTAGTTGTATTGTACCTAAAATACTTTTGCTACTTAGGAGATAGCAGATTCAAAGATAAGCTACTGAACAGGTAGCATTTTTTGTGATCATAGCAAAAACTCTAATCACTTCTTGGTAGTGTTTTACAGATGGATTCATTATATCAATGTTGTTTATTTTTTTGCGCTAAGTTACGTTTTTTTACAAAGATAGAAAGTAAATTCGGTTAACTTTCTCTTCACAAGTTTACACATTCTAAACAGGATTCTAGATGGAATCTAGATAATATGCTTGCATCAAATTGTTAGTATCTGATCTCTATTGGTATGATGAGGAGCTCGTGGCTAAGTAATAACAGCCGCACGGGTCGATCCATCTTTACATACCGAGACTCCTCCGTGCCTCGGAAAGCACGTTAAGCCGTTGGTCCCGGCTGTCATTCGTGGATCTTTGTCAGTCATTACGGGTCTTCAGAAGCCCGAAAGTCTAACAACCAGTCTTACCAAGGGGTATCGTATTACTCAGTTACTGGGTTATGGAGGTCAGATAGGCAATCGCTCCATGTAAAATACTGGTATTCACCTGCATCCGGTTAGACTGGAAGCCGACCCCAACATAGTTGGGAAAAGGCTAGGCAGATTGATTGATCTCTATTGGTATAAAAAGCTTTTAAAAAGATACCTAAGAGCCAATTGTGCCCAAGCCATAAATTTACAACTTGTAATTGAAATAACTGAAAATCTGAAAAGGGGTCATTGTACTCATCATATTGAGCAACTTTTAGTATAGGACCAACACTCAAATCGCAAAAAAAAAAAAACAGTTGCATTTTTGAGCAGTCTTCTTTTCGTGTGATTAGTGACTAACCTGATGTCAGAGATTTAAAGCCACTTTAAAAATAAATTTTAATCCACGAAGAGCACCCAGGTGCTCTTCGTGGACTAGGCTAGGTGCTATTCGCGCAGGTGCTATTCGGACGGGTGCTCTAAGTGGACTACTTCCACCCATGGGCCTCTGACTTGACTTCACATGCAGTCGAGAAATATTTCTCAGGTATGCCAGTTTCCTCACGATGTTTTCCTTCACTATTTTTAAAGCAAGTGATAATTATACAATACGCATATGGATCCGAAAAGTCAGAGGTGCATACCTTGGGTTCGAACTCGAGACCTATGACTTGGCAGTCCGACGGTCACACCACTAGGCTATCACCGCGCAATGATGGCCTGGTAATAACGCCCCCAACTAACTAGTTGTAGGTCGTAGGTTCGAACCCTGAACGCGCTTTACTTTGTGTAAATCATTTCATCACCACTGCTCTCAAAACGGTGAAGGAAAACATCGTGAGGAAACTGGCATGTCCTAGAACCGAAAATTCGAAGACATGTGACCACGTAGTAGATTACAGCCCTCTTCCTCTCACTGAGAGGAGGCGTGTGTCCCAGCAGTAGGAACATTATAGGCTGATTATGTATGTATCTTTACATGTCCATTTTGTCTAATTCTGCGAACATCAATGTAGGGAACAGCAGATTTTTCACCCTTTTTCAGGTTTTCAATTACACCTTGTAGATATTTTTATTTCATATGGAAAGCTGTTAGTTGCTTCATTTAGCCGACGGCTCTATGGCAATGTAAGCCGATCTACGTCTGCGCCTTATAAACTAACTCAACATGATAAAATATACACGGACACCATTCAAAATGCAGTAAAATAATTGTAGAATAACGACTGCTCACTGTATTGTAACACAAAAAAAAAACATCAAGAAAACCATTATATATTATACAGCTCACGACGGAATCGTAAATCGAGAGCTAGTTGTAACTCGAGCAATTTAGGTTATACAGCAACAAAACATAGTTTTTATATATCGGAAGCAGCAAAATACATATTTATCGCAGTAGTTACATCAAAAACGAGTTGCTAGTACAAAATGTACGGTGCATTTGTGGCTCGCTGTGTGACTGATTGTCGCATGACACACTGTCGAACAAGTCACGGAATAAATGGCTAATGTATTCTATCTGTTGTCGTTGTGATGATTGGTTTAATTTATGGGTTATAGATGAGTTGTTTTATGTCTGTCTTGGCCAGATGGCCGTAGAAAAAACTGAGATGAGGTGGCTGAAGCTTATTTCAGAAGGATCATGAAGTACTTACCTAACTGTGCAGCGGTAACGATGTGTACGGACGATTTCAAAAGAAAAAACCATCATTTTAAAAGCGATGAGATTATTAAAGCCATCCATGAAATAGAAATACCTCATAGTAAATTGAGAAAAAGAAGATAGAGCCTCAGCTTTGGCTTTACATACTTAAAATAACGATCATGCATTGTAAAGAATAATTCAAAATGACAGGTGAGATTGTAATGTTAGCCAGGATTCGTGCGCAATGCAATAACAAACAAATTGTTACTTTTTCTGTTCATAAGTCTAAGATAACCATCTAAATGGCTACGTTTTCACTGGCATGCGAATCGGTCATGCTTTCCAGTAACTATTTATTATGAGTTAAATCGGCAAGCCAATATTTTGGCCATCGTCTTTAAAGGAAGATTTAACTGGATAACGACTAAAGCAATTTCGTGCCAATAAAGCTGTCAACAATAAGTCATAGTTATTAGTTACGAATTCCCAACGAAATTCAAATCAGTTATTGTAAAATTAAAATTAAGTGTCGATCTTCAGTGAATTATGTAAACATGAAACATGCACCGATTAATCATTTGGAAACATATTTTTTAGGCAATAAAAATGTATAATGTGAGACGTTTCGCGTGTCGCCCGTGATGGCCGTGTACCACGGCAGCTCCAACGTATATTATAGTAAAGTTACTGATGTCATTAATCAATTCGTTTTTTGTGTGTAAATGCGATTTTTATTGTCCGCGAACGAGTCGTGAATCCATTTGTGTTAATGAATGCCGCAAGGTGGCCCCCGATTAATCCAATGTCATTTTATAATAATGTTTGTAATCAGGCTCCCTTAGTTTTTGCAACGTTCCCCTCCAAGGATTGTAAAAACTGTGTGAAGATGACAGTTGGCGGTTGTTTTGTGTTTTGTTTTAATATCGGATTTTTGGAGATTTCAGGGGATGTTAAAGTTGTTTGTACAGAGAACAAATCTTTTAAGCAGTATCAGAATTCTGTTGGCTTAGGAAGTTTGTATTTAGATTGTATATCATGCTAAGAATCACTCTGTCCGTACAGTACACGCAATAGTCAGTCTCTTCTTAAGAATTTTAATATAGAGTTACGTTAGGAACTGTGAAACTACAAGTTTGAAAAAAAAATGCCTGAATGGTATTTTTTTCTAAAGTTTTTGTTCAGTTGTGAAAACACTAATCTAAACAAATATTATAAAGAAAAATATTTGATTTTTGTTAGTTTGTTTGTTACGCTTTTACGCTAAAACAGCTGAACGGATTTGGATGAAATTCGGCACTTGGGTAGACCGTGACCTGGGTTAGGACTTTTAATCCCGGTGGTGCATTCCCGTGGGATAATTTGCGAACTCCACGCGGGCGAAGGCCCGGTCAAAAGCTAGTAATATTATAAAGATATTTTTCTTGTGGCTAAGTAATAACAGCCGCACGGATCAATCCATCAGGTTAAGCTACGCTTGCCGGGGTTGGTCCGTGGATGGGTGACCATCTTTACATACCAAGACTCCTCCGTGCTTCGGAAAGCACGTTAAGCCGTTGGTCCCGGCTGTCATTCGTGAATCTTTGACAGTCGTTACGGGTCGTCAGAAGCCCGAAAGTTTGCTGACAACCAGTCTAACCAAGGGGTATCGTATTACCCAGTTACTGGGTTGTGGAGGTCAGATAGGCAGTCGCTTCATGTAAAATACTGGTATTCAGCTGCAGCCGGTTGGACTGGAAGCCGACCCCAATACATAGTTGGGAAAAGGCTAGGCAGATGGATTGTTTTTTTTTAAATATTTTTGTTTGTAATTAATAAACTTAAAAACTACTGGACCGAATTAAAAAATTCTTTCACCAGTAGAATGCTATATTATCACTGAGTAACATAGACTATAATTTATATTTATATAAGATTTAACGCGGGCGAAGCCGCTGGCGTAAGTTAGTAAATAATAAATCTATGTGTATTCAGTATGTATTTAATTGCCGTATAAGTAACTACGTAATGGAAAAACCAAAAGAAAAAAAAAATAGCTTGTCATTGACACGATTGATCAATGTCAAAGTTTTTTATAGAATTAAGTATTATGATTAAATTGTAGTTTATATGAAATTCGAATTATTGAATGGGCTTTGAATAATAAATACTCATAGGTTTTTTTCAAGCTACAAAAAATACCTATAATATAAGGCTTAATTCGTATGAAGGTATTGGTTAATTATCTTCAATATAGAGTTTTACCATATTAACTGTAGTCAGTTCCAAAAGAATCTGATAAAAGTATAAACAAACCCAATTCAGTACCCTAATTGCGTAATACACGATCAATCACAATTTGTTTCGATTTGAAACAGATTGCTAATCCATTGCTTCATAAGTTGGAAAAAAAATCTGCTCAACAACGTAAATAACGCAATGAATGTGTTGAACTGTCAAAATGAAACAAATTTGTCTTAATCGTTTACGAAAATAAGTTACGCAATTAGGGTACTGGTTAAAGACTTACGCAATCGCTCACGCAAAGGGAATTAGTAACTTATTCATCTGTATTTAAAAGGTTTTTCAAATTTATATCTCACCACTAGGTACTTCCAAAAATTATTGCTTGAATAATATTATTAAATTGTAATTGAAAAATCATCGACGAAAATTGAGGTTATAAAATTAACCTCAAATGTCAAATGAAAAACATCTTTAAAGTGATTTAAAATTAGAATTTTAGGTTTAATTATTTAAATAATCAAATCAAAGCACTCAATTTGTAAGCACTACAAATTGGCATTCAAAGGCGTATCTATTTGTTTATATTTTCATTCGATAATTTTGGAACAGATCATATGCAATACCTACTATGTAAAAGTAATCTATGCTAATCTACCAGATAAAGAATGAAATACAAAGTTTCTATCAGCTGCCTGTCAATGTCACCCCCAGCAATTGCAAGTGAAATGAAATAAGTTTAGAATATGTTATATGTAGACAAACGTTTTGAATTTACTTTTTCAGCTGGACGGTCACAAAAAATATAGGCCAAGCCTCCATGTTCTTGTGGGCCAAGAGGATTGCCAGCCGTATTTTCTTGAGCTTAGAAAAATAAATTATTATTATTATTATTCTAGTTTTATATTTATATTATATATCGTCACTGGAAAGGCAAAATTACTTAACCGCCACATTATTTATATGGCGTTAAGTATTTTTGCCTTTAATATGTAAAAAACTTTCGTTTGTTCAAAAGAAAAACTCTATTATTAAAAAAAAACCTATACCAAAATCATGTCACATTTATTTATTATAACTAGCAAATTACGAAACTAAATGACAAAAAAAAGTTTCACAAACATAATAATTTTTGAATACATAATTAACACTGCCAAACTGCAAAGCTGTTACAAATAGCAGTTACTTAGCAACAAACTGCAAGGCAGTTTGTTGGCAGACATTTAAAGTACTTAGTTCTCTTATTAGTGTTTATTTTCAAAACACACCGTTTCACCTATGAACATAAAATAAAGATTTTACTTAAAATACACTTCATCGTTCTCAAAGACGTCCTGTATATCGCATCTGTTTCATACAATATTTTAAAATTGATCCCAAACGAAAAGTTATCAATATTAAGAGTACCTATCTGGAAGGATTCCAAAGATTTCAATGACACCTTGTTAAGCCTGGTAACACTTATCATAGGTTAGAAGGGCATTTTCTGTGGTTCCGAGGTGGCGCCTGCCACGTCGTGACGTCATATTTGGGGCTGTCAAACTGTGGCATGTGGGAAACAACGGACGTATGTAAGTGAGTGATCGAGGGTTATGACACAGCACATCAGAGAGCAGTGAAACAAGTCAGATGCTCTGATCCGATATTACTGTATGATATCGATAAAGTTTATAAGATAAACTTAAGTTTTTATTTAGTTAAGCTGTCAAACTATCATATTACCTATTTTTAGATGAAAGATATCTGACGATTGTAAAATCAGCTCTTAGCTGTACAATAAAGTTATTCTTGTTCATAAAATGTTGGTATTCATTTAGACAACCCAAAGAAAAAAAAATCGTTTAAAAGATATGCGATTTTTTTTTCACTGCTTTCTTATTCTCATTTAAATAAAGATGTAACGTTAAGTTACGTTACCTTAATAAGTCAGACTCCATGTTAAATAAGTGTTAATGCTAATATTTTTGCTATAAACAACACATCTAATGACATTGCATGAAATCATTTTTCTCTCACGGTTACAGTCTGAACAACGTAATATACAAATAGCTCCATTCCTCATTATCCTTCCAATTGTCCTACTGTTCAACTGCCACAGTACCAGACAGTGACTCTGCAGTCTGCGCCGGCGCCGCCCGATCGACGTCATTACGATGGAGACCAGACGACAGTAATAGCGGACCACAAGGAATTCAACTTATTTTGAGGAGCCAGTAAGTATGATACAAATTGGTACAAGTAAGTATGCTGATATGGGTGGTGAGAAATAGGCCTAAGGCTTTTAAGTGGGTTCTGTGATCTACTGCTGATGATGTACTTTTCCAGAAAACTTAAATGTTTGATTGTGAGTCAGGAATACTGGCATAGTTGCAAGCTTCATGCTCCATAGTATAAAGTGTTGTGTGTGTAGTGTAGTAACATAAATGATCATAAGAATCTAGGATGCAAGAGGAAATAATACGTAGCCAGTAGGTCCAGGATGATGTTGAATAAACTACAATTTAATTTCAACTCTTTATTAGTAGCTTTTGTGGACATGATAATTATTCAAATTTCTTAATAGTTGTAATAGCAATCTTGTAATTGCGTTTAATCAAAATAGGTTTTTATTTTCACACATACATACATAAACTCACGCCTTCTTCTCATGGGGGTAGGCAGAAACTACAGAACTGCAGAACGTTTTTATTTTCATTAATTTATTTATGTTTTGAAAAGACTCTTTTCTATTTTGTGAATGTGAAAACGCTGTAGGCTTAGTGGACTGTAGATTTGTAGACCATTTTCTATTTTGTTAAGTACCCTGGTATTTGTTCAAATACTTAATACACTATCCTCCCATACCTAGTAACACTGTTATTTGAAAGTATTGTAAAAGCCAATTATTTTTAAAAATGTAACCGTGGAGTTTCTTGCCGGCTCTTCTCCATAGGAAACGACCAATTGGTACCGTGCTTCTGACGTTTCATAAGTGCCCATGTTGGTTTATGTGAAATAAAATATTTTTAATTTGAATAAAGAAATACCAAGGTTAGAGTGTTTTAATTGTGTGCAAAGGAAGGAAAGAGGTTGATTTCTATACTCTCTATCAACTGTCATCTCAGAAGATGACGGTTGTTAGAGATCTATGGAAGAAGCTGATACGCTGCACCACCAACAAATAAAGTAGGACACAACTAAAGCTGATGTTATTGTTCAATTGCTGCGAAAAACAAAAAAAAAAGCAGTGGCACTCCGGGAATGCCGAAAGAAGTGGTAAAGTAAAGTAAAGTTTATTTATTTGCATAGATTGTAGGTACATAACATAAGGTATTAAAAAAAAATGTGATCCATGTACAATCTACCTTAGATTAGGCATGCAAACTTGAATGAATGAAGTAACGAGAAGGTAATAAAAAAATTAAATTGTTTCTAAAGTGTCAAACAAAATTACGAATTACAGTTTAAAACGGGTACAATTAAATAAGTTGGAATGTCTTTAAATTGCATAAGAATATTATAACTATTTTAGATTAGAAATTTTAGGATAAAATATCTAAGTCATTGTCATTTAGAAAATCGTTAACCGAGTAGTAGCATTTTCCAATCAATAATGCTGTTAACTTCTTTTTAAAATTACGTATTGTGTCATCTTTTACTATGTCAGGTATTTTGTTATAAATTGTAGGTCCCATACTAATAACATGGAAACTTGAAAAAAATCGGCATCGCGGTAATCAACGCGTTGATGTCTTTTTAACTGGCAAAAGCTGGTGTCGTAACAGTGTCGCGAAATCAATGGTTTAGTCCCATCTCAAAAATGCCCAACGCGCCTAAAGAAGTTTTCTCTTAAAAAAAACGAATCTTAGGGGAAAATATGAATATCTACATTCTACTGCTGTAGGTATAGATAATTATTTAAGCTCATGTTCCTAAGCTATAGGTTAGTTTGTTACTAATTAATTACAGTTAAGCAAAAAGCCTCGTTTATGGTACCTAGTTTACCTACAGGTAAATATCACACAAAAATCTGAACGATATCTTCACTTCTCAGTAAAACTCAGTCCCACGCTGGGCCAGCATTTGAACTGGCAACGCAAATATATCGACGGAACCGATCTTATCGCCGCCTGCGCACACCGACTGACAGCATTTTAATTAGCGCCGAGATTTTCAACGATTTGGTAGAAATGGTACTTATTAAGAAAGTTAATATAATGGAGATGAAGAGAGGAAAGGAAAATAAGTAATCTGTTTAGTAATGAAAGTCTTTCATTTGTCATTAAAAAGTGAATTGGAAGAAACAGGAAAGCGGGAGCTGTGTTGGACAAACAAGCAGAATTCGATTATTATAGCGATAAATTCTCAAAAGGATATATTTACAGTAGTTTTTTCTAAATTCACATAAAATACACAAAATAGATTTTAGATTCATGGTCCTAAGAATCGATATAAACTTCTTTCTAGTAAATATTGATCAATTTTAAAACCCCTTCTGTGGCTGTCCCTCAGGGTAAAACGTTATACTTAGTTATTTTTCATACAAAGTAAAAACACCCATTTATCGTTTGTACCCTTCTACAATTCAATTAAGTCGCAATAAAAAATCGCTGTCATCCATCTCGTATAAGTTTATAAGTTCATATCATACTGCTGCGCAGTCGCGTTGTAATGGCACCGTTTACTAAAGAACGACACATCTCGTGTGACGGCCGACACGACTTCATTCTGTTTTCAATTAACAGGTGGCGGTTAGGGTTATCAAGGTGTTCTTTATAAATTATTATCAATGTCAAGACTAGATAACCTAGTCAAAGGAAATAGGCCTATACAAACAGTTCTAGACGTATGCTCCTATTTTTATAAAAGTTGCTTAACTCGTTCAGTGCCGGGAGCCCTCCTGTAAGGTTCACTCAAGTTATATATGGGATGCTGGGAGCCCTCGCGGAGGGCTCATTTTAAATTTAGGTTTTTCTTTGCGAATTCGGCGTTATAAACTGTGAAAATAAAATGAGTTGTATATCCTAATGCCGGTGACACTCCTCAAAGGTTAACTTTAGCGCAAATGTAATGCCGGTGACCTTCCTGGAGTCAACTTGCCATATGTATGGCAGCATGGCGTATGAGCTCTATGAAAAATGGGTGGAGTCAAAAGTGTTAAAGTTAATTAAGTAAAAATTAACGTCTCCTTAACCATAATTTTTTTAATGTTAAAACGTCTCATAACTTAAACCAACGTTTATAAATAAAGTCCATAGAGTTCTGCCATTACAATTTATGTAACTAATTAAATCCTGAATTTTAATATTTTTCATGATAAACTATTTCTATCAATCCCGTTGCCTAAATTGGTAGCCCTATTGAATGGCGCCAACCATACTTGTTCTTTTTCTCACAACATACTTTAATACAACTAATATGTTGAAAACAGGGCAAAGGATAACTCTTATGTCTTCCACCTTAAAGTTGGGAGTTGAAAAGCAAACGATTTGGGAATAAGGCTTGTTAAAAGTAGAACAAAGTGAGTTACAATATGTTGTAACATCAAAACATTTACCTATAAACTAAAACCCCATTTACACGATGCAAGTTTCTTACTTGTGGCAAACTACACAATTGAAGCAACAAATGACTTGCATCGTCTAAAGCTAGACACTGTTTAGACGGTGCAACTTTTATTGTTGTTTCAACTTATATGCCATAAGCAATTAAATCGTCCCATGTAAATCAGTACACTAATTGCGTAACCTATTTTCGTAAACGATTATGACTAATTTGTTTCATTTTGACAGTTCAACAACATTCATTGCGTTATTTACGTTGTTGACCAGATATTTTTTCTGTTTCAAATCGAAACAAATTGTGATTGATCGTGCATTACGCAATTAGGATACTGGTTTAAAATGAAAAAAGAAGGAATACCTACTTCAATCAAATGTTAGTTATAGGTTTTGGCAAAATTCAAAATCACAATCAATCAGCATTACGGTGTAAGAGATGGCCACATAGTTGCAGCAAGTCTCACGGGGCGAGCTTGATTTCTAATAACGTATCAGTTGATCAGCATTACGAGTACATCGACAGCGTCAGTTGAGACACGCAGAACACGCCCATGTCGATTTGCAGATGACGTGAAAGATCAGCATCTCAATATTCCTGAGTCGGTTGGTTTAAAGTTTCATAACAAGCGATTAAATAATCTAGGTAGATGAGCAGCAATGTTGGAACTGCTGTAAAGTTTCACAAAACAGTTTGGAAAAGTTTTTAAACTGTTTATGATACCGTAATGATCTACATTGTGTTTCATCTATCAAAAAACGTATTACAATACTCTATCATGTAACAAAGTATCAAATTCTCTATTACAACACTCATTGTCCATAGACCCGTTAAAAACCTCACGCACTGGCAACTTTTGTTACAACGCATTTTAAAAAAGCTACGCACAAAATGCCAACATCATAAAACAATTTCGATTCAAAAAAAGAACAAACAACTTTTTTTGTCGATACATCACTGATCTCAATATGGAAATCGATATAAAAATCGATAGAAAGGGACGGACGTACAAAAATCACGAATCATTGCATCGTGATCTGTTTTTTTCGACGTCTCAATAATAAATTTGGACACAAAATAAATAGTTATATCTCAGCGTGCCGTAATTACGTTGTTAATAAGTACAATGCAGCGATCTGAATCAATCGGGACGTCATTTGCTTGACGTTTCAATCAGCATCGCATTGTTTGTATTGTATGTTTAATATGTATAGATTGTGTTACCGATATACTGGTTTTTTTGTTGGTCCATTGTGAGATGACGGCTTGTTTTTGTTTAAGAGTCGGACGGACGCGGCGGGCGCCCGATGAATCCGTGTCATGTATTGAGACGTATTTGTAATTTGTTATGAAATATTAGGCAGATAGATTCGAGCGCTTTGATCTGATATTAAAAACTGATGGTATGATTTTTGAATTAATAAAATGGAACGCGGATTTTTGGCGCGACTTGTGGGATGTTCCGCTCGATTCTTTTGTTTAGATGATCAATCACTGGTGACTGTTAATATGTTTGTGTGAAATTAATTTTGTAAGCAGTTTTTTCAACGCTGCGAGATGTAGAGCTGATGAAATGGACTTAGCGTTGAAATGTTTTTAAGTTTTAAGCTACAGTAGCTAAATCAGTATTAGAATTTCACGATAAGCCTTGAGGTGAGCAATGTGACCTTATTGTAAAGTAAACCTCGTCGCTCATGTTCTTTTAAAAGTATAAATCTTCAAACCTTTAACATAACTATCATAATTAGAGTTTCATTACTTACGTCTATTGACTAAGTGGTTATTAATTACAAGTTAATAAACGACTCTTATTCTTTTTCTAAATAAGTCCACCTTTAGATTAGACAAAGGCATTTCTAACGAACTGGTTTCTGTTTATATCGCCATTTCTTACCACGGTTAATTTAAAATATTATTAATTTATTATGCAAAGTATCGAATCTATTATTCATGTTGTAAAGTTGACATAACTCGACAGTTCTAGACAATAATATATTAACTTTAATGTAGTCATTTTCGTACAAACGATTAAAGTAAAAGACAGACAGACGGTTGCAGTCCTTAATGTCTCTGTAAGTTTTTGCACCAAATAAGTTACGTCGAAATATTAAAAAGGCACCTGACAAGTCTTTGGGTCAGACGATAAAAAACGCTGACCGTTATGAGTTACAATCTAATGACTCCTTCGATTAATAAAAAAAAAGAATTAAAAAGTAAATACGCGCGCTCGCGAGGTGCGTTCCAATTTTAAAGTCGCCACATGTCGGCAGTGACTTGCAGGATTCGGATCGAAAGCTTTCGACCATCCGTCGGGACGATTATTTTAAAACTAAATAGAATAAAATGGTTTCCTTTCGACAGGTTGAGATGTTGTTTATATTTTATAAGTAATATGATAACTACCTAATGGCTTCATAATTTCAAATTTTAAAATAGATGCCTGATTGGTGTGCCAGGCAGGAGTAAGTAATACTTACCTGTTGCAGCTTTATGTAGGTTTTGATACTACGAGTATAATAATATCTGTGCATTAAAAGTACCTAGTAGGTATATAATTCTAAAAATATGTGAAATTTTCTTGAGAGTTTTGTGACAAATTAAAAAAAATTATTGTCAATTTCTGGTCTAGACTACACGTAACGTCTAAAATCTAAACTCCCACCGTTGAAAAAATACATTTAAATATTTTACTTTACCCATTAATTATTTATAGATTTCCTTGCTATCGCTAAGCACATCAGAAGGGTGAGCAGAAAACAAAAACTTGGTTACATGGTTCCAATATAGCAATAATTCTGCCATTTGTTTACACTTGTCTTTCAAAAGACATACTGCATGTTATGTATTATTTATTCATTGTTTGTTTTATTTATTGCTGTTATTTTCCTATTTAGTGTAGCGTGAAAGTTTTTAGTGCTTGCTTGTTCTACGGTTTGTCTGGCTTGTTCTTGTCGACTTTCCATGTTTTCGTTTAGTGTGATCAAAATTGAAAATAAACAATTTCAACGCGTTTATGTCTTTAATTTATAGAACTATGCACAGGTAGTGTCATGCATGGCATGTTGTCATGGAATAAATTATAAATTTTCTGAAAAGTAAATTAGGTTCCTGGACACTATCAAAAGTTCTTGATAGTGTCCAGGAACACACACATCACCATCCTACTGCAATCCTGCTCTTATCCCAAATTAAAAAGAGCTTCACAATATTTATTTATTTATTGCTATAAGCACACAAATGTACAGAGGCGGACCTAATGCCATAGCAAAAAAAAAAAAAAATATGCCATATGAATTTATTCTTCTGTAGGTATATCTTCAACGAATTATTATCTCGTCGAGAACATAATTCGTCAGAAGAAGAAGAAGAGGTATATTCGAGAACTTCTTGACAGAGCGGTCGTGGTCACGAAGAACTGTGTCCAATCACAGGTGTAGTCGTTGCCCACCTCACGATCTCTCTCCATCTGGTTCTGCTACATGAGTCTGGCGAATACAGACCTACCTACTCTTAAAAAAATAAACTCCCTGCTTCATTGCACGGGTTAACTATTTTATTTATTACTATGGCTTAGACTTAGAACATGGAAATAAAGCCGAACAAAAACAAAATAATTAGCAAAAATTGTAAATAATTTGCATACGTTTTTATGATAATTTCTCTATTCGCCTACACTCTCATTTGTCAAAGTGTAATACGCAAATAGACCATAGAGCTGCCTGTGAGAATGTGAGATCATTATCGCACTCTATATAATCTATGGTCGATGCAGGGCCGTGTTAATGTTTTAAATTTATGCATGGCGTTTGAATATTCACTAAGTGAAACTACATACATCGTTATGCTTTAATATTATATCCTGATGTTGTAGTAGTCAGGTGCTCCTTTAGGTATTTGAATTTAGAACTTTAAATTACCATAGGTATTCTCGCAGAATATGTCTTGTTCGTGACACGAAGTATTTAATTAACACCTAGTAATACTGTTTCTTGAAGATAATTATTTAAATAAATAACGAGTTAGAAACATTAATTAATTTAAAATATCGTAGGCGTATGTTCCACATCAGAAATAAAGTGAGTAATACTAATAACATAAAGATTCAACTTTTTTAAACACTGCCAAGTAATCAAGCTCGAACCTACAGGCTAAAAAGTTATTCTTCTCTCTCAAGGTGCAGAACGGTCATGTATTCTATCAATTCCTGAAATTTACGAGAATTATGAGATGATTGTACATGGTCGAAACCTTAGATGACTCCGCATCATAGTTGCGACTAACAAATACTCGGCAAATGTTAGGGTGACAGTACGATATGTCGACCATCAGTGATGCGACTGCACATCAGCTCGAGTGCGACTGATTGTTTTCTCGACAAATGACAAGACGACGGAAGTTTTGATCGACGAACGATAGCGCGACACACCTTTCGCCCGACAAACGTTTCTATATTTTGTTGCTAATTTCCTAAGCCTTCATTTAGATACAGCTGTGTGCGTGCCGTGCCAATATCAAAACTAACAAACGTCAAAAATGTGTAAAGCAGGTGAAGTATAAAGCCGTCGGCATACGAGTCTGCCTGCTACAATGCTTGCCCCGAGCAGGCTCGAACTTAGAGACCCAGAGCCCCTAGGCACTTTGACATTTGAGGCCCCCCCATTCCAAAGCCATTTTGGAAATTTGGTGAATAAAATACACTAGTACATTAATATTTTTGAAGTGAAGACTTCTTTAGGCGCGGTGGGCATTTTTGAGATGGGAAAAAAGCAATTGAACTCGCGACACCGTTACCGACACCTCATTTTTGTAAACGCGATTTTGCTCTTTATTTATATTACATTACGGATCAATGTTCTATGCAAGTATTTTTACTGTAAAGGTTTTGGAAGTTTTTTTTTTGCAAACGCGATTTTGCTCTTTATTTATATAAAATTACGGACCAATGTTCTATACAAGTATTTTGAAGTGTTTTGAATCAATTGCGATTAATAAATTAAATAAAGTCGCTAATTTTGACTCAACCCAACTGCACTATTCAAGTAGGTAAGTGAAATAATTTAATAGAGTATATTTTATTTCTCTCAGTGTTTAATTTTATTTCCGCCTGCCGTCAGACAAGCAATCTACTACCTGGTCGGGGTAGTTGGGTGGGTGGGGACCCAAGGCTAGCTAGGCCCCTAAGGCAGTGCCTTGTGTGCCTAGTCGTAAATACGGGGCTGGCCCCGAGGCTAAACTATGATTCAATACACTTCATAGGTACCTCATTTTAATCTAAAACTTTGTATCAAATTCAACTGGATAACTAAAAGTTAATATTGAAAATTACTTTGTTAAAAAGGGCTACCTAAACTTCAAGTATGTATTACGAATATTCATAAGAGCTTACCGCTCTTGTGACTCATTCAGATCCTCATCATCATTTCTTCTCAATCATTATCAAGTGAACTGTAAGCTTCTTCGCCATTAAAAATACTCCTATAATACCTTTATAAAAATTTATATGAATAGGATACGCTACTTCACGTTACAAAAATACCAAGGACCGCAAAAGATATAAAAACAACTCATATTGATATAAAACATTATTATATTTGTAACAAAATACTGAATGACGCGTTACATTAATATGTTTTGGTCCATTGTGAACGCAGTCATTAAGCACTCGAACCCTTTGAAATCCTCTTGAAACTCCGTAAGGCACAAAGGCACAAAAGACGGTGGCTTTTTATGCCAACTGAGTCATATTCCGTGCTTTTCATTGATTTATGATGCTCAGGAATAACTAAACATAGTGCATTCAACATCTTACAATACGAGATTGATAATAAAGTGATGTTACAGAACGCAGCGATTCAAAACAATTTTATTTTGTTCGATTTTCAAATAACTTGGCGGAAAAATTGGCGGTAAGGTTCTCCGAGTTTGAAGTTTTTCAATGTTGGTAATAGCATGTTTTATAAAAAGACAACTTTCGTTTATGAAAAATGCAAGACGACACAAATTGAGGTTGTATAAAGGTTTTCCTTATAATTTTTGAGATTCCTACAATTTCATGACATCCATTTCAATTCCAACGCTGTAGGTATCTTCCCCAAAATCATCTATTTTACCGACCTAAACCCTAACAGCTTCTGCAAATATCAACGCAGATCACAAGCCCGGCTTCCCAAAATCCCATCAAAAAGCACATCGAATTAAAACCATTAACTACCACAAACAAATACCATGAGCCCTCATACGCGCAATCATCCGTAAGTAACTCGTACCGACGGTTACGCGCCCCACAGTACGGGGGTAAGCAGGCTTTTAGCTGTTCACGCCGTTTTGACCGCGGGTAGTGTTGGGTTCCAGCCTATTGTGTTTTGCTAAAGTTACGCTTCAAGTCATAAGGTTTGGAAATCCGTAAAGGGTGTAGTGGAATGATGCGATTTTTTTGTCAGCTGCTTGCCATTTTGTCTATAAGTTATGGTACCAACTAACTTACTGCCTAATCTTTTCCCAACTATGTTGGGGTCGGCTTCCAGTCTAACCGGATACCGCTGAACACCACAGTATAATAAATTATTATACTGTATCATTACTCAAATAATTCTACTGTTTTCAAAATCTTAAAAATCAAACAAGCATTCAGGTGGTTTTGTTAAGTTCAAGTTCTATCGAAGTAGGTACCCAACCGCCTCAAACCAAGCAATGCTCAGCTACCGTAGCTCTTGCGTCTAATCAAAATAAAAACAAAAACATTGTACCAATCAACAAATAAATATTGACATTCCCACTTCTAACTGCTCCATTCTATCCGCTACTGCCTCTAATCACTGCAACCAGCAGCAATTGGTCAGTGCCCCTCAAACAACACCAGTAATCTCTAACTTCAATTTACATCAAGTTGACATCAGCTGTCAAATCAAATGACAAATTAAAATAAATGACAAGCGGTTCGCGCCACTGTCGACGGCGACCAATGAGCGCGCGCTAAATGTTGCCAGTTTAAAATATTAACAACGGGGTCGTCTCGATCTGTGGGTAAACATACTTGTTTGTGTTTCGGCTGCCGATGCTTGACGTTTAATTAGTTTGTCCGAGGCGACAGCGACTGTGCGGGATGCGTTGCGGAGAGGAGAGGCAGTAGTTTAGGTTTGAACGAAGGCTTTAGTGTGACTAAGCTTTAGTTAATACTGCAGGTTAGCACGTGATAGGTACATGTTTTGTCATAGTTTTCATGGCTTTATGAGGCAAACGGCAATATTATACCTATCTGAAACTTGTTCTTTAAGGACATGAGATGACATTCAAATCTTGGGATGAAAACTCGTTGCCTCAATTGCATGTCTACTAAAAGTCTGAATGGATTTGTGTGATTCATTAATTAAATACTGGACAGCTTTGATTGAGGGAATGTGTGTCAGCTTCCTGTTGAAGTTTGTAAAGATATTCTGAGAAGTATGATTCGACACTTGAATAGTAAACCACAAATTAAAGCATGACACCATTAACAGAAAATGATCTGACTTCACTTATAACCATTAGTTAAATTAAATGTGCTCTCTACAGATAAATGCTTTAGTTCAAGATTTAAACTATAGAAACTCAATTTATAGATAAAATGGATCATTTTATCCATAAATGACCTGACAGTGAAGTAGCCATTGTGATTAATGATCCCTCTTTTGTTTCCTCTTACCACTTAAAATATTCGTAATCAACAATGAGCTGTATGGCTGAAACCTCCACCACTACTTGATGAAATCAGACGTAGATATCTTCAATAAGCCGGCCGTTAAATGTAAAAGTGTAAATTTTGATTCATACATTTCTGTTTTTTTTTTTCGGGACCTAGTCCGGTTTTACTTAGGACATTTCTCGTGTTACTTATTTATAGTAGAGTCACAGAAGTTTTGTCCTTCTGCCCCCTGCCTGCCCCTCACAGTCGCGTGTGCCGCGCCTACAGTTCAATTGACAAGTAATTGCGCGCGACGTCGCCCACTCGCCAGATCTCATCAGCACAAACACTGTCTGTTTGTCTGTTTACATACGCCACACGTTTTACTAATCACGCCGCTGATAGGACTCTTTGTTAGTTACGTTTCATTTGAGTGTTTGGAAACAGGTAGATTTGGAGGATTAGGTCGGGTTCGTAATATTAGGTAAAGTCAAGGAAATTTATTGTTAAACTTATAAAATACTATACTAAAATTCTATACTTAAATTGTCCGTAAATTCAAATCACAACTGTCATTCTTTGAAAGTTTATGGCAATACATAAAACACAAACACACAAAATTGGCTAAAACATGGCAATTTGAAGTAGGATATCAATTTGCAAACAATTAATTTACTTGACTGTACCTAATGTAAAAATGAATGAAACTTATGAATTTTCACGTCTTTTAATCCTTGTACAATATCATACAGCATGAGGAGTGAATGATCTAGGAGGTCTATGATTTAATCGTTTTTATGTCGTCATTCTCTACCTTACGTAGGTTATGCACCTACACCTGTACCATTTCTATGCCCGAAAAATGCTTAATGTTAATAACAAATGCTAGAATCAAGAAGAAAGTTCTCCGGGAAAAAATATATGAGTATAATCACGTAATTTTTTTTTAATATCAGTACAATGTAGGGAAGTAGGGAAATAATGTTCAGTTCATGTACAGTTTGACACAAGAAACAGAAAAACCAATGAAAAAATACAAAATATGTTTATGGTAAGCTACTTACTTAGCTATTTATGTCTTTGCAGATCACCTACCAAGCGTATCTACTTACCTCTTTTTTTTAATTTCCAAAAAACAGCATCGATACTGGAGCTAGGCACACGAGTGCGAGCTGGATCTCGTGCACGCTCCATTAGCGTGTAACGCGATCCGGCTACGTGCGTATCCGCAGGGATTTGCGCACTTTTTATTCTAAGTTGTCTGTGGCAAAGTACACTCTGTGGCAAAATGGCGGGAAATTAAAAATGAGTTTTTAGGAATCGCAGTTTTTTGCATATGAAATAAATGTGTTATTTAAAGTTAAAGTATAGGCGAAAAAAAAGGAAATATAAAAGTTTTGCAAAGGCAATCGATCAGTGGATAAAAGGTTGCTTACAATAAGTGGTTGCAGTGGTCTTCATAGATCAATGGAAGACCTAAAGTTATCAAGTCATTCACTGTAAGATGCTGAATAGATGTCGCAACAAGCTGGTGAGGATTCAATGGCAATGTTACCAAGCAAAACCTCCTTCAAAGTTTGCCAAAGTAATTTTCTCTGAAACATGCAAAAATCAAATTAAAAAAAGTACAATTACTTCTCAGTTTACCACATCATTAAAATCTTCAAAAAGAGTTACAAACTAAATCAAATATCATCGTCGGTGACAGTACAAGTGATCAACACTGGGTGTCGGGTATCGGTGGCGTCTCGCTCCACCCCACTGCGTCGCAGCCCACCTGGACCTGCAACCTGCAACCAAGCAAATAATACCCAAATTTTAACTTTCACTTTTGAGGACCACAGTGCAGTTGTGGTGAAGAAACAAAGAAAATAAAACCGGCCAAGTGCGTGTCGGACCACGCACATTGTAGGGTTCTGTAGTTGGAATGAATTTATCCCAAGAATATATAAACTTAACTTTGTTGTAGAAAAACATGTTCTCCCATACGGAATGTATGGGAGAACATGTTTTTGCAACCGCAAATGTAAGTTGGTCGATTATTACTCGTTAACTTGTAAAGCTTACTTAGCTATGATAGTTTTCCGAACCTTTACTCTAACAAAAATTAGCAATTTAAAGATTAATATTTCGAAAACAGATTCCTGAATCCAAAAAAAAAACATCACCACTTTACATCTAGGGGAGGTACCTTAAAAAAAATGATTCATGATTTTATTTTACCACTTTATCGTCGTAATTATTATGTATACCTCATGCCAAATTACAGCTTTCAAGTACTAAAAGTCTCTGAGCTAAGCCGCGGACAGACAGACAGACGGACATGGCGAAACTATAAGGGTTCCTTGTTTACTACGGAACCCTAAAAAACAGGTATCCCTTTGACTCGTTTCCAGTCCAATTTTAAATGAAACATACATTATCAGTAATACCTGTCCAAATTACTAACTATAAGCTAATATTGAATGTTTTGTATTTATAACCGTTTCCAATTGATGTTATTTCCACTTAAACAAACATCAACTTAAAGTTACTGTAAATAAAGTTTATTTTAGACTGACTAGTACTGTTGAAAAAGTAAAAAAAAATATGAAGTTGTAGCGGAAAGTGAACCGTATGTGTAGGCATTACTGTTGTTTTTCCTAAAACTCGTGTTTGTTTACATGTTTGGCAAAAAAGTTGCAATGGGGGTAGGCAGAAACTATAGAACGCCAATGGCCTGCTTCGGATAGCATAATCAGCCTATAATGTTCCCACTGCTGGGACACAGGCCTCTCTTCGACAGGGAGTGGGCTGTAATCCACCACGCGGGCCCAGTGCGAGTTGGTAGATGTCACATGACTTCGAAACAGAGCAAAGTGCTTGCTTGGGTTCGAACCCACGACGTACAACTCGTACGTCGGGGCCGTTACCACTGAGCCATTTTTGCTCTCCAAATTAATTAAATAATATTTGGATGGCCGAGCTTTTTTTTTGAACGATGTTTCCTAAAAATGAAACCTAGCTAGATCGATTTATCGCCCCCGAAACCCAATACAAAATTTCATGAAAATCGTTGGACCCGTTTCCGAGATTCAGATTAAATATATGCATATATACAAGAATTGCTTGTTTAAAGGTATTAGATAAACACAAATAAATAAATATACAGAAAAATCAGTCAATGGCTGCTATTTTCCAGGAGAACTAAACTAATATGACATAAGGTTTTAGTTATGATCTGATATTGGTCAAGTCTTGCCTTAATTAAACTTGATACTTATTAGGACTAGGAGCAGGAGCCTCTATTATGATCTATTTAATGTAACAGGAACAAAACTTACAAGTTGTCAGTAACTTAACGAAGTAAACAAGATAATAGTGTTGATAATAATCAGGGCATGCGCGTCTAACGGCGAAGCCTGCGCAGGCCGCGGTAATCGCGCGCAGAAATGTTAACGAGGACTGACCCAGCGAAGCTTGATGAAGGAACGATTAGGGCTATAGGGCAGGCTTACTTAAGAGTGAATTCTGCAGTAAAAGCATCTATCTACATTGCAAAAGGCATAATTAACTTCTAATTAAAAAGTAAGTATCTATTAAAATGTTATTGGAATTTTTGTCAGTTTCGTTCTAATAATAATAATTAAAATGTATATACAACTAACTAATATATATATTGTGTACAAGTATGTAAAGGAAAATTCGTCCGCATCGCTGTCAGCGGGAAAAGTGCCAAAAAGGCTGACAGCGTTGCTACGTTGGATGGCAATGCTGATTCCTTGGCCTATGAATTTGCCAGCCCTCTGGTCACGTGAAGAGTCGACCAACCGCTTGGCGATGTCCCGAAATACTCGGTGAGGACTCAGACCCCACGGACCAGTAAGGTTGCTATATTTGCACCTTTTGAGGTTTTCTGCACCTGCCGCAGCCGTCCCGGCACAGCCCATAGTGCTAGGAAGATGAGATGGCGCAAGGGTGTCGACACAGGTTGCATCCCACACCAAAGGCCTACCCAACTTCCAAAGCATTATGGTCATTCCGTCTGGCCTCTTCCCATCGTCGCATGCCAAGCCATTGGGTTCTAAATTAGGTGGCACCCTGGTGGCGACAAGAGCTCGACGAATGATGTCATTAATGCTTGCGTGGCGTGCCAACCGACCAGCGCTCTTGCTGCAGAAAAGGCCATGGTGTGCGAGGCGGTCGACTAGCCTTACCTGACAGCGACGTGGAGCCCCACAAGGAGCGCCCAGACGCAGACTTGTAGCGAGACGGAAAGTGGTCTCACCCAGCAAACTTCCTATGTTGGCTGACGGTAGCATCTGAAGCCAGAGGCTCGACTCCCATTCTCCCACAGCCAGCAGGCGGGCACGCTCAACAGTGTCGGTGGACGTATTAATGAGGTTATTCCGTACCAACCTGCAGAGCGGCTCATCCCACTGTCTCCGGGAAGACGGGTTCTCGGGCTGCTCCGTATCCGAATAAGCCATTTTCCAGGCGTTCATCACATCAGTCAAACACGGCACTTCAGAGTCAACCTGAGAAGCGGTTAAGATTTTATATCTTTTATACATTTTTAATATCAAATTAACTGAAATGTTAATTTGATATTTTGACTTGGTCACAAGTTACTTAAATTTTCATGAGATCTCTGGATAGGCTGTAACCTCAATAGGTATTTGGCATTTCGCGTGAAATAATCGCCGTATCTTGAAGATAAAGATTAGTTTCTCTTGTTATCCTAACTAATAATAAAAATGCGAAAGTGAGTTTGTTTGTTACGCTTTTACGCTTAAACGCCTGAACAGATTTGGACGAAATTTGGCATGTATATAGACCATGACTTGGATTAGGACATAAGATACTTTTTATTCCAATATTCCCACGAAGTCGAGACTTATGCGGGTAAAACCGCGGGGCGCAGCTAGAATTACAATAAAATAATAAATGTACACAAGCAAGGAGACCTCAGTAAACAATATGCAACGAAAACCAAAAATAACAAGCAGACAGTTAAAAATCTTCCGCTTCAATAAAACACAACAGCTTTAGTACAGCAATTTTCTGACATTCAATACACACTAAATAATAGCTCGCTTAAACAACTCAATGCTTTTATAATTACTCGTAACTGATACCCGAGGTATACGGTGGTTCAGAGATAAAGGCTGGGGCACACGAACATAAAGGCCTCGGCACACGAAAAATCAGCGATGCTTCACGACACATCGGTTTATTGCAAAAAGGATGAGCAAAAGTGCTAATGAGCCATAAAATTAGGGTCGGGATGTAAAGCCGCGGGAACTAGTATCGTGTTACTACTGGCTAAGGCATGAGCGGTAGCGATTGTAATATTCTTTGAGTAAAAATGGCAACGGATAAAAATACCGAAATCTTGCGTAGCAGTTTGGTTATCAGCTACGACGGCGTAGCGGACGTGGCGTAGCGGTGATATCAGCTACGGCGTAGTAGCTACTCTGCACCTTTTTGACAATTTGACTCATTTTTGAGCTTTTATTGCTTTATGCGTAATTTGTGATCTAGACGCAGTTTTGATTGTGGAAGAAATGGTGAAAAAGATTATCAAATGAAATGGACAGTGGACTGTAAGATTATTTTTATTTTATTTTCGCGATTTCTGGCAAAATTTTCGCGTTCTGTAGTTTCTGCCTACCACTTGCTTAAATGTTAGATGATACCAACCAGCCATTGTTGCTATACATGAGTTGTTTTTTGTCGGGTTGTATTATCCTCATGGATGTCGATGAGCGCCATGTATCTATCACATATTAAATTATCTGTCGTTGCTTCATTTTTAATTCTTTTTACCTATTGTGGTATAGTAATTTTATTCTAGGTGCATCGTCTTCACATATAGGTAATATTATTTAACTAATGTACGTGCATATACAAACAATTGTAAAACATTTTAAAAGAGTAACGGTGGAGTTTCTTGCCCATTCTTCTCCATACGAAAACTACCTTTTGGAAGGGGCGACTAGAATCAATTTTAATATTTTGTAAATTTTGACGTTCAAAAGTGCCATACATGGGCCTATTTGAAATAAATGATTTGACTTTGACTTTGACTTTGTCACCCCAGGGCAGAGGGATGAGTACTGTACCTACCTTAACTTTCTCCACCCGCTAACCGCCCATGACTTACAGCCCTACCACATTATTAACACGTTTTACCGCGGAACGGCATGCTCATTGTGGTCACATACAGATTCGGAAACGCGACACCGCCCGCTCCCTCGCTGTTTTATAATCCGATCAATTGGATGAATGCCGATAGCCACCTCCGAGTACTTGGAATTAACCTGAAACCGGATAGCGAATATCAAGAACTTTATTAGTGAATGGACGAGAAATTTTGGAGTGAATTACCTGGGTATGGTCATGTGCCACTCACCTGAAGTGATTGAGGGATCGTTAAGATACGACGTAAAACGATCTTCAAAAAAAAAACTTGATGCCCTTGCTGTTATGAACGGTCAAATACAAATAGCACGTTTACAGATAGAAATATTACTTACAGAAAATAATTAAGGATATAGAACAGTAACAATATATAGATTAGGTGAACCACAACATCAATCCATAGGAAAAGTTGTCAGCAGAATTGTCAACAAAAAAAAATCAAACTAATTACAACGGTGCAAGATTCTTTTGGTTCGTCGCCAAAATTAGAACTATCGCTGCCATCTTGTTTTTTCAATACAATTTCTGTGACAGCTACAATTTTTTTTTTTTTTTGCTTTTTGCCCTCTTATTATGTCATGCAGGCGCCAGATTCTAAACAAAAGAAAATCACAATTCGATTTTTGAATAAAACCTTTTCTCAAATATTTTTTATTCACCAATTTATTATAAGTCAATCATCTGACCATCTATAACTGGATCTCTGTCGACCGTGTTCCAGCTACTGGTCTAAACTTGATACAGCACGATATAGGTCTATAGGCCGTGTCGCAGGCGCAGGTAATGTAACACAATATTTTGCACTTACGCCTCATAGCGCCAAGCCCGACCACCTGGCTATGAAACTCTACCGTTTTTGCCAACCTATATTTTAGCCTATATTTTTTTTTTTTTTTTTTTTTAGCCGTTTTGAATTTTTGTTATAATTTTTTTTCAAACAAAAAAAATTACTGACGAAAATAAAATGAGTTCGTTAGGATTAGAAGCGTAGCAGGTGGCGTTCTATTAGTACCTATCTACCTACTCTCATGAGAGAAAGGGAGTAGGTAGGACTTAGTTACAAGGTGCGTGTCATGCTCACTCAAATGTATCGCTGATGGTGGCGTGTGTAGCATCATTTAGCTCCCTGCAAAATGGTTGAGCTTTTGGTGGCATGAGGAACAAGGTGTAAAGTTCACTCATCCACCATAGAAAAGGGAGGATCCTCCGACCAGACGGGTGTTGTGTCTGGCGGGCAACTGCCCGACGGTTGAAGTCGGAATCTTGTTTATATGTCGATCGCTCGGTAAACTCTAACTGCGCGATGCAGGATTTGTGTGACGTCATGTTTATGATGCGTAGTTCGTATGTGGTGGTGTAACCGCTACAAGCTAAATGGTGCTGATCCATGCGTCATGTTCGTGAACGGGCGCCGTCAGAAGGAACTGTCATCTCTTAGCTGCCAGTTTATTTTAATTTTTGAATTGTTTTTTTTTTTATATTTTTGTTACAGACGCTTTTAACGTGCACGTCTTTCTACATTGTTCTCACATGTATAATTTCAACATGAATGATGTAACCAATATTTTATAACAACATTTTGATTTTAAAGAGTGTCCGTGGAGTATCTTGCCCGTTCTTCTCCATAGGTACCTACTACGCTTTGGAATGGGCAACTAGCTTCATCTTTCTGACTGACCAACCCCTTGACAATTCAAAAGTACCTGTAATTGGTTTATTGGTTTAAATGCTTTGAGTTTGAGTTTGTGTCACAGATTTAATCGAATTTGCTTTAACCGTGGAGTTTCTTGCCCGTTCCTCTCTGTAGGTACCAACTCCGCTTTGGAATGGGCAACTAACTTCATCTTTCTGACTGACCGACCCCTTAACAATTCAACAGTGCCTGTAATATCGGTTTATTTGAAATAAATGCTTGGAATTTTAAATAGTTACCGGGCATGTGTCGCAGATATAATCGAAATTGGTATTTGGAATATTGGCACGTTAGTTGACAATGACTTACACATCTCTACAATACGTCGATGTAGCGTAGCCATCTTTGTAGGAGGCCAGTCTTTGTCAATAAACGTATTAATTTATGCAATATCGGTAGACCATGGCATACTCGTCAGGAAACTTAAAACATATGACGTATCGGACCCCCTCTTAAGTTGGTTCCAATCATATCTGTCTGGACGGATGCTCAGGGTTGTAGTGGATGGCTGCTCTTCAGATTCGTACTTGGCAACGTCGGGAATCCCTCAGGGATCTCATTTGGGTCCACATGTATTCATTCTTTTTAACCGACTTCCAAAACGAGGAGGTTCTCAATTCAACTGTATGTTTTTTTTTGTATGTTTGTTACGCGATAACTCGGCCAGGTGTGAATTAATTTTAATGTTTCTTTTTTGTTTGATAGGTAATACTTCAGAGGTGGTCCCATATAAATTTTAATAACTTTGCTTGGGTAGTTTTTGAGTTAGCTTCAATAATACGTATTTTTTCCCACTTAGTATGTGGATGATATGTTAAGTTCCTTTCACTGTTATTTACATAGCAGGTATTCGAATTTGTGTGGGGTAAATACCACAACTAAAAAGAGAAAAATAAAAACTTAAAAAAAAATACAACCGACTTCCAAAAAAAAACACTACAAAGTGAAAAATAACTTTAATTTCGGAAGTCGGTGTCTTTGGTTTTGAATTTTCGTTTTTTGCCACCGACTTCCGAAATTAAAGTTATTTTTCACTTTGTAGTGTTTTTTTTTGGAAGTTGGTTGTTTTTTTTTTGTAAAAGTTTTTATTTTTCACTTTTAGTTGTAGTATTTATTTTTGTAAAAAGTTTTTTTTATAAATGATATTTGTAAATGCTTCTCGAACTCGAATATATTCCTATTTGCTGATGACCTCAAAGCCATAAAGATTATAAAAAATCCAGCGGATTCAGTACTGTTCCAAAGCGACTTAGACCGGCTGACTAAGTGGTGTGAACACAACAAAATGTCTTATCAAATTCACAAAAAAAAAGAAATCAAATCAAATTATTTTAATTTAATCATATTTAAAAATTAAATGAAACTTAATTTAATTAAATCACTGTAATTTATTGTAATCAATTTAGCTTTTAATCATTTATCTTTACTGTTATCTAAACTATGTATTACTTGTTTTAATTAATTAATTGTGTTTTATCTGCGCATAATGTAGTGCATGCTGTGCTTTTCTTTAAGTAATGAGGCGCTTAGACTTAAGTTTGCAATGTACAAATTGTAAAGTAATAGTGTACTCATTGTTGAAGAGCCTAATACATAAATAAATATCAATATTAATAACAATAGTCGATTGACATAAAATAAAGTTATTAACATTTTAATGGCAATTGTATCGATTACATCGACTTCTTTTTTAATGATACTAAGAAAAAGTTTTTGAATAGAATAATTAAATAATTAAGTTGGTTATCCTTTGAAATAGTATAGTAATAAAAATATCTAACGTTACGATGTATTTATATGGCGCAAGGAAGAATAATAGCACCTTGCATCTAATTATAGAAAATGTCACACCACAATGTAGTACAATAACTATCGGAAATATTTACATTGTTGACCATGTTGCTTTCATCTACCGCGTTTATGGCTACAAAACATCGATTTCCTACATTGGTTTACAGACTTTGTTAACATACATAAACATAGAAAAGCGTGTGACCAACGAGGCAGTTTGTCGTGAAGAATGGTAGGTTAACCTTATTTTTTAAACTCATTATAAATTTAAAAAATAAGGTTTACCTACCATTCTTCACGACAAACTGCCTCGTTGGTCTAGTGGTAGCAAGCACTACTGCTGAGCTTGAGGTCCTGGGTTTGATTCCCGGGTCGGGCAAAGTGATATTGGGTTTTTCCATCTGGAATTTCTCAGTAGTAGCCTGGAGTCTGGATTTGTGCCCGGTTGATGGCAATAGGCTCGCCCCCTATTACATGGGACTTAAACATAACTGGCGAAATGTGGGTGTACTATGGGTACCTACACCTCTGCCTAACCCTTCGTGGATTACAGGCGTGATGTTATGTTTGTTATGTTATGTTTGTCTTCACGACAAAAATGGTGAATAACCTAAGACATCCATAACTCCGGCTCCCGAGCAGTTAAGGGTTGTTTTTTTTTTATAAATAAATGGTCGAAATTCTGCTGTTCCAAAAATTTTGTCGATTTCTTCTTCTTTGTAGCACTCTTGTCAGAGTAGTCGTGGTCTTCATGCAGTTTCTTGTCCAGGGGCAGATGTTATTCACCTCACGATTTCTCGCCATCTACTCCAATTTTTGGTGTTCTTAGTACACTCATAAACGGGTTCGCCGACTGCGGATTTAATTTTATCAGTCCATCTCATGGTTCGCGTGGTCTAGTGCCCTCCACTCTACCCTGCACGACAAGGCTCTCTATAGAGTCACTCTCGATTTATGTAAACAGAAATGTACGGAACAGCTGTTTTTTACAATTCCTAGTTTCGTTCCATTCTCAAAGTTGTTCGAAATTATGAATGAAATTTATTTTCGGGCTTAGATTAAGCAAACACAAACAATTTTAAAAGAAAGATAAGTTATTTGGCATTTGAGTATTAGGTTCAAGAGTTTAATCTACAATGATTCAAATGCTTTTTCCAGGACGTATGCTAAGTTAGTTTCGCGTGGCTCCTACCTATAACCGTATAATAGTGTTTACGGCAAAACACATCATTATGATATTTCATTCTGAACAGGTGGAAGTAAAGTGTAATTACAGTAATGCAGATAATTAATAATTAACAATAAAGTGAAATTAGTTGAATGCTCGGAATTATAGGGTTAAATACATTAGAAGTCTCATTCTGTAGCGTGTCTCAAAGTTTATAGATGCGTTTACAATTTTATTGTTTTGTTACAGATATTCGACAGCAATTTAACCTCTAAAAAATAGGTTTTTTTAAACGAGACAGATAGCTGTCTCGTTGGTCTAGTGGTCGCAAGCGATATTACTGAGCATGAGGTCTTGGGTCCGATTTCGTCGGGCAAAGTGTTATTGGGTTTTTGTCAGGTTTTTTTTTGTAGCCGCCTGGAGTTTGGATTTTTGCCCGGTTGATGACAAAAACCTAATTTATGTTCTATTTTCAGTAAAGCCCATCGTCCACGAGACGATACTCCGAAGTAACGTGTTATAAATTCAAATCACTGAAATACTAGTTGTGTGTTAAGTATTCTGATTAAGTACTCGTTGGTAATTTAAGTTAGTAACAGCCGGTCTATTCTATAAAAATCTCACCACGAAAATATAGGTGAAGTGAGCTGTCAATCCACATGCTAGAGATTGACACTATTGACTTCACCAAATTTTTCACGATGAGATTTTTACACAATAAATCGGCTTGTTTCTTTTGAATAGCATCATGGACGATGGGCCTTTTTTTACATTGCAAGTTTTTTTAAAGTTCGATTTGATGTAGCTTTTGAATAGGTTTTTCAAAACTTTTAATTGGCAATCATTAAAAAACACCTCCAAACCCGCTTAAAATATAATTAGTACCTACCTAATATGATATGTAAGTACCGTTTAGAAAACTGAATTGGCTTTAGCTGTAGGTAGACCACAAGATTAATAACCCACACAATTAGTGCAATTTACCGAATACATTAATACATCTATACACGGCCTTAATTTTGAGATCCATCGGTCTAATTTAATACCGCCGACAGTTTTGTTATAAAGCGCAGGACACATGATTGACAATTGACGGGCGACACGAAAACTACAGTGTACACGCCGCTTTAATTAAAAGTTGTTTCGTAAATTAACTTAATAATTATAGGTCGCAATTTGATATTTCTGACTGAAAATTTAATTTCTATTAAGTACCTAAGTACTAGGTAGGGTACGGTAGATACTTGTCCACAAATTAGAATCAATAGAAATTAATTTATATATGATTATGTTATTAAATAAATATTTTAACGATAACGTCATTTTAACACGGCAAGTTAGAACATAACGATAACAATGTCATCAATTTTTAATTTACTCGTAAACTATGCAGGTGGCAAATACCAGCATTTCGCTAATTCACAAACAGTGTTGTATAATTTTATCGCTATTACAGTTTATGGCTTTGTTAACTTACAGCTTGATTAAAAAGAAATTATCAATACGTGCCTTCCGTAAAATAGCTTGACGTGATATCTCTCCCTGATTTAGCCATATTTCTGTACATAAGCTATTCATCAGGAGCCAGTAAACCATCATACATACATAGGTTTAGATGTAACTCTTTTGTTACATCACTTCTAGAATCATCCATTTCTGATATAGTCTTGTTTAAAACGCCACGAAACATATGTGACTAAAAGAGCGATGAATATAAATGTTGATGGGTGGAGAGGGAGAGGAAGGCAAAAGAAAAGATGGATGGATTATGTGAGGAATGATATGAAAGAGAAGGGAGTGAATGGTAGCGTGACGGTTGACAGGGGAGAGTGGAAGAAGGAAACGTGTGCGCCAACCCCACGTCACAAGGGCAGGAAGATCATGATGTTTTGATCATCAGCTTATCTTTACCTACAACCAGTATGAGTAATTTTTAGGAAACCATTACGAGTTTACGATCAATAATAAGAAAATACTGACAGCACCACGCTTGCCAAACTTCAAAAGAGCTATCTCATCCAAACACCAAATATTGCCAAAACAAAAACAAAAGGTCCAACTATATTGTACACCACATCTTATACAGTAACCCGATAGCATTGTTAAGAGGAGCTCTGTGTGCGCCCGCGCCGCCGAGATGAAGACATCTCTTAATTAATGAACCGAGCGCCCGCCGCGAGGCCTTTGAATGGATGAGTACAGAAGGACGGCTCTATACAACGAGCGAAAATGCACATATTACAATGCACGTCTATCCTGCGATTTTAATTTCTATTACAAAAATGAAAAAATAAATAGGTTTTTGGTAAAAACACATTCCACACACATAAAGTTCAGATTGCAAACATTTTTAAGACTTTTTCAATAGAGTAATTATATCAACTTTAAGTTAAAGTTAAACAACATCAATTGGAAACAAGAATTTGAATAGACTTCACTATAGCCAGTGCAAGCGCTCTCCTCTCTCGTGACTGGCATTCGTTTAAGTTTATATGTGCGTGCGCCTGTTCTACCTTCTGAAATCTGAGGGAACTTGCCTTCTGAACCAATCTGTTTTATTGCAAGACACCACCCGGTGGTGTGTGGCTTCTGAGAGAAAATAAAGAATATAATTAAGTTTAATTATCTCTATGATTGTTGATTGTAAACAAATATTTGTAATTAGGTAGGTATAAGGTCGGTCGGTGAACTGAACCAGGATTTAAGTGTTTCGTCTAGCAATGCATCATCATCAAAAGATATCATATGAATATTAATTAAACTTCATTAATATTCGATATAAAATTACTGTAACTATTAGGAGTGTGTTTAGGAGTGCCCCTGTATAATAGTTTTCCAGAAAACTACTACCTAAACTTAGTAGACACCAGCGCCCAAATAGCATTGCTGTTTTGGTTTATACAATATATAAATAAACCTGTCCGACCCGAAAGGGGCATATATGTACTGCAATAACATTACCAAAAAGTTATAAAAAATCTTATTAATATTGAAAATAAAAAGTTATTGCTATTTAAAAATCACATTTTGAGTACCAAAATTACCCCAAATCCATTAAAAAATTGCAAATTTTCAACAGAGGTCTTAAGTTATGACTTGTTGACTGCAAAACGACGACCGCTCGCGCCCCATGTAAATAAACCAGCAAAACTCCCCATTGAAAAAAAGTGGCAATTTATTTTTATTTTTTTTGAAAATTACCACATAAATAGACTCTCAGTACGATACCTACGGATCGGATAGGTTTTTTTTACATGTTGTATAGACGAAATCGTCCAACATGAAATACCTACTCAATATCAAAACAAGATCTTATTTTATTTCAACACTCAGAAGTTCCCAGACATTAGACAGACAGATGTAAAAACTAAATAAATGTTATGTAATTAATACATTTTAACTTGTAGCGTTACATTTTGTGAGTAATTAACCCGGAGTTAACCTCATATCTGATGGTAGTTGGTAGAAATGTTACTAAGTAATTAATTACTTATTGAGTGATCTAAGGTCATGTGATATATCGAAAGAAATACCAGTGTCTTCCAGTCCAGATCTAGAAATAATCTCTGTTCGCCATGAGGTGACTACTTAAATTTGGCTTGCTGTTAATATAATACTGTAAGTCTTTGTTATACTGACAACTGGAAATAAGATAAAAATTCTACCTATTCATATTTTAGATAAGTATAAAATCAAATAAAAGAAAAAAGAAAATCATTTATTTGCATAAATAAAGTAGGTACTTACAGAAAGTTCTTAAGATGCATATCGATCACTTATTATGCCTTTTATGTCGGCGTGCGACTTTAAATTAATTAACTTGAATAATGCATGCGATTAGTAAATTATGTTAAAGGTCACAATCAATTCATAAATTACTTTAAATACTACAATTCACAACTTACAATCTAAGAACTTAAGTACACTATAAAAGCATTATATAAAGTTAAAAGTAAAAGGGTTAATGATGAAACAGGCCATCAAAGGTACACTCCTCCCAACCGGAATTCTAACTTAAGAAAAATCTTAAAAATCCTAACACTTTGCCATCCATTGCAATTTCCGAAGCAGCAAAAACTTCCGTGTGAGGTTTTCCGGACCATCACAAAAAGCTCAAGCTGACCATACCTACTACCTATGACCTCTGAACACATTGGTCATAATGTCCAGATAATACCAGATATTTAGCTGACCGCTAATCGCGAGGCCGTGAGACTCAGATCCGTCATCTCCTGCGCATTTAGAACTCATTACCGTGTGCGTCATGTTGTTCTTTGTGATTATACGTATTCCAGATAAAGACACAGTGTGTCTGTGTACGTTCTTGTGCATGAATCTACAGAATTAAGAAGGAAGCTTGTAAAGAATTTGTTCAGCCCTTCTCCACAACGAGAAGAGAGTATATTGAGGAATCTAAAATTATAGCAGAAACCTATTTAAAAGAAAGCAGTAATAAATGAAAATGTAAGACAGTATTCTTTTGACTGGTAAAACAACATCAACTTGGATGATAACAGTGTCAAAAACGCGAAGTTAAAGATCTAACATCCTTTAAAAAAACAGCAGCTATACTAGGTACTAACCATTATGTATTTTGTCTGTTTTACTTAAATGCAATTCCCAACCTAATCAACCTTTTCTTCACTTAAATAAAATAAATGGCGAATCCACTTTAACTCTTTATCAAGTGGCTCCATCTTTCGCAAAAGCATCCAAACCACCTCCTCCAAAAACTATCAGAAATCCAACTAGACACAGTGTGGCATACATGTGGTGTTAGATCATTATACGTGAGTGTCGCCGCGGTCCGTAACGAATGACTCCTGCGCAATCTCCGACTTAAACGTTTTTCCCAAACTCGTCATTAGTGAGGTGGTGTGGTACAAGAGTAAGATATAAAGCGATTAGGACACATATACATAAACTCATGCTTTTTTCCCATGGGGGTAGACATAAACTACAGAACGCCAGCACCTGCTACGATCCTTATGTACCTATGTATATACTCCTTTTGCTTCGTTTATGTTCATACACTCATGATGAGCGATGCAGGGTAGCCCGCGAAATTCAAATTTTCTTACGTTTCTTCATTTTGCAAGTCAGTGTCAGGGTTTATGTTGATTAAAATATGATTCGCGGCCGTAACAAATATGGCTTTACTCAATTATAATCATTACAATCAGCAATACAACTCCATAAGTTAGCAAAGGTGTCAAATGTCATGATGTCATTAAATCTGACCTGCAAAATGCAAAAAAACGTAAGAAAATTTGAATTTCGCGGGCTACCCTGACGTTTCCCCTTAAAGTATTGCAAAGTAGGACACAATCACAACGGATCCGCACTAGGCCCACACTCCCTCACAGAGAGGATACTGTATCCTAGCAGCGGAAGCATTGTTGGCTGATTATGCTTAATTTTGCTTATAGATGAACTGTTAACATCTATGAGTGCCATTGTTGTAAGCAAAATTCTGGTTGTCGTAATAAAGTAAAATTAAGGAGCATCAATCTATCCTTAAGGATTTTATTCGGTATGCAATTTCGACATGGATGAAGTGTTCGTCTTCCCCAGGACGGAGGATATATGTATAGGAATGAAGAACAGGGTGTTAAGTTCACTCATCCTCTAAAGAAAAGGGAGAATCCTCCGACCAGATGGGTGTCGTGTCTGGTGGGCAACTGACCGACCATTGATACTGGGAAATTAAATATATTAATCGCGAGGTAAAAACTGCTTGCGCGATGCAGGATTTGTGTGACGTAAGGCTTTTGATACGTAATTCGACTGCGGCGTTGCAGATATTTCAGTTGCAATTTGGGTTGTACACGAGCTGTATACCTCCGCAGGTTCTTCAAGATATGCAGCAACACGAATACTTAACGAAAGTGGTCAGACAAATAAAAATGTACCAGGAAATATCGCCTTTCCTTTGTCCCAATCCCCAAAAATCCGTCAAGTCCCACAGTTTTTACCTCAGCGTATAACGAGGGCGTGTAACAAATTCGACGTATGCGCGATGGACATTCCGACCATACCGCGGCGCGGGCGCAGCTAAATGTACCACGGATAATTTTTATAGATGATATCTTATGTTTTTTATCTACTGATTGATGTTGCCAATGGGAATGTTAAATTATGACTTTTCATTTGGGGGACTTGTTTATTGCTTATATTTTTGGCTTTTTGTCATTGTGGCCTGGTCAGTAAGAACTTGCAAATCGACATACGGATTGCCAGTCTTGGTTTGTAAAAAAGATGTTTGGAAATTGCTTTAGTGAAAAATTTTTCCGAACCAGCATTATTTTGTATCAAAATCCAGTAGCTACTAGAAAGCTTGCAATTTGTTCATTAGTCTAGTGAATCCCGGGTAACGTGTCTATTGGGTTTTTCCATCTGGAATTTCTCAGTTGCAGCCCGGAGTCTGGATTTGTGCCCGGTTGATGGCAACAGGCTCGCCCCCTATTACATGGGACTAAAACATAACTGGCAAAATGTGGGTGAGCTATAGGCACCTCTGCGTGGCGTGATATTATGTTATGTTATTGTCACTGTTCAGTATTCGACGCCATCTGGCTTTTTGGCCTACAAGGAGGTGCCGTACAATGGCAGGTGGCGCGTTTAATTACTGCACGGAGACATTCTCAGGATCCAGCCAGATTAATGATCGCGATACGATGTTATCAGGAACACAGCGAAGGCTCCTGCTGATAAGCTCAATATTAAGAAGTAAGGTATAATGAAACTCCATAAGCAAATGAGCTTGAACGTGTACATGCAGAAAGCAGTAGAATTAAATGGAATAATATGTCTGATGAACGTTCGGACAAGAATATATTAATATTTTCTTTCTCTCTCAGACAGCATCAATATCAAAACCGTTCTAACCTCAATCATTTAAATTAACCCTCAAATGAAACCATCAAAAAATTATATTAAAAATTAAAAATAAAGTATAATATATGCCTCGTATCCCATCACTTTGCTAACGTGTCAATTTTAACCCCTAATTACGTGCGGCCGGTCCGCAAGACCGCCGCGGTGCTAAGTGTTATTGATGTTTCTACCGCATTAACCGACCCGGGGCAAATTAAAGTAGCTATCGCGCAGGTGTCAAAAGCTTTGCCGAAGTGGGGCAAAAAAGGTCATCAGCTATAAAACGCGGAGACGGATTGCAGGCAAAGACTTGGATGTAGATGAGACAATTTAACATGTAGCATGTGCTTTCTGAGCAGTTATTATTAACTTTATTATAATTATTTAGAAGATCACAATACAGGGTGGTAGGGACATCGAAGCTCAACCTGATACCATGGACTCAGTACATGGTTCTGCTCTCCCCTGCATTAAAAATAATTGTTGTTTATTAAAAAAAAAATTGCTCTTCCATACATTTAGATCGCACTTTTGTAGGAAACAGCTGATTTTTTTTTGTCTCACTTCCTAAATTCTCAATTCTCGATGATACATTGGATAATTATAGTTTATCGTACTTCTACAAAAGATAGGTTAAGACTGCATGTAGGTATCTATTAACTATTCTACCTACTGTAATGAACATCGCATCTATATCCAACATCAGCTGACAAACTCCTCAGTGCGTTAACGCGCGTTTTTATTATTATGACAATATTAAATCAAGGGGCGGCCACCGGATGATTTATTGGACGCTCGTTGGTAACACGCACGGTGCTTAGAAAAACTCAGCGTTTCGTTACGACGTAGTGGGTGCTGCGCGTGTGGCACAGCCGCCGCCACAGGGTTAACTTGGTCGCGGATTTTGTGCAAATAGGTTAAGAATAACCCTGCTGAATGAAAAAAGTGAAGCACACATTAACACATTGTTTGTCGGTGTGAGATTTTTTGCAGGTAAATAAAGAGAGAATATTAAAAGCAAAATCGATTAAAATCATGATTTCACTGCAAACAACGCACAGCCTAAACCACAGAGTCTAGAAGCTTGAAACTTTGCAGCGGGGTTCTTTTCATAACAAAGGTGTGCAATATGACAGGATTTTTGAAAAAAAAAATGCCCCTCTGGGGTTAAAATAGGGGATGAAAAATTGTATGAAAGTTCATCGTTTTTTCCGATGGGAATATATGTATATGATGGGGTATATGTATAAAAACACTATCGCCCTCTTAACATAGCTAATCATTTTGTTAATCGTGGCGTGCACTGCATTTATCTACGCAGAGCTCCCTACAAAATTACTATTTTAAAATTAAATAATGTAAAACTAAACTAAAAAAGAAATTCGCTAAGAATTATAGTTAATCTGTAGTCACATGCAACAGTAATATCAAAGTCGCAGATACCTCTTATTTCAAGTCACCGCGACTGCGCAAAAGGGCGGCATCGTTTGATGTCGACACAGGCCATAAGTGCGCACGATCATTGGCAAGCTAGTAGGCCATAGAAGAGTCTCTGACCATAATAAATTATACTAATATTATTGCATACTTGTAATTTTAAAAGAACAGTGACATAAGTTTACAACTTTTGTTTCTGGCTCGTTCTGGGTGAAATAAAATTCAAGATGGCGTCTCGGATAAAAGCATGGAATTATTAAAGGTAGAAAGTCTAGAAATTACACTTGTCTCTGGTGTTGTCGTTCGCTATTTGAAATTTAAATGACCGATTTCTCTTCTCAGTTATATTTATTTTTATTAGCTGTCTCTTAGATTTGTGTTTTGGGTTTTCCGCACGATATTCTTAAAATGTTTTAGCATATTCGTTGTCGCTTTTTGATAAGACCGGTATTATTAGCTCTGTGTAAATATCATGAAGTTTTTTTAAGACTTTTGAAGTTAGAGGCCACGCCACACTGAAGTTCTTTTGACGCGGCGCTAGTGTCATGTCTTTGCATCACATTACAGTGGGCTGTGTTGGTCATTACCCAAAAGGTGGTATTACCGCACTAGTGCGGTAATGTAAAGTAAAAGGCACGCGTTTTTAATACACTGCATTATGAACGTAAATGCGTTACAATAAGAGTCACTTTACGAGCAAATGTGTTGAAAAAATTGTTCCACTTTTTTCCGCCGGCCTTCTTTCGTGGCGTTCACTCTAAAGTCAGGTCCTGCGCGTGATTTTTCGAAACATTACACAAAAAACCTTACACATAAACATTTGCGTTCATACAAAATATCGTGTTTGCATACAGAAATGGCCTCTTTGTTGCGATGTTTTTGTGTAAAAACACGCGCTGGAGACCCGGCTTAAGTAATATGTACCTACTTAATTTCATAGACAAAACACAAAGTGCTGAATATTCCCAAAGACTTGAGAACAATATTATCTGATTCTGTTTTCCTTTCTACCCTTACACAGAAACAATCTATAATATTAATAGCGTTATCGCGTACTGAATGAAGGAAAAGAAAAACATTTCTTTGACACTTCTCTTTCTTTCCTTTGATTTCTTGTTCAATTAACTATAAAAACAGCGGGCGATTACCACTGAGGCCGGACAATGACGTATTATTACTATTTCGGGTAGAGGGAGTGTATTATAACTGATCAGGTTTGGAAGTGTTACCAATTTGATATTGTTTTGTTTTTTAAGTGATATTTGATCCGTTGAGAATTATGGTCCTAGTGGAATTTAAGGAATAGCCAAAAAAAATTTTTATATCTTCAGGTACAAATTAAATTATCTAGCAAAACTCCGCAGATGTCATGAGTATCGATATCTTAACAGGATAAAACAAAAAAAAATAGTTTTGTTTAACTCATACCTAAGTAACAATACTACCAGCGCTCGTTAACCCCAAAAAAAATAATCAAATCTTAATTTTTTTTCAATATCTATCCCATGATATCTGCGGAGTTTTTCTAGCAAATTTAATTTGATTCTATATATTACAGGATAAAAAAAGATAAATAGATAGATTGATTGAATATTATGTTCTGTACTTAATTGTATCTGCCTCGACTCCCATACTGTGTGGTTAGTGATAAAAAAAATATTAATTTGACTTAAAAAGCTCCTGTCAACTGACACAGTTTCCACACTGAAATAACTTTGTTCTACATTCAAATCATATTTCCATACTCCATACTTATTCGACAAACAAATTCACAACACCAACTTCCACCCCCTTCCAACAAACCCTATAACCAAACCAGAACCAACCCAATCCTTCCTGATATAAGTTTCAAATTCCCTTGAACGGAGAAATTCATAGAGTTTCTTAAGCAAACAGTAGGAGGCTTATTACTGTCCGTGTGAACTACCTCCTGTGTCCGACTGTCGGACAAACTGGTGTATTGTGTTTGACCGATGGAGGTGACAACGCGTGATGAATAGGACCTCATTAATTGGTTCGTTTTCGTGCTCCTAATATTAAGGTATTTTGTCTATGACAGCCCTGAGGTATTACGTGTATTGTTTGTCGTTTGTTCTTTATTTGAATCATGCGTGTGGATGTTTTGGTCCGGCGCTCTGCGGTTAGGGATCATTCGCATTATCGTCTTCGGAGTTTTGGAAAATTCATCAAATCAATGTGTAGAATGATCTTACTATGTTTAGATTCTAAACTGAAAAAAATAATTAGTTTTTTCATTTTTTTCTGTGGGAATACCTAACATTAGTCTCATTCCACGCAAAAACTACTCATAGAATAAAACAAAGCGTTTACATTAAACTTCTAACAAGCAATCAGGTGTAGACGGTGTAGATTTATCCATAGTTTTCTCAATTCCCAACGCAGATTTACATTACAGTCAAAGCATTTTTAAAACAAAACCCTAACATATAAAAGGATTGGCACACTATAGTGGCATCTCACATTACAGCTTAAGTACGAATATCTGACCACATTAGCTTGCATTATGCTGTGCCTTTTCAAGCTATTGAAGCTGCACACAAAGGTGGTAGGAACAAACAAAATAATTAGTACGAGTGTTGAGGCGTTTAGCGTTACCACCATAAATTTATATTTGAATAGGGTTTATTTGTGGGGTTTGGTCAAAGTTGGTAGATATGAACGGGTTATTTATGAAGCGCAGATATGATGATTAGTCTTTGTAGTTATTGTTGCATGATGTCCACGCAGGATCATAAATATTGCAAAGTTGCTGCGTGCTGGGTGGTGCACTTGTCTGCTACGCTTGAATTTGTCGCCCCCTGAAGTTGGCGCCGAAAAAGCTATCTATAAAATTACAGCACGAATCTAAGCTTTTTCTGGCGTGTTACAATCATTGATCTACCGAGCCAGTTTTGGTCTTTCAGTACGTCCTAAAGTTTACATAAGCATACCACCACCAATCACAAGCTTACAACTAGATACAAAATATAGTCTTCTTTCTTTTTCTCGTAGTTAATGACTCACCTGGTGTCAGTTTTTATGCCACCCATGGGCCTTTGAGTTGGCTTCACATGCCGTCGAGAAATATCTCTCAGGCATGTTTCCTCACGATGTTTTCCTTCACCGTTTTTGAAGCAAATACCGCACATAAATCCGAAAAGTCAGAGGTGCGTGCCTTGGGCTCGAACTCGAGATCTATGACTTGGCAGTCTGACGGTCACAACACTGTTATCACTGCCAGAGTTAGTAAAACCGCATGATTCAGCTTGACTTCTCAAATTCTATTTAATAACAGATTTTATATGAATATATATGAATCGTTGGTCTAGTGGTCGCAAGCGCTACTGCTGAGCATGAGGTCCTGGGTTCGATTCCCGGGTCGGGCAAAGTGTTATTGGGTTTTTCTATCTGAAATTTCTCAGTAGCAGCTCGGAGTCTGGATTTGTGCCCGGTTGATGGCAATAGGCTCGCCCCCTATTACATGGGACTTAAACATAACTGGCGAAATGTGGGTGTACCTGCTACAGGAACACCTCTGCCCAACCCTTCGGGGAAACAAGGCGTGATGTTATGTTATGTTATATATGAATCGCTCTACACAACACATTTAGGCCAAACATAGAGGAACAAATAATTAGTATATGAATGGGCCGTATTTATCGCTAACAGGGTCCAACCGCTATTAAATATCATTCAAATCAGCAGGCAACGAGATGACGAGAATAAAACGACTCTCTCTGATTAAACTGATATTTGGGAAGCTGTGAATGAGCACTTTAATGTAATTTAATTTGTCTGTTTTAATCTGAACGTAAGCTGGGCTTATTTTACCAATAATACGTTTCGGTAATTGGGTATTAAAATGTTGTGTTGATAATCTAGTTTATATTATATAGCAATGGTGTGTCACTTATTTGTTTACAAACAGTATAATAACAAAAGCACTTAGCATGTTTTTTGTGGTACACACGACTACACATCAAGGTATACATTTCCAGTATTAGCTGACCTCGCATTGTGTGGAAATCTTATACAATGCGAGATGTGCATGAACTGGAAATGTATAGCTTGATGTGTGGCCGTGTGTACGTTGTACAGAGCACAAAGAGAGTCCGTGGACTTTCTTGCCCGTTCTTCTTCATAGGAACCTACCTACTACGCTGTGGAATGGGCTTCATCTTTCTGACTAACCGACACCTTGACAATTTCTCAAAAGTGCATGTAATTGCTGAATCCTAATCCTAACTATCCTACTAATATTAAAAACGCGAAAATTTGTGAGGATGGGTGGATGGATGTTTGTTACTCTTTCACGCAAAAACTGCTGAACGAATTTGGATGAAATTTGACACACAGATAGTTTATAGCCTGGATTAACACATAGGATACTTTCTATCCAGACATTCCCACGGGATCGAGAATTATGCGGGAAAACTGCGGGGCGCTGCTAGTTTGAGCTAAGCCTAAATAAAGATTACATTTAAAATTTTTGTTTTATAACTGAAAAATAATGTTGTCCTATTGGCCCTAAGATACGCAGACAATGTGATATCTGTCTTTTTCTCAATACGTTAAAAACAAAACCATTTGCCTTTCTTCTCTTTAATTCTAAAGGATCATATAACCACCACACAAGTGGCAATCAAACTAACAATAATTTACATATTATCATCTCAATATACTCCAATTTCACTCGTAATAACTTTTATAATACACGATTTCAATGACAGCTCGATCTGATTTTGACAAATGAAACGCTAGTGCCATTCGAGAATGACTTCAGTGAATGTAATCTTCGCACAAAAGGTAACAATCACTTGAACAAAGGCGGTTGGTGTTTGCAATTAGTTCGGAATGAGCTCACCTGTGTCTGTCTGTCTGTCGCAGCGATTAATCAAACGAGCGATTCTTGCAGTGACAGTTAATATCGCTATTGAGATTTAAAGTCATAGGCGATAGCGGGGGTGAAGATATTATTAATTTGATGTCGTTGATCTTGTCTATGGTTCTCCAGATGAGTGTGAGTGCCAGATGTCGTAACTTCAGGTTTTCAGTCTAGCCTGCCGAGGTCACGGGAAATTCCGAAAGGGATACCGTGGCCCCTGGCAACATGACAACTAAAGGAACACGGGTCGGTTTTAGTCAGTAAGAGTCTGACACCCTCCCGCTCTGCTCAGAGCGGGAGAAGTTATTTCATAATTTCCCACCCAAAAAAAAAAGGATTTCAATCTACCTACTTATATGATTGTGCAATGTCTACATATACATTTTTTGCGCTATGATAAAAATGAATATATTTAGAAATTGCAAAATCATTTAAGTAGGTAGATTGAACCCTTTTTTTCATTTTAATCATAGTGCAAAAAATGTGTGATTTTTGTTGGTGCTTAATAAATTCTTTGCAGATTCATACATAAGCACAAAACTTATTTTTCCTTAGTACGTAGTTACTTATAGTATTATTTTATTTTTTAATTCGAACACGTTTCCTTATCATCATCATCATTGGCATAATACTCTTTCCACAAATAAGCTGCAATCGGCTTCGAGTCTTTTGAGTCGCAGTAAAATAAAATACTAATGAGAATCTCTTGTTTGACTTTCATATCCCTGATAATAGCGGGTAGGTAACGTATTTCCCCGCTTCAGCTCGTGTCTTATGACAAGTTCCCGAGATGAATGCTCATCACAGGGACACTGACAGTCAACGTTTGGGTCTCTGCTGTGAAGTCACACTGGCGCAGGAGCAACTTACTGCTTATTTCATTGTTAAACCATGTTTAACAATGGAATTTTCTAATATACCTAATACTAATAACGAGAGTCTTTTCTGTCTCCCGCTAGACATGAAGGCAAATTTTAACTGTTGCTGCGAGTCTCATGACAGGTTAAATCTTGAAATACTTGGGCAATGACAATCTTAACACCTCATAACTTTTCTATAGGTATTTATTTTTCTTCTTACAACAATTTTTCCAGATCTCATGCCTATGTAATTCAATAGTGTGGCTATCAACTAATATTATATAAGATAATGATGTGATATCTTTATAAATTATAGCCTATTACTCAGTGACAATATTTCATTCTACTGGTGAAAGATTTTTTTAAATCGGTCCTGTAGATTTTGAGTTTATTCGTTACAGACAAAAATATATTTTTTTCTCTTTATAATATTGGTTTAGAAATATTTAAAACGAAATATATGGTCGTAACCATGGTTAACTCACTGGCTTACCTACTAACAGGAGTTACAGGGGTTGAGACAGAATGGCATAAATGAGACAGTAAATAGGAAAAAATACCAAAGCAATAGTTTACGAGAAGGAAGCATTTAGGTACAGTAAGCGCTCAAAAGTGCATAAGCACGCTAAGAGTCGTATTGCTGTGAACACGCGGTGTAGTCCGTACATTTGTATGTGTAAACAGTCAGACGTCTGTGGTGTGAGTGCCGTACACACACCACAGAGAACGCAGTTTTGCACTACACACTGTCGTATCGTCACGGTTCGCGGGCGCCGCACTAATATTTCCATCACTTTTGTTAGCACGCATCATACGCGTGACCTTGGCCAGTGTATCGCATTGCTAAAATTCGAAAGTAAATTATATGTGCAGATAACAGAAGGCGTTAAGCGTTGGTCTTAGATTCAAGATGGCTAAGGTTCTAATCTCGTAAATCACAGCACTGTTTTTGCAAATATTATTATTTTTGTTTGCAATAATAATATTTTTAAATATTCCTGCCTATTTATTAATGTTGTTATTGCAATAAACGGTTTAGAATAAAAAATGCGTGATATGTTATAATAAAAAATAAATAATATTTATTCGTTATATTTATTTTACTTAAGTATAGTTAACAAACTGCTATAATTATTTATAGCAGTTTGTTAACTGCTATAAATAATTATTATACTTTATACTTTACCTGAATAATATGTGAAATAGATGTCTAGAAACTTAGAAGCAATTTGTATTATTTTGACATATTTAAATTTTGAAATGTTTTAAATTTTAAATGGATTTTTTTCACCATAAATATAAAGCTTTGATCATGGTCGAAGTAATTAAGCAATAAATAAGAATTTGAGGTTATAGCTTAAGTATTCATTTTCTTTACGAAAAGAAGATTGAAACTAAACCTCAAATTTTAATCCTAAAATAATACTATTACTAAAATAATATTAAACAATTTCGGTATATCTGCAAGAAATACGACAAACACCCTATTGAAACGTGCTTAAAAAATTCGTTACCATAAATTCATGCAATAACGAATCTGTTGTTTATTAAGTTGGTACGGTCAATATTTTAAGGTCAAAAACGGTTTTCTAGCTGGTCTTCAGTGATGCAAGCCTTCAGAGTGCACGGCGAACGGTTCATAATGACGTGTTTTTAATAATTCAGCAAAATATCTCGTTGGTGTGAAACCATTTGTTTCATTCACCATTTGACGTCGCTGCTACTCGATAATAAGCCCCTTCCTCATATCTCTTAACCCTCACAGTATTTCTCTAGAACAAAGAAAAACATTGTTTTTATTACACATAATACCTAATTATTTATTATTCACTAATCGAATTAAACCTCACAATGAATTTAAAACTTTAAAGGCATCTTCTGTCTCAACAATACCTCTGTTCTATCAACAATACGATTTATGTTTAGTAAAATATGAAATATATAAATGATAACACTCACACTTAGTCCGGTTTCATTAGATATTCACTTCACTTTTACGCAGCGCAATAATATTCTCTGATCTGATCTGATCTCTTCAATATATTTTATGAATAATAATAACCACAACACTGCGCTAAATACTCGTCACCAATATTATCCACGAACCAACAAAGTTCTTTTAATTGAATACTTGTAACAAACTGCATCTACCCCACAGAAATCGAAATAATTTACTTAGTTTTTTGTGGTCTACCTGCTAAACTTTAATATTTATGTGAACAAGACGAATGAAACTAAAAACGAATGATGATTATCGAACTAGTCATTGGTTGCAGACAAAGTGAGTGTGTGTGTGTGTAATGTGCGTGTCTATAGTATTGTAACAACTTATAGAAGAAGGTTGTAAGTCAAACCGAAGCGTCAGTCTATTGCTTTGTGAGATTGCTTATGGACTTTTGGTCGGTACTGTACGTTGCCATTTTACTGAATTTTCCGATTTTCATTACAATGTTGATATTCAAACTACTTACCTACCTACATAATAATTATTGTAAATATGCTTATGTCACAATGTTTTATTTTTTAAATCTCTTTCCATTCAACGTTTAAACAAGCTTCTGTGCACTCGACACACCAGGGGAGACACCCTCTATTTGGCCACCAGGAAGTACCTTCACGGATTAAGGATTCGATCAACCATTTTTAATTTGACAGTCTTTTGAAATCACTTCATAATATGTATAAGTTTCTTGCGATTTACCTCTATCGATTTACATTAATCTGTTCTCCGACCAACTTACTCGTTTCATTTCTACGCCTTAGATTCATTGATTTCGCACTAATCTTTCGCGGTGAACTAAGACTAACTAAACTCTATTTGAAATAAGATTAGACATTTAAAGAAACCCTTTTTACAGTCCGTTCAACCGATTTTGACTTCTATACCGTAGGACTAAAGATGACATTAAAAGCAAAAAAGTGGTTACAACACCAACTGTTTACTGCAGCTGCCATTTGTCATGCCACCAACGCAATAGAACTCAAAATCGGTTGAACGGACTGTAAAAAAGGTTTATTTAAATGTCTAATCTTATTTCAAATGGAGTATAGGTATTTATATTGAGGAAGTAATACCAAATCTCACCCTGAGATAGTTTGAAAAACTGGGACATAAATGTAAGTTCAAAACTGGATATCCTAATAGATTAATTATATCTAGAATGAAAACGGAACTATATGGGCGAAGTTGCTATCTTATGTGTGTTCAGATTTATAACAAGATCCTAATTTAAGAACTTGCAATGGCCCGCTTCAGAAGGGCTTTACGCAGTTGGTTATTTGAGAATTCATGTTAAAATAATTCCTTCAGTTTAAGTTAAAATGATCATGTCATTATGTTATGATAAAATTATGTTTAGCTACTATTAAACTACCATTGTAAGAACTTTTGTAACCATATTTATCTGCAAATAAATCTTTGACTTTGACTTGAGGCTTGGCTATTCCTATAAAATGGTCTTAGGTTCCTAATAATGTCGAGCAATAACCAGTGTATTAGTGGGTTTTTATATTAGGAATTTCTCAGTAGCAACTCGGCGGAATCTGGATTTGTGCCCGGTTGATGGCAATATGTTTTTTTACCAGAATTTTAAAAGTGGACAAAGATTGAGCACGCCTTATCGACACGGGCAAGGCATTCCATAACCGTACTGCTTGAACTGTAAAAGATTTGTCATAAAAGCCGGTGGAATGCATCGGCATCTCAAGACTCAAATTTTCCGATGACCTCAGATATCTATTATGTGTGTCATGAAGGAACTTGAAACGTTCTATCAACTTACAAACCCAGAACATTTAAAATAGGTTTTATGACGTTCCTCTACGTTAAATCAGCTGATATAATTTTGAACGGTGTTCTAAAACCAACACTGGCAGTTAAAAACCGTTCGACCCATCCTCCAATCAACACTTTATTTGAAAACGGAACGTTCAGTCCATTGAGTGCTCTTACAGGGGTGGCGCCCTCTATTGAACCATCAGGAACTACACAAGATTAAGGATTAACGCGGGCGTACAATTTGAACGGCTGATTGAATCCGTGTTTGTTGACTCTTAAACTATATTGGTGTTAGATGTCGTGGGACTTTTTGGTACCAAATGTTTTTGAGTAGGTGTGAATTTTAAATGATAATGTGTGGTAATAACGGCGAAGATTTCATAAACACCGTCACGTCACCATTCCGCTTTACCAGCTTCTTTTTAACCGACTTCCAAAAGGAGGAGGTTCTCAATTCGTCTGTATGTTTTTTTTTTTTTTTTGTATGTTTTTACGCGATTACTCCGCCAATTATGAATAGATTTTGATGATTCTTTTTTTGTTTGGTAGATCATACTTCAGAGGTGGTCCCATATAAATTTTATTAACTTTGCTTGGGTAGTTTTTGAGTTAGCTTCAATTATACGTATTTTTTTTCCCACTTAGTATGTAGATGATATGATAACTTCTTGTCACTGTTATTTTCATAGCAGGTAGTGGTATTCGAATTTCTGTGGGGTAGGTACCACAACTAAAAAGTGAAAAATAAAAACTTTTTACAAAAAAAAAAAACAACCGACTTCAAAAAAAAACACTACAAAGTGAAAAAATAACTTTAATTTCGGAAGCAAAAAACGAAAATACAAAACCAAAGACACCGACTTCCGAAATTAAAGTTATTTTTCACTTTGTAGTGTTTTTTTTTGAAGTCGGTTGATTTTTTTTTGTAAAAAGTTTTTATTTTTACATTTAAGGGTGAAGTTCTTTAAAGAAAAATAATATTAAAATACAATATATATTTGTCGGATCCGGTCATTAGTACGGACACGAAACGTATCGGAAGCGCGCCACTGGCGATATCAAGGGTGATCTACCTACACCACAAAAGGCGCGCTTCTACAGAGTCGTGATGTTTGAAGGCCACGGTGAGGAGGGCTTTCAGCCTCTGGTAGCATCGGCAAGAAGACGTCACGGAACTGTTCTCGATTCGTGGTGCTGTTATTGTGTTAGTTGTAATTTGTGATCATTGTGTTAATTGGTGATTTTAATAAACGCCATCGCACCCAGTGTAGGTATAATTTAGCTAGTGTGATTCATTTGATAGTAAATTATAATGTGATCTGAACCGCAAATTGTTTTTTTCTATTGCGCATTAACCAACACTACCCACACTACGCCCACAGTAGTTAAAATATCGCTGATAGTAACGAGAGTCACATACCCGTCTCCGACATATTTTTGTCAAGAGTCTCTCTAAGCAATGAAGGTGGACGTTCAGCTTTTCATAATTCTCTTTGACTTCCGCGAGGATACAATAGTTTTGCAACATTTTCACGATGAACATTCGCTCCCAGATATCATCCCTTAATTCAGCATCAGTATGTCTTGTCTCTTAGCCATAATAATTAATTGATAGCTATATTTATTTTCAAAGCACTCATCGGCACTAAACCATCGAATTCCCAAAGGCTGTGAAGTGCACATCGGTGCATTAAAAAGCACGCACTCCATTTAGTGAAGTGTTCGTGTTAAGACAATGGCACCCCTGCCGCTGTTCCCCTGTTTGTGCACTGTAAGGATGCGGTTCTTTTACGCGAGTATTGATGCACTTATCAAAACGATGGCTTTTATTTTTTAGCGAACGGATGGTTATGATTTTAACCGGCTATGTATTTTCATCTGTTCCCTCCTAAACTTCTCGTCGTATTTTGACAAACGAGGTGTCGGCCGTTTGGAAGCGCCATGTTGTTCCGCGGTAATCGGTTCGATTTATGCCTTAATTACATGACGTATGATTAACATTTTAATTTGTTTGTCTGTGGTCTTGTTTGCATTTTAGTCATAGTTGGGTTTTAGTTTTTAACTTGTATTTGATTTTATTATTGTTTAAATATGCAATTTAGAAAAAGTATCTGATAAAACTTTTTACAAAAAATGTTTTTATTTTTCACTTTTTAGTTGTGGTACCTACCCCACACATATTCGAATACCACTACCTGCTACCAGTGACAGGAACTTATCATATCATCTACATACTAAGTGGGAAAAAAATACGTATTTTGTAGCTAACTCAAAAACTACCCAAGCAAAGTTAATAAAATTTATATGGGACCAATTTGGGAGCATACCCTTTCAAACAAAAAAATAATTTTCAAAATCGGTCCACAAATGACGGAGAAATCGGTAGACATACATAAAAAAAACAAACATACGCGACGAACATATAACCTCCTTTTTGGAAGTCGGTTAAAAATGGTTAGTCAAGTTACGTTTGTAAAGATACTTACATAATTATGTAAGTTTGTTTAATGCAGATAGACTAGTAGAGTATTTCTTACTTTTCTCTATTGGTTTTTCTACTGACATTGTAGGATATCTATTTGAATAGCTATACTATTGTTGGTCATTTTAATGAACACCGTTTGACGAACTTTTATTAATCATATAAAATACAGCTGTAAGTTCCTTGTTGAAACTTGTATAGTTTACCCACTTTGAAACCTCAAATACTTTTACGTTTTATCTTTATTTATTAAATAATTGCACGAATAGCATAATTATACCACATAATAGCTTAAAATCAATTTAGGTATTACCTACTTCAATGTACACAAATTATAGGCGTACATAACGGTCAAAGAAAAAAGACATTGGACCGAAGCTGCTTACTAAATTAATAGTAAAACTAGTTACTAAAATAAAATAATAGTAAAAAAAACTGGCACTCCGGGAGTGCCAACAGAAGTGAAAACTTAAGTAAAAATACTTGCATAGAACATTGATCCGTAACGTAATGCACAAAGAGTACAATCGCGTTTACAAAAATGAGGTGTCGGTAACGGTGTCGTGAGTTCAATTGTTTTTTCCCATCTCAAAAATGCCCTACGCGCCTAAAGAAGTTTCACTTAAAAAATTATGCAGGTTAGTGAAGGGAATTGTGAACTAAAATGTATCTTTGCAACGTTCGCGCCAATCAACCCACACCCTAACCCACCCTCGCTTCACGTTGACATTCTGTAACTGTCTTGTCTTTTTCTAGTGTTTGGTGACGTCACAGACTATTTGTTAAACAATAGCGCATTAGTTCGCCACACAACGACCGTTTGTTTCAAATTGTTGCCAGTTAGGGTTGATACCACTTGCCACGTTTAATTGTAGGGTTTTTGTTGAGCATTGCTGATTATAGCTGTTATTAATTGGATTGAATTGGCGCAGGTATTAAAACTGATAAGCATTTACTTTTTAAAAATTTAAATATGTATTTTCTAAGTTTATCGTGGACATCACTGGCATCGGTGAAGGAAAACGTGGTGAGGAACGCTGGACTTATACTTAAGGCGACGATAACCGACTCTTAATGGTTTTATACTGAAGATCACGTCTAAACGTTAATGATTTTGAAAATATGTATGTTAAATTAGAGCATTTTTGAATAACTTAATATATGAACATTTTAGTTTATATTTGTATTAAGTACATTATGTACTGTTGTTCCTACATTTTATTTCTAATGATATATTTTTAATAATTTTTTCTTTGTTCCTCTCAAACAGAGCACCTGCCATCTAATCTCTGCAACACCCTTGGTTGACTGGTAGAGAATGCCTATGGCATTAAGTCCGCCTTTGTACCTTTTTGTGTGTGAGAAGTTCAAATAAATAAATAAATAGTGAAATTAATTTGTAATGTTATGTCTAACGCGGATAAAAAACTGAGAATCACGCAAAATCTATCAAGCGTATTTTTCTGAAACCTTCACCATTTTAAAGATAATTTAATTGTTAATCTTTTAGTATACGTGTTTTATTAAAATACCTTTTATCTTATACATAATAAATTAATAATGCGTCTAATTTGGACCAGCACTTCTTGATGGGCGAGTCCTATTTACTGGCTGGACGTACGTCGCGTTGCGTGAGCTCAGTACAGAACACGCAAGTTAACCACTCAAGGTCACTGGTATATATCTGCGTCTTAATATAAGTTTGATATCGCCAATCCGCCTTGAGCAAGCGTGGTGATCAATGCTCATGCCTTCTCTGTATGAGAAGAGGCCTTTGCCCTGCGGTGAGACAATAAAAGGCTGGTATTACCCTTCAACTGTCATTAACGAGACACAATAGAATTTTAATTGTTATCCGCCTTTATAAGGCTGCTTAACAGGTGATGAGTTATTAACATTTATCTCCTAATAAAGTATATTTGTCGTTGTTGTAGTTTATCCACAACCAGCTAAAGCAACGTTGCAATGCCTTTTTCATATGTTTTTTTTGTTCGAACCTTCTCCGGCGTGCCAGTAACCTAACCATATTTTTTTTTTAAATATTTTTGACGTGTAAAAGTGTTTGAACAAACCTACTTACAGAAATAAAATCATTTTTCATAACCAAAGTTTCATCACAACCGGGCGGGCCATTTTCTAGTTTTTGCAAGACTAACGCACGGCAATTTATTTTTTAAACGATTGATTGATATTTATCATAAAGATTTTATACCTACCTAAATAGTGCACAAAAAAGTGGATAATAAATAAATAAAAATGTATTAATATTTTATTTTTATTTTTTGTTTAGGTATAGTTGATTGCTCTAATTATGTATATGAAACTGACATTAAAAATTAAATTTATAATTGCCAATTTAATGAATAACATATAAACATTCTGTACGCTGAGTGAGGCAAAACGTGTTGGTCCGGTAAAATTATGTTTCCAATATGTGTATTCATGTTACAAATTTTTGAACAAATAAATTTATCTTTATCTTTATGCCAGGGCCCCATTGATTAGGCCATAGGACCTCCTCTCCATGAGACTTATTTTGCAAGAAACCGTATGTCTGCCTCATGCACAAAGCTGCAAGCTGTCTAGGCACCTATCGGATCACACTTAGTTTCAGTTTTTGCAAGATTAATCTCCGAGTTCTCCAACCATATTGTTTTATCATTGACAAAGGTCTACATGTCAAAAATAATGGAACGATTGTACATTTTTTCCTCACCATCTCACCTTCCTAACACTGTCATGTATTTTTTATTTTTTCCCCCTTTTCCTAGGCTTCAACAATAAGATGGACCCAAATCTTATTACAATCTAGCCAATAAATAGACTAATAAGTAATTTAATTATAACCTAAATTATTAAACTGTCTTTACCGAGACTATGTCCAATAGCACTTTTCTTATTGTCTCCATTAAGGCGAATACACTTCGTTCTTGTGTTTGTTTGGCACTTTTGTACTTTACACTATTCACTCATTCAAACACTAGCTCGAACTGTCATGTTGATAAATTACCTTCTCATCATCGCATAAACACAATAGGTACTATATTACTTAGAGGACCTCTTGTCCCTTTAACTTGTACAGCGAGATAAGCCATGTACATTCTATTTTATCTAATTCCCACGTCATTAAAACCTGTAGGTACTTTGTCTACGTCTTTTCGCACAATCCACGTTATAAATCCTTCTCAAGGATTTAATTACGTCTCCTTAAAAATTTCATTGCAATTAGCGTTCTCACAATCCATCAATTATTTAAGAGAGCTCAAATCCCGCAATATCAACGAATTAACAGTTCACTGTAGCCGTCCACTCAACTGCCCCTCTGAATCCCGGGATAAAACCGGGATTTCTTCACCGCATCATCCTCTTTCTATTCCATTCACACTTGAGTAAACTCACGCAAGTGTGACAAAGAGGTGCGATGTCTAAGGAGGCTTCCCATGAAAATTGTATGTATGTCAGTTTGTTATACACGGGGTCTTTGTAAACAAAATTGAATATTCAGTGAGGTGTTGCGAAAATCACTGTTATCCTCCCTCTGATGGACTTACAGTGTCCCGAACCTTATTACGTGTTCATTGGCATTCGCCTATGAAGGAAATTGAAAATGTCAAGCATGAAAATCTCTCATCTGAAAGTCTTTGCATTTTTTAACCGACTTCCAAAAGGAGGAGGTTCTCAATTCGTCTGTATGTTTTTTTTTTTTTTGTATGTTTGTTACGCGATTACTCCGCCAATTATGAATATATTTTGATGATTCTTTTTTTGTTTGGTAGATCATACTTCAGAGGTGGTCCCATATAAATTTTATTAACTTTGCTTCGGTAGTTTTTGAGTTAGCTTCAATTATACGTATTTTGTACTTATTATGTAGATGATATGATAACTTCTTGTCACTGTTATTTACATAGCAGGTAGTGGTATTCGAATTTGTGTGGGGTAGGTACCACAACTAAAAAGTGAAAAATAAAAACTTTTTACAAAAAAAAAACAACCGGCTTCAAAAAAAAACACTACAAAGTGAAAAATAACTTTAATTTCGGAAGTCGGTGACAAAGAACGAAAATTCAAAACCAAAGACACCGACTTCCGAAATTAAAGTTATTTTACACTTTGTAGTGTTTTTTTTTGAAGTCGGTTGTTTTTTTTTGTAAAAAGTTTTTTGTAGCAGCAATATTCAAGATCCTTGTTTAATAATATCTTAATAGGTCAGCCATATTACAATTGAACTAATATACATTACCTTACAACAATAACAAGGCGATTTATCGTAATGAAACGTAATTGCTCGCCATCAATTAAACGAGGCATTAGCTAAAGAAACGAACATGTTCCAGATATAATAGCACATTGTATTGTGAACATAATTAATTAGTAGATACGGTTGTATTGCACTTCTTTTGTAAGTGATTAACTGGCACTTGATGTACTCTAACTATTACTTAGCTCTATAATGACAGTACTAATAATTTTGCAGGATTTGAAAGATGTATTTAATTTCTGACTACCTTGTTGACCTAGTGGTTGCAAGCGCATGAGGTCCTGGGTTAGATTCCCGGGTCGGGCAAAGTTTATTGGGTTTTTTCATCATGAATTTCTCAGTAGCAGCCCGGAGTCTGGATTTATGCCCGGTTGATGGTAATAGGCTCGCCCCCTATTACATGGGACTTAAACATAACTGGCAAAATGTGGGTGTACTATGGGTACACCTCTCTGCCCAACCCTTCGAATACTGGTGTAATGATATGTTGTGTATTAGATTTTTAATGCAGATTAGTAATAAAACACACATCATATGCATCATTCACTTGCTAACTAGTAAGTGAAAACCTAGTTAAAGATTGACAAAATGTTATTTTTTCATCCATACACAAAACTAGTCTTGACAAGAAATTAACTCCACCTTGCAACGTGGAGTATACGACGTCGGAGCCGCACCGGCGCCGGACTGCATGTTCGTTTATACGAACAAATATATATCTCTCATGCACCGCACCGCCGCGCCGTCGCACCAGTGCCGCAGGTTTTACATTTTCATTCTGAGATATTCAGTTTTTTTTTTTCCGGCTTTCCGAGCTTAGACGACTGCGTAATTCTCTTTCATATTCCTAAGTTCTTCCGTTCAAATGGCTTGACCTAATGTCCATCGTCTTGATAGCAATAACAACACGTAATAAGGTACTGCCCTACCGGACTTAAGCCCGGCGATCCCTCCCGTGAGTTGTCGTACCTAAATTAAATTTCATTCTAACACCACACTGACAGAGATTCGCTTTTCATATACTCTCTTCTGATGTGGTTTTTATATGACGCTACTTCTGTTTGGGTTTTTAAGGATGATGGAAATAACCTTGGATTTGTGAGAGCTAGAAGGTCATATTTGATGATGTCATGGTTAGCATTACCTTTTGGAAGGGGCGACTAGAAGTTCTTGTAAATTTTCACGTTCAAAAGTGCCTTTTTTATGAGCTTGCATGATGCATAATCAGCCTATAATTTTCCCACTGCTGGGACAGTCCTCCTCTTATCTTGATTTTTTGGTTCTAGGAAATGCCGATTTCCTTACGATGTTTTCCTTCACCGTTTTGAGAGCAGTGGAGGTGAAATTATTTACATAAAGTGAAGCGCCTGTCTTGGTTCGAACCCACTCGTAAGTCGGGGCCGATACCACTGACCCACCATTGCTTTATGTGCCTATTAAAAATAAATTATTTGACTTTAGAGTCTTTTGGAGGGCTGACTTAAAACTGTCACAAGAACTCTTGTATTTGACTGACTTAAGGTTTACAGAAACCAAAAAGAAAATGACCACTCCATACTAACCAGACCAAAGAGAATAAATTCATAACCAATAACCGGACAAGAAGAATAAATTAAAATTCATGAACTTCTTTTCTTGTTTAATGGATTTCTTCTTATAATAAACTTTCTCGTGTACTTAGTCCTATAACAGAAGTTTGATTATATTGTTGGTTTAAATAATTTGATATAAATAGAAAGTAGATTTTTATAAATAAATTGGACAGTACTTTAACGTCATCACAAAGATGACAATGATGACAGGAAATTATCAAGCGTTTATGTTACCAAGTTCTTATGAACATGGGAAACTCTCCATATTGACGAATTTATGTCACTACTGAATAGTTTATGTGGGAAAACTCTTACTTCATTTCTAGCTTGCATCAAAAGATTGTAGTACCTACACGACCAGTTTTTGTACACGATAGTAAAATTTTCATGTGAGAGTTCCAATTGTTGTTGTCTGTAAGCTAAGAGGCAAAAAAAATCCATAGAGTTAATAGGGACAATGCCTGGGTAAAAAAGAAAAGTGGTGGCACTCCGGGAGTGCCGACAGAAGTGAAAACTTGAACAAGAACGCCTTGGTGGAAGAAAATTACTTGTATAGAAGATTGGTCCGTAATCTTATCCAAATAAAGAGCACAATCGCGTTTACAAAAAAAAAACTTCCGAAACCTTTAAAATAAAAATACTTGCATTGAACATTGATCCGTAACGTAATATAAATAAAGAGCACAATCGCGTGTACAAAACCTTTAAAGTAAAAATACTTGCATAGAACATTGATCCGTAACGTAATATAAATAAAGAACACAATCGCGTTTACAAAAATGAGGTGTCGTCATGGTGTCGCGAAATCAATGGTTTAGTCCCATCTCAAAAATGCCCAACGCGCCTAAAGAAGTTTTCACTTCAAAAACTATTTCTGTCCGTCAGTCAGATAATAAAAAATATTGGACCCTTTTTTTTTGCTTTATCATATTAATAAAAAATGACTTAGATTAAACGCATTAAAGTTGGGGAGTGGGTCGCTACGTCACAAGTAAGTATAAAATCTACATGCTCGTGACGTCATGGCACATTTTAACTAAATGTATTGCCGTACATTTTAGATTACGTAAAAATAGAAAAAGTACGTGTTCAATATTTTTTAATAATATACCTGACAGACAAAAAAACATTTTTAGTCATCATACCTATACTGTATCCAACTTTCTCATAATTTTTACAGTCCATTACCAAAAATTTTGACTCTATTGAATTCTGCTGTTTAATTATACGGCCTTTGCATCAATAGTACCTGGGCGACCGAGCTCTGCTCTGGTGAAAATAGAGAATGCTCATTTAATAGTACAGGAAAGTCCATACTAATTCCATGTATAGTAAATACTTATTCCATGCTGCCATGATAGTCGGTACTTACTAATTCCATGCTGCCATGTCATTATTCTAAGGTAGCCATCTTGTTCTAAACTTTGGGCGACCGAGTTCTGCTCGGGTGAAAATACGGAGAAAACGAATTTTCCCAGATTCCCTAGCTAGATCGATTTTTCGCCCCGTAAACCCCTATATTGCAACTTTCATCGAAATCGTTAGAGTTGTTTTCGAGAACGTGACTATAAATATAAATATATACATACAAATATTGCTCATTTAATAATATTCATATTCATCATATTCATCTTTATTTGCATTCCATAATGAAGGATAGGTGTTCAATTACGGACCCTGTAGGGCACAGCAAAAAGTATGAAACTAATTATTAAAATACAAATAAAATAAAAACAAAATTAAAATAAAAACAAAATTAAAATAAAACAAAATAAAAATAAAAACAATATTAAAATAACAACAAAACTAAAAAAAAAAAAAAAAGAAATTATAGGATTTGTATTTTCTTTCAGTCCGAGAACAAACTAAGCGTCAGGGAATCATAATGTCTGATGTCTGATCCACACAGTAGGAAAATATACTTAATCAATTATGATTCGCTCTTCCTACCATCTTCAACAAATTATAATCCACTTATAAGGTAATTTTCTTCTACCGTTTCTTGGTTCCAATTCCAATGAACAATTACTTAATTAACATTTAATTCCTTTTACGATCGAACAAGTACGAGAATTTGATTGTTATTTCTCGATACACCATCATTCCCAGATCAGCATTTATGAAATTGAGCAATAAATCAAACGACACAAAAAAACGCCATTGTCGTCTCCCTGTCACAGATACCTACTCTTATAACGGGATCACATGTCACACTAGTAAAAGAACTCGACTTCGTTTGAGTATATTCTTCTATTTTCAACATATTATTAACGTGCAATTGATTTCATTTGAGCATGATTTCCACCAAACGAAGGATACGAACGGATGCGGTGACAGCCGATCGCGTCCGGCAGGATGTCGACGCATACGATCGGCTCCGTACCGTCGCTTGCGAACGTATCCGTTTCTGCGCCTAGTCAAACAGTTTCATTCCTACCGTGTAAACGTGTTCTAATTTTTGAAAACGGTTGAAGTTGACGTAGTATTGTTGGCTATTACATTAGAATAAGAAGAAAATAATCATAGAACAGCCGAAAGGATCCGATCGGATACGACGACAGGCGAAAAGAGCCAATCGCGCGTCGCAGCATCTTTCCGGAAGACGCCCGCGGACAAACTGCTGTGCGCGGCTTGGTAATATGGACTTTAAATGTGTACACAATTTAATAGTGTTTAAAAATTGTAAAATCCATTGGAAATTATCCTTTAGTTAAGTACGAGTAATTTGAAATCGCTTTTCTAATTTCTTCAATCAATTTCTAAGAATTGAGAGTCTGCTTGACCATCGTTAAACAGCTTGCATCTGATAAATGCATTTTAAAGGTTGCATCGAATCAGAATTTTCAAGCTCAATAACAATTTCCTTGTTTGGGAAAAGCCAGGTTAAGAAAACTCTGTCTTTATGTGATTTCAGGTGGATTCCAGTTTTCGACATTTTTATGAACGAGGAAATGAAATGCAAAGTCTTTATAGAACAACATACAAACAAAATCACAGCCTCTTTACATCTGTATAACATTAGTAAACGCATACAGACAGCGCGCAGAGCGCTAATCTTGACAATTAGTACACAAGAAGTGGATCCCACGGTACGGACAGCTACAATGGCGAATTGGAAACATTGATATAACTGTTGGCGGTAATTACAGCCATTTTGTAAGAAACCAAAGGTTGAAAGATGGTTTATAGGTAGGTTTTTGTGTGCGTGTAGGATTTTCCAGCTCTAAATAGAAGTTTTTGTATCACAAGGCAAGTCTGCCTAGCCTTTTCCCAGTTGGGCTCGGCTTCCAGTCTAACTGGATGCAGCTGAATATCAGTATTCTACATGGAGCGACTGCCTATCTGACTTCCACAACCCAGTAACTGGGTAATACGGGCATCTGACGACCCGTAACCACTGTCAAAAATCCACGAATGACAGCTGGGACTAACTGCTTAACGTGCTTTCCGAAGCACGGAGAAGTCTTGGTATGTAAAGATGATCACCCATCCACGGAACAACCCCGGCAAGCGTAGCTTAACCTGATGGATCGACCCGTGCGGCTGTTATTACTTAGCCACGCGCTCCTCACACAAGTTCTCCTTGAATCACAAGGCAAGTGACAACACGAAATGTAGTTCTTTAGTTACCTACAGTATGTCTTGAGTTTAGTCTTTTTGGCTGTTTTATTTTTCTCAGCTGGACGTCTGTATCCAAGTTCTTTACAGTACCTACTAAAATCTTTGAATTCAATCAACTTTCTTACAATTTACGCGTGTTTGTGTTAAACGTTTTCGGTTCAATTCCCAGTCTTCTTCTTCTCGTATGGTTAGTAACTAACCTGGTGTCAGAGTCTTAAAGCCGCTCATGGCCCTCTGATTTGGCTTCACATGCCGTCGAGAAATATCTCAAAGAAAAAAAATTAAAATTAAATCTCTTTAATATCTCTTCGGTGTGTCGGGAAAAGTGTTATTGGGGTTTTTTGTGTCAGCCCGGAGTCTTTGGACTTGAGCCCAGATGATGGCAATAGGCTCACCCACTATTACATGGGACTTAAACATAACTGGCGAAATGTGCATGTACTGTAGATACACCTCTGCCTAACCCTTCTATGATTACAGGCGTAATGTTGTGTTATGTTAATGCGTTTTCTGAAATCTGCGCAAAATAATTCTACCTGTCTATTTGACAAATATTTTTCCTCTATTACAATTACTATAAAAGGGTGGCCAATCACCCTCGGACAAAACGTCAAGAAAAATTCAAATATTTTCCTTACCCTGATTTCACCCCACCTTTGAAAAGTAAATCTACTGCCCACCCTATAAACGTCTCAATCAATTTTCACCCCTAAGTTTAAAGCGATTTAATTTTTTGCAAATATCCGTCACGGTCAGTTCGATATACGTCAGGCACACGGCTTGGGGTGGACCGGACCGGACCGGCGAGATAAATGTAAGAACTGCGGGGTGCCGTATTAAAGGTTATTTGGACAATGCAAAGGTTATAGGAGGTACGTATTTGCGTCGTATTAAGAGTCTTTAAAGACGTTTTATATTTTGATTGGGATATGAATTTAGATTTCCTGTAATAAATTAGAATATAAAAAGTATTTAGGTATTGAAACAACTAAAATATTAGTAGATTTGTTAAGTTCTGACAAATGCGTGCACTGACTGGTCTGGGTCCACTCAATCTGGTGGTTCTTTCCTCAAAAGACCATTTCAGACACCAATCTACGTAGTCTTCACATGATTTGACCAAGGTCATGTCCGGACTTTAAAAGAGACTGTGACCTCTGAGTTTAAGGTAAACGTACCAATACTCGTCGGATTTTGATATTCACTGACTTTAAAGAACTGCTGTGTGAAAAGTATTTAATTTAGAATGAAAATTTTTGCAGGACTAAATAGGAAATTTATCCATAATTCTGAGTAAGTAGTTAATTTAAATAATTATAAGTGCTAATAAATACTTTATAAGCAAATGTAAAAAAAGGGTGATTTGTACCGATAGTCGTCAGATTTGTACTATTACTCATCAAAAAGACCCAGTAGTCGTCAATTTTTGATGATAATTTGAACTCTCGGGTCTTGAACATAAAGTTCAAGATAAGCACAAAAAATTGTGATTGTCTTTGATATTAGTGGCAAGCCTAAAAACAAAAGGTGGGTAGAAGACCAAATCGCAAGAAATGACTAAAGCTGTTAGCAGAGCAGTTAGGTAATAAAACCAGCAAGACAAATTAAATTCTAATGTATTTTTGTTCAAAAAATTTAAAGATTAGAATAACAGATTCAGTTTTATTTGAATAAATTTTGTCGTGAAAACGTGTTTTCGCTCGGTGTACTAGTGGTAAGTTAAATATTTCTGACCGTCAAAAACATGTATGACTTAAACCACTAATAACTACGACAATTCGAATACTAGAGTAATGGTTGAACATTCAAAAATTGGATATATTTGTACTAAGTTTGAGGAAGGATATAATTTGCTTATGGTGTCACATCGCGAATGCACGTACACACGGCTACACATCAAGCTATACAATTCCAATTTATGCTGATCTCGCATCGTATAAGATTTCCGTACAATGCGAGGTCAGCTTATACTGGAAATGTATAGCTTGATGTGTAGCCGTGTGTACATGCGTGCTACCCTCTATTTTACACTATGTGTCGCAATTCCATTTCGAGTAGCGCAAAAACATGTTTAGCTAGAACGATGATTCTAGTGATATTTGACAAAGTACTACCACTTTAAGAGAAACAACAGAAATCGTGGCCAAAATAGGGTTAAAGATGCATTTGAAGTTGACAATAGAAAAATAATTTCAGATGTCATATCACATCGACCGTAAATCCGTAAAAGTCTCAACAAAAATAAGCGTGATCATAAGGAAAGAAATAAACCTCAAAAGTTCAGTGCCAAATACAATAGTTACGGCAGTATCAGAAACCGAAATAAAATCTGCAGTAAGGAGCGAAAATTTTTAAAATGTCGTCTCATATCAGCCGTAAAAAACGCAGCACTTAAAAATATCACATATGATGAAAAGTTACTTTAAAAGGAATGCTATGAGCCTACTAAGTCCAGTATCAAGCAAGTACAATAGCTACGGCACTATTGAAAACCATAAGATTTTTTACAAAAGCCTATAAAGTAAAAAAGATTTCGCCTCATATCGGCTGTATATCTGCCTATATAACCTACCTTTTGAATGCTCAACCATTACGTATTCAAACTCTCGTAGTTATTAGCTGTGCAAATCTTACATGTTTTTGATGGTCAGAAATATTAAACTTACCACCAGTACACCTAGCGGAAACACGTCTTCACGTCGAAATTTATTCAAATAAATCTGATTTTGTCATTCTGATCTCTTAATTTTTAAACAAAAATACATTAGAATTTAATTTGTCATGCTGTTTTCATAACCTACCTGCTCTGCAAAAAGCTTTAGTCATTTCTTGGGATTTGGTCTTCTACCCACCTTTTGTTTCTTAGACTGGCCACTAATATCAAAGACGCTCACAATTTTTTCTGCTTATTTTGAACTTTATGTTCAAGATCCGAGAGTTCAAATTAATATGACGAGTTTAGAAGCAACTATTAAGCGTGTCCCAGTAATCGTCACAATAGTACTTAAAATGACGAGTTCTAGGTCAAGTAGGAATATTAAGGTACCAATAAATGTCACATACGAAAAATAATACTTATAAGATAAAAGTGTTCCAAATTCCAAGTTATATCGTTTGCTAATTAACTCAATTAATTCATCAAACAATCGGACTTACCGTAGACCTCACTGAAATTTCACAAATCAAAACATAAAACTACGTGCTGAGTTTCACATTGAGTAGCTGAACTTGCAAAAAAATTAAATTTTTGTGAGACACACCTTTCAAGTAAAATATTTCAGACCCCATAACAGTTAAAACTTAGGGTTGTTATTTTAATTGTGCAATATTTTATCTTAAATATGTTGCGATAAAAATCGGCTAGTTTAAAGTTGAGTAGAATAAGATATTGATGTTTTTAGTTAATTTGACGACTTCTGGGTCACTGTCGACTTCACCCGCGTTTACCTTATTTCGGTCTTTCTCATAGCTATCTGGTCTTTCTTCTCAGAGTAGCCAGATAAGAAACGACGCTATTTAGTTTAAAAAAAAATATAAATAAGTGTTTGTACAGACTCACTTAGAGAAACAAATTCATTTATCGTTTATCATTATCATTATGCTGAGTTTCGCCAGAAATGGTAAATATGAGAATCCTATTAATGTTATTACAGTACCACCTACATATGTACCCATATTATGCGAATAATTTTCTAGATTTGATTTATAATACACATCACATTTTAAGCGTTTTTCTTATTTCTCAACCGAACTAAACTTGACTAGTTTGATATTTCTAAAAACGACTTAAAAGTGTTAAGTATCAATAACTTACTTTTTTGACACTTCAACAACACTTTTCAATAACCTATCATACTAATAAATAGGTTATAAACACGCAATTAAAATAACAAAACACTCGACCCGACAAATTCGCAGCTAAAAGCCATCTAAATCATGTCGCACACCAAAAGCGAGGCGCACACGCAACGCTCCTTGCAAGGCGCCGACGTAATTAAGAGGTAACCCATATTAGCTGTCCGCATCTCCGCTGGCATCGCTTCAGCTCGAAATGTTAATTGTTAGCCGCGTACGTGACTAGGCGATAGCCTTTAGTGGGTAGGACTCACTGGTGGGAAGTTTATGCACCTAATTTTGCAACAAGAATCAATCTGCATAGCCTTTGCCCAGCTATGTTGGGGTCGGTTTCCAGTCTAACCAGATGCAGGTGAATACCAGTATTTTACATGGAGCGACTGCCTAGTGCCTATCTGACCTCCACAACCCAGTAACCCCTGTTACTACAATACCCCTTAATAAGACTGGTTGTCAGATTTTCGGGCTTCTGAGAACCCGTAACGACTGTCAAAGATCCACAAATGACTGCTGGGACCAACGTTTTAACGTGCTTTCTGAGGCACGATGCCGAGACTTCACTTTGGCATGTATAATGGTTACCCATCCATGCCATACGGCCAATACGAATCTTTGAGCAACATTTTCGTTTATGTGGTTTGAACACTAAGTAATGAAGAGAGCCCATGAATGCTAGCACAATATTTACCTTAGTTTTAAGGAATGCCTGACACGCAACGCACATTACAAGTCAAATAGTTTATGTTCTCTATTGCGAGAGTAACAGCCTTTATAGACACCAAGGTTACTCAGAATAATGCTCAAAAACTTGTGCCAATTCCTTGAGACCCCCTAGAACTGCCAGGAATGGTGACGGAAGTGTTCGACGTTTTGCTACCCTACCTAATTAACCGTATGTCCGTCCTAGGACCATAAACAGTTTGGTTTATGAGGAAGTGTGTCGCATCTGATATTTTTGCTTTGTAGCACCTTCCAACTGTACCGGCGCAAAGACTAACATAACAGATGGGGCTCTGCGCATGTTGATAACCTAAGATGTAGGATCAGTGCAATGCTGCTATAGAATTGGGAAGCCCTGCAGCATTGCTTATATGACTTAATAAAGGATTCAAAGTTAGTAATTACATTTTTGAAGGTTTCATTTGCCAGATTTTTAACATGACAACCATTTTGAGTAAAAACCAATGCAAATTTGAAGTAGAGTTGATTTCTGGTCTCGCCTTTGAAAACTCCTTCAACAATGATGGGAAGATAACGTCTGTAACATTTCTGCAAGCGTAATCTCCTCATCTCTGGCTCTGCGCAAGAGCAACGCGAGTAGTGATTACCGCAGGACATTCCACACCTCAACTCCATTCCCAAACAAATTATAACAAAATAATTTAATCATAAACAGACTATAATCATTTCGCATTTGTATTCAGCAGTAGATTCGCGTTTTGTTGGAGCGTAATGACGCATGTTTTTACGCATTTCGTAATGAATCGCCACGTACCGCCTCCAGGCTCCGCTTCCAGCGCTTTTTGTCACTTAATTACAGGCCGAAGACTCAATCGCTTTCGATCGATGGAAGCGACAAAAAGTTCGTAGTATCGACAATTTGTTCGGTGATGAGTACGGAATATTAAGTGAATATGCATAGTTGGTATTAAGATGGTGATCGAATTTATTGATAGAGGTGTCTTTTATTTGAGTGGTTAAATTGTTATTTTCATATTATTATTAACTGCAATGCGTGATTTTTAATTGGCATTGGTATTGATCTTATCTTTCAGAGGAATACCGTTGATTTCATTCATCTACGTTTCAGTAAGTAAATCAAAAATTAGTTTTTCTTTATTTTCTTTCAGAACCTCACTCAGTTCTACAGTAAGTAGTTTTACACATCCTCGTAAAAATATTTCCATTTCAAAAAACCATTACTAAATCCAATAGCTGGCAACATTATCACAGAGGCAACATTTCCTAACATTGTAATTACTATTACCAACATAATTGACTAACAAGAGAGCACAAAAAGCAAGAGAATAGTGTTAGCGGTGTTACTTTCATGACATCTGCATATAATGTAGGTGGAGCAAAAACTGCCAGCGATATACCAAAGACTTGGTGCACTCGCGACGAGAGGAGAGATGTGGTTCTACTGGCAGCGGTAATATATCTGCAAAAAGCTGTGGACGTACTATACGCTCCAGTGTGATGCTACTGAGATATTACTATATCTCAGTAGCATCACACGAGAGGGATTGTCGAAAAGAATGCTGAAGTACAACAACATATAATATGAGTGGAAGAAAAAGTTACGGAGATATAGTGGAGATGTATTGTATATACAGGAATTTGGGTCTACAGACAGCGGAGAGCGAAAGATGCTGATAGACAAACTTAAAAAAGAAAGTAGTGTTTAAAAGAATTGCGCGTGTAGCACCGTACAAGTGAAACTTCTTAAAAAAATATAGAATAAGAGAGATTTTGTGTGAGAGAAATAGAGAGTTATGTCTTCTCTCTCATGTAACGAAATGTGTCTAAACGTGATGCGTCCTTGAAATTTTACTCTCCATTTTCGTCAAATTATCGAATCGCCGCCTTGGAAGTTTCGTATAATCAATAATTAAATTAACAAAGCAAGTGCATAGAAACTAGAAATAAGCATCAAAGATACTGCATTCGTGTGACTCTGTGTGGCTTCAAAGATCCTACACAATGCATGGTCTTGAAATAACTGCTTTGGCATTCCAATTCAATATTTCCGCAATCTAGTTATGTTATGAATAAAATTATGCAAACTACACACCCACGCTTGAAACTGATTTAATTAATCTTTACTGCATTCAAAATCTATAACTTGATAAAGATGAATGGGATCAACTCTTTGCTTTAAATCACAAAAGTAATAATCCTACAGGTGATGCCGTGATGTAACCTATATGCTTACTTCAACTTTACTTAGGTTTAATTCAAGCGAATGTGAAACATTGGGATTATTTCAAAATATACACATGCATGTGTTCACAAAAACGTTCATGATAAATGAGTGAACAAAACACTGTTAGTAAAAAAGTATCCGCCATTGACTGTGTGTCGATAGATACGGAGTATAGACCCCACGACATGCTTTGTGAACAGTATGTGGTGCAAATGCTAGCGGACTATAATTAATATTTACTGGTAATTTTAATCCGGTGTACTAATTTTAGCAATCTATATAAAGAAGGACTAGTTGTTGCAATCTAGCTTTCATACTCTACACAGAAGGCGACCTTACGCAAACCACCATTTTCGCGATGACACTCAAAGATTTTTTCGAAACCAACATTATAACATCAACAAAATGTAACAACACGTATGTAATTGAGGTGATAGTGTATGCAAAGGCTGCTAAAGTATCCATGACTAAAAATAATCAAATATCAAGAGTCAGATACAGTTCAGAAAAAGTTAAAAAAACAGTGGCACTCTGGGAGTGCCGACAGAAGTGAAAACTTAAACAAGATCGCCTTGGTGGAAGAAAAATACTCGCAAAGAACATTGGTCCGTAACCTTATCTAAAGAAAGAGCGCAATCGCGTTTACAAAAATGAGGTGACGGTAACGGTGTCGCGAGTTCAATTATTTTTTCCCATCTCAAAAATACCCAACACGCCTAAAGAAGTTTTCACTTAAAAAATATCATAAGCCGTCTTAAATAGCCATTTATGATTCGTTTCCCGCTATCAGCTCGCTCTATGTCCCCTATCCAATATAACAGCAGACTAGAGAAAATATTCACTACATAATTTAATTAATCTTAACTTTTTTATACCGTCTCTCGTATTTTTTGCAACACAGCTGCTTAACCACTCCTGAGAACTCGCACCTAATCAGTGGTAAAACGGTGGTGTTCCTCAAGGGTGTATACTTGGGCCAATATTGCCACATTCATTGTAACTATAATTTATCAATTGGCTTTGACTCATCATTCAAGTCTTTTCTGAAGCAGTTCTTTTTTCTTGCTTCTATTGTTTTTGATTCACTTTTCGAATGTCAACTTAAAGGTCAAGTATTCCATGTTTTGTGGTACAACGGTTTTCAAGTTCAAAGACATTAATTTCTACTAGTTTTTCTCTAAAGTAAACTTAATAATTGACCGATCGTTGGAATTAATTGTAGGAAACTGGCCTGCTCGTAAACGATGAATTATTAAACTGTACTTATAATGTATGGTAAACCTAACATTATCTATTGATGCGTACATAATGTGAGCATTTTATAAATTGTAACCTTTGTTGGAAACTGTCTTTAAGATAGGCCTAAGTTTTGAAGAAGTGTTTTATAGAAGTCATCAGCATCATTAAATATCCATTGACGATTTGTCATGCAGTTGTCCTTTACCAGATCATGTAACTTTTTTTTATCGGAGTGATAGATAGATTACGCCATCAGAGCAGCAGATTATTCCTTCTAAGTAGTAAGTAAACATGAAAAGATTATCACATAAACCAAATATACATCTGGCAATTGATTAGATACAGGTTGGTGACTACGAAGATTAACTTGATCTACTTACTGCATTTCTGCGAGTTCGAGTTCTTTACCATCGACAACCGTAACTTCATTCCCTCTTAGTATTGCCTATGTACTTGCTACGTCTCCTTCAACTAAATTATTCTCATTAAAAGTCATGTAATCTTCAACATCCATACTCAAACTTAAAACAAAAAGCGCGCAGCTGAGCGTATCGGGGATCTGTTTCAGTATGGCGATAGTCCGCATCCAATATGATCGGAGCTGTTTATTGATTCTTGGAAATAAAACAAACACGGCTAAATGGAAGCCGCGGTGCGCAGATTAAGTTGTATTCTCATTTGTATTGTGGGATAAGAGAAGAGTGTACAGCGATTTGGGAACAGAATTCCACTGGTCAAGGGTAAAGCAAATACGAACTATTTCTCCAAAGGTTCGAGCTGTCAAACAAGCCAAATCAAAATAAATATTGTTTAGGGAGGGATGCAATTGAACTGAAAATCTGGTACCTGTCCGTGTGATTCAAAGTGTAGATACGTATAAATGTATAACTATCACTAATGATTTCAATTAGATTCTACGGACAAGTATTACTATAAACCCCAAATTTTTACATACCTATGATGATACTAAAATTCTAAGAAGCGATCACTGAAGAAAATAATGCCTCCACGACAATAGGTCTGTCTAGACTATAAGAGTCAGAATCGATACAAAAATGCTTTCCCTGTTACACTTTATACCACGCAGTGGTCCAGCCGGTATCGCATAGGTGTGTCGGGCGATACATCACAAGGCGCGTAACGGCGGCGCCTGCGCAGCGTCCGATTTATTGCGCCGTTACCTTTAATTCGTACATAATTTAATTTGAACACGGCCCGTAAGACTTAATTATGATATCTCCGGATGTGCCGTGTACGATTTTAATGTCGGATCATATAGGCTGTATGGCGTGATGCCTTGCCTTGGATGGAAAATAAAAAAGTAAGTCTGTTGCTTGTTGTCAGTTGCTGGTGGTAGTGAATTCTGAATTTCTGATCATCATCTGTATCGTCTTTATCTTATATGTAAAATGTCTCTAATGATATTTTTTTCAAAAGATCCGTTTTCAATTTCGTTAGATTGATCATCACAGGCCCTCACTTGCGAAAAGATTATTAGTTTTATACTGGGATTCGTAGCTACCACCACTGACAATTAAATTTAATTCCTTGATTTCATCTTACAGAATTTTAATGACTATGATTCCGCATCAATAAATAATTTTCACACTAAATGACACATTCAAATTGTATTCATTGCATTCAGTTAAAAGAATACCCATTAATCTTTTACTATCTCTGATAAACAGTCAATTATCAAATGTATCGTGAATATTTATAAAATTAAATGTTTTTTTTTTATACTACTGTAAGTAATGTTCTCATTTCATTGCCCGTTATCAAGTGTACATTGATAGCTTCTGTTGTTGATAACACGCAATGTATTGCGACATTTATTTTAATGCGTACTGTATAGATTTGTGTTTACCTTACTCAGGTTAGGGTTGCTAAAATTATGGACATCTAAATTCTCAAGTTTATGTCTGGCTTCGATGAAAATTCTGTTAACTTTCTGTCTTACATTTCATTTCACTCAACTTTCTCGTGCCTTTATTCAGGCTGGCGCAGCACGTCTTCTGCATATAAACATCTCTATTATCTGTCATATCAGTGTTGACTTCCTTCCTAACCATATCTATCATCCCACACAATCCATTCTTCTATTGTTAGGTCTGACTATTTTTTATAGCCACTCACCCACATTCATACTTAACACTTTTTTGTCAGATACTACTTCACAAGTCCATCTATATTTCACTGCCCAACCCTACCAAAAACCACAGGATCAGATAGCATTAAAACAAATTAGCGCAAAGAGTGAAACAAACACGGCGCGACTGACTTATGTTTCGTAATTAAGGGTCCGAGTCTGAAGCCAGCCACTTGGATCCGTTCGTGCGGTGTAATGACTCCATTCCACCTCACTTGGACCCGATCGGCTGGATATCGATAAATAATTATAAACGTTCGTATGACAGGGTTTGGTTGAAAGTTATCATTTCATATTCGTCATTAAGTATAAGTGTGAAGAAAAGAATCCTTCCTAGACTAGAACAAGTATTTTTATCATTTACTAGCTAACCCGACGTTTTCCTGTCTTAACTATGAATTCGCGCCAACTGTCAAACAACTGACGGTTATGTCAAAAGCGCTAATGTTACATTAGAAAAGTTAGTATGGTCGTTAAGTTTTCTTAAATTTTCTAATTCTACGCGCAACTTTCTTAATTTTTTCTTTCTTATAACCTTTTCCTGACAACACCAAAAAAAAAGAATTGGCGAAATCGGTCCAGCCGTTCACGCGTGATGCCGTGACCAAGGGAAATAGGGATTCATTTTTATATATAGAGAAGATAGACAAGGGATTGAAAGTCCTAGATCAGACCATCATCGTCGAACATATATCGAGTAGGGTTTCTGAAGGGTTCAGGAGCCCTGTTAGACACACAACTTAAAGTCCAAATAAAGAGAGTAGGAATTATAACTACAGGGTTGGCCACAATGTACAGACGCCAGCACATCAGGCTACTACAATCTGTCAAATTTATTTAATAGATTTTCAACTTTATCGCTGAAGTATAAGGTTCAAAGTTGATTGGGAAAATTTGACAGTTTCGGGTAGCTTGATGTGCTGGCGTCTGTACTATCTCTATTTTTCTGACAAAAATTGTTGAAATAGGTGTTTTTATTTATAATAATACTGTTCACTCCCCCGTAATTCCACTATTTACTTATCTGACCTCTGCTTATCTCCTGGAAACAAACCAACCATTCCATTAGGATACGACTCAATTTACCATTACTTCTAGGTATTATAAAAACAATCTTCATTAATCAATAGTTGATTCATTACTGCGCCGCAATTTAGCATGCGCCTTGCATCACACATCTGCATATCAACTTTCTAATTAGCATTCGTTCTTGAAACTATTTGAATCGTGTTGTTTGTGGATATTTTATTATTGAATTAATCCACTATGTCTTTATTCACAATGATATTATTTTTCAAAATATTCACCAGAAGACCATTATTTTATTGGTGTTTGTTCTTGCTATTCCTGATTGAATCTCATTCTATTATTCTCTTAATCTTTGGTATATCTATCCATCTGGAATACTACTAAGTAGGAAACCAGCTCCATAGTTTGGGAGGGTGTTATCAATTCAATTCAATTCAAATAGCCTTTATTAGCAATCTTAAAAAACTATTTTTACAGTTTTTACATATAAATTAAAGGTTAAGTTAGACATCACAATTCTCCAGACTGCTTTGCTCTTTAGCATAGGCCTCCCCCAGGCTTTTCCATAACTCACGATCGTGAGTTTTTCTCCTCCATGTCCCTCCCGCAGTATTTCTCAAATCGTCTTCCCATCTTTGAAATGGTCTTCCTCTTTTCCTCTTTCCTTCTCTGGGATACCATTCTGTTACTTCTCTGGCCCATTTTGTGTTTCTATCCCTGATGACGTGACCTGCCCACTTCCACTTCAGTTTTTTTATTGTGTAAGTTACGTCATGTGTTATTAATATGATCATGCAATCATATTCTTTGATATTGTGTGCATATGTCCATGCAATGTTATGCCAGGTTAGATGTTTCAAATTACGTACTTTTACTACATTAGTACTGGCTATCATCAGGTGCAACTTTTTCCTAAAATTCCCTTCTAACCAGCCACCTCGCAGGCGTTAAAATCTCCGTATTCTAATAATAACTTAATTTAGCGCAAAACATTAATTAATTAACGAGAACATTATCACATTTCTCGTTATCTCGTTTCGTTCTTGCCGGTCATTGTTATCATTGGACATCGCAAAAAGTCGCATGGTGCCGACAAAAGCCGATATACTAACATTGCTGGCGAGGAATCTGAAGGTACCAGCGCTCATTAACGCTTCTCCTGCGCATCGGTCCATCTCGTAGCGCAATCAGCTTATATCTATAACATCATCACATTCAAATCTGAACCCTGTCCCCATCTGTGCAGAATCCAAAATCCGATATCTGCAAATTTCGATATTTGAATTAGGAAAACGATGTAACTCTCTTTGGTGTGCAGGAAGTTGAGAATTGAACTTTATGCGGCAATCTTAAAGATCAATTCGGAGCGTTTAAAGAAAATTCATATAAGGCTTTATGACCACGATTTACATGTAGAACTGCACTTTACCAACGCCATAAGCGCAAGAATCTTCATTTGAAATTGGAATCTGTTTAAAAAGCTAGAAGGTTCAATTTGGCTTGTGTTGACTACGTTGTAAATCGTTTTTAAGGGTGCGTCCGTATGTGTACGATGCGCGATTAGCGTTTTTGCGTCGGCGGCGTAATTAGGGCCTATCGGCGGCGCGTATGAAGACATAAATAAAATGGGTACGCTTGAATTAGCAGCCGCTACTACAGCACGGGTTGACTTAAATTTCAATCGATGGATGTTGAGATTTCTTTTGTAAAGCGAGATTTATAAATCGTGGGTAAATGTTCACGTGATATGGTTGCACCTGCCTGGATTAACAGTGATCTAAATAAGGATTAACGGAGGCAATGATATGGGTGGATAGGATTTGCTGCAGATCACCAGATAACTTCAGACACTCGCGGTTTCGTTCTAGGTAGATTCACTGATGTGCGATGTGAAGTCACGCACGGACTTTGGTTGTGAAAAGATAACTGAAACGACCGTTCGATGGTCTGGAGTAAAATCATGTCGGGGTCACCAGTATAAAGACATAAGGAACAGGGTGTAAAGTTCACTCATCCTCTGTAGAAAAGGGAAGATCCTCCGATGAGACGGGTGTCGTATCTGGTGAGCAACTGCTCAACGATTTATGTCAGGAAGTCGTCGGGTAAACTCTGCGTGCGCGGTGCAGGATTTGTGTGACATCAGTTATTTGATGGGCAGTTCGCATGGGGTATTGTAGATGCTACAGAATATGGGCATGGCAAATGTAAACCAAAGACATTCAATCTCTTTTTTTGGCTGGTAATTATTACGTCAGGCCTAAAGAACTAACATAATTATTATTGCCACAAATACAGGGTGGCAGGGACATCGACGCGAAAACTGTTACTATGGACTCAGTACACGATTCTGAACCCCCTGCGTAGAAATTTTTCATCGGTTATTTTTTTTTTAATCTGCTGTTCCATACATTTTGACCGCGTAGGTTGCACTTTTCTATGAAACAGCACATTTAAAAAAAAAATACTGACGTAAAATTTCAACGCAGGTGATTTCAGAATCATGGTAACAGTTTTTGCGTCGACGTCTCTGCCACCCTGTATGTCTACCAGTGTAGTTTGTTAGTCAGATATGACAGGTCAACAAGAATCAATAACATAATTCCAACATGATTTTGTACCAAACGACAGCACAATTAGCCTGCTAACCATCCACCTGGCAACTAACGAGTTTCTTTCAGTTTCCTAATACTGATGAACACAATAGTATGCAAATGACTATTAACACCTGACATTCCGGATAGTGTTGCCACACTATCAATAATTAACTTTATAATGTTGCGTATGCCAATACGATGCCGACGGTGAGACAGGGTGACCACGCTATGACAATTTATTTATTTGATATTTTCTTATCAACCGACGGAAAATTTTAATTAATTGCTGAAGGTTTAAAGTTATGTATAACCTAACATGAAGCATCCACAGGGTCAAATTAAATTAGCTAGCAAAACTGCGCGGACGAGACGTGATGGTTATCGATATCCGTCACCTCACACTCTCAAGTAATTTTTTTATTTATTTTTTTCAATTGAGAACCAGCGTCAGGCACTTACAGTTGTCTGGCATTTTTGCTGAACTGGGCCTTTTTGGCGCAGCCGTGAGTGACGCACACTCCCCTGTGAATTTCTTAAATCGCACTACGCACTTTTTTTCACTGCCTCGTTGGTCTAGTGGTCGCAAGCGCTACTGCTGAGCATGAGGTCCTGGGTTCGATTCCCGAGTCGAGCAAAGTGTTATTGGGTTTTTCTATCTGAAATTTCTTAGTAGCAGCTCGGAGTCTGGATTTTGTGCCCTGTTGATGGCAATAGGCTCGCCCCCTATTACGTGGGACTTAAACATAACTGGCGAAATGTGGGTGTACCTGCTACAGGGACACCTCTGCCCAACCCTTCGGGGAAACAAGGCGTGATGTTATGTTATGTTACACTTTTTATGTTGTAACTTTTATCTGCTGTATTTATTTATTTATTGTGTGCTTCTTAGTCTGTGCTAAATAAATGTATTTTCTTTTTCTTTCTAAACATGATCAAAGAAAAGAAAACAGATTTTCTTTTAACACATACTTCAAGCAAGAACACACCAGCGGACTTTGAACCCAAAAAAAAACAAAAACAATAATTTAACCCTGTAGAAGCTTAAAGAATATAATGGCTAAGTTTGAAAGAACAAGCGAAGAATATGTAGTAAAAAGAGGACATTATACTACATATTCATATTTGGGAAGAAGAAAAAAACACAATATCCCTTTAACATTAAACAACACTTGTCAAACCTGTAGTAAAAGCAAAGGATCATATCTTTCAACTTTTCAAAGTATAGTATGATAAAGTTACACTTATGTATTTATAAAAACTGTGGCCGCATGAACGACCATCCATGCAAATGGTCGCGACGCGGCGTCCGTAACGCATGCGCCGCCCACTACTTTACTGCAAGCACTATCTTTACTAGAATTATTACTACCAGAAGTGGCTGGAGTACTAGCATTATGTATGTAGGAATTATTGCTAACAGAAGGAAAGAAGGTAGCTTTTTCTTTGTTGGAATTGTTACTAAGTGACGTGCCAATAAAGGAAGTTTAACTGTATTGCTATTAAACCATAGCTAGTAATGTATACATTATGTCGGAAATCCATTTAAGGGGATGTAGAAGAGGTCATTTACAACCAAATGACCCCTTTTGACTTTTATGCCAATGTCAACCTTTTTCGAGTAATTTGACCTTTTTATACTTTTATTTCATTCATTTTAACAGCTTCACTGTCCCATATGCAGACACAATAGTTAAAACAATTGAACATACCACATATAGTTCATTGGACTGCGAACCGGTTAAGATATGAAATTACTCGAAAATGGTTGACATTGGCGTAGGAGTCAAAAGGGGCATTTGGTTGCAAATGACCTCTCCTACATCCCTTAAACGGATTGCCCACGAATAACGAATAACCCTGTATAAGTAGCATAGATTATTTAACCAACTTTCAATTTTGTGCGTGCATCGTGATCCAATGTAAAACCAACTTCCATCATGCTTGAGGATCATTCCAAAGATTTGCACTGCTAGAGGCAACGAAGCGACATCCTTCTTAACCAAGTAAGAGTTCTTTTGGGTTCAATCCGGTCCAATATTTATCAGATCGTTACGTCGCATTCGACAGGGTGTCTGGATATAAACGCAACTGTGTACTGTCACATACATTCTGTCAAAACAACGGAAAAAAAAAGTAAAATTCGTCTATAGAACACGCAAAATACTGGTGCATGTACACAGCACAAAAACGTGGTCGCATGAATTAGCGCAAACACCGACATGCAAATAGCCACGATAGATTTATTTGCCATGTTTACATACTGCATTTTTTTAGTCTGTGTTCGCGATAGTTTCCCTCTTTTGTCGATAGAGTTATTATTTCGGTTCTACGTTGTTGCAGGCCGTATTTTATTTTGATTTAGAACTGTTGCAGCCAAAATGTGTAATGTATGGTAATTAATGCTAGACTGTTTTATGTTTCTTTACAAATCAGTTTAGTATTAATGTGTTCTGTAGGTTCGTGATTAAGTTACCGTTGGTCTACTGTTGGCAAATGGGCTGTTGAACTGGCAGCCATTTTTTTGGCGTCTGGTTTGCTAAATAATTTGAAAAGGGATTCATTTTTATCCGAGGAATGAAGACCAGCTCGAAGATTGTGGCCTAAACAAGTTACTTAGTAACAGCTGTAAAGTCAATATGCAGAAGCTGTCTAGTATCACTGTTCAGTTCTTAGACAAGCCGGCAAAGCTGTATTTATTCAAAATCAAAATCAAAAGTCATTTATTCAAACTTGGCTGAGAATCAGCACTTTTTGATCGTCAAAATTATATAAGACATTCCCACCCTTCACCACTTCCTAGTGCTTTAGCTGGGAAGAAGAAGTGGCGCAACAAACTCCCCAGCAGCACAGCTGTCTGTTCAGTTAGATAAACTTGATTCTATACAATAGTAAGTATTCAAGTAATGAACATTACCAAACACAAAATATTAAATTAAATTATTTGCGATTATATATCAGCTAACACACACCAATATACCAACAAAAACATTGTTTGTAAATTAGACTAAACACGTTTGGCATATAATTAGCATCGAGCTAATTGGCAATCAGGCATTAAAGTAATAAGTAGGTAATTGTAATGTTTAATTATGTAGCCAGTGAGCACGTTTTGAAAACGACACGTTAGGGGGAGTGGATGTATTATTAAACGGGTTTTAATTGTATATATTGCAGGAATGCGATCTTCTGCTTCTTGTCGTGTGGTTAGTGACTAACCTGGTGTCAGAGTTATAAAGCCGCCCATGGGCCTCTGACTTAGCTTCACATGCCGTCGAGAAATATCTCTCAGGCATGCCGGTTTCCTCACGATGTTTTCCTTCACCGTTTTTGAAGCAATATAATTATGCAATACACACATGAATCCGAAAAGTCAGAGGTGCGTGCCTTGGGCATACAGCAGTGACTCGAGACCTATGACTTGGCAGTCGACGGTCACACCACTAGGCGTGTGACCGTCGACTGGCAAGTCATAGGTCTCGAGTTCGAACCCAAGAAATTCGATACTTTTGCCTTATGGCAATTTAAGAAAGAAAGAAAGAAAATTAATTTATTTGACCCAAGTACACAATATAAAAACAGAAAAAACTCAGATAATCAAATGTCATTCATACAACATACAAATATGTTTTGTATAATGCCCGGAGTTTGGAAGTTGGCAGTATGATACCCCCGTGCCTCGGAAAGCACGTTAAGCCGTTGGTCCTGCGCCTGATCTCTCTCCGGTCGTGTCGGATTGCCGTCCCATCGGACTATGAGAGTGAGGGAAGAGAGAGTGCACCTGTGTCTGCGCACACACTTGTGCACTGTAATATCTCTCGCGGCAAAAGCTGGTCTCCGTTGAGATTGGTCATCATGGCCGAAATTCGGTCTGGAGGACTATTAGACTTCAGCTTATAAAGTTCCCACTGCTGGGACACATGCCTCCTCTCTTTGAGAGGGAGGACTATTATTAACTATTAATTTATCAAAATTATGAGGAACACCAATATCTGACACTTAGACTACCGCTTTGTCAGAAGTTCGGTCCTCTGACTGTCCGTAATTTAATGTCATAGTTCTACCAAGGAATTTCTCAAATAAAAGTAGTTACTTTATCTTTTGAAATAAGATTAAACATTTAAACAAACCTTTTTTACAGTCCGTTCAACCGATTCCGACTTCTATACCGTAGGCATAAGGATGGCATTAAAAGCAAAAAAGTGGTTACAATACCAACTGTTTACTGCAGCTGCCATTCGTCATGCCACCAACGCAATAGAACTCAAAATCGGTTGAATGGAGTGTAAAAAAGGTTTAGTTAAATATCTAATCTTATTTCAAATGGAGTATAGGTATCTACAATCTTTGCATATCAAACTACTGCTTTTTATTTTAAGCACACCTGGAAAATACAATCTTTGAAAAAGATTTTAAAACAGTCAACACATCTAGAATTATTTCCTTTAATTACAATCTAATTAGAAAGGGAACGTATCTAATCAAAGTATCTAGTCGTCCTGACATTAAGTATTCCACGCGGAAACATCATTAATTTAGCGCACAGCAATTTTAGAATTCATTAGCCTGAGTATAAAATAAAAACAAGTCGCTGCCTATCCCCCCTGCCGGCTACTTGTACAAATGATATGGAAAAAGTGTCATCTAGTTTCCATACTAAAGAGCTAGTCTGCAGGCCAGGGCTGACGCATGAACTGATGAATACTTACCCTACTTTTTTCTTAGAAATGGCGGCAAACCAATCTTGTTAAATTTTTAATGAGATGTAATAAAACAGGATAGGAATAGCAACGAAAAACAAACGACAGTCAAATTGATTATGATTGTTATTTTAGGTAGTTAAAAGCGATTTATAAATGAAGCAGAAAGATAAGCAGACATTATTTAAGATAGATGATTTAAATAATCAAATTATGGAAAAGTTTAAGTTGCTAGCGACTGGACGATAATGTCCCTCTCAATCTATCGAAAAGAAAGATATTTAGAGTGGACGTAGAGAAAGATTAGAAAAGAACGACAATTATGAGAGAGACTATTAATACTAATTACAATTGTAACTGATGGAAGAGTTCAAAATAGTTGTCTGATATTTTTAACATGAATTGTCGTACCAACCCTACACGATGCGGAATCCTGTAAGAATGCTCATGTGTGCATAGAACGAGCTGCCGGATAGGTAATTATCTTGAAAAGGACATGTGACTACCTTTCTACCGAGCACCTAACTAAGTAAGATGCTCATACGAATACGCTATTAATAGGAACTCCGAGTATTACAGAAATACGGTAGCTGGAAATTAATTACACCCACGCTTTCTTTGGGAATCAGCAGAATGATGGAAAGTGAGAAATACTTGTTATTTGTTCTACATGATGTGAAGAAACAGTGTAAAAGTAGTTCATAGAAATAAGAATGCTATCAAATCTGGATGCGGAGTATGTGGATGTCTGACCATCTGTTGAAATGAAAAAAGGTACCTAGTTTATTTTTTTTGGTTGGGAAGTTATCAAATAACTTCTCCCGCTCTGGGCGGAGCGGGAGGGCGTGTCAGAATCTTACTGACTAAAATCCACCCGTGTTCCTTCAGTTGCCTGTGTGTTGCCAGGGGCCACGGTAACCCTGTCAGGACGTTACGTACTTGACGTTTAAAAGTGCCTGATAAGTGCCTAATTGAAATAAATTATTTGACTTTGACATACTAATGGTAATTTTGAATATCAACTTTAGAACTGCCAGGAAGACGACTGGAGATTTACCGCGCTGCTGCTCTAAATTAAATTGAAAATTCAGTACTCTCCAATATAAAAAGTCTTCCAGATATCAAGCTACCTATACTCCATTTGAAATAAGATTAGACATTTAACTAAACCGTTTTTACAGTCCGTTCAACCGATTTTGACTTCTATTGCGATGGTGGCATGACAAATGGCAGCTGCAGTAAACAGTTGGTATTGTAACCACTTTTTGCTTTAAATGCCATCCTTATGCCTACGGTATAGAAGTCAAAATCGGTTGAATGGGCTGTAAAAAGGTTTGTTTAAATGTCTAATCTTATTTCAAATGGAGTACATATAGCTCTGCAAAAGCAAATCCATCAAGCAGACAAACTCGCTTTATAATATTAGTCCGTATTTACAGTTACAAAGATTCGAATCTGGCCCAAATCGATCTTTCGTATGTCTTAAAACTTTAATGTTCCGCTTCAATCGCTGCAGCGAGCGGCTGTGACCGCTTCATTTCGCGTGCGATTGCAATCATAATAACGTGCGCGATCGATTGCATGTTATTTTGTATCACTCGATCACATGTCACTTGGTATTGCGTTTAAGTATTTTACTGTTTGTACTCTTTTACTTCTACTTTCAAGCAAAGTTGTATGATCACTCCGTGGACCACTCTCAACAGTCGTTACTTCTGTCACAATATTATCACCAACATCATTGACAGATGTTCCACCCACTGTGAAGTATTATCTTTCATATAGGTTTTGCTCATAATCATTTAGGTAGGCATATCTTACTAAATCCTAAGGCCCTAGTGTGAGTTTCTTTTAACCATCTCGACTTAGCCAACCAGTGAAGGCCAGTGAAGGGCCAATTGGAGCTCACTAAGGCCTCTGTTCATTTAGTGCGAACAGACAACGACGAGTAATGTTTACGGGAAGACAAGTCACTCTAGTCTTTATTATCCCAGTAAAAAGGCAAAAAACCAAAGTAGGAAAGAAGGAGGACTCATAAACAAGATATGTAAATAAGTATTCATGCGAAGCGGCTAGTTCTTTCCTAACATTATTGCTGCTATATCTATGCTTTCCGACAACGTTTACTTTCTGGCCACATTTCCGACAAATACTTCTGTATACACTGCAATTTCTATCAGCAATGACTAAAATCTTTGACCTATCAGTATTGTGCAAACTCAACCAATTTAGTCTTCAAAGTCCAACAGATGGTATATCCATTTCTAGCCTCCTTATCAAGCATAATCGTATGGGGATCATTGAACTCTATCGTCATTTCCACTGCTGGTCATTAGGCAAAATATGATGAGCATTAGGGACAATGTATGTTATATTTGGTATGTAAGAATCATAGTAGGTTGCGTTCTATAGTTTCTGCTTACCCCCGTGGTAAGAAGGCGTGAGTTTATGTATGTATTAGCAGCGCCCTGCGGTTCCACCCACATAAGTCTAGATCCCGTAAGAATATCGGGATAAAAAGTATTTTAGGTGTTAATCTAGATTATAAACCATCTGCATGAAAAACATCTAAATCCGTTCAGTAGTTTTTGCGTGAAAGAGTAACATCCATCCATCCTCACAAAGTTTCGTGTTTATAATATTTTTAATATAAGTAAATAAGTATAAGTAAGAAAGTAGGATTGGGGGTAAAACTTTACCGCAGCTAGCTCTCATCCCAACTTTCTACATTCAAATCAGTGCACTGCAGTGCAAACAGTAAATCTTCTAAAAAAAATCACATAGCAATTTTTTACTTTACTGTAAACTTAGTTGGTACCAATTCAAGAAAAGAAAATCGTGAAGAAAACTGTTGCCTTGCAATTGAGGCCTAAGGCTTCTGGGTCGTCTCTCTATCTGGCTGGTGGGCACCTTTCCTAAGTTCGTTTCAAAGACAAAATAACGAAAAACACAAACCTAAGTCCAGTGTGACCCACATGACTGGGGGCGCTCATTCGCGCGCGACCAGCTCGGTGTAATCACTAATTAACAATCATAACTCATCAATACGGCAATTAATACGCGGCCGGCTCGCGAGCGCTTATTTAATTAATTGCGACTGATTTTCATAAAAATCGCTATAGTGTAACAGTTTTGTTGGCGAGGTTATTGATATAGAGTTGTTGGATACCCCTTGGACGGCTGTTCTGTGTAGCAATATTATTTCAGTTATTGTACAAGTTTCAACTTCCATTTCTGAGGGATACGTATGATTTTTGTTACCAGATATTATGTCAATTAAAATTTATTATTATTTATTTCCATCTAAAGATCTATGGTTATGATAAACACTGCATGATAAGTTGCTGGAACAGCTATTTTTATTATTTTTTTCCTTTCAACGTTGGTTTCTTTCCCTTCCTGTTTTCGCAAAAAAACAACATACTGCCCTAATAGGTTTTATATAAAGAGGTGATTAATTTTATCCTAAGCAACCACCTGTACTGAGATAATAATTCATATCATTATGATATACCATCTTACCGCCGCCATTTAACTTGACTTACGAGCTCTTAACATACAACTCATATAAAAATACTTTTCAAATTAACGCCCTGTTACAAAGAGATCAGTCGATTAAAAAACTTCAAGAGTTCAATTTAATCTCTAATTGAATCTAAGGCGATGTAAATTCGCATTAACAGCTCTATAGGTGTTGCAGGGCGATGCGCCGGCGCAGGCCGTTAGAACAGGTCCGGTCAGTTTTTATCGCATTCGGTCTGCGGCGGCCGAGCGGAGCGTACGTCGATCGCGTACGCTTGTGGTTTGGGTGTGTTGTATAGAATGCCAAACAGCTGATATCTAATTATGTAAAGTATTCATCGGTTGGATGGAGCCCTACCTTTGCACTATCGTTTGCTAAGTCTGCGCTATAACCGCTATTTAGTTCATCACTGGTGAAAATAACTCTCTCCTAAAAATACCAGGCCTGTCCATTATATATATGTATTCAAGATCCTTCTGCTGCTGACATATTTGCAGGGAAATTATTATTGATTTATAGGATAGCCATAGCCAAGGGGATACCTATTATTAGTTTTCAGCAGCGTTTCTAAAAAGCCCTTCATCTCCAATTTGCTTTCAACCATCACTTTGCAGATTGGGTGCATTCAGAAAGAATCGAAAATTAATGAACTGCTTTACCCTTGGTCCGTAGTATTATATTATCTGTGCCTTGGTTAAACGCTAGCATACAAATAGATACGCTGGTATATAAGACTCTTATTTTTTTATTTCTGTTATATTATATTCTCTTATTTTTTATTTCTATTATATTATATTCTCTTATTTTTGCAATGCAACCAAGTTCTAAGAACCTATCTATTGTTAACATCTTCAAAATTCTGTTCGCAATAAAGAATTTGAATTTTTATTTTTATTAGATATTTAGTTCTGTTTACGTTTAGTTTTTATTTTTTAACCGATTTAAAAAAAAGGAGGTTACTCAATTCGACCGTATTTATATATATATTTTTTTAATTCTGCTTCAGTATAGTTCTCGATGTTTTTGGTCGGTATATTGGCGTGTGCTAGCTGACATATGGCCAGTAATTTATAATTAAAATAATGTTTTGTGTTGCATCATAATTTTGCATACTATTGTATAGAATCATTTTATTTTTCTAACTTGAACAGACAGCTGCGCTGCTGGGGAGTTTGTTGCGCCACTTCTTCTTCCCAGCTAAAGGCACTAGGAAGTGGTGAAGGGTGGGCGTTTTTGGGAGACTGTCTTATATAATTTTGACGTTCGAAAAGTGCTGATTCTCAGCCTAGTTTGAATAAATGACTTTTGAATTTTGAATTCTTAAAAATATACAGCACAACCAAGAAGCTTATAGATTAAAGTGGAGGCAACACTCTAGATACCAAAGTGAAACCGACTGTGGTCGGACGCTCTCTTTCTGAATACATACTTAAGATAAAGAAAACACATATCTCTGTCTCGTTCTTATGTGTGTATTTAGAAAGAGAGCGTCCGACCACAGTCGGTTTCACTTAGGTATTTAGAGTGTTGCCTCCACTTTATCTACAAGCTTCTTGAGTACAACTCGCCTTATCAACTCTGACTTAACCCGCTAAACGCTACCTCCTCAGTTCCTCACTACACCCACAACCCTAATGCTACAGTTTTTGTTTATTAACATTTAAGTACAAGATAAAGTTGTACTACTTACTGTTTAAGTATACGTTGTCCCATTCATTATGAAACTTTAATTGTTGCTACCGGTGGTGGGTGCTTGACCTCGCCGCGGTCACAGGGTCGTGGACGGCATATTTTTAATACATAGTTGACGTAGGGTCTTGCTCTTGCGCATGCGGGATTTGGGATGTGCAGTCACGAGCTTAAATATAAACGCAAGATTCCATAGCGATTTTCTCGTAAAGTATTGAACTATATTTACGATGTTTCGAACATAGTTTAGGGTCATGAGGAACAGGGTGTAAAGTGCACTCATCCTCTATAGTAACAGGAGGATCCTCCGACCAGACGGGTGTCGTGTCTGGCGGGTAACTGCCCAACGATTGAAGTCGGAAAGTTATATATATCTCGCTCACGCGGTAAACTCTGATTTTATGTGATGGCAGGTCTTTGATGCGTGGTTCACATGTGGCGCTGTAGATGCCGCCACAATATCGAAACCATACTACAGATAGTGTCTTCCACGAAGACGCGCCCCACTCCGTGATTACTGTACTGTAAGCTGTACTTTTTAGAACGGAGTGGAGCGGAGTGGAGCGGAGTGGGGTGCGTCTTCGTGGATGGCATAGAGTTGCATTTTTTTTTACTAGAAAAACGCTTTTGCATATTGCGTAACTGTAAACTGCACATTCTATCCTCACTCCACCAAATTCTTTTTGTGTAAACAGGCACAGAACATTCCTTCGTTGGTCTATCCCTATTAAAAGGTCAAGAATATCAACAGAAGAATGCTCTTGCTCTTGTTCTGGTTCTATTTACCACCTTTAGGTAATAATGCTCGTGACTGTACTGTTGGTTGTGGTCATCGGTAATAGTGAACGTGTCTGTACACTTAACAATCGGTTGGAATGTCCACAATTGAACCATTTATTGCCTCGCTTCAATAATTATTTGACTTATGGGACCAAACTAATCAGAAGGCCAATATCCAAAATTTTCTTTTTTTAAAGTGTAGTTGTAAATATACGAAATTTTTGACAGATTGAGACTTAGAATACGAACGTTCTTAAAAATTCGAGAATTACGCCTCTGTTGGTTTGGGCCACTTTAACCTACAAACAAAAGTAAATAGAACAAACACATTTTCATGTTGTGTTTAATGCTAGTTACTATGTTTTTATCTACGAAACTGAAACGTTCGTCTATCTGACTATTCTACTTACAATATAAATTCATGTTAACTTGTACTTACCTATACTCTATTTGAAATAAGATTAGACATTTAAGCAAACCTTTTTACAGTCCGTTCAACCGATTTTAACTTCTATACCGTAGGCATAAGGATGGCATTAAAAGCAAAAAATTGGTTACAATACCAACTGTTTATTGAAGCTGCCATTTGTCATGCCACCAACGCAATAGAAGTCAAAATCGGTTGAACGGACTGTAAAAAAGGTTTAGTTAAATGTCTAATCTTATTTCAAATGGATTATAGTTTGTGAATATAATTTTTCACCGAAATCAATTAAATAAAAGCAATAGCTCTATTATTTATGATCATAAATAATGTTTGTTCTATGGATTAGAATAAATAGTTTTTCAATTTATATTCTAATTTCAATAACAGTGGTTGTTAATCATTTTCAAATGGACATAGTATCTATAAATACATAATATAGGTTCCTGTTGCATTCCGAGACCAAAATATTTTTCAAATCATTCTGGAATAAACTAGTCAAAACCAACGTTGACCAAACTAACTGCAAGCGTTAACCCTACTCTGCTCAATGCAAACAAGCTATTAAGGAAATTACTCAAATTAGGAACGTAGAGTAAGTAGGAAAACGTGTGAGACTAGATGGCAAGATAAACGCCTGCATAGTTACCTACTATCGTTGTCTCCTGCCTGATTTATTGGCTTTCCAGTGTGTTAAAAGAATCTTAATGGTGCATTCACGTGAAGGAAGGTTGGCGAGTTTTTAGCCACGACGGAGAAGATAGGATAATTACAATGTGCTGGTTCTGTTTTTAACGAAATTATTATTGGTTTTGTTTGTTGTGTTGTAAGTGTACTTTTTATGATAGGTATTTATACATTTAACAAAAAGTCCACTTCCCTGTTTATATACATATTTAAAAAAATAAGCGAAAACGTCAGCCACTAAGAAAAAATTGCTTACTGTAAGTAATTTTTACCATCTTTAAACTTCATCATCAAAAATTAAGTGCCCGCCAATTACTAATTAAGTAAATAAAATAAACCAATTACAGTACTCAAACTACTAATAATAATTAAAAGTTAAACTGCATTAAAACACACAATAATTTACCTCATTCCATCTGATTACGAGCCAAGCATGCAATAGCCAACCCTGCACATTTTATTATAAAATCCGCCATTTTTGGGCATAATAGGGCAACCAGTTGCCTATTAAAATGGCGCGACAAAACGCACTAATGTTCACAGTTATAGTTACAAAGAATTTAAATTGATTCTCTTCGAGTGTGAAATTTATATTTTATGTGCATTGTGGGTAACAAAAACGTTTTGATGTATATGGGTTAATAGAGTGGCTATTGGCTATTTTAGTATTATTGAAGTTATTATTAGTTGTCCCGGTTGTCCGTCGCAGACGGAGGGTTTATTAATAATGTCTTTGTAGACTAATATCGTTCTATAAAATAAAGTACCGGGTTTAAAAATGGAAAAACTTTTTTAAAATAATTTATAAACCAATTTTCTGTTCTACATGAGAACAGAAAATTGGTTTATAAATTATTTTAAAAAAGTTTTTGGTGTAGGTACTATAAAATAAAGGAAAATATGAAAGTTGAGACTGAAAAATCATAGCAAATACATGAAAAATCTAATTTATTTTATTTATTAAAAAATATATAATTATCTCATTAGATAGGTAGGTAATTAAGTTGTTGGTTTTAAAGTCGGTAAGTTATCAACTGGCCTGTATTCTGCAAGTACCTTTTTATAAATATAGTAAACATACTTTCAGAAAAACTTTTAGAAAGGTCGTTTTATATGCAAAAAGGTGTAACATTAACGTATGTATGTGTATTAATGTATTCATAAATTATCGACTACAACTATTAATTTAAATAAATAACGCTTCCTATTCAACGCTTTTCTATAAATAATTACCGATTGGTTTTTTGCAAATATAAGTTAAGTTAGTGTAAGTATTCCCGATAATATAACCATTTGGTTAAGTAAGTTCAAAGTAGCCGACGGCAGAATAAAGCGCCCTAGTTACTTAACATTAGCATAGATATTCGATACTATCTTATTATAGGGATGTAGGAAATAATATGTTTCGAGCAATTTCTAATTTAAATTAGACGACAGTTACATTTTTACCCATGTTAATAGCTATAAGCTATTTTTACTGCAGTGCTAACTGAGCGGTTTTTTGTAAGCAAAACAAAAAAGCTTTTTAAAAAAGCGGCCAAGTGCGAGTTGGAATCGGTTTACGTAACACAATATTTAAAACACTAAATATTTTTGAAGTGAAAACTTTTTTAGGCGCGTTGGGCATTTTTGAGATGGAAAAAACAATTGAACTCGCGACACCGTTACCGACACCTCATTTTTGTAAGCGCGATTTTGCTCTTTATTTATATTACGTTACGGATCAATGTTCTATGCAAGTATTTTAGCTTTAAAGGTTTTGGAAGTATTGATTTTTTTTTGTAAACCCGGTTGTATTTTTCTTCCACCAAGGCGATCTTGTTTAAGTTTTCACTTCTGTCGGCACCCCCGGAGTGCCAGTTTTTTTTTTACCATAAATTTTTAACTTTATTTTATTTGTTGTTGTTTAAGCGGCCATAGTACTACACACAACACGTGTGGTTTTAAATGTTTACCTATTACGGTTCAAAATAACAGCCCTGTGACAGACGGATGAACGGACAGTGGAGCCTAGTAGGGTCCTGTTGGCACCCCTTGCGTACGGAACCCTAAAAAGGCTTTTTATAAAATACTTAGGGACGGATTGTAAAAAATGTTATTACTTGCTACTTGAGAGCCGATTAAATGATGTTCAAATAATTAACAACAATACCAACTAACAAGTTTGTGCAATAAAATGTCGATAAAATACATTCTAAAATTTTTATTTGCTGATAACGTTACGGGTGCTTGCAGAACTGGTTTAATTTTAATTATTTTCCGTGCCTTCTTTTATGTTTATTAGTTATTTTATTTTATAACTACCTTTTCGTCTGCGGTATCACACGCTTAGGACATCGCACCTACGGTGCAAAAACGTCACTTATGCAAATGATGTAATTTTTCAGGAGAAGCGTTTAAAAATTCGACATCCTATTATAATCTATTTCTTGACTAAAGAAATGAACTGGTAATATTTAAACTACAACTTTGAACTTCATATTATTACTCACCAGGTAAAGGGGTACATTAGCTACTTTTTCTCATACTCAGATCAATTTTGACAAAAATTGCATAAGTGACGTTTTTGCACCGTATGTGCGATATAAGACTTGTCCATTTTTTTGCGTTTATAATAATATTGTTGTAAATAATTTTCAAAAGTACAGATATTCTGCAAAACAGGACCACATTTACGACAGGCTCAAAACCTCAATATGTCGTAAAAGATATAATTAAAACATTATTGTGTATCCGCACACTTTGTTGCCTCCAAAAAGAATAAATAAAAAAAAAACAAATTCAAATTCACGCGCAATCTTAAATAATTTTGATCAGTCGTATGGTCTTATGCAAAACGGCGAAACTTAAAATATGCATGAGTGAATTTGTATCTTACGTATACTTACGAATCATTTCACTTTGCCTCACCAGTGAGGCGGCTTGGTGGAGTAAAGTGGAATGATTCGTAAGTGAGACACAAATTCACTCATGCATATTTAAATTTTTATACCTACTAGTTTTTTTTTTATTACGTAGGTACTGAAAAATGTCTATTACTTACATTAATAAAAACTTTTTCCAAAAAAAAAACAACCGACTTCAAAGAAAAAACACTACAAAGTGAAAAATAACTTTAATTTCGGAAGTCGGTGTTTTTTTGTTTTGTTTTTTTTTTTGGAAAAAGTTTTTATTTTTCACTTTTTAGTTGTGGTACCTACCCCACACAAATTCGAATACCACTACCTGTTATGTAAATAACAGTGACAAGAAGTTATCATATCATCTACATACTAAGTGGGAAAAAATACGTATAATTGAAGCTAACTCAAAAACTACCCAAGCAAAGTTAATAAAATTTATATGGGACCACCTCTGAAGTATGATCTACCAAACAAAAAAAGAATCATCAAAATCTATTCATAATTAGCGGAGTAATCGCGTAACAAACATACAAAAAAAAAAAACATACAGACGAATTGAGAACCTCCTCCTTTATCGTTAGGGATGATGATGTAGACTAAGTATCAAAGTGTAATCTTATTGTTTCAGCTGCTCCACACCCCACACAAGTTGATTATAACCGGAAAATCTTGTGGTGAGTTCATACACTACATAACATCACGCCTGCATTCCCCGGAGGGTTAGGCAGAGGTGTCCATACCTGTAGTGAGGGTGTGTGTGGTAATTCCACTGATGCTTATTAATTCTGTTGTCTAGAATATTAGTAATGAATTGTTGAATTTGATGTTGTAACCGTTTTTTTATGTCAAAAAGGCATTTGAAAAGTTTCCAAATACTTTTTTTAAATCTAAAACTCGGTGTTACGATATTAATTATTGCATTTCATAATCAATGTTTTAGTTCACTAGTTAGCCATATTTCTTATTTCCTTACAGTAATATTGCCAAATTAATCAAAACCGCGAAATATTTTTCAGCTATTTGTGATGTTGCCCACTTTTAGTATTAACACTCAAGATAAGAGACGTTTAAACGTCAAAATGAAGTAGTCCACTTAGAGCACCCGTCCGAATAGCACCTGCGACTCAGCAGCCTACTGCTGGGATGTATTTGTTTTACAGGACGTTATTAAATGAAAGATATCGATAAAAATCACTAGAATGTTTATTAGTTACACATACTTACGTACACACGAAATTTTTTTTTTCGATATCTTTCGTTTAATAACGTCCTGTAAAACAAATATATCCCAGCAGTAGGCTGCTGAGTCGCAGGTGCTATTCGGATGGGTACTCTAAGTGGACTACTTCGTCAAAAGAAGTCGACGAACTCTAATTAATTAATACTTAAGCAAAGTTTATGAATAAAGAAGCTAATGGCAAAACAAAACATACATCAGTACCATCAAAGAGAAATCAACCCGTTAAGTTTTGGGTTCGGCACAATCCGAAAACTAAAATAATATGATGATCCTAAAAGCATCAAAAAGTTTCAGAGACCTTGTGATAAAAAACCGGCCAAGTACGTATCGGACCACGCACAATGTAGGATTCCGTAGTTAGGATGAATTTATCCCAAAAACAAACTTAACTTTGTAGTTGTAAAACATGTTCTGCCATACGGAATGTATGAGAGAACATGTTTTTGCAACCGCAAATGTAAGTTGGTTGATTATTACTCGTTAATTTGTAAAGCCAAATTAGCTGTGATAGTTTTCCTTTTAATTTTGTTATGTAATACTACTGCTGTGAATTTTTTCACATATCCAAAATCAACCATTTAGCTGGCACAGGGGGACACTTGACTCTAACAAATATTAGCGCTTTAAACTTTTTGAAAACAGAGTCTTGAATCCAAAAATGGTGTTCACAAACTCTCAATGAACGACCTTTCCAACGACATCCCACAGTATGGGATAAATGCAAAAGAAAAATCATCCTCACTTTACATGTAGAGGAGGTACCTTAAAAAATTATTTTTCTTTATTTTATTTTACTGCTTTGCCGACGTAATTAATATGTATACCCATGCCAAATTACAGCTTTCTAGTACTAAGAATCTCTGAGCTAATCCGCGGACAGAGAGACAGACAGACAGACGGACATGGCGAAACTATAAGGGTTCTTTGATTACTACGGAACCCTAAAAACCCAAATATTCCTTAATTAAAATCGATTTTAAACAAAATAATGATCTCTGCCAATCCGATCTCGATATCGATTGATAAAATTTCAACCGATTGATAAATCGGCATCGGACGGCGCGCGGCAGACGCAAAGAGAACATTCGTGCGATGCGCGCGCGACTACCGAACTGTGCCTTTTTTGGTGTCGCCTTTAATTATACGGTATCATTACGAGCTGATTATACTGCGACGATGTAGCCATTAACTGAACCATTTATTTTATAGGTTCTAATTTAGCAACTTTGGCCCAGCAGCTAAGACACTGACTAACGATTGGGGTCACGAGCTCTACGGCTTTAGCCGTCACGCAAATGACTGTATTTATTTAGGTTCTTTAGTTTGTGGGGTGAACAGGAATTCTAACTGTGGATCTTTAATGTTTAAAATATATAGATATTTGTACAAAAAAAAAACAATACTCGAGAGTCTGCATTAACCAACTAGAGAAAATAAAAAATGCAGAAAAAAATATACGGAAATTGCAGTTTTTTTTTCAAAATAAATAAGTAGAGTAGAGTCATCTCAAGTCCTCTCTCCCTTGAATTTGCATTAAAATTAAAATTATTGTATATTATAAGTTATAACCTATTTATGTACTGTTGTTCCTACATTTTATTTCTAATAACATATTTTTTTTATTTTTTTCTTTGTTCCTCTCAAACAGAGCACCTGCCATCTAATCTCTTCACCACTCTTAGTTGACTGGTAGAGAATGCCTAAGGCATTAAGTCCGCCTTTGTAACTTTTTGTGTGTGAAAAGTTAAAAAAAAAAACCGGCCAAGTGCGTGTCGGACTACGCACAATGAAGGGTTCCGTAGTTGAGATGAATTTATTTATCCCAAGAACAAACTTAACATTGTAGTTGAAAAACATGTTTTCCCATACATTCCAACTGCAAATCGTCGCTCGGCATATAATACCGCGAATGTGAAATTTTTTACGTTTTTGTTTTAATTGCAGGATCACTTATTTGAACGTGTAGAATGAAATAAAACAAATCTGATTTTCGTAAAAAATTTCACATTCGCGGTATTAATATAATAATAATCTAACTAATCTAATCTAAATCTAATACCTTTAAACCAGCAATTCTTGTATATACCTATGTATATATAATCTGAATCTCGGAAACGGCTCCAAGAATTTTTATTAAATTTAGTATGCAGGGGGGTTTCAGGAGCGATAAATCGATCTAGCTAGGTTTCATTTTTAGAAAACGTCGTTCAAAAAAAAATTATCAACCAGATATTTGTCTTTATTCAAGTAACAAGGACTCATTGCGTTAGTAAACTTATGAACTATGTTAACTTATTTTACGAGGTCACTTAGAAAGTTTTGCGACTAACAGTTTTTGTCTATAGAATACTGGCTGGTTTTGATGTCAATTAAAACGATGACTACTTATTACAAAAAAACATAACATTCCAAATTCGAAATTTCCTCCACATTTTTTTACGAGCAAAATCAAAATACTCTGTCTTACTGAAAACTGGATTTATAACGAGAACATTTTCGCGCGATGATTTTGTACGATTTCAAATGTCGACTTAAACCAGAAGAATCGTTTGAAAGCCCTTCTAAAGCGACTGTTTTTCGCTGGTTTAACGAATTTATGGGTGGTCTAGTAATTTTGGCAGACAAAGAAAGATGTGGCCGCCCTATGACGGTTGTTACATTACAAAAAGTGCTGGCTGTGAAAAATTTAATTCAAGAGAATAGGCGAATTACATATGAAGAGGTTCAGCATACACTGTGAAATTTGAATCACAGTTTTGCTAGAACAAACGTTGTTCAGACCATGGTCTACTACCATTCTACAGCATCCAATAAAAAAAAAATATAATTAGTTTTTGAAAAAACACAAAAATAGCAAAGTTTAAAATGTCAAGATATATAGATGTATACTACCGATTGGATCGGGAAGTGTGCATGAAATTCTACACAGGCATCTTCGGTTATGAAAGATAGTTTCACGCTGGTACCGTAAAATCTAACGCAGGGTCAGAAGGAGGTTCGGGTAGAATGGTGCCGAGACATGATAGCAAAATTGGTAGCAGGCTCGTCTCGGCGCGTTTAAGATATCATTACGGGTGATGAATCTTGGATTTTTTAATATGATCCAGAAATGAAGCGTCAGTCGACCGTGTGGCTGTTGAACCAAAATGAACCAACGCCTACCAAAGTGAAGCGAGCCAGAAGTGCAGGCAAAATGTTGACCGCAAGTTTTTTTTTTTCTACCAGGTTATCTGGTGTCAGTACCCTGACGAGATCAAAGAAGCATCAATGCTGAATGGTATGTTACCAAATGTTTGCCAGAAGTTTTTACTACTGCAAGCAGCAAGCGACCGAACACTGGCCTCCGTGGGCTACACTGCTTCACCACGACAACGCGCTGGCTTACTCGGCGCTCAAAATAAGGGACTTTCTGGACAGCACACCAGTCAAATTTATAGGTCATCCTCCTTACAGTCCCGATTTGGCTCCGTGTGACTTTTTCTTGTTCCCCAAAATAAAAAATCAACTCAAAGGAAAACAGTTTTCATCACCTGAAGATGCACTGGGTGCATTTGAGAAGGAGATTGGAGAGGTGTCTGATGCGGACTGGAAAATGTGTTATGAAAATTTGTTTAGACGTATAAAACTGTGCATAGACGCCAATGGAGAGTTCTTTCAAAAGATATAATAAAAAAAATTATAACCTGTTGTATATTTTTTTCTAGTATCACAAAACTTTCTGAGTGCCCCACGTAATCTAGTTTAAATTTATTTCACCTCATGGGAGATGGCACTGCAGTGATTGATGTACAGTACCGACCAAAAGTCCATGAGCAATCTCACAAAGCAATAGACTGACGCTTCGGTTTGACTTACGACCTTCTTCTATAAGTTGTTACAATACTGTAGACACGCACATTACACACACACACTCACTTTGTCTGCAACCAATGACTAGTTCAATAATCATCATTCGTTTTAGTTTCATTCGTCTTGTTCACATAAATATTAAAGTTTAGCAGGTAGACCACAAAAAACTAAGTAAATTATTTCGATTTCTGTGGGGTAGATGCAGTTTGTTACGAGTATTTAATTAATAGAACTTTTTTGGTTCGTGGATAATATTGGTGACGAGTATTTAGCGCAGTGTTGTGGTTATTATTATCAAAAAGCAGGCATAAAATATATTGAAGAGATCAGATCAGATCAGAGAATATTATTGCGCTGCGTAAAAATGAAGTGAATATCTAATGAAACCGGACTAAGTGTGAGTGTTATCATTTATATATTTCATATTTTACTAAACATAAATCTTAATCAAGGGTATTGTTGATAGAACAGAGGTATTTTTGAGACAGAAGATGCCTTTAAAGTTTTAAATTCATTGTGAGGTTTAATTCGATTAGTGAATAATAAATAATAAGGTATTATGTGTAATAAAAACAATGTTTTTCTTTGTTCTAGAGAAATACTGTGAGGGTTAAGAGATATGAGGAAGGGGCTTATTATCGAGTAGCAGCGACGTCAAATGGTGAATGAAACAAATGGTTTCATACCAACGAGACATTTTGCTGAATAATTAAAAACACGTCATTATGAACCGTTCGCCGTGCACTCTGAAGGCTTGCATCACTGAAGACCAGCTAGAAAACCGTTTTTGACCTTAAAATATTGACCGTACCAACTTAATAAACAACAGATTCGTTATTGCATGAATTTATGGTAACGAATTTTTTAAGCATGTTTCAATAGGGTGTTTGTCGTATTTTTTGCAGATATACCGAAATTGTTTAATATTATTTTAGTAATAGTATTATTTTAGGATTAAAATTTGAGGTTTAGTTTCAATCTTCTTTTCGTAAAGAAAATGAATACTTAAGCTTTAACCTCAATAACAACCAATATTTACTAAAGTCAAATAAAATGTAAAATAATTAATACAAATAAAATATAAACAAACTGCCCATATTTAACCTTAAAATTACCTATTCTGTAAGTAGTTTTTTACATTTTAAGTAGTCTAATATTCTTATTTATTACTTAATTACTTCGACCATGATCAAAGCTTAATATTTATGGTGAAAAAATCCATTAAAAATTTAAAATATTTCATAATTTAAATATGTCTAAATAATACAAACTGCTTCTAAGTTTCTTGACATCTATTTCACATCTTATTCAGCTGAAGTAATGATAAATAATTGTAGCAGTTTATTAACTTATGTAAAATAAATATAACGAATAAACATATTTTTTTAATTTTGTTATCATATATCACGCATTTTTTATTCTAAAACCTTTATTGCAATAACAACATAAAAAAGCAGCAATATTTAAAAAATATTATTATCGAAAAAAAAATAATAATAAGTATTTGCAAAAAACCGCACTGTGTTTCACGAGATTAGAACCTGAGGCAGTTTGAATTCCATACCAACGCTTAACGCTTTCTGCTATCTGCACTTGTTAAGTTACTATCGAATTTTAGCAATGCCATTAACTGGTCAAGTTCACGCGCATAGTGCGTGTGTGCTAGCATGTTTAAAGCGACGGAAATATATTGTTGTTTCGTGTAACTGCGTTATCTGTGGTGTGTGTATCGTGTTGCTTACACATACAAATGTACGAGCTATACCGCGTGTTCACAGCAATACGACTCTTAGCGTGCTCATGCACTTTTGAGCGCTTACTGTACATGCAATCCAGACTGCTAGCGATATTGTTGGAGCTGGCCCGTACTCTGCGTACCAGGGATGCACACCTCATTCGCATCGTTACGTAAAAGCAATTAATATGTGCGTCCGCGAATATTCCCGATGCGCTACAAAAACGGGGCAGCCCCACCAATACTCTGAAAGCGTTGTTGTATTGGACACGAAGGGCGTTGCATGACCTTTGGGTATATCTAGCCCACAGGCTGCACGTGTAAAACGTTGTACAATAAGCTCGAAACAGAGTAATTTTGGCTTTTTAAGTGAGCAGCGTGCAAACCTGCGAGCCAGCATGTTTGCCCTTACCGACAACGCCCTTCGCTCCCGCTCAGTATCGAGTCCGTCATTGAGGTCAGGGGTCAATATATGACCAAGATATTTAAACGTAAATACTCTTTGTAGTGGAGTCCCATTGAGTAATACAGGTGGTACATAACCCGGTCTGCCCCCAGCCTCAAAGACTATGATCTCCGACCTATTGGAGTTATACATCAAACCATGTGTTTTGGCATACTGCTCACATTTGGCGACCAATTACTTTCTGAGACCACAGATTGACGCGCTCAGAAGCACCATATCATCTGCATAGCTAATATTATTTACAGAAATACCATCTATATAGCAACCCACTCTGGTGCTGCTGAGCTCGCCAATCCTGTCTCACCCTGCATTCCAACCTGTATGGCTTGAAAAAAATTCCAGCCCATCGTACACTATTGATCTGGTTACCATACCACTATTTAAAGATGTTTGCTCCGTTGGCAACCTATCCTTCTCCATCTTTCTCCACAATACGTCATAAGCAACCAGATCAGAAACCTTGAATAAATCGATGAACCTAGCATAAATCGGCGTCCCACGCTGTGTATATCAAGTATGTGATAGTATGCTTAAGGCACAACACTGCACTTTCTGTTGACAAACCACGCCGAAACCCGAATTGGTTGTCATGAACATTTACAGTTTTATTTATTTGTGTATTAAGCAGACGGTCAAACACTTTTGATATTTTGATATTATAGTAGCTAGAGAGATGGGCCTTTTGGATGCCGAGCGACGAAATGTAACTTTTTACGCACAATATTGAGAGATTTACCATGTTATTTTAAGACCATAGACTTCTTATAGGTTTTCCTGTAATCTATGAGTAAAGAACCATACTATGTATTTTTTTCAAAATTTTTGGTCCAGTAGTTTCGGAGATAAGGGGGGGGGAATGGTAAATTTTCATTGAATTTATTAAATATCTTTAAAAGTATTTATTTTAAAATTATATAAAAAATATATTTAAGATCCTCGCAACAAGCCCTTTCATTTGATATGTCACACGGTACTGTTAGCAAAACTTTTTTTTTTAATTTTCTTGTTTGCGCCCCAAAAGTGACACCTATATTCAAAATTAAATTATTTACGTTACACATTCGTGTTTGGGTCACAGAAATACATATGTGTACCAAATTTCAACTTAATCGGTCTATTAGATTCGGAGTAAATTGGCTGTGACAGACGGACAGACAGACAGACAGACAGACAGACAGACAGACCGACAGACAGACAGACAGACACACGAGTGATCCTATAAGGGTTCCGTTTTTTCCTTTTGAGGTACGGAACCCTAAAAATGGAAATTTTTATTTATTTATATTATATTTATTTTCTCGTAGGCTTTAAAAAATATCTTCCAAAGCAATGACCTCTTCAGCTCAGATCCTCTATCGATCCACAAAATCGCACTCACTAAAAACCGTCCACGAAAAAGAAAACTCCCGTCAATCGTTACGAAGCGCGGGCGCACGAACATTTCGGCAATGCGATCGCGCGCCGACGACTCCCGAACGCGCCTCGGTTTTTGCCGCCATATTTAATTGCACTATATCATCGCATACTATAATGCCCTTTAATTTTTTACTTCCTTGTAATGACATAATCGCGGACTACGAGGATGCTAAGTCGTCTTTTTGTCGTCTTTTTACGCTCACATCTGCTAAACTACGCTTAAACGCGACACCGTTGTTACTATATGTAGCATTAATTACTGTCGCGGAATGTTTGTTAAAGTGTAATTCCTGTTTTACGAGTTTTTAACCCTTTTTGCTGTCATATCGATTAATTTAATGGTAGGTGCGTAATGAAAGTAGAGATAGGTTGATTTAGTTATTTTCATAATATATTTAATGACTTAATTTTCAATTAGATACTCGTTCAAGTTTTATGGATTATGGAAAAGATGTCGTAAGATGTCGGAATCTAAGTACCAACATAAAAAAATATTCTTTGCATTGCTGCCAGCTTTAGGATTGCATTGTAATGCAATCCTAAAGTCAAAACTGCTTTGATGATCTTTAAAATATAATATATGGGATCATGTACTTATTTATTCATAAAAAAAAACGGGAAATAAACAGTTCTTGTTTTTTATGTGCATATCTAGTAAGAAACAAAATTCATAAGAAACAGCTGCTTGGGCCTCGTGTACCTCCATACTACTGGCGAAAGAATACTTGTGCGTTATTATTTTTGACGATACAACTTAGATGTAGCATCGGCGCGCCGACCTCCCTAGCGGCGTCAGCGTCGTTTGTTACGCTGACGACACGCTAGTCCTGGCGCAGGGGAGGTCGTACCAGGCGGCGGCCGATTTAGCGACACGCGGGGTTGCGACAATCGTTGACAGGATCCGGCAGCTGGGACTCGAGGTGGCCCTGCACAAGTCCGAGGCCATGGGTTTTCATGGTCCTCGTAGTGCGCCACCGTCGGGTTCCCAGGTATTGGCGGGAGGGGTTCACATCGGCGTCGAGTCGACGATGAAGTATCTGGGACTCGTCCTCGACAGCCGGTGGAACTTCGTGGAGCATTTCCGACGTTTGGCTCCCAGACTGGACCGGGCTGGGGCTGCCTTGAAGCGGCTCCTGCCCAATCTGGGAGGTCCAAACGCCTCCTGCCGGAGGCTCTACGCGGGGATCGTGCGGTCCATGGCCCTTTACGGGGCACCGGTGTGGGCGCGTTCATTGAGGCTGCGGCCAGCCCGCCGGTTGAACGCGTCCCAGAGGGTCATGGCCATCCGGCTGACCCGAGGATACCGCACGGTCTCCTGCGAGGCGGCGAGCCTCCTTGCCGGATTACCGCCATGGGATCTGGAGGCAAAGGTCCTCGCGCACATCTGGGAGTGGCGCGAGGAGGCGAAACGCCGGGGCTTAACTCCGATGCCGCAAGAAATCGCGGCACAGCGGACAGAGCTCCGGCGGGATCTCATGGCGTCATGGAGGGTGCGATTGTCGCAACCCCGCGCTGGGCACGCCACAATTGCGGCGATAAGACCCCTCTTTGAGGAGTGGCTTGAGAGACGCCACGGCGTCCTCACCTTCCGCCTGACGCAGGTCCTCACCGGACACGGCTGCTTCGGGAGGTTCCTGTTTAGGATAAGGCGGGAGGAAACACCCGGGTGTCACCATTGTGTGGATCGGCCTGAGGACACGGTGGAGCATACGGTGGAGGTCTGCCCGGCTTGGGCGGAGCAACGCCGTGTCCTCGTAGAGGCGATCGGCGGCGGTGATCTCTCGCATCCGGCCCTGGTTCAGGCCATGGTACGGAGCGAGAGGAAATGGCAGGCCGTCACCTCCTTCTGCGAAGCGGTAATGCTCGCGAAGGAGGAGGCGGAACGCGTGAGGGAAAGGCAAATTTCGCGCCCTCACGCCCCTAACCGCCGCAGGAGGAGACGCCCGGGGCGGGAATCGCGAGCCGATTTCCGGCCACCGTAGGCGCGGGCTTGCGGACGTTGAGCAATGGGTAGCTCGCCGTCCGGTAAGAACCAAGACCGGGTCGACGGCGCGTTGTGTTCCACGCGCGCCTCAAAGAGATGTCAGCAGAATTGACGGGGCCCGCTAGGGCCAATGCCTGCCGGGGGTTCGAAGAAAACCGATAGGGACATCGCGGCCCCCGGCAACAGGGCAACCGAAGGAACACGGGTGGGTTTTAGTCAGTAAGAGTCTGACACGCCCTCCCGCTCCACCCAGAGCGGGAGAAGTTATTTGATAATTTCCCACCCAAAAAAAAAAAAAAAAGATGTAGCATCGGCAAAATTCGTAAAACCGATCACCATCCGAACTGAGTGCGCCTTCAAAATCATCAATCTTTATTACTACTTTAGGTGAAAATGATCTTTACGCAAACGCAATAACTTGTAGTCATATAACCAAATACGTTGTTAAATTGAAATGAATGAATGCAAATTTTCAAATTCATGGTACATCTAAGTTGTGTCGTACTGTACCCCAGTTGATCACAAAATAAGACCTCAATGCCGAACGGTTTTCCAATCCCCATAAAATAAACCTTACAACACCATTAAATGTAAGTAGGTACGTGTAAATGAATGATCTATTACACGCCGGCGCAACATACAAGCTAATTAAAATTAAAACATAAAATCACTACAAAAACCGGTGAATGAAGTCGGCCATCTTGTTCCGCCATCTTATGAGTAATTACTGCAAATGGCGGTGGCGGCGGCCAATTGGTTCGCGGGTAAAAAGCCTACAAAGTGTTAATAACACCAGATTCGTTCCTAACGAAGTGTGATTGAAGATAATTGCAGCTTTATATGTAGTGAAAATAATTATAAAGTGCAAGACCGTGGGATTGCGCTCAAGTTCGTGGTGGTGAGCTATTGTTGTTCGTATCGATTTCAATCTTAGATTCGCACTTGTTTTTGCTGCGAGTGGAACGGAGCGGTAAAAGCCTACATGAGGTAATGACAAAAGTTAAAATAAAAGATCGTGACTTGAGAATTTGTTGCACTTAAGGAAACCCAAGCAATTAATTGCGAAGCCCTTTTGACTCCACAATCTTCTCTTTCTGCTTTGACGTTAAGTACCTCTTAAATATTAAGTTTATTCTGCTGTTTCAGATTGACCTATGGAAAGCTGCCTAACGAAAAAGACACCATTTTCATGGAAAACATCCAAAACCCAATCAAAGTCGTACCAAGTAAGTATGAAGAAAAAAAAACAAACGTTCTCATAGAAAACGCAGATCTGCCAGAAAAAAAATTACCTCTAAAAATCCACGACACAGAAAAAATGCAAAATCTACTAACAAACAAGAAAAAGCGCGGGCGCAGTTATAACTTAAAAGGAATGTAATGTCTCACTCGCGATGCGTCGGAATACGTCATAAATTGCATCCACTTGCGTCTCAGCTACTGAGCCAAGTTCGCCGACGCAAAAACAAGTCACCGAAAAGGTTTGAAGCAAAAACAGAGGCACGCGGCCTGTGGTTCGATTTCATCTACTTACATGGACCGATACTGTTGGATTGGAACTAATTATGAGGAGTGGTGACGAAGTAAACTGAAGGTAGATTGAAAATAATAAAGAAGCCTGAGAAACACTGCTGCAAAGGGTATCGCATAATCATTATCAGCCGATAATGTTCCCGCTGCTGGGACACAGGCTTCGAGAGGGAGTGTGCTATAATCTACGACGCGGGCCCAGTGCGGTTTGGTACTTCGGTGGTTGTCACGTCTTCGAATTTTTGATTCTAGGACATGCCAGTTTTCTCACGATGTTTTCCTTCACCGTTTTGAGAGCAGTGGTGATGAAATTATTTACATAAAGTAAAGCAACTGAGCCACTACTGCTCTCACAAAAGACATCGACTCTTTCAAATTAAAGCTTCGCTCGTGCACTGTCTTAGCATCAAAAATCTTACTTGCACATAACATACGGATAGTTTATGACTTTATCCCAACGTACATTTGCACAGAAAACATACTCAGATCCTTTTTAGTGAAGCAGTCTTTGAGAATGTTATATGCAAATTGTGGGAACTAGCAAGAGTTCTTGTGCAATGAATGATGTACTGTACTGGATCTCTTAAAATATGTTAAGTACAGGATACTTGCTTTCGTAACATGTGTTTTTATTTCCTCAAGGAGATTTCAAAAATCGTGAACAAAACGTAGTAATAAGTAAATTACACCAAAACTGAACAGACTAAACACCACAATCAGAACACCTGTACGTTATTAAGGTGTTTCAGATTATATCTTGGCGTTTTAAATCGCTAAAGGGGTGTGTTCATATCGATTTCGTAACAAAAGAGGTTACAAAAGTGGCGTGTACGACCGGGGCGGAAGAGAGCGCCGCGGGCGGGGGCGGGCGACATTATTTATTGACAATGAGATAGCGTACTGCCCCAAATATCTTCATTAGCGAATCGCTGCGGTTAGTACGATTTGTGTGGATGGGCCTTTATGGTGAAGAGTGAATGGAAAGCAAAATGTGGAACCTTAAAAATCAGAATTTAAATGCAGATTTTTTTTACGAATGGTACCGAAGAAAAGGTTGACGATTCTACAAAAAAAATCTACAAACGTTCTAGCAATATTGATTACCATTTCTAGTTACGTTATGACTAATAGGTAAGTAGATATATCAGCTATGTTTTTAATTATAACTGGGCTGAGAGTTAAGTTAAGAAAGGAATTATGTAAATACTTTATGCCTGTCCACCATGTCCACCATATTTTATTTTTCAGAACCGTTCCCATCGTTTAACATAAATACTGTTAAGTATCTACCAATAAATATTGTCCAAGAATGATAAATTACTTTAGTACATGCATAGCTTCAAAGAAAAGACTTTTCCGTGTATTTTGGGAAAAAATATCGCCGATACAAGAAATATCTTAGACCAAAAACTTTCACAATAAAATGTAGATATTATTTCAATTACTGAAGCTGTTTCAAAACTTTTAATCTGACCCAAATGTGTAGAACATTCTAGGTTACCAACTTTCGGGTTTCTTCGGCCCAGTGATCTCGGAAAAAACGATGAACATTCCCAACATTTTATTGAATCTTGGGCCCTTTCTAAGGTCATCATCCCTAATCTTTCCCTGTACCCGTGACCTCATAACCTCGGATACATCGTAATGTCACAGCCGCAGGGGGTGGGAGGAAAGGGGGTAATTAATGGGCTTCTAATTGTTGCCCAGAGATGTCGCCGCTGTGCCCCGTGGGAGATTGATTTAATTGCCCTTTGCTCTGGACAATGGGGGTTAGGATGCCGGGTGATTGACATTTTGTACTGAAATTTTAGATTTTTTTTGTAGAATTCTGTCGGCTCTGTGTTCATAATAATTATAAAATACGACATAGTTGGTAGAGTTTTCAAGATAGTTGCCATTTTCATGTTATGCACATCCATGCTTCATAATTACTAAAATTAAATTGTCTCAGTCTTAAGTTATCACGGTCATGGCTAAACTAACAAACCGATTTTCGGGACATAGGAAGAGGAACTTACTTTTAACCGTTTAAAGGTATCCGTATGAATTGAGGAGCCATGTCTCATATTTAAACGCGGGTAGTACCCGCGTAGCGATAGGTTAAGGATAGTTAGCGATAGGTTAAATTTTTTGTCATTTTTTTAAAATGCGCTCAGTCCACATGTGACACGCAAAATGTCTGAAAACAAACTTTTTTGTAATTAAAATTACGAAAACCATGTACATTTTTAATATCAGGCATATTGTACTGAGATATGGGCCTTTTTGGCCTTGCACAGGTCGTTACTATTTTTTTGTTAGTTTGTTAGTTTAAAATGCTCCTTTCTTATTTTTATTTTATTTTATTTTTTGTTACTGTCTGTATTTCCTATGCGTGTCCTAAATAAAATATTTTTCTTTCTTTCTTTATTTTTTTTTGACATACCAGAAATAGGCTTCCGTAAAACTGAGATGTTTCTGACCGGTACTTCCCACCGAGTTGGGTTCAGGAATCATCAAAACTATCGATTTTATACGGTTTTGGCCGTAAAACGATGTGATATGGTTTTGGTCGTGGGCTCTCGTACCACACTAGATTGTTAAGGAATGTTTATTTTGTTAATATCTTTTGAAATACTGAATGTACAAAATGTTGGATTACGCCAATATTTAGTAGAAATTTCTACTAAATATTGGTGCTATTGTTATCCGATTTGATCAACTACTTTAGTAGCTATCGTACATATATTTTCTATAGACCGTCAGGATTGAGGAGCCACATAAAATGTGTTGTATTAGCGAAATTATGTAGTTATTCCATTTTATTTTTATACTACAAATTAGAATGTATTTACTACTAAATTATACTAAAAGTATGTTGTAATTGGTTGATTACTTTCCGAGAAACAGCGCGGTGAAATTTATGGATTTTTGTGAAAAATCAAAACATTGTAGCTATCTCAAATTCAGCCGTACAAAACCCATTTTTTTTGTAGAGATTACGCATAAGTACTACTAAATCTTACCAAATTTTCAAAAATATCCGTCGCCTAGTTTTAGAGTTGTAAGGTGGCACCTCAATTCAAACGTCTGAATTGAGGAGCCACCTTAAAAGTCGTGTATCTTTTAAAGTGTTTTACTACAAATTCCAGGATCGGGCCTACAAAATCGCCTAATTTACTACTAAATATTGGTAGTACCCGCGTTTAAATATGAGACATTGCTCCTCAATCCATACGGACACGTTTAAAGCTGGTGTGAGTAGGTACAACCGCGATCATTTGCAGTGATCTACTTTTCACCCTTATGCCCTTTGTAATAAGGTTGAAAAGTGGTTCACCGTATCGGCGATGGTACTTCGGAAATTCTAAAACCAACACCACATTGTCCACCTTTAAAAGAAGTCTCGATAAATTATTATAAATAGCAAAAATCCAAGGGAGCTTTTTATATTTCTTCGTTCCAAAATCACCTCGTCTAGCCCAAATATTGACTCAAACAATCACTGGTACCAGACGATTGATTCAGTATTCAACCCGCGGATTGGTTAAAACTTTTTCATTCAGATTGACACAAGGGGTTGAGTTGTAATAAAAATTCTGCAGCCGTTGCGACGTCGAGGTGAGGTGACGTTAATATAGCGAGAGTAATGTGTTTGACTTTAGCCGACTTTGCCGAGGTATGGTAATATAGTGATGTTTTGGATACTGATGAGGTCATTGTTCTGAAATATTTTAAGGGATATTAGGAGTTAATGATTCTATTATAATCATGGAGGATGTTTCTACCAATATTTTTGAATCCTTGATATTCCCGTGGGAGTACGGGGATAAAATATAGCCTATATTACTTGCTGATAATGTAGCTATCCATTGTTCAAAGAATTTTTCAAATCGGTCTAGTAATTTTTAAGTTTATTCGTTACAACATACAAAAATACTAATCTTTCCTCTTTATAATATTATTATTATTAGTATAGATTAGAATAGATAACATCACGCCTTGTTTCCCCGAAGGGTTGAGCAGAGGTGTACTTATAGTACACCCACATTTCGCCAGTTATGTTTAAGTCCCATGTAACAGGGACCGAGCCTATTGCCATCAACCGGGCACAAATCCAGACTCCGAGCTGCTACTGAGAAATTCCAGAAAAAAAAAAACATTAAAGTGTTATTGGGCAAAGTGTTGTCCGAACCGGGAATCAAAGTCAAATAATTTATTTAAATTAGGCACATAAAAGGCAATTTTGAAAGTCTAAAATATACAAAAAATAGAATTGATTCTAATCGCCCCTTCCAAAAGGTAGTTTTCGTATGGAGAAGAATGGGCAAGAAACTCCACTTACTCTTTTAAAATGTTTTATATTTTGTAAACATTAAATATAACAATTCTATTTTTTGTAAATTTTGACGTTCAAAAGTGCCTTTTTGTGCCTAATTGAAATAAATTATTTGACTTTGACTTTGCATAGTGACGGAAGGTCGTGGCGTAAAAGCAATCGTCTGAGTAGGTACCTATTATTGTTTTGTTATACATGAAAGGACAAAACCTGGACTATTGTGTAAAAGAGCATAAATCAGCACTATAATCTGTGACAGATTTATCTCAGCTCACTTTAATGTAGATATCTTATAACTATAACATGGATGTATGTCTTTATATTAGCCTCGAGGTGTAGGCTGTTTGAGACAGATATGATTTCGTATGGTCCTGAGTTTGATCTTATATAAGGTATGTAGTTGGTTATGCAGCTAATTTAATGTATGAAAAACTCAAACTCAAAGCATTTATTTCAAATAAACAAATTACAGGTACTTTTGAATTGTCAAGGGGTCGGTCAGTCAGAAAGATTGTTACAAAATATTAGTTACATCATTTATGTTGAAGTTATACATGTGAGAACAATGTAGAAATACGTGCACGTTAAAAGCATCCGTAACAAAAATAAAAATAAATACAATTCAAAAATTAAAATTAACCGTGGCAGCTAAGATGACCAGTCCCTACTGACGGCGCACGTTCTCGAACATGACGCATGGATCAGCACCATTTAGCTCAACCATTTTGAAGGGAACTTAATGATCCAACACACACGCCACCATCAGCGAGACATTTGAGTGAGCATGACATACTCTTAGCCGCCAGGTCACATTCAAGTCAATGAAAGGCGTACCCAGTAAATGGTAGCTTTATGGAATGTCATGTACTTCGCAGTAGCGAAGGCTCACGTTATGGAGGAGGGAAGCCAGGGCATCAAAAAAAAAAAAAAATCTATTGCTACCAATCCCGAACTCATAAAACAGCTACGAATATGTTTTAAAAACCCTATATTCTATAAACAACTACAATCTAAGAAAACTAAACACGGGAACAATACATTTTATTTAATTTACGACTGCCAGTCAGTCATTGATATTTATCGTAAAGGGAAACATTAAAATGTTTGAACGAACCATCGCGGCGTTTGTAATTTAAAGTTACATCTGGGCGAGCACGTATTTTCAAAACTTAACCTTGAAAAGCATGTTTCTTCACAAAGTAGGTAATCTGTATTCTAAAACTATGAATGCCGCCATCCTAATAAGATCGTACTAATTATTTTCAAATCTACTCTAAATAAGTCATTTCAGCTTATTAAACTATCTACTTACCCCAATACCTAATTACAACGTACTTTATTTTCACATCCAATAAACTTAAAACACTATGTTAATCACTGTCCTATAACTACAAACAAATATTAATACTACTAGTAATGATAAACTAATGAATTCAATAAATACTGTGCGAAAGAAATGCAAATTAATATGGTTCTAATGCGATTACGTCAAAAAGCAACCACACATTGTCATACGAATAATGAAATGTTTACGAACTCCGAACTCCTAGCCAGTATTACGAAATTCAACGAAAACTACCGAATCAAATGCGTGCGCCAGAAAGAGGTGGTGCAATAGCAATAATTCCTTCTCGCTCCCGCGCGCACGTTTCTGCTACTATGTGCCTACAATAATAACTAAAGACCGGCTTACCCGGCTCATAGAAACCGCGGATCACGTGACCGAAGTGACGTCATGATGACTTTATTTTTTGTAAGGAAATTGAATTTAGCATAAGCCGGACGCGCCTACGAGTTATTTTAGCGCAGTGTTTTGTTGTTGGGTTATTAAGACAATGTTTAATGTATGTAAGCGTTTTGTAATAGGTTTATTTTATTTTATGGTGTATCAAATACTTATAGTTTGATTATTCAATGACGATAGAGTGGTTGTGTTCCGAATTTCCAAAGGGAAGCCGGTAGGAATCGGCTTATATGGACGTTTCGCCCCTGGTACTTCGTCACAGTGCTCACACATGTGATATGCAATTATACAATACAAAGAGATTGAATTTATACAAAGCAAAGATAGTTTTTACAATCTTCAGCAGCTGCAACAATGCTTTCGAATACTAATCAATTAGTTTGTGCGCCCTTGTGGAGCTGGACCAGCGCTGAGCCAAGCATTTTTATCAGCGATGTAATCCCCCAACTTATAATATGCTCGGCTAATGAAACGATCGTCAAATATCACATAAGGACTCTCCATTAAAAAAAACAGTGGCACTCCGGGGAGTGCCGACAGAAGTGAAAACTTGAAAAAAAATACTTCCAAAACCTTTAAAGTAAAAATACTTGCATAAAACATTGATCCGTAACGTAATATAAATAAAGAGCACAATCGCGTTTACAAAAATGAGGTGTCGGTAACGGTGTCGCGAGTTTAATTGTTTTTTCCCATCTCAAAAATACCCAACGCGCCTAAAGAAGTTTTCACTTAAAAAATTCGCTGATCTGAAAATATTCTGACGAAAAACCCACCTATCTTAGGATTAGCTTTTGCGCGTGTGGAGGTCGGAAGTAACTACCGGGATAAACCCACTTGTGTGCCAAATTTCTCCAAATCCTTTCAACCGTTTAGGCGTGAAAAGGCAACAGTCAGACAGACAAAGGTACTTTCGCATTTAAAATATTACTAGCTGCACCCAGCGGTTTCACCCGCATAAGTCTCAATCCCGTGTGAATATCGGGATAAAAAGTATAATTTGACCTAATCCGGGTCATGGTCTACCCATGTGCCAAATTTCATCCAAATCCGTTCAGCCGTTTTAGTATGAAAGCGTAATAAACAAACAAACTCACTTTCGCATTTAGAATATTAGTTAGGATACTGTTTGACAGTTCATTGCCCTTTCTTTGTAGGTATGGACTGCTGTCTACCCCACTAGAACCCGTAGCTTGAAGATCCAGCCACCCATCTCCGATACCAACACGTTACTCCCGATATGATCAGCGAATGAAGATATAAATAACATAATTACATTAAACGACCCACCCGGGGGCAGCTAACACCTAACGCCAGTAATTACAGACAGACTAACATTAACATGTTAATTGTCGTCGGGTGCCCACACTATAGCCTGGATTTTTGGGTTCAGATCTTTTTCGGGAGTGCGGAGTAATTAAAGGTTATGAGCTACTAAAATGGTGTGGTTAGGCAGAAATCTGGAAGTCACCAGCATTGCTTTAAAAAAAGATTAATTGGGTTTGTTACAGAATCTAGAAAGAGACAACTAGAGAGAGAAGCTACGGTTTCCGGCCGCAGTGACGGCTGTCATGAAAATGATGACAGCGGTAAAGATTTAAATCGTTAGATTCACCCTACCGCGTCAAAAGATAGTCGCGTTTCTGTTTCGTTTTGAAACCTTTTGACACACAATGACGCAGTAACTGCATGTCGCTACGTCATTGTGTGTCATGAAAACGCTATTTAATCAAAATCAAAATTAAAATCAAAATATTTTATTTCACATAAACCTACATGGGCACTTATGAAACGTCAGAAGCTAGGTGCACGGTTCCAATTGGTCGTTTCCTATGGAGAAGAGCCGGCAAGAAACTCCACGGTTACTCTTTTAAAAATAATTGGCTTTTACAATACTTTCAAATAACAGTGTTTCTAGGTATGGGAGGACAGTGTAGGTCTTTCAATAAGTACCAAGTACTTAACAAAATAGAAAATGGTCAACAGGTTTACAATCCACTAAGCCTACAGCGTTCTCACATTCACAAAATATGTAGAAATAAATCTATACAAAAAATAAATAAATTAAAAAAAGTAAAAAACCTATTTTAAATAAAACGCAATTATATGATTGCTATTACAACTGTAGTCAATCTGAATAATTATCATGTCCACAATAGTAACAAACAAAAAAAAAAGTTGAAATTAAATCGTAGGTAATGTCAAATAATATAAATATGTCAAGGGCGAATGTAAAAATAAATAAAAAATAAAGATTTAAATAAACATGGTAATTTGGGAGCAGTTAATATACTCTTACTTATTTATGCCGTTAATGAGGTACCAGGGAAGCCACATGTGCAGAAGGAATTATTGCCAAATTTCCTTGTCTTCAACGTAGTCTTTAATTTTATAATAATGTGTGAGCTCACTCTTCTCAACAACGCTTTCTAGGAAACCACACCAACTTACTTTCATAATCTACGTTTCAGTGACGTCATTCGCCATAGCTTTACATAGAAGATGATGTTTTAAGCGTGAAAAGCATAAAGAAGTTTTATGAACCACTATTTTTCAACTTTCGCAATAGGTATGACCACTGCATCTACTCATATTCACCATCTAGCGTAAGCATTTCTAGTTGAAGTTAGCGTTCAATGCCTTTCCCTGGAGCGACTGCCATTTTACCTTCTCAACCTCATCATTATCTCAACCGCAAGACGTAAACTACTGGAGACAGTCCTCCATCAAAGATATCCACATTTTTGAACACTGGTAAATAATCCATACTAGGTCTAAATACCCCATAACTTACTACGAAGGGCGAATTTCTATATAAACGCGATCAGCACATCTAAACCTCGTTTAAGAGCTGTCAGTGTCAATATTCCACAACAATAATGACACCACAGAGTACTTTTTTATATATTGGAATGACACTGACAGTTCTTGAACGCGGTTTAGATGTGCTGATCTCGTTTAGTTTCATTGGTACATATTTTAGATTCTTATGACATCTCCAAACCTCCGTACTTCCTCCCATATCATATCCACCTTGCAGACGAACATCAGAATGATTCGATCAGTAACCTATCATCTTATGGTGTATAGTTACCAATGATATATCATCACCGCGCGGTGAGGGGGCGGGCAGGATCGCTCGCGAGGTGTCCTATAAATCTTGGCAGCCCGATTGAAATCAAAATATACGCGTTTTTATATTTCTTGTAGCGGCACTTTGATATTGATATGTCGAGAGATTGTGGTGTTCATGTTTTTTGGGTGATGTCATAATTCTTTCTTTTTTTTTTGATACACAACAAACACGTTATCTGGAAACCTGGTGATCAATACTTTCAGTGTTAGAAGAGGTCTTTACCCAGGATTATAATGGGAGTTAAATTAATTCAAGGTCTTGATATTAAAAGTTCCCTTTACTTAAAGCTTATTGTTTACAAATAGAAAATAATAGTTGTCCTCTCATAGAGGCATGAGTTACCGATTATCTTGAAGCCCGGTGGAGTTTCTTGCCCATTCTTCTCCATACGAAAACTACCTTTTGGAAGGGGCGACTAGAATCAATTCTATTTTTTGTAAATTTTGACGTTCAATAGTACCTTTGTGTGCCTAATTAAAATAAATTATTTGACTTTGACTTTGCCTGTTCCCAATACAAACCAGAAGTGGTAACGTGCAGCTAAGAGGAAGAAATTTCATAGATAGTATTTTATACTTCAGGATATGTTGCTTTTTGGAATTTTATAATCAGATGGCATTCATCAGTTGGTCTAGCTTCTGAAGGACAAGGCCATACTACAAAATACTGCTTAATATAGAGTCAACCTGCTAGTAAAAACAAACGCATTTAAATAATTGATCACATTAACTGCCAATTTGATCGCCAATATATTTTACGACCATTTCTCAAAACGCGCACGAATACATCATAAGCGAATCGACAAGAACCCTTAGACACTCCTTTAATCATACCTTCCTATTTAGGAAATCCCACATCCTATTAAATAAGAAAATTACTTAACTGAGAAAAAAATACTTGAATATGAGTTATCACCGGCCGCTGCCTAATTACGTACGTACAAGGCAATGGCGATAGCATAACAATAACTCTTCGATATTAGCATTATGGCCGTTACAATTGCATTGTTCTACTAATGTGGCTGTCGTATTAGGATGCAGGCAGATGGTAGGCATCTGTTTGTTAAGTGATGTGCACACTTGAGGGAAAGCAATTGGAGTGAAATTGTAGTATCGATGTTTTTTTGGTGAAAGGTACATAATATTCGAAGTTCAAGATTCCGAATCGTTGAAATCAAACAAGAACTTATGTAAGTCTAAGATATTTTTTAAATTATGTTTTTATGTAGGCTGATTTATGCTCTATGTTTTTAATTAAGATAATTAATTGATTCAGGCGTGACCTTGCGGAAATCCACTATAAAATACAATAGACGTGGATATATTTAGTAACTTGTTCAACACGCCGTGTTCGAGTTCGCAACAAGTCCATCGTCATCCTGAGGATGCCTCGTTGAAAGGTGAAACATGTGTCGATTTCTTTCAGGAGTTTTTTATGGCTCTTTAGAAATAGCTAAGCGGAACAAGTTACTAAATATATCCACGTCTATTGTATTTTTTCTCTATGTATTTGACAATTCTGGACTTATAGCCTCAGCTCCAGCAGTATATTTAAAATATCCTCCACGAGAGTCTATACTTAAAAAGTCGTACTTCCGGTGCGTCTGGGCAATCAGTTCCGACACTATATTACTAACTGGCTTTTTAATTAACTGACTTCCAAAAGAAGGAGGTTCTCAATTCGACGGTATGTTTCTTGTTTTTTGTATGTTTGTTACGCGATTACTCCGCCAATTATGAATTGATTTTGATGATTCTTTTTTTGTTTGGTAGGTCATACTTCAGTTCATATAAATTTTAGTAAGTTTGCTTGGGTAGTTTTTAAGTTAGCTTCAATAATACGTATTTTTTCCCACTTAGTATGTGGATGATATGATAAGTTCCTGTCACTGTTATTTACATAGCAGGTATTCGAATTTGTGTAGGGTAGGTAGGTACCACAACTAAAAAGTGAAAAATAAAAACTTATACAAAAAAAAAAAAAAAATAACACAGCATTAACTATTCTTTTAATAGCTCTTAATTTATCATCCCTAAACGTGGAAGCTGTTGGCCTTTATCTCACTTAATGGTAAATGATGATCAGATCGAAGGTGGAAGCGAGCTTCACCCGGAATCCGCAACCACAGAGGAACTGGCTACTTAACTCTAACTGCCGAAACACAACAATGCTGTTAAGATTGTTGTTATGGCTGTTGTCAGCCCTACCACCAACCAAACCGAGCAGAAAAAAATATAGTTCTTGCAGCTTCGGGGGACCTAATTCCAGAAATCTTGTAAATGGGTCATTCTACCGAGTACTAAAAATCTGTTGTTTTTAAATATTTATAGAAAAAATAGGGATATTAAAAGATTTTATGTCCAAATAACTTCATAATAATACCTTCTTTTTAGAAACAAAACAATTTATAACATTATTTGTTAATAAATTCCAGAAAAAATGTTTTATAGTTATCGAAATCATACTCCGTGAGCTGTTATGTGACCATGACCAGTCACATAAACCAAAATTAAATTAAATGCAACAGTATTCATCAAATGAATTTATTAAAATTGGATTATAAACATTCCAATTCATTATAAAATGCACGAATTTATTTTTTAAATGTTTGATTTTCTGATTTGTAGCCATTATACCACTGTTTTGAAAATAGTCATCAATTCCGTGAACCACTTTTTCGGTACAAAAAATTACCAAAACTACCAAACTATTTATTTTATTAACTAGCAACGCTGCTAGATCTGTCAAATCAGTCGTGTGCGATTAACCTACAAGGAGTGTAGTTTGTCCGAATTATAATTGTGAAAAACAAAGTATTATACGGATTTTGGTCCGTTTGTATCATCAATTCGGTTAAGAGAGATTCTTGGTAAGTAATTATGTATTTCTTTTTCAAATAATGCACATAATTTACAGCATGGGGACTAATATTGGTTGAGGTTATAAATTGCAAAGTAACTTGTTTAACGTCCATTTGCAATAAGTTTTGGTACGATTCGTCAATCCTGTGATCATCAATTCCGTGAACTTATTGTTCACGGAATTGACGGGTTTCACGGAAATGACGTTAAAGCTTGAATTTGCAATAATTAAGTATTGAGATGTTCGTAAAAAGCTACTTCGAGCTGTTTTAACTGTCTGCTTGCACCACATTATATTCAAAACCTTACTATTTCCTTAGAAGCGATAACGTTCACGGAATTGATATAATTCACAGTAATGACGTGACATTGTTTCGTATCTTGTGTGCACCTGATTTGTATCTTATTTGCTTAAGTTTGTGAATTGTTATTGCTATGGGTGATAGTTTTTATTTTTTTCCATGTAGGGACGGGAAAAAATGGCAAAACCTAGAAAAAAAATGACGATCGCGGAAACGAAAGCTAGACGAAGAGAGCAAATAAAACTCAGTATGCGGCGACATCGAGAAAAGCTGAAAGAAAATCCTGCGGCCTTGGAAGAGGTACGTAAAAAAGACAGAGAAAGATACCACAAGAAGAAAGAAAAAGGATTAATTAAGACCATAAGGGATCAACCACCTAGTAAACAAAGACAAATAAGAAAATACTGGAAAGAGAATTCTAAAAAATATAGGACAAAAAAGGCTATGCAAAAAAGAGCTGAAGTCATGCTAACCGAAAATTACACCACCATCGAGTCCTACGTCTTCACAGAGGGGGCTTAGAAGAAATGTAGCTACAAGAAATAGAAATATTTTACGTGTTGAAAATAGAATCCTCAAGAAAAAGCTTCATCAACTCGAAAATGTCATATCTAAGTACAAAATGAGATTTAGAAGACTGAAGCCCAGACCAAGCCTACAAAAGACGACAAATGAAAAGCAATATTATTTAGAATTTGCTAGAGCAAAAGAAGCGATAAAATTTTTTTTAGAAAAAGACGAATTTAGCAGACTCACATCCGGAAAGAAGGAAACCATCACGCGTAATAAACAAAAGATGCAAATTCGTTTGTTGAATGACACTATGCTTAACCTATACAAACAGTTTAAAGAAGAAACTAAAGTAAAGATTAGTTACAGTTTCTTTTGTAAATATCGGCCATTTTGGATAATTTCGCCTTCAGTTAAAAATAGAGATACATGCAACTCATGCTAACATAGATTTTTTAGTTAAGTCTGTATTTAAAACTGAAATGATAAAAGAAAATACGTCTATGCAACTTATTAGATCCGTTTGTTGTGAAGGTAATTTGCTGGGCACATGTCTTGAAAGGATTTGTAACAAATGTAAACATCTTAATATTAAATTCAATAACTATAATGGAAACGATAAAATAACCTATGAGAGATGGGTGACTAAAAAAGTAAATGTTATTATTAAAGGGCAAGATAAGTTATGCCAAAAAACAGTAAAAGAGACCGTTATTACTGACAAAAAAACTATAGCTAAACACTTGCAATCTCAGATACTAACATTTATGAGACACATTCGTAATATATATCAACAACAAAAAATAATGAGGCAATTAAAAAGTGAGATAAGTACAAGTGAAGCGGTTTTGCATTTAGATTTCTCGGAAAACTACGGTTGTAAGTATGCGGCTGAGGTACAGTCCGCTCATTTTGGTGGCTCTAAGCCCCAAATATCTCTTCATACATCAGTGCTTTATTACCAAGATCAAAATAATGGCCAACTAATTGTTAAATCATTGTGCACAGTATCTGATAATTTGAGACATGACCCAATAATGATTTGCGCCCACCTTAAACCCGTTCTAGATGAGATTAAAGTAAATGTTCCTTATTTAAAGAAAATGCATTTCCTAAGTGATGGCCCCACTACGCAATATAGAAACAAAACAATGTTTCAGTTAATTGCCAAATACTTGAGTTTTGAGTTAAATGTAGATGCAATATATTGGCATTACTCGGAGTCAGGCCATGGTAAAGGAGCCCCAGACGGTGTAGGTGGTTATTTAAAAAGAACAGCCGATCGAAGAGTAGCCCTTGGAGACGATATACCAGACTTTCAAAGTTTGATTACTTGTTTCCAAAAAAACTGCCCTTCTGTTAAAGTGATTCCAGTCGGAGATCAATATATTGGCTTCTTAGAGGATATTTTAAAGAAAAGTACCATAAAACCCTTCAAAGGCACCATGAAAGTGCATCAAATTACCTGGGGAAAAGAAAATCCGAATGTTCTTCAAGCTAGGCGACTTAGTTGTTTGACATGCTCTCCGACCATCACTTGTGTTCATTTTAACTTGGGGAAAATAGCAATCACCGACAAATTCATTTCAAGCAATACTGAAAATGAGACACCTACACCGTCATGCTCTAAATTAAGTGTTGATGATATTTATTCTGATAGTTCCGACGAAATTAGGCCTTTGCGACCAAAGAAAATAAATATTATGACGACTGAGATTGCACGTAATGCTCGAAAAGCAATGTGGTCGTTCATTCTGAAAATATTTTTGATTGAAATCACAGAAATGACAGTTACCGTTTTGTCATTTCGGTGATCAAAGTTTCTATTTTTATTTTTAAGCATTGCATATGGTATTATTTTGTTTTGATTTATTAATACGACTTCTAATAATAGGCCAATAATGTTAATTGCCTAAAATTTAATGTATCTGATTAGGTGGCTGTTTTATTATCACTTTCAACATTTCTGTGAACACATGAGTCAATTCGGTGATCACATTTTTCGTATTTTTCTGAAATTTACATATTAAACATAACTTGTTATTTGTATTTTTCACTCCATATCGTTTTTTATAATATTTTGCAATAAATGATCATTAAAAACCTTAAAAACCCCGATTTTTATTTTTGCGATTTTGAAAATGTAACCCGTAGAATGACCCAAATATAAGTTTTCCTTCTACAATACTATCTTTCTAGTAGTCAAGTGCTACATATTAAATTCAAGCTCATGTTTGTCCTCCAGCGAATGTCTAATATCAAACATATTAATGTAAATATTATTATAAACTACATCATGACGCGACAAGGCACGCAACGTGATGATCAAATAATGAAAATTAATAAAAAGATGCGCTTGCATGTTTGAACGATGTTCTTCTAGGTTACATGGCCATGTCATGAATCTAAAATGTTATTATTTACCAATTGTGTCCAGCTGCATTTTATTGCATAGAGAGTCACAGGTCAAGCTTCAAGTTTCAACCTATTGTTAGTTAAAAGCTGTCTTTGTATCCTGACACAACACTGCCTTTGACATGTCATGCGAAATTACTATATTTATCATGCTTGTTCTGGTAGATTTCCATTTTTATGAAACCATGAGGTAGATAGACCTAAAGAGATTAAATTTAAATAAAAAAAACTCTCATCGTTGTGGACAGTTTGGAAGAGGGCTAAGTATCCAAAGACAAAGATAATTTTATTTATCTAAACATGCGTATACATGCAAATTAAGCATGCAGGAAGTCACAATATTGATATTTCGTCCGTACGTTTCACCCGTAAGACATACAAATTTATAAAAGTTTACAAAAAAATAAATAACATAAAAACTAAAGTGCCCAGACCGACTTTAATTTCGTCAAATTGTCATAGTTTTTCTTCAAAACCAGTTTGAATACTCTCAATCAGAATCTTGAGACCCGGCTGTATCCTCCATAAAAATATAAGACAAGCAAACTGTACTCCGCTAAATGCCCATAAAGTTCAAAAAGCATGAAACACAAACTTTTTGCGATCCACCTGATTCTGATACCAACCTGTATGGTATCTCAAACAGTACAGTCGCGTGTGCACAGCTCTTAAAACACTAATTGATCGGTATCCGGCCTAAGATTGCGATCAATTGTCGCAAAACGACACGACGCGTCAATTTGTCGCGCGTTTTTTTTCGGGTTAACAATTATGACCTTTAATCGAGCGATAATGTCTTAGTCATGGATGTTTCTTTAATTAATAAGTGTTTGTTTTAAATATTATAATCATTGTTTTTTTTTATTGATACGATTACGCTGTCGTTTATGGTCGAGTTTTTTTTTTTAAGTAAAAGTCTAGGAACGTTTTTTCTGTGTTCCTAATTTGAATTCGTGTAGGTCTAGTACAAGACAGTAATACGAATGAGTGTTTACATAATATGAAAAAACAGTGCATAAATAATAATGTTTTAGTATTATCCTAATATACAAGAAAGGTAAACAAGTATCACCTGCTTGTCCTAATTAACTTTTACTCCGTAATAAGTTCTTCGAACTGAGGAAAAATATGTTTTTGTAATATTCATGACGTCAGAACAGGTTTTTCTAACGTGACTTTTTGCTTATTTTGTGGGTATCATAGACATCAGGTCCAGGTGGCTTTGAATTCAGGTTTAGACATAGCTCGAGACCTTTAAAACCTTAATGTATAAATACTAACACTAAAATGAAAACTAGAATCAACATAAACTCACATAATTAAATTATCTGTCGTTGCTTCATTTTTAATTCTTTTTACCTATTGTGATATAGTAATTTTATTCTAGGTGCATCGTTTTCACATATAATTATTTAACTAATGTAGGTACCTATACAAACAATTGTAAAACATTTTAAAAGAGATAGAGACTTCTCCATACGAAAACTACCTTTTGGAAGGGGAATACTTACCTATATAAATTATAAAGTTTGCCATTTTTATTTTTTATAAACTATATTCTGCCATACAAACTTTGACACCCCCTAATTCTCCTTTAGGGGGTGTCAAAGTTTGTATGGCAGAATTTTAATGAGCTGTCTGATTAACTCGAAACTCAGTATTTATAATTAAACCTGAAAAGAAATGAAAAATTATATCAGGCTTTTTTGAAAATGTACCCCTAACGGGGTGAAACGGGGTATTCATTTTTACAGTGGAGGATTTTACTGTGTGGCTTGATTAACTTGAAATTTGGTATAAATAATCTATAAGTCAAATCGTGAGTCAAACGTCACAATAGAATTTTCAAAAATTACTATCACGCTATTTACTATGGGGAATGAGCAATATTGCATAATGTTCGTATTCTTCTTAGTTTACTGCAAATTGTAGAAAGACTAGCAAGGTTAGAATACTGCAGATAGTTACGGATTTAACCTTTTAAAAGATTATCATCACGCTATACCTTTATGGAGCTAAGCAGTCAATCATAACATATACAGGGTCGATTTTGAGATGGGGCAATAAGGGCAAACCTTAACAGTTGTCGCTACAAGAAAACGGTCTTAGAAGACTGTCCTTAACTTTTTGAAACATTTTGATCTGTATTCACAGATTTTGAAAAAAAACTACAGTTAGCAAGAAAATTGCCAATATTCACAAAAACTTTTTTGATGCCAGTCGATCCTATTTTTTATGACTAAGAACAAAAAAACTATTTCGGGCCAACTGAGGTTTGAGTACGAGAAAAGTCAGAAATTGCAAAAAAACTTCCCATACATTTCGTAGGAAATGAGAGGAGATAAAACACAATAAACTTTTGTATGATGAAAAAACTTTTTAATGCGGGACTTACTATAATTTAAATGAACACAATATACCACTATACGACAGTTTAATTATTCCAATACTTCACTGGGCTGAATAAGGAACGAATGTAGCAGACAGTTACAGATTTAACTTTTAAATGATTATTATCCCGCTATACTTTTATGGAGCTAAGCAGTCAATCCTGAATTCATATTCGTGCCAAGTTTCAAGTTTAATATTACCTCAAGGAATAAGATTATTCATACAAACAAAATTCTCCCTTTTCACCCCCTTAAAGGTCGAATTTCCAAAAATCCGTTCTTAGCGGACGTCTACTAACTATGAACTACCTCTCCACCAAATTTCATCTTTACGGTCGCTAGATAACGGCTGCCAAATAACGGCCCCCATATAACATCCGCCACATAGCGACCGCCACATTGCGACCGCCACTTTACGGCCGCCACATAACAGCGGCAACACAACGGCCGCCACATAACAGCGGCAACACAACGGCCGCCACATTGCGACCGCCACATTACGGCTGCCACTTTACGGCCGCCAAATTGCGGCCGCCACATAACGACCGCCACATAACGGCCGCTAGATAACGGCCGCCAAATAACGGCCACCATATAGCAGCCGCCATATAGCGGCTGCCAAATAACGGCCTCCACATAGCGGCCGCCAAATAACGGCCTCCACATTGTAACCACCACATTACGGCCGACACTTTACGGCCGCTAAATTGCGGCCGCCACATAACTGCCGCCACATAACGGCGGCAACACAACGGCCGCCCTATTGCGTCCGCCACATTACGGCCGACACTTTACTGCCGCCAAATTACGGCCGCCACATAACGGCCGCCACTTTACGGCTGCAACAAAACGGCTGCCATATAGCGGCTGCCACATTGCGACCGCCACTTTACGGCCGCCACATAACAGCGGCAACACAACGGCCGCCACATAGCGGCCGCCACATTGCGACCGCCACATTACGGCTGCCACTTTACGGCCGCCAAATTGCGGTCGCCACATAACGACCGCCACATTACGGCCGCTAGATAACGGCCGCTAGATAACGGCCGCCATATAACGGCCACCATATAGCAGCCGCCACATAGCGGCCGCCAAATAACGGCCTCCACCTAGCGGCCGCCAAATAACGGCCTCCACATTGCGACCGCCACATTACGGCCGACTTTTTACGGCCGCCAAGTTGCGGTCGCCACATAACGGCCGCCACATAACGGTGGCAATAGAACGGCCGCCACATAGCGGCCGCCCCATTGCGTCCGCCACATTACGGCCGCCACTTTACGGCCGCCATATGACAGCCGCCACATAGCGGCCGGCACATAACGGTGGCAACACAACGGCCGCCACTTTATGGTCGCCAAATTACGACCGCCACATAACGGCCGCCACATTTCGGCCGCGACATAACGGCCGCCACATAACTACGGCAACACAACGGCTGCCACATAGCGGCCGCTCCATTGCGACCGCCACATTACGGCCGCCACATAGCGGCCGCCAAATAACGGCCTCCACATAGCGGCCGACACAACCGCTGCCAAATAACGGCCGCCACATGAAAATGATGGGCAGCGGGGTTTGGACTTCACGGAGCCAAAAAAACATACCACAACAACCATATTACCATTAGTAATATTGACAAATTAATCAAAACAGGTAATATTTGACAGCTATTTGCGACGTTGCCAACATTCGCATCAACTGACCAATCTTCACGTAAAAACAAGATTTTCAGACGGTTTTATTTTTGCCTCATTTTTAATTTTCTCAAATTATGGTCTCCTTGGTACGTGTGACGCTACTGGTTTCTGAAAATTGTGTTTTCGGTATCTAAAATTGTTCGTAAAACGATGAGGAAGGAAAGGAAGGATGAGGAATTTGGAATTCTAAATGAAAGCAGTGCGCGCGTGCGGTATCGTTTCGGTGTACCGACCAGTGAGGAAACATAAGCCAGAATACCAGCGCTGCGACATTTATTTTTTAAATGTCGCAGCATATTATGCTGAGATAGGAGCCTTTTGGCCTCGTACAGGACTTTCTGCTTTTGTTTTAATTTTACCTTTTTTTTTTTATTTTTTTTTTTGGTTTAAGGTGAAGGTGTTTAGTTTAATTTTTGATTCCCTGTGCGAGTCTCAATAAATACTTTTTCTTTCTTTCTTTCTTTCTTTTACCGAAACAGTACAAAGTCGGTACCGAAACGATACCGTACCGACCAATGAGGAAAAGGCCTAACGAGACTTTTTGAAACATGTTGATCTGCATTCACAGATTTCTTAAAAATTGCCAATTTTCACAAAAACTTTATCGAGTCAACTGAGGTTTGAGTACAAGAATATCTGTCTGTATGTTAACTTTTCACGCCTAAACCACAATCAAATTCCAAATTCGAATTCGATTTCGAACAAATTTGCCAAGGGAATAAACAGCATCCTAGGGTAGGACATAGGCTACTTTTTGTCTCAAAAATAATCATAAAGGAGGTGATATATAGGTAATGAAAGTTTTCTCGCCAAACTTCATGCTGCTAGGACAACGGGAAGTATCATAAAGGCTTTGTTTTATTTGCGAGTGTCAATATAAATATGCGGTATAATAATTAATGGCCGTATTTTTTTATAGCATTGACTTTTTTTTTTTTTTTTTTTGCGTGGGAAATTATCAAATAACTTCTCCCGGTCTGGGTGGAGCGGGAGGGCGTGTCAGACTCTTACTGACTAAAACCCACCTGTGTTCCTTCCTATGCCATGTTGCCGGGGACCACGATTTCCCCATCGGTTTTCTTCGAACCCCCGGCAGGCATTGGCCCTAGCGGACCCCGTCAATTCTGCTGACATCTCTTTGAGGCGCGCGTGGAACACAACGCGCCGTCGACCCGGGCTTGGTCCTTATCGGACGGCGAGCTACCCATTGCTCACCGTCCGCAAGCCCGCGCCTACGGTGGCCGGAAATCTTCCTGCGATTCCCGACGCCCAGGGCGTCTCCTGCTGCGGCGGTTAGGGGCGCGAGGGCGCGAAATTTGCCTCTCCCTCATATAGCATTGACTTGGAAGTTTGATTTTCTTTACAGCTCCAAGGGACCGTAGATCTATGTTTTTGATATTGATTTCAACTTGATGCCTCCAGGCGTTTCTGAGAAAAAGGGTATTGACAGACAACGAAGTTATCCTTTAACGGTTTCAATTTTGCATTTTGAGTACAGATTTATTATCTGCCTGTTACCTTTTAATACCGTTACGGCTGAACGTATTTAGATGAAAGGCATACGGATAGGCCATAATCTGGCTTAGAACATAGGATACTCTGAATTCCGGTAGCATGGGATATTTTGCGACCTCCCGCGGGCAAAAGCTAGTATTATATATGTTTCGTTTTAAATTTTGTTTTATTCAACTTGTCACTTTTCATTGTTCAAAAAAACCTGCATTATTAACCAATTTAATCCATAGTCACAGAAGTGTGAATTATTTTTAGGGTATCGTATCGAAAGGTTGCCATACGGAACCCTATTACTAAGCCTTCGCTGTCCGTCCGTCATCCATCCGTCCGTCTATCTGTCAGCGGGTTGTATCTCATGAACCGTAATAGGTAGACAGATGAAATTTCACAAGATTGTGTATTTCTATTGCCGCTATAACAACAAATAATAAAAAAATACAAAGTTAATAGAGTTCCCCATACAAGAAACACGTTTCTTGTATGGGGAACTCTACCGGTAAAGGACCGGCGTCTCTCATGAGAGACGGCACACCCACGCGACTTACATCTCTATTTGTACTTGCTGTAATGGCTATTATCGTCTGTGGATTTTTCTGTCTATGGTCGGATAAATATTCTTATCAAATAAATCGACTAAAAGCAAAAATATGAATAGGCAACATTTTAAAAAAATGTTGAAAATGACATTCCCGCGCGGTCAAACGTCACTCCCGGGACGCGCGCGTTCGCTGTAATAATTCGTTTTTTAATGGTTTTTGTGTGTAAATCGTCGGAAAGTGGTGATATTTTCATTTTGAAGTAAATATTACATCGTTTTAGATAATATCCGCACTAAATAACATCATATTATACCTATTTTGACCCAACCAAAAAAGTGTAAACAAACAGATAAGAGAAAGTTCCCGTCAAAGTGAAAGTTGTGATATTTTGTGGTTTTTCTGTATGGATCTGATCCGTAAGTGTTTTATTTCTTTTCTATATTACATGTATCATCGTATTAGACAACATTTAGAACAAAATAATACAAAAAAATATTTTTTTGGGACGGAGAAAGTTACGTAAGCATTAGAAATTCTAGATTATCTAAAATCTAGATTTTTTGAATTTTTTGTTTTGAATGTTTATCTCTAAAAACGCTTTTGTTAGATAACTTATCTATCCATAATGTACCCTGCAAAATTTCGTGTGAATTGGTACGGTAGTTTTATCAGAAATCGTTATCACAAAGAACAAAAGAAATAATAACAAAAGCGGGTAATAAAGATAAGTGAACGTTGTTTATAAAGACTGCAACCATTTGAAACGTATTCCTAATCTATTCGAGTAGCAAAAAACATTAACAATACTACTTGAGACGTTGTAAAGAAATCCGAGTGTTTGTTTATTTAAGTGCGGTCGTAAAACTGTCACGGCGCGGACCACCCACGGCTTTAAACACGTTTTTTTGGTGTTTTTTCCTCGATCTTAATACGGAGCCCTTCGCGTGCGAGTCCGACTCGCACTTGGCCGGTGTTTTTAAGTTATCACAACTCAGGTCGCCTAGATACAGGTAACTACCTAGTTTGGGGACTATCGTCCAAACAAACTGATATGCAATAGTTGTAAAATCGTTATTAAAAAAAAAAAAAAACTATTGTTACGACTGTGATAGAGCACATATCGCCTTGTCGGACTTATCACGTTATTGAAGCAAACCAGCGATATATCTTAACAATAAAAAATTTAAAAAAATCCTACCCGAACAAACACACATTAAGCTTCTGAATTCGATGCAAAACAGCACGTGCTAGTCATTTTGTTTGCTAGGCTTGCACAAAAATATCTCGATATTTTTTGTTCGATACATCGATATTTTTAGGCGATATTTATTATTTCGATATATCAATATAAAATATCAAGTGTCGAAAATGTATCAAATTTAGGTATGGGCGTTATTTAACGTCACTAGTTACAATAACTGGCTACGGGGCATATAACGGAATAACTAGTTTCGAGTCACACATAAACACGTGATTTTTGTAACTAGTTCCATCAAAATGCAGTGATCGAATGAAAAGAGTGAAACGAAACAAAAGTAAGTTTCGACGCATGTTGTTTCTTTCGCAAGTAATAACTTTAGTATTACGATAATAATGTAACTGCATTTATGTAGTTATAAAACTTATTCCAAAAACTTAAAGCTTGTGATATGTAACGTATTACGTAGGTAACCATTTATATTTTCGTTTCGCAAATAACAGTAACACTTCAATGAGAATAGAATTTGAAAAATAACTAGTTACTAAAATTACTAGTTTTCAAAACCGGCGACGTCCTCGAAGTCACTAGTTACGTTACGTTTCACAAAAATCACGTAACGACCCACCCCTAATCAAATTCGATATATTTCTTCTATACATGTCGTCGTCGCCACTGACTAAAACCGCTTGGGAATCAGATCCGTATTTTTTTTTCATTTTCCATTTTCAAGGTGATTTTAAGGTAGGAATGCAAAAAGTAGCAAAATAACGACGTATCGATTTTTTTTCGATTGTGATATTGATATATTTTTTAAATATCGATACGATATATATCGATACTGTTTGGCACTTCTTGCATCCCTATTGTATGCACATTTATTTAAAGTAATTAGTTTAAAACTACCTAGTTACGACTTATGAATGCAATTTAAAAAAACTTATTTTACAGGGTAAATGAATACAAAGCAGATGTTTATAAATAATATGTCAGGCGCGATATGCCATCACATATAATGGTTCCGTACACCGTAATGAGTAACATGATTGTGTTATAATTGGCATAGCCTTAACCGAGCTATGATAATTAAATTAACTAGTTATTGGTCTTTATAGATTATGTGTTAAGCCGAGAAATAAAGGTCAAATGTGTATTAGAAAAAGTGTAATAAGGTACGTGGCATAACGAAGTTTTGTATGATTTATAATTATCGTTGTATTTTACCCTTAAAAGGTGAACAGAAGCTCGAGCTTTAATTGCTTTTTGAATACGTGTAGCTATGGATCAACAGAGCAACATAAGTTTTAGAGTTCCGTACCTCAAAAGGAAAAAATGGAACCCTTATGGGATCACTTCGTCGTCCGTCCGTCAGTCTGTCAAGATCCTTTTTCTCAGGAACGTGTGGAGGTATAAAGTTGAAATTAATAACAAATACGTAGGTCTATGGTCCCTTGGAGCCCTAAAAAAATCAAGCTTCTAAGTTAAAGCAATAAATAAATACGGCCATTTATGCGACATATTTTGATCCTCGCAAATAAATCAAAACCTACAGGGTACTTCCCGTTGACCTAGAATCTTGAAATTTGGCAGGAAGCAAGGTCTCAGCACATGTAAAGGAAAATGTCTGAAAATAGTTATTTTGTAGTTTTATCAATTTTTTTTTTCGTTTACATATCTTACAAATGTCAGAGAATTGACTGTGACGTATATCGATGTATGGAACATGTTTTACAACTGCAATGTTAAGTTTGTTTTGGGATAAATTAATTCCAACTACGGAACCTTTCATTGTGCGTGGTCCGACACGCAGTTGGCCGGTTTTTTTTTACCATCACTCACACCATTTTTGTTCCAATCGATAGCGCTCTTCTCGGAAGAAGCAAAAGAATTTCCCAAGACCAGTCTCTACACGAAGTAGCTGAAATGTTTTGAAAAATATGCCAATCGTATTATCCATTTGTTTTCTGTAGTCAAAATATAAGCACTTACTTTCAATCCTGAGCTAATCCAGCACCCTAACTGCGTAATACACGATCAATCACAATCTGAAAAATTCTGAAAAAGATTGCTAATCTATTGCTTCATAAGTTCGAAAAAAAATCTGCTCAACAACGTAAATAACGCAATGAATGTTGTTGAACTGTCAAAATGTACTAAACACTAAAAAACTATTTGGCAAAAATATATAAAGATTTAAAAGAACGAAAATACAAATAATGATAATGATTGTTTGTCATGGGATGATGTGTGATTTGTTGCGTGTATTTATAATGTTATATTATCTGCCGGGTACAAAAACGGAAAAGAAATTAATATTGCTTATTAGCTTGGCCAAAGATAAACCTATTCCAAATCAGCTAAATACGTTTTACCAAAACTTTATTGACCCCTAAAAAACTATAGTGTACACACGGCTACACATCAAGTTATACATTTCCAGTATAAGCTGACCTCGCATTGTACGGAAATCCTACACAATGCGAGATTAGCATAAACTGGAAATGTATAGACATTTAAAGTTACACGGCTTCATCAAGATAATCAACTCAAACTCAAAGCATTTATTTCAATTAAACCATTTACAAGCTCTTTTGAAAAATCAAGGGGTCGGTCAGTCAGAAAGACGAAGCTAGTTCCATTCCAAAGCGTAGCAGGTAGGTTCCTATGGAGAAGAACGGGCAAGAAACTCCACGGACACTCTTTTAAAAATCATAATAGTGTTACAAAATATTGGTAACATTATTCGTGTTGAAATTATACATGTGAGAACACTGTAGAAAGATATCGCGTTAAATATTAGCATAGCATCGCGGAGTTCCCAGTGATGTATCGCCCGTGATATATCGTCGCATAGCACGACACGCTAGCACCAGCCCGTGCAATATAAACAATATAAATGTAGATATCTTGAGTGTATACGTTTAAAAGATCGTTTGTTTGACAAAAATTGATTCTTTAACACTTTTAGTGTCTTAATGAAACGATCAGTTTTAAAATTAGGGTCGTATTGGTCATAAGCGTATCTACATAATATTGAGTCTTAAAACTACCATTATTTATTTTGATTGAATCAGCTTATCTTGAGTGTATGTGTTCTAAGGATCGTTTATTTTACTATAATTTTTACTTTAACAATATTGTTATGTTAATGAAATGACCGGTTATTAAAGTAGGCTTTGATTATTTAGATATCTAGATAGAGTGTCGCGCTACCAAAGAACAAACTGGCCAACTTTGTTATGTCAGTGTGCGTGACAGCTACGTCTTACACTCGCGCCACGTCATCGTGCTGTCATTATACTTTTCTAGTGTGCGTGCATTTAGCGACCAACAGTTGGACGCTATTTTTTTCGACGAGTTCACAGCTTTGACTGTCTATCTAGATATATCTTTGCGCTCCATCTTTACTCTCGTCACCACACAACCTTGAAATCACGTGTTAAGCCTGATCAGTGCCTGGCAGTGATCTAAAGATTTACAAATCAGTCAGACTAGAATTATAGGCAACCGAGGCGAGGGCTGAAGGGGAAGTTACTCAAGTATCGTCATCCAAAAACCACGCTACGAAATAACAAATTTCCTCCCGTCTTCATTACCTTAAAATAAGCAAGAAAACGATCTTTACAACTCCTCATTTTCATTAACAAACTTATTACTCTTCAACCATCAACAGTAGACCCGAAGCAATTTCTAAAACAATTTGCGACTACCCGCAATGGTAGCGATCTCAGAATGACATTAGCTGTCAGGAAGGAAGCGAGTAGATGCGAGCCAGCGTTACTTTGTGCACCTAATTGGTACCCTGAGGCTGTGACGTCATTTCTAAGTGTAATATAAACGTTTCTTGCTCACAAAGGGATTTTGGACCTCGTTTACATGAGACGAGGAGTAATTTCGGCAGAAGATAATGTTGTTAATTCTGAACGGATTAGATTTGGAACGTATTGTTTGGGGTTTCGTTGATGGGGTGTTTTGATATTACGGATATATCTGAGTAGCTAAATAGCTGTGGCGAAATATGGGTGAACTAGGGTATATAATAGGTAATACGGGCTGGTATTCGCAACTCCACGTCAAAGCGCGGGTTTTGCGCACGGGTGGGAAAATTGGTTGTTCGATCCACCCCAGCTCCTCAAAGGCCAGCAACGCCTTGGTGTCACTGACAATCTCACGTAGGGTACCTGGGTTACCGAAGTACTTGGCCCTGTATGTGGTGACCACCGGGCAGTTTAACAGCACATGAGCTGCTGTCTCGTCATCCTCCATGCAGGCTCTGCACAGCGGACTGTCTGTGACTCCTATGACAAAGAGGTGTTTATTAAATGACCCATGGCCAGTTACAGCTGCTGCTATAACTGTACACAGCTGCGAACTAGGTCTACCTCTGCCTATCTCTTCAGGGAAAACGGGTGTAATGTTATGTTGTATTATCGGAGTAGCTGTTCTACCGCCATACGGTCAAAGGCCGTAACTAACATTCTTATCAAAAATTTGTTAAACATAAGCTCTCTATATTTCTGTCTATACGGTGATACTTGAAACTGCTTTTAATTCTTAGCCGCAATTTAAGACTATCGATTGAGCTTGAAAACAAAACTGTCATTTGCTCAAAATCTTTGAAGTAGTTATGGCCTTTCACCATATGACGGCAGTATTAGAGACCTACTTTGTAATGAAGTCTCGATTTCAAGGTGTTCAAAGATTTTGTTGGTTTAGGATCTTACCGTTTATGATCCAGGAATAGCCTGTATTATCCTGTGTGATATGAGACTAGAACTGAAAAAAAAACAGTGGCACTCCGGGAGTGCCAACAAAAAAAAACTTGAAAAAAAATACTTCCAAAACCTTTAAAGTAAAAATATTTGCATAGAACATTCCGTAACGTAATATAAATAAAGAGCACAATCGCGTTTACAAAAAGGAGGTATCGGTAACGGTGTCGCAAGTTCAATTGTTTTTTCCCATCTCAAAAATGCCCAACGCGCCTAAAGAAGTTTTCACTTCAAAAATCGAAAGTGACCACACAACGGCGCGAAATCAGCTTGAGCCGGTCAGAAAGAGCTTTATGTTCATGCAATAAAATGTGGTCGATAAGTATTGTCACTCCCTTAAATGGAAAATAGAAGCTTCAAAGACGTCACAACTCCTTAAATGCTCCCTACCCAACCCATGTTACTGATTTCAGTTACTATGATTATGAAAAGAGAAACAGCAGAGAAACGTTGCCAACAACTCAGTACTTTTTAACTTCTATAAAGACTTTTAGTTATTAGCAAGATTATCAATTCCGTTTCCCTACAAAAATAAGACAATCGGCCATAAAATGCGTTATTTAACTCCGAACAAAAATCAAAACGAGTCTACAAACGAAGTTAGTGCCACAAAGAGCACAATAGCTCAATATAGGTATAACAAAGAGTTATTTTGAACGTACTCGTATAACTAGATGAGCTCGGTCCGCCGGCCGCAGATATTGGAGACGCCTCAGGCTATTCCAGGGAACGGTATAGCTGTGTCGCAATATGGCGACTGTTTTCGGAGATAGGATGGATGGAACGAAATTTAGAGAGGCAGACATGGTATTTGATACGAAAAAATCTGTTGGTTTTGAAGATAGATTTGAGGATCATGAAAGGGTTTTAGTTGTAAAGGATAGCCTAATTGAAATGGATATAGATGCTCTTCCCCGACCAGGAATAGGTCCTCTATTAGTGGCTTGCTATCGCCAACTCTTTTGCCAATATACATGACATTATGGCAAAATATATTAGGACACGTGAGGACCTAATGGCTGAGTGAGGAAACGGTATTTGCGTTGGTGAATTTTAGGCCAAACAAATTAAAACATGTGTAATAATATATTCTTGTGTCCGTGTGGATTGAGGAGCCATGTCTCATATTTAAACGCGGGTACTATCAATATTTAGTAGTAGATTTGCTGATTTTGTAGGCCCGATCCTGAAATTTGTAATAAAACCCTTAATAAAAAATTACAGGTCGTTAAAGGTGGCTCCTCAATTCTGACGTCTGAATTGAGGAGCTACCTTAGAACTCGAACACTAGCTGACGGATATTTTCAAAATTTGTTAGGATTTAGTAGTACCTATGCGTAATCTCTGCAAAGCAAAAAAAGGATTTTGCAGGGCTGAATTTGAGATAGCTACTCGTACAATGATTTGATTTCGCATAAAATCTGGCATTCAAATCTGTGTTTTGAGTGGACCTGTCCAGTCAGTGCAAGCATTTGTCAGTAATCGTGGAGCTCAACTCAGAACTTAAGGAGCTCAACTCGACGAACAATACCAAAGAAAGGACATTTGGGTAGGCCGCATAAACTACTCAAACTGCCAGAAAATCACTAAAACTAGCAGAGAAATAAAAACAATATCCACATAGTCCTCACATTCACAATAGTTAAAATAATATAATACTTTACAAAGTAATCATGTCATTTTGAATATAATTTTCAACAATGTCAATGTGTTTATAAAACTGGTATATATGTTGATTTTACATAATAATTAAAATGTCTAGTTTTATGGTTTTATCACAAGGCTTAGCAGAGCGAGCCGTTCAATCCCAAGATTTTTTTATCTTCTAAATAATCTGAAATTGTATAGTACCCTTTTTTACAAAGTTTGGTTTTAATACAGATTTTAAATCGTTTAATGGGTAAGTTTCGAATGTCAATGGGGAGTTTGTTGTAAAAGCGTATACATTGACCCATGAATGAGTTGCCTACTTTGTGGAGACGTGTGCGATGTACAGCAAGGTTGTGTTTATTCCTGGTATTTAAACTATAAATATCGGATATTTTCTTAAAATTTGATATATTTTTGTGCACATACAATAGGTTTTCAAAAATATATTGTGAGCCTGCACTGTCCCACTGCTGAGCAAAGACCTCCCCCAAATCCTTCCATGTATCCTTTTCCAGGGCCACCTCCATCCAACCCTTGTGGTACGCGTCTAGGTCGTCTCGCCACCTCTTCCTGGGCCGACCTCGGCGCCGCATGCATCGTGACCGTTGGGCAACAGTCTCCACACGGTCGATGCCTGAGGATGGACGGCGCGGCGGCGCCGAGCTTTTTAATAATGACAGTAAAATAAATGATGAGATAGTTTGGCGCTAACTCCATTACACAACCATAAGAGATGATTGTGTAATGGCTTTTGCGATACATTTCACAATCAAGTATCCTTACAAAATTTTACCACAGCTTTCATTTAGATTGAGACTATTGGTACCTACTTGATGTT